>JAUMJM010000085.1:2500-1318922 GCA_033558235.1 Neomorphus geoffroyi
CGCTCTTTCTCCTTCTCTCTCTCTTTCTCTTTCTATCTCTCTCTGTCTCTCTTTATCTCTCTCTCTTTCTATACCTCACTTTTTCTTTCTTTCTCTTTCTTTTTCTCTCTCATTCTCTCTCTTTCTCTCTTTTTCTTCCTCTTTCTCTCTCACTCTTTTTTCTTTTTCTGTCTCTTTCTATATTTCTCTCTCTTTCTCTCTCATTTTTCACTCTCCTTGGTCCCTTTTTCTCTCTTTCTCTCTTTCTATCTCTTGTTGTCTTTCTTTCTCTTTCTTTTTCTCTCTCTCTCTTTCTCTCTTTCTCTCTCTCTCTTTCTCTCTCTCTCTTTCTCTCTCTCTCTTTCTCTTTCTCTCCCTCTTTCTCTCCTCTTTCTCTCCCTCTTTCTCTCCCTCTTTCTCTCCCTCTTTCTCTCCCTCTTTCTCTCCCTCTTTCTCTCCCTCTTTCTTCTCTCTCTTTCTCTCTTTCTCTCTCTCTTTGTCTCCCTTTCTCTCTGTCTTTCTATCTCTCTCTTTCTCTCTGTCTTTCTATCTCTCTCTCGCTCTCTCTCGCTCTTTCTCTCGCTCTCTTTCTCTCTCTCTTTCTCTCTCTCTCTTTCCTTTTTTTCCTCTCTCGTTCTTTCTCTTTCTCTCTCTTCTCTCTTACTCTTTCATCTCTTTCCTCTCTCTCTCTACTCTTTCATCTCTTTATCTCTCTTTCTCTTTCCCTCTTTCATTCTTTCTTTCTTTCTTTTCTTTCTCTCTTTCTCTTTCTCGCTCTCGTTCTCTTTCTCTCTCTCTTTCTCTCTTTCTACCTCTCTCTTCTACCTCTCTCTTTCTACCTCTCTCTTTCTATACCTCTCTCTTTCTCTATATACCTTCTCTTTCTCTCCTTCTCTCTTTTTCTCTCTCTCTCACTCTTTTCTTTCTTCTGTCTCTGTCTTTCTTTCTCTCTCTTTCTCATTCTTTCTCTCTCCTTCTTGGTCCCTATTTCTCTCTCTCTCTTTCTCTCTCTCTTCTCTCCTCTCTCTTTCTCTCTCTCTTTCTCTCTCTCTTTCTCTCTTACTCTTTCATCTCTTTCTCTCTCTCTTACTCTTTCATCTCTTTCTCTTTCTCTTTCCCTCTTTCTCTCTCTTTCGTTTTTTTCTCTCTCGTTCTTTCTCTTTCTCTCTCTCTTACTCTTTCATCTCTTTCTCTCTCTCTTTCATCTCTTTCTCTCTCTTTCTCTTTCCCTCTTTCTCTCATTCTTTCTTTCTTTCTCTTTCTCTCTTTCTCTTTCTCGCTCTCTATCTCTCTCTCTCTATCTCTCTCTCTCTATCTCTCTCTCTCTCTTTCTACACCTCTCTTTTTCTCTCTATACCTTTCTTTTTCTCTCTCATTCTCTCTCTTTCTCTCTCTCTTTCTCTCCTTCTCTCTTTTTCTCTCTCTCTCACTCTTTTCTTTTTCTGTCTCTGTCTTTCTTTCTCTCTCTTTCTCATTCTTTCTCTCTCCTTCTTGGTCTCTTTTTCTCTCTCTCTCTCTCTCTTTCTTTTTTGTCTCTCGTTCTCTCTCTTTCTCTCTCTTTGTCTTTCTCTCTTTCTCTTTCTCTCTCTTTCTCTTTCTCTCTCTTTCTCTTTCTCTCTCTCCCTTTTTTCTCTCTCGTTCTCTCTCTTTCTCTCTGTTCCTCTTTCTCTCTTGCTCGCTCTTGCTCTCTCTCTCTCTCTCTCTCTCTCTTTCTCTTACTCCCTCTCTCTCTTACTATCTCTCTCTCTTTCTCTAATGTTGATCTCATATTTGCCCATTGTCAGCTGAATAGAAGGCTAGGGTCTGGCAGCAGATCACAGGCAATATCTGAACTGCTTTTTACTCTCCTGAACTTGTGCTGCATACACAAGTCATCTGAATGCAGTCCAAAGTTCCTGATTTTTCAAAGTGAGCATTGTGTTAGAAAAGTATCATCACCAAGCGTGTAACCATTGCACAGCTTTTTGTTGTGACTTCAGCACTGGAGTTTATGAAAAAAGATCCTTCAGCCATCTTTTACTTCAAGGATAATCATTCCAAGCAGGGGAGAATGTTTTTCAGCACACAAAAAGTGTCATGCCAGCTCTACCTGTTCTTTGGGGAAAGAAAGGAAAAAACCTACAACCCTCAGTGTTCTCCCTGTATAATCATAAATGTAGCTTTTTTCATGAGCACTAAATCCACAGCAAGAATGGGCAGGGGAACCTGGGAACGCTTCGAAGGGGCTGTTCCTGTGTGCTCGTTTCCCTGCTGCCCCAGCTGCTCAGTTGTGTTTCATTCCCCTTCACTCTCCTGCAGAGTTCAAAGTAGCTGCAGTGTCACCCTCTGCAGAAGACTGTAATTTAGTGGCTGAAGGCTTGTGCGCATACCAGTGTGATAATAAATAATGCTGGTGAGTTACAATTAAATCTTAGAATCACATACAAATACAATTCCTTTTCTTCTGTGAGCACCAGCTCAAGCCTTTCTTGGAGATCTTATTTGCTGTACCTTTGAAAAGGGTTCGTTTAAATAAAATTCTGTAACAAACCATTACCTTTGATTCCCCTGTTACTAGGCATGAGTGCTTGCATAGATTTCAGAGTCTTGTGAACACTGGTTACTTTTAATGTGATTTTACTAAATATTGAATTGTTCTTTCACTAATAAACAGCTACACTTGCATAATATCTGCTGCCAAATCCTTTAGGAAAATGAGCAGCAAGTTTTCAGTCACCTGTGATGTTAGCACTTACCTCCATAGTTTGTTATCAAAACCGGTTTTTTGTTCAGAAATACACTTTTTTTTTTTTTTTCTTTCAGGTTGCCCATCTGAAGAAATTGGATTGAACAACAAGAGTTTTCTATAACGCAGTGCACTTTAATCTTGATAATGAAGAAAAGCAGAAGTGTCATGACAGTAACTGCAGATGAGGTAAGCTTCTTCTAAAGGCATGCTTTATTTTTCCCAGCACTTTATAAAAATGAGATAAAAGGTTAGTTTTGTCTTATCGTTTAAGTATCAACTGGTTTTGCTTTGGTTAGTCATTAATTTCCTTAGAGTTTTTTGCAAGTCATATAAATATGCAGAAAACAAGCTCCCGCACATTTAAAACCAAATGAATCAACCCATACGCCATAAAGAAGTTTAGAGGAGTCCTATGCAGAGCACATAATCTTTACTGTTCTTCCTTGGTCTGAGTAATACTGGCAGGCAGCAGGGGACATTTCCATACCTTATGGAAGCTCTCTTCTGGATCTCTTCTTTGTGCATCTGCTGTACTTGTATATGTGTAAGCATTTGAACATCTCTCCCACTCTAGTTGCTAAGTACCTAATGTGATGATGTGTCTGTTATTCCATTACTGCACTTGCATCATTGTAATACTCTATTAATTAAACTCCAGTTCCATTCTCTGGAGAAATGTATCAGTGTATAATGATGGTGTGATAACTGCAGCCTTAATTGTCTTGTTTGTCACAGCTGAGGCTCACCAAAAATGGAAAACCGCATGGAGGGTACATGAAAATACAGTGGAGGAGTGGAACCTAATAGTTATGGTATCCTATAGCACTCCTTCAGTAAATAAGAGTTTTTCTTGCATTTTTGGACCATATGTTGCACTGATTGATTCTTAGTCAGTTTGCCTGGGCATGATACTGAGTCCACTCAGTCCTTGCTGATTTTAATGAAAGCAGGGATCTGAAATCTAATGAGAAGCTAGAATACTCTGCTGTACATTTCTTAAATAATAATAAAAAAATAAACAGTCTTATAAAGATTATTAATAAAGACAGGTTAAATCATATCCTCATATAGAAGGCAGGGTTTCCTTTCTGGGCTTCCTAGGGGTATTTTTGACCTGATTTTGTGCTATGAAAATGTAGGGTTTGTATCATTGAAGATCTCTAGCATATTTTTGGAAAGACAGCATGCCAAATGTTTTAAACTCCTATCTAGGTCATTATGATGTCAATGCCTTAGTACCTTCATGGATCTACACCAGTATGCCTTACAGCACTTCAGGCAAGAAGTGAAGTAGCTGTGGGCCATGTTGTTTCCTGTCTGGATGCTTCTCGTGGTTGTGGGATGGGCAAGCAAGAAGGGAAAGTGAGAAAACTGATATTGTGACTTTGTCTCATCAGTTTTGTCTTTCATTGCCATGTTGAGATTCCTTGCTGAGATAAGAGAGTAGCTGGAACCACAGAGTTGTTTACTTTAATAGACTCATATGGAGAACATACTTTCCGTTAGAAGGCAATGGATGACTCTTGCTACTTTGCAGTTGTTCATGAAGGACCTAATAAGTGATTGTGGCCAATTAAATCACTCATTTTTTGACCAATTGTCACTTGTGTTTTCCCTGAGGTGAGGTAGATCCTTCTACACTCAGTGCTGGACACAGGTGAAGAAGAGGAATAACGCAGAGGTGTTGCCATAGATATATAACTATCATAAACCCCTCCAGCTTCTGCTTGTAGCTCATCACACACAATAAGCATATGTTCTCATTTGTATTGGACAATTATATTTAACTAGCTAAATTCTCTAAGTAAGACCAAAATTGACAACCCTCTCGCAGTGTTATTCTACTGTGGGAGAACTGGCTTAGGTTTGAGAAGACTGACGGCCAGTTCTATGAATGAGGTGATGTTTTTAATAAAAATTGGCAGAAACTATAAGAGGAGAAACTGCTTCAACCGATCAAACCTTTTTTTTGAGACTGCTTTTACTAGAAGTGCAAAACATAGGGTACAGTAGCCTAGCTGGGAGTTCTTCTCACTGAATAACTTTGCCTGCTGATTCATCAAAAAAAAAAGTGGTGAACCAATATGTTTGTGTTGTGGAGAGGAATCATGCTTCAGATGGGTGTTGAGTGGAATGTTCTCTGAAGAAGTTCAAAATACCAAAAGTTTAACAAATCACCTAAGTGACCTGGCTTATTGAAGTGTTTAATTAGATTAGAATTATCTTTTGAATTTGGCATAGACAAGTTATAAGTGAATTTTCAAGTTATTTCATAAGTTGATAACATAGCAATGCATTACAGTCAGGCTCTGCTAAGATTTTGTCGTACAGTTATCTTTTCTGAGTAGCTATAACTGTAGAACAAACAAATCTGTTTTATCCTCATAGAGGAAAACATTTGTTTGCAGAACTTCAGTGACTTTTCTGTCTTTACAGAATGCTCTGGATTACCTTGAGTGTGGGCTGAGTAAGTCCTACAGTACTTCCAGCCATGCTCTGGGCATAGACCTCTGGAGAGGAAGATGCTTTTCTGGCAATTTGCAGTTACCACCACTATCCCAAAGACAAACAGAAAAAGCAAGGACACCTGACAGAGACATTGTCTGTAGACCAACAACTCTGCCTTTGTTGACACCTCCAAGTATTGCAATCACCACTTACCAAGACTGGTAGGTTGTTTCCTTTTGTAATAGATCTTATGTGGTTGGGATTTTTATTGTTTTCTGGTTTTAGGTAGAGTGTGTTTAGGTTTTTTTTGGGGGGGGAGGGAGGCACTAGATAATTATCTTATATATACTAATCAGTATTGTTAAAGTCTATTGATGTATCATGGATGTAATTTTACAAAGTAGTTGTCTTTTTTTTAAATTCTACTTCTGTTAAAACCTCTTATGTTCACTCTTTTGGTGCATCTTCATGAAACTTCTGTGTCAGAAATTCCGATCTGGGCCAGAGGATTTTGTGTTACTAGCTTTCCACCCACAGAAGAGTTCAGGATGGTGGTGGACTCTCCTACAACAGATTGAGGAAAAAGGCTTTAGCTCTCAGGCTGTTTCCTGTCCAAGTGTTAGAAAGGCTTGGAAAAGCATTTGAATCTGATGGCTTAGCTCAAGAAAAGTCCCAAAGAAGCTGTCAGAGACATGATTAAAAGAGGGTTGTTAAGAGGTGAGTTCCAAAACAGAAACTGAGTATTAAGTGCCAAACCAAGGAAATTCACCTAGAAGGAGGAGAGGAAGACAAAATCCTGAGTGTTCTTGTGTTGGAATCACAATGGTAGATTTTAATGGTGAAATAAGATTAGATGTCCAGCTTGCCTTATGAATCTTGAAATGGTATTGCAATGCAGCTTTAAAACCTGTACTCTCAAATTCAGTTATCAAGTGTGCTTTAGTTTCTAGTTGTTAAATGCTCCACTCAATTTCATTTGCTGGCTGCAAGGTGTGTTCGCATCATTATTTCCAAGTCTCAGTCTAATTTTATCTTCTGTTAAGCTCAGCACTCTTGAGGGACAGCATTTCAGTTTTTATTTGAACAATTATAGAGAACATCCTAAATTCATTTGTCCTTTAAAAGCAGCTTTCCTATCAAAAATAAGATTTTTAAAGTATGTACTTGAAGTAGATGAGATACAGAAATCAAAGTGGAATTAGCAGGGGCTTTTGTTAAATTTTTGCTTTAATCATTGTGGATAAATGTAACAAAGCAAGTTATCTAATTTTGGATGGATTGTTAATTTTGACAATAAAAGGATTGTTTTACATTTTATGAGCATTTTAAGAGTGTCTCCTTTTGCCCATGTGCAGCAATTTGTAGTATTGACTGCTAGACAATTGAGAGCCTGTTCATAAGGTGTGCTTTTAAGAGTGAATTGATTCTGGTCTTTTTATACACCTTCAGACATGATTTAGGAAAATGCAAGGAATTCCAATGGGTTTAGCATTAGTTTCCCTTGAAACACCAGGGGGCACTGCTGTTCCTCTCTTCAATGGCAGCAGAATACATAAGCGTGATGTATCGCACAGCATCTGATTTTCTCGAATGGTGTGTCAGTCAAAGAGAAGACACAACTGATACCCAGATTACTGCTATTTCTTTATTGCTGTTAATCTCTTATAAGTGAGCAGTTAGCTTCTGACTTCTCTGGTTTGTTTGAATCTGCAGTATCTGTTTACAGCTGTACAGCGAGTTGGCCATTACTGGTCAGTATGTCCATGATGCAGAATGCTGTTCCAATACATTGTTACACGCACGTCTTTGCATCTCCCTCACCTTTCTGACTTGGCCACCAGTTAGATTGACTACTCTGACAGCTGGACAGAAAATTGGTCAATCTTTCCCATTTTCTGTTTAAGTTCTAGTCATCAAGGATTTTGAATAGATTAGCACTGTTCTCTACCCCGTGCTAGGTAGCTCCTTACCTATGCGATTTCCAGTTACTCAGGACCTGACCACACTCTAACGGAGCACAGTCATGACTGAGATTTTTTGTGTAGGAGAGAGGAAAGCTGAATCTGGTCCCCAAGCTATTTGGGCTTCCATATTGTGGTTCAGTTCTGCATGAAATGTACCCTGGGGGCAGGTTATTTTTGTGTAAGCCTTGTATGTGCCATTGTGTTGAAACAGCTTTGGAATGATATGAGCGTTAAGAGATTCAGTGAGTGGGCAATAAAATGATAGGAAAATTTTAGTGTAGGTAAACACAAAGTGATATATCTGAGCATGAAAGAATTGTAGCTGCAAAAGAGGATAACTACTCAGGAGCAAGATCCTGGATATAGGATAGAAGTCCAATAGAGTTGCAAGCTCAGTGCTTATTAATGGTCAGAAAACCAAATTAATTATAAAGATTTGAAGGGAAAGAATAGTGGATAAAATATAGAACATCAGGACAGGATTAGATGTAGTTGATTGATTGCTTATTGTCCCTTCCAATATGAGAACAAGGGATCATCACATAAATTGGTATGGCAGGCATGAAGCAAGTGCAAGGAGATGATTTCTTAGGCAGTTTGTAGTTGCACTGCAAAACTCGGTGCCTTAGGATCCTGTAGATACTAAGAGTTTGAGCAGGCTCAAGAGAGTTCTTAACAGATCCTTGGATGAGTAATCTGCAGTGATTTGCTTCTGAATACAGAAACCTCATCTGCCATTCGGCTTCTGAGATGCGAGTTGTATAGGACTGGGAAAATATTTGAGGGGAAGTATCACGTACGTTTACTTTCTGTTCCTTTCTGTTCTGTGCTTTTAATCTCTTGGGGAAGACAAGATCAGGGGCTAGATGTACCATTGGCCTGACCAGTAAGACCAGTCTTCTGTCAGAACGCTCACTTTCTGGATATCTTTTCTTGGAGCTTTAATAGAAATGTTGAGGTCACAGGCAGAAAATCAACAGGTTTTAAGCAATTAGGAAGGGGGAAGGCTTTACATGTAGGGAACCTACTGGGACAGGAAAGAGGATATTTCTTGTGAAAAGAGTATCCAACTCTTAGTTTCATAGTATTTTAGGATAATTCAGGCTGGAAGGGTTCTAGTCCATCCTCTTGCTTGCAGTGAGGTCAGACCAAGTTGCTCAGGGGGCTTCATCTAGCCTAATTTCCCAGCATTTTGGTGGGAGGTAATAGGAGTGTGCCATTCCTTGGAAGTGTGGTCTGTATCTTCGTTAGTCCATAAATCTACCCCATTAATGGAGTACTGGATATTCAGGTTGCACTACTTTAGACCCCTAACATGGTGGTTCTGGGCTATGGAAACTGTTCACTACACTTATTCCCTAGGTTTAGCTTCAGGATACAGAGGCTTCCTGACATCTGTTTATGTCCCAAAGGCAGATGGGCTTGCTAAGGGCTTCTACAAGATCAAGTTAATTGGTACTGTTGCAGTGGTGGATTCAGTGAATCATGCAAAAGGAAACTCTTCACTGAAATTTAAATGTAAATGAAATTTCAATGTAAATGGCCTTGGTCTAAGACATATGGGGTCCACACAACTAAAATGCATAAACAATGTAAACTCTAGATTTAGGTTTTATGGTGATTTACCTTACAGAACTCTTATGCGCCCAATAGTAATCATTTAACATTCACTTAGTGTGTTTTGTCGCTTTTTTTTTCCTGAGGTCTTATAGAGTTGTAACTTGGAGACACTTTCTGGAAGAGATCAATAGGACTCATTCAGAAGTGTGTAGATTTACCTGAGCTTTCTGTAATCTATTTCTGTGCTTACGAAACCCAGAAGACGGATGTGAAACATCTCATTATTATGACATGAAACATGATTCCTAGAAATAATGTCTTTTTTCATTTGTCTGCTGTGCATAGTAGCTATCATGTTTTTTTGTAATGACTGTAAGATTGTGAAAGAGCTTCCTAGTGATATGATGATGACAATTAACTTTTCATACTGATATACAAGTTCCTCATTACACTGTTCTATTTAGTGTATCTTCAGAAACACGTGCAAAACCTGTAAGGAACATTGTCTTTTTTACTAGGGCAGGTATGATGGAAGTAAGGATTTCCATGGGCATTTCTTGCTCCACAAAGAAGTCTCTTCAGTCGGTTTCCTATTTGTGCAAGCCCATTGTAGTCTTTGTAGAAATTTGTCATCTTAACTAGAAAAACAATAATGAAGTTTCTGGAAAGGCAAGTATAAATCAAAACCCAGTCATCAGAGGATTGCTCTGAAGTGTAAGCTGCAAAAGCTCTGCCTCTGTTGTGGTTACTTCCCTTTTCTCCCGTTAACTTGATTAAATCCCTGGGGAAATGCTTACTGCTTGTATTTGGGGTGTGCATTCTGCTGAGCCATTCTTCCAGTTCTTCCCTTTCCTGTTAGCACAAAATCTCTGCTGTATGCTCATTATTTTACTTTTTATTGTGCTGAAATACCGTTTCGCTTCTGGGGGGAATGGGTTATTTAGGCTCACTCTGGTCTCCATCACTTCAAAGCATTTCTCTGTTTGTGCTCTGTATTGAGCAAAATGCCAAATGGCAAATCTCTGTTATCAAATGAGATTTCTCAACTGAAATCCTGGAAGAGAGCTATGTATAATAATGTATTTTTGCTTCTTCCTGGAGAAATGAATGAGATGCCACAAATGTGAAATACAGTGCTTCCCGCTAACTGCTAGAGGGCTTTTATCTGTGTGTGTTAACTTTAGGGAGGATCATGAATGGATGGAGATGATTCCAAGGAGTTCTGTCAACATCCAAAGACAGAAAAATAAATTGACATGGATGGGGAGGAGGGGAGGGGGAATCTGTCCATATACACCTAAAAAAAATCTCAGTTGACTTCTAGCAGCACTTACTGGAGTAAGATCAGAACTAAATAATTGTGTTACCTAACTGCTGTAGGATACCAACAGATCAAATATCAGCAGAGTTGTGATGGGGCTCTACTACCTATGCATCTTGAACAGCTCTGTATGTTACCAAGCTCTCTGCAAAGCCTTACCTATCAACGGAGAACATAGCCAAGTTATATTACAGCAACTTTAGTGCTTAGTTTCCTTTTAATGATATTGTTCATTATTGGTTAGGTGAAATTCAGTACTGTCATCGCTGAAATGGGACAAAATTCAATGTGCGACATCAGCACTGTGCTACAGACTATGTGCTAAGAGTGCACTGTTATCGGAAATTTAGGTATTCCTGGGATTGCAGTAACTGTGGTTTGAAGAAAAGAGTAACAGAGTTCAAATACAGAACATATTATTTGCTAAGGGTAGAGTAAAGTAAGGCTATTCCTTCTGAAAGTAGTTTTTCTGCCACATTTTTTCAGAAATGACCTTGAATTTAACTTCCAGTGGTAATACAAAAGTAAGAACTGTGAGAGGGTGAGCCATGACTTACATGAATATTTTCAGTTACGTGGGAACCTAAATAATACAGCTGCTCTTGAATAGGTTGGGGTTTTTTTTTTCCTTATTGTAATTGTGTTTTCTTGAGACCTGTGCTGTTCTGACAAGATCTGAAACCAGCAAGGAAATAATGGGCAGGCTGAACCAAAAGCAATAATGCTAAGTCAGCTGTGATGTAATATCTTCTGTGAAAATGGCAAGGCAGTACATATACAAAATAACTTCCTGAATTGTGCAAGGGAAGAGGCTTATAAGCTGCTTTTGCACAAATTTTGTCCATATTTTCATAAAAGTTGTTAAAACGTTTTCCACAATCCTGCTCTGTATTTTATAACTAAAGCTTTGTGATAAAAAATCTAGGCAAGAGAGATGAACAAAAGTGTAAAGAATACGTTTGTAGCTGTACTTGGAGCAACCAGAATAGTTATCTTACCCTGGTTTTTGATACCTACCAGCTCTTAGGTTAGGTTTGACAGCTAGCTTCTGATTTACAGTATTTCTACACATTTGACTCAGGCCTGTGGAGACATTTTTGACAGTTTTGCATCAAGTTCCTAGGTAGGAACAAAAATAAGTTCTGCAATGAGTCCTAAAGTGCAAAGAAATACTTGGCACTTCAGGCCTTGAAAGGCTTGAATAATTCTATTAAGAGTTGATATGGTTAATATTAAATATAGTAAGAAGTGCACTTTTTTCAGGGCACAGAGATTCTGTTAAACATTTCGGCTGTGGTATTATATGCTGTATTGGAATTGCAAATTGTCCTTGATCTTCTGCAAGAGTTAAATGAGAGCTCACTAAGTTTGAAGGCAGTTGTCTGCTAACAGATTTGGTTACTATTTCAGTCACATTCTTGCTGCTTATTAAAAAATAATTAACCATTAGTCTGTCTTTACTTTTTAAATCTTCTTTTTTTTTTTTACAGCATTCATAATTAACAAGCAAACTATAGTATTTTGAGTGGTTGTGACCTTGTTCTGTGATTGCTAGTCATTTTGTCAGTGACAGCTTGTTTTCTTCTGAAAGAATTTTATTGTGCAGGTTGGTGGTCAGAATCTAAAAAGAAAGCATTAAGGGATTCATCCCGTTTTCCATGTCTATCTGAAAATTTTACTGAAGGTGGCATATGCAAAGATGGACATGTGTGTTGCTGCATTCTGAAATGTGCCTGTACGGCAAGGGCTGGTGCATGTACTTAATGTAAACCCACTGCTTGTACTACTGCATGTTGTTCTCCAGATGGTAGTCATGGGCAGCAGATTAGATGCGACATTGAAAACAAACTAAAAAAAAATTAGTCTAATTTGGGGTAACTGAGTCTGAGACAAAACCTTTGGCAGAAATGCTGACTTCAGCTAGGGCCAGCTCAATATGGCCCTGACCAGTCTAGTTGAGTTAGACCCATTTTAATCAGGGTTTGGACTAAATCAGACTAGATATTAGGAAGAAATTTTTTACTGTGAGGATAAGGAGGCACTGGAACAGGTTGCCCAGAGAAGTTGTGAATGCCTCATCTCTGGAGGTTGGATGAGGCTTTGAGCAACCTGATTCAGTGGAAGATGTTCTTGCCCATGTCAGGGGTGTTGGAAATGGGTAGTCTTTAAGGTCCATTCCGACCCAAAAGGTTCTATGATTCTTTATCCGCTGTGAAGCTGTTAGGCTGGTGGTAATTAATTGAGGTGGAAATGGGAAGTCAGAATGATAAAGGGGATGGAGATTTGCATGAAGATTGAAAAAGAATAATAAAACTGTAGTCAGTCTAGCAAATAAGCAGAAGGTGATATGCCCAGTCACTCTGCAAATCACATGGAATGAAAGGAAATATTTAGGGTAATAGGAAGCTTAAGTAGGAACAGTGGGATGAAACCCAGAAGCTCAGAAGGAGTAATGCTGTTTTGGAGGAGTGTGGAGCTTTTTTGTTTTGTGGGGTTTTTGGGGAGGGGGATTTAAAAAATTTTTAAATGTTGTTTCGGGCTATGGGGTAATACGCTGTGAAACAGTTTGAAGTCTTATTTCTTAGATCACTTGAAATTCAACTAGATAAGAATTGAAGAAATACCCTGCAAGCTTGAAATAGAAAAAAAAATAGATGAGCTGTCTTCCCATATGATGTGAAAAATAAAAACCTAGGGGGAAAAAAAAACTCATAAAAATGTCCTTTTGATTTTTCTACCTATATTTAAAATTATTTAAATGAGAGAATGGTTGAAGTTGCAGGGGACCTGTGGACATCATCTGGTCCAAAATGTTCATTATTTATATAAATTGCATCAGGTTTTGTTGGAGTAAAGCAGGATCAAGTATTCTGATTGAAAATGCTTCCTGTATTTCAAAAGCCCATACTACATTTCTGTGGGGCATTTACTTACCTTGAAAAAGGACATCAACTGTATTCATCATAACATCTCATATATTCTACGGGGAAAATACTTTTTAATTATGCTATGCTTTCTGGAAAATATATATGATAGCTTGGTTTTTAAAAACAGACTTGCTAAGATTTGTCCTAAGTTTTCTAACAGTATGAAAGATGTAGAGATTATTGAACAGTGATAGATCTGGAAATGGTCCTAAAGGATTTAGTCTGCTCGGTGATTTTGTTTATTTGTTCTTCAGTAGGTAGAAATATTATCTGGTACATTTAGGGTTGGCTCATTTCTGGTGCTGAACACTAGAATTAGTAGGAGCTTGGACTGCTGAGGACTCTTCAAGATAATCTCTGAAAAGCTGAAAATGCTCATTTGTAGACAACATAAGAAATATCTCACAGGTAGATTATAAAAGGCTAAAATCTGTTTTAGTTCACCAAAGTGGTGTCTTAATTGTATAGAAAAGATAACAGTTCTTAGCTACAAATGTATGTATATACAGAACAGAATTAACAACAATCGTGATTAAGACCTTAATATGAATTGAGTCCTGTACCCAAAATCTTGTGATGCAGGTCTCCTTAAGAGCAGCAATGCCGGGTGCCTCTGGGGGGGCAAGGCGCACAACTTCTCCTCAGTGTGGGTCTTGCAGGAGTTCATGGCAGATCCAGATGATCAGCGATCCCTCCCGGGAAACGTCCTCCCCCCACCCCTTCACATCCCACTCAGATCCCCTTTGTTGGCAAAGGAAAGAAAAATTCCCCGGGAAAAAAAAACAAACAAACAAAAACCAAATTGAAACTATAACATTATCCACCCCGAATTTTTCTTCCATGCCAACACCTTATATCGAACTTAAACTTATAACTATATACATACATGTTTACTGATAGGTGCATGCACATGCAGTAGTATGGCCAACTCATCCAAAAATAAGGTCCCCTTGAGGTATACATCGTGTTTTCCCATCTTCCTGCATCACCCACCAAGTGCAACCAGATCCTTGAGCAAAGACAATCCCATGAATGGGCTTGCCTTTGCTCGAAGCAGGCTTAACCCAGAGGGTTTTCCCTAACATCTCTCAGGTGGATCACAGGGACTTTATCTCCATCTACAGTATGAAGGAATTCTGACTGGGCAGGGCCGGCTCGATTGACAGAGCCTCTAGTGTTGACCAGCCATGTTCCTTTTGCTAGATGCTGATCCCAGTGTTTGAAAGTCCCTCCACCTAACACCCTCAAAGTGGTTTTCAACAATCCATTACGCTGTTCAACCTTCCCAGCAGCTGGTGCATGGTAGGGGATATGATACACCCACTCAATGCCATGCTCTTTTGCCCAGGTGGTAACTAAACTGTTCTTGAAATGAGTTCCATTATCTGACTCAATCCGCTCTGGTGCCATGTTGCCACAGGACTTGCTTTTCCAGACCCAGGATGGTGTTTTGGGTAGTGATGTGAGGCACCAGATATGTCTCCAGCCATCCAGTAGTTGCTTCCACCATGGTGAGCACATAGCGCTTACCTTGGTGGGTCTGCGGCAGGGTGATATAATCAACCTGCCACGATTCTCCGTATTTATACTTATCCTGGCGTCCACCCTACCATAGAGGCTTCACTCTCTTAGCGTGCTTGATGGTAGCACATATCTCACAGTCATGGATAACCTAGGAGATAATGTCCATGGTTAAATCTCTTCTGTCTCTACAGCAGCTATTCCAAAAGTCCACCTATGTCCTTTTGGATCCTTGAAATATTCGTTCCTGAGGTAATCAATTCCCAGTATACATGGGGCAGCCGGACCAGTCACAATGGGGTGTTTCTGTCAGTCTCTCCCGGTCAAGCTCACTTCAGCTTCCAGCACAGTCAACTCTTGAGATCCCCCGGCACCCCAGAAACGGCAATCGTTTCTGGGCTCACATGTCCTGATGGCATGGCTCATGTACATTGAGCGCCAGTATCAACCAAAGCCTTGTATTTTTGTGGGTCTCATGTGCCAGGCCACCAGATCTACACAGTCCAATAGACACGGTTGTCCTGTACCTCTACCTGGCTAGAGGCAGGGCCCCCCTAACACTGGTCTTCGTTATAGCAATCAAAACTCTTTCCTGATGGATACATTTTGGAGGTCCCCTCTAGTTGGTCAGGTCCTTGGGAAATTGACACTGCACCTACTCTCGCCGATTTTCTTCTCTCATTCTCCTTCAATTCTTGTACCCAGGCTGCTAGGGCATAGGTAGGTTTCCTGTCTCACCATCTCATATTTTCTCCATGGTCAATCAGGAAATACCACAGATCGGTTCGTGAAGCCTATCCTCTTCCCCCAGCTGGGAGGCATCCAGCTCTGGACCCAGAGGCTTTGATTCGCACTGGTGCCACTTGAAGACTTTGAAGACTTTTCTTAATCTCCTCTTTAAGTTTCCTTATCTTCTCCTTCTGCTCATTCCTAAAATTCTTCTGCTCCTTGTTGATGTTCTCAACCAGTGTCTCTACTGCAGAGATATGGGCCTGCACCGGGCCTTGGATCGTTTTCTCATATGTTCTGAGTTTATTTGCTGTGACGCCCACTAGATCTTGGTCGTCCTCCGAGTACAGGGATGCCAAGTGATGAGAGTATACACCTGGTGCCCTGCATGAAAGGTTCCACCACATCTCTGGTGTTTACCTAACCTCTTCTGGGTCACTGAGGGGTCACCCATCCCTTCCATAAAGTATTTCTAGCAGTGCCATCTCCACGAGATGTAAAATCCCTTCTTCCGTAGTCTTCCAAGGTGTCTTCAGATGATGTGCCTGCAGGATATCTTTGTGAGCAAACCTCTCTCTCACACTGCCTAGAAATCGTGCCCAGAGTGAAAGGGGTCTTGATTCCCTCACAAATACCTGTTCAATACCTGCATCTCAAGCCAGAGCATTTAAATACCTGGCTTCAGAACCATCAAGTTGCAAGCTTCCACCTATAAGGTCCCAAACTCGGATCATCCAAGTCAGGATAGGCTCTTCTGGCTGTCGAGTAATGTCTTTCCGGAAGTTGCAAAGGTTGTCAAATGAGAGCAATTCAGTAACGATCTCTGGTTCTGTATCTGCATTATGTGAAGAACCTGCTTCCCCGTTATCATCAACTGGACGAATCGATTTGGTCTTATATTTTCTTTTCTGGATAGGGGCAACTTTTATCAGCTCGGACTGTTCTTCGAGTTTAACCACACTTTGAGCTACCATGATATCAGATGTTTTACTCTCTCCTTTTTTTCCCTGGAGGTGCTTCTGGGTGCATTCCCAACCAACCCTGTCCCTAGTTTCATACACAAGATGGACTGTAATGAAACCAACTTGCAGACAAATCACCAAAAGTAGGATATAAAGTAGGATATCCCTGACATCTAGCAAGAGATTAAGTTTCTCAAAAGCTGTCATAACGAACCTGAAAGGTGACTGAATAAAAGTTTGAGATGAAACACTCTCCTGTGTCCCTCCCTGAGGATAGGTAACATTATCATTTAAGCCCCCAGGATCAGTCAAAGAAACAAAGGTAACCCGTGATGCGGTGTCGGCACTCACAGTTAGCCGGCTCTTCTGGCTCTGCTACAAGAAGGCTGGTTTGGGGGGGTTGCTAGGGGACTCCTGTCCCTATCTGACATTACACAACAAATCCTAGAGATCTGTTTATGAAAATAAATCAAAAGAATGATTGTGCCCCTGTACTTGGTGCTGGTGAGGCTGCACCTCAAATCCTGTGTTCACTTTTGGGCTCCTCATTACAAGAAAGACATTGAGGTGCTAGAATATATGCAGAGAAGGACAATGGAGCTGGGGAAGGGTCTGGAGCACAGGGTTTATGGGGAGCAACTGGGGGAAATGCGGCTGTTGATTCTACTGAAGAGGAGAAGGCTGAGGAGAGACCTTATTGCTCTCTACAATTACCTGAAAGGAGGTTGTAGTGAGGTGGGTGCTGGTCTCTTCTCCCAAGTAACAAGTGATAGGACGAGAGGAAATGGCCTCAATTTATGCCAAAGGAGTTATGCCATTGGATACTAGGAAAAAATTCTTTACTGAAAAAGTGGTGAAGGATTGGAACAGGATGCCCAGGGAAATGGTGGAGTCATCATAGCTAGAGGTGTTTAAAAAAAATCATGTAGATGTTGCACTTTGGGACGTGATTTAGTAGGCACAGTGGTGTTGGGCTATTGATTGGGCTGGATGATCTTAGAAGTTGTCTTAGTTTAGATGAAAACTAAGATATGTTTTCAGATAGTAAAGATCTTATTCAGAAACAACAACAAAAACCCCCCAAAAATATTGTATAAAAAAGATAACAGTTCTTAGCTACAAATATATGTATATACATGTTATAGTTGAAGTTGAATTAAGACAAAGTCTCAATTGATTTGCTAAAAGTTTATTTAAGATAGGAAAGCAAATGCAGCGCTGGGCGGCCGGGAAGTCGCAGCTTCACCAAGGCTCGCAAAGTTCGGGTAGCTCAAGCAGTCTTTTTATACATTTTTTTTCCTCTGACTTGCAGATTTCAGCAGTTACACAAGCAGGATAGCAAAGGGGATAACACCACCTGTTAATCTTGAGCGAGAACAGAAAGCAAAGGCAAAGACATAATATTTCATTAAGCAGACAACTCTGTAACCTTGAGATAATGCTGTGCCTCATTCCTTCTTGAACAAGGCGTTTTGTGCCTGAAACAGTGAGGCCGCTTTCTCTTTGCATTCTTTGGTTTAAGCAGCAAATTGATCTCTATTTCTCACAAATTCCCCCCTTCTTTTATTTACCACTAATTTGCTGATTAAACCTGTTCAAAACATCATGAGTCGCTTCTAATTCATGACTATCATTTGGCAAAATCTCCATCTCTAATTCCGATCTTTTCAACACCATCAATTGTACTTTATCTAGTCGGTTCTTGACAAAGGTTACAAATTTGTTAATGATACAAGCACCAAAAGTTAAAGCTAATAATAACATTATGACAGGTTCTGCTAAAGTAGAAATCAAAGTGGTTAGCCAGGGAGATTGGTTAAACTAAGATTCATACCAGGAGGCCTTAGCCTCTTGTTCTCGTTTTCTCTTTTCTAGTCCCTCCCTCAGTTTAGCCATCGAATTCTCTAACTACTCCAGTGTGATCGGCATAGAAACAACATTCTTCTCCTAGGCCTGCACATAACCCTGCTGTTAAAATCGTTTCACACCCCCAATCTGCGCAGTAATAGTGGCCAGGAGAGTTGCAATAGCTCTTCTCAGGGTTTGAACTCTGACACCAATAAGTGGCCATCAGGTTTCCTCCCCAGAGGTGCTGTGTTTTGCAGTTATAGTGCCAAGTACTTGTGGGCTCTAATAGATCGCAATTGGTTACATAAAAAAACAGGTGATCCGGCCGAAATATTTACTCTAAGAATTTTAGAATCATCCCACCTGATGAGAGTCCAATTGAAAGGCTGGTGTTCTGTGGCAACTATTGTTGTGATTACAGATATTAAAATAACAGCCTTCATTTTCCCCACAGTTGGTACCTCTCTACCTTTTCCTCGTCTACTCTTTTGCACAGAGCAACGGGTTAATATGTCTTCTTGGTAGCAGTAGGTATTCTTCAGGGGAACAGACTGTTCTACAACCTTTCCAAGTGAATTCTTTGGTGCACCTCTTTAGAACTTTGTGCCAATCTGCCCAGGTATCAGGAATCTACCTTTCCCACCCGCAGAAGAGTTTGCAAATCTCCACTCATACTCTACTTCCAACCTTATAATGACAACATATTTTACAATAAGATGTAAAAAGGTATAAATTGCGTTGTTTCTAGTATCTTGTACAGTCCAGCACCTCCTGTTTGATCCGGGATTTCAAAGTATGAAGAGGGCTGTGGGTGCTCACCGGAGGTGATGGTTCATTTGCTGTCCGGTTTCCTCTTGACTCGTAACCGCAAGTCCCCTGGTTCAGAGGTCACAGTCCACCTCTCTGGGGGCAAAGGTCCTTTTACCCGGCTGGCGTGGGTCCACCCCTTTTCTGCCGTCCGTACTGCAATATCTGTGGTAAGTAAAACAACAAAGGGTCCCTCCCAACGGGACATCAAAGAAGTCTCTTTCCAGGTCTTTACCAGCACTCGATCTCCTGGCTGGACCCTGTGTATACAGACATCTAAAGGAGGTCTTTGTACTACCAGTCCCTTTTTCCTTAACTCGTCTTCTTTTTGTAAGTTTCAATATATATTCGGCTATGGCTTTGTCTGCGACTTTTGGGTGTTCTATTGGTACTCCAAAATCATATGGCATCCCGTATAACATTTCGAAAGGGGAGATGCCGGTATCTGCCCTTGGTTGGGTTCGAATATGAAGTAGTACTAACGGTAGACACTTAACCCAATTCATCTTTGTTTCTATCATAACTTTGGTAAGATGTTTCTTAATTTCCCCATTCATTCTCTCCACTTTTCCTGAACTTTGTGGATGCCAGGGGGTATGATACTCCCATATTGTGCCAAACAATTCGGCTGTTTCTTTAATTATTCGGGAAGTAAAATGCGGTCCCCGATCTGAGTCAATTACAGTAATGATTCCATATCTCGGAATAATTTCTTCGAGGAGAATTTTGACTACTGTTTTTGCATTGGCTCTTACTACCGGGAAGGCTTCTACAAAATGCGTAAGATGGTCCACCAAGACTAGTAGATACTGATATCTCCCCACCTTCGGTAATTCTGTAAAGTCTACCTGTATTTTCTCAAAAGGTCTTTTTGCTAATTCCCGTCCCCCTAATACTTTTTCCCTAAGTTGCCATTTATTGACTTTCTGGCAGGTCAAACATCCCTCCAAAATCGTTTTAGCTAAACCATATATTCCCACGCAAGTATAATTCAATTCAAACTGATCTACTAGGGCTTGAATCCCCCAATGAGTTTTGTGGTGCAATTTGCTCAATATCTCTTGAGCTAACCCTTTTGGAAGGATTTCTCGCCCATCAGGTAAGAGCCATTTGTCCCCTCCTCTTTTTGCCCCAATTTGTTTTAATTTGTCCAGCTCTTGGAGGGTAAAGCTTTTGTCTAGCTTTAACCTCTCAGGTTCTTCTCTCAAAGTTAATAATGCAGCTTGTTTAGCCGTCGCATAGGCTAAATTGTTTCCTCTTATCGTATGGGTAATTCCCTTTTGATGTCCCTTTACATGAACAACTGCTATTTTTAACGGACCCCTTAATGCTTTCAAACCTTCCAGAATTAATTTCTCATGTATTAATCCTTTCCCTTGGGTATTAGACCTCTCTCTTCCCAAATTTTCCCAAAGGTATGCACTACCCCAAAGGCATATTTTGAATCTGTATATATAGTTCCAATTTTATTTTCTAAGAGCTTTAATGCTCTCCACAGGGCATATAATTCACATGCTTGTGCGGACCAGGCTTTGTCTAGTGGTCCTGCCTCTTTTGTCTGTAACGGATGTCCGTCTATAGCAGCATATCCCGATTTTCGTTGTCCTTCAATTACTCGTGAGGATCCATCGATAAATAATTTTTCACCTTCACCCAATTCGTCTTCCTCTAAATCCTCTCTTATTTTAGTCTGTAAATTTATTAGTTGAAGGCAGTCATGTTTCAGTTCCTCTCTGGGTTCCCCATTTAGGAACTGGGCCGGATTCTGAAGGGAAGTAACTTCGATCTCTAATTTGGGAGAATTAATCAAAATTTCTTCATACTCCAATAGTCGGCTGTCAGTGAGCCACTTATCAGCTCGCTGCTGCAATACTCCACGAATATTATGGGGAGTATATACTTTTAACTCTCCTCCTAGGGTAACTCGTGTGACTTCTTCTACTAACAACGCAGTAGCCACGATCGCCTGTAGGCAAGTGGGCCATCCTCGGCTCACAGGGTCCAACAATTTAGAATAATACCCTACGGGCTTTCTCTGGCCTGCCCATCCTTGGGTCAATACCCCGTAAGCAGTCCCATTGTCTACATTGATAAAAAGTTGAAAGGGTTTGCGTATATCGGGTAAACTGAGGATGGGTGCCTCTACTAGATCTCTTTTTATCTTTTTTTTTTTTTCTCCGTATTTCGGGCCCGGATTTGGCCACAAACTGAGTCTTCAGCAAGGCCTGACCAACTTGACTACTGGGGTCTAACCCAGAATACAACTGTAGGCTCTTTCTTAACCTTTCTAGCCATTCAGTAGGGGTCTCATCCTTTTTCTGCTGTTCGCTAAAGGCCTTATTAATATTTTGACCCTTAGGTACCGAATCTCTTATTCCTTGAATTATAATATCCCGGAGATCAATCATGTTATTTCTATGAGCTGGGTTCTGGTTGTCCCAATTGGGCTGCTGTAAGGGCCATTTAACATCTCCGGCGGGGCCATGTTGGTATCTATGGTCCCAATTCCTCATGCCGGCTGTTCTTATCATCCCTCGTTCCTCGTTTGTAAACAGGATTTTTAAGATGGACTCCATTTCGTCCCAAGTATAAATATTAGGCCCGAGGAACTGATGGAAACGTTCTGCAACCCCTAATGGGTCTTCTAATAGCCGTCCCATTTCTTTCTTGAAATCTCTGACGTCCCCAGAATTAAGGAGGACAGAGACAAATCCCACCCCGGGTTGCGGCCCTCCCATGGCAGTTTCTCTTAATGGGTACAACAAATTTTCCTCCTCTCTTTTTCTGGTTTGGCTTCTAGTTACTCTTGGGCTAGGAGGAGAAGTGCCCCCTTCAGATTGTGGAGGGATGGTAGGAGGAAGATCCTGATCTGAATCTTGAAATGGCGGAGGAGGTGGAACATAGGGTGGGGGAGGCGTCGGTAGCTCATCTTCACCCCCCTTCCTCCTTCTGTTATTTTTCTTTTCTTTCAATGGGAATAAATTAACAGACTGGGCCGTACCCAGGATCCACAAAAAGGCATATTCACTCTCCTCCTCATTAAATGGCTGCCTGTTGTTCACATATATATTTAATTGTTGACATATCCAATCTTCAAAAGATCCATAAATTGGCCAATATAAGTCCTTTCTTATCTGTTTTACTCCCCAAATCTCCATACAATAATGGATCATTTTCTCCTTAGATTTCCCTTTCAGGGAGGGGGAATCATCCCAATGTTGAATCATTAATCCTAATGGGCTATCCGGGGGTATATCAGGGAGCCCACCCCTACCCCGCTTCTCCTGTATGGGTTCAGAAGCCTTACTCTCCTTCTGGCCCATCTTCCGAAAGTGCCTTCTTTCATTCTCAAATCACTCGCTTCCCTCTATTCGTGGCCCACGTCCTCGCGGACAATGGGAACCGCACTACTAAGAGGTCCACACTCTCTTCGCCCGGTGGACTACTAAGTCCGGTGGATGTCTCAATCACTCGCACTCCGGGTACCCAATCCCCGACCAGACGGTAACCGCAATATACTTACTCTCTCTGAAGTCTTCGCCTGGCTCTTCGTGCACAAAAATTACGGGGAACTGCATTATCTTTCTTTTTCTTTTCTCTTTTGCTTTCCTATCTCCGTTCGGAAAATCCAGGTAAACCTAAGTCGAACTCTCCTCCAGGACCATCCGAGGATGGGGCGCCCTCCCAGAATCGAAATCCGAGTTAGCTTTCTGGATCCGAGTCACGGCACCAAAATTGTTATAGTTGAAGTTGAATTAAGACAAAGTCTCAATTGATTTGCTAAAAGTTTATTTAAGATAGGAAAGCAAAAGCAGTGCTGGGCGGCCAGGAAGTCGCAGCTTCACCAAGGCTTGCAAAGTTTGGGTAGCTCAAGCAGTCTTTTATACCCTTTTTTCTCTGACTTGCTGATTTCAGCAGTTACACAAGCAGGATAGCAAAGGGGATAACACCACCTGTTAATCTTGAGCGAGAACAGAAAGCAAAGGCAAAGACATAATATTTCATTAAGCAGACAACTCTGTAACCTTGAGATAATGCTGTGCCTCATTCCTTCTTGAACAAGGCGTTTTGTGCCTGAAACAGTGAGGCCGCTTTCTCTTTGCATTCTTTGGTTTAAGCAGCAAATTGATCTCTATTTCTCACAGAATCAACACTAATCGCAACTAAAACCTTAAAAATAGATTGAGTCCTGTACCCAAAATCCTGTGATGCAGGTCTCTAAGAGATGGCAATCAGTTGCTGCCCTGCAGGGGGTGGCGCGCCCCCCCTGCCCTCCGCCATGACCAGGGAAGGGCGAGAAAGGGAGACGTAAACTTAGTGTGAGCTCTGCAGGTGTTGTGGAAGATTCAAATGACCAGTGATCTTTCCTTCAGAGATGGCAAAACGCACACATGCAGTAATTGCCGCTGCCATTGCCACTGCCGCTGTCCGAGAGGAAAACGGATGTCCGGGCACGACCTCTGTCCTGGTTTCCCCGGAAACGTCCTCCCCCCACCCCCCTCTCACATGCCGCTGAAAATCCCTTTGTTGGCAAGAGGAAGAAAAATTCCTTGGAAAAATCCCAAACCACAACATTATCCACCCCGAATTTTTCTTGCATGTCAACACCCCATAATCGGACTTAAACTTATATCTATGTACATACATATTTTCAACTATATACATATTTACAGATAGGTACATAGAATATGGACAACTCATCCAAAAATAAGGTCCCCTTGAGGTATACATTGTGTTTTCCCATCTTCCTGCATCACCCACCAAGTGCAACCAGATCCTTGAGCAAAGACAGTCCCACGAATGGGCTTGCCTTTGCTCGAGACAGGTTTAACCCAGAGGGTTTTCCCTAACATACCTCTCAGGTGGATCACAGGGACTTTATCTTCATCTACAGTATGAAGGAATTCTGACTGGGCAGGGTCGGCTCAATTGACGGAGCCTCTAGTGTTGACCAGCCATGTTCCTTTTGCTAGATGCTGATCCCAGTGTTTGAAAGTCCCTCCACCTAACACCCTCAAAGTGGTTTTCAGTAATCCATTACACCGTTCAACCTTCCCAGCAGCTGGTGCACGGTAAGGGATATGATACACCCACTCAATGCCATGCTCTTTTGCCCAGGTGGTAACTAAACTGTTCTTGAAATGAGTTCCATTATCTGACTCAGTCCGCTCTGTGGTGCCATGTTGCCACAGGACTTGCTTTTCCAGACCCAGGATGGTGCTTTGGGCAGTGATGTGAGGCACCAGATATGTCTCCAGCCATCCAGTAGTTGCTTCCACCATGGTGAGCACCTGGGAGATAATGTCCATGGTTAAATCCACCCCTCGGTCTCGTGCCCATCTATAGGTGGCATCTCTGCCCTGATGGCCTGAGGCATCATGGGCCCATCGAGCCAGGAACAACTCTCCTTTATACTGCCAATCCAGATCTATCTGTGACACCTTGACTTGTGCAGCTCGGTCTGCCTGTTTGTTGTTGCGATGTTCCTCGTTGGCTCGATCCTTGGGCATGTGTGCATCTACATGGCGGACTCTCACGATCAGCTTCTCCACACGAGTGGCGATGTCTTGCCATACAACTGCAGCCCAGATGGGTTTCCCTCTGCGTTTCCAGTTGGCTTTCTTCCATCGGTCTAACCATCCCCACAATGCATTGGCCACCATCCAAGATTCAGTGTAGAGGTAAAGCCTTGGCCACTTCTCTCGTTCAGCAATGTCCAGAGCCAATTGGACAGCTTTGAGCTCTGCAAATTGACTTGATCCAGGTTCTCCCTCAATAGCTTCTGCAACTTCTCATGTGGGGCTCCACACAGCTGCTTTCCATCTTCAATTTGTCCCCATGGTGCGTCAGGAACCATCCATAAAAAGGGCGTAGCATATTTCTTCTTTTGGCAACTGATTGTATGGTGGAGCTTCCTCTGCACGTGTTACCCGTTCTTCTTCCTCGTCATCTGCTACACCAAAGTTCTCACCTTCAGGACGGTTTGTGATGATTTCCAGGATCCCAAGGCGATTTGGTTTTCCAATACGGGCACGTTGTGTGATCAGAGCAGCCCATTTGCTCCAGGTAGCATCAGTAGCGTGATGTGTGTGGGCAGCCCGTCCACTGAACATCCACCTTAGCACTGGTAGTCGGGGTGCCAGGAGGAGCTGAGTTTCTGTTCCAATTACCTCTGAGACAGCTTGAACTCCTTCATAAGCAGCTAAATTTCTTTCTCTGTCAGGGTGTATTTGGCTTCAGATCCCCTGTAGCCTCAACTCCAGAATCCAAGTGGTCGGCCTCGAGCCTCACCAGGCATTTTCTGCCAAAGACTCCATGAAAGACCATTATTCCCAGCTGCAGAGTAGAGCATTTTCTTCACGTCTGGTCCTGTCCTGACTTGTCCCAGGGCTACAGCATGAGCAATCTCCCGCTCAAAAGCTTGCTGTTGTTCAGGGCCCCAATGGAAATCATTCTTCTTACGGGTTACCAAGTAGAGAGGGCTTATGATCTGACTGTATTCCGGGTTATGCATCCTCCAGAAACCTATGGCACCCAAGAATGCCTGTGTTTCCTTCTTGCTAGTTGGTGGGGACATTGCTGCGATCTTGTCGATAACTTCTGTCGGAATCTGGCGACATCCGTCTTGCCATTTCACCCCCAGGAACTGTATTTCTTGGGCAGGTCCCTTAACTTTACTCTGTTTGATAGCAAAACCGGCTTCCAAGAGAATCTGGATGATCTTTCCTTTCTCAAAAACCTTTCCTGCTGTGTCCCCCCCACACAATGATGTCACCGATGTACTGCAGATGTTCTGGAGCCTAACCCTTCTCTAGTGCTTCCTGAATTAGTCCATGACAGATGGTGGGACTGTGTTTCCACCCCTGGGGCAGTCGGTTCCAGGTGTATTGCACACCCCTCCAGGTGAAGGCAAACTGTGGCCTGCACTCTGCAGCTAGGGGAATGGAAAAGAACGCATTAGCAATATCAGTAGTGACATAGCACTTTGCCGCCTTGGATTCCAGTTCATACTGGAGTTCCAACATGTCTGGCACAGCGGCGCTCAGCGGTGGGGTAACTTAATTCAAGCCACGATAGTCCACAGTCAATCTCCATTCTCCATCAGACTTACGCAAAGGCCAAATGGGGCTATTGAAGGGTGAGTGAGTCTTACTGATCACCCCTTGGCTCTCCAGTTCTCGGATCATCTTATGGATGGGAACCACAGAGTCTCAGTTTGTTTGGTATTGTCGATGATGCACTGTTGTGGTGGCAATTGGCACCCGTTGTTCCTCAACCTTCAACAATACGACAGCAGAAGGACTCTCTGGGAAACCCGGCAATGACTTTAGCTGTTTAATCTCTTCTGTCTGTACAGCAGCTATTCCAAAAGCCCATCTATGTCCCTTTGGGTCCTTGAAATATCCATTTCTGAGGTAGTCAATTCCCAGGATACATGGAACGGCCGGACCAGTCACAATGGGGTGTTTCTGCCAGTCTTTCCCGGTCAAGCTCACTTCAGCTTCCAGCACAGTCAGCTCTTGCGATCCCCCAGTCACTCCAGAAATAGCAACAGTTTCCGTGCCCACATGTCCTGATGGCATTAACGTACATTGATCGCCAGTGTCAACTAAAGCCTCGTATTTTTGTGGGTCTGATGTGCCAGGCCACCGGATCCACACAGTCCAATAGACACAGTTGTCCCGTGCCTTTACCTGGCCGGAGGCAGGCCCCCTCTAACATCCATTACAGCAACAGAAATTCATTCCCGATGGATACATTTGGGTCATCCTTGGGAAATTTGCACTGCACTTACTTTTGCTGATTTTTTTCTTCTCATTCTCCTTCAATTCTTGTACCTGGGCTGCTAGGGCATAGGTAGTGTTCCTGTCCCACCGTCTCATATCTTCTCCATGGTCAACCAAGAAATACCATAGATCGGTCCATGAAGTCTGTCCCCTCCCCTAGCCGGGAGGCGACCAACTCTGGACCCAGAGACTTTGATTCGCACTGGTGCCACTTGAAGATTTTTGAAGAGTTTCCATGATCTCCTTCTGCTGCTTGTCCATCTTCTCATCTATCCTCTTATCCATGCTCTCAAGTGCTGTTTCTACCGCAGCGATACTTTCCTGCATCGGGCCATGGACCATTTTCGCATATGTCCTGCGTTTACCTGCTGCAATGCCCACTAAATCCTGGTCTGCCTCCAAATACATGGATGCCACATAGTGGGAGAATGCACCTGGTGCACCACAGGAAAGCTTCCACCATATTTCTGGTGTGCATCTGACCTTGTCTGGGTCGGTGAGGGGTTGCCCATCCCTTCCATAAAGTATTTCTAGCAGTGCCATTTTCCTCAGGCATAAAAATCGCGTCTTCCACAGTCTTCCAAGGTGTCTTAAGATGATGTGCCTGTAGGATATCTTTGTGAGGAAACCTCTCTCTCACACTGCCTAGAACTCGTACCCAGAATGAAAGGGGTCTTGATTCCCTCACAAATACCTGTTCAATACCTGCATCTAGGGCCAGAGCCTTTAAATACTTGGCTTCAGAAGCATCGAGTTGCAAACTTTCACCCATAAGATCCCAAACTTGAATCATCCAAGTCGGGATAGGCTCATCTGCATATTCATACTGCACTCGATAGTAACGTCCTTTCGCAAGCCACGAAGGTTGTCATATGAGAGTGATTCAGTAACGATCTCTGGTTCTGGATCTGCAGTATGTGAAGGACCCGCTTTCGCTTCCCTGTCATCATCAACTGGACAAACCGATTTGGTCTTATATTTTCTTTTCTGGATAGGGGCAACTTTCATCGGCTCAGACTGTTCCTCTGGTTTAGCCACATCTTGAGCTACAACTTTCATTGGCTCAGACTCTTCCTCTGGTTTAGCCACATCTTGAGTTACCATAGCATCAGGTGTCTTACTCTCTCTCTTCTTTTTTTTCTTTCCTTGCTTCTGGTTGCATTCCTGACCACCCCTGTTCCTGGCTTCATACATAAGATAGACCATAATTAAACCAACTTGCAGACAATTCACCAAAGGTAGGATATTCCTGGAATCTAGCAAGAGGTTAAGTTTCCCAAAAGCTGTTCTAGCAAACCTAAAAGGTGACTGAATAAAAGGTTGAAATGAAACACTCTCCTGTGTCCCTCCCTGAGGGTAGGTAACATTATCACTATGTCCCCATGTTGTGGTTTGGGATTTTTCCGAGGAATTTTTCTTCCTCTTGCCAATAAAGGGAATTTCAGCAGATGCGAGGGGGGATGGGGGGAGGACGTTTCCAGGGAAATCGGGACAGAGGTCGTGCCCGGACATCCGTCTTCCTCTCGGACGGCAGTGGCGACAACAGCAGTGGCAGTCCCTGAGTGCATACCTTTTGCAATCTCTGAAGGAAAGATCACGGGTCATCTGAATCTTCCACAACTCCGGCAGAACTCGCACTAAGTTTCCATCTCCCTCCCCTGCCCTTCCCCCGCCGTGGGGGGCCGCGCCTCCCCGTGCAGGGCAGCGACTGCTTGCCAGCTCTTAAAGAGACCTGCATCGCAAGATTTTGGGTATAGGACTCAATCTATTTCTTAAGTCTTAGTTTAGATGAAAACTAAGATACCCCAGAAGTAACAGCTTGGGCTGGTGCAGGAGTACAACCTTAAGAACACATTCCAAATGAAACCCATAGACACTGAATCCATAACACTATAGATCCAAAATAAGAACTCGATAATGATCACAGCTATCTGAGTTCTACTGACCGCTGCACTCAGATGAATTAAGCCTACCAGACCTTTTGGCATAGTTCTGTACCAACAAAAAGCAAATATGTAGTACAGCATGGTCCATATGGACTCTAAACTCACAACAAACATCATGAAGCCAGAACTGTTATCCTTCTTTTCTGTCAGCCCCACATTGGGCGCCTATTAAGTGTCTTAGTTTAATTGAAAACTAAGATATGTTATCAGATAGTAAAGATCTTTAATCAGGAAAAAAAAAAATTATAGAAGAGATAACAGTTCTTAATTACAAATACATGTATATACAGAACAGAATCAACACTAATCACAACTAAAACCTTAAAGCCTTAAAAATAGATTGAGTCCTGTACCCAAAATCTTGCAATGCAAGTCTCTTTAAGAGATGGTGATCAGTCGCTGCCCTGCCCCCCCATCCCCACCCCGTGACCGAGAAGGACGGGGGAGGGAGACAGAAACTTAGTGCGAGTTCTGCAGAAGTTGTGGAATATTCAGATGACCAGTGATCTTTTCTTCAGGGATTGCAAAACACACACACGCAATGACTGCTGCTGCCTTTGCCGTCACTGCCATCCGAGAGGAAGACGGATATCCGGGCACGACCTTTGTCCCGGTTTCCCCGGAAACATCCTCCCCTTCCCCTCTCACGTGCCACTGAAATTCCCTTTATTGGCAAGAGGAAGAAAAATTCCTCGGAAAAAATCCCAAACCACAACAGACAAATACCCTGTAGTGGCCAATCCATATATATTGCTGACTAAATTGAAATCTGAATTGGCTTGGTTTACCGTTCTGAATTTAAAGGATGCATTTTTCTGCTTACCTGTAAGCCCAGAGAGCCAACTATTATTTGCCTTTGAGTGGGAAAACACAGATTCGGGGAAGAAAACACAGCTAGCAGGAACTGTACTTGTGACAGTAGGCAGTTAAATTATTGGCTTTGCGCTTTGTTTAAGCTTGATGGGCAAGTAGGGGAACTGCAATGAAATTTTTTAAAACCTTTGTAAGGAGGCAGTTTTGCAAGCTCATGAGGGATTCCTTGTGCTGATAAGGAGGCAGTTTTTACAAGCCCATCAGGGTTGCGTGTCACTGATAAGGAGGAGGCTTAAGGTACCCTTGGCAAGAATCTCCAGGAGCCCCATGGCAAGATACCAATTGAGCCTGCGCAGATGACAGAGACTACTCGCAGTCAAAAGGAAGGCCCCAGTTTCCCTCCTCACGACTGTCACACGACCACCACAAAAGAACACTGCACACGCGCGAGGGGGAGGGAATTTATGTTAATGATTCCCTGGAACTGATCAGCCTAACTCGGCCTTCTCCTGGAAATGTAATGAATATGTGCACATAATGAATATATGCATGGAACGAATATGTACCAACTGTATATAAACCCATGCCGGCTGAGGCCGGATGCACCTCTGGCTATCCTTAGCTACATGCCCAGCGCTGCTACCTTGCTTTGCAAATAACTACCTCACAACGAACAATAAAAGGATTACAAATATTTTTTTTTTTCCAATGGTTTCACTCAGTTGTTTTTGACAGTACTTCCACAGGGCTTTAAGAATAGCCCTACCCTCTTCGGCAACCAGCTGATAAAGGATTTGGGACAATGGAACTTGCCGTCTGGAGCAGGGATTGTGTTGCAGTGTGTATGTACAATCTCCTCATAGCCACTGAAACAAAGGAGCAAAATATAGCTTGAGCAGTGACTTTATTGAAGTTTCTTAAACTGAGTGGTTATCAAGTCTCTCCACAGAAAGCTCAAATAGCCCAGCAGAAGGTTACAGATCTAGGATATGAAATCACGGTCGCGAAGGAACCTTGGGGACAGCGAGAAAGAAAGTTACCTATCAAACTCCCAAGCCAGAGATGGTTAAGAAGCTTCTAATCTTTTCGGGGATGACAGGTTGGTGTTGCCTATGGATCTACAACTATGGATTCCTGGATGTCTTAGTTTGGCTGAAAAAAAAAATCCAAGATCAGAAATTATCAGAAATTAAGTGATTTTAATCAGAGATTGTACAGGAAAGGTAACAGTTCTTAGCTACAAATGTATGTGTGTACAGAACAAAATTAACAACAATTGTAATTGAGATCTTAATATGACTCGAGTTCTGTACCCAAGCTCTGGTGGTGCAGGTCTCTAAGGGCAGCAGCTCCGCTCCACGTGGCTCTGCCGGTGGGACACGCAGCTTCTCCTCCCTGTGGGTCCTGCAGGATTTCGTGGCAGATCCAGATGACCAGTGATCCCTTCCTTAGAGACCACACACACCCCACACACACACACGAGAGAGAGAGAGAGAGAGAGAATATAGCAATGCAAGCAGAGAGAGCAAAGCACGCAACTAGTCTCTAAATGCAGCAAGATGGCGAGAGAGGAAGTAGCGAGAGAAAGGAATGTCCAGGCAAACAGGACACGACCTCTGCCCCAGTTTCCCCGGAAACGTCCCCCCTCACCCCCTCGCGTCCCACTTGGATCCCCTTTGTTGGCAAAGCAAGAAAAATTCCCTGGAAAAGGAAAAAACCTGAAACACTGGTAAGACCACTTTATGAACTTATTAAAACTAGCTCAAGAGACCTTATCTGGAATGGAGGAGCCGAGCAGGTTTTCTACAGCTTGAAACGAGAACTCATGTGGGCACCAGCCTTGGTTACAAGACCCCATGAAACCTTTCTGGTTGTTTTCCCATGAGGAGCAGGGCATTGCATTGGGAATTTTGGCCCAAAGCCTTGGCCCAGATCGAAGAGCAATAGTATGCTTCTCCAAACAATTGGATGAAGAAAGCAAAGGATGGCTAAGCTGCCTAAGAGAAGTAGCTTTGGTCGCGACTAACGTCCAGGAGGCTCACAAATTCACCATAAGCCAGAAGATAATCACATATTGTCTTTGCCGTGTTAGAGGCAAAAGGAGGACATTGGCTATCCCCACAAACATTCCTGAAATACCAAGCCATTCTGGTAGAGCAAGATGATGTCCAAATAATGGTTACTAACATTGTCAATTCAGCATCTTTTCTCAGTGGAGCAACAGGAGAGCCTGTAAACCATGACTGCCTGGAGACAATTGAAGCAGTATATTCAAGTCAGCCGGATTTAAAGGAACAACCACTAAAGGATGCCGAAGCCATACGGTATACAGATGGTAGCAGTTATGTTCTGCAGGGCCAATGGAAGGTTGGTTATGCAATAACTACTACTGACCAGGTAATAGGGGCCCAGGCTCTTCCTGCTAACACTTCAGCCCAAAAGGCAGAGATTATAGCTCTGACCTGGGCTTTACAGTTGATGAAAAGGAAAAAGATCAACATCTGGACTGATTCTAAATATGCCTTTGAGGTAGTTCATGCTCATGGAGCAGTCTGGAAGAAAAGGGGGCTTTTGTCCACCCAAGGGACGAAGTACTTAAATTGTTGGAAGTGATTCAGCTACCAGAAAAGGTGGCCGTCATTCACTGCAAAGCTCATCTAAAGGGAGCTACAGACCAAGAGACTGGTAATTCTATGGCAGACTGTGAAGCCAGGAGAGCAGCAGGGGAAGCTGTAACAGAAGTATAATCTTTAATTCCAGATGGTAAAATCCAAATTGATCAAACTCCTAAATATGCAACTGAAATTGATTAAGGATCTGAATGGGAAAGACGGTGAAAATAGGTGGGTTAGCACACTACAAGGGAAAGTTGTAGTTCCTAGTACTTTACTCAGGGCAGTAATTATAACTGAACATAGGAAAACTCATTGGGGAGCCAAAGCTTTATATAAATATCTGAGCAATAGTATGATCGCTTGGAATTTATATGCAACTGTTAAACAGGTAACTCAGCGGTGTGATCTTTGCCTCCAGACTAATCTGAAAAACACCCCTAAACCAGAAATGGGTCGAATAGGGAGGGGTAATGTACCTGGACAACAGTGGCAGATTGATTTTTCAAAACTTCCAAGAAAAGGGGGGTATTGCTACCTATTGGTACTGACAGACACCTTCTCAGTTGGCCAGAGGCATTCCCTACTCGGACAGTTAAGACTCGGGAGGTAACGAGAATATTATTACAGGAAATAATACCCCATTTTGGGGTCCTGGCCACCATCTCTTCTGATAGAGGGCCGCATTTTGTCTCGAAAGTGGTACAACAAATACGTCGCGATTTAGGTATAAATTGGCAACCTCACACACCTTATCACCCGCAATCGAGTGGTCAGGTAGCGAAAATGAATCACCTAGTTAAACAACAGATTGTAAATTTGGGACAAGAAACCAACTTACCCTGGCCTCAATCTCTTCCATTGACCCTCTTGCAAATAGAGGAGAAGCCAAGGGCAAAGGAAGGATTGAGCCCCTTTGAAGTCCTGTATGGACAGCCCTATGAGATACAAGAAGGAATGTCCACACAGGTTGGGGAGGAAATCATGACCTCGTACATGGTAGCATTAAGTAAACAACTTAATAAAATTGGAAAACATGTACTAGGGACCCAGAGCAGGGGCCTATATGGGCCAGCACATCACATTAAGCCTGAATATTACATATATGTGAAGTTTCTTGCAGAAAAGACTCTGGAACTGCAATGGGAGGGACCATTCCGAGTCCTCTTGACCTTGTCCACTGCTATCAAGATCCAAGAACAAAACACCTAGATCCACCGTGCTACAGTGAAGAAGGCTCATAAAGCGCCATGGAGGGTAACCCAGGTTCAACCAGTAAAATTGCGCTTCTTGCAGTAGGAGTGTTATTTTCCTTGTTAAAAAGAATAGATTTATGAAATTGCATGACCTAGTAGTGCAGCACGAGGTCATCCCGTAATGGCAATGGTGTTTCCAAACAACTCCAAGGTAGCAGAGGCCTTCGATAACCAAACTCTAGCCAGTTACACTAAAATCACCAATCAGCATCTGACGTGGACAATAGATTTTAGTTGTTAGGGAACAAAACTAAAAAGGTACCATGTGTTCAACAGTGTTATCAATGTAACCTAACAAGAAATTACGGAGGAAATGTTACATTTAAACATTATAGTTTATTATGACCTACGAGAGAGAAAGAGAGGGAGAGTATAGCTACCACCATGAATCTGGCGGCGTCCCACATGTCCTGCTTCAGTGTTCGGTGGGGGAGCGCTTCCCGCTCGATGTCAGTCTCTTCTGCTGTTTTGTGGCATGGCTCCATTGTTTGCTTGGCCATGCCTTCCACCCAGTGGTGGTGCATGGGCCCGGTGCCATCATGGGGGAGGTTTTTGGGCTGTCCAGGCCCCCCTGTCTGGATTCCTGGCACCTCGGTGCTTGGCAGAGAGATTGGAATGTCTCTTGCAGGAGCGTTAGTGGCCTCTCTGGTCTCTTCAGGGCCTCCATGCTGGGTACCAGCGGGACCGTGGACCTCTGGCCTGGTTTGTGGTTTCGTGTTTCGGTGGAGTCCATTGCTGTCTCTTGCACCACCCCATGGCTCAGCATTGCTGCCCCGGGAGCAGGTTTCGTGGTGGCATGAAAGGTAGAGGGAAAGAGAGAAAGAAAGCAAAGAAATGGAAGAGAATAGCGAGTGGAGGACCTAAATTTTACAATCTAATACTAACAACATTAACAATATTAACAACTATAACAATTACAACATCATTTTAAACTGATGACACTGCGGTTTCAAGGGAATCAGAAGTAGGGAGAGGGGAAGAAGATGAAGACAAAAATTTACATGAACATTTACAGGGCAAACAACTCAAATCAGGACAAAGAATAACCTTGCCAAGGAAAATTATTGAAATGACCAGTACAATCACAAGAACACAATAAACCAGTATAATTACAGACAATCTTCATCCATTTTTTTGGGTAAACAAGATTGGTCTGGTGGCGCATGCAAGTCTGCTGCTCTGGTCTGCCAAAGTCAAGGGTGAGCACACGCAGCCAGAAAATCTATTACCACACCTCTCTTAACCTAAAGCGTATGCGTCATCTGGGTCTAGAAACTTCTATCCGAGATTTAAGACAGACCTCAGGCAGATATGGGATAAAACCAAAATACTTCATCAGGTATCACAGGATGACACCTCTTGGGACTTTACAAAAGCCAGCCTCCTGGCTACCAAACCTATCTTGGTTAAGACAGTTGTTTGTAACCTTAATTGTTATTGGCACATTAACAATAGTTTTGTGTGTACTAATTAAATGTGCTCTACAGTGTTGTCAGAATACTGGAGATTTCTACAGTGAATAGAAGATGCATCAGGTGAGGCAAAAAGTAGAAACCAATAAGTGTTTTATGAAGCGGCTAAAAAAGGAGTAATATTAACCATAGTAAAAGAATTTACTAGTGAAGTAGAAAAGGGGGGACTGAATAGAGGAGGCCTTTAGATTTAGATTTTGTGAAGAGAGCGGGCCTTTAGATTTAGATTTTAGGGTCTCTAGACTTGGACTTTTAAACTTTAAAACAAGTTTTGAAAAACAGAACCAGTGAAGTAACCATTCACGTAGGAGCAAGATACCTTTTAACAAAAGGACACTGTTCAGAACCGATGAAGTAAGAAAACAGCTTTGAGAAGGGAGTGCAGAATACATCGTTAGCAGGAGATAAGGAGGAACCAAGGCCTGAAAACTGGTCAGCTGTGGTATGCAGAAGTGGCAAGGGACCAAAGCATGACTGAGCATGCGCAAAGCAGAAAGGTAAAAAGTTCAACCCTGAAGATGACTACCTACTTCATCCTCACGACCACCAAAGACCACCACCAGAGGACACTGTGGAAGCATGATGGGGAGGAGACCTAATTTTAATACAAAGTGGGGACAGGTGATACATATGTATAGGCGTATTATCTAATCATATGAATAGGTACTATTTGATTGCATATAAACCGGGACCAGTAGCTGGTGAGCTGTGCACGTCTTTGGAGGGATTATCCCCCATGCCCCAGCGCGCTATTAAACATATCTGCTTTGTAGCTCCATGAGCTGTAAAGTTGTTATTCCGTGTGTCAAGGTCACCTACAGTTGACCAGTTGAAAAGATGCTCTGCCACTCCTGGTAGTATTTAGTATGTTCTTACTATCAGCATTGAATCTTGTCTTGAACTTCCTCGCCTGGATTTTGATTTTAGCCTTGCAAGTGTAGAAGTTGGTTTCATGGTGTTTACGTCTGGAAAAGAAGTCCTGGATTTTGTGTTTCTAAATTCAGATATTGCTTGAATTAATTTACATTGTATTTGCAGAGAAGTCCCAGGTCTCCCATCCTTTGGTGTTTTCTATTTCTATTTTCTCTCCCTGTGCTAGCTTCTCTGGTTCTGGGCTGGGGCTGTGCAGTGTCTGGCAGTGATTTTGCCCTTTGACCATACATTGATCCCAGGACAGCAAAGCAGGCTCCTTTGACGGTGTTCAGCTTCATCTGTGGAGCCTGCATTCCTGCACACTTTGTTCTTACAGAATATTATTCGTTGCTTTTGTGGTTTTTTTTCCCTGCTAGACCTTTTTTCCTGGCCTACCCTGAGTGCTGCGCACATCTCTATTGGAGTCAGGGCTGCTGCCACCCTGGGGGTCAGTCTGGGTGTGCCTGGGGTGCACTCGGCGATGACCAGGAACAATGTCATGGTTGTTAAAATTTCATGAGAATCCAGTGCGCTCATAATGCAAGACAGAGATGAGCAGAGTCCAGTTGTCAAAAAAATATCGAGCCAATAAGCATGTCATGGGTGGAGCTACTGCAGTACGGGTAAAACTAATTCTGAATGAAGACCTTTTTATTAAACATACTGGGCCTTGAATGAATTGGGTTATTTGACTTTTGACAGACTAGGGAATATCTTGATTTTATTAGTGCACACTGAAAAATCCAGTGTTTTTCTATTCAGTAGGTGAAGCCAGCATGCTATAGCAACGGGATTGATCAGGAGCTGGCTGTTATGAATTTTTCATGAGCTGGTGTGCGGGGCTGAATGGCTCCAGTGCACGTCAGTGTGTAGCTGGCAGGCGAGCCGCATCCACGGGGAGGCTGCTGACACAGAAACACTTTGGTGCATTTTCAGAGGGAGAGCTGGGCTGATAAAGGGTTTTCTGACAGCCTGGCTTATCGTCCTTCGATTTATGCTGCTGTGGCTTCAGGCAGCCTTTCCACTTGGAGCCCAGCCTTGTGAATGAGCGGGATAAGCTCTGCCGATTTATCAGCATTTTTAATCTGCAGCGATGCCTGCATGATGTGTTTTTGTTATGTTTTCTGAATGGTGAGGGCTCCCATAACATCTAAGCTATGACAGCAAAAGATTCTTTTAGGGAACTTGCTACTCCAGAGTCAGAGATTTACATAAGGACTTTCAAAGAACAAATGCATTTAGAGCTCGAGCTTCCCAAGCTGCCTGGGAACAGACCTACATCTCCAAAAATTTCTCCTCGCAATTCACCGAGGAACTCTCCGTGCTTTTTCAGAAAGTTGCTCGTGAATAAAAGCATCCGCCAGCGTCGTCGTTTTACGGTGGCACATACATGGTAAGATCTTCTGGGTATCAGTGTGGGTTTATAAAACTGTGTGTAACTGTGGTTTTAAGAGGGAAAAATGAGCTGAGATTTATTCCTGGTACTTCCTGCAAGTGTTAAATGAATAGAGCAGAAGGCAGCCAAAGTATGTATAACGCAGTGCCTCGACAATTATCATTCAGCTTCTGTTCTCCAGGATAAATCCAGCCCATTATTCATGTGTGCTGTGGTTAATCTCGTTGAACAAAGGCAGTGTCAGTAACTTTCCCAGGCATTCTGTTGTTGTAGGTAGACCACATGAATTGATTTCAGAACCTTCAAGACATGTTTTTTCCTTTGCCCCTATCAGCTTTGGTTGCAGGTGACAGTATAGCACAGACCAGGCGATTTGGGCAGGATACTCTTGGGGTTAAATGCTGGAAAAGGCTTTAACTTCACTGTGAGGGGCTTTTAAACAGTTTTTGTTGGCTGCAAATATCCCTTCTTTCAGCCATTTCTTCAAGGAAACTCTTGCTAAGCGTTGTCTTTTCCTTCCCTTCGAATTACTAACCCCAAATAGTCAATTTGCATGCCGTTACAGTTGATTGTGAGCTGCCTCTGACTGTTGGTTATTTTATGCCATAAACAATAATCAAAATACATAACTCGGGAACATCTGTGAGAATCTCATTGGTTCATTTTCTATATTTACTCTCTATGGGTCTCATATGGTCCACCTCTTAAATTCCCGACGTCTATAAATACGCACTAGCTGACTGTAGGAATTAAACCAGAAAACATTCATTAACCTGGATATTTTTAAACCCTGCTCACACATAGGCATATCTTTACCTTCCTATTTCATAGATTGAATAGGAGGAGGGAAGATGAGGTTATCCCATTTCTACCTGTATGAGCCCATTGTTTTGGGGTATCTGAAATAGCCATCCTTGTCTGCTACTTTTTAAGATAAACCATCTTAAAATAATGTTCTATTTCAGTCATGCTGAAATTCAGAGCTGTATTTACTTTATAAGTGAATTACTAATTACTTGCTTAGTGGATTAGTAGCTCTTACAGCTGTTCTCTGCTGTTAAACAGTAAGGAAAATAAGAAAAAACTGTACACTTTGATACCAGGGAATTGTACTGAGTAGAACTGGGATAACTTACTTTTTAGTTTTTATTAAACACAGTCTGAAATGCTTTTGGGGTGCAGCAGCATTCAATTCAAATTAGAATTCTAGAATCATGCAGACTTTCTGCTTTTTTATTTTTAATCCAAGCAGTAATAACAGCCACCCAAACTGATGACATGCTGTAACAGTTTCACTGTGTTCTTCAGCTTCCTCTAGCGTTTTAATTGGTTGTAGTCACTGGTGTTTAGGTTTATACGCAGTAATTCCCTTGAACATCTGTCATATCTCTCAGCATTGAAGCAGTGGGGTGCTGCTCCTTGTATCCTCACTGGTATGGTTTGAGAGATGCATACTGAAGAAAGACTCTGTCGCTGGGAATTAGTAGAGCAGAATGTGGTCAGAGTCAACACTAGGTATCTGTATTTGGTGAAAAAAAAGAAAAAAAATATATATATGCACACACACATATTTATAGATGTAACTAATAATCTATATTTGAATCAACTTGTAAAGGAGGTGGAATACTCTAAGTTCATTTTTTAATGGAATAATGGAAGGTTCTCATACTCTTTCAATTTATTTAAAGTTATATCAGGTGGTCATGAACTGCACATAAGTGTTTTAAGCTTAGATAAGAAGGAAACTAGTGTAGAAATGAAGAAAATCACCTTTGCAAGGACAGGTTCCTGGAACATATGAGTGTGAGTGCATGTTTAATGCAGTCAAAACATAGAGAAAATCCAGACATATTTTGAATTTGCTTTAGCATGTTATAAAACAGGAGGGAATTTAAACTATTTAGGTGTGATGCAATAGTTCATTAGGATGCCTGTATAGCTGTTGCATGTGTGTTGTAGATGGTGTACTTTCAGCTAACTGAATTTGCTTATTGTAAATTTGTTGTGTAAGGCATGAAAACATCACCACCCGTGCTAAGCAAAAATGGCACTTACATAAGGTGCTCTTTTGTGTTGAGCTGGGAAGGACTACCTGGGTAGCAAAGGAATTACCTTGGAAGTAAATGTACAAGAAACATCAACTACACAGCAATACTAAGCAAGGAAATTAGGTCATGCTGTTGAATATTGTGCAATAGCCTTTTATAGCCTCAAACTTCCACAGTTTAGGGGTTAGTAGTGTGGAAAATTATGATCTTTCACCAACTTTATCATCATTGCTAATGTTGTTACGTGAGGAATCTTCTATGCCCCTTATTTTCAGTTTTCTGTCTTCCCCTGTTCTTTCCTTTCTAACTAATTGCCTTTTCTATGCATTTTCCTTCTTTTGTAACTGAATACATTTCAGCTTCTTTCTCCTGATTATACTGTCATCACCAGAATTCTCCAGTATCCACTTTCCAAAAAGGAAAGCAAAATTTCAGAGTCGTTTAAAAATAAGGCCATGACTTAAATGCTTCTGTGCTCTAAATCTTTCTTTTCTTCGGGATCCAGCTCTCATGACAGTATGTGACCAACATGTCAACACAGTTGCTTTCAAACATCTGTGAAGCTGATCCCTTCCTGCTCCAGACCCCTTGAACGGTTTGCCATGACTGCTATTGCTGTGTCCAGTCTTCAAATGCCTCATTCTTGTAAAATAAGAGTACAGAAACTCTTAAATCTTCTGGTTTTTTCCTCCATCAGAATCCACAAGTCTCTTCTTTTCTTGCATCTATCATTTTTGTCCTGGAGTTCCCGAAAGCTCATATCCTATTTCTTACTTTCTGATAGTTCCCCTTGTATCACTTGTGTTTTCTGGGGTTGTGTGAGGGGAAAAAAGCAGGCAGTAGTTGACATGACTTGATACCTGTTAGTGGCCATCTAAATTTTGGACATGCAGTGCACCCTAGTTGCAGAGTTTCATCTACAGTCACTAGAGAGGGGACAGCATCTCCAGAACACAAGGAATAATGCTTGGTCCACGATGCTTTTCCATGTGAGCCAACACTAATGCAGAAACAGTACATTCTCTCTCCAGCACTCATGGTCTGTTTTTCCTCACCCTGGCCTTAGCCCGAGGACTTTCAAAGCAATAGTTTTTAAAATGGCTTTCATTTTCTACAGGTCGGCCATCTTTTTGTCAATTCCGTTAATATCATTGGGTTTGCACTCAAAGCAAGGTCCTCAGAAAAGTCTTGGAAGATCTTGAACATCTAAAAGAAAGTAGACATTTTCTAAGTGCACTCTGCTACTTACACTATGATTTTATTTATTTTGCAATATCTATCTTCAAGATTATAGAACTTCAATATATCTATACAACCTAGATCACTTAGTTTCTTAAGGTATAGACAGTCATTGGCTGTGCTGTGTGATGAGCACTAACTTTTTAATGAAGTGGTTTCTAAGAATGTGATGTTTATTGTCTTTTCTTAACTAAGACTTTTGTGGTTTTTAATTAATTCATATTTAGTGGTTTTAAGCCTTTATTTCCTTATGCCTTTTATTTAGTTTATAAAGAAAATACAGGACAGAACAGAAATGGTATACTGGGAAATTTTGCTCTGTTTATTCTTTTGGTTATCCTTCAGTGCAATTGAAACATAGACACACATTTGCTTTTACAAATATAATATAGATCATATGCTAGCCTTAATTTTTTGAAAACATGATTTGTTTTCCTTACACAATGTTCTTCAGTGGTGGAATTTAGTAAGTTAAATAATATGGCACAATCCAGTCAGAGGGGTAGCACTTGAGTTTTTTCCGAGTCTGGTGAATAATAACTGATCCGTTTAATTACTTGAAGCTGTACAATGTAATGTAGGCATATCCCAGCTATCAGAAGATGTCATGTTTTGTTTTGCTTTCTGATCATTGTGCTTCTAGAACCAAATACGAAAGACTTACCTAGTGGCAACCCACACTTGGAACAGTGCTTCAGAAAATTCAGGTTTTGGAGACTGTCTGGATACTTGAAATTGCTAAGGATAACAGAAGTTTATAAGATCCATGAATTTCTCCAGTTTTTTGATCATGTTATCATGGTGTGTACAAGTCGCAGGGCAGAACTTGTGTGGTGGACTGGAGCTCTCAGGACGACCTTGTCCCTGTTGGAGCACCTTTCAGCACCAAGCCCTACTGTGTCCGAGTGTGGCAAGGTGGCCTCTGCCCTGTGCTGGCAATCCATGCACCAGAGCCCCTGATCTGAGAACTCCTGACCACCTTCATCCAGTACTTGGGCTGGAGGAAATGGCTTTTGCTTTATGGGCAAAGCTAGTGTCTCTCTCCACAGCCTGAAAGGACTGTATGATATGCTTTTGGACTGGTTTCAACTTTTCACCTTTGCTTCAGCAGGATGCATTTCCAGAGTTCTGGCATCAAATAACACACTTGTCTTTACTTCAATGAGCTGATCTGTTTGTGTTTCTCACTGACTATTGATGTGATTTCAAGCTTTTTTTTCAGTTTGGAGAAACAGAATTATTCTCTTCCTTTCTGGTGTTTCTCTTTTGAACTGAACTGGTGTTGGACACACTGTGTTGCTCAGTTTTCTCCTGAAAGTCCTAGGAGAAACAAACTGAAGTGAGTAGGGAAAAGGATGGGGGGAAAAACAGAAGGCACCTCTCTTTTTCTCTGCTGAATATGTTCTCCCATCTGTCCCGAGGAGAGTTCCTGAGTGCTAGCAGTGGGTGCCAGGAAGGATTCCAAAGGACATGAATGTGAGGAGGGAAGAGCTCTTCAGACAACAGAAATAAGCACACACAAAAAACACAGAACCAGCTGTATAATCTTTACGTTTGTTCTGGCTGTATATATTGCCTCTAAACCCTATCTACAGCCACGGAGGATAGGAAAGAGAAACTTCTTTCATCCCATAGTCACTTATATGGGAAAACATGGTGTTAAATACTCAGCAGCTGTTAAAGATTCAAGCAAAGTACAGCAGATTATTATATTAACTATAATTTGATTTTGATAGATTCAACCATTTCTCTGAGAGAAGGAGAGAGAAAGAGAGTGGATCCCTTCTCAGAGAAATAGACACTATTTCTGAAATTTGTAATACCTTTAAGTAATTTTATAATGTTTACAGTGCACTAATCTGTGAGGAATATAGATTCAGAGAGGTTTCATGACTTACTGTAGTGGCTGAGACCTGCCTAGAGAACGCATGACCTCCAACTCTCATACACAGGCTTAACTATTAAGTTAATCTTTTCTGTGCCAAATGGTTTCTTAGGGAAGCTTTACTGTTGAATTCAGCTTGTTGAAAGCTGTGTTGATGTGTGAAACTCGCCATTGAAATAGCATCTACAGATTTGTGCTGTATGTATCTAGGAGGTGCAGTTTGCTTCTTATGTGCTTGAGTTGGTTGCCAGGACAGACTTATAAACCACGAATGTGTCTGCCACGTAATTTATGCAGTGTAGATTAGCTTCACTGCAGATCTCTACATTCACTGGTCCATCATTGAGTTTTTTTATCTTTTTCAGCTTTTTTGTTTCCGAGTAACCACAACTATCTCTCCTCAATGTTTTACTTGTATTACCTGGCATTACCTTATGAGAACATCACATGGTGTTATAGTTTCAGCTTGGTTTGTTTTTTTGTTTTTTTTTCTTTCCCTCTTTCAGAGAATTTTTTTCTTCCTTTGCTGGCAGTAGGGGGGCAGGGGCCATTTCCGGGGAGACCGGGGCAGAGGTTGTGTCCCGTTTGCCCGGACATTTCCTTTCACTGGCTACTTCCCGGTCTCCGCCTCTTTCTCCATCTTGCTGCCTAAAGAATGGTCACGCTTTGCTATCTCTGCTTGCGTTGCTGTATTCTCTATCTCTCCATCTTTATTTCCTTTCCCTCTGTGTGTGTGTGAGTGCGAGTGTGACCGATAACCATCTGGATCGGCGCTGAGGAGGAGGCTGCCTGGAGCGGAGCTGCGGCCTGGGAGAAGTTGTGCGCCCCGCGCCAGGGCTGCCCGGAACGGAGCTGCAGCTTAAATTGACAGCACCACCAGAGCTCGGGTACGGGACTCGATCCATATTAACAACTTAATCGCACTTGTTGTTGACTTTGTTCTGTTCTGTGCACACATACACTTAGAGCAAAGAACTGTTATCTGTTCTGCACAATCTCACAATCTCTGATTAAAATCACTGAGCATACTTTGGTTGGGTTTTTTTCATCCAAACTAAGACACATGGGTTCCACAGTGACCACCTTTTTCTGTGTCACACAGTGCAAGTTTGGGAGGAGTTTGACAAGTTGGGTTTTTGGTTTCTTCCTTTATGATTATGATATGCATATTCTGCAATAGTGAAAAATTAGTTTAGGTTTAAACATGAATGATGTTCTTGGCAGAGATGAATTAAAGTAGTGCCACAGAAAATGGTCTGCTGGTTCTATGTGTGAGTTTGCAAACATAGATCTGGAGAAGCAGAAAGACGAGAGGAGATTTGGGAAGGTACAGTGTGAAAATTACTGTTGCTCTTGATTTCCTTTTGGACTGCTTGAATGAGTGTGCTATACAAAATGTAAAGAACAGACTTGAACTCTTCTCATGGAATGCTATGACTTTTACCGAGTTTTGGGAGTTGTTGCCTTGGCTACAATAGTATGGATACATGTTGTTCATTACACCTTATAATTTGCTTCTTGCATTTTCTCCTATACCGTCTGGTCTGACAGAAAATATGGAGGTTTATGAATCAATAGGCAGCATTGCTTGATGTGTGTGAGTTCCTGTCTCAGCACAGTGTAAGGCTGTAACTGACCATAAATAATAGACATTTGTGAAATAGGGACACACAAGCATAATGCTAAAGTAAAATGAAAAGATTGGTGCAACTGCAGCTTGGGGAAGAGTGGCTGGAGAACTGCCTGGCAGAGAAGGACCTGGGGGTGTTGGTTAACAGCCGGCTGAACATGAGACAGCAGTGTGCCTAGGTGGCCAAGAGGGCCAATGGCATCTTGGCCTGTATCAGAAACAGCGTGACCAGCAGGAGCAGGGAGGTGATTGTACCCCTGTACTCAGCACTGGTGAGGCTGCACCTCGAGTACTGTGTTCACTTTTGGGCCCCTCACTACAAGAAGGACATTGAGGTGCTGGAGCACATCCAGAGAAGGGCAAAGGGGTTGGTGAGGGGACTGGAGAACAAGCCCTATGAGGAGAGACTGAGGGAATTAGGGTTGTTTAGCTTAGAGAAGAGGAGGCTGAGGGGAGACCTCATCACTGTCTACAACTACCTGAAAGGAGGTTGTGACAGGGTGGGTGTTGGGCTCTTCTCACAAGTGACAGGTGATAGGACGAGAGGAAATGGCCACAAGTTGTGCCAGGGGAGGTTTAGACTGGACATTAGGAAGAATTTCTTTACTAAAAGAGTGGTCAGGCATTGGAACAGGCTGCCCAGGGAGGTGGTGGAGTCACCATCCCTGGAGATGTTTAAAAGACAGGTTGATGAGTTCCTTAGGGACATGGTTTAGTAGGGAGACAAGCATGGTTGGACTTGGTGATCTCAGAGGTCTCTTCCAACCTTATGATTCTATAATGTCTTGGGATACAATATTGCCATAGTTAGCCATAGAAAAATTTATTAATGTGAAATATGGTTTTATTTTCTAAGAAATACGTGCATAGATTCAGTCTTGTTTTTCCTGATAAACCACTACTGATGGGAATGTCCAACGTGACAAATAGGTGTGGAGCAGGTATTAAATTATGTAAGAATAAGACTGTGGAGAAACAGCAATATATTAGCTGATTTGTTTTCTTCTTATGGTAAAAACCCCCTAATTTATTATGTTAGACAAAACACTTGATTGGTCTACTAGTACCTCATGATGAATATAGATGATTATAGACCTTTGTGGTGTGGTATGCTATAGTATACTCTTATTTTCCACATTCCTAGAGTGGTGCACTTAAATAGGAATCAAATTTGACCCCGATTGGCTTGAGTTTTGACTCTTTCCAATAAAACTGACTGACAAAAATGTGAGAACTTGGAGTAAGAAGGCTGAGGAATGCATAGATTCAAGTTGGCTAGTAAATGAGTTGAGGAGGCAGGAAAGAGATGCAGGTAGGAGGAGGGGGGTCAGTGCTGAGGGACCAAAAATGTACAGTTTGAAGTATTTTTTTTATGTTTCAGACAACATCAGAATATGAAAAGAACTGTTTCAAAACTTCCTAGTGGTTCAGAAAGACTTCTGTCGCTTTGGAGTTGAGGCCCTACTGCAAATGATAGAGTTGAGATGGGTGGCCAGGGTGAAATCAGGCGGTAACAACTCTGGGGACCAGACTGACTGACCCCACTCCCAGATGTATCCACCAGTCTGTTTATCTCAGCAGCGTCCCTCTCTGCAGCAGCAGCTGCTGTTGCTGTCATTGGCAGAGAAAGCTCCGGGGCCATGGATTTGATTTTTTTGTTGTTGTTGCCATAAGAATCTGCTACATTAGGAAGCTGCCTACTTTGCTGCTCTCTAGAACTTGTTTGGACTAGAAAAGGGAAGTTCTAATGGGTAGAATTAGGATGCCTGCACTCACTAGAGCTGAATTTACCTTTATATGTTCAATATGATGTTGTTTAAAGGCCTCCTGCTTTTTTTTGTCTAAGCTAGCAAGTTGCATTTTATCATGATAGAGCAATTTATTGCAGCTTTCTCCACAACAGATTTAAATGCTATTAAGGAAAAACATCTGCATGGCAGTTAATGGAATTAAATGGGAACCATTTTATCAATTTGCCCTGAATCAATCTGTACTCATGTGGAGAAAGAGTTTTTGTTGCACTTCCAATAGCTCCATGTGTTCAGCGTTATGTAGTTCAGTCATTGCTAGGATGATGATTTTTCATTGTACAGTTGTGTACAGTGTATGATGCATTGTGGTGCAGACCTCAGAAAAGAAGATGTATTCTGAATAAAAACGCATTGCAGGTAGATTTATACATATGGATATCCTGAATAATTTGCATTTCATTGCTTATTTGCCTTGATAAAATAACTCTTGGATATCTGTTTTATTGATTTCTGACGTAGCTAGCTGTCTAGACGCTGGCATGGAGAAGCAAGCCCATTGTACCATCTGAAAGCGTACCTCCTGAAAAGAAGGATAAGGAGACATTAATCTCACTTTATCAGTAAAAGAAAACAGAAATCAATTGATTTTTCTCTCAGCTCAGGCACAGCTTTTACACTGATACAGGTTGGCAGAGGGCAAGTAGAACAAAAATATTCAAGAAATTATCTCATTTTATGATATTAGCATGTAGTTTTTACTATGATTTCATAGTATTTACATGTCCTTAAAATGTGCAGAACATAGTTGGTAAATTAACAGTTGCTTGCTTCCTTTTCAATAGATAAAGAACCATATAAAGAGCTATCTGAAAATAGAAGCATTTTGCGCTGCTACTTTGTTTTGAAAAGCTTTAATAAATCCTGCTGATATTGTACGTATGGAGGTAATAATTGCATAATGATGGACAACTTCATTAGGTTAGAGGGAAAGTTTTCATAACAATAATGCAAAATTAGCTCTTCTATTTTATTGGATTCATTATTACTAAGATAACTGAGCCCAGTGGCATCTGGAGCTCATGCAACAGAAAAGAGGTCTACAGGAACTCAGCAATGTTCAGAAGACATTCAGTCCTTGGAGGTTCAAGGGTATTTTAGGGCTCTCTTCCTTAAAATGGTATACTAAGTCAAATTATGCATTATTGTTTAAAGTTAATGTTTATCATAGACCTAGTCATCCCATTAGGACTGAAGTTCCATTTGTCAGGTGCTATATATTGCAGTGTTTCTCTTTTTTTAGAAAGAGAAAGCAGTGAAAACTAGATGGGAGGGGGGAAAGAGTTACCCAAATGAACAAGTTAATAGCATCCTATCCTATATTGCATAGATAAGCAATCCTCTAGTTTATCTATGGCTTATTTAATTTTTTATTTTTTCTGGAAGGAATGGGGAAAGAATGGAAAACAATTAAATATTATGTTTGGAAACTGAAGACAAGCTTAACAAGGAACACAGAGCCAAGGCAAAGAAGAGAATGAGAGAGAGAGAAGGGCTAGGCAGGAGGAACTGGACAGCACACTGATCCTGCAGGAAGCAATTTCCGAATGACTCTGCATTGATTCTAATTGACGCAATCACTGTTTGTCACTAGCATCTCAGACTGTCCTTACTCAGTTAAAGCTCTGAGAGCCAGCTGCTGGAATTAAAGACCAATGCTGTCAGAAAAGGCAAAGCTTTGAAGACTTAACCTGGAGTTCTCAGCCTTCCAAATCTGAATATCACCTCTGAAACTCCCTTCACAATCAGACTTTCGAGAAAGTTTTTTATGTTTCTCTGAGGTGAGGACCTGATGTTAGTAACCTACACGTTTATTGCCTCCAGGGTCTTTACATCTGCAAGGGATTGCGAATACCTAATGAAGACACTGCTAGCCTTGAGGTGGCTTGTCATACAGCCATCAACTTTTCAGTTAAACTTCAGTGCTAGCTTTCAAATCATTATTAAACCATCCCTAAGAGATTTGAATGCATGTTTCCCTAACTCTTGCAAACATACGTGCCAACTATTACTGATCAAATGTTGCAGAAGGCAACACGTGAACTAATTTACCTAGCTAAGAAGGTAAAATCGAGTAAATCCAGATCCTGATGCTATTCATGCAAATTGTAAAAATTCTGGGAAAATAAGCAACGTTCACAGCATGAGATGCTTCTGTTCCCAGTCCTACCTTATCTTGAAAAAACCTAGAATTTTATCCTGAAAAAATAAAATTCCTGTACATTTTCACAGTAATTCATTGTTTTTTAAGAGGTCTGAAAGTCATGTACTCTGGAAGAAGTATCTGCCTAATACCTATGGGCCCATGTTGTTGAGTAGCTGTGCTGGAGTTCCTCATACAAGCATCTGCGTCTGGTGGCTCAGTGCTATTGCCCTCCCCAGGCACTTAGTCCAGCATTTGGAGTTCCTTCTCTGCCGAGTATTGTAGATGTATTTCATAATACTAGTGTCTTCCTATAAATATGCTAAAGGCAAAGGGAAGGTAATATAAATTTCTGACTTAGCTATCTCTGTCTATATTGGCATCTCTTCTTGCTGTCTCAGATAACCTTAGATTAGTAGATTTTACTCATCTGGGCATATATGTTTCTATGGGATTCCCTTACTTCACAACCTGCAATGCATTCCTATTTCTACCAAAGAGTGTTCATGCTACAGCTTGCAGAGAAACAAATGTAACAGCATAGTGACCATCAATATGAGTAGACTGAGTTAGAGCAGTGTTCTCTCTGTTTTAACATCAAGCTGTTCTTATGCACTACAGATGGCAACACCTCTCTGCTGATGGATAAATGGTGTAGCACTCAGTGTGAGATCTGCACAGTTTCTATTAATGACTGAGTTGTTGGGAGTCCCACTGTAGGAGTTGATACACAAGTGTGTGATCAGCTGAGGATCTGAGTCCTGTATGTTAACACGAGTGCTCATTTAAGAGATTCTCAGGCCATTTGCCTTATTCTGTCCCCTCTCAAACCAGTTAGGTGGGTAGGAAACTGGAATATTAGAATAAAAAACAGATGAGGCAGATAATCCTAGGGAGGCTTGTTTTTCATAAGTATTCAGTTATCTCTTAGTTTGGATGAAAAAAAACCACAGGATCAGAAATTATCAGAAATTAAGTGATTTTAATCAGAGATTGTACAGAAAAGATAACAGTTCTTAGCTACGAATGTATGTGTGTACAGAACAAAATTAACAAAAATTGTGACTGAGATCTTAATGTGACTCGAGTTCTGTACCCAAGCTCTGGTGGTGCAGGTCTCTTTAAGCCGCACCTCCACTCCGGGCAGCCCTGGGGGTGGGGCGCACAGCTTCTCCTCCTGGTGGCAGATCCATATGACCAGTGATTCCCTCCCCAAAGACCACACACACACTCACAAGAGAGAGATTGAGAGTAGCGAGAGAAAGGAATGTCCGGGCAAACGGGACACGACTTCTGCCCTGGTTTCCCTGGAAATGGCCCCCTTCACCCCCTTGCGTCCCACTCACATCCCCTTTGTTGTCAAAGGGAGAAAAATTCTCTGGAAAAGAAAAAGAAAACAAAACCCTGAAACTATAACAAGTTATTACAGTGATGGACACTTTCACAGTGCATACAAGGGCTTTATTTCCTGAGGGCTGTCTCAACTGTAGAGCACCTGACATCCTTATTGTGCATCCTTTATGGCGAGCAGTGTCTTTGCTGTCTCCTAGCAATCAGGCCAGGCTGGGACCACCTGGATGCTGTGCCTCTCCAGCCATTCTGCCTTCCCCAGTGGTGGAACTTTACTCTGTGATCATGTATTTGACTCCGTCCTGATCTGAGTTACCTCAGTTCTGTTTGTTGTGGGGAGGAATGAGATATCAGATTATTGTGGCTGGGAAACATGCACTTCTCAGTTTGAAGCAGAGAGCTGCAAGGTGTCCTATTGCATAGGCTGCATGTAAGACATCATGAACTGCAAGACCCCGGAGATGAACTGTGTTTGTTTGTGGTTATCAGACTAAGTCGGTAGTATTCTGTATTTAAGTATTTCTTTAGTGATTGACTTAAGCAGGAAAGTTTTCAAAGCAAGTAGTAATTATACACATCTCTGAACTATGATCACTATAAATTAATGATGTCAAGCCATAGCCACCCTTATCTTTTGAAATCCAAGTATCAGTCTGTATTCCAAAGTTATCTCTTCCCCCGTAGGGAATGTGTCCTTTAAAATCTAGTCAAGGCTGGATCCCCTTAGCAAACTGTTCTGTTGAGCTGCTGAAGGTTGGAGGTGGAACATGACAATGAATGATTCTTGCTTTGTCCTTCCAGTATTTGTAGACTTGCCTGCCTCCAGCCATTGCTGGACTTGCTGCTTATTTTTCCAACAGTTTGCTGTTAGATTAAACCAATGTATCCATTCATTAGACATATTCATCATGAGGTCACACAGTGAGTGTATGCATAAATAATTACAGAGCAACCCTTTTTATTTGACACTGAGCTCCTTCAGTTCCTGGTGAAGTTGGTGGGAGCTGTAAATGTGTATTTCTGAATCTTAGCCACTTAGGCATTAATTATTTGGTTTTGCTTTCAAGACAGCTGATAAAAAAAGATAAATTATGTCCTTAACACCAAAAAACCCCTAGTCCCCCCAAATCCCTAAAGAACTCCATTGTAATTTAACTGATATTTGGAAGACAAATCCTTAAGTATTGAAAAGCATGTATGAGGAATAAACCTACCTTATCAAGAGATCTCTTCACCATCATGCTGCTGACGAGATACAGATGATTATATTGGCATAATGGCAAAGAAGGAACAAAAGAGAAGACTGTACAGGATGGAGAAGGTAACACTGGAAGGTGTGCATTGAAAGAGAAAGTGTAATGAAGAGCCCATAGTTCCTAAAAACGTGATCTTGAAATAGGGTTCTCTGGAGTACAATACTTAGGCTATCTCTGTAAGTCTAGGACCTATAGTCAGCTGCTGTCTTTTCTTCTAGCTTACAGAAGTGTTAAGCTGTCATCTCCATAGACATTAAGGATGTGTTCTCCTACTCTCTTCCTACAACCAAAACACCTTCCTAAATCACCAAGACCTAAAGCTTTGCCTTGTTTTAAAGAAGGGATTGATGAAAATCTACAGTACTGTATTTGAAATCTGCCTCCATAAGGGAGATTTAAACGTCAGGCTTTGCTATTTTTCCAGCATATCCCAGTAAGAATCTCTTGCATTGCTGTCTGCATTCACAATTGCACTACACTGCATGCCCACCACAGACTGTTATTACCATTTGTCTTGTACTTGTCAGTTGTTATTTTACAATGAAAAAAATGTTGCAGCAAATTGTATGTGCTTTAACTTGGTCAGCCTGTTGTGAACTGAATGTGAATCTTCAGCCATGCTGGGAAAGCACTGAAGGTTTTTTGAGAATAGTCTATGGACTGTGGGTTGGGATTTTCATTTACTCAAATTTGTAAACCAGGACTCCACAGAAGGTGAGTAAAAAATGTCAGGGCTTGGCTCCATAGGATAGAAATATTTCCAATAGATTGGTTTATTGCATTCTGAGCTTAATTTTATTGTTTAGGATTCACATAATATTATCCACTAACAGTATTTGACAGTGTACTGCTTTTGTAATGTATTTGCTCAAAATAGCCTCAAGATGAACTTGAGAAATGGATTTGGTTGTAACGGTTGGTTAAAATAATTTAGAATTAATTAAAAGGATTTAAACTGATGTTAATTCACAAAATAAGATTTGAAAAATATTATGCATTAAGATCATGGACCTATTCTATAATAATAGATGTGGAAAATATTACAAATTCTCCCCATGGCCTGAGGTGACAGTTCCGTTTCTGTGTCAGAGTATTCCTGTCGATCCTGATCTAGATCACTCGCTCACAATCACCTCTATCACTTGACCTCTCATCATTCAGACTCAAATATCAGACCTTATTTTTTTTCTCTGTCTTTCTGTTAGTTGACTTATTCTTGCTTGTTACATAAATCTCAAAAGAACAATAACATTCAGAAACTGTGATCTTGCTTCTGTGTTGAAGGGATGGGAGATGAAAGAGGAGAACATGAAGAGGTATTTAAGCACAATATTAAGGGTTGTGTTAGTAACTCTGTAAATGCAAATTAAGGAAACAAGCTCAAAAATATATAGGACTAATATTTTAAAAACTCATTTAGAGTCATGTGCATGATCATATAAGGCAAATATTCAGACCTTCAAGTGGTGCAATATAGCATCCATATTGGTCAAAATTTGCAAAAACAGGAGCATGGTGTTAAGTTTTGAAGTTGTCTCTGAGGTAAATGACTAGATATTCAAAAATGCTGTCATGGGAGAGCAACTCGCCCCCAAGATGGTGACAATTGGAGCAGTCAACCTGCAGATTTGAGTCCCAGGAATTTAGTTTTTTAGTTTGTTGTCAGGCACTGGAACAGGCTGCCCAGGGAAGCAATGGAGTCACCATGCCTGGAAGTATTTAAAAGATGTGTGGATGGGGACATGGTTTTAGGGACATGGTTTAGTGGTAAACTTGGCATTATTAGGTTTACAGTTGGACTTCATGATCTTAAAGGTCCTTTCCAACCAAAATGATTCTGTGGAGGGTTTTCTTAATTATTTTTTAATTATTTTTTTTATTTAGTGATTCTCACCCAGACACTGTATTTCATTGTTAAAAATCTAATTTCTAAGTTGTGGAAGATAAAATTGCTCTTATAAGAAAGGTCTTGGTTAATTTCTGATTTTTCTTGTTACTGTGTTAGGAAGGTAAAGAGAAATAAATTCAAATTATTTCAAGACTTTAAATATTTCCTGTGTAATGAACACCACAGGTTTGTTCATTCAAATGTACTGGGGTGGAAACGGATTTCTTGGTGAAAGAGCAATTGCTCATTCTAAATGAGTGGCAGCATTCATTGTCAAATCTCATTTTTTTTCTTTGTAAACTGAATGGTCCTGAGTAGTAGTGATACAAACTTCAAATGGCATTGCCTGAGGCAAATAATACCCTGTCTAATGTATTTGATTTTGAAAAGATAAAAAGCTGAGTTAAATTTATGATTTCACTTCTATTAACGGTTCAAGGAAAGGGAAGAAACTGAAACATTATTAAATCTGCCTTTTATTGTGGTATCACTTAAGGTAAAAGGTAGTGATACCTTAAAGTGTCCTTTGAAAAAAATTTGGTGTTTGGTGCTTTACAGAGAAAAATAGAATATGTAATGTATATTTTTTTTTAGATTTACAGCAACTGGGGGTTTGGTTAAATATCTGATGAATAATTCCAGGTCACTAATTTATGAACCCTGTCATATAGACTAAAAGCCAACTTTCAGTGCCTTAGACAAAGAGAATAAATACAGAACACTTAGCAAAACAAAATGACCAAACTGGGAAGTTAGTGTGGTGGGAGGGTTTGCTCTGATAAGCCTAAGAAACTTGGAAGGGCATCAGCTCTTGGCTGAAAGAGGGAATGATTTAATTCTGATAGATTTTTTTATTTAATAGTCAATATTAAATCTCTCACCAGAAGCAGTAAGTGTATTATGCTAATAAAACACTAAGTTCCATGAGCAAAAGCATTTTGATATAAGCACACAGGTGGACTTCGGGACCTTCCTGTCAATACTCTAATCCTGTGAAATGGTTTTGTTGAAACAAATATCTATCTGATGCATTTTTGATGCAGTATTTATGCCAGGCATGATATGGAACTGGAAAACAAAGAGGAAGATGTCTCCCTGATGAGCTTGCAGACTTAATTAACAAGACTTAACAAAAACAATTACCACAGATAAAGGTTAAGAAGAGATCAGAGAGATAAAAGTGGATCTCAAATAGGGACAAGAATTAAAGCAGAGATGTTAATGTTCAGGGATGCTTTGCCTCCACTGAGAACAGCAGTTGTTAGTACAAATGCTTTCAGAGCTGTGAATGGCCCATTTTCTTCCTGGATCTCTTGATCTACATTTCAGGGATTTAATTTTTTTGATTTCAAAGCCAAGTAAAGCATTTCAGAGATTTCTAGAACATTTCATTGTAACACGTCACCTTTCCAAGCAGATCCATTTTGAAAAGGCATTGTGGGTTTAAAGTAATACAGAAATCTCTAAAAACCGCAGTGGATTGCAATTAGAAATAACTTTATTTTTCATTTCAGTGTGACCCCAGTGTAGGCAATAATCTGATATTCCCTGTTCGACGAGAAGGCCCTAACTTGGGAATCCTGCAGCTTCTTAGAATAGAGTAGATCTGCCTACTCTAAGGCAGTTCACAAAAGTTACGGGTAGTTTTATCTGAGTGAAAAGAAATAGCAGTGATTACTTCAAGTTTCAGAGGTGTTCAGTGCCCTTTAGTCGACCGTTTTTTGTGGCAAACATATGTGTGACCTTTTGTTGAGATATGCTGGTACAATTGTGGTTTGGGGGTACAATTTTTTTAAATTTATTTGTTTATTTATAAGAGGCAGTAGAGATCTGGGGGTGGTTTTTTGTGGTGATTGGGTTTTTCATGGGGTTTACAGAGTCTGTTAGGATCTAGGAACCAGGAAACTCTAATGATGAGAATTATGTGATGTTGAAAAATTGACCTCTGTAGCTTCTTGCAGCTGAAGTGAGTTTGGCTTCGTGCACTAAAGTTAGTGATGTACTAACTGTGACTGGTTTTGTCACCAGTAATTCTTGCCTTAAGCAGGATATTAAAAAGGGAAAATAATTTAAAAACAGAACTGCTACTGACTATGCATTTTTATTTGATTTTCTTAATGTTAAATGAATTGTTGACAGGTTATTTAGGTAGATTGGTTTTGTGCTACAGTTTAAATTAAGCCATTGTGGTATTACTTAGCATGCAAAAAATATCCTTCCAAATTTTGAAAAGGTCACTACTGTTAATGATTTCAGGAAGGTATTAAAATTTTCAAATAATGACTCAGCTGAAATGAATAACTAAGATTAAAAACTTCTTAGTGCTTAATAAGTGTAAGTGTGATATAACAGAGCATACTGAAGAGAAGCCTTTGCTGCAGTGTTCAGATGGAAGACTTGGGTACAAGTGTTTGCACCTATTTGTTAGATTTGATTAATTCATGCTATGACAAAGGTATTCAACTACCCCATGTTGTATAGCTAAGGAGTATAATCTTTTGGAAGTTTATTTGGTCTTAATTTTTATTACTTACTGCCACAATTAAAATATCAAATATTCATCATGGGTTAGATTTTTGACTCCTCAAGTTGTAGAGATGTTGGCTAGTAGGGATTGATTCTGATGAGCTGTGGGAGCTCCCAGTGGCTTCACTTTGAGTAAAGTGAGAAACTTCTGCATGTTGAGACCCTTCTTCTCCATCTGGGTACCCCAAACTGGAATCAAACTTTATGCATTTCTAAGGTTTTCATTAGTAATATTAGTATGTCTTCTGTGCTACTGGAAATAGCACTTTGGTAAGGTCTTGTTAAGGTCTTGTCAGTACAGCCCAAAGGAACGTATGAGCACATATGAATAATAGGTACCTAATGCAACTATTCCCGTAGAAGAATTTACAGATATGTTTTCCATGAGAATTTCTTTATTGAAGAATTGTCACAGGTCTCATAGGAACGAGATCCTGTTTTCATTTCAAGACTTTTATTTTTCATCAGTTTTAGTCCTAAGGCACCTTTCATAATCACAAATCATTTATGAAAGTAATCCACTAACCTTCTCTACGGCTTGATATTTATGTTAAATATGATGTATAGATATAGTACAAATAAAAGAATTATCAAGCTATAAAGTAACTCAGAGTTATAAGTTTAGCCATGCTACTAATGCAATCTTCTATCCTCTCACCCCCAAAGTCTATGAATCCTAACTAAGGAGTTTCTTTAGTTTAAAGATCATGTTAGCAGATAAATATTGGAGGATCTAGCTTAATAACATTTACTTACTGTAAATTTTGAGTGTCTAGCCCATGCTTAATTGTATTTTGTGTATATGCAATTATCATCTGTTGGCTGTTGAGCGTTATATTCAGCATAAGACAAATGATACTCTGATGGTGCACTCCACATAGTCTGTGTTAACTGTCTACAGGACGAGGGGATCTCATCCAGCAGAGTACACCGATGAGCATTCCTACAGATCAAGAATTAATTATCCTTGGTGTCAGAGCTTCAGCCACGTGGTAGACTATTTGTATTTAGCACATATTGTGGTCTAGAAGATGCTTCTAATAGCCTAAAATTTTATTCTGCATTTCATCCCATTTATAGCAATGCTTTTATCATTTACCACTCTAATATGTTTTTTCCTTCTTGCATTAATACCTGGAAATAAATGTTGGCAATCAGCATAACTATGTTAGCTATAACATTCCTAAAAGATGACTGTTTTCTTATTTTAATCCTTCTTTATACTAATCCCATGGGGCCTTTTATGCTATCAAGTTTCACTGTAGCATACACTGTCATTTCAGGTGTCAGGATTGGGTTGGGTTTTTTATGCCTGGAGTATCTCTATTGTATTAATTTTTACTGATAAACAAGGGAATTTCTAATGTTTGAGATGTAGGATCTAAAGAATCCAATTTAATCCGAATGTCCTGCTGTTCTTGCATCTCTCAGCCTAATGCATTTTCCTGTAGACAGTTTGTTTATCTGAGGTTTTAATCAGCTGTAGCATCTATTTTTTGTTCCTGCTTTTGCCAATCTGTACCTTGCAGAGAGTGTATTGAATTGGCATTCAAGATGAGATAGAATATGTTGACTTCATGTTTCTAATCTTGCATTTAATTTTTAGAAATATTGGAGGACATCATATCTTTAAATATTTTTAAGATATGGTTAGCTTATTTAGCTTTTAAAACAACTTCTTTCATTTTACTGCAGTAATCCTTTTGTGAACTGATTGGGTTGAGCCGTTTTGATTGGTGTGACATGTGTGGGCCTCCTGCTGCTGTGCTTGGAATTATGTTATATGAAGAAGATTAATCTCCAGGTCATCAAGTTTAAGTCTTCTGAGGACAGAGCAAGAGGAATTTTCTGTGCTGAATGTTTCAGAGTTGCTGTTTGTACAGAAAGTGTCTTACCAGTGTCCAGATAGAGTTTCTCCTTACTCTTCACCCGTGTCTTTTGATTTGCAGTAGTCAAAGTCATTGCATGTGAACACCAGCTGGCATGGGGCGGTGCTGTGTTGTTTTGACCCTGTTATCCCTATGGGAAGTGGTGGTGTTGGTTTGCACTGCTGATGGAGAGCAACAGGAATGGAAGTGACTCTTTGCTCCCATGGGACTTCATCTTGCAGTTTGAAGCGTGGTCAATGAACACCATGGTTGGGTCTGAGGAGAAAAGTTATCACTCGGGTTCATGCTTTGATACTTGAGGGGCTTGGATAATTTCAGGGCCTTGGAGACTGGAAGTAAAACCTTCAGTCACTGGATGCTCAGGGTGCTGGCAGCAGACAAGCTCTGTGTCCAGAAGGACATAGATGAGAGGAGACAGACTGATAGCAAGAGGAAAGATCCAGAAGTTATGTATGTGTTATGTCACGTTTACTGCTTTAATTTGGAAGGCGCACTGCTTCTGCTTAGCTAGCCTGGGACCCCCTCCTGTGCAGTGTGTCAGAGTCCTGTTTTCCAGAAGAGCCCCTTGCTATGCCCTCCGTCTGTCTGTCTGAGGAAGCAGCCTGTCATGAGCTATGCCAAGTGGTTGTGTGGCTGCTGGAGCACTGACCCGCCTGCCAGGTGGAGAGGCTGCAAGGGTACCAGACACGGAGCTATCTCAAGGCACCAACAAAACAGGCAGCTACCTACCTGCAGGGATGGTGGGAGGAAGGCAGCAGCTCGCCTGCTGTGCTGCTGCCTCAGGGGATGGGGAGGAGCTGCAAAGGACTATCACTCCCCAGTATAACCCCCAGAGAGCTCAGGGTATGGAGGTGCAGGTGCCTGCCACCCGCAGCAGGACAATGGCCACCTCTGTACCATGTGTGGGAAGAGGAGAGGTTCTCGTGTGGGCCATGCCAGGAGATGGAAGTGAGAAACACCCTTCTCCCTATCACCATCCTGGCTTGCTACCTCCACATCAGCCCCAGCTGCATCGCTGCTCCCCGTCAGACCACGTGTGCTACTGCAATGAGATACAGGCTTTCCTTCACTGCTGAGAATTGGTGAGCTGACCCCACAAGACATTGAGACACGCCAGGTACTCTGCTGCAACATCATTTTTAAGGCTACAGTAATTAATATACAAATTCTCCTGTAGCCAGGGTAAGTCTCAAAAATGAAGAGGCAAGTGTTGCTCTGGGACATGTGCATCTACAGGAGCATGAGCGTGTGTTTTGACAACTCCCATATGTTGCCACCTACATAAGGAAATGTAATTTGTGCCTGATCAGCCTTAATCCTTCCTTGGTGAGAACACTAATGTTTCACAAGGCAGTTTACTGTTGACCAGTTTTCCACCATTTCGTACATCACCGTTCCAAATCTGTCATGTAATTTCTGGGGTCTGTTGATATATTTACAGTAAGTCTCTGCTGTTCCAAATACCTCAGCAACATGTATGTTTTCCAGGAATGTTTAAACTGCAGTGCATTGGACAGGGAGCTCAGGAAGCTCTCTTATGGGGAGGCTCTTTGGAAAGCCGAAAGCCATCCTCTGCAGTCTACCTGAGCAACAGCTGTTGTCTCCTCATCCTTCCCCTTCTCCTACACTGAAGGTTTCATTTGGCTGTCACCAAGAGATTATCCTCAAGTAAAAATCAGATCTGCGAGAAGAGATTAAATTTACTTTTTTTTTTTTTTTTAAGATGAATTCATCCCAGTTGTTTTTCTTTTTGTGGTTTTGTTTTTTTTCTTTTTTGCTGGCATACTTCTGCTGCAGGGCACCGTGCTGTGATTGAAGCAGTATTAGACCGAATCCAGTAGTGACTTAGTTTTGATTAAAAAAAATAGGATATTAATCAGATATTAAAAATATTCCAAAAAATTGTATAGAAAAAGATAACAGTTCTCAGGTACGAATATATGTATAAACAGAGCAGAATTAACAGTAACCACCACCAAAACCGTAGAACCTTTAAATGGATTGAGTCCTGTATCCCAAATCTTGCAACACAGGTCTCTTTGAGGGGGCGGGGGGCGGTCGCCGCTGCCGCAGCCCCGGGCCAGGAAGGGAACGAGGGAAAAAGGAGGCGTGTGAGTTCTGCGGGAGTTGTGGAAGATCAGATGACCGATGCCGCTTCCTCCAGAGACTGTAGAACCCCACGAGCCGCACCTCAGCTCCTGGCCACTCCTGGGCTGCTGCTCGCATGTAGCTGTTCCACGCTGCCGCTCCGCTCCTCCCCCAAGAAAAGCCCACGAAACCGAACAAAGAAAAACCAGCTCCCCTCCCCAGAGGTGGGAAAGAAAGAAAAACAAACTGATGTCTGGGCACCGTTTCCCCGGAAACGGCCTCTTCCCGCCCCCCTCGTGTTCCCTTTGTTGACAATAGGAAGGAAAATTCCTCGGACAAATTCAAAACCACAACATTATCCACCCCGAATTTTCCTTCCATGCCAACACCCCATAATCAAACTTAAACTTATATCTATATACATACATATTTCCAACTATATACATATTTACAGATAGGTACATAGAATATGGACAACTCATCCAAAAATAAGGTCCCCTTGAAGTATACATTGTGTTCTTCCATCTTTCTGCATCACCCACCAAGTGCAACCAGATCCTTGAGCAAAGATAATCCCACGAATGGGTTTGTCTTTGCTCGAGACAGGTTTAACACAAACAGTTTTCCCTAACATACCTCAGGTGGACCACAGGGACCTTATCTCCATCTACAGTATGGAGGAATTCTGACTGGGCAGGGCCGGCTCGATTGACTGAGCCTCTAGTGTTGACCAGCCGTGTGGCCTTTGCTAGATGTTGGTCCCAATGTTTGAAAGTCCCCCCACCCAATGCCTTCAAAGTGGTTTTCAACAACCCATTACACCGTTCAACCTTCCCGGCAGCTGGTGCGTAGTAGGGAATATGGTACACCCACTCAATGCCGTGCTCCTTTGCCCAGGTGGTAACTAAGCTGTTCTTGAAATGAGTTCCACTCTATCCGTTCTGGAGTGCCATGTCGCCACAGGACTTGCTTTTCCAGGCCTAGGATGGTGTTCCGAGCAGTGATGTGAGCCACTGGATATGTCTTCAGCCATCCGGTAGTTGCTTCCACCATGGTGAGCACATAGCGCTTACCCTGGTGGGTCTGTGGCAGGGTGATATAATCAACCTGCCAAGCCTCTCCATATTTATACTTATCCCAGCGTCCACCATACCAAAGGGGTTTCACCCTCTTAGCCTGTTTAATGGCAGCACATGTCTCACAATCATGGATAACCTGGGAGATAATGTCCATGGTTAAATCCACCCCTCGGTCTCGTGCCCATCTATAGGTGGCATCTCCGCCCTGATGGCCTGAGGCATAACGGGCCCATGGAGCCAGGAACAACTCTCCTTTATGCTGCCAATCCAGATCTATCTGTGACACCTTGACTTGTGCAGCTCGATCTGCTTGTTGATTGTTGCAATGTTCCTCATTAGCTCTATCCTTGGGCACGTGTGCATCCACATGGCGGACTCTCACGATCAGCTTCTCCACACGAGTGGCGATGTCTTGCCATACAACTGCAGCCCAGATGAGTTTCCCTCTGCGTTTGCAGTTGGCTTTCTTCCATCGGTCTAACCATCCCCACAATGCATTGGTCACCATCCATGAGTCAGTGTAGAGGTAAAGCCGTGGCCACTTCTCTTGCTCAGCAATGTCCAGAGCCAATTGGATGGCTTTGAGCTCTGCAAATTGACTTGATCCACCTTTTCCCTCAATGGCTTCTGCAACTCATCGTGTGGGCCTCCACACGGCTGCTTTCCATCTTCCATTTGTCCCCACAATGCGGCAGGAACCATCTGTGAAAAGGGCGTAGCGTACTTCTTTTGGCAACTGATTGTATGGTGGAGCTTCCTCTGCACATGTTACCTGGTCTTCCTCTTCGTCTGCTAAACCACAGTTCTCACTTTCAGGCCAGTTCGTGATGATTTCCAGGATCCCAGGGCGATTCGGTTTTCCAATATGGGCACACTGTGTGATCAGAGCAGCCCATTTGCTCCAGGTAGCATCAGTAGCATGATGTATGGGGGCAGCCCGTTGTCACGGTCCACTCAGGGACTCGTGATGATTTGTTTACCTTGATCTCGAAGCGCAAAATTAAGGCAGCCGAAATGCCAAGGGGTTATAATTCAATCAAAGAGAAACTTTATTATTTTTGCCCATAAAGCGGCACGCGATAGACAAAGTGGAGGAAAGGGGAGGAAAAGGAGGAAAGAGGATTATAGCTACCACCACGGATCCAGAGGCGTCCCTATGGTCCCAGGCTCCGAGCAGCGTCTTGCCGGTCCTCAGTTGAGACTTGTTGTCATGACGGGCGATCTGTGATCCAGAGGTGGGGAGATTTCTCTCCGCTGGGGTTCAGTTAGGAACCATCTTTTATGCTCAGCAACAACACCTCGCACCTCCTCTCTCCCATGGATTGAGGCCAATCTCCACCTTCATTTCGCAATCCAGGTTGAACTGCGCAGGCCCCAAAAGTTCTCGCTTCGCTTGCCAGAACTCGTCTGCGCCTGCGCCACCTCGTGTTCAGGGGTCTTCTGCTTCCTCACCTCATCTTCCTCTCGTGACCGCTAGGTGACCGGAAGACCCTCTGCGAGCCTCTGCGCATGCTCTTCCCTTGTTGGCGTTGGGTCAAGGAGGAGGTGGGGTAACTTTGGCTGAGGTAGCAGGTGAAATCCATCTTCTGGACAGCATCTATTCAATTTTTTCTTAGATGTTACTTGCAGTCCTTGGTCACGGCGACTGCTTGTTCCAGGCAGTGCCTCCATCTCGGGTCATTGCTTCTTGGTCTTTCTCCGAGTTCCTGATGGTGATGTTGAGACAAGTACTGTTCTTCGGACCGAGACAAATACTGTTCTGCGGACCGACTCTTACACCCGTCCACTGAACATCCTTAGCATTGGTAGTCGGGGTGCCAGGAGGAGCTGAGTTTCTGTTCCAGTTACCTCTGAGGCAGCTTGAACTCCTTCATAAGCAGCTAAGATCTCTTTCTCTGTGGCAGTGTATTTGTCTTCAGATCCCCTGTAGCCTCAACTCCAGAATCCAAGTGGTCAACCTCGAGCCTCGCCAGCCATTTTCTGCCAAAGACTCCATGAAAGACCATTATTCCCAGCTGCAGAGTAGAGCACGTTCTTCACACCTGGTCCTGTCCTGACTGGTCCAAGGGCTACAGCATGAGTAATCTCCCTCTTAATCTGTTCAAAAGCTTGCTGCTGTTCAGGGCCCCAGTGGAAATACTTCTTCTTAGGGGTTACCAAGTAGAGAGGGCTTATGATCTGACTGTATTCCGGGTTATGCATCCTCCAGAAACCTATGGCACCCAAGAATGCTCGTGTTTCCTTCTTGCTAGTTGGTGGGGACATTGCTGTGATAACTTCTTGATAACTTGTTGATAACTTCTGTTGGAATCTGGCGACGTCCGTCTTGCCATTTCACTCCCAGTAACTTTTTCTTGGGCAGGACCCTTAACTTTACTCTGCTTAATAGCAAAACCAGCTCCCAAGAGAATCTGGATGATTTTCTTTCCTTTCTCAAAAACATCCTCTGCTGTATCCCCACACACAATGATCTTGTCGATGTACTGCAGATGTTCTGGAGCCTCACCCTTCTCTAGTGCTTCTTGAATTAGTCCATGACAGATGGTGGGACTATGTTTCTACCCCTGGGGCAATCGGTTCCAGGTGTATTGCACGCCCCTCCAAGGTGAAGGCAAACTGTGGCCTGCACTCTGCAGCTAGGGGAATGGAGAAGAACGCATTAGCAATATCAGTCGTGGCGTACCACTTTGCTGCCTTGGATTCCAGTTCATACGGGAGTTCTAACATGTCTGGCATGGCAGCGCTCAGCGGCGGGATAACCTCATTCAAACCACAATAGTCCACAGTCAATCTCCATTCTCCATCAGACTTACACACAGGCCAAATGGGGCTATTGAAGGGTGAGTGAGTCTTACTGATCACCCCTTGGCTCTCCAGTTCTCAGATCATCTTATGGATGGGAATCACAGAGTCACGGTTCGTTAGGTATTGCCGCCGATGCACTGTTGTGGTGGCAACTGGCACCCGTTGTTCCTCAACTTTCAGCAGTCCGACAGCAGAGGGACTCTCTGAGAAACCCGGCAATGACTTTAGCTGTTTAATCTCTTCTGTCTCTACAGCAGCTATTCCAAAAGCCCATCTATGTCCCTGTGGGTCCTTGAAATATCCATTTCTGAGGTAGTCAATTCCCAGGATACATGGAACGGCCGGACCAGTCACAATGGGGTGTTTTTGCCAGTCTTTCCCGGTCAAGCTCACTTCAGCTTCCAGCACAATCAGCTCTTGAGATCCCCCAGTCACCCCAGAAATAGCAACAGTTTCCGGGCCCACGTGCCCGGATGGCATTAATGTACATTGAGCGCCAGTGTCAACCAAAGCCTTGTATTTCTGTGGGTCTGATGTGCCAGGCCACCGGATCCACACAGTCCAATAGACACGGTTGTCCCGTGCCTCTACCTGGCTAGAGGCAGGGCCCCTCTAACATCTGTTACAGTGACAGCAACTCGTTAGTGATGGGTACATTTTGGAGGTTCCCTCTAGTGGGTCAGTGCCTTGGGAGACTGGCACTGCACTTACTTTCACTCATTGTCTTTTATCATTGTCCTTCAATTCTTGTACCCGGGCTGCTAGGGCAGAGGTAGATTTCCTGTCCCACTGTCTCATATCTTCCCCATGGTCAACCAAGAAATACCAGAGATCGATCCGTGAAGTCTGTCCTCTTCCCCTAGCCGGGAATCGCCCAGCTCTGGACCCAGAGGCTTTGGTTTGCACTGATGCCACCTGAAGATTTTGAAGAGTTTCCATGATCTCCTTTTGCTGCTTGTCCATCTTCTCATCTATCCTCTTATCCATGCTCTCAAGTGCTGTTCCTACCGCAGTGATACTTTCCTGCATCGGGCCATGGACCATTTTCGCATATGTCCTGAATTTACCTGCTGCAATGCCCACTAAATCCTGGTCTGCCTCCAAATACATGGACGCCACATAATGGGAGAATGCACCTGGTGCACCACAGGAAAGCTTCCGCCACATTTCTGTCGTACATCTAACCTTGTCTGGGTAACTGAGGGGCTGCCCATCCCTTCCATAAAGTATTTCTAGCAGTGCCATTTCCCTCAGGCATAAAATCGCGTCTTCCACGGTCTTCCAAGGGGCCTTAAAATGATGTGCCTGTAGGATATCTTTTGTGAGGGAACCTCTCTCTCACACTGCCTAGAACTCGTGCCCAGAATGAAAGGGGTCTTGATTCCCTCACAAATGCCTGTTCAATACCTGTATCTTGAGCCAGAGCCTTTAAATACTTGGCTTCAGCACCATCGAGTTGCAAACTGTCACCCATAAGATTCGAAACTCGGATCATCCAGGTCAGGATAGGCTCACCTGCCTGTCGAGTAACGTCTTTTCGAAAGTTGCGAAGGGTGTCATGTGTGAGCGACTCAGTAACAATCTCTGGTTCTGAATCCGCAGTATGCGAAGGACCCGCTTCCACTTCCCCATCATCATCAGCTGGACGAACTGATTTGGTCCTATATTTCCTTTTCTGAATAGGGGCAACTTTCATGGGCTCAGACTGTTCCTCTGGTTTAGCCACATCTTGAGCTACCATAACATCAGGTGTCTTTCTCTCTTCTTTTTTCCCTTTCCTTGCTTCTGGTTGCATTCCTGACCACCCCTGTTCCTGGCTTCATACCCAAGATAGATCGTAATGGAACCTTGCAGACAAATCAGCAAAAGTATGATATAAAGTAGGAGATCCCTGACATCTAGCGAGGGGTTAAGATTTCCAAAAGCTGTTCTAGGGAACCTGAAAGGTGACTGAATAAAAGGCTGAGATGAAACACTCTCCCTGCCCTGAGGGTAGGTAACATTATCACTAGGTCCCCAGAGGTAACAGCCTGGGCTCGTGCAGGAATACAAGCTTAAGAACACATTCCAAATGAAACCCATAGACACTGAATCCATAATACTATAGACCCACAGCAAGAACTCGATAATGATCACAGCTATCTGAGTTCTACTGGCCGATGCACTCAGATGAATTAAGCCTGCCAGACCTTTCGGCATGGTTCTGTACCAACAAAAAGCAAATAGGTAGTACAGCATGGTCCATATGGACTCCAAACCCACAACGAACATCACGGTGCTAGAACTGTTATCTTTTTTTCCTCTTTGCCCCACGTTGGGCACCAATTAAATGACTTAGTTTTGATAAAAAACTAGGATATTAATCAGATATTAAAAATATTTAATAAAAAAAAATTGTATAGAAAAAGACAACAGTTCTCAGGTACGAATATATGTATAAACAGAGCAGAATTAACAGTAACCACCACCAAAACCGTAGAACCTTTAAATGGATTGAGTCCTGTATCCCAAATCTTGCGACGCAGGTCTCTTTGAGGGTGCGGGGGGCGGTCGCCGCTGCCGCAGCCCCGGGCCAGGAAGGGAACGAGGGAAAAAGGAGGCGTGTGAGTTCTGCGGGAGTTGTGGAAGATCAGATGACCGATGCTGCTTCCTCCAGAGACTGTAGAACCCCACGAGCCGCACCTCAGTTGCCGGCCGCTCCTGGGCTGCTGCTCGCCTGTAGCTGCTCCACACCGCCGCTCCGCTCCTCCCCCGAAGAAAGCGTGCGAAACCGAACAAAGAAAAACCAGCTCCCCTCCCCAGAGGCGGGAAAGAAAGCAAAACAAACCGATGTCCGGGCACCGTTTCCCCGGAAACGGCCTCTCCCCGCCCCCCTCGTGTTGCCTTTGTTGACAATAGGAAGGAAAATTCCTCGGACAAATTCAAAACCACAACAAGTAGTTACACCAATTGCTGTTTAGGTTCATCTACTAGTTTTAATTGGTCTTCCATCCCTTAATAAGCTGTCTATTGTCTTGTGGATCCTGCTGTTTAGTAGTGCAGTGTGTATACTTCATTTCTCCATTCTCAAAATATCTGTGCATAAACCAACCACAGTTAAAACTGCAGTCCCTGACAAAGCACCACTGTATTTTGGGGAGATGGATTTTATGGGTTTTGGAAAACAATTTGCTTTTCAGTATAAATAGTCCTTCAGTTAATGTATTACCTTTTAATGTCTGAAAGTATTGATGTAGTGTCCAAATGGAGCAACAGTGAAAATTGTTTCAGTTTTCTTGTTGAAATAAGAATTGGGAATTTGGACAGTTCAAAATTTGAGTTGCTGTGTGATTATGGGCAGTTGATGATCTCTGTACCTTTGCTGAAAAGCTGAGCTACTTTAATATTGAATTATTGATATTAGCCCAACAGAGTGGATATTCTTGCCTACAGCACTAGAAGCATATTGTTTTGTGCATTATAATCTGTTACAATGATAATTTTCTTCTTCTTGCAATACATATCTCTATTTGACTGGCTGAGCAATATTTTCACTCGTAATCTCTGTGTCCAGAAAGGCAAATAGAATGTTAGAGAAGCCTGGGGAAATGTCCTTGGAGCAAATCACTTGCATTTTCACATTTTACTTTTATGAGATGTTACAGAATTTTACTGTGAAAAAATGTGGTAGACAGAAAGAAGCCAGGTAAGATATTAATCAGAAAGGCCTGGGCTTTTGTTGATGTTTTAATCTATACATAGAACAGCAACAAAGCAAAGAGCTGCATTTCTAGTAATCATCCTAGCGGTCTGGAGATGACCAAATGCAATATTGTCAGACTGAAAGTCAAGTTACAACTGATGCTGTTTTCAGACTTTGAACACAATGCTTGATGTTACAGTTTTGGGAAAATGAGGGAGTTATGGAATACTCTGCCCTACTGCAGGTAGTGATGTTATAGCTGCAGGATTGCATCCAGTTCAGGGACCTCACTTTGAGGAGAAGAATTTGAGAGTCTGAAAGAAAATGGCAGAAGCAGCAAGCATTGCCTATTAGGAAAAAAACCAAAACCAAACAAGAAACAAACTCAAATAACCTGTAATTATTTATTCTTGAGGCAAATTCTTTCTTTCAGTTATATAAAAAGTTTCAGGAGAAGGAAACTTCTTTCCATGTCTGCTGCAGATAGGGCAAGAAATAATTATCATGTCTTGCAGCAAGGGAGATTATCAGGCTGTAGACGTTCAGAAAAGCTTTGGTGGAGGGATGATGATGAACTGAACTCTGCTGTCTGGGCAGGCTGTGAGGTCTTCAACTTGCGTCATTTGTTGAGTGAGGCTAGAAAGTTTTGGATATAGTTGAGCCTACTTTGGACTGTGGGAAGAGACAAGATGACTTCTTAAAGTCCCTCACAGGGATTGTCCTTCTACTCATATAAGAGGTATGTGAATATTCAGGGGAACTTCTGTCACAGCACTGGAAGAGATCTTCTGGAACAATATAGCAAGTTGCACCAGGGGACGTTTAGACTAGACATTAGGAAAAAATTCTTTACTGAAAGGGTGGTCAGGGATTGGAACAGGCTTCCCAGGGAGGTGGTCGAGTCGCTATCCCTGGATGTGTTTAAAAAACAGATAGACGAGTTTCTCAAGGACATGGTTTAGTAAGGAGACAAGTACGGTTGGACTCGATGATCTCAGAGGTCTCTTCCAACCTGATGATTCTATGATTCTGTAAAATAACAGGAGTGAACATAAAGGAACATTTCTCTTAAAAATATTACTCTACTTAAAGTTCCTTTTTTATGCAGGCATTTAGGTGAGTACAAATCTCATTCTACTGCATAAACTCAAGAGAAACAAGACATCTGATGACACTGCTGCTGGGTAACGATGTTCTCCAGTGTAAGTCGTTGTACTAAACCTCCCACCTCTTGCCCGTATGGTATATGTTAGTACAAATGACTGTAATGCATAAATGCTGTATCTGCGCTGAAAAGAAGCTGGCAAGGGGATATAATGCAGTGAAAAAGGAGGATTGTAGCATTTGCGTTACTGCTTTTACCAAAGTTCTTTTCCTTAAGAATCTCCGTTTGATGCACTACTGTTCTTGGAGTTATCCTGTGCAAAATACAGTGGCTTCTTAGTGATTGTAATTAAAGTATATCCCTCTGTACTCACTGTGAAGGCGTAAGTGACCTTATGTATGTTGTTTTGAGCCATAGGCCAGAGTAGAAAATAATTGCTGGAAAGATTGATGATTGCAGTTAGGTAAGACTGTGCAAGTCCTGTATCTGATTTTAGTCACCCCTATAGTCACACTCTGGTGGTGGAAAACATATCTGAGATGTTACCAGGATGACCTTCCCATCCTCAACGTGACTGTTCCCTGGGCAGATCTGTTGAGCTCCAGGGTGCAACCTGCAAATCTCAGATCCTCCAGGTCTCTTCAGTGGGCTCATGCGGAGATTGACACACAGACTCCGATGCAGAATCGAAGACCTTTTATTGTCAGAAGGCTGTATTTTTATATTCTTCAGAGTTCTATCACGCGCTGGATGATTTTACATGATTGGATACATACAGCTGTCCACGCGCCTAAGTTACACTTATGATTGGTTACTTACACACGATCACGCACTGCTGCAAGAAGCAAGTTTAACATTCTTTTGCTAGATAACTTGCTCTTTATCTTACACTTCTTTGCAAGCAATTCTATTTCTTCACCACCTAATCCCTCATATCTCACTGTTCAAGGCCCTTCAAGAATACCATGCTGCTCGTTATTATAAAATGTCTCCAACAATTCCCCCTTTTTTGTTTTCAATCTGCACCAACACAGCTCCACTCATGGCGCCATCAATCATCCTCTGCACACATCACACCACACACATCAAGACACATCAAAACACATATAAAACCCATTAAACACAACAAAACTAACATTAAAAGGCGTATCATCTAAGATTCTAAACCATTAAACCATCTTCCAAGAATATTTCACTTATTATACCATGTGTTGTTTGCTTGCTTCTATGATCGTGGTGACAGGTGAAGTTTATTGTAGTTATATTTAGTGTTAGTATTAGTGTTAGTAAGGTTAGTAGGGCCTAAACTGCAGGACTCTTCCCTTATATAAAATGGAACAATCTCCGACATGTTTGTCGTTGTACAATTACACCACTTACTACTATTTCTATATATCCTCAAAGAAGAATTTACATTTTTTACACAAGATTGATTTGTCCCACTACAATTAACCATTACACAGCCATGATGTTGGAAGAACACTTTCTGTAGCGACGTCAACATGGGCCACTGGTCTGTAGGCAGGCCATCCAGGCAAGTAGAAAACAGTTTTTCCAGGGATGCATATTGAGTCCTGTCCCGTCGTGTTGGCTAGGATGATCTACACGTTTATTTTCTGCTGCGCGACCATCGAAAATGCTGCAGCTGTTGCCTGAGTTAGGTTGAAGACCCAGGCTGTGGTAAATCAGTTGAGTTGTTTGTTACTGCAGGCTTTACCCATTTTGCAGGTATCCACGTAGGCCCAGAACCTGTAATGACACAAGCATACCCTCGCCCCCACGTTACTAACTGAAATGGACCATCCCATTTGCCCTCTTTGTTTTTTATTAACACCATGAGCTTTTCATCAAATGCTGGCATTCCTGTTGACGTGGTGTGCGTATGCTTCACAATTGGTGGTACTGTATCTTATCCTGCTAAGCGCAAGAAATTCAATACATATTGTACTTTCATCAATCGATTTGCTGGTGATTCCCCAGACTCCCCCTGTTTTTGTCTTTGTAAATATTGTTTTATCCCTAGATGTGTTCTTTCAGTAATAGCTTGTCCTGTTGGGGCGTGTGGTACTCAGGGTCATTTGTGTCCTGGTGCGATCCTGGCTTGCGCTGCGTTTCCAGTTTCCCTGATTTTGCCCAATAGGGTTACCATATTTATCAAGTTGAGATCGATATTGATTGACATAGTGTCGACTTCTACGACAACGTGGGCAAATTCCTGGCATTTGATTTCCTGGGGGTCCATTTCTTCTATGTCCTTGCAAATTCTTATTACAGTGATAGCTTAAGTGGCCTTGTTGCCCACAGTTATAACACCGTTTTGCCCCGAAAGGTCTCATTACTGTTGCGAAGGTGTCTGCTAATACAGTCGCATGTTGTTCCATCGTGCCTACACGATTTGCTGCCTCTACCATCTCTACCAGGGTTGCATTACGAGGTAAAGATATTAATACCTTTTTACAGTCTGGATTCGCATTTTCTAGGGCTAGTTTTAGTAATAATGACTCTCTGGCTTCCGGATGCTCAATTTGCTTTTCTATCGCACTCCGCAGTTTGTCTATAAAAAGCATATAGGGCTCGTTGTTTCCCTGCCGAATAGATGTGAAAGAGACTGGCTGTTTTCCCACTTCGGGTAAAGTTAAAAGTGCTCTGAGTGCCATTCTTCCCGTTTCTCTTAAAATATCTGGCAGCAGCCTCGATTGTGCCTGTGGGTCGGCAAACGGACCTGCCCCCGTGTAATGATCTGTTCCTACCCCATATAACGGGTCTCCTTGTGGGCGTCCTAAGTTTTCCACTGCCTTCACTTCCGCAAATTCCATGAACTTATCTCTCCATAACAATTTTTGTGTGGGGGTTAAAATCATTGATGCTAACTGTTGACAATCATACGGAGTAACCAATTGTCCACATAATACATTTTCTAACAATGTTTGTGAAAAGGGTGAATGCAATCCATCCTGCATAACAGCTTTCCTGACTTCCTTTACTAACTGCCAATCAAAGGCTTGATATTGTGGTGGTTGATTCGGTTGTAGAATAACTGGAAATGCTAAATCCATCTTTTCTCCTTCCTTAAGTGCATCTAATTTTATCTTTGTCCATCTGTTCCTAATATTGTCCCCTTCATTATCACCTAAGGTTTTAGCCTTTTGTCTTTTTTCTTCGTCGCTGCTGCTGTCACTATCACTTCCAGTTTTACACGGAGTACGTTTAACTCTTTTTTTCTTTGATTTCTTAGAACTTTTATACGACATTGTAGTAGCACATTCAGATTGCTGCTCGGACAAGGACCGATCTTTTTCCTCGTCACTAACATCTGTCTGAGTACCCTCTGAGATAAAACCTTCTTTTGAAGGTGCTAATGCCTTGTCATAAATTACCCCTGACAAACGCTTTTCGGGGGGGGTATAGCCGTTCAAGAGGCTACTCTGTGTGGGTTGGGCTGCTTGTTTTTCAGCCTGTAAATCTTTTAAAGTCTCATAAATCAATCGCCACGTTGTTAGAATTCGCATAGCATTTACATCTCTTTTTGAAGCCTTTTCAAAAAGCAAATCTCCTGCTTTTCTCCAAGTTGAGATATCAAAAACATACGGAGATTCCACAGGCATTCCATTATTTTTAAGCCAGGCTAATAATAACTCTAGAGCTTGATTTTTGTATTTAATTCCTCTTTTCTTTAGCATATGCTTTATCATCTTAACTTCTTCTTTCTCTGACACTGACACCTTAATTCCCATCGCGTTTCTCGGCTGCTCACCTGATTCCTTTGTACCAGGTGATTGAAGCCCCGGGGTCTTTTGTCCTGCTCAGGTCCACTGGCTGGGACGATCGTTTAGCTGAGATGCCTCCCCAGACGCAGCCTTTCTTGTAGGTGTGCTTTATCAATCCCTGGATCTGTCCGTCCTGATTCTTCGGACTTCTTCAGAACATGTCGGAGTTCTTCGGATCACGTCAGGGTTCTTCGGATCACGTCGCGGGTCACCATTTGCGGAGATTGACACACAGACTCCGATGCAGAATCGAAGACCTTTTATTGTCAGAAGGCTGTATTTTTATATTCTTCAGAGTTCTATCACGCGCTGGATGATTTTACATGATTGGATACATACAGCTGTCCACGCGCCTAAGTTACACTTATGATTGGTTACTTACACACGATCACGCACTGCTGCAAGAAGCAAGTTTAACATTCTTTTGCTAGATAACTTGCTCTTTATCTTACACTTCTTTGCAAGCAATTCTATTTCTTCACCACCTAATCCCTCATATCTCACTGTTCAAGGCCCTTCAAGAATACCATGCTGCTCGTTATTATAAAATGTCTCCAACAGGCTCATTTTATTTGTTGGGGGTTTTTTTCCCTCTTTTTACAGAGAGGTGCAGCAGTGATATCTCCTACCTCCCTTCTCCAAATATTTATTGATTTTTTTCATCTGTATTGTTGAAAAAGCTAGATTCTATAGCAACTCCTCCACTGCGTGTGTCCCCTCCCCTGATGAGACAAAAGTCCTCTCTCCAGAGGAAGGAGATGATCTGTCAATTTTGGGGGGGGTTTAAGTGTAGATCCTTAATTATAGATGGGGGGAAAAAAAGGCTTACTCGAGCGAGATGGTGCAACATCTGCTGTGGACTAACAGTAGTGAAACTGTTACCAGCTTTTTAGGTTTACCATGAGAAAAAATATATTATTCTTCTGCAACAGACAGAGGTACACAGGCTGATGTACTTTTTTATTTAAAGTCTGCCACAGTGATTTCTATAGGAAGAGCTATTGTTGGGATAGTCACGTTTTGTCCACTTTAGCAAATACTGGTAAATAGGAGGCTCAATAGGAGCAGATCTGCAGAGGAAAACAGTGATGAGGAGACAGTGTCCGCAGAGATTTGTTCTCAAGCTTTTGCTTTGGGCTGGTTCCATAAGCTGAATGCCTCTTAGGAGCTGTAGAGCCCATGGTGCATCTGGAGTGCAGCTCCAGTTCTGCATCACCTGAGCTGCTCTAGTTCATGTACCTCAAAGCTGCCCCAGTTTGCAACTAAAATGGCATTAATGAGGACAGCTGGGCAAGTTGCTTCCAAAGTCAGCTTCCAGTGCAAACAGGAGGAGGAAGACAGGGCATAAACCTGGTGACACCAGTTGTTGGACATTGATTGTAGTCCCTTCCAGCAGGAGATACACTTATACTCTGCTTCAGGCAATAGTGGGATCAGTGAGCATCTGAGCGCCTTGCATGGTGGTGTCCACCATCCGTATTTCTTCTTCCTCACTTACAATTAACTTGAAGTTTTTTTGCATGATACAGAATGTGGAAACTAGTGTTGTGAATTGCCTTTATACTCTCACCTCAAGGATAATAACTGAAATAAAAATAAGATAATATAGTCAGCTACAAATCCACCACTATTTACTTACTATGGCAGGGACGATGGAAACAATACAGTCTGCCTTTCGTGGCTGATGCTGTAGCCACCACTTTTGAATTGGGTCAGGAAGGGCAAGGAGGAGCAGAAGAGTCAGCTGGAAGCTGGAAGCCTGTATACGTTGAAATGCTTGTCAGCATATGTGTCTGTAGAAGGTGTATAGAGAGGAGGAAAAATCAGAGTGGTAAGGCACGAAGGGGATGCTATTGGTAATGTAGAGCATAGCACTTACTGTTACTAAACAAACAAACGAACAAGGTCCCCCCAAAGAAGGAATCTTCCTAATAGTTTTGTGCTCCCTAAATTATATCCAGGTTGTTTATGCAGCAGGTTTGAAATTTTTAAAAATCCATTATAATTGTATCTTCTCTAGCACTTTATTGAGAATGAAATTGCTTTATTCAAATTATTTAAATGATGTCATGTGAAATCCTCATGATTATTATTTAAAAACACATTTTTATTGGGTTGAGAAACTGGTGAATGGTTTCATTATTGGTGAATGATTTCAGTTTGCCTGTATCCCCAAATTTCATTCTCATCTGACTGTAGAGATGAAAATGCTGTTACAAGTGCAGTTGCAGTTTCTATGTAATCTCATTGAGAAGTTAATAATATGCATTTATCTTCTGTTTATCATCCATGCCAGCAGATAATTTTTTTTACTGTTGCTGTTTCTGAGAACATTGCGATTGCAATCCCTCTGATGTCAAAAAACACCGGGACTTTCATGGGCAGAACTTCATTTCGTTATTGTCTTTCTTACTGAAGTATAAATTGTTGTATTAATCAAATTCCCGTATCTCTTCTTGTATACAGAATTCTTTTATACAGAACAGAATAAAAGGCAGCTCTTTTTGTTAGCCACGAATACTTTATACAAGTTAATTATAATTTTGTGGATAATCCCTTACTCTGATGCCAGCTGTTCTGGACAGAATTGGATATACCTACCCAGGGTTTGAAATACAGCAACATTACATCCTTAATAAGCTTTTATTTTGTTTATGATGCATCTTGTATGCCAATTGGCAGCCTCGATGAATGTAAGCACTTAGGTACCAGACTCAGTAGTGTATTTCTTGATTGTTTTAATTCTAATTTAGTAGGACTTGTACTGTGAACCCCAGTCAAGTCATCCTTCTTTTATATCAGTGACGCTTGTGTTCTACATATTTTTTTACAAACATTACTTTCTGTCACTTGCTCTTAGGTTAGGAGCTACTTCATTTCATGTGACATAGTCTGTGCCCTCACTTAGGATTTTGTTCAGTGAGATGAAGTCATGCAGTTTTCACTTTAAAAAATTCAATATAATTTCTGTTAATTATGTTATGAGTTACCTAATATTTTCAAGGATTAAAACAAAGATTATTTTGTTTAGCTGTCAGCATCTCTTCTTACGTGCCACTAAATGCCATTTATATTATGGAGAGTTGTAAAGATATGGTATAGACTTCTAAATTACAGGGCCACCTGAATGACGGGTTTGCCATGAGAGCATACTTACCCTTGGCAATGTGGTGTTTGATGGGCGTGCTCTTAATGAAGCCTTGCGTGGGGTTCAAGTCCCTGCAGCCAAGGGGTAGGGATGCTTCTCTTCAAAGCAAAGGTTCCTCTTAGGTCATTGTCAGCTCCAGTGGTTTCTCTGCATACGTTAGTGTCGTGCAGGGGACAAATTAACAAGCGGCAAATGATCCATCTCCTCTGCAGTGGGTAGTACTTCAGTACAATTAACCATATTTCATGTTCATGATGAGATGACCTCATGAATTTATAAATGAATTCTGCCCTGTTCTTGGGAGATTCTTATTTGCTCTGGAGTCATTGAGTGCTTTCCATCATTTATCAATAGTCCTGGCTCACTGGAGAGGTCCCGGATGACTGGAAGTTGGCCAATGTGACGCCCATCCACAAGAAGGGCCGTAGGGACGATCCAGGTAATTACAGACCTGTCAGCCTGACCTCAGTTCCAGGTAAAATTTGGAGCGGATAATCCTGGGTGCAATCATGCGGCATCTGCAGAATGACCAAGAGATCAGGCCCAGCCAGCATGGATTTAGGAGGGGCAGGTCCTGCCTGACCAACCTGATCTCCTTTTACGACAACCAACCTGATCTCCTTTTATGACCATGTGACTCACCTGGTGGAGGAGAGGAAGGCTGTGGATGTAGTGTACCTGGACTTCAGCAAGGCCTTTGACACTGTCTCCCACAGCAGACTCCTGGAGAAGCTGTCAGCCCGTGGTTTGGATGGGAACGCTCTGCGCTGGGTTAGGAATTGGTTGGATGGCCGAGCACAGAGAGTGATAGTGAATGGTGTGTCATATCCAGTTGGTGGCCAGTCACCAGTGGTGTCCCCCAGGGATCGGTGTTGGGCCCGGTCCTGTTTAATATCTTTATTGATGATCTGGATGAGGGGATTGAGTCCATCATTAGCAAGTTCGCAGATGATACCCAGCTGGGAGCAAGTGTCAATCTGTTAGAGGGTAGGAAGGCCCTACAGAGTGATCTTGACAGACTGGAGAGATGGGCTGATTCCAATAGGATGAGGTTTAATAAGTCCAAATGCTGGGTTCTACACTTTGGACACAATAACCCCATGCAGAGCTACAGGCTGGGGACAGAGTGGCTGGAGAGTAGTCAGACGGAAAGGGACTTGGGAGTGCTGGTAGACAGGAAACTCAACATGAGCCAGCAGTGTGCCCAAGTGTCCAAGAAGGCCAATGGTATCCTGGCCTGCATCAGGAATAGTGTAGCCAGCAGGACTAAGGAAATCATCATCCCCTTATACTCGGCACTGGTTAGGCCGCACCTTGAGTACTGTGTCCAGTTCTGGGCCCCTCAGTTTAAGAAAGATGTTGAGATGCTGGAGTGTGTCCAGAGGAGAGCAACGAAGATGGTGAAGGGGCTGGAGCACAAGCCCTATGAGGAGCAACTGAGGGAGCTGCGGTTGTTTAGCCTGGAGAAGAGGAGGCTCGGGGGAGACCTTATTGCTCTCTACAACTATCTAAAAGGAGGTTGTAGTCAGGCAGGGGTTGGTCTCTTCTCTCACGTGACCGGTGACAGAACAAGAGGACATGGTCTCAAGCTTCGTCAGGGGAAGTTTAGGCTCAATATTAGGAAAAAATTCTTCACTGAAAGGGTGATTGGTCATTGGAATGCGCTGCCCGGGGAGGTGGTGGAGTCACCATCCCTGGGGGTGTTTAAAGGGAGATTGGATGAGGCACTTAGTGTCATGGTTTAGATGATGAGTAGGCGTTGGTGTTGGGTCATAGGTTGGACTCGATGATCTCAAAGGTCATTTCCAGCCTTGTGATACTGTGATACTGAACAACAGCGCTTGGTGCAAATTTACCTTTGATTCCTGCCTCTGCCATTAAAACAACACCTGGCTGCAGACCTCTAGCACTTCTCATTGCATCTCTTGGAGTGCCTGGATGAGAGCAAGAGGGCTGGAGGGGGAAGGGAGGTGGCCACGGCTCGCTGATCCCAGCAAGGTGTTATATCATTTGGGAGAGGCGAGAGCGATGCTGTATGCAGCATTGTTGTAAGCATAACACTAAGGATTTCATCCCGTGAAAATAGCAGTTGGAACATTTGTGGAACAAAGTTGAAGCAGCTCCGCTTTTCCATGCAAGAGTGCTTAGCAGAGAGATACCATATGCATCCTGTTCATCTACATATAGATTAACTATCCACTCTCAGCTACTTTCTGGCTTTTTGAAAACATGCTAAGAATTTAAATTGGCATTGCAAACCAGTGCACAGGCTTGCAGAATCATTTTGGTTTTTAGAAAGGGGATTCTTTTACTTGCAGAGAAACATTGTGCATGAGCAGGCTCCTCTGAGTGCTGCCTGGTGCTTCGAGAGGGATGGTGGGATGGGGACCGGGCAGTTTTCTGCTCCACATTGCTTTGGATGGCAGCTCTGCTGATTCAACAGCTTTGTACTTATTTGGTCCTACCCTCACATGAATAAAACTGATGAAAGCCAGAGCTAGCTGTGCTGTAACAGAGAAGCATTACTGTGCTGGAAATGCTATTAAAGTGATCTTTGTGGCCGTGTTGAACACAGAGCAAACCTGTAAATGAAAACACTGGGAAAGAGAGGGCAGTAGATGTAAAAACAGCCTAAAGGTAAAAGAAAGGGATGAAGTAATGTCAGCAAAGAGGGAAATGCTTTGATGGGAAGGACAAAAGGGAACAAGGCTGGAGGAGGAGCGAGGAAGGAGAGACAAAGCAGGGCAGGGGGTCAGCATGGCTGATGTCAGGCGCCAGCACTGCTGCTGGCACCAGGCTCGGGCACTGTGGCCTGACGTACCTCCTCTTTCTCCATCACATCAATGTTTTATACTGCAGCAGGTTTTCTGTGTGGTTTGGTGTCTAAAAGCTGGGAAGGGGGTAGAAATGCTAAGTTCAGAAAGAGCATCCAAAGGCATGATCCTCTCTGTGTTACAGCATGTGAGAGAGACCCGCATGAAATCCTCTGCTTGTGCAAAAGTGGGGCATAGTGCTCTGTGGGTGCTGTGTTGCTGGGCAGGCAGAGCAAGGCTGAGGGTACGCTCCCTCTCTGCTTCCCTGGCCACCTCCATGCCACGATTGTGGTGTTTTCCACCTGGGAAGAGTCTAACAGAAAGTGCAGAGATTGCACCTGAGGGCATTCCTGTGTGTTAGTGTGCCAGCATGTTAGGGTTTGTTACGCTCACAAGTGAAATTTTGGTGGTTTTTTTTTTGTTTATACCAAGGCCTGTCAGTTCTGTTTAAGTTTCCCCTGGAATGGTATGAAAAAAGAATGGGATTGTAAGGGAATCATCATGCTTGTAGTGCTAGAAAAGTAAATCCTTCCTTGTCATGGAGTTGTTTGACAGGAGGTCATATGCAGCAAGGCATGAGAAGGAAAGGTAAATAATTACAAAGGAATCCCAGATGTGCTTCCAGGCTGACATTACCTCCCTGGAGATTTGCAGGATCTGCAACTATTTTGCAAGGAATGTTTTTTTCCCTGTGAAAATTGGAAGTTTACTGATAATTAATAAAATCAATGAAAATGAAGTTTAATTGCTATTTTCAAAAAAATGAGTTATGTTTATAGATAAATATTATTATAGAATTCTTTCCTGCTTTAAATTAATTGTCATATAGTAAAGTTGACGTTAAGCATTTTTGTCTCTAGCATTTAAAATGACCTACAAGTTTCGAATAATTTTCACACTCGTACTAGAAGTTGAGGAAAATTTTACTTGACTTTAGGGAATAAATTCAGCAGAAATGATAGAGAAATTAAGATTCCTTTAAATTCCTGTGGGATATTCAAGCCTAGAAACAGAATGTCACTTTTGTATTAAACGTTCAGGGTTGTGTAATGATTTACATGCTCTCTTTTAAGCTAAAGGTGCATTTTCTTCCACTGAACATATATGGATGATATCCAAGAAATCATAAAGTAGTTATATGCCATGTTCAATGAGGCTGCTGCAAATGAGATTCTCCCAGCTGAAAGAAGCATTTGGATAAGTTTTTCCTAGTACATTTGAGGGCTTCCATATCGTCTCCAATAGTTCAAAGTCCCTCTTGCTGCCTCTTCATTGAGTGATAAGTCTGATTCATCTTCATCTTTAGCTTGCTCTGCTCATACTTAATATTGAAACATTATTCAAAAGAAGGAGTTTTAGCAAAACTTTTCACTCCTGGCAACACCCACAACAAAGACTTCAGTCAATATGTTCAACACAAAATAATTGACATTAAAGGAATCAAAATTTTATTTGGAAAAAAGACATTTCAACCTGAGAATAAAGGTAAATCCCTTAACTAACAGCACAACCAAGACAGCATTGCTAAAAACATTTGATCATCTGCATCAAAGGCACTGCCGGTGCTCTTACTTTATGTCCTCAGATCAAAGTTTCCTCTATCCATAAGTTATCTTCACTAGAAATCATTGAGTTTTACATCAACTCCCTCTCACTCTGCAAAATCCTGAAGGTGGTGTTCAGGATGAACCACGGGGAGGAAGCAGGAGAGGAAGACAGGAGAAATGAGCTCACCGAACAATTTTTGGAAGAGCAAAATAAGTGGCTGCTGCATTGATTCTCTTCTGTGGGTTGGTCTAATGTATCCTGGCATTTGTATTCTCTATTGTTGTCTGAAGTGATTACTTCCAGTCCTGTTGCAACCCAGCATGATACTGTTAAGAGTAAAGAACATCATCAGTGCAGCTCAAATGTGTTTGAAGTTCTTGTGCTGAGCAACAGGACATAAAATGCCAGAAGTGCCTTGATGACTTCTTGGTCATCGGAACAGGAAGTAAGTCCATACCTCGAAAGCTTTCTAAGCTGCTGACATTGTCTAGTTGTAGCTAGATTAGGTACAGTAATTAATAAAGATAGCAATTCTTCATGTTTAGCTTTTAGAAAAACATCTTGGGCTGGAAGTTTCTCTTGTTTTCCATCACTGTATTTTTCAAGTCTAGATTTTCAGCTAGGACACCTCTTCACTAAAATATAATGTGTATTTATTTTAGGAGGTTGAGCATTTCCCAGGACTTGAGGCATGGCAGCAAAGTCAGTAATCTTCACCTTACTCTACATGAGGCACTATCATTGTGCTGACCATTTCCGCAAAAAGGCTGATTTTCCAGTGGAATAAGAAAAGTATTTATTACTATTAGATATGCATATACAGATATGTTTGTTGTCAATTCTTAAATTATGTTTTCAGTGCTGCATGGCTGTCAGTATGGTACATGTATTCAGCCATATTTCTCCTCATATTTCTGGTACCTACAGCTTTAAAAATGAGCTTTACTTATTCAAATTATTTCCAAAGGATATGTTGAAGTGTGATTTGTACTACTCCATCTGCTACCTGAAGAGGAGGAAGAAGAGAAATGCACTTTAATAATGAGAACTTTAAGAAGACAAGCATGTGTAGTTCAGGATTTGGGGGGAGGGGGTGGGTAGTGGTTCTGGGCTATCAAAGTGGGGCTGAAAGCATTATGGTTCTCAGTAAAAATGCATAGGAAATATCTCTCTAATTGAACCTGAACAAGATAATGTTAATATAAAACAAGGCATATGGAAATAGTTTGCCATGGTAGATTCTCTGTCATCGAAGTGGGAGTCTTACAGGAGTTCAGGAGTTCTTCCCTTTTACATCAACAATTTAAGATAAAAAAAAAAACACCATACAATTTCTTGTCTGGCTTTTTAGGTGTAACATGATTGTATGATTTATAAAAATGGAACATCCAGGAGCTTCCAGCACTGTTATAGAACTCTCACACTCTGCTGTTTTTATTGGATTTTGAAGTGGTGTGAAGCATACGGCTATACTGAGTATTGTTTTGCTAAGGAACAGACCCCTTGGGTATTTTTATTTGTTATTCATATCTGTAGTTTTTCCCTGGCTTCCACCTTTCCAGAAAAGTCCCCTTTGGGTGACTGATTGCACACAGAAAAGTTGCATCTCCACCCTGCCATGCTATCTCCTCTTGTTTCCGGAGTGGAGTCCTTCTCATCAAAGAAATAGTGCTTACCATCTAAAGTTTTCCAAGTTTTTGCTTCCCTTTTCTGGATTTGATGCAGAAACAGCTGAGTTTCTTAAAAGCTTTTGAAGTGAACTGTTCATTAAAAACAAATAATGCAGAAAAGTTAATTTTAATTTAGATTTTAAGAATTCAAAACTAAAGAATTTAATTTTAGAATTAAATTATACCAGTGAATGACACCTGCATGTTTGCTTAGCCCTGCAGCTCAGAGAGGTCTATTAAACATTTAAGGGACAATTTTGCTGTCATTAAATGCAATGACAAAATTCCCTTTGTCATCAGTGGGAGCAGGATCAGGCCTTTAGCAGGGTAAAATATGACTCCTTCAGTGCACTATCCATCCCAAATATAGGAAATACCACAGTGGTATTGCCACTTAACCTGTTCAAATCTTTACTTTTAAGCATACATGCACTCTGTATTCTGACCCACAAGTAATAAAAGAACTGAACTTTAATGTTTTATTCTGATTCCTAGAGTATTTTAATGATTTTTGAAAAGAGCTTTGCCATAAATAATCCAGGTACTAGAATATACTTGGTTAAATCCAGATTTTGTGGTTTTGTAATATATGTGAAATATGTGTTTTCATTGCTTTTATATATTTAGCGTTTTTACAAACTCCCTACACTTACAGAAAAGTTTCTAGCTGCCAGCATGAGACTTGGTAGCTTTCTTTTCTGTGCCTGTGTGATAAAGAGTTTCTTCGAAAAGTCAGTAGGGTTATAGGCTAGTAAGCAGGTAGGTACCTTTTTTTATGTAAACTTGTATACATTAATGCATACATATATGTATCTAAATATATAAATATATATAGGTTAATATGTAGCATATAAAATAATGCACTGCCAAACAGCTCAAATGTTTCCATTCTACACCCATTCCAGGTTGCAACTATTTCAGAAGAATGTTTCTCAATCACAGAAACAATTGAGAAAACCAATTGTGTGCCATTTTTAGAATATTATCTCAAGAGAATGTCTTTTAAAATGTGCATGAAGCTAGTCATGGAAATGGCTCACAATTTTCCTTCTGCCCACCTTGATTTTGGTCCAAATGTGTTCTTCACATTGCAGGAAGAGTTCAAGAGGGTCAACCCGGACAGCAGGCTACACCGTAGCATGGCGCGGGTGATGTATTGGACTTGGCAGCTCCTTGTCTTCAGGGGTTCCTTGGTAACTTCATGGTTGAAGGAGGTAACCTGTTATTAAAGCAGAATTAGCCTTTTCTTTGCCTTCAGGATTTCCCCCTTTAAGTTTCTCTTTGCATTTTTACAGATTAGCTATTGATTTAAAACATTCATCATTGTTTTAAATTGATGTAAAATGCAAAGCAGCTGGCTCCCTGCTTGATGCATCAGGTCAAACATGTCCTTAGACCTACCTACCAACTCTTGGAGAGGTGGCACTGAAGGTTCATTTGGCTCATACAGATACATTATTATGTTCTTCTAATGTGCTTTAATCAAGGATAGGTGATTTGTGCACAGTTTGTGGTTCATAGGGGACACAAATGCTGTCTGAGTGCTCTCCCCTGTGCCTCTAGACTCTGGCTGAAAACTTGAGAGCTGCTGCTGCTACCTCTGCCACCAGGTCATCCCTGGCACGAGCTCAGGTATAGCATAGGGTTTAAACCTCTGGGCTAGTTTGGGGAATGTTGCACAGCTAAAGCAGTGAGCCCAACCAAGTGCCACATCTTCCATATTTCTAGATATTTTAACTGGAAAATAAATTTGACCAGTTTCTTTTCTTGTAGAGAAGAATCTAGCCAACCAGGAGTTTTAGAGCTGCTGTGTTTTTACGGCAGAGGTTCAGGAAGCGAGCATTGACACAGTTCACACTGCCATGGGAATAGCACTTGTATAATGCTTTTTAATCCACTGTAATCAAGTAATCAACATAATTAATTTCTATACTGTTGCTCTCTTTGGTTCACATAGAAAGCTAACAGAAATTGCTAAATTCATCCTAATTCAGGGAGAATATTTTCCTTGAGTATTCTAGGTAATTGCTGATCTTTATGTTGATGAAATTTGTTTTACCTGATGTTACCTTCACCCTACTGCTTTGAGTTACAGCTGCGTGGAGGTGCTACTTTGGGAGGGACATCTCTTTCTTTGCAAAAGTCAGTAAACTGCATAGCTCCATTTTTCAGTAGCCAGAACAGTAAGTTGAAGCCAGGGTGAAAAAATTAAAGCCAGAGCAGAATTTTACTGCAGATGTAAGTTGACATGGCTGTGTTGCAGGGCCTTTTCACTGTGAACTGGAGTTGAAAAGCTGACCCATGTGAAACATGGAGTTTATATTGACACTTTCTTTTATAGTTTGTTGTAGTTTAATGATAATGAACATTTAAATGATCATTTCTGGAAGTTAATGGCTAAGATAAAGCTCTCAGAGCTGTTCTCTGCGGTGCCCCATGGCTGATACCCAGCATTTCTGCATGTCACCTGGATGACCAGCTTGGATGCAGGTCCAGTGGGGAATTAAAAGTTTCCTCCACGCAACTCTGTGATTATTTATTTTTTCACTAATAGTTCATTCGTTGCAGTTTCTTTTGTCCCTGATGTTCTGCATTGGCACTTCTTGTCCCTGTCCAACTCAGCAGGGTACCAGGGTAAGAACAGAGTGCTGGAGGGTGGCAGTGATGCTCAGAACCTCATGCTATTCCTTCTCACCATGAAAAATCAGCCCTGAGGGCTCTCTAATTTATTTTTCTCAGCTTGCTGAACTTGGCTGCATCAAATTGAGCCGAGTGCTGGACAGAACCTACTTAGGATCCTCATCCTCAGATTCCCTATGAAACTTCATCTAAACTGTGAACTCCAGACGGTTTAATTACGCACAAATTTTTAAATTCTTTTCATCAAGACAATGGAGTGTGTTCTGCTGTCAGTGTCACAGACACAGTCTGTGTTTTCCAAGTTGTTTTACATTTATACATTCCTTTTATACTGAAAAGGGGGATTATTATAGTTGCAATTACCATGGAAACAATTATCATAAAGTATTGATCGACCAAGATAGATGAGTAAGCACAAAAGGATAGAGGTTGTCTCTATGGAAACATGGACATTTAGAGCTGATTTTTTTTTCCTTAAGAAAATAATTATTGTGTCTTTCCCTGAAACAAACTTCTTGTCCAGTTTAAAATCACTTTGTAGTTTTAATTAAAATTGCTTATGTAATCAATACTGTGCCTTAATATCACTCATTTCTGTTTATCTCAATAGAATCTCTAAAAATGACCTTTTTTTAAAAAAAAAAGAGGACTTGGATCATTTGCACAGCATTCTTTAAATTATTAGCTGAAATGTATAATTGCTGTTTAATAAAAAACAGGTCAATAGAAAGGCCGTTTGCTTCTGAAAGTTAGCATTTAGTGGGATTTTGTGTAGCTGGATTAACAAAGGAATGACTCACTCATTACTTTGAGAGACAGAAGGAGTTCAGTGTTCAGAAATGCTTTGTAGCATTAGCTGATGGTCATTCCAGCTCCTGCTGTTTGATCTAGGTAAGCATGTGTACCCAGCACACATACAAAATGAAATTCCAGTACTTTATCACTCAGAAGTTACTCATTTGAGAATATGCAACACTGAAGTAGCTGGAGATTTTTTTAGTCACTTCTTAAATTCCTCTAGTGAAATGAAATGGGAATTGTTTTGTAGATAGTTTTGATGCTCAAACCTCTAATGGCGATATTATTTCTTTAAGCAAACAGCAGTTTCATTAAGCTGTATTCTGTGCATCTTTAACTGCTTGTACTTTCTTTTTACATTTCACTGTAAGTCAGCTTTTGCCAGGGCTGGAACTGTCTGAGACCATCTGCTGTGACATTGTCACTCCCATGCAGGTTACTTTTCCGCGCCTTGGGTCAAGGTGCAAGTTTGGTAGCAGCTCATCCGGTATGGTTTACATATGCCTCCTCTCCTAGTCTGAAGTTTAGCTTCAAAGTATGTCTTAGCACTGTGGAGATGGGAGGTTAAAATAGGTGGGAAAGGAAGCCAAAAGGAGAAAAATTTGAATAGTGATCTGATAAACAGCAAATTATGTAATTTTATTCTTTGTTGGTCATCTTCCTAAGTGTTAAGAAAATCTATTAATTTCCTTTCCCCTATGGGGCAGGGAGCTCTGAATGAAGAGATCAGCATTGCTGTTACTAAACTTGTTAATACAATAGTCGTGGCCTCTGCTCTTCAATAAGTGGAGTATAAAGCCTATTGTTTGCCTGTGTTCTCCCATTTGCATTAAGCAGCATGTATTCCAACAATAGGAGAGGTGCCCACCAGCGTCCACGCTCACTCAGCTGCTCAATCTCTTTGATAACTGAATTGGAGAGGACTGCTCTCTTTCAATGGCTACCTTTTGACTTGAGCAGACATAAAACACTCAATGAGCAAATCTGTTCTTAAGGGATGTCTGTTGGCCCACTGAAAGGGATGGAGAAGTGTCATTGTAACTGGAGATGTGACAGCGTCCTCTGAAGGACATGTGTTTCACTAGGTACACAGGGAACATGTTTTTATCGAGGCAGCTCTGAGTTACGTGGTCAGGAGTTCTTTTCTCAAGCTTAATGAACATGAAATGAAACTAGAGCCTCATCAGAGTGTTAATTGATAGTTAATTCCAAATGACTGTGGAGCAGTGTGCTCAGTGAGCTATGCAAGCATTGTTCTTCCTCAGTGCTCACTCAAGTTTTAGTGGACACTGAAGTCCAGTAATCTCCAGTAAAGAGATTTAAGGTAAACTGTGTGCTAAAGACTGAAAATATGGAAGCCCTTATTACTGTAACATGCTGCATTTTTCGTGTTTCCATCTGCAAAACAGTTTTGGTCAAATTGTCCCAGATATGGAGGATTCAGGAGAGGCTGACCAGTAGTAAAGGTGGGCAAGGGCAGCTCTGTGATCAAGTGCCGGGTAGGACAGTTTTGCTGGAGTTGCGTTGTCTGTTGTCACAAATGAGCACAAGTTTCTCCAAGCAGGAATTTGCTTTACCAGTAAATTTGTACTGAAATAGAAGAAGATGAGAGCTTGCTCTACAGATTGAAGGAAACAACAACATTCTTTGGTCTTACTGTGCATGAGCATAGTCCTGCAGAGGGTGTGGGACTTAGCATTTCACTGTTCCGTGGTGCTGCTCTCTCCTAAGTACTATATTCATTCATAAAATATAAGAAAAGGAGGTTATATGTAAAGATAGTGAGAAAGCATAATTTTTTTTCTGTGTTCTAAAACTATAATTTAAAAAATAATGTCATGCTTGTATGTGGTTGAGCCTTTATTACAAATGATGTAATTAAAGGCATAGGATATTTGGTTCAGTGTCAGATTTTTTACAAATAGCTGGTTTTGGAAGCACAAGTGGTTTATGATGTTTCTGGCCATAAAGTATTGCTTACATTTATTTTTCCAGTTATTTTTTTGTATAAGTATACAAATTCAGCAGCCATGTGTAATATTTATACCCTTTCAGGGGAAGTGGATGGGGAAGTCTGCTAGGGATTATATAACGCACTAGGGCTAGATGGGGAGCACTGGGCTGTCAGATAAGGAAAACCTCATTGAATTTTTGCATTTTCTGCATAACACTTTCCTGCTATTGATTATTATTACAAGTTAAGTGCAAAAAATACTTTTTGGTATTAGATTTTTGCTGGCTTTATCCTGGGTTATCTGGATTACATCTCAGACTTCTGAGAACTTATAATTTTCAACTTTTTTTAAAGAAAGATCTAAAATAAAAGTAACCAGACATTCTAAAGGTGGTTCTTGTTCATAGAAAATGTTTTTTAGGATATACAATGCCTGTCAAAAATCACTTTGATAAATTACTGTAATGTGAACATGATGCTGTGGACACAAAAATGCTTAAGAATTTAAAGAATGCTAACTGGGTTTTGATTGAATGAATTCTGTGGACAGCACTTTTTGTTTCTTGGGGGAAAATATGCAGTGGTGATACCAGCACCACTAATATTTAAAAGTTTATTTCTGTTTTAAAAGGTACTTTATATTCAAATTATATTATGAATAATCAGACTGCACTTTGAATATTGATTTCATGGAAGTGTTTGAAATCATTAGGCAACTTTGCTTATTGTATGTGTAGGCATGAATGTTGAAGCCATAGTAAAACGATTAAATCATTTGTTGCCCTTTGATAGGCACAGTAGATTCATGTAATAATCTTTAGTTTAATTTCCTTTATTTGATGTATTCAAAACTATAGCTTATTTTTCTAACGTAAATGTGTATTCCAGTGGTTGACTTTTTTTGTTAGGCAATAAACATATCATATACTTTATAGAGTCTTCTGTGTCAAAACCTTTTAAGGTCACCAAACACCAAGGTATGTCATTCAGATAAGCTGAATTCAAGATGTTTCTCTTCCAGCTGTATTCATATCAACAGCCTTCATTATTACTGGAATATTTGTTTTGCCTCTAGCATATGAGGGCATGAATGTATTTATAACGGTCATTTCAAGAAAGGTAAATTCAAGGGATGGGCTTTGCTTTACTTCACAGATGAGCTGCAGGCAGAATTATGTTCCCCTTGTCTGATGGTTAATTCTGGGATATGAGTCTGCCCCCTCCCAGCCTGCATCCCTCCTCTGCCTCCTCTTACTCCTCTTCCTTCTTCTCCTCCTCCTCCTTCTCTTCCTCCTCCGTTCCAGCAATTGCATGAATTTTTGGCATCAAGTTATCATAAGGCAAGAGGTGAAATTTAAGGGGACACCTGGTAAGATGCAGACTTCTGAAAAACAAAGAACAAATAACGAGTCACAAAAATGATTCTACTGGATTTCTCTGTGCAGCTGTGCAGGATTCCAGTGGTTGGAGATCTTATGGTACTAGAAGGAACCATCTCCCAGAGGGAGCATCACCAAAGAAAGCTGCAGTTTGTGGAACTGAACATATAGAGTTAAAGCAAACTCCGAGAAAAGTAGCTATGAATTACAAAATTGCAAGGAGGATATGAACAATTACCAAGAGGTTTATTAGACTAAAAGGGGAAAGCTGGGCTGCTGTGCAATGAGCAAGAGTTAAATGTTGACTCAGGTGTAGGTCCAGCACTAAGAAAGCAAACTTATTTAATCCAACAGACAGGAATGAATTATTAAGAACTGACAATGTAAGCTGAAAAATGGAAGAATTTACTTGATATTGCATGTCAGTAGGTGAATGGGGTTGCGTGTTCTGATGGCCTTTGCTGGCAAGGCATTGGGTACCTTGACCTTGAGCAAAGTCTGAGCTTTTCCTCTCCTGTGTCTACAGAGAGCTCCAAAAAATTAAATGCTGAAGACAAAAATGTTTCATCCAAGTTTAGCAGAAAGACTAGAAAGGAAGTGAGGTTTGGAGTTTCTTCTATTTTGTGGCTGTCAGCTTCAGCATCAGCACATTTGAAAAGGGCTTAGTTAGGATCCAGTTGGTGGCCGATCAGTCAAGGAAGAGAACTGAGCAACGGAACTGCCCTAATTCTGTTCACTTCCCCTGGCTCTTAGGAGCTGAGGGTAACAGGCAAAGGTACCAGAAACCCTCTGGTACCAACTAGTCATAGGAAACGTCAGCTCTTTTTCCAGATGACCTGCAGTAACCTTATCGCTCCAGCTTTCCCACATTAGTATTGCTAAATAATTGTTTTAGAAGCCAGCTGTAAGCTGATCTCGCATTCATCACTTTAATCTGTACTGTGTCTTGCAGCATATGGGGCTTGAGACAGATGTATCTTTATCCTTATAAAGTAATAATGCTCACCTCTGATTAAATGAGTGCCTCTTAATTGTAAAACCAGAAATTCACCCTGGAAATATTACATAGAAATTGATTTCTATATTTAGCTAAATAGTCTTAAAAGGTTATTTTTCCTTTCATGCAATTTTATCCATTTTTCATATTTTAGAATGCACTGTTTCTTTCGCATCTCCCTTTTTAAAATCAAATGTAATATAGACCAGAGCTGACCTTACTGACAGATGCTGTTACCCATTTTGCTCTGCATTCTTCATTATGTTTATATGTCAGTTATTTCTAGTAGTGTACACACAAATACAGTATTATCCCTGTTTGCACTGCAACAAAAACATTTGCTTTCTATACCATGTCTTTTCATGATCTGGTTCCCTTCATTAACACGAGATGTTAAATATTTAATGTTATATAAATAAGTACCTTGATAGTATGTTAAACACTTCATCAATTAAATTTCATACTAATTGAAGAGAACTTGCAAAAAAAAAGGCTGGCCTAAAGGAAAATAAGTTCATTAAGGTAAGAAAAGTGGCATTTAAGAAAGAATGCAGTGTCCTCAGCTACAAAACAACTACAGGCTTCCAGATTGTATGTAATTATTTTCTACTCTTTTTAAGTTCAGCTCCATGCAAAGTGAGGATGATAACTTGCTGAGGATTCCTCTGCCAGCATTTATAAACACAAATGTTCAAACCTTCTCCTTTTTGTCATCAATCAGACTGTTGAGACAAAACAAAGACCTTTTTTTTTTTTCATCCGAGGGTGTCTGTCTTTGCCCTTTACACCTGGTGTCATGAAACATCACTTTTTTGTAACTTGGAGTCATTTGCCTGAAGTAATTTCTACTAGGACTCAGATTTGTGTATTTAATCCCCGCCTTAGATGCAGACTTGTTCTAGCAGGTCGGCATCACAAGATTTTGCCATCTAGCACATGCAGCAATCAGTCAATACACATGTTGGCTCAGTGTTGTACTTGGATCTCTTGGGGAAATTGTGCTTAATATAAAGCTTTGTTCTGCAAACTCTTCCCAGGAGACAGGTGTCAAGAGAAAAAAGTGGTTCTGTCTGTCCTTGACATGAGGACAAAAAGACCCTCCAGTGACGGCTGGGTGGCATTTTGACAGTACGTGGTGGAGGCTTCAGGGGAGAAAGCATCATAAATTTACCGTCATCCATAACTCTGGTGATTTGAAGGCTGATTCTGATGAATCTAGTTTAAGTATGAAGTTGGTATTAGCGCAATGCTTGACACCAGATATCAGAATATAACCAGCAATATTCTGACTGTGTGTTTAATTTTGGAAATTAGGAAAGCAAACGGAAATTACTTTACACAGTAGAGTGATCTGATAGAGCAGGAGGAAGGGAGTAGTGATATGATACAGGAAAAAGCTGAATACATAATAATAGATGAAAGCCAAGATGAGCGTAGAGATGAGCACAGAAGAAGGCAGAAGATACATTAGTGTGTGGGCTGCCAGTAAATGTGTATTAGTAGGAGATAGAACAATGTTGTCTGGGACAGGGGTGCAGGATGATAAGGCAGGTATTATGTTTAAAGCTGAATGATGAGATTTGGGTAGAGATTTTCTTCCCAGATTCTTGTTTTAGTTTGGCATCAAAAAGAAGAGCTGCCTACATGTAGCTGAAAGCAGAGCTTGCCCCTGGAGCTCTGCACATAGAGTGGCAAAAAATCACAAAAATCAGCACTGCAGCAGGCTGGAAAACTCAGAAAGTTTGTGATGGGAACAGAAAGCATGATATGCAGTACTTAGAGATGATCAGAGGAAATCATAGTGAGTGCAACAGTATGGTTTTACGTTCTTTTGTCTGGAAGCATACAAAGAGTTCATGGGAATGACCCAAAAGATTTTCTGTACTGGGATACAAGATTTCTTTGGGCTGATGAGTGAGTTCATGTTGAGTCAGAGAAGGCATCAGCCTTAGAAAGCAAGATGTTCCCGCTGCTTGTTTGTGCAGCTCTTGCTGCAGATAATGAGCTCAGCCCACACTGCCACTTCTGGGCTGCATATTAATGTATTTGTTTTCTTCTGGTATCAATACAAGGACAGTGACAACTGAACCGCTGCCCACCACAAGAAATGAAGAGGAAGAGCCCTAGAAACTCTTCAGGCTGGGAATTTATAATTTTCTCACTGACATTACCCTTTGCAGTATTGTGTGCGGAATCTGGTGGTGCTTGGGAGGGACCTATCATTCGCACTGTTTCTCCTTTATGTTTAGTCTAAAGAAGCCTGAATAAGGTCACAGAAACATTAGGTCCTGAAGTAATCAGCTCCTTGAAAGTGAATGAAGCATAAACAACTGTTTATGCTGTCTTTGTAATGGGAGCCTGCTCAATGCTGTTAGTTGTACCCCTTTTTTAGCATGAGCTGCACCCCAAGGAGGTCAGCTATCCGTGCTGCTGAACCTCGAGCCCCATGACTGCTCTTGGAAAGACCAAGCAGGGTAAAGAGCCTGAAGTTCCTGCCTGTGCTGAAGGACATAAGCCACCCCAAAACATCCCAAGCTGGTGCCTGGTCGGCCTTGACACTGCAGTGACCCAAGAGGAGCAGTCCTGTAGGGTGTGATCTCCTTTTATGACCATATGACTCGCCTGGTGGACAAGAGGAAGGCTGTGGATGTAGTGTACCTGGACTTCAGCAAGGCCTTTGACACCGTCTCCCACAGCAGACTCCTGGAGAAGCTGTGAGCCTGTGGTTTGGATGGGAACGCTCTGCGCTGGGTTAGGAATTGGTTGGATGGCCGAGCACAGAGAGTGATAGTGAATGGTGTGTCATATCCAGTTGGTGGCCGGTCACTAGTGGTGTCCCCCAGGGATCGGTGCTGGGCCCGGTCCTGTTTAATATCTTTATTGATGATCTGGATGAGGGGATTGAGTCCATCATTAGCAAGTTCGCAGATGATGCCCAGCTGGGAGCAAGTGTCGATCTGTTAGAGGGTAGGAAGGCCCTACAGAGTGATCTAACCCCATGCAGAGCTACAGGCTGGGGACAGAGTGGCTGGAGAGTAGTCAGACGGAAAGGGACTTGGGAGTGCTGGTAGACAGGAAACTCAACATGAGCCAGCAGTGTGCCCAAGTGTCCAAGAAGGCCAATGGTATCCTGGCCTGCATCAGGAACAGTTTGGCCAGCAGGACTAGAGAGGTTATCATCCCCTTATACTCGGCACTGGTCAGGCCGCACCTTGAGTACTGTGTCCAGTTCTGGGCCCCTCAGTTTAAGAAAGATGTTGAGATGCTGGAGTGTGTCCAGAGGAGAGCGATGAAGATGGTGAAGGGGCTGGAGCACAAGCCCTATGAAGAGTGACTGAGTGACTGAGCTGGGGTTGTTTAGCCTGAAGAAGAGGAGGCACAGGGGAGACCTTATTGCTCTCTACAACTACCTAAAAGGAGGTTGTAGTCAGGCAGGGGTTGGTCTCTTCTCTCAGGCGACCGGTGACAGAACAAGAGGACATGGTCTCAAGCTTCGTCAGGGGAGGTTTAAGCTTGATATTAGGAAAAAATTCTTCACTGAAAGGGTGATTGGTCATTGGAATGTGCTGCCCAGGGAGGTGGTGGAGTCACTGTCCCTGGAGGTGTTTAAAGGGAGATTGGATGAGGCACTTAGTGCCATGGTTTAGATGATGAGTAGGTGTTGGTGTTGGGTCATAGGTTGGACTCGATGATCTCAAACGTCTTTTCCAGCCTTGTGAGACTGTGATACTGTGATACTGCGTGAGGGCATCTCAGCCCAGAGCTGTGAACTCATCGTGTTTGTGTGACATGAAAGAAGCAAAGCTGGTCAGCCCTTGGGTGCTTTCTCAGGGAATTGCATTTTTAACAAATCAGTGTTTTCTGCTTAAATTTTTCTGATTTTTTAATGTAACTCTTGGTGGCTTTTGGAAGTATCTGCTCTGACTCCCCTCTGGAAGTCGGTTTCCTGAGGTCTGATTGCTGTTGCTGTAATGAATGGTGCTCCCCATGCCTCTTGCTGGTGGGGCTTGAACTGTGCTGGTGGAACCATTTCTCATTGCGGGAGAGGAGACTGCTCGCAGGATGCCCTGTGCACAGGGATGTGTAGAGCTGCTTTGCCATAAGAGCAAGTCAGTGCATTCCACCTGAGTTTCTGGGTCTTCTCTATGTTACAAACAGAATTTTGATGCTATCGAAATCAAATTAGCATACAGAATAAGTGTATTGCTCATGATGGCAGCTGCGTTACCCCTGTAAATATTTTTTTTTTGCAAGGCTAAACATATTCATGTTGTCCATTATGAAAAAAGTCTGGGAAAAATATTGCCATATACAGAGAAGTAATCCATTTTTAATTTAAAAATTAAATTTATCCATTATCAGGTTTAGCAGAATTCTGCCATTAGAAATATTAGGTAGAAAAGATTCCTTTTTTTTAATTGAAGCCTTCAGTGAAGTTTTTAATCTCTACATGAAATGCTTTCATCTTTTATGAAAATATGTTATTAGATATCCCTGCAAGCTGCACAGCAAACATCAGGCTTTACATCTCTGCTTGTCTGCACACCACACCAACCCATTATCTCAATCAGCTTTAATTCCAATCCCATCCCTACAAGCCCCATGCTGCTAAGAAGAGCATCTGAAGGGGTTTTGTTTAATTCAAAGCAAAACCTTTCACGTATAAGCATATCAATTGCTAATTCCACTTCAGTGGAAGCTGAGGGATTATTTTGTGTTAGTTCAGAAAGAATATTTTAAAAATCACAGGATGCTATCCATCAACTACAGTAAATTGAGAAAGCCCGGGAAATACAGGGTAATACTGTACAGCATACACAGATTGTTCCTGAAATCCTGCGTGCTTACGCATTTTATATTTGCCTCTGAAATCCAAAAAGAAAAAATTCATCATAACTGACGGCCTGGAAATCTTTTCAAGATTTTTAGTTGATGGTATAAAGCATTGTTAACAATGGATAGTTTACGTGAGTTTTTAAATGGATTTTGTAAATCTGGTAAAATAAATGGCCCAGAGGAAACAATTTGTATGTGCAAGTCCCCGATGGGCAGCATGAATGCTAGCGATGAGTTCTTGCTGCAAGTGGAGTATGACGTGGGTTCCATGGCAAAGATATTAATAATGTTTCTCAAGGACTAGTTTTATGTTATTTTTCAAAGGTTTTCAGGATGCACTGTATAATCTGAAATGCCCACAAATTCAGGAAAAACCTGTTTGTGAAGAAATACCTGTTCTTTTATGTCTTATATTCTGATGGTCTTGTCAAAGAGTGAGTGGTAGATGGGACAGATTTGCAGCCAGGAAATACCAGGAGCAATGAAGAAGAGTTATTGAGCTATGATGTGTAAGGGAGAAATCATAAAATCATATTGACAAGTGTTTGTGCCTGATACTTGTTATCACGTGAATCAAGGATGTGTTCCGATGTTACTACTCTGAAGATTTTATTTTCCCCTACCCTGTTTAGTTCAGTTCTTACAAGTAAAATTGTATTAACTTTGATTTGTAAAAGTATTGTTCTGATTTATTATTCCAAACAAAATGCGTTTTTCCTGAAGAAATGCATCCCGTCTTTTTAGAAGTAATATTAGAGATATGAATTCCAGATTTTAATTTGTTGCATTACAGCTATAGGGAATAAATTTCATAAACTGAAAGTTTACTCCTGTGAAATACTTAATGCTTTTCAATCCATCTTTTTCAGCTGTAGTTTAAAAGCATCAAGTTTTTAAAAGTATATAAATAAATAAATAAGTCTCCCTGCCCAAAGAATATTACTTTTGCATGATGTCACTTAGTTTATTTCTCTGTTTTATTAATTAGTAGCTATACCTGGGGCAGTCCTGATTTCTGGGTAGTCTCGCATGTTTGCCCATCATCTCTTAATGCATTGTGATAAACTTCACTAATCCTATCTTAACAGCAGCATGCCTTGCTCACACTTCTAAACAAATTAATAAATATGTATTTCTTTGACATTGGTTCAGGCATGAGTCACTGCATTTGCACGCACAGGTGAGGGCAGATTTGCTGGATTCTGGGTTTGCCAGTCCCGCAGATTTGCTGGATTCTGGGTTTGCCAGTCCCTTCCCTCTGCCTGCCCCATGTGAACATATTAAACTCAGGGGAAGGAAAAGCATTTCCTGCGACAAAGTGTTTGCCATATTTTCTTTATTTTTAACAAACACTAGAGTAAATGCGAAAAGAGTTTTCATTGTGTATATGTCAAATAAGAGATATTTTTAAACAGCCATTGATATTTATTTTTCAAAATATAAATTCTTATCTTTCTAAGTTCAAGAGGATCTTCTGTCTTCCTCAGATTTTCTTCTGAATAGCAGCAATGCCTGTTAAGGAGCAAGTTGATAGACTGTTGAATTACCTAAATGCTTGCTAGCCCTAAGCTTTAAGTAGAACCTGTGTCCCTTTTGTCCCACAGCTGCTGTCTCCCTTTGCTTGCCTGTAGGTGATTGTCCATGCATCTGTCTGCGCTCTCGATCCCCAGAGTGAAACAGGGTCATCAAGCAGGAGATTTAAGTTCCCATTCCTTATTTCTATAAATAGGATTGCTGTGGATCCTCACTTTCCAGAGAGGTGAAGAAAGGAAAAATTCTGCATCATACGTAATAAGTAGGAATTTATCCAGGCATACCAGGTCAGTAGCAGGAGCTAATCTAAGTTCCCTACATTCAGTGATTAATAGTTCATGCCAAAAGCAGCACCGTTCTAAGTTGAGTGCATTGCTGATACATACAGAGAGAACACATACCTCCTGTTTTCTTTTTTTATACATATATAGTGTTTATATCACAAAGAATTCTACATACTTTACAACAGTAGGATGAACAAATGACTTTTGCCCAAATCTAATATTCTTGACATGGGGCCATGGGACAAATCATGTGCCTTGAGACATTCATTCACTAGATTTTGCCAAATCAGGGTATCATCAGATGCTCAGATATCAAACAGAGTGAACAAAGAATGTGGAAGGTGTGGAGCTAAGGGCATGCATAAGGGTTTCTCATAGAGCATATGACATATCAGTGACATAAGTGATATGTTGCATTCTAAGCCTTGTAAATTTAATGTTTTGTGTGAACCCGATTATTTGCTATATTCAAGGGGCAAAAAACCTCCTCCCTTGATACTTGATACATTATTCATATCTTCTTGGAAATACCTGGTGGCAATATTTTTTTTAAAATAATCTTCCTATTGTGTTTTTGAAGGGTATGTATTTTTTATAACTGTAATGTGGATGGTCACTATGCCATTAGTATTTTTTAAAGTCAGTGTTTTTCAAGATGCATACTTTCCTCATGCATCTGTTTTGATAACATAAATTATCCCTATGCTTCGGTTCAAATTAAAATAAATTCTGATGATGTAGTGAATATTTTAAAGGTCTGCTGTTTGTTCATAAAGAGCTGATGGAAATGACAACAATAATTTCTGGAATGAAAACCAAATTCCAAGTAAAGGCAAAATAGCATAGATTTAATCAACAACTAGAAGAAGAAAAGAATTAAAGACATCTAGGCTAACTACTATTGTAATGTGATAAAGATGACAGCTGCAGCAGCTTACATGGTAGAAAGCAGCCTAGCAGAAAAGGTTTGGGGGTCCTGGTTGAAGAGTTGAGCTTGAGTCAAGAGTCTGCCCTTGGAGCGTGGAGGCCAACCTGTACCAGGCTGGGTTACTGATAACTTAGCTGGCAGGTCAACATGGTGCATTAGCAGAGACTGAGAAAACTGAGTGTGTTCAGCTTTGGGAGAGAGGGGGAAGGGGAGATCTCATTGCTGCCTCTGGATGTCCAATGGAAGGGTGTAAAGAAGGCAGAGCCAGCCACCTCTTATAACATGGGAAATTCTAACTTGCTGTAGTGTATAAATGTTTTGACTGGAAGGGTGGTCAGACGCTGGGACAGAGAGGCTGTGGGATCACCAGCCTTGGAGATGCTCAACATTTGACTGAGCAAGGTCCTGAGCAAATTGGACCTGCTTGCAGCAGGAACTGGATGAGACTCTTCCAGAGGTTCCTTTTAACCTAGACTATTCTGTGAGTCAGTGATTTCTGTGGTCTGGATGGGTTAGAATCCTTTCTTGTTTATTGAAAAAATGTGGATAGCTTGCAGCGATGGAATAATCTGATTTTTTACTCAAGACCAGCTGTAACGCTTGCAAGTTCCTGCATATTACTGCTAGGAAAAATCTACTTACACAACCACTATGAAAAGAGAAGGAGAAAATAGAGGAGAAAAGGGGAAAGTATGGTGATGAAGCAGAAAAAAGGTATAAATGGTGTACAAGTATACAGTACACTGTAATACTCTGTGTCTCAGCTATAACCAGCATTATTCTTTGTTGCAAACATTTCAAGTGAGTATATGTCAAATGCAAGATTGTCAGTAGGCAGTGAAGGCGTGAATCTTGGTAAAAACCAGCCAAAATGTTGATGAATTTCTGTACTAATCCATTCGGGTAGGCCTCCTGGGGTTTCCTCCATCCATGGTGTCCTGGTAGCCCTGTGCTTGGGAAATCCCTGGGCTACGGGATAGCACATCCCCACTCTCACTTTCATCTTAGATATGGGAGGCAAAGCACAGTGAATCCTGATAGTTTTAATTTATGTTTAAAAAGTAAGATGAATAATATATTCCTACTACTACGTATGCAGCTAAATTTTATATAAAAATTACCATTTAATGTAAGAATATGTAATGGATCTTTCCAAATTGAAAATGCTACCAAAGAGACCTTTATTCAGGTGGTAACTGGTACCTTCTTGTAAAAATATAGAAAGCAGAAAAATCGCATCCACTTCAATCATTCATGCTATTTTAATTTCTTTGTGTTCTTTGTGAGAAGACTGTTTTCAGAGAAGCTTTACAATTTAATTTGCTGACTCCCACATGCGGCAGAAAGCTATTACCTCACAAATGCAGCAGGTTAATGTGTCACCTGGAGCAAATCAGACTGTAATAAAAAAAAATGAAACGTTTTGCTTAAAACTTAATGCTGTTATCTAAATTACCAGTGAGGGTATCAGAATGTCTTCCACTGTCTTTTTACTTTTGTATTAGATTTGCCTTTAGTATGGGGATATAAATATGTTTTATATGTTGGTTCCTAGAAATTAATATCTTTTTAAAAGTCTTCTTTCTGCCACCTGGGCTACAGTCCACGTGAAAATAATTCTGTGGCTCATGGCAACAGCATTTTAATGCTTCCTAGCCTGTAGTTTGCCCAACAACTTTTAATTCAGAGTTGGCATTGCATTTAGCTGATGGCTACTCATCCTCTCAACATGTGGGGCAATCAAGTCGGTGAGAGTGACTCAGTATTCTTTGTGCAGCCTTCAGTGACCTAATGCTGGAACTGTATCACGTCATCTTTCAAGGGAGATAAGTTTCCTTCTTGTGTTAGCCACAGTAGCAAAGAGCATGGCAGGAATCCCATCCTAGCCAAGAGGCCTGGCAGAGAAGGACCTGGGAGTGGTGGTTGACAGTCAGCTGAACATGAGCCAGCAGTGTGCCCAGGTGGCCAAGAGGGCCAATGGCATCTTGGCCTGTATCAGAAACAGCGTGGCCAGCAGGACCAAGGAAGTGATTGTGCCCCTCACTCAGCACTGGTGAGGCTGCACCTTGAGTACTGTGTTCAGTTTTGGGCCCCTCACTACAAGAAGGACATTGAGGGGCTGGAGCGTGTGCAGAGAAGGGGAACGAGGCTGGTGAGGGGACTGGAGAAACAAGCCCGACAAGGAGCGACTGAGGGAACTGGGGTTGTTTAGCCTGGAGAAGAGGAGGCTGAGGGGAGACCTCATCACTGTTTACAACTACCTGAAAGGAGGTTTGTGACAGGGTGGGTGCTGATCTCTTCTCACAAGTGACAAGCAATAGGATGAGAGGAAATGGCCGCAAGTTGTGCCAGGGGAGGTTTAGACTAGACATCAGGAAAAATTTCTTCACTGAAAAGGTGGTCAGGGATTGGAACAGCTGTCCAGGGAGGTGGTTGAGTCGCCATCCCTGGAGATGTTTAAAAGACGGGTAGATGAGTTTCTTAGGGACATGGTTTAGTAAAGGGACAGCTACAGTTGGACTCGATGCTCTCAGAGGTCTTTTCCAACCAGATGATTCTATGATTCTATGCTTACCAGCTCCTAAAATTGTAATGGTCCTGAGTGCTATTGCACTATGGACATCTGTACTGCAGAGGGAGGCAAAATGCTCCTCTCTGCTCCCCCAGAGCATTATCTTCCTTCCTGGTGCAGACCTAAGTAATCTGGTGTTCTCTGGAAGGCCAACTTAATAGATGCTTATGTCCAGAACTACTGTCATTAACCTCGCCATACTTACATATTGCCAAATCTTGCTGGATTTGGACCATTAATATAAAATTCCGGAAACCATCTCAAAGGAAAAAGACAGGCTTGCATAGCTGTATTGCCTGAAATGCATGGTTTAAAAATGAAATATAAGAACTGAGAGTTTTTTAGCAAGCATTATCATGTATTTGGAGGGGAAAAATAAAATCCTAGAGGGGGTATTAAATGACTGCTTTCAAATACTGCTACACACAAAAAATGAGAGTGCATTGCTGTAGAAGTATGCCATCACCTTGCTATTTGGAAAAGCAGTCCTTCATTTTGATAAATGTTACAGCTGTGACAGTGGACAGAGTTTCAGTCTAGCAAGGGGTTTAATTTGAGCTCTTACCACAGAAGAAGGGCTGGCATGGGAATGTTTTAAGCTTCTGAAGTGTAAAACGTCTCATATGGTTCTTGTTGCTTTTGGAATAAAGCAAGGAACTGAGTTTTACTGACTTTCCTTTCACAGCTGTGGGCTACTCGATGTAGACAATTGTGAGGGTTCGTGCTTGTGTAAGCCAGGCTGCGTCCTTGCTGGTGCCAGAAGGGATGGTCATGCATTCCCAGTGCTGCCTCATGGTCCACCACACCATAGCTGATCCGCTTGAAAATTAACTTGCAAACCTAACAACCTGTCTGTGTGCAGCTCAGCAAAGTGAAATGCTTAGCTGGCGACCGAAGGGAGAGGGCTGAAACCTCACTGGGCGCTCCCTGTCTTGGCACTGAAAGTGGACAGTTTTGTGGATGCACCCATGTTGACGTGCCTGTGCTGGCTTATTTAAAGTCAGTTTAGGTACTGCTTGTGCTGCATGCACTGACTGGAAAGGCTTTTACTGGGCAATGGGGACTTCTGTGAGGCTTAGAGCTTCTGCTGTGCATGGTTCAAGCAGAACTAGCACACTTACAGCCAGAGCGTTCATGCCCAGGTGCAGTACAGAGGAGACTTCAACAGCTGTGAATAGAATGTGCAAATCTAGCAAAGGAGGAACCCTGGCAATCATAGCTGCTGACTGTACAGCAATATATAGAGGAAATGCAGAGTCTGCCTTGCCTGAAGTCATTGCTATGGCTGTAAGTGCTGAAGTCCTATCATGAGCACGTCCTACGCTCTCAGCCCTAGCTCATCCAGGGACTTGTCTTCTTCCTCTCTCATTAGGTCTTTCCTTTATATCAATTCAAATTTAATAGAATTACATTTTTTCAAATGTTTCATCCCAAGTTTCTTACAGGTTACATTTCTGCCTTACTAAGTTGCATTTCACAGTAAGCTGTGGACAAAGAAGTTTATTTTTCATTGTCTTATTTTGTTTTAATTCAAGTTTTGATATCTGAATGTTGTGCATATTGAGCTTTGGACTAGCAGAAAGATTCACAACTGTATCTTGGTTGTATTGAGAACTATGATTTTATCCAAATTGTATAATGCAACGCCATGGACTATGCAGTAGCTTCATGGAAAAGTAATTATAGCATCCACATACAAAAACGAAGATGTGTTCTGCCATCTCTTTTGGAAACTCCTTGACATCCATTGAGGCTGGAGCCCTCGTTTTGGCATTTGAGTTTCCTCTGGTTTTATCACCATGGTATGAATGCCAATATGTGCCAGTTGCTTATTTTGTTTTGCATTTATTTTGATTAGAATGAATGGAAAACAAAAATAAGTTCTGAAGGGTTTCTTAAAAAAAAAAAACACCTGAAAAAAAAACAATTCAGATTTTCACTGGAAAATCCTGGGTAAATCTAGCCACCACCACTCTCAACAGTGTATTTTTATCCGAGAGCTGTCTCTGCGGGTAGCTGTGGGGGGTAGGCACTGTAATACAGGTTTTATGATTTCCTGGTGGAATCCTACTGAATTTCACAAGCCACTTCCCATCAGCAAATTCCCCATTCAGCAGTCTCCGTTGTAGGCATTTGGAGAGACCTTTTGAATGCATTTTATTTACCGAGTGTATTAAAACACCCACGCAGATGTCACTGTGGGTTTCTCGGTGAACACTATTTAAAATGTTTAGACTGTGTGTTACTTGACTGAAAGGGTGCAAATGGCTCATTTTCAGCCATTGTTTCTACTGCTTAGATTGTACCAGTCACTTTTTTTAAACTTCAGAGGCAGTAAATGAAATGCAAATATTTTATTGAATGGTTTTCTTAGGATGGATCTCTCTGCTCTCTCTGCTCAATTGGCTATATTAGGGATTAGACAAGCTGATCATCTTGCCACTGACAAGTGCTACTGAATATAATGGGATTAATGCTGGGCTATAGTGATGAATACTTATGAATCTATTTTAAATTGCATTAATTAATAGAATAAAATTTCTTGTTGAATTCAGCCACAAGCTGGGTTTCCTCAGCAAATCTCCCCTCCTAATGGGCCACTCATCACGTACTCCTCTTTGCCAACTTGGAACTGGCAATTTCAAACACCTTTCACCAAGCAAACGAAGTGCTCAGAGGGAAGGAAAAAGCTGTGGGTATTCACCTGAAGCTTGCCCAAAGCTTTTTCTCTCTCTCAAAGATTTAGCTATTTCTGGAGCATCTGCAGAACCATGTCTCTCCTCCACATCACTCGTACCCCAGCATTTTTGCTCCCTTTTGCCTTGCCTTTTGGCTGAGGGCTTAATGATTCACAGTTCTGGGGATTTGAACCTTTTCTCCTTGGAAAATTGGCTGATAGTTCTCCTGGCAATTGGGAGGTAGAGATTTTCCAGCAACTGCATTGCCTGTTCCCCCTCCCAGGCACGGTTGGTGTTCCCTTAGAGCTACATATCTGTCACAGCTCTTTATTTCCCCCACTCTCTTCCCAATAACTTCCTTGGTTTATCTATGTTGAAGACCAGCACTGTTTCTTTTTTGCCAAACCACCACCAGACATTGCAGTACTTCTGTCTTAAAATTCGAATAAGGACTTTGACATTTTTTTCTTTCTGAAGAGCAGTGGAGTATATAAATAAAAGATTTATTTTTTTTTTTCTTGACCTGGGTATCTCTAGGCACCAGTCTGGCCTTACGATCCTTAACAGTGTTTTCTACTGCTTTATTTTTGTTACAGTAACAGAGATGAAAAGTATATGGTTTTGCAGAAAAAAAAAAATCCTTCTTTTGTAAAATCCTATAGTGTTCCAACATCATAATTTACTGATTAGAAATGAAATGCAGCAGTAAAAGCCAGAAGAAATTGTTTCAGAGGTCTATACGGTTTGATTTGATTCCTTTTTGAACTGGCTCGATGTACTGAATCCTTGCACACGTCAAGTCCCCTCTTTCTTCTTATATGATCTGTGGATACTAATGAAAAATAAATATGAAATGTAGAAGAGCTCTGGGGTTTTTTGTCTTGTTCAGAATAATAATGCAGTGCCATGAATTCCAGAGTAGCGGGGACTTTGGGGAAAATTCAAGGATGTTGGTGTGTATTGCCTTAATGTGCAAGAGGATGCTAGGAATTATTGTTAATTTCCACTAAAGTAGGATCCATTTATGGATTTCCAGAAAACAATAGATTGCTTATTTTCATTCTACACTGGTAAACTCTTTAGTTTTTCATTTCATAACTCTCACTAGGTGCTAATTTGGAAAATATTTTGTTACTAAAAGGTAAACTATTCAACAGATTTTTTTCCCCATATAAAAATTTGTGCTGTAAAAATTTAAAATAAAGATGTGGGAGAGGGCAGGAGGAGCTAGCCCAGACCTTTTTGTTTCAGTTTGCATCTGGTCAGGCTCTGATGATCATATTTTATGACTGCCTGCCAGATTGGATCAGGGCAGCTTCACAGCAGGTGCTTGTCTCAGAATAAGTGCTTCTTAAGAATCTTCTTAAGAATTGCTCCTATGTGACTAGTTTGGTCATTGAACACTTCAGCAATCAAGTTACTTTGACATTATTTTTTTTTCAGTTTGTGCTTGCAGAGCAATAGGGCATCGGTAGCTCAGGCTCTGCTCTGGGTTGCTGCTTCTGGATTGCTCCTCCACCCAACTCCAGCATCTAAATAGAGCTCAGGTCCAGCTGCTGCTTGCAGGACTTCACAGGGAGAGAAAAAGGCAAACTTCTTTGTTGACAAAAGTATTTTTTGTATTTCTGAATATCATTACTCTGATGTCTGACCTCTAAACAAAGGTTGGGCAAGTTCAGGAAAGCTGAAGTCCTGTGAATAAATACGGAATAGCTTTGAACCCTGGCAACTTGAAGAACACGTCTTTTGGTGAGGCTAAGTCAAATTAATTTCTACCACTTCTTTTTCAACTGTCTTAACTAATATTATCATCTAATGAACTCTTATGTATTACTTAGCTATTATTACATAGGATTGCCAGTTCTGGGTGTGTTTGTTCACAGACATTCTGTGAATTATTATGCAGCACACATTAGGATGGTTATTTTTTATTCCAATAAACTAGTTCCACACTTCACATCAACTCGCATTCTTGTGCAGTTCCAGATGTTCTGTCTATTAAATCTATGCATGCACGTAATGTATAAAGTTTATTTTAAGTCAAAAGCGTAATTAATTTTTATCTCACACCTTCCAGTTCACATTAAATTATTAGTTTACATATTACTTTGCTGCAATGGAAATTGAGCTCTACTTCATTATAAAAGAGTAGAGTCTAATTTTAAACTGTTATGTATTTGCTACTGCTGTCATTTTGATGCTTTCCTAGTATATGATTTCCATATTTTTTTATTACTCATGTTTGAAATAAAGAATGTTAATGCAAAAAAATTGTCACAAACAAAAAATAGAAAAGGCTATGGTTCATTACTGCATTTGTTTGACTAAAGAGTTTTTTCAAGATTTAGCTTAAAATACCTTTTAATATTGTTAAAGTGTGTCTATACCAACTTGCCTTTCTAGTTTTCAAGGATGATCTCATTAGGATGTAGTGAGCAGATCCCTGTTTTGAAGTCTGCCATCACTGGCATTGTGGCTTGGACAAGTTGACCTTTGTGCCTTGGGATGATATATGGGAGGATGTGTGCAGGTACTCCACGAGGAAGATGCATCTCGCCGCTTCTAGCTCGTTATGGACCTCTTTCCCAAGGGACAGTTGTAGCATACTGGCCTGATCGGTGGGTCTCCAGCTCCAGGTTTGAGATTCCCTGCTAGGAAACTGCATCTCTCCCAAGTGTGGACAGCTGCCAAATTCAATGAGATTCATGTGTTAAGTTTTCCTGAGAAGGACTGACAGGTGGATCCCAGCAGGTTGGGGTGGGAACTAGGTACAGCGGTAAGACAGTGGGAATCATGGATGGATGCAAAACCAGAACATTAAGTACATGAATAACCTTACTGGTGAAAGAGAAATCACAAACTGGCGGGTTTGTGTGGATATTTTTCTTGGAGTAGATTCTTCTGAATTTGCATCCTTTTTATGATCTTTGTCATGTTTTTAATATTTGTATTACATTTCAGTACTAAGGCACTGCAGCGTTTTATGTGTGCTACATTTTTAGCTTTGTGAAATTCAATGCATCATAGAATCATAGAATCACTAGGTTGGAAGAGACCTCTGAGATCACTGAGTCCAACTGTGCCTGTCTCCTTACTAAACCATGTCCCTAAGGAACTCATCTACCTGTTTTTTAAACACCTCCAGGGATGGTGACTCCACCACCTCCCTGGGCAGCCTGTTCCAATCCCTGACCACAGGGTCATAGTGAGCTACCAGGATAATTAGCACAAAATGAGGCTTTCAAACAATTACTGTATGTAGTGCGTGGAAATGTGCTATAGCGTACCTATGTATACTGTAGTGTACCCAGGATATGTAGTGTATCAATTTCATGTGAATGGTGGTAAAGGTGGTGGTTGGTGAGTTAAATTTTCAAAAGTAGAACTGGATTTTTATTAACAAGTATTATTATTGCTCTGGTGTGCCCTACTTATGCTGATTGGTGTGCTGTAGACATGTAACCAGTTATGTTTAACTATTTATTAGCAAAATATGAGTTTATACTAGTAGTTACCTTCAGTCAGATTTCCCAACCATTGCCGATAGATCAGTCTCTAATTTTTTAGTCTTTCTGGGAAAGAGTTCCATATATTCTAAGAAGATATCATTGGTGTTAAAGTCTATTAGACATACTGGCTTCCCTCAGATAAAGAAAGAGTTAAAAATTGGTGCACCATAAGAAGAAACCTGAAAGCACAATAAATTACTCTCTTCGGTTTTGAAAGCAGGGAGTGCAAGGAGGAGAAAATCTGTAATGAAAAAGTTGGAATAAAATACATAATATGTTGGTTTTTTTAAACAAGCTGAATTATTCATGTGAAGCTGAAGTCCCACCAAGGGGCTACTGTGAGATTAATAACCTGTTCAACCTTGATAATGTCATTCGAAGTCCCCTTGGTAGAATTACTGTCATATACAATTAGACAAACATTAATCTATATGTTACTGTTTTCTTTAGCAGAAATGACATTCAACTTGTTTGTTTCTGATTCTATTAACTAGATACAATTTCCAGCTAATATCAAGCATAACAGTTTGCAGTTGCTCTTCCAACCAAAAAAATTATGAATTCACTAGCCTAGAAACCATTTTGTCCAATTCTTAAGTCTAAGCACTCCAACATAAGATGCTAATATCTCCCAGATGTGCTTCCCACATAGGGGACTTAAATCAGGTTCAGTCCACGTTTCCATTCTTCAAAGACCAGGAACGAATACATCTTACAACTAAGACTGCTTGCCACTGGAATTGCTCTTTTGAGTTGTGAAGCCTCAGAGGTTTTCAGATGTTCACGTTGGAGATTTTGATTCACCACAGAAAAATTGGCTGGTATCCTCCGTGATTTTGTAATATGAGGCAAATGGAGTTGCTTAATCTCTCTGACACAGACTGGCATTGTTGCTTGTGAACCATATTGCACTCCACTACATTTATGCATATTGATGACTTTTTATTTGACACACAACTAACTTACCTTCTATGTCACCCGTAATGTTAAGTCTTCTGTTGCAGAACAGAATCTGCTATACCCTAGAGACTAGAAGAATGAAAAACATTAAGAAGCTCAGCTTCCCATCATTCAAAACGAGATCATTTTCACACTAGCTGCTTCTTGGTATATGTATTTTCTGTGACAACTGGGGCAATTTTCTGTCTCAGCAGGTAGATTGTCTCTTTCCAGTATGTAGTATTCTATATAGCCGTTGTTTAGGAGGAGTTGAAGAGACAGAGGCATGATATTAGAATCCAATGCAATTGTAAGTGGATCTTTTCTCTCTGAGCAGTAGGGGTTGAGCTTCACTTCTAATGAAGCTTTTCTTAGGCAGACAGAGAAGTGTCATTTATCAGCTCATTTAGAGGACTAGATCCATCTCTGATTTTTCAGCTGTTGTGTCAGTTGCTTTCAGAATAGAGAGAGAATTTAATATCTAACCTGCTCTTTGGGGAAAAGCAGCAATATATCGCATTCTGCAGCAATAATTGGTATTTCAGCTGGGCAGCCTTCTTGTATTTGGAAGTGTGTGGCTAGGGGTGTAGGCATAACACCCTAACTCTCACACCTTGACATTTGAAAAGGTCATCACTTTTGAGTTAACTGCCACTTCTTGCTTCAAGCGGTGAGATCCTGACAAACTGTACATACAAGAGTGTTATAACATGAACAAAGAGGGACGTTTCATGACTGCCTGTTTATGATGATTGCATACTGTGCTAATCTGCGTAGCTTTATTGCAATTCAGGGCTGTATATTTGCTGTCGATCACAAAAACTTTGGTAATAATACAATATTCTTCAGTTGCTGTATGAGTAATAGAGAAGCACCAAAAATGCAGATGTTTGCATGTAGTCTCTGGAGTCCTTCAGCCCTTTCTTTCAAAGGAAGGCACAAAGCACACCTGACTGAAGGAGAGAGAGGATGTATTCTTCTCAGATCAACTTAAATATGAAGGCAAGTAATGTTTATCTAGCTGGTAGTCACTTCAGTCCACAAGGTAGGCAACCTTGTTCAGCCTGACCCTACCTATTATGTTTACAATGTCAATGTAACTCTAAATCCTGATCTTTAATAGGACAAGCTTCTGTAAAAATAAGAGAAAATGGCCTCCCAGCTCTTCATCAGGAAGATGAGCAGATTTCTTTCAAGGCCTTCTCTGTTAACTTATTACCATAGTTTTAGTCATCTGAAATGGTTTCTGACTTACAGAAGCAGTAGACTCTATACATTGTCCAAGTAGACTACATAGGATGTTCATCATTGTCTTATTTTCACTATAATGATGTTTTCTGCCCAAAAGGATGTTTATATATTGTCCTAAATATATGACAGAACTAATTCCTGGTTAATAGAAATACCAGATTTACTGCTGTTTGTGGTGACGTGGGGGTTATCAGTGAAAACCCACATACCTTCCAAATTAAAAACCCAACAATCTTATTTTTGCTGACTCAGCAGCAGTGTGTACCTATGTGTGTATTTATGTTTGATAACATGAAGTGAAATTTAGCCTGAAGTCTCTTTCTCCTCTTGCCTTCCCTCTCTCCCATTACTTAATTCCCCCAGTACTTCCCTTGTAACTGACCCTACCATGGGCTGTACTCTCTGATCTGACGGACTATCTGCTTCTGATTTTGTGTGAATCGTTTAAGGCCATATGTTCCAGTTACAGTGCATAAATTTCCTTTTAAAGTATAATTTACACATGTAAGGAAATACAATATTTCAATATACAACTTTACATTTTCAAATGGTAATCGAGATTCATCTCTGAATTGACTCTTCTCAGTAGCTGTGGCTCTTCTCTGGTAGTGCTTTGGTCGTGAAGAGATTAAAACTCCTCTGTTTCAGCAAGAAACTTAAGCACATATTCAACATTAAGCACAATAATCTTTATCCATGAAAGCATTCAAATTCCCTTTCCTATGATTTACCTCTATTTGTTCAACTGATTCAGCTCACAAGTGTCATGATGCTTACTTTTATTGAAAATCACTCTATTGTGGAAAAAAACCTGCAGTGCAATGTTTAATCAAAAAGACGTGATGGTCATAGAATAAATCTTTCTCGTTTTAAAACATTTATATAAGGCAAAGGAAAATCTATTAGAAGTGAGACAATCTCCAGAGAGCAGGAAAACAAGTTAAGGGCTCTTGAAACAGTTTCACACCCTGGTTCAGTTTTTCTGTATGAAACAAGAAGTTATAATTTTGTAAGTCTTGTTTTTAAGATCCATTCCCCCATGTAGCCTCATAGTAGAATTTAACAGAAATAATGTTTTGATAGATTATAATCAGTGCATACCAGTTACCCTATAATTTCTAAAAGTCTAAAAATTAAAAACAGAGAGAAAAAAATAATACTACAAATTTATGGAATAAATAATTCTATAATTCTTTAAAACTTCTTTTTAGGAAAAATTATCAATTTCACAGTAGAATTTAGTGCAATTCTTTTCCGTGTATCTTTTCAGATTTTTTTTTGTCAAGTTCAATTGGCAGCTTTTTCATTGAAATTATATTGCTATTTTCTACAGGAAAAACATTGAGGAATCATAGGCAGAATAGAATTGGACAGTATATTTTAAACTACTCAGTTTCTTTTAACTAAGTTCCTCAGACCATATTTGTACTTCTACTGAAATAATCTACCTACTTTCACTGAATACAATATTTTGGTTCTTGAACTGTTTTCATGTTGTGGATGTGTTCATTAATAGCGTAACACTGGAATGCAGTAACAAATACAAGTGTTTACCTTTGGTTCTGCTGGGGAACACAGTGCTGGTGAAAATGCACAAGAGTTTACTCTTTAGGCCATTCTGTATTCTGACTCCTAGTCAGTTATATTGTAGAATACAATCATTTAAGATCATCAAGTCCAACCATAAACCTAACATTGCCAAGTCCACCATTAAATCATGTCCACAAGCACCATATCCACACATCTTTTAAACACCTCCAGGGATGGTGAATCCACCACTTCCCTGGGCAGCCTGTTCCAATGCTTGACAACCCTTTTGATGAAGAAATTTTTCCCAATATCCAATATAAACCTCCCCTGGTACAACTTGAGGCAATTTCTTTATGAATATAAAGATTTGGAAAGTGGACATTGTGAAGACCAGGATACACATGTTTCTTGATCCAGCCGGCTGAAGCAACCATGCCAGCTCTTGCCAACAAGTGGACCTTTGGTGCTCCAGCATCTTCCTAGGGTGTGAGAAAGGATTTTACTTCTGACTACAAAAGCTCTATAATGAAGCAGATCAATTAAGCAATATTATGTTGAGTTTTATGTAGTAGTTTATTGTAAAGCAAACAGTATTTGGCTAAAACTTGGTGCTAATGGTAGTGCTTTTTACTAGACCCCAAGGAATTACCGAACATGAACATGTAGGGGGCCATGCTTGGTAGTGTTTCAGCTTTTGCGGCAGAGTGCTGTTTACAACAGATGCTAATAGCTCCATTTTGATGGTTATTCAAGGTTTTAAAGTCTCCTAAATGAATAAACGTTACCTCTGCATTGTTTCAGATTTGTTTGTCACTTAAAGGTTTTCTTTTAATTTTAGTGCAGAGTATAGCTAAATAAAATCTACCAAATTCTTTTAAATGGGCAAGCCATTATATTTCTCCATGTAATTCAATGGGTGTATTGTTTTGGTTGATATGAAGACTTACTACTCTAGTAATTGAGATAAATGCATTTTCATTGTGTTCTATTGCTAATAAAATAGTTGTGATTTAACATCTTGCTGGCTCAGAATAGCTAGACCTTAGGCCTAAATACAGAGTTGTCTTTTGCCTAAGATTGTGTGTAATGGAGGTTAAAAGGGTTTGTTTCCAAGGAAACAAATGCACTGCACTTGCCTTGCATCAAATATTTCCTGTAAGAAAATGCCATAACCAGGCTCCCGGGAGAGAGAAGTGTCGGGAGGTAACGGTGGTCTGTGCGGAGCCTTTTTCTAAAAACATCTGGGTTCATGTTTTCTTGAAACTGGGAGTGTATTTCTGAAATTGCTGTTTGGGTGTGTGAAAAAAACTGTAGTGTCAGCAGCCTAATTCTGGTATCTCAGGCTTTGTCATCCCAGCTCAGAAGGGTTTCTTTTGTGCAGGTGTTGTAAGCATTCTTGAAAGAATATGTGGTGCTGTAGGAGCACCTTTACTGTTAAAATAACACACCTGCTATTTTATATTGCAGCTGCACTTCTATGTGTAACTTTTATTTTCCATATTAGATAAAGAAAATCGATGTATTTGGGGTAGACCTGTTTTTGTTGGGTTTATGTATCGGTACTGTCAGGTTTACAACACCTTTTGCAGATACACTGTGCTTCGGGCTGAGGGAAAATGCTTCCTGATTTTTTGCCCTTTTCTCTGAAATTTGGTTTGGTCAGGGAAACTGAAACAATAAAACTTGTATGAAAATTTCAGTAGAGGGTAAACAAATTGGAAAAGAGTCCAGGTGCCAAGGTCAAAAAGTTTTGTGTCTCTGTGTGGTTTTTTTTCCCCAAAAGTTGGAAACATATAGGAAGTGCGTGTCTTCTCCCTGTTCCTGGGATAGTGATATTTAGAGGGTAGGGAACGTAAGTGATAAGGAACAACAGTTAAATATACACACTCACGATGCCGGGCTGCGACGTGGACTATTCTGAGATGCATGAGCAAGTCTCTCAAAGGACTTAAACCTCTTCATGAAATCTGTTCTGGGAATATTATTTTTTCATTATATACCATAGGTCATCCAGGAAACTAGACAAGAACAGTCCGTAGAAAACATTACTGAATCATAGAATCATAGAATCACTAGGTTGGAAAAGACCTCTGAGATCACCGAGTCCAACCGTGCCTGTCTCCTTACTAAACCATATCCCTAAGGAACTCATCTACCCGTTTTTTAAACACCTCCAGAGATGGTGACTCCACCACCTCCCTGGGCAGCCTGTTCCAATCCCTGACCACTCTTTCAGTAAAGAAATTTTTCCTAATGTCCAGTTTAAACCTCCCCTGGTGCAACTTGTGGCCATTTCCTCTCATCCTATCGCTTGTCACTTGTGAGAAGAGCCCAGCACCCACCCCGTCACAACCTCCTTTCAGGTAGCTGTAAACAGTGATGAGGTCTACTCTCAGCCACCTCTTCTCTAAGCTAAACAACCCCAGCTCCCTCAGCCGTTCGTCATAGGGCTTATTCTCCAGCCCTCTCACCAGCCTCGTTGCCCTTCTCTGGATGCGCTCCAGCCCCTCAATGTCCTTCTTGTAGTGAGGGGCCCAAAACTGAAAACAGTACTCGAGATGCGGTCTCACAAGTGCCGAGTACAGGGGCACAATCACCTCCCTGCTCCTGCTAGCCACACTGTTTCTGATACAGGCCAAGATGCCCTTGGCCCTCTTGGCCACCTGGGCACACTACTGGCTCAGGTTCAGCTGCCTGTCAACCAATATCCCCAGATCCTTCTCTGCCAGGCAGCTCTCCAGCCACTCTTCCCCAAGCCTGTATCGCTGCATGCGGTTGTTGTGACCCAAATGGAGGACTCTGCATTTGGCCTTGTTGAACCTCATCCCGTTGGTTTCAGCCCATTGATCCAGTCTGTCCAGATTCCTCTGCAAGAGCCACCCTTCCTTCAAGCAGATCCACACTTGCACCCAGCTTGATGTTGTTTGCAAACTTGCTAAGGGTGCACTCGATCCCTTCATCGAAGTTGTGGTTTGGGATTTTTCTGAGGAATTTTTCGTCCTCTTGCCAATAAAGGGAATTTCAGCATATGCAAGGGGGGATGGGGAGAGGACGTTTCCGGGGAAACCGGTCGTGCCCAGACATCCGTTTTCCTCTCGGATGGCAGTGGCAGCAACGTCAGCGGCAGTCCCTGTGTGCATATGTTTTGCAATCTCTGAAGGAAAGATCACGGGTCATCTGAATCTTCCACAACTCCGGCAGAACTCGCACTAAGTTTCCATCTCCCTCCTCCGTCCTTCACCAGTCACGGGGGGCCACGCCTCCCCGTGCAGGGCAGCGACTGCTTGCCAGCTCTTAAAGAGACCTGCATCGCAAGATTTTGGGTACAGGACTCAATCTATTTCTTAAGACTTTTAGGTTTTAGTTGTGATTAGTGTTGATTCTGTTCTGTATACACATATATTTGTAGCTAAGAACTGTTATCTCTTCTATACGATTTTTTTTTTCTGATTAAAGATCTTTAATATCTGATAACATATCTTAGTTTTCAATTAAACTAAGACATTTTTAATTGGCGCCCAACGTGGGGCTGAGAGCAAAGAAGGATAACAGTTCTGGCATCATGATGTTTGTTGTGAGTTTCAAGTCCATATGGACCATGCTGTACTACATATTTGCTTTTTGTTGGTACAGAACTATGCCAAAAGGTCTGGTAGGCTTAATTCATCTGAGTGCAGCGGTCAGTAGAACTCAGATAGCTGTGATCATTATCGAGTTCTTATTTTGGATCTATAGTGTTATGGATTCAGTGTCTATGGGTTTCATTTGGAATGTGTTCTTAAGGTTGTACTCCTGCACCAGCCCAAGCTGTTACTTCTGGGGACATAGTGATAATGTTACCTACTCTCAGGGAGGGACACAGGAGAGTGTTTCATTTCAACCTTTTATTCAGTCACCTTTTAGGTTTGCTAGAACAGCTTTTGAGAAACTTAACCTCTTGCTAGATTCCAGGAATATCCTACCTTTGGTGAATTGTCTGCAAGTTGGTTTAATTATGGTCTATCTTATGTATGAAGCCAGGAATAGGGGTGGTCAGGAATGCAACCAGAAGCAAGGAAAGAAAAAAAAGAAGAGAGAGAGTAAGACACCTGATGCTATGGTAGCTCAAGATGTGGCTAAACCAGAGGAACAGTCTGAGCTGATGAAAGTTGCCCCTACCCAGAAAAGAAAATATAAGACCAAATCGGTTCGTCCAGTTGATGATGACAGGGAAGCGAAAGCGGGTTCTTCACATACTGCAGATCCAGAACCAGAGATCGCTACTGAATCGCTCTCATATGACAACCTTCGTGGCTTGCAAAAGGACGTTACTATCGAGTGCAGTATGAATATGCAGATGAGCCTGTCACGACTTGGATGATTCAAGTTTGGGATCTTATGGGTGAAAGTTTGCAACTCGATGCTTCTGAAGCCAAGTATTTAAAGGCTCTGGCCCGAGATACAGGTATTGAACAGGTATTTGTGAGGGAATCAAGGCCCCTTTCATTCTGGGCACGAGTTCTAGCCAGTGTGAGAGAGAGGTTCCCTCACAAAGATATCCTACAGGCACATCATCTTAAGACACCTTGGAAGACTGTGGAAGACGCGATTTTATGCCTGAGGAAAATGGCACTGCTAGAAATACTTTATAGAAGGGATGGGCAACCCCTCACCGACCCAGACAAGGTCAGATGCACACCAGAAATATGGTGGAAGCTTTCCTGCGGTGTACCAGGTGCATTCTCCCACTATGTGGCATCCATGTATTTGGAGGCAGACCAGGATTTAGTGGGCGTTGCAGCAGGTAAACTCAGGACATATGCGAAAATGGTCCATGGCCCGATGCAGGAAAGTATCACTGCGGTAGAAACAGCACTTGAGAGGATGGACAAGAGGACAGATGAGAAGATGGACAAGCAGCAAAAGGAGATCATGGAAACTCTTCAAAATCTTCAAGTGGCATCAGTGCGAACTAAAGCCTCTGGGTCCAGAGCTGGACACCTTCCATCTAGGGGAAGAGGACTGACTTTGCGGACCGATCTATGGTATTTCTTGGTCGACCATGGAGAAGATATGAGACGGTGGGACAAGAAACCTACCTATGCCCTAGCAGCCCGGGTACAAGAATTGAAGGAGAACGAGAAGAAAAAATCGGCAAAAGTAAGTGCAGTGCCAATCTCCCAAGGATCTGACCCACTAGACGGAACCTCCAAAATGTATCCATCACTAAAGAGTTGCTGTCGCTGTAACGGATGTTAGAGGGGCCCTGCCTCTGGCCAGGTAAAGGCACGGGACAACTGTGTCTATTGGACTGTGTGGATCCGGTGGCCTGGCACATCAGACCCACAAAAATACGAGGTTTTAGTATACACTGGCGCTCAATGTACGTTAATGCCATCAGGACATGTGGGCACGGAAACTGTTGCCATTTCTGGGGTGACTGGAGGATCTCAAGACCTGACTGTGCTGGAAGCTGAAGTGAGCTTGACCGGGAAAGACTGGCAAAAACACCTCATTGTGACTGGTCCGGCCGCCCCATGTATCTTGGGAATTGACTACCTCAGGAACGGATATTTCAAGGACCCAAAGGGACATAGGTGGGCTTTTGGAATAGCTGCTGTAGAGACAGAAGAGATTAAACAGTTAAAGTCATAGCCAGGTCTCTCAGAGAGTCCTTCTGCTGTCGTATTGTTGAAGGTTGAGGAACAACGGGTGCCAATTGCCACCACAACAGTGCATCGTCGACAATACCGAATGAATCGTGACTCTGTGGTTCCCATCCATAAGATGATCTGAGAACTGGAGAGCCAAGGGGTGATCAGTAAGACTCACTCACCCTTCAATAGCCCCATTTGGCCTTTGCGTAAGTCTGATGGAGAATGGTGATTGACTGTGAACTATCGTGGCTTGAATGAGGTTACCCCACCGCTGAGCGCCGCTGTGCCAGACATGTTGGAACTCTAGTATGAACTGGAATCCAAGGCAGCGAAGTGGTACGCCACGACTGACATTGCTAATGCGTTCTTCTCCATTCCTCTAGCTGCAGAGTGCAGGCCGCAGTTCGCCTTCACCTGAAGGAGTGTGTAATACATCTGGAACCAACTGCCCCAGGGGTGGAAACACAGTCCCACGATCTGTCATGGACTAATTCAGGAAGCACTAGAGAAGGTTGAGGCTCCAGAACATCTGCAGTACATTGATGACATCATTGTGTGGGGGGACACAGCAGGAGAGGTTTTTGAGAAAGGAAGGAAAATCATTCAGATTCTCTTGGAAGCTGGTTTTTCTATCAAACAGAGTAAAGTTAAGGGACCTGCCCAGGAAATACAGTTCCTGGGGGTGAAATGGCAAGACGGACGTCGCCAGATTCCAACTGAAGTTATCGACAAGATCACAGCAATGTCCCCACCGACTAGCAAGAAAGAAACACAAGCATTCTTGGGTGCCATAGGTTTCTGGAGGATGCATATCCCAGAATACAGTCAGATCGTAAGCCCTCTCTACTTGGTAACCCGTAAGGAGAATTATTTCCACTGGGGCCCTGAACAACAGCAAGCTTTTGAACAGATTAAGCGGGAGATTGCTCATGCTGTAGCCCTTGGACCGGTCAGGACAGGACCAGATGTGAAGAACGTGCTCTACTCTTCAGCCGGGAATAACAGTCTTTCATGGAGTCTTTGGCAGAAAATGTCTGGTGAGGCTCGAGGCCGACCGCTTGGATTCTGGAGTCGAGGCTACAGGGGATCTGAAGCCAAATACACCCCGACAGAGAAAGAGATCTTAGCTGCTTATGAAGGAGTTCAAGCTGCCTCAGAGGTAATTGGAACAGAAACTCAGCTCCTCCTGGCACCTCGATTACCAGTGCTAAGGTGAATGTTCAGTGGACGGGCTGCCCCCACACATCATGCTACTGATGCTACCTGGAGCAAATGGGCTGCTCTGATCACACAACGCGCCCGTATTGGAAAACCAAATCGCCTTGGGATCCTGGAAATCATCACAAACCGTCCTGAAGGTGAGAACTTTGGTTTAGCAGATGAAGAGGAAGAAGAACAGGTAACACGTGCAGAGGAAGCGCCACCATACAATCAGTTGCCGAAAGAAGAAGTACGTTACGCCCTATTCACTGATGGTTCCTGTTGCATCGTGGGAACAAATCAAAGATGGAAAGCAGCTGTGTGGAGCCCCACACGACAAGTTGCAGAAGCTATCGAGGGAAAAGATGGATCAAGTCAATTTGCAGAACATTTAAACATTAGTTTAGGTGAAAACTAAGATAATCGAGATTATTGATAAAGGTTTTAAACAAGACTGGACCCAGCACTGAACCCTGGGGAACACCGCTCGTGACAGTTTTCCAAGTGGATTTACTTCCATTTACCACAACCACTGAGGACCATGGGAAAAGCTCTTCTAAGGGTTAGTCTCTGCCAAGAAACTTGGTGCAGAACAAGCCTGTCCTTTTTACCAGGCCCTGGACTACACAGGACTGAAATACCTCATTTTGGACCTAATGTCTGTAGAAACTATATGTTTCTACCTAGAGTGTTGAACTGCACAGATGAGCTAGATTAATCAGTTTATTTATTTGAAATAACTATGTGTGTATTTAAATTGTGTGCAATGTAATTTCTCTTTCAAAATGTTGCTATAATGCCAAACTTCAGTAAAACAGATGTATGTTTTCTGGGGGGCTTTGGCAGAGCTTGCAGTTTTGAATAGCAAGATCCCCAGTTTCTTGAAAAGTCTTTGCAGGCAAAACTTGGAAATTTTAGCTGTTTTAGAGACAGTGATGCTTTGGGGATTGTTAAATCCCAAGTCTAATCTCCTGGGAGAAGCAATGTTGACGGCAGGAGAAGTAGGTGCGTGCTGGAACACACATCGGTATTGCCCAAGGCTGCCATACTCTGGCAATTAGATGCTTTATGGCTGGAAAAGGAACATCATCTAGATGAACACTTATGGTACCACTATGTGACATAAACCCCATCAGTGCACCTCTGAATGATAGATGGGTATATGTGCTCCTGTAAAGCTGATGCTTGAAAATGCTCTGCCTGGAACAGAAGTAGATATTCCCTAAAATTCTGTCTGGGTATACCTGTTCTCTAATTAGGTTCAACCGAGACAATAAATTTAGAAAATAAGAAAAAAAAGATAATGACTTTAAGTCCTTTCCCTCTGTGTTTCTTTATGTCCATTGTTTCTGGTTTGCAAAGCTGATTTCCCACCAGGGAAGATGAGGGGGATGGATTACTGATGTATGCACCTTGAGAATAATGGTTCTGTGTATTTAGTGAGAACAAAATATAATTGTTACTCACAAGAGTAACAATTGTAAGAGACAAGATGTGTTGCTAAATAGGCAAGAAGAGCAAGTTTGCAGAGAACACATCTTTTTTATTCAGCCCCATTTCAGCTTATCTGTGTTGCTGCTGTACTGCATTTGCACTCTTCACAGGGTGATCCCAGTGGAAAGGGTTCAGATGGATGTTTAAATATCCATCTAGCTCATACATACATTAGTTTAAAGGCCACAGGATACCACAAATATTTGTAAAATATGAGGATTGTATAAAACCAATTGTTGTGGTTTGGGATTTTTCTGAGGAATTTTTCTTCCTCTTGCCAACAAAGGGAATTTCAGCGGGATGTGAGAGGGATGGGGGAGGACCTTTCCGGGAAAACCGGGACAGAGGTCGTGCCCGGCTTTGCCCGGACATCCGTCTCGCTCTCGGACAGCGTCAGCGTCAGCTACTGCATGTGTGCGTTTTGCAGTCTCTGAAGGAAAGATCACGGGTCATCTGAATCTTCCACAACTCCTGCAGAACTCACACTAAGTTTCCATCTGCCTTCCCCCCCCCCCCCAGTTGCGCCAGGGAGAGCAGCAGCAGCAGCAGCAGTGGCCGCCCCTCCCCCCCTGCAGGGCAGCAACCAATCACCATCTCTTAGAGACCTGCACCGCAAGAATTTGGGTACAGGTCTCAATCCATTTCAAGATTTTAAGGTTTTAGTTATGATTAGTGTTGATTCTGTTCTGTATATACATATATTTGTAGCTAAGAAATGTTATCTTTTTTATACAATTTTTTTTCCTGATTAAAGATCTTTAATATCTGATAACATATCTTAGTTTTCAGCTAAACTAAGACACCAATAAATGTTGTTGCCATGAAGCTGTTATCTCCTTGATATAGCTTTCAAGTATGTTTCTTCACGTTCGCTAACCTTTTTGTTAAACTATGGTTAATATTCTCATTTTCACCTTGCTTGGCTACAGAAGGATTTGAGTGGCATTCCCCATGCTCCCCATGCTTGGGGACTTGCAGTTTTACAGTGACAGAGACTGTAGCTCAACCAATAGAGCAAAAAAAAAGAAAAATGCCCTGCACTCAACAAACCACCCCCACTTTTGTGCCTGCAAGTGAAGGAGATTTTAAACTAGCCACCAGCAGTACCAGAAGCATGAGATGAAGTAGAAGTACCCACAGCAGGTCTAAGCCACCCTGGAGCTCACCCACCTTGGACCTGATTCAGAGGAAACAATTGCCATGTGATGGATGTATTTCATAGTCTGCCATGCTCTGACAGACATTTAATGACAAAGCATGACTTACTTTGGGAAATGTTCTCTTCTGGTATAATGATGGCAAATTCACTGTTTTCAAACCATGCCAAAATCGTCTGGCTTGGATGAATGCATAGAGAAATGCATATTATTGGACTGCTAGAAGTTAAAATGAGAGTGATTTCAATATGAAAAAATAACTGTTGTCAATATAAGTTACTTTTTTGTTACAGAAATATAATCTGTCATTGGCAAGGAAGTTTCAATGTGCCAAGGAAATTATGTATTATATAAAATCTTAATAAATTTTGCAATATTGTGTTATCTTTTAGAGTTTTTGGAAGGGGTCTGAGACACAGAAGATTCCCTACTTTTCAGGGTTCAAGATACTGCATTATTTTCTTTAGAGTGAAAATGACAGACTGGAATATTTGTGGAAGGTAGATGAAGAGCTTTGTTCCTGGACTTGTGTGTAAGAGCCTTCTCTCTGTCCTCCCCAAATGGTTGCACTCAGTTTCTGCAGGGCACACAGTACTTACGTTCTCACTTTCTGTTTGACTGCTGTAAGGATGTGACACCTGGAGGTGGATACAGTGGTGATGGGCTGTGCTGGGACCAACATGCTCTCAAGACCTGGTGGTGGCCATTTCATGTCCAAACAAGTGCTAAGCAGTAAATTTGCAAAGACTTGCAAGTCTCTCCTCATGAGGTTCACTTGGGATTGCCATGGCCATGGCCAGCAATGGGTGTAAAATATTTGCTTGCAGATGAGGAAACGTGAAGAATGTGATTAAATTTTCCTGTCTGATCAGGGGATTCTTCCCTGTCATGAAATCAGATGTAATAGAAAATATTTTAAAATATTTTCATGCAGATGGGTTTGTACTCAAAGGAAATTGAGAGAATGATGGGAGTTAACATTATGGGAGAGAGCAGAAAGGAGCAATATGAGCGCCTGAGGAAACTGCTGCTTTGCCTCGTCTCCTGTCAGGAAATAGCTCCTTAAGTACTGCACTCCAAAATTGTCATCTGCTTGTTTTAACACAAAATACCATCATGTAAAAATACCTTTCTTCAGTCAAGGAGATATGAAAGCTAATGCTCTCAAAAACTACAGCTTATAAAGGTTTAAAGACATGGGAAAAAAATGTTGAGGGTTATAAGCCATAATATTATGACCCATGTTAAAGAGGCAATTATTTTTTTCACGTATAAATCAGTGCTATAGATGAGGTCTAGGGAAGCCAGCAAAGCTCGTTGCTGCTGAGTGCCTTCCTGCTCGCCACCCTGCTCCTTGTGCTTTATCATGTCTAGAAATCTGGTCCTTTACACAGGTACCTACATTTGAGTCCAGGTTTAGATGCTGTAGTTGGAAAACAGCAGGGCCTTGTCAGAGCCCAGGTCTGTGTTTATGAGTGTTTGTTACTCATCAAGAAGATGTCCAGCTTGGTGTTGAGCTCAGATTTTCTTCTGGCCTGCAGTAGGGAGTGGGAAGATGGAAGAGCGTGCCAGCATCCGGTGTATGTTCAGGCATCTGCTTTTCCAGATGGCTCCGCTGATGGAGGGAGGACCCACAATCATGGCTTGGAAAGCCTCACAATGCTTGATACGTTAACACCTAACTACTCTGAGATGCCTCATCTCTGATTATTAGTTTGCTTACAGGTGATGCTATTCTGATATGCAAGGAACTACAGAACTTTTTTTCTGTTACTTCATTTAGTTTCATCCAGAAAGCAACTATCAGTGTTTCTTCCCTAAGGGAAGTAATACAGCAACTTTGTTTCCAAAGAAGTTGAGCATTGACAGCAAATAAATTTCATTTTAGGCATATAGCCTGAACTCCTGGTGGTTTCCGTTTCCATCAGATAAATGATGCTTGGTTTTGGTTTAGTCACTTTGTGTGCTGCAGTGGGAACTCGCATCCCCTGCAGCATCTCTTCCACAAATTGGTTTGCGAGAGGTTTAGAGGTTGGAAGTAGCCAAAGTGGAAAGTAAAATTAAAACTCCCTAAAGAAGCAATAAAATTGTAGATCAAAATATAATCCAGATATAAACCCATTCAGTGTGCCCGTTTCTGAATACAGCACACTCCTTGCTTTGAGATTCTGGTATGCTCTCGCCAAAAATGTGCATCCTAAAGATGTCATCATATATGCTGCTGACATAAAATAGGTAAAAACTTTCTCACTTATTAATTCCAATCTAAGTCAGTACTAAGACCCCTTGGAGATGGTTATGAAGAATGTGGTGCTTGGTGTTCACAAACCAGCTGCTATTGTTGATTCATTATGTTGCTTTCTGTTGGAAACTTTTCAGAAACATTCACTGGGAAACTGCAGGGTGGATTGAGATTCTATTTTTTCCTTTTTCTAGTTACCTCTGTTTCCTGTACAGGCTCTTTTTGACTCTTTCCCTCTTACCCATGCCAGTCTGGTGCATCGTTGGTGGCTCACATGCTCTGATGTCTTACCCCAGAAACTCCTCTTTCCTTTCTGCTTCCCACATCATCTTAAACCTGCTCGGAAGACAAAACAGTGTGAGAGACTGTTCTCCAGGATGAATTGGGAAGTGCGGGCTTCCACATGAAGTTATCCCAAATGCATGCAATAGTGTGGCAGCAGCCGAGCACTTCTGAGTCTTGATATTGCTTTGATGGGAGCTGCTATTTGTTTCTTTCCCTGCCCAGTCCCACATAATAGTATGCTGCTTGCTGTAATGCTGTGCTAGTCACTCAGGCAGCTCAAAGGCATCTGTAATTATGCTTGCTACTTTCAGCAGTCCAACACTCAGCTTATTTTAGACTGGTGTTCCTGAAAGGTCTTTGGCATTTTGCAGTAGAGTCTGTGTGAGATCCAAGTCGGATTTTCAAGCTGGTAATTTCCTGGCACATCAAATTACCTGCAGGCCTGAAGTCAGCTGACAGCAGGTATAGCTTCTTATTTGGCAAATAAAATTCCAAGATTCAAGAAAAATCGATTACCTTAAAATTATGTTTGATGAGCTATAGGTATATGTTTTATGATTGCATTTCTTAAATAAGTATATTTTTCAGTAATGCACTGAGAATGCTGGTAATTAATGTAAGAGTTGATAAGGTAAAGTTTCTGCAGCAGTCAGTGGTGGGGCAGAGGAATATTTTAGAGAAAAAAGGAAATTAGAATTGCAAATCAGTATTTCATCATTATGAATCAGGGTGGCCAGAAAGAAAGAATGAATGGAAAGCTTCTGCGTGGCTGAGCAGTTGGGTTGATGCACAAGCAATCCCATCCTTTCCAAACCAATAGATAGCTTTGTACTCTGCAAAGCAGCCTGTGGCAGTGGTGTGTGGCAAAATACCCCAACAACATAAACATTTGCAGAAGGGTCGATACCGCTCTGGAAAACAGCTAATAAAATACCCGGGAGCAGCACTGGAGAAGTTAATTCTGAGTGGATTTCATGCTTTTTGGTTATAAGCTAGGATGTTTGCATGCTATCATGATTATCCTACTGTTAACAAGTAGGAGGAAGACAAAATATTCCTCTAAAACCCTGCATTATTATAGGGTCTTTAATCTGGAAATTAAATGTGCATATTTTTTAAAATGTTCTGTGCTTCTGGTTTGTCTCAAGATATCCAAAATATCAGCTGATTTTTTTTTCAGGCTGCTGTGTCTGTGCCTTTTGAGGACAGAGAACATTCCTGAGCCTTTGCAGCAACCTGCTGTTGATTGAGGGAATAAAGGTAACGAAATGCTGAAGAACCTGGAGTATTTCAAGCCAGCACAATAACAGTCCAGCTGCACAATAGCTGCTTTATGTAACTTTGCTGAAAGACGTGGATAAATGTTGTGTGCTGGGTTTCTAGAAAATGGTTTTGAAGAGTCTGGGCAATTTTTTTTCACAAAACATTTGATGTGTCCCTGGTAGAGAATTGGTATTGAGGCTGCCAGGATGGACCGATGAGACTAGGACTCATCACCAGTAGGGCTTGCAAAGCCATTTTATCATCAAATTAATAAACATATTAAGTATGTAGATATGACACCAAATGGATAAAGATCAAAATGAACGATTTGATGGTTTTTTTGAAGTGTGTAGGAATAGGAGGCAGGGCACTCAGTGGTGCTTAAACCCAGAAGTGAGGGAGAAGTGGGTTCTGATCATAGCCCTGAGAGTTATATTCATTTATGTCATGTTGATACTGCAGTTGCTAGTCTTTCATTTGGGCCTTTAATGGAGGATAATTATTCAACTGTCTGAGAAGATATAGGAGAAAAAAAAACAGGAGAAAGACTTATTATCCTTCCCACCCAGCCATCATTTGATTACTGCCATGTTCCCTGCAATTATCCACATCAAGTTCAGGATTCTTGATGAAGGAAAAGGTTGGAAACGTGAAGGGAGATACCATAAAAACAGAAGCAGGGAGAGAAAATCCAGAATCTCATAGTGGTAGGACAGAAAAGAAGCAATTGCACATGAAAATGTCTGTTACCAAATTAGCAGTTAATTAATTTTGTCTTGTTTCACCAAGAAGAATAAGAATAATGTTGGAGGCCAACATGGCAGACTTCCTATTCCAGAGGAACGTGCTGGTGTTTCTTCCAGGCATGGGAGGTGGCGAGTACAGCCATTTTAATCCTGTTAATGTTTTAATGTACCAGCCTGAGAGCTGGGGAAAAGCTAAAAGGGCGGAGTCATGTAGGGCAAGAGGAGGACGTTAAAAAGGAATATCTTTGAGTCACTTGAAATCCTGAGAGTTTTCAGCTTGTTGGGTGCAGGTGGGATGAGAAGCCAGCAGAGTGAGAGGTGGGAGATTTATGGGGGTGACTGTGGTTTGTTGCTCTAAGCCCACAGTGGTGGCATGTCCATTAGGAATGACCCAGGAGCTTGGGTGAAGCTCAGTATGTGAACTGATTTTTCTCTTATTTGGTAGCAAATTAAATTTCAGCCTGCCCCACAGGTGGAGTCAGTTAACTCCCCCACACTGTGTTTTTCATATATGAAAACCACGTGAGGTATATCAGTGGGCTTGTGATGCTGGGGTTTGCTACTCTGACTGTAGGTACCAAGCAGGTATAGAAGCAGCCTGTGATGCTGGGCTTCATGGAAGAAAGGGAAGGCACAACAGAGAGTAATCTAGAAATTCTCACATCATTAAATGCCTGAAATATCTTCTGAGCCAAGTTTTGAACTATGTCCAAACCAATGTGGATTTCCAGCATAATAAACATCACTTTTGAAATGGTAAATGTGTTTTTTAAAGCCAGTACAGCAGAACTGATGTCTCTGCTGGCTGTGTGTAAGGATGACCATTTGTACAACTACCTGTTGTATTGGTAGTACAGTCTGCAGGTGTTCATGGTGTGCAGTTGTCTATCTGTATATTTATCACCATCCATACATGTTTGTGGGCTTTTTCGTATATAAGATGCGCAAGCCTATGGTCTACACAGATTTGAAAGCAAAATTATTCACCACTGCATGTGAAACTGGCTGCTTTCAAAACAAATTGGCAAAAGTGGTGCAAACTGTTAGCTTAGTGATTATCCATACTCCATCTCCAAACTCCGGGGAAACCTTATAGCAGCCTTCCAGTACTTAAAGGAGGCCTACATGAAAGATGGAGAGGGGCTTTTACAATCATAGAATCACCTGGTTGAAAAGGACCTTTGAGGTCATCAAATCCAACCGTACCTGTCCACTACTAAATCATATCCCTGAGAAACTCATCTACCCATCTTTTAAACACCTCCAGGGATGGTGATTCAACCACCTCCCTGGGCAACTGTTCCAGTGACTGACAACCCTTTCAGTGAAGAAATTTTTCCTGATGTCGAATCTGAACCTCCCCTGGTGCAACTTGAGGCCATTTCCTCTCATCCCATCACCTGTCATTTGGGAGAAGAGACCAACACCCATCTCACCACAACTTCCTTTCAGGTAGTTGTAGACAGTGATGAGGTCTCCCCTCAGCCTCCTTTTCTCCAGGCTAAACAACCCCAGTTCCCTCAGCTGCCTCTCCTAAGGTTTGTTCCCCAGCCCCTTCCCCAGCCTTGTTGCCCTTCTCTGCACACGCTCCAGCACCTCAATGTCTTTCTTGTAGTGAGGGGCCCAAAAGTGAACACAGTACTCCAGGTGCGGCCTCACCAGTGCTGAGTACAGGGGCACAATCACTCCCCTGGTCCTGCTGGCCACGCTGTTTCTGATACAGGCCAAGATGCCATTGGCCCTCTTGGACACCTGGGCACACTGCTGGCTCATGTTCAGCCAACTGTCAACCAGCACCCCCAGGTCCTTCTCTGCCAGGCAGATCTCCAGCCATTCTTCCCCAAGTCTGTAATGCTGCATGGGGTTGTTGTGTCCCAAGTGCGGGATCCGGCACTTGGCCTTGTTGAACCTCATCCCGTTGTTCTCAGCCCATCGATCCAGCCTGTCCAGATCCGTCTGCAGAGCCTCCCTACCCTCAAGCAGATTCACACTTCCACTCAGCTTAGTGTCATCCACAAACTTGCTAAGGGTGCACTCAATGTCTTTGTTGAGATCATTGATAAAGATGTTAAATAGGACTGGACCCAGCACTGAATCCTGGGGAACACCGCTCGTGACCAGTCTCCAATTGGATTTAACTCTATTTACCACTGCTCTTTGGGCCCAACCAGTCAGCCAGTTTTTTACCCAGCAGAGGGTGTGCCCATACAGGACAACGGAAGACAGTTTCTCAAGCAGAATACTGTGAGAAATGGTGTCAAAGACTTTACCAAAGTCAAAGTACACCACATCCACAGCATTTCCCTCATCCAATAAATGGATAACCTTGCCATAGAAGGAGATCAGGTTAGTTTGGCAGGACCTGCCTTTCATAAAACCACGTTGACTGGGCTTTATCTCCTGCTTGTCCTTTGTGTGCTGTGTGATAGCACTCAGGATGATCTGCTCCATGACCTTTCCCAGTACCAAGGTCAAACTGACAGGCCTGTAGTTCCCTGGATCCTCCCTCTGACTCTTCTTGTAAATGGGCGTAACATTTGTCAGTCTCCAGTCAAGTGAAACTTCCCCAGTCAGTCAGGACCGATGGCAAGGGGTTTGGTGAGGATCTCTGACAGCTCCCTTAATACCCTTGGGTACCATCTCATCCAGTCCCATAGATTTGTGGACGTCTAATTGGCTGAGCAGGTCTCTAACCAATTCTTCTTGGATCATTGGAGTTTTGTTCTGCTCTCCCTCCCTGTCTTCTGGTTCAGGAGGCTGAGTACCCAGAGAACATCTTATCTTACTATTAAAGACTGAGGCAAAGAAAGCATTAAGTACCTCACCCTTATCCTCATCCTTTGACACTGTTGTTCCCCCTGCATCCAGTAAAGTATGGAGATTCCCCTTGGCCCTCCTTTTGTTGTTAATATATTTGTAGAAATTTTTTATTATCTTTCACCAAACTAGCTGGTTGAAGTTCTAGTTGGGCTTTAGCTCTTCTAATTTTCTCTCTACATGATCTCACTTCATCCTTGTAGTCCTCCTGGGATGCCTGCCCCCTCTTCCAAAGCTCATAAACTTTCCTCGTCTTTCTGAGCTCGATATAAAGCTCTCTGCTCAGTCAAGCTGTTTTTCTTCCCCACCAGCTCATTTTACGGCACTTGGGGGTGGCCTGCTCTTGCACCACTAGGATTTCAACCTTGAGGAGCATCCAGCCCTCATGACTTGGTCAATTCAGAACTGCCTCCCAAGGAACTTTATCAAGCATCCTTCTAAACAGTTCGAAGTCTGCCCTCTGGAAGTCCAAGGTTGCAATTCCACTGACTGCCGTCCTTACTCCTCAGAATTCTATCATTTCATGATCGCTGAGCCCCAGGCATCCTCTCCCTCAAGGCCTTCTCTGTTCACAAACAGCAGATTCAGTGGGGCACCTTCTCTAGTTGATTCACTCACCAGTTGTGTTAGGAAGTTGCCTTCCAGACACTCAATGAACCTCCTAGACTGTTTCCTTTCTGCTGTATTATACTTCCAGCAGACATCTGGAAGATTGAAGTCTCCCACAAGAACAAGGGCTAGCTATTGTGAGACTTCTCCCAGTTGCTTGATTTCCTGGTAAGTGTCCTTTTGCCCCTCGGGAACAAGTGTACCCCATCATTTGCCAGCAGGCTTGGTGTGTAGGCCAACCCATCTTTATCAGGGAGTGCAGTGATAGGATGAAGGGAAATTGGCTTAAGCTGAAAAAGGGCAGATTTAGATTAGACATTAGAAAGAAATTTGTTACTATGAGGGTGGTGAGGCACTGGAACAGGTTGCCCGGAGAAGTCGTGGATGCCCTATTCCTGAAGGTGTTCAAGGCCAGGTTGGATGAGGCTTTGAGCAACCTGACTGAGTGGGAGAAGTCCCTGCCCATGGCAGGGGGGTTGGAACTGGATGATCTTTAAGGTCCCTTCCAACCCAAACCATTCTGTGATTCTATGATCATTACAGTCACAGTTTTTTACTATACTTTTAATTTGTATCTACATTTTTATAAAATATTTTTAATGCCAATAGAATAAAATATGGTTTAATGTTCCATCCAACACTTGTAGAAGAGAAGCACATCATTCCTCCAACCTAGATATTTTCTTAGCTTTGACTGTGTCAGTGCAAACTGTTGAGTTGTGTCTTAGTATGTAATGACATTTCCCAACTTCCCCTTCCTGTGCATTTTGAAATTGAATTTGAGATCCTAATAAATAAAACAGTTGCTCATTCATCTTTCCAGTTTGGATTTACAGTGCACGGGCAGGGTGGTGCAGCACGTTGCAGATCTGAGTATAGGGGTGACACTGCTCGAGCCATGGCATGCAATCCCCCAGCTCAGTGCCTTGCGCTGCTGAGCTCCCACGCTGTCCCTTCTTCCTGCTTTGGGTACCCTCCTCTGCATAGGTAGGGAACATTTTGCATCATTTACGACTCTGATGAAACATAAAGCCCATTTATACATCACTTATAGGTAGCCCATTAATACTTGTTTGCTTATGCATCTGATTTCAGCTGATGATAAAATCCCTTCCTTTTGGTTGTCAAAGTGAAATGTCTCTAGACATCACTGAGAGGAAAAAAATACAGTAAATGGAAAATTTGCTTGCACGTATTGCGCATTTCTTGACATTGAACTTTGTGTTTCCCAACTGAAGGAAGCATGGTGTACACTCCAGCCTCACCAACACAGCCCACTTTCTTGCCCCTGCGTTCAGCTGGACAAGAGGTGCTGCCTGGGCAGGAACACCTGGGCAGGGATACCTGGGCAGGGATGCTTGGGCAGATACCCTTTCATCATTCCCAAAACATCCCACTGTTGCTGCTGGAAGTACTTTAAATTCTCCTTTATTTAACCAGCCCTCCCTTTGTCCCTAGATCCCCTGCCTGGCTCTGCATCCCCAGCACTGATTCCAGCAGAGATGCAGCCTCACAGGGGGTTGCAGACAAGCCCCAGGCTGCATTGTTGCAGAAAGTCCTTATTTTGAGAGCTGCTCCCTGCACAGCTCCTGTCTTCCCACCACCCACCCTTGATGTCTCGATGCACCAGGGAGCTGTGCTGAGTTTGATGTTTAGCGGCGGGATTTAGATGTAAATCTTGTAAAATTCCATTTTACGCAGAGACACGCAAATCTGCTCTTGCTCAAAGGCTCTGGGGGAAGTTGCAGCTGTGGCCGTACCTGCTGCGAGGATTTTCCTGCAGGCAGAGCAGCTCTCCAGCCAGGCAGAGGGAGTGCTGGAGAGACAGGCGGGGATCCTGTCCATAAACACAGCCCCATCCCTCAGTGCCAGGCATAACGCAGAGCACACTCAGGGTCATGATGACCCCTTGCAGGGTGCTCGAAACCCTCCGAAAGCTTTGCTTTTTCTTCTGGTTCGGTGGAATGGATAAACCAGGCCTTTTGCTTTACAGACATGCTCCCTCCTGCCCGTAACCCGTAACCTGGGAGGGCCCTGAGTCCCCCTATAGCTGCCTGCACCCATGTCAACCCAAGAACCTCATCCCTCACATCCACGGTGCAGAGTGGGTTACGCAGGAGAGACCTGGGAGTGGAGTTTCAGCAGCATCAGAAAACTTTGATTCATCTGCGAAGGTGGTGAATGAATGACGAATATGACCTGGAAAGGATAAACAGGAAAATTAGGATGTTTCTTCAGTTTGGAAAATGCTTGTTTCCCCCCCCCCCCCCCGCCCCATCTCAGGATCACTGGAAGGGATTATACAAATGAGAGCAGGAAAGTGCAGTTAGGGCTTTGCCAGAAATAGATTGGGGTTTTTTTTTCTTCTGATATAAATGAAGAAATATGGGAGTCTGTAGAGGCTGTTCCACATGCACCTTCACATTTTGATTGCCAAGTCATTTGCATTCGTATATAAAGTGACATTCACCCTGCAACGGGAGTTGACATGTAATCACAAAGAATAAAAACTCCTGGAAACATCTCTGTGCCACTGATACAACTTCAGAAAGACAGAAGTTTAGAGTAAGCAGAAAATGTACTGAATATTTTCGGATGAGTAAAAGAGAAGTATCATCTTGGAAGATGTTAAGTGTTATTTTTTTACCTAATCGCCGTCATTCATGGATATGGTAAGTATTACTTGCTTTTGTCTGGATCAGAGCAGTTCTGGTGGGTAAAAGAGCTTGCAAGTGTGTGATTTTATGTTCGCAAAAAGCAGCTGCTAAATGGAAGCATTGATAAGGGTATACATGTCCCTCCAGCTGTAAAAATTGTCAGGGTGCTTGCTGAATATTTTCTTCTCTTTCCTGATCAGGTTTTGATCTCACAGCACACCCCCACGATGCCTAGAAATCGGGGGGGTGGGGGGTGGTGGTGAAAAGGGTGGGAAATTTTGTATTGTGCTTAATTATTTCTGTTATCAGATATGTGTGAACATATATTTTCATTTTAAAAAGTAATGAGTCAGTAAACGTCTTTTCACTTGGGCGATTTCATGGTGTTAGCCCTGTACCTTCTCAAGTCTGTTGTCAACTGCTGTTGCATTTTAATAAGCAGATGGAGCTGCTGCTGCTGCCTCTGCTCTAATCTGGTCGTGTTAGGGCCAAGGGAGATATGAGGAAAACTTCAGAGGCATGGCCCACAGTGGGTGCCGCAGGTTGTGTTTGACTGCACCAAAATGTGATTCCTTTGTGTAGGTAAAGGTCTGCTGTTGGAGTTCAGGTATGAAGTCATTGGATAATGTGATGTATATATTATTATAGTTGCAGATATTCTATGTAGTCTATACAGCATCTTGTAAGAATATGAAATATAGATGGAATTTGATATCCTAGATATTCAAGTACTTTGTTCTTTAATCTTACCCATACACATACATATTCCAGTCTTACATAGAATTTATTCTATGTAATCTTATTGTTGCTTATAATAGTTTAAATTTGGCTCCCTTTGCATTAGGCTCAGAGGTGAAACTGTTTGTGTATATTAATGAAAATATCAAGGCTTTGAGTCTTTAAGCAGTGCTGTAAAGATGCACAGCTAGCTTTCCTTTTCCAAAGCACAGTCTGCTCATTAAGAAGAGCTGTGTGTGGTGTTTCAGGGACAGGAGAATGGAAAGGTAAATATTTAGAGAAGAGGAAAAATGCATTATTATATTATCAGAAGACCTGTGATTAAAGCAAATGTTGAGAAAGGAAGAAACAGGGGGGCCCTAGAAACAAGGAGACAGCAAGAAGGGGAAGGAAGGAAGGTCCCACTGGTTGCTTGAGTTCTCTGTGCAAGGTGCTATGTGTTCTAGCTTCTCAAGAACTGGTTTACATCTGTGTGAAGTTTTCTTAATTAAAAATCCAGCAGTATGTGTCATTACATCGTATAAAGATTAGGACTGTGTCTTCTGCGATCAGTGAGGTGTTGATGAATTGATTGATAGCTGAGATGGAAAAGATTGCTCTTTCTCTGCTGCACTGTGGGTTGGGATGGTTGAGGTTGGTCTCCCTCCTACTGCCAGCTGTGCCAGCCTGGAGGAGCCGTGGCAGTGGCACAGCACTGCCCAGACAACCTCTGCCTTTCAGTGGGACAGAGCTGGTGGCACATGTCACCTCACACCTTCACGCGGCTGCTGTATACTTGCAATAGCAAAAGGTGTTTGCAGCATGAGTGCCAACCCAGCTGAAAAGGTCTAGCATGTGCTGCTTGGATGGGTGGGCTGGCGACCGTGCCCCCTCTCCCATCCCCCTGTCCTTACAGCGCTCGCTCTGTTCAATTCCTGCCTTCATTCCCAAGCAGATGTAATGCTTGCAGAGAAATGAGGACCATGTAATCAAGGTGTCAGACTTACAATTGCTGTGCAATGCGTCACACAGTCTCATAGTTTCAGACAAGCACGTTATCAGCATTCATCATCTTTGTACCAAAATACAGCTTTCCTTTCTCCATACATGCCCATTCATCTGCAGTGGTTGAGGAGAGCTCAGATGTGATATCCAGGCATGCGTGTTGAAGATCCTAGCAGGTTCTTGATAAGCAGTGGCCATGGAGCATCAAAATCTGTGTAACATTGCTCCTGCAAAATTGTTCTTCTGTGCGAGCAAGCTCCAAAGGCAGCCAGCCATGGGGCATGTGGTCCAGTGCCGGCAGATCAGGCGGGGCAAGCTCAGGAAGGAAGATGTGCCTTTGCTGCCAGTGCTCAGCAATCTGTCAGATATGAAGGACAGAGATAATTGAGGAATCATGTGGCTGCGCCTGACACACAGGCAGGTGTTGCTGCACATTAGCAGAGCCCGTATCAGACCTATCTTGGAATTATTACCATGGCTTCCCCTTGACATTTTGGCAGGAGGAGTTCTTGGTTGGATTTAGCGAGTTCCTTGAGGAGAAACACTAGTAGTTTAAGACAGGAATATTGGATCAGAAGAGAAGAGATGGGAAGCATTAATCAATTTGCCAGAAATACAAATGCTGGGAAGAGGAGAGACTGCGTGTGTTAGCTATGGACAGTGCAAAAGCCTGGGCAGAGCAGAGAGTGTCACAGGAATACACGTTTCTTTGAGAGAAAGGAGAAATAAGTTTCTGTAGTTGCAAGAGCAAAAGTAATTTTAGCTCTAGGAGGTGTCAAACTGAAACAAATGCTCAGCAGCACAGTATTGCTAAGAGGGAGGGTTGTCAAAGATTGGTCCTGGAGACAAGTGGGGCCATCTGGAGCCGATATGATCAATCAGAAAAGTTTCAGATCAGTACGCTGTACCGCTCAAAGGAAGCCACCAGTATACTGGTTTACAAAGGATTGGATAGGTGTTATCACAAAAATTTACTTAACCAGTACACAGAACGCTATGCTGGTCTAGTTACAGTTTCAGACTGAGTCTTGCAAATTACAAACTTTGTAACCTAGTTGCTTGTTCAGAGCCTGCACCAAGGATGAGATTTTTTAATTACTGTTAGCCATTTGCACCTTTTCTTCAGGCATTTTGTTCCTCTTTAATACATTTTTGGTCCTCTTCTGAAGACCCATCATGCATAAGGAAACTCTTCAACTGAACTTTAAAAAAAGTGTTGTAGACGTTGGAAGCATAACTAATCTGAACTATCAAAAATACATTAATTAAATTAAAAAGTAACCATTCCCTGCCAGGTGCAAGTGAACAAAAAACCGGTCTGCGTTGCAAAGTGGTTGTTAAAAGCAAACGCCAATGATGCAGTTTCAGAGAAGCTGTTAAACAGTGCAGCCTGGGGCAGGCTGGGATGGCCTTTAGATTCAGAGCACTGGATTCTCCACCAGGATCAAGAGACAGGCTGGTGGCTCCTGTCAACAAGTGGATTATGTGGAGCATCAGTTCCTACTGCTTTTGGGGGGAGAGGGGAAGGCTTTGTGCTGTGCTGAGTGATGCTCTGGCAAAGCTGGGGCTTTGGAAGCTGTGCTGCAATGGAAATAGTTGTCTGTGGTTGGGAGTGCACCAGCGTATCCATTCTTGTAAATGCATGGTGGAGAAACAAGAAACTTGGGTCTGTACACTGCACGAGTGATGCAGTGACTGAACAGCAGCTGCATTGTGTCGATGGGGAGCGGTGGCACGAAACCCCAGGTCTCTGCTTTGGATTGACAACACAGGGATTCCCTGGAGGTGCTCCTCAACCCACAGGTGACTGCAGTCAGAGGCCCAGGGGCTCTTGGATATCTTTGTATCGGTACTGAAATAGAAATGCATATTTGTCATAGGGATGATAACCACAGGATGTTTGCAGTTGTTACAGCTGGATATGAGGCAGGAAGTATTTTTCATAATGTGGTACCATATATACTGACTCTGATTTTTAAATTGATTTTTGAATTAACTCTTCTGCTCAGAGAAGAAGAGTTCAATGTGGTCTGGGAGTGAACACTCTCCAACATCATAGGTAAAAATCTGTTCTACCTTCAAGTTATCCTGCTTTTGTGAGGCTTTTCTGTAACTTTAGACATATTTAAAACATTTTGATTGCCTTTGTGTATTAATCCTGTAGCCTTCTATGAATAGGTAGTATCTTCAACAAAGAAATGATTTATATGCAGAGGGTAGGTATGAAAGACATAACTCAGAAATCTGTAGGCACAATTTAGAAACATAAAGCCAAATATTTCTCTTGTGCTCACAAATGGCTGTAGGAAGCACAAAGAACACGCTGTTGAAACATGTCTGCAGCGAAGACAATGCCTGGCTGGAAAAGGATTTTTAACAATAAAATAGTGGGAATTTAATTGGGTCTGAGCAATGCAGGATTTGCTTTTGGTATTTGAAAAGCTGGTTACATAGGGATTCTGGTTGAGGAATGGGGCTTGGTATTTAGTGACCTTTCCCTTTGATTCATGCTGTGTCTTTTCAAGTTGTTTCTGACTATATTTTCATACTGGTCTTGCAAGGCAGAAGATGAGAGTTAGAGCATTGTGGCTGCTCTTGTCATATTTACATTAACTATCTTAACTTCCAGTGAAATAATCTGTGTTTATTTAGATAGGAAACTCTTTTTAGCCAAGTTCATGTATATCTATGTCATGCACGTTAAGTTATTTTTTGAGTCTTTTCCTCCTCCTCCTTGGTGCCAGAGGTCTAAGTCCTTACTTGATGCAAACACCTAATTCTCTGTTGGCCCCATCACTGACAGGGGTGAGGCTGGGTGGAGAAGCTGCCCTGGTAGCTCAGCAGATGCTACTCCCCAGCCTGGTTTTGGTGGGTCTCCAGTGAATACCCTTTGGGTTAGGTGGCACTCAGGATGGCCAGGAAGCCACATGCTGACTTTATCATATGAGTCCAGGTTCTCCTTGAATGCGTTTAAAAGGGAAGGCAGGGGGATACCTTTGGGTGCTTGACTGGCTTGCAAAGGTCTGCTGGTTAGCTTCCCTGCTTTTTGGCCTCTAAGCATGCTTGTGCATCTCTGATTTTTATACTTCCCTTATCACCAGTGCATATAAGCCTGAGAGATTATTTTTAATAGTCCTACAGGGAGTGAAGATAATCTTATTTCTTCCTATGTGATTGCCCCTACTTCCCTGCTACTGTGGCTGTGTCCTGAGACCTCATCCTGGCCACCACCATGTTTCCACCACTGATACCTGTTCCTCCCAGCATCTATCCTGTGTGTGCTCCACAGCAGCTTAAGAGATGCTGCCTGACTCTTCAGGCGGGTGCTGTGCACAGCGGTCCTGTGCTGTACCGTGCTCATACAGCCAGATTTAATATCTCAGATGAGAAAGGCTGGATGAACTAGGACAATTCCTTGATAAACCAAAGGTACTGTGTAACAAATACATGTGGCTTCACAGCCTACAGCAGTAGTTCCTCAGATCGAATGGTACCATGGGTTGATTTCTTATTGCACTTGTTTTCATGTTTAACAGTTAGACTGATGGAATTGACACATTTTCATATGCATGCCTTATAAAAAAGCTAAAAAAGATAAACTATTTAAGACTTGCAGCAATTTTATTTTCTAGAATTTATAGTGAGAGCTACATCAAAAAGCAACAGAACCATGCAAATAATTGAGAAAAGAGGAGGGATATAAGTAAAGTTATTATTAAATCCCTTTATAAGCCAAGTAACATTTTTGTTTCTTTTCAATTTAATTTTTTCTTCCAAAAAAAATTAAAATTCCAGAAGAGCTTTAGTGCTTTAATCCATTTGCCATCTGCAGTTTGTAATACCATTTTCATTGTTAATTGTACTGAATGAAAAAAATGCTCTCCAAGTAATGGGGAGCATTTGCCATTGTAAACGTTGAAGCATCACTGCTGCAGTGCTGTGCCAGGAGTGCGTGATTAATCATCGCAGACCCAGGCAGGCCACTGCCTTACAGAGCTCTGATTTCTCTGGCCCATTGACGTCACTGGGAGGTTTCAAACCACTAAACGTGCACATAAATGAAATAATGAAAAACCAGAAAGGCTGGTTCCTGGTGCAGCAGTCACCAGCAGATTGAGCTGTTGGGGGGAGGGCGAGGCTGAGCATCAGGAATCTTTCTCTTTTTAAGAATAGTTTTTTAATACCTTTTTTGCCTAAATGTGGAGAAGTGCTTTTAAGAAAGCAGCATCATCATTACAAAGTGATTCTAAAGATGCAAACAGGGGTTCTGTGGTAAAAGAATCACATTTCCAAGAAGTTGTGTCCTCAGGTCAGCATGGACATGGGTTGCGTGAACAGGGATGTGTGAGCTGTCATACCAGAACAATATTGATTTACAGGGATGCATCATTGGTAGCTGATTCAGAAGAATAAAACCGAGGGTTTCTCTTGGAAAACCTTTCCTGTTTTGTTCTTTGTTTCACACCCTTTATCTAGTTAGTATTTAAATAAATAAATAAATAAAACTGAAGGCTATAAAAATGCTGAGAAAGGGGAGACTGGAGGAGGGGCTGCAGGAGAAGACCTGGTGCTGCTTACCTGTAACAAACAGCCTGGTCTGCCCAAAACTGCTTATTGTGAGTAGTGCCATCATGCAGCATTTTAATAATTTTGCTGGGTGTCTGCACAAACAAGCTGTAGTTCTGTGAGGTCCGTGATGCTATGGCTATGTCAGATAGATCAGCTGAAATGGAGCAGACCTCATCACTGTCTACAACTACCTGAAAGGAGGTTGTGACAGGGTGGGTGCTGGTCTCTTTTGCAAGTGACAAGCAATAGGACGGGAGGAAGTGGCTGCAAGTTGCACCAGGGGAGGTTTAGACTAGACATTAGGAAGAATTTCTTCACTGAAAGGGTGGTCAGGGATTGGAACAGGCTGCCAAGGGAGGTGGTGGAGTCGCCATCCCTGGAGGTGTTTAAAAGACGGGTGAATGAGTTCCTTAGGGACATGGTTTAGTGGGGAGACAGGTACAGTTGGACTCGATGATCTCGGAGGTCTCTTCCAACCTTATGATTCTGATTCGGATTCTATTCCGCACCATACAATGTCATACTCAGGATATAAACTGGGGAGTTGGCCGGGGGGCTGTGATTGCTGTCCAGGGATGGGTTGGGGATCGGTCAGTGGGTGGTGAGCAATTACATTGTGCATCACTTATTTTGTGTGTTATTATTATTATCATCATCATTTTCTCTCCCTTCTGCTGTCCTATTAAACTGTCTTTATCTCAACCCATGAGCTCTTTTTTTGTTTGGTGGTTTGGTTTTTTTTCCCCTTCTCCTCTTCATCCCTCTCTGGGAGGGGAGGATTGAGAAAGCGGCTGCATAGAGCTACTGCTGTCTGGGGTTAAACTCCAACAAAGCTTCAGAATCTTTCTTTTTAATATGGTTGCCCTCAAAAATACGAAGGAAAGATGTCTCACTGTGGACTGGAGGGTGACCAGTGCATGGTTCAAGACGGCTCTCCTCTCATAGCATCTGGACATTGACATAAATCTGCCATAATCCAGAGTTGCCCAGGACAGAACCAGTAGAAATAGGAGTTGGATAATGATTACAGTTTCAGGTTTGCAGTGTGGGGAGAAAGATTTTTAATCACATCTTGTTTCCTTTAAAAAGTCCTTCTGAGGAATCTCATCTAGATGAGGAATAAATACCATAGTTATTAATTACGAATCTGTGTTACTCAGTGCTGACTAGGACATAAGTAGTGACAGGACTGCGTACCGGAAAATACTTTGTTTAGTTCTCAGGGTTCCATTTAGGCTGAGCTTTGGACCTGGGAAGCAGAGGGCAGTGCCCACCATCCATCTGTCCTGCTCTGGGCATCGTGTTGGTAAGGGTGCTCCTGCACAAGGTGTGCCTGGCTTTATTCTGTGCAGAAGCAGCTTGAGTAGAGATAACACAAGGGGAATGTTGCATGGTCCTGGGAATAGCTTTTTCATTTTTCCCATTGGCAAGAGGGATAAATTGTAGGGGGCCAGTTCATTGGTAATGTGGAGCTATTCTTGGGATGACAAAACTGAAAATCACAAGCTGTGGGAGCATGTGTTTAAAAAAAAAAAAAATCACTCAACTTCTAGAATTCTTTGTATATAACAAAACCCAGGTCAGTAGGAACCCAAAATTTCACTCATTCCTTCTGCAGGATCCAGATTTCAAACCCATTTTTCATTGTGTTGCTCACTGTAACAGCTAACTGCCTGAAGACTGCCTTACGTGCCAGTAAGTTTGTATCTAAAAGAAAGCTTTATACCAGTTATTAACCTCTGTAAAAGAGGTTTATGAAGGATATCCTGATAAAGCTTTAGAAACAAGAATCTGCATTCCTAAGCCTGCTAAGATACAAGAGTGGAAAAAGTCCTAGAGCTTCTTAGAAACCCTGAGGTCCATTTTTGCATTGCCTGATGCTGGTGCCGTGTTGTGCCATGGCACGGGGAGCAGTGGCCCATGTGCTCAGCATCTCTGCAGCAATATTCCTGTAGAGAGAACCCAAAGAAGCTTGGGTCAAGGTCAAGCCCCTGCCATGTGCCTGAGCCATAATAGTCCTTAGTTATGTTGTCACCTATGTTTTAACAGAGTTTCTTACCTTGTTTGCTTTTCTATGCCAGGTCTGCCTGCCCAGATGAGGACTGGGTGCTGCAGGCAGCAAGAAGGCAGGAGATAACTGGCTCCCACCTGGACTCCTGTGTCCTTCGCTTAACAACCAGCACTAACAAGGCCCCAATTAGTGTATGTATGTTAAGATCTGCTTTCAAAAGGCCATCAGTGAGTCAACTGTGAGTGTTTGTCTCTGGGAAGGGCTGATCCCTAACTAACACTCTTGCCAAGTTTAAAATTAAACCTTTAAAGCAATAGCCTGAAATAGAAAAGAGAGAAAAAAATAAATCGAACCCAGTAACCTCCAGTCAGCTTCTGACAGACCATTTGTTATTGAAGGCAGAATATGTTTTCTGTAAGCTTAGTAATTTTTGCAGGAACTTTCCAGGCAGATTTCATCCTAAGCAGGTCAGGCTTGGACAGGCTGTGGCATCTCACTGAGTGTGGCTTTTTGCAGTGGGAAGCTTTAAGCAATTTTGCTTTATGTCTCCCTCTGAGGCATTTATACCTACTGTGTGTGTGTTCACTCCAAATAAAGTTTAACAATTCATGTAAGCAGTAACAACAGAAAAATTAAGCCAACTGATTCTATTGTGGTTAACACAATTCTGAAACTTTATAGAAACTCTCATGATTCCTCTTTTATCATGGAAGACTTCCCATATTTCCTTTTTCTTTCTGTTTATGTGTTTGCCTGGATCACATATCGGCATGGAACTTGTGTTTGAATACAAATGTCAGATGTGGACTTTGGTATTAAGAAGATTCCCTTCAGCCTCCCCCTTTGCTTTCCTGAGCTGCTGGGCCACTTGCAGTATCTGCTCCCGGGAATGGGCGCCCCTCCGTTCAATGCCACGTGCTGTGCCCCCAGAGTTGCTATTAAATGTGAAAGAATGATGATGCTAAAGTTTTATCTAGGAGCTAGTCCCTGAGAGCTAGAGGACATGTAAACCTGCCATGTATTTATATGTTTTCTTAGATGAAGGCAATAGGTGTGGTGAAATGACTGGGAATTGAATCAATTCAAAGGGCCTGAGTCCATTATAAAATATTTTTAGAAGCCATGGATAAAACGTTATAGGTCAGTAATATAAACTAACAAAATAAATGCATTGTTTGATGATTTAATTAATACAGTTTTGGGATAGGAACAGGGAAAATGCAGAAGACTGGAAAAAGCAAATATAGTAGGTGTTTGTAAAAATGAACAGGTCTTAGTCTTGACAATTCTTTCCACAGGATTAAAATCTGTCATCATTAAATGCCTATTAAAAGCACATTTACCACATTTAAATCAGCATATATAGTCTTGCCTGTTCTGCTCTTTTGATTTCAATGGTTTGGCCCTATGTCAAAAGCACAAACATGAGCAATGTGCAGCATATGTGATTGGTGGGTTTGTTTATAGAAGTAAGAGAATTAGGAGAGGAGCTGAATTTGATAGACAGTATATATTTGGCTTTTAGGAGAGCATTAAATACAACTTTGAGTATTCAAATTTACTCTCAAAAGAGGAGAGCTATAATATGGCCAGAAAACTGGCTGTTAGCTAAAGATGCAAGTGGGTGTCCAGGGAGCATCAGTAAGGTCCTGCAGGGAGAGGCTGCTCCAGGGAGCTTATTACCTAGCCTGGAGGGATTAACATATGCAGAGTAATGTGCAAAACTTTTGTTGTCTAAAGGTTGAAAAAGTGAAAAAATAAATACTTGGTTTCCTGTATATTAGTCAAAGAGAAGGGGAGAGAAGAGGGAGCTGAAAACATTGCGCAGCAGCGTGGTGGTGCTCCAGATAAGGGTGGCTGGAAAGGCGAAAAGAGGATGAACTGAAAAATGCTGAGAATAACACGAGAAATGAGCTGGTAGCTACCATGCAGTCTGGAAAAGACAGTTTGGCGAAGCAGGCTCGGTATCTAGGACAACAGCTGACATATTTCCAAGGAAGTCACAACAGTTATTGGGAGTTCAGGGTTTAAAGTAGAAAACGAGACAGATTCAGCACGACACAGCAGTGCAGTGGGCTGTAGGGTGACCTGCAGGAGATGGATGGACAAGGTGCTTTGTGGTGCTGCCCACTGATTCAGCCGACTTCTTGATCTCAGAGAACCTTGAACCTACTTTGAAAAATGCATACGTGTGATTTCAATGGGTTGTCACATTTTCCACCCTGTCTCCAAGAACATGAGCAAGTTGCTTTACCTGTGAGCATTCTGGGAAGGAGCTCGGCTGCAAGTGAGATGAGTGGCCTGAAGGCACGTCGCATGTTTGGACTAGGGAGGTGCCGGATATGGGGTAGGCAGAGCCTTTCTTGGAGGGAGTCAGAGGTATCTGGGAGATCTACCTAGGTATCTAGAGATATCTTATCAATGCTGATCAATCTCCAAAGGGAGGGAGGCAGGAGGAGGGGACCAGACTCTGTTCGGTGGTGCCCAGCAACAGGACAAGGGGCACCGGGCACAAACCGGAGCATGGGAAGTTCCACCTGAACATATGGAAAATCTTTACTGTGAAGGTGACACAGCACTGGAACAGGCTGCCCAGGGAAGGTGTGGAGTCTCCTTCTCTGGAGATATTCCAACCCGCCTGGACACCTGTGCAACTTGCTCGAGGTGACCCTACTTTAGCAGGTGGTTGGACTGGATGAGCTCTAGAGGTCCCTTCCAACCTTGACTACTCTATGATTCTATGATCTCTTAGATACATCTCCATCAGGGACATTGGCGTTGGCTCAGGAGCTGGTAGGCAGCACCATCGCAGCTGCTCTGGCTGCATTTGCCTATACCTGCTGAGCTGTCCTCAGAGGCCCACTGAGTAGCTCCTGCCCAAAGGGACTTAACTTCTGGCAGGAAAGATGAGGGAGCAAGGCCAGCTGCCTGAGTACATGAGAGCATTTCATTGGGAGCCTGTTTAAAAGCAAAGGTTATGCATCTGGATACTGCTTCAGTTCACATGCTGGTGTATGATTGCTGCAAAGACAAGTGAAAGTTTTCTATAATTTTGTGTGTTTGTTTGGAGGATGGAATAGGAGCTCTCTTAAGAAACCAACATTAAAGAAAACCAACATAAAAGAATTAGCAGCTGGCAAAATCTGGAAGTTTAGTTCATGTAAAAATGACAGCAGCAAGTAGCCTGAGATGGGAGTGTGTTGGTGATGTTTTATTGTACACTGAGTACTGGACATGACTTAGAGATTGAAAAAACCAGTATTTCCACTTGTAATACCCACTAGATTATTTTATAACGCACAAGGAGCAGGTCTTATTCAGCCAAAAAGTAAACTTTGGATCTTCCTAATGTTCTTTCCTGTAAACATTTTGTGAAGGTAAAGGATACATGTGTCCTTAGAGATGTGCGTAAATGCCAGAAGATGAAAGGACAGAACTTGTTTGAAAATGAGGTTGTGAGGTCAGGTGAGGGAAGTCCTTTTTTAGTCCTGTCATACCGTCAGTCTCTTCCATGGCTTACATGGGGATCTGCCCTACAGTTCCCAAAGACTTTGGTATTCACTGCAAACGACAAACCAGCCATGCTTAGGTGTAGTGCAGAGAATCATAGGCTGGTTTGGGTTGGAAGGGACCTTAAAAATCATGTAGTTCCAACCCCCCTGCCATGGGCAGGGACACCTTCCACTGGATCAGGTTGCTCAGAGCCCCATCCAACCTGGCCTTGAACACCTCCAGGGATGGGTCTTCCGCAACTATACCAGGCAACCTGTTCCAGTGCCTCACCACCTTCACAGTAACCAATTTCTCCATTTTATCTAATCTAAATCTCCCCTTCTTTCAGCTTAAAACCATTCCCTCTTGTCCTATCACTACATATCAGCCCAGGCAACACTGAGGTTATGGAATTTATTAGAGGAAACTGTTGGTGTTTCAAGCAGGTTCCTTGAAGGCTAACAGACTAGTTTAGTAGCATGACATCTCTAATGTTTCATACTACTTCATTACACCTTTTGAATTAAGCTCCATCAAAATGATACACCGTTCTGCTTTAGCTGGTAAAGCACATGTATTTTAATTAGATAATCTCTTTATGATTAACTATTGGATAAATGTACTTGTTCCCTTAGGCTTCTATGAAACTGTTTGTATTTTTCCCTCAAGACAGCATGTTTGTGCACTGTGTGTGAAAGGGCTACCCTGTGCTGCCAGAACCAGAAGGGTATGATAGGAAATGGTTACCTGAAAACCCAGGCAGTCAGTATATGCAGATGCTAATTCTGTCTGATGGAGAGAAGATACCTTCAGGTTTGGGATCTAAAATACACTGCATTCAAGTAAAATATTTATCAGCTTTTTTTTATGATATGACCACATGAATCTTAAAACCCCAAATCTGCTTAATTTAATAGTAAGTCCCTCATGGCTAATTTTGTATGCAGTACACAGAGTAGCATGACTATTCTGGGATATGATCCCAGTAACAGTGGTGAGTCATCAGCCACAGCAACGGTAATGATACGAGGATCTATTTATTACTGTTCTTCTAAGCTGTGAGTTCTTCTAAGCAGTGAGTTCATCTAGAAATTATGTAATTATTCCTCCTGGATGCTTTTTCTTATTGGTTTGTAATTACAGAATATTCTCAGAAGACTTCTGTATTTTAAAATTAAGTCCTCAGAATGACTTAATGTTAGAACTGAGAGATTAAATCTTACCTTGTTTATACTCATTTTATGAGACTTTATCAATAATACAGCTTTCTAGTTGTTACACAAACTTTGCTTTTTTTTTTTTCAAAACTATTTAGCACATCATTCACCGGTTCATAAATTTATAAACAAATATGTGGGGTGGAATCATCCAGTCTTAGAAACTGGTAGGAGGGGAAATTCCATGTAGGAGTCCATGGCTCATTGTTTCTTGGGTGTGAGAAGGACTGAATGTGTAACTGCTGAGTTGTCCTCATCACCTCTGAACTGCCAGGCTGTCTCCAGAGAAGGATGAGGAGATCCAAAAGCTTTTAGGGAACGCGTGTTGCCACCCAAGTCCTCCCCCAGCTGGCACTTGTTTTCATAAACAGCCTTCCTGTGCCAAGTGCTACTCGGTATATGTTTCTCTGAGAAAAAGCAGCACCGCTATTCTGCAAAAGTGAAAGGCAGGTTGTTGGCAAGAACTTTTTCCTAAAAAAAAAGGAAAGTGGATGTTAAACCCTCTCAGAGGCCCCTGGCATAACCTGGGTGTCGTGGGAGCCTGGCACAGACACCTTAGGGTTGCTGCTGGCTCCAGCCCTTGGCCCCAGGCTGGAGCTCTCATGCAGCGTTCCCAGCCTGGTGTACCACTTCGTAAGCAGTGCATAGATGCTGATTTACCTTGCTGTTTACACCAACTTGCATCCTGTTTCTACAGTTCCTTTTTACATGTATGCAGTATTTGTTTTCATGTTCTACATCACCAGAAATCATGAGGGATTTCTGTACCTGTTCTTGAATGTCACCTCCTTAGGTCCATCAAAGCATTGCTGTGCCTAGATGTTCTCATATCCTAGGTGCAGGATACCCTTGTTTACCCTTCCAAATGGCTCCTTCATCTCCAACTTGCAGATGCCAACATGACTGTATTGAATTTCTGGGGACTCTACAGACAGAGCTCATCCTTACCCCCACAAGGACATGATTCAGCAGTGCCTCAGATGTCATGATTTACACTGGCAGAGGAAATAATTAGGAAAAATATAGGCAGAATTAAAATTTCAGGTAATTTTTTCAGACTAATAGTTCTCCGCTAGCTGCAGGTTTGCTGTACTCATGTACTCTACATGAGCCACCTCACCCTGGTAGCTTCAGTGCTCAGGCTGCTGAGTCCTCCTGGTGCCACTGGAGGAACACCAGGTACACTTCATGATGCTCCCCAGCCCTCAACACCCAGAAGTCTGAAATCCTTCCCTGGTGACACTTTTTGGGAGCGTGACACTTTTTGGGAGCATATCTGGAATTGTTGATGAACATGAAGAGAACAGCTATCCTCCTTAGCTTTCTGGACAAGAGGAGCCACGTGCTATCTACTGGAACCAGACCTATTTCTATAGAGTTTGTTTCTGGTCACATCAGCCAGAGCTTGTTAGCAATGACTTCAGGTGAAAGGAAACCAAGACATCAGAATTCACTTGGGTAATGTTTTGATTCCTTGTCACGTTTCTAAGCCTGAATCCTTGTGCTTCACCTGTGGCTCTTGAACACCAGGGAAATTATCTCAATGTTGTCATACATTGACGCATAGGGTACGATGTCAGAGTCAAGATCTTGATCCCTGCACAGTTCATCATGTACCCACTACAGTTTCTGCCCACCTGAAACGTTGAGGTATACTTGTTTATTTGTAGGTAGGTGACAAGTTTTTTCATGAAAATTTTCCATAGCATTGAGATTTTATTTTTTTGTCTTTGCCTAAAGCTGAAAAGAGGGGAAAAAAGTCTTATGATAGACTTCAAAGCAGTCCGTGTTCTTGTTGGCACCTATGGGACCAGAAGATGCTTTCATGTTTGTCCCCAGTTGAAATCCCATTGTGAGCTGAGCCACAGCATATCCAAGTAGTACATTTTGGTGCGTAGACAAGGACCTTCCCAACCAAAATTATATTGGCAGTTTTGTTGCCCACAGGTGCAGATCTGGGGCATTTTGGCATAATCTGACCAGAGACAAAATGGAGCATGAAGTAGTTTCCCCGTAAGCGTCGGTGTATTTGGTACTGAATATATTTTGCAGTGATTCAAAGGCTGTAGGTTAAAAAAAAAAACCCAAACCAAAGAAATAAACCTGTTGTATCTTGCCAGAAGTGCTGTGAGGAGCCAGAAGCAGCAGGTCTGGTGGGTGCCAACAGGACACCGAGTCAGTAAGTTTGCAGAATTTGGCCCCAAAATTCCCCTTTCACGGAACAGAGGAAGGAGCTGTGATGCAGCACTCTGCTAATCAGAGAAGCCTGCTCTCTCTTCAGCAGTTGCCTAATAATTCCCAGATGTTTGCAATCTTCATATAAACATGCAATAAAATAATTAATCTTGGAGAAGTAAGGCTGTGGGTGAATGGGGAAGTCACTTCTCCACAGCTTGTTGCTGCCTGTCCCACCCAGCTGTTGGTGCAGGCAATGAGCTGGCATTGGCTGCACTAGCATTGTGGCACATAAAGACCATGTGTCCTCCACTGTGATGCTTAATGGAAACGTGTGCTTGCTCCTTGGCATCCAGAAAAGCTTAAAGTGGGGAAATATGAATGTGTTAATTTGCAGTGTGTGCACCGCCGAACTGCTCACTCCTGAGGGGCTCAGCATTTCTGCTTTTCTGAGGAACTGGATAAATATTTCTTAAATTTAATCTCTATTTAGAAAGGGAAAAATTGTTATGACCTTCTATTTATAATCTATTCCTTACAACTGTACAATAAACTCAACACAGCCTGAGAATTTCAAAAGTTATACAAAGGGCAAGCTAGCAAGGATCTTGAAAAGCACTAAATCACATTTTATTGTTCAGTTATCTTATGGAAGTCTATTATTTTTACACTGATCATATGCAATTTGGCTTTAATCTTTATTATATGCTGTATTTTGACATTTCTGTTCAATTTTTATCACTTCTCTAGCATAAGAATAGACATTTAAAGATGGTTTAGCAATTTGTTTTGAAGCAGAGGTTAATTAAAAATAGGAAGATGAGATGGGTCTGTATTAGGTACATCAGTCCCAGTTCTAATGGGTGTTTTTAATTAGATAACTTTTTTCCTGATCCAGTAAATGCAGCAGATTTCTGTCTTAAAGCATTCAGCGTGATGCTGTAGATGACATGGTGAGATGTAAGCTAGAGGTATGGATGATAGCAAGCAAGAGCTGTAAGTATTGCCTGGTCTTGGAGAAGTTCAGCAATATGGAGCATAAGGTCAGGTATGTGGGGATTCAGAAGAAAAGCTTCAGCTGTACACTAGAAAATCATTAGCTGAAAACAGCTGAGGAGGAGAGCCAATGTGCTGACTGCAGGATAATTGCAAGTCCTGAGCCCTCTTATGGCTTTGCAGTGGATATGGAGTCTCCTCAGAGAGCAACTGTGATCCAGCTGAGATGCTGGTGGTGAAACCTTGTTGTGAAGTGGTGCCCGCTGGTGTGCAGCACCATGGGACATCTGAGGGGCAGCTGGGGAGAGGTGCTGGAAACTCAAAGAAACTAAATACTCAGGAGAAAGTTTGGTAAGTTTATGGAGGAGATTGGTGTAGAGTCTGGAATAGCACAGGACTGGGCACAGAAGCCCACAAATTTTCTTCCAGATTTCTGGACCTGAATCTTATTGTGCCATGTAATTGCTTCCATACTAATACATGGGATAGGGTATCACAGTATCACAAGGCTAGAAAAGACCTTTGAGATCATCGAGTCTAACCTATGACCCAACACCAACACCTACTCATCATCTAAACCATGGCACTAAGTGCCTCATCCAATCTCTCTTTAAATGCCTCCAGGGATGGTGACTCAAACACCTCCATGGGCAGCGCATTCCAATGGCCAATCACCCTCTCAGTGAAGAATTTTTTCCTAATATCGAGCCTAAACTTTCCTTGACAAAGCCTGAGACTGTGTCCTCTTGTTCTGTCACCAGTCGCCTGAGAGAAGAGACCAACCCCTGCCTGACTACAACCTCCTTTTAGGTAGTTGTAGAGAGCAATAAGGTCTCCCCTGAGCCTCCTTTTCTCCAAGCTAAACAACCCCAGCTCCCTCAGTCGCTCTTCATAGGGCTTGTGCTCCAGCCCCTTCACCATCCTTGTCGCGCTCCTCTGGACACACTCCAGCATCTCAACATCTTTCTTAAACTGAGGGGCCCAGAACTGGACACAATATTCAAGGTGCAGCCTAACCAGTGCCGAGTATAAGGGGATGATAACTTCCCTAGTTCTGCTGGCCACACTATTCCTGAGGCAGGCCAAGATACCATTGGCCTTCTTGGACACTTGGGCACACTGCTGGCTCATGTTGAGTTTCCTGTCTACCAGCACTCCCAAGTCCCTTTCCGCCTGACTACTCTCCAGCCACTCTGTCCCCAGCCTATAGCTCTGCATGGGGTTGTTGTGTCCAAAGTGCAGAACCCGGCATTTGGACTTATTAAACCTCATCCTATTGGAATCAGCCCATCTCTCCAGCCTGTCAAGGTCCCTCTGTAGGGCCCTCCTACCCTCCAGCAGATCATCAATAAAGATATTAAACAGGACCGGGCCCAACACCAATCCCTGGGGGACACCACTAGTGACCGGCCACCAACTGGAAGTGACACACCATTCACTATCACTCTCTGTGCTCGGCCATCCAACCAGTTCCTAACCCAGCACAGGGCATTCCCATCCAAGCCACAGGCTGACAGCTTCTCCAGGAGTCTGCTGTGGGAGACAATGTCAAAGGCCTTGCTGAAGCCCAGGAACGCCACATCCACAGCCTTCCTCTCATCCACCAGGAGAGTCACATGGTCATAAAAGGAGATCAGGTTGGTCAGGCAGGACCTGCCCCTCCTAAATCCATGCTGGCTGGGCCTGATCTCTTGGTCATTCTGCAGGTGCTGCATGATTACACCCAGGATTATCTGCTCCATAATTTTACCTGGAACTGAGGTCAGGCTGACAGGTCTGTAATTACCTGGATTGTCCCTACGGCCCTTCTTGGGGATGGGAGTCACATTGGCCAACTTCCAGTCATCTGGGACCTCTTCAGTGAGCCAGGACTGTTGATAAATGATGGAAAGCAGCTTAGCAAGCTTGTCCGCCAGCTCTCTCATCACCCTAGGATGGATCCCATCTGGACCCATAGACTTATGAGGATCCAAGTGGCTCAGCAGGTCTCTAACTTCTTCCTCCTGGATTACAAGGGGCTATATTGCACCCTGACCCCATCCACCACTTCAGAAGACCAGTTGTCCAGTGAACAATTGGCCTTAGTATTGAAAACGGAGGTAAAGAAGGCATTAAGCACCTCAGCCTTTTCCTCATCTTTAGTTACTATATTTCCCTCAATATCCAATAAGGAGTGGAGATCATTGCTGTCCTTCTTTCTGCCATTAATATATTTGTAAAAACACTTCTTATTATCCTTAACAGAAGTGACCAATTTGAGCTCCAGCTGGGCTTTTGCCTCCCTAATTTTCTTCCTACATGACTTAACAATATCTTTGAACATAACCTGACTTACCTGCCCTTCTTTCCAAAGGCAATACACCCTCCTTTTCTCGCTTAGCTCCTTCAGAAGCTTCTTACTTATCCAGGCTGGCTGTCTACCCCTACAGCTCATCTTATGGCACATAGGGATAGCCTGCTCCTGCGCTTTCAAGATTTCATTCTTGAAGTATATCCAGCCTTCCTGGACCCCCTTGCTTTTAAGAACTATTTCCCAGGGTCCTCTCCTGACTAGTTCCTTAAATAATCTGAAATAATCTAATAAAATAATTTAAGAGTATTAACTCGGGTGAGAGTGATTAAATACTGAGTGAGGAGAACTTCCCACTGAAGTGCTGCAGTCTGTCCCAGTCATGGTGTTCTCAGAGTCCCTGATAGCTGTTCCCAGCTCTTGTTATTTCAGGAGCCATCTCAGCTGCAAGCCTCTTACCCAGCAGTGCACCAGCTCAGCTCAAAAAAGCTACGGAAAACTTGCGTTGCTTTGCCTTGGGTGCTCATTGTGCTGGGTTGGAGCAGGATGGGGGGAGTGAAACCACCTCCGGGTGGGCTGAGCCCTGGTGAAGTCTTACCATAAAAACACTAAGGGAAAGATATTGAAGCCAGCTGGAGGAAGTACAGTCAAGGATTTCTTATAAATCATTTCCATGTCAGCTAAAATGAGAATCCCCACACGTGTCAACAGTTCCTGACTCTGGCAAAAGCCTGGGTGGTGTTGAAGCTGGATGACATCATGAATAAAAGGAAGTAATTCACACGGAGAGTGATGCCAGTGAACCAAATTCCTGTGTGTGCCGGCTGAGTTGTGCCTTGGAAAGCAGATCAGAGAAAGTCTAAGCACCCAGAGGGGTTCAATATGTGTCTGTCTTACTTGTGATCTGTTTTGAGATTGAGAGTTGTTGGTCTCCTAAACAAATGTTTCTTATTAACTCTTTCTGACACTGAAGAGCAGAGAAGTGATTGGGTTTGTGTGCTGTCTTGGTCAACAGCCAGTGAGCATGAAGTGGGGACCATAGCCTGTCTCAGCGGAGTGTCTTAGGTCAGCAAAACCAAGAGAAGCTGTGTCCTGCCTGATTGTGAAGAACCATTGTGTGGACGTGTATGGATGGCACAGCTCTTGGAAGGAAGCCCAACAACTCATATCAGGAACAAACTAGTCCCTCTCTTGCAATAAACAAGGCAGAGAGAATGCCCCATAGGTCCAGGGAGCATTACGCTTGGCCATCCCATGTCACAAAGTTGTCCTGGCATGTGTCTCTCCACTTCCTGTAGGGCTACCTGGCTGCAGAGCTCCAATGTCCAGCAAGAGAGGAAACGCAGGGTTGTGAACTTCTTCATTATAGGTTGTCTGCTCCTGGAGTTACAGATCTCTTGAGGTCAGCGTGCTTCTCGATGCTGTCTCAATGAGGATACTGGCTTCTGATTTGAGTCCTGGTGTTGGGTCAAATTGTCAAAAGTCCTTCATGACCACCTTGGTAGGGCCATCGAGCTCCCAGTGTTGTACAACACTGTAACTCTGGAGAGAAAGAGTCTACCTGGTTGCAGCTAGATTTTGTCTATTTTTGTTTAGGGACACTTATGAGAGCAGAGGTTTACTGGAGGAAAGTGGCAGCGAAGGAGATGCTGTGTCTATATCTAGCCAGGTAGAGTGCATTAAAGGGCTTTCTAGAAAATCTGCAGAATAAATATTAGCTGAAGAAATGGACATCTTTGAGTGAAGTTTTGAAGTGGGTATCTATTGAATGTCCCAGTTTCACTCAAATCACAAAGGACTGCCTACAATTTTTTTCATCTGTGAAGACAGTAAATTGTTTGGAGTCTGGAAGAACAAGCTGACCCCCTTTTGCTGTACTGCAATAAAATTATACAGTGTTTTAAAAGCTGTTCTATAAACTCTACACTTACTGCTGCTTTCCCAGACCAGTTTTAGCTGCAGCAGATCAAGGTCAGCTGACGACTGATGCAATATTATGTATTTGTTCCAGACTAAATGAGTTAAAAAGTGGATTCTGGCAAAAAAAAATCCATTCTCAGGAGGAAACACAGAAAATTGCCCAACCTCTTGCAGAAGGATTGCCTTCACTCAGTCATGTCATGTTAGTACAACAGTATATGGAAGTGTCAATAGTATGCCTGCTGACATTTGCTAGCCACATTGCTTAGTGCATGGCTGGAAGGTGCTGGAGTTATAGCGGTGTACATGCAGAGGAGGAACATTTAGAGAATAAAGGACAGAGTATTGACCAGCCCCCTTGCATAACACTTTGCTTTCCTTGTTGGCATTCCTGTGCATCCATAAATAAACTCTGCAATTAAATCCTGTTCTTCAAGAGAGCTGTAATTCTGCAGCTCTGGTGCTGTGAAGCTGAGTCCAAGTGAGCAAGCAAGCTCTGGTGCCAGTGAGCCAAGGCCACAGTGTGAGTCCTGTCAGCTCGCAACTAGGGACCGAGCAGTGGCTACAATATCCAGCCCAAGCTCTGATTCTTTGCTTCTCTGAGTTTAAGTCATGAACTTACCAGTCATATGTTTTTATGCAATTTAATATCTTTTACATGGCTGCATTTTCTCTGCTGTTATTAAAAAATAAAATGAAAAGCTCTCATGAGCATGAATAAGGGTTTATATAATAGGTTGCAATGACTCCATCAAAGCCATTGTGCTCTATCTTGTGAATATCTATTTAATCAGTGGTTTTAAATAAAGACCTTATTTGTGTTAAGTGATTTTTCTTTCTCAGACTGCAGCAAGAATTTCATACTCTTGTGAAGATGGAGTACAGCCAGTCCAGCTACTCTAGGCTTGAATGCTGCTATTGAACCTCCTTTATGCTGGAAAGAGGTCCAAGTACTAAAGATGCTATTCAGATGATTGTGGAGCTGCTACAAGAGTCTAGGAAGGAGCATTGCATTGCTAGGATGTTAATTCTGTGATGAAGTACCAGGGTTTATTAACTAATCTATTAAATTTGAGTCAATAAGCAGATCAATTATGCTCACCAACATTTTCTACATCACAAATTTGCTTGAGAAGACATACCCTGCCATGGCTCACCACTATAACTTAGGAGTTAGGTCAACTTTTTATGGCTTGAAGGCACCCGGAAGGTTTCAGCCTCTGCTCCCGAAGAGAACTTTGTTCCTCCAGCCCTTGCAAGAGTAGCCTTCACCGTGCAGGTGAGAGCAGTGTGTGGTTAAGGCAGTGCTGCTGGCTCCCTGCTGGGCTAGCATGTGGGAGAATGAGCAGGGATGAGATGCACCAACGTGTCTGTGGTCATGTTCTCAGGCTGTCTCAGTGGTCAGTGGTTTTTTGCTTCCATCTCACCCAAGGAAGTGAAAAGGGCTGGTAGTTAATTCCAGCTTGGCTTACTGAGACTAGTGGAGCCTGGGAGTATACATTTAGACAGAATTTGGTTTCTCTGTGTGGCTAATTAAGAGCATGCACAAAAAAGGCTGCCTTGTTAGATTAAGTCATGGAGAACATTTCTTACAATAGTAAAGTGAAAAGCCATAATGAATAAGAAGTGTCCCTACCAATAATAAATCTTTGCAGGGTGACTTCTACGTGGCTTCTCAGTCTGACGCATGCCATTTGCTTCCCCACTGTATGTTATTGAATACACTGAACAGTCTCCCTTGCCCAATTAAAGCAGTACCTTGGCAGAAAGCGAAAATCACAAACCATTTAGGGCTGACTCTGCTCAGAACAAAAGGGCTTGACATTAGGGTTTTGTTCCTCGGTTGCATCTCATGCCACCCAGCTATCTTGTTTACTCTTCACATGACTTGCCATCAGGCCCTTGATATCTATGTGGCATTTTATGCTCATGTCAGTCAGATGTTTTGCTGGGTGACACTAAGTTATTAATATAGCGTGTCATATTTTATTCTGGCTGAGTAGTATAAAGGGAATACCCGTTGTTTGTCTCCCACCCTGGGTTTGTAATCTTGATCTTTTCCAGACGCTCCAGGCTGGCAGACAGATAGCACACAGTCCTGCTTGCCCAGGACTGATTGGTTTCTTGGCCATCATCCAGTTCCAAGTACATCAACACATTTGCAGAAAGCTTTCCTAACCTGAAAACTCAGAGCTGGCCTGATCTCTTATGTGAAGAAAGGAAGGAGCCAGAAACTGCGTCTTGGCCTGGGCTGGAGAAGGCGGGTGCCAGAGGGTGTGGGCAGGTGCCAGGTCTCCTTCCAGTCTCCTGCTGGGACTTAATCTGAGTTTGAACAGGCTAATTTTAATCCATCTTTCTGATTTAAATTATATAGCTAGCAGCAATCTAGCACATGCAGCTTTTCTGCAAGCAGATGAAGGGTTAAACACACCACTCACGCCTACAGCTTATCGAATTATTGATCTGGAAAACTATGTAGAGCCCGTAGTGCTGGGCTCAGCCCTAGCAGGAGGTATTGGTGTGTGCTGGAGTGTTTGCTCAGTGCCTTGACATTGCTGTGGCCTACGTTGCATGGGCAGTGCCGGACCCACTGCTGCAGCTCTGCCTGTGCTCCAGGCAGCCCCTGGGGATTTCAGCTGCTCCTCTCAAGTTTCAGGTGTTTTCTGTCATGTGTTTCATCACTGAAACCAAATATCTCTTTCTCCTTCTTAGAATAACACATCTGTGTTTACTGTCTTCAGGTTTTGCAACAGTGAGGGTTTTCACACATTTTTCTCAATTGTTCTTTACATGAGCCCATTTTGGACATTGATTACCTCTGCCTGCTTGTTCTTTGTTAGCTCAGTACACAAACCTTTATCAATACAACAAAATATTTAGGATATCTGATTTCTGTTATCTCAAGAATGAAGCTTTTACTCTGATGACGTGACTCTTAAACCACAATCAGCTATAATGATTTTGTACCATGCCTACACATTTATGCTTATTCACACTGGAAACTTCATTTTCTGCGTTATTAAATGGTAATCAATTGTAGCAAGTTCTCTGCTAATATTTCTTCCTAATCTCCAAGTGTTTGTGGCTGTATTGCTGCATTGTTTGCCATTACTGGACTTGATGACTTATAGCTGTATTTAATTCATTCATAGTTTGGGGCTGCAATGTATTTTGCTCTCTGCTCCTGCATCTCCATTTCTTTTGAACAGTGCAACTTTATGACTCGTAGTAAGTGACTCCAAAATACTGATTCCAGCAAGTGATTTTCAACATGAAACAGCTTCAAAGGGATCACTAATTAAGTAACATCAAAATGAGCCCTGAAGCAGGTCTTGGGAAGATTTGCAGGTCTAGAGAACACAACAGAGTTATTAAATGGTATTTTGGGTGCCAACAGTGCACTATCTGCTTTTACATCAGAGAAATAATTCCTTCCCAAGAGGTTTTTAGATATTCAGCACCGAGGAGTTGGTTGAGATGCAATATATCTGATGACGCGGTGTGAGGAGGCAGTGTAATAGGCTGGCAGGAGCATTTCTGATGGTCTTTATGGCCTGATGATGAGCCGAGGAAGGACTTGAGCAAGGAGGTAATTTGGCAATAAGAAGACAAAGACTATTGCAAGCACAAACATGCTGTAGAGGACTCACAAGATGATTGTGAAACTGCATGTGAAGGAAGTGGCAAGCTGGGAGTTTCGGCCAGGAAGGGGAGCAGAGACTTCTCTGCTGTCTCAGTGAGAGCAGGCTAACTGGGATGAGAACTGTGTTGATCTGGGCAGCAAGGGCACCCACAGAGTGGCTGGCCTCTGCAGACACACGCTGTGATTTAGAAAATTTCTTTTGGATGGAGAAGCAAGCTGTGAGGATGCTAGAAAGGTTAAAGGAAAAAAAGAACGGATCATGGACAGCATATGTAATGGATAATAAGGTTTGCCTCCTTCCTAAAGCATTCTGCAATCAATAGCTGGCAGGCCTGCAAGGGCCGACATCCTGAGCTCTGCCACACCTGGAAAATCTGGGCCCTTGTTTTTACTGCATGAGCTCACCATTTGGCATAAACGACATGAAATATGCTGCAAAATGTTTGCCCTGTCTGCCTTTTTGGGCCCATAGTCGCTCCTATAGAAGGTTTTGCTCTTGCTGCCCACCAGTTCTGTCTTCTTCACCATGTTGTAGAAGGTTTTCTTTCTGCTAAATCCAATTTCCTGTCTAGAATTATTAAGGTTCATTTCAGAGCTTGTGATTTAGTAGCAGAAAAAAAAAAATTATCTGTGGTTTAAATTCATCCTTCTGTTTTCAGACAGCCTGAGGAGGAAGGAGGGAGTATGGGTAGGCAGCGTGTCACTGCTGGTCCCTGCCCTGGCTGCACTTTGCTATCCCTTGCAGCTAACCAACATCATTAGTAAAAATGCAAATGTACGGAAATATGTTATTGTGAATGCCAGCAGATGGCATGTTCTGTATTTACTGCCTGTGCCTGCACATATGCTGAGGTGTGGGTCATATCTAGAGCTACAGTAATGGCATAGCTGGCAGAGGCACTGCTGGAGTGGTGTCATTTGGGTCTGGTGCAAGGTGCTTTTGACACCAGCCCTTTGCTTGTGTCTTGCTTGTGTCTCTCGGTAGTGCCTGCCTCCTCTGCTGCTGGGCTTTGGCATGTAGGAGGAGTAAAGGGGTTGGATAGGTGGCTTCTTGCCTTCCCCATGCAGTGCTGTGGGACAGGAAAGGGGCAAGGAGACCACAGACCTTGACATTTCCCAAATAAGCGCACTTCTAGAGAGTGGCTGGATGTTCAGTGGGATACAGCTCATCCGTGGTGATTCACAGATATCAATGTGGAAACCTGGACACTGCAGGAACTATGTCTCTCTGAGTGAGCCAGGACGAGGGTTCCCTCCCATGTCAGTCAGGAGCAAAGGCTGGGTTTCAGCATGGAATGAGCCTCCTACACCACTGGGCTGTGTCCCACAATGTTGTTGTCAATTATACTATTAATCCCACCAGTAATAACATCAAGTTGGTGTTTACCCCCATCACTCCTACAGGAAAGCTGTTCAGTGATCTGTCTGCCCCCAAGGCAAAAAATATCTTTCTCTGACTTCCAGCCTCAATTTATTCATGTCTGGTTTATACCCGCCTGTTCTTGTGCCAGCATTGTCCTTTAGTGTGAAGATCTTGTATCCTCTGCTGGCTTTTGTCCCTGGTACATGTACAGAGGCAGGGCATCATCCCTCAGTGGGCGTTTCAGCAGGGTGTATGAGCTGAGCCCCTCTGGCCTTACTGTCAAGATCCTGATACGTTAATGGCAATAAAACAAATGAGCAGTGAAAAGCACAGTGATGGCTGCAACTATGATTGACCAGAGCGATTTGAAAATGTACATATGAGCCATATCTCTGCATTTGCTTAGAAATATCATGATTGCCACTGAAGTGTTTATAGCAAATATTAAGTCAAAATTGTATTAACCACAGGGTACTGGTGTTCCTGGTTATTGCAGTACCCTGGAAGAGGGTGGCGTTTCCAACTGTCCATTGGGTACATGTTCCAAACCACTTAGAATAAACATGTGACTTTCTGCCAAAGGGTCAGGCTTTTCCATCCTTGATAATTTTTCCTCAAATAGTACCAGTTGGCAGATGGTTATGATTTGGATGAGACCACTTTTGTGTTTAAATTCTGCTGGGCCTGAAATGATCAATATGAGCTATAAAAAAGATTGCCCTTAAAATGGCATCAGTATACTTTGCTATTCGCTATGTACAGTGTCTTTTCCTGTTGATATAAAAGATGAAGAGTACAGACATTTGAAAGTGGTAAAACAAGTAAAATTTTGCTGAAATGTACCCATTCAGATTAATTATTTTGGGGAGGGCTGAGTCTCCAAAGGATTTAATAATCTGAATACTATCTTAGAACATATCATTGTCTTTTTGCTGGCAGGGAACACAAATACCAATTATGGAGATAAACCAAAAAAACAGGTCAAATAATTATTTTATGAATGAAGTGAAAAGGTGTGGTGCATTTCTCAGTGCAGCAGCTTTCCACACATCCACTGCTGAACTGTGGATGTTGTAGATGGGCTGAGGGCAGTTTAAAACATGAGTGCAGTAAATCTGTAAATCTTCTGACTCAAAGGCTGTCTGTCCTCCCAGCTCAGATAAGCCAGGTAAAATGGAAAAATCTGTGGTGTCTGCAACTTGTTAAAAAATATTGTCATTTTATTCCTGTCTCTTGTCCATCTGACAGCAGATCAGAACAGCTATTTGATTTGTAGCTGCTGCCTCCGAGCAGCCTGTCACAGCCAGTTGGAGTTATGGCAGAGCAAAGCGGCTCACTGTGAGCTTGCTGGCCTGTTTGAAAATGCAGAAGTGCCTCCTGGAATCATGCCAGGCGATCCTCTTTTTAAGGTCAGGATGAAATAAACCATGACTCTGGCCAGCAGCCTCCTGATGCTCTGGTTTCATACAGATACGGGAACCCTTTCCTGCATAATGGAAGCAGAGGTCGTTTGCTGTACAGAACCCTTGAGACTCGTGCTGCTTGCTTGCATTTGCCATTAGTGCACTACATGCTTTGCAAAGAGTTTTAAGGGTGGATTACACTTAATAGGTATATGAGATACTTTTAAGATGTATTGATAAAAGATGCACTATATGACTGTAACTCCTCATTTATTACTGGCAATACCCTGGTGGGGAAAATGCAAGACTGGACCCAGTGTACCCAGTTGCTTAGTGAAATTACCCACCCCAAACTGGCTCTGAGGAGGGGTTTTTTTCTGTAGGCAGAAATACTGTAAGGTGTCCTGGAGCCCCTGCATAAGGCACTGGGCTCAGCTGCAACCCCGCACCAGGGTTCCCATCACACAAGCCAGGCCACCACAGGCAGCCTCCTCCATGGGAGGCAGCATCCGTGTCTTGTGTATGGGGTAAGAGAGTCTGTAAAATGTTACAGTGCTTAGATGCATGGGTAAAAGCTGAACTGACATTGAACAGAGCAAAACGGACGGGCCAGGCTGGGATAAATACTGTCCCGTAACTTGAATGTAAACATCTGCGCTGTAGAACAGCACCATTTCACAGAGCTGGTGATGCCAAAATCCAGCGAGTGTCTGCTGAGGAGCACCACACTGTCCCCGTGCCACCTGTACCATGTGTGGCTGTCTGTCCAGCACCTTTCCAGCAGGGAAAAAAATGGCAGTTGTCCCTTCAGTGAGACCCAGCCAGGTCCTTCAGCACAGCAAATACACAGCCCGTGTGCCAAAGCAGATTTGGTCCTGATGATCTGTGAGCAGGTGGAGGGTGTTGGGCAGAAACTCCCACAAGGCAAGGAGAACAGCTGTGTAAGTGCTGCACAGGGTGGTTAATACCTCAGCTTGGGCAGCAGCAGTAGTGAGGAAAAGCAGCTAGAATATTTTCAGTACAAAAAGGCCCTTAGGAAGTAGCATTGCTGCCTGTGCTAAGAGTGATCACACTCTCACCCAACTGCATTTACAAGCTCAGGATTTCTTTTTTGGGGGACTTAACTGCATGATGTTAACTTGTTACAGGATAACATCAAGCTACTTATCTGTAATAAACATGAAAAGGATTAGATTTCTTGGAACCCTCCGTGCTAGAAGAAAATCCAAACTAATTTTTACCTCCCTCCTGTACTTTAACCAACCATCTCTTGGTGACTGTTTGGGCACAGTGCAAGGTTGCAGCCAGCTTGCAGCACAATGTCCTAGACGTGCATGGTGGCTCCACAGCCTGGTGGATTTCAGCAGTGCCAGTGACTGAATGGCAATGGCGAGAAGTAACAGCTCAAGGACCTAATGTGCAAGACTGAGAGTTTCAGGCAGTGGCTGCCACAGACACCGAACAAGCAAGTAATGCAATGGCTTCTTTGTAGTGAATAGTGCTTTAAAAAGTGAAATGAGCACTTTGTACCATCCTTCAATACGCAGCAGTGCTTGTGCCGAGCTGGTAGCTGAACTGATGTTCACTGCTATGCAAGCCATGAACCTCACTAGAGTACTGCTGCTCAGTTAGAGGTACTGCTGCTGGAGAGAGTTAAGGGCTCTGGCTGTGTCTATGTATTTTCACCTTTGTGCTGTCCTGAAGATGGACCTTGGCTGTGAAGGGAGCACCACCAGTTCTCCAGTTTGCCTTAGAGTCTGTGATTCAAAGCTGTCTGTGAGCACAAGACAAGCTAATTCCTGGCCCCATTCTCTGTGATGGCAGACAGGCTGTGTCTTAGTTTAGATGAAAACTAAGATATGTTATCAGATATTAAAGATATTTAATCAGAAAAAAAAAATTGTATAGAAGAGATAACAGTTCTTAGCTACAAATATATGTGTATACAAAACAGGCTGTGAGCCATGGCAGGGGGCTGTGTTGTACCCAATGAAAAAAATTCTGCTAGGAAGACTGAACTTTTATATTCAGAGATAACAAAGTCAAATAAACATATATTTTTGCGTTGTGATACACACGGAACCTTAATAACATGTTTAGCAGCAGATGACAGTTTACATTGCAAACGCTTATTTAAGTGCTACTGGTATTTCTGTGCCAGGCAGCTGTGATACACAGTGCTGGGGAGGGACTGCAAGGAGTTTGCTGGCTGTATTTCAGAAGGCACGGGCGTTCAGGTTCTGGTGATAAAGAAGAGTTAGGACTCACATGAGGGGCAAAACTGGCAGAGGAATTTGAACATTTTGAAAGGCCCCTGAGAGCTACAGAGTGGGAGAAGGTCAGAAGGGGAAAACAAAGCACTAAACCTGCAGTGTTGAGAGCGTTCAGCGTCATGGAACCTGGTGCCAGTGCTAGGGCATCTGCATTGGCTGTTGGTGTGCTCAGCTCCGGCATGCCTGCTGTGTGTCCGATCCTGTTTCATTGAGTGCTGATGGTTTGAAGCATAGACCTTTCCACGTGAAAGATTATTTAGAAAAAAAAGCAAGCTGTTCTCATAATGGGAAACAGGTGCACAAAATTAGATAGCAGTGAGAAGCAGTCATGCCTGTACAGATCTGAAAATGTAAGAAACAGCATTTTTCATTGCTAATGGTGTTAAAAATACAGCTGAATGGGCTCTAATGATTGCGAGAGGATCTTTATAATGAGCAGAGTCTGCCCATATTTCCTAAAATACTGTATTTTGGAAACACATTTGATACCATAGTAAAGGTGGTACCATAGTTAGAAGATCAGGAGTAATGCCCTCAGGAATGAGTCTGGGAAGGCAAAGCAGATGGTAAACCCTCTTGTAGAGTCAGTGCTGTCATCCTCAGAAAAAGTTCAGATTTGTAACATAAACAAAAAGTATACAAGCCTGCCTGGTTTGATAGACTTAAATGTGTCTATGTTTCATATTACAGATCTAGAAACAAACTGTGGGGCTGTGTAGCTCTCATGGCAACCATTTGACTTGCAATGACTATTCAAATGAATGAATTACATCAAAATCGTGGTGCAATCCTGTTTTTCAGTTTTTATGCCAAATCTTACCACGTTCCAAGGCTGCTGGCGGGCAATGCTAATCCAGGAACAACTTGTTCCCAATACTGTTTCTTCCTTTTTGCTACTCCACCAAAAGGTTTTGTGCCGAGACCCTCTTGCCGAGGTAGATCAGAGAGCTCAAAAGCTGAATTGTTGGATAAGTTGGAGGCAGTATCTTCTTTTGGGACACCTTGGCGACTGCCGTGTTTTCATGTGAGGGTGGCGCTATGCTGTGTGAGGGAGCAGGGCTGGCTTAGGATTGATTTAGGACTGGTTTGATAGGAACAGGTCCTCATGGACACTGCAGGGAGCTGGCCCCATGGCAGGGTGAGGGCAAAGACAGCTGGAGGGTGGTGGGGAATCTTGAAATAGAGATCCCTCTGCCTGCAAAGGCTTGGTTGGACTTTCTCACTGTGATAAAGGATGACAGTGTTTTCTAATGTAGAGAAATTGTAGTAATTACTGTAAAAAACTACAGCATTTGGACAGTTGGAGTTTGCTTTTATTAATATTCTTTGTTCTGCAGAATGATACATGAAACCTTATTGTGTTTTACAGCTGAGCATGATTTCTTCTGGCTTGCTGTTGCCTGTTTCCTCCTTTCATTACTGTATTACATCTTTCCACAGGTCCAAAGCAAGTGTCCCCTTTGCTGCTTGTTGGAGCAAGCTACAGCTAACTAGCTAACTCCTGCCACCTGCTGTCTCCTTCTTTGATCTTCACTTTATTAAGATCCTGATTTATTAAAAAATGTGGAGGGAAAAAGGAGATGGGGCTGCGGTTGTCTTGTCGCTTGCATTGACCTCATTGCTGAGCACTGCTCTGCAGCCACTCTACTCCTCCCACTGCCGACCCCACTGCCCCCTCTCCTCCACCACCCCAAGCTTTCCTCTCATCCAGCCAAGTAAACGGAGAGTCTGGACCTTGAGGTTAGCTGTGGCCTGGCTCCAGGAGAAAGCCTTTCCTGTGTGGGTTGTGCTTTTGCCAGGTTGGATTTTGCTTGGTGGGTCTGCTGTTCACTTTAACTGGCACTGGGATTTGTGGCTTTCTGTGTCCACCAAATTCTTCTCTTTATCTGCTGCTGTGTTTCTGCTGGAGGTCAGTAACCCTGAGATTGTGCTCATCTCAGGAATCTCACTTGGCACTCAGGAATTGCACGTTCCTGAATCCTCTAGTAAAAACAGGCAGGCCTTGGGAGACTTGGTTTTGTCTGTCAGTCAAGTCCTTGATTTGCAGCTATATTCTGGCCTAGGGATTGCCACTGATTCATGTCAGTAGTTAACTAATGCTCATCCCATAAAGATGCTGTCACCTTTCCTCCTGTGGAGCCACTTTTTGGCTCTGTGCAAGTGGGCTCAACTCCTTTATAAGCCCTCAGTGGCTTCCAGACACACCATCACCCCCTGAGACTGTCACAGCGCTTGGAAATAGTTGAATAAACCTGATAACACATTGGAGGCAGACAGGTAATGGTGTCAGCTTGGTAGGCTGGAGTTCTCAAGACTATAGAGCAAGGCACACTTTGTAGAGAGATCTATAGGGGACAGATATTTATGTATCTCATCTTGAATGATTTATAGGGACCTTAGATACCAAGTTTGAGACCTACATGTTTAGGTAACACAATTTTAAGTCACACCAGTTCCTAGTTATTCCTAAGCCTGCTAGTGTCTTAGTTTGGATGGAAAAAACCCAACTAAACCAACCAAAGTATGCTTAGTGATTTTAATCAGAGATTGTGAGATTGTGCAGAACAGATAACAGTTCTTTGCTATAAGTGTATGTGTGCACAGAACAGAACAAAGACAACAACAAGTGCGATTAAGTTGTTAATATGGATCGAGTCCCGTACCCGAGCTCTGGTGGTGCCGTCACTTTAAGCTGCAGCTCCGCTCCGGGCAGCCCTGGCGCAGGGCGCACAGCTTCTCCCAGGCCGCAGCTCCGCTCCGGGCAGCCTCCTCCTCAGCGCCGATCCAGATGGTTATCGGTCACACTCGCACTCACACACACACAGAGGGAAAGGAAATAAAGATAGAGAGATAGAGAATACAGCAACGCAAGCAGAGGTAGCAAAGCGCGACTATTCTCTAGGCAGCAAGATGGAGAAAGAGGCGGAGACCGGGAAGTAGCCAGTGAAAGGAAATGTCCGGGCAAACGGGACACAACCTCTGCCCCGGTCTCCCCGGAAATGGCCCCTGCCCCCCCCACTGCCAGCAAAGGAAGAAAAATTCTCTGAAAGAGGAGGGAAAAAAAAAAACAACAAACCAAGCCGAAACTATAACAGCTAGGCATCCAAAAGCTTGTGCAGAAGAGTTCCTGGGGCCAGCATGGGAGGTGAGGAGAAGAAGCAGCACTTCATGGTGACTTTGAGCCAAAGATATTTCATCTACCATCCCTTGACATGGACATGGGGTGAGGAACAACTGCAGAATAACAGATAAAGTGTTTGCTGATATTTTACCACTGGAGCTTGCTGTACTGCTGCAGTGATCCTGTGCTGATATTGTTTCACAAATGGGGTGTCTTGACTGTGAGTGCTGTTGCTTGAAGATAAACGGCAAAGCAAATTTTAGCTTTTTTTTCTCTAGCCTGTTGTAGTGGTGTTTTGTTCTTTGCCATCTTTATTTTTAACTAGACAAATGCAGATTTATTTTCTACTTATGAGAAGACTAAAGGGTGCTGCAAACTTTGGAGAGGACCCTTACAATCTGTGGAGTATTCTGAACATGATGCCGCACTGATGATTAAGTGTTTCCAGCAGAGCTCATCAGTTAACGTCTAATGAAAAAAAATTAGTGGAAAATGCAGTTCTGAGAGGGCAACTTTACAATCTAATTGTAATTCTTGCCAATTTCATCAAATGTTTACTTGGGAGATGTTTTTTTGCATCAGAATACAATTCCTCATGGGCTATTGTACAAACCAAGAGCAACTGGTGAAGTTAACGTGCAGCAGAAATTTCAAAAACACAAGGTTAAGATCTTGCTCTGCATATCTCAGGCCACTTTCTTTTAATGTTGGGCCATCCAGGGGAAATAGTTTCCAATGTTTGATGTCTTGTAACTATTAAAATATCAGACTTAGACCTGGGATTTGGCCATCCTGGTGAACACCTTGCCTGCCAAGCCATACCGCTGGGAGTGCCTATTCATAAGCACAAAATCAGACACTCTTGATAGGGACAACAATAAACTCCTGTTTGGCCTTCAATTTTGGGGGGAATTTTCTCTTAACTTAATGGCCGAGAACATGTTTCGCTGAGTCCTGGATCAGGCCCAAGGAAGGGGAGCCAGATGAGGAGGCTGGCACAGCTGCAAGCTGAACTTGTGGAAAGAAATAAGAATGCCTTTCCAGCTGGATTAACTGCATGATCTGCGTCCCCGGCGCTAGTGGAGGGAGCATGGGCAACGTGCAGCCAGGAGCTAGCTGCGTGCACACGGGGTGGCTGGAAGCAGCCATAGTGCTCTGAGCTGGGCATCAATTGTGCCAGGTTTCTAATGAACACAGTCTGAATGTCTCCACCTCATCCCTGCGTGAGCCACAAGTGCTGTAGAAATCTGGAAAACTTGCGTGGTTCAGGCAAACTGTTTCCTGGGGAGCTCTGCCTTTGCCAAGGTTTAACCTCCACCTTTACCCAGGTCACAAACCACCAGGGTCCTTCTTCCAGCTACGAAACTATTCAAGTCCTCTGAAGGCATTGAAAATCCCCAGGACTTAGGTGGGAGTTTCTACAGGAGTGACTCAGAATAGGTCCAGGCTGGCAGAGAACTGTTGGTTTTTTTTTTTTAAAAAGAGGGAAAGGGAAGGGGATTAGAGTATCTTCCACCTCCCGCAAGGTATGGAAGCCCTGCTACAGTAAGCCATGCAAAACCAGATCATTGGTAGATACTTTCCCTCCCACTAAACTTACTCCTTTGCTGCTGGTAGTCTTCTTTGCAAAAGATCCCCTTATCAGCCTTACTCCCTGCTTCCCTCCCTCAGCCTCTTACACTTTTCAAACCTTGTATGTGTACTTTTCTTCCCAAACTGAATACTAACATCTATTAGCAAGAAGCTGGTACAGTATCAATCAGCCAGAAGAAGCTCTGCTCAGCTAAATGCTCAGATTTAGCTCATTGCTGTGTTTCCATTTGCGTCAGTAAACTAAATGTTCTCTAGTGAAGGTTTTGCAATAAAATGTTTTGAGTAATCAGACTTAATTTTCTGAATAGGTATGGTTTAATTATCAGCCGGCTGTTGTTTGTAGTTACAGAGAGCTGAGTTTCTTCTGTTGATTACTTTGTGGCTACAAATAAAGTGTACTCAAGTTGTCATTGGTAAAAGAGCAGATAATAAAGATTAGAAGAAAAGCATATTAATTGAGCCATTACCAGTTTCAAGATGTACTTATACAATTGGGTAGGTAAATGCTACAGTGAGACACGGTAGACATGGGTATCTCCTTCAATGTGTATTGTATTATTCTGGTGCCCTGCCTTTGGATTTCCAAAGAATCTAAAAATCTTTGCACTGGTGCTTATGCATTTTTTAATTCTTGAGGAACCATATATGGGACCAAATAGTACGAGATCTCTTACCCTTTATCTGCAGCCATAAGGAATCGAATAACTGCCAGGAGATCCAGTCTTTTATTGGTCCACCCCAGTTAGTAGTTTCTGGAGACATAAAAAATAACTGTTGGAGCACCCACTTCCTCCCAAGCACAAACATAACTATAAATAAATCTTTATGTTATAAATATAACTGCTTAGGTAAAGTATGCAATCCCTCAGATGCAATGTATCATTACTGATATTTGATAAATTGTTCAGTAATTCATCAGCTGTTATTTTTTACAAAGTAGTTGGTGTACAAAGTTGAAAGTTCCAGGAAGCAGCTTGCATCAGGGGCTGCCACGTCAGAGTGTGCAGCTTGTGTTTCACCTGCACTGCTGCCTCCAGGGCATCCCCCTCCTGCGTTGCTGAATGGATCATGGTGTCACACCACAGCGTGGTGCTTGTCGAGGAAAGGCATTCTGTTGTATTGTACAGGGACCTGAAATGCTTCTGCAAAACCTAAGATCGAGGTTGTAGTTGGTGCCAGGTTTAGAATGGTGGGAGAGTTTGTCCCTTGCTCTGCACCCTTCCTGCCAATATTCAGAGAACCAGGCTACGCCATAAATTCTGGATTTTAATCAGATTTCCTGATCAGGAGGTAGAAGACCTTAATGCTTGGAAGTGTCAGGTCACTCTCCAAACAGGGGAGAGGTTGCCTTTGTTCTGAGCCTGCTTGGTCTTTCGTTCTCCACAGCCTCATGTCTAAATGATGCAGGTCTAGTACAGCGATAGCACTTTCACATCAGTGGTTTTCTCCAAGACTTTCTCTACCTGTGATTACCTTCTTCGATGTCTGATGTTTGTCTTCCCCTTCTCATTTATCCCTTGGTTGACCTGTATTGAATGTATGTGTGTGTATCGACTCACAGTAGAGAAGAAGAGTAAGTCGAGATATGTTTTGCGACTGGACGCAGACTCCCTTATTTTTTTCAAGGTTGTATGCATTACTTTTGGATCGACCAGAGATTTTGCTGGCGTTTTTGCCTGGATACTTCATCTGCCTCCTCATGCTGTAGTAGAGCAGAGGAAGAGATGAAGTCTTCCCTGCTGCTGTGCTTATGGGGATCTTTTGTCTTAATGTGATGAGTGAGGACAGGCAGCAACAAGGAGGAATGGAGAAATATATGGCAAGGATTGCAGCTCAGTGTTGTGGATGTGGTCTGAGTGCACGCCCAGCTGAGTGGCATGGTTAAGGGCGGTCATCAGGCACGATAAATTGGGACAACATTGGGAACAGGGAGAGGCATGTGCCCTGGTAGGAGTAAGGACTCAGCTCCCGCTGCAAGTGAGATGAAGCCTCAGACTTTCAAAGGCAAGAAAATTCATACTCTATGCAGCCATACTACACTTGGCTTAGCTGGAACATAGTCATACATATGGTATTTATACCATGTTCAAATGCTCAAGCAGAAGAGGCCAACCTGCTTATTTTCAGGGTTTACGAGGGGCATCACTTGCTAAAGTGTCCAGGGTGACTTCAGCCACAAGTTGCAGCAGCCAAGTTATGAAACTGTAAGAAAGTGAGTGTATAATGGAAACGGTGTCAGAAGGTTAGGGCCTTTTTTATTATTCCTTTTAAGCAGTCTTCCATTTTGCAGCCCAGCTGTTTGAAATTCACAGAACTAGTATTTCGAGTAGCTAAGCCATGAATTACGGCTGAAAAGAGACTTGGGCATCCAGCTCGCAGAACTGCCAAGTCCTCGCTAATCTTGTAGGATTTCAAAAGTTTGCTTCCAGAGCAGATGGAGACAGGGCTCAGCTGGAGGATAGTGGCATGCCACAGCTCCTTGAGCCTCTGTTAAACTTGCAAGGCTTGAAGTGAGGTTTGAGACAAATCAAACCCCCTGGCTCCTGCAAACACTGCAGCCATGGGGGTGGCACGGAGAGAGCTGCAGACAACATTTGGCTGCTGCGTGTTCATGCCGAGAGCAACAGAAGCTGCCATGAGCTTAGCAAAGTTCAGGCTGAAGAGGGTCTAAGCAGATGCAGTCAGGAAAGAAGCCTTCAGGGTAAATATTTTATTGTAATGCAGAGTCCTGCTTGCATACAATACACATATATCAGCGAGAGGCTCCAGTAAATGTAGGCCCTGCATGTCCAGTACTGAGGAAATGACAGGATGGGAGCAATGTCGACGCAATACGCTTAGGGCAGTCCTGCGCCATGCACTGAAAACATCTTTTGGCAGATGCACATGACACTCAGTATGTGTTTTGTTCACAGCTTCGATGTGGAAAATGGCCCGTCACCAGGTCGCAGCCCACTGGACCCGCAGGCCAGCTCCTCATCAGGACTCGTATTGCACACGACATTCCCGGGCCACAGCCAGCGCAGGGAGTCGTTCCTGTACAGATCTGACAGCGACTATGACTTATCACCAAAGACGATGTCCAGGAACTCTTCTCTCCCAAGTGAACAGTAAGCATAAATTCAGCTCACATCATATTTCACAGTAACTAAGAGCTTTACATGTCCTCCTGTAATCCACAGAGCTCTGTTAAGAGGTGCTTATGGGTGGTACTCAAGACAGTCGCTTTTATGGTCTGCCAAGGCATGACTTCCTTCTCCCCATCCTTGAAACATTCTCCTTTTCTCCGTGATTTAACAGAAGAACTTTCAAATCCGTACCCTGAAATATCAGAGAATTTTTGCATTTTACCCTTGCTGGTACTAGTCCTTCACGTGGGAATTTCTGTTTCAGGTGTGAAGAGCTTGCAGCTAACTGCAGGGTAAAGCTCGGGCTGTGATCAGGGCAGACTCCACTGCAAGCTGCTGCTGTCTCCACTGGACTGCAGGCAAAAGAACCCTGTCACTCCAGTACTTGGCTTGCTTGCACGCTCTTTTCTCCGTTATACTCTCACCGAGCATTCCTAGAGCCTGGTTAACATCATCTCTGCTTTTTCTTAAGTAGGTAATGCTCCGTTAGCCTGGACAATAGAAATATGACTGTGCTTATATTTACAGTATTGGTCTTCTCCATCCTGTTTTCTGTTGTGGGTTGTCTGCTAGAACTGAGCAGAAAATACAGCTGAAGGCTGAGATGGATGGTTAAGCTTGAGAGGATCAATGCTACACAGGGCATGGAGCTTAAATGAGTGTCCTGGATTTGCAGCCTTTTATTTTAAAAGGCACAGTTTAAAGTTTTAAAGTGACCATTAAGGTGTAAAAAAGTGCTCATAAAAAAGTTTAACTGCTATGAAAGCCCTACAAGTTTTGTCATGAAAGAGAAATCTAAATATTAGCGAGATCCACAAGAATTCTGAAAGAGAACATCCGTTAGTTAACATTTAGTAAATGTTTACCAGAGACAAAGTAACCACTCTGAATTATGCAAATACCATGTAAACGGTGGATTTTAACAATTGCCCAGTGTTCCCAGAGGTGTTCTGGAGGACACATCTGTGCTGGGGTGGGGAGAGCCAGCTTTTCCCCAGCTTCATTTTCCCCATCTTCATTTTCCCCATCTTCATAGCTGCCTGCAGTTAGAAGTGGCCATTTTCTGCAGGCATCAAGGCTTCTGTGGCATTTGGGGGAAGCCAGCATCTCCACACTGCCCTGGGTTTGACATCAGTGTTGAGACAACTTTAATTAAACTGGAGCCTTAGCAGCACTGATACCTGAGTCTGGACAAGTGGATGTGCTCTGTGGCAGCACAGCCAGGGAAAACAATGCTGAAGGGTATTTGAAGTGGTCCAGGACTGGTGTAAACCTCTCTAGAGGTGCCCAGGACAGCCTCCAGCCATGCCTTATCCCTCCTGCCTGCAGCCATGCCAAATCTCTCCTGCCTGCAGCCATGCTTGCTTACCTGCCTACAGCCATGTCTGCTCTTCTGCCCTCACTCAGTGCATCAGGTGCACATGGTACAAAATACCAAGGGATGGGAGCCCACCAGCAGCCACACTGGATTCCCTTGCTTTCCAGGTCTGTGCTGCACAGCAACAGCCTTGCCCTGCTGTGTATCAGTTAGGTAAATCATACTGGATTTTTCATATATGCACAAGTGCTATATACAATATCGCAAAAAAAATCCCTCCTGTTGATAGTGACAACATATTTTTCTCAGAACTTCTGCTCAAATCTTCCATGATGAAAACAGCCGGATAGGAAGAAAAAAAGAAAAGTCGTGTAGGAAGAAAATTAGGGAGGCAAAAGCCCAGGTGGAGCTTAAATTGGCCACTTGTGTTAAGGACAACAAGAGCTTTTTCAAATATATTAACGGCAGAAAAAAGGGCAGCAACAACCTTCAATCCTTATCGATCACTGAGGGAAATATAGTAACTGAAGATGAGGAAAAGGCTGAGGTGCTTAATGCCTTCTTCACCTTGGTTTTCAACAGTAAGGCAGATTGTTTTCTGGACAACTGGTCTACTGAAGCAGTGGATAGGGGTGGGGTGCAATACAGCCCCCCTGTCATGCAGGAGGAAGAAGTTAGAGACCTGCTGAGCCACTTGGATCCTCATAAGTCTATGGGGCCTGATGGGATCCATCCTAGGGTGATGAGAGAGCTGGCGGACGAGCTTGCTAAGCTGCTTTCCATCATTTATCAGCAGTCCTGGCTCACTGGAGAGGTCCCAGAAGACTGGAAGTTGGCCAACGTGACGCCCATCCACAAGAAGGGCCGTAGGGACGATCCAGGTAACTACAGACCTGTCAGCCTGACCTCGGTTCCAGGCAAAATTATGGAATGGATAATCCTGGGTGTGATCATGCGGCACCTGCAGAATGAGGGAGATATCAGGCCCAGCCAGCATGGTTTTAGGAGAGGCAGGTCCTGCCTGACCAACCTGATTTCTTTTTACGACCGTGTGACTCGCCTGGTGGATGAGAGGAAGGCTGTGGATGTGGTGTACCTGGACTTCGGCAAGGCCTTTGACACTGTCTCCCATAGTAGACTACTGGACAAGCTGCCAGCCTGTGGCATGGACGGGAATGTTCTGTGCTGGATTAGGAATTGGTTGGATGGCCGAGCCCAAAGGGTGGTAGTGAATGGTGTCCCATCCAGCTGGCGGCTGGTCACTTGTGGCGTCCCCCAGGGATCGGTGTTGGGCCCGGTCCTGTTTAATATCTTTATTGATGATCTGGATGAGGGGATCGAGTCCTTCATCAGCAAGTTCGCAGATGACACCAAGCTGGGAGAAAGTGTCGATCTGCTAGAAGGTAGGAGGGCCTACAGAGGGACCTTGACAGGCTGGAGAGATGGGATGACTCCAATAGCATGAGGTTTAACAAGTCCAAATGCCGGGTCCTACACTTTGGACACAACAACCCCATGCAGAGCTATAGACTGGGTGCAGAGTGGCTGGAGAGTAGTCAGGCGGAAAGGAACTTGGGAGTGCTGGTGGACAGGAAACTCAACATGAGCCAACAGTGCGCTCAAGTGGCAAAGAAGGCCAATGGTATCTTGGCCTGCATCAGGAACAGTGTGGCCAGCAGGACTAGAGAGGTCATCATCCCCTTATACTCGGCACTGGTCAGGCCGCACCTTGAGTGCTGTGTCCAGTTCTGGGCCCCTCAGTTTAAGAAAGATGTTGAGATGCTGGAGTGTGTCCAGAGGAGAGCAATGAGGATGGTGAAGGGGCTGGGGCACAGGCCCTATGAGGAGCGACTGAGGGAGCTGGGGTTGTTTAGCCTGGAGAAGAAGAGGCTCAGGGGAGACCTTATTGCACTCTACAACTACCTAAAGGGAGGTTGTGGTGAGGCAGGAGTTGGTCTCTTCTCTCAGGCGACCAGTGACAGAACTAGAGCACATGGTCTCAAGCTTCGCCAGGGGAGGTTTAGGATTGACATTAGGAAGAAATTCTTCACTGAGAGGGTAATTGTTCATTGGAATGCACTGCCTAGGGAGGTGGTCGAGTCACCATCCCTGGAGGTGTTCAAAGAGAATTTTGATGAGGCATTTAGTGCCATGGTGTAGTTGACAAGTAGGAGTAGGTGTTGGGTCATAGGTTGGACTCGATGATCTCAAAGGTCTTTTCCAACCTTACGATACTGTGATACTGTGAAACCCAGAGCCTGAATAACTAAAGACTGTGGCAGAGATCAACAAAAGCCAGGAAATTCAAAGCTGACCTTTCCCCAGATCATTATGTGTTTTTTTCCACTGCAATGCTGCCTTAACTTTTTAATTTCCTGGCTTTTATTGTCTGGTGTTACCAATTGGAACAGCTCCTTCAGCCGGGTTGTTTTGGGTAGACACTGTGAGACCTTTCCATTAGGAACAAGGTTTTATATGGTGTTAAATAAATGCTGCATAGGTTCATGTTTTTTTGCTGTGGGCGCTGCCCAGCGAAACCTCCCTCTGTCCAATGCTCTTTCTCTGAGGTGAATGACGCCCTGTTTGAGGTAAATTCACACTTTTTCTCCATTTTTTCCTTAGGCATGGGGATGACCTGATAGTCACACCTTTCGCCCAGGTGAGTTGGCCCTTCGAATTGAGGCAAAACCCACCTAAAACCTTAGGTGGAGAAGATAATGTCTCCGGTTTTGCCTCCCTCATAGGTGCTGGCAAGTCTACGAAGTGTGAGGAACAACTTCACGCTCCTAACCAATTTGCACGGCACCTCCAACAAGTAAGTGTATCCTTTTCAGGCAAACAGGTGTGTGGCTCATCAGAAAAGCGCAGCTCGGCAGTTTGCCAAGGCAGTTTGTGAAGGCAGGGCGAGAAGGCGAGGGAGAGAAAGGAGGAAACACCAGTAATAGCATGGTGGCCACTCACCAGAAAACCAAGTCTTCCCTTCGTACTGCTCCAACTACACCAGAGGCAGCCTCACAGACTGAGCACCAATGGGTGCACGCTGCCACCCAGGTACCGGGCTGCAGGACGTGCCCCCCTCCTGCACCGGTATCTGACACCAGGGACAAGGTCACTTGTGGGGGCTGTGCTTGAGTGGAGGAACTCCTCCGCCTGGTAACCTAGCTTAGAGAGGAGGTCGCCAGGCTGAGGACTATCAGGGAATGTGAGCAGGAAATAGACTTCTGGTTTAATGCTCTGTGCTCCCAGTCTCAACCCCAACAGGCAGAAGTGCCTGGTACAGAGGTGGACCCCCCTACCCCGTAGGTACTCAACTGAGGAGGGCAACTCAACAGACGAAGCAGAATGGCAGCAGGTTCCTGCTCGTCACAGCAGGCGCACCTCCCCCGTCCCGAATCTGGCCCCTCAGGTTCCCTTACAGAATAGATATATAGATCTGCAAGTGGAACCAAACCTAATTATTGAAAACACTCACAGCCTGGAAACGTTCCCCAGGCCAAAAAAAGAGAAGCCTTCAATCAAAACAGCTTCTGTTAAAAAGAAGAAGAGGATTGTAGTTATTGGTGACTCCCTCCTTGGGGGCACAGAGGGACCGATATGCAGACCTGACCCACTGCAGAGGGAGGTCTGCTGTCTACCTGGGGTCAGGGATGTGACCAAGAAACTTCCTAAGCTGGTCAGACCCACAGATTACTATCCCCTAGTAGTTTTCCAATTAGGAAATAGTGAAAGATCTACCAAAACCCTAAAGGCTATTAAAAAGGACTTTAAAGCTCTAGGACAAATGGTTAAGGATTCAGGAGCACAGGTGGTCTTCTCCTCTGTCATAGGGAATGATGAGAGAAGGAGCCACAAATTAAATAAATGACTGAGAACATGGTGCGAAGAACAAAACTTTGGGTTCTTCGACAATAGGTTGGCGTACATGCCAGGCCTGCTGGCAGGTGATGGGGTGCACCTGACCCCCAAGGGCAGAAGGGCTTTCTCAAAGAAGCTTATAGGGCTAATTAAGAGGGCTTTAAACTAGATTGGAAGGGGGAGGGGAACAGCAGCCATGCTAGTAGAATTAAATATGGGGACAACACCCCAGGACCTGAGTGGCACGGTAGCCTAGGATCTCCAGCTAGATGGACAGTAAAAGAGGGGGTGACAACAGCTCATCTGAAGTGCATTTACAGTAATGCACACAGCATGAGGAACAAACAGGACAAGCTGGAAGCTGTGGTTAGGCAGGGCGATTATGATATAATTGCCATCACGGAAACATGGTGGGATGACTCGCATGACTGGAGTGCTTCCATAGATGGCTATAAGCTATTTAGGCGGGACAGACCAGGAAAGAGAGGTGGTGGGGTTGCTCTATACGTCAAAGAGTGCTTGGACTGTATAGAACTCAGTAATAGCGATGATAAGGTAGAGTGTCTATGGGTTAAACTCAGTGGTGTGAGTGGTAACACAGATATTGTGGTGGGAGTTTGCTATCGGCCACCCAACCAGGCTGAAGAGACTGATGAGCTCTTCTATAAACACCTAGGAAAAGTCTCGCGATTGCATCCTGTCGTTCTTGTAGGGGATTTTAACCTTCCAGATGTCTGCTGGAAGTACAACACAGCAGAAAGGAAGCAGTCTAGGAGGTTCATAGAGTGTATGGATGATAACTTCCTAACCCAACTGGTAAGTGAACCGACTAGAGAGGGTGCCCAGCTGGACCTGCTGTTTGTGAACAGAGTGGGCCTCGTGGAAGAGGTGATGATTGGAGGACGCCTGAGACACAGAGATCACGAGATGGTACAATTCTCACTTTTTGGGGCAGTGAGGAGAGGGGTCAGCAAAACTGCCACCCTGGACTTCCGGAGGGCAGACCCTGAACTCTTCAGAAGGCTGCTTGATAAAGTCCACTGAGAGGTGGCTCTTAAGGACAAAAGGGTGCAAGAGGGCTGGACGCTCCTCAAGAAGGAAATCCTGGCGGCACAAGAGCAGGCCATCCCCGTGTGCCGTGAAACGAGTCGGTGGGGAAGAAAACCATGTTGGCTGAGTAGGGAGCTTTGTAGTGATCTCAGAAAAAAGAAGAAAGTCTATGAGCTTTGGAAGAGGGGGCAGGCGTCCCAGGAGGACTACAAGGATGTGAGACCATGTAGGGAAAAAATCAGAAGGGCTAAAGCCCAACTAGAACTTCAACTGGCCACTTCGGTCAAAGACAATATATCAGCGGCAGCAACAGGAAGATAAAGGAGACTCTCCCTCCCTTGCTGGGTGCAGAAGGGACAGTAGTGATGAGGGATGAGGACAAGGCAGAGGTGCTCAATGCCTTCTTTGCCTCAGTCTTTAACTCCAAGGAGGAATGTCCTAGGGATACTCAGCCCCCTCAGCCGGGAGATAGTGTGAATGAAGCTCCAGCTGTTTGGGAGGACTTGGTTAGTGACCTGCTCAGCCAGCTAGACATACACAAATCCATGGGGCCAGACGGGATCCATCCGAGGGTTTTAAGGGAACTGGCAGAGGTCCTCGCCAAACCCCTTTCCCTCATCTACCAGCAGTCCTAGCTGACTGGGGAAGTGCCACTTGACTGGAGACTGGCAAATGTTACACCCATTTACAAGAAGGGTCGAAGGGAAGATCCGGGGAACTCCAGGCCTGTCAGTCCGACCTCGGTACCGGGGAAGGTCATGGAGCAGATTGTCTTGAGTGCTATCATACAGCACGCGTGGGACAACCAGGTGATCAGGCCCAGTCAACATGGGTTCACCAAAGGCAGGTCCTGCCAGACCAATCTGATCTCCTTCTATGACAAGGTGACCCATTTAGTGGACGAGGGAAAGGCTGTGAATGTGGTGTACCTGGACTTCAGTAAAGCCTTTGACACCGTTTCTCACAGTATCCTTCTGGAGAAACTGGCTGCCATTGGCATGGACAGGCACATCCTCTGCTGGGTTAAAAACTGGTTGGATGGCCGGGCCCAAATGGTTGTGGTAAATGGAAGTAAATCCAGTTGGAAACCGGTCACGAGCGGTGTTCCCCAGGGTTCAGTGCTGGGTCCAGTCTTGTTAAACATCTTTATCAATGATCTCGATGAAGGCATTGAGTGCACCCTCAGCAAGTTTGCGGACAACACCAAGCTGGGTACAAGTGTGGATCTGCTTGAAGGAAGGGAGGCTCTGCAGAGAGATCCAAACAGGCTGGATCGATGGGCTGAGACCAACGGGATGAGGTTCAACAAGGCCAAGTGCACAGTCCTCCATTTAGGTCACAACAACCCCGTGCTGCAATACAGGCTTGGGGAAGAGTGGCTGGAGAGCTGCCTGGCAGAGAAGGACCTGGGGGTGTTGGTTGACAGCCGACTGAACATGAGACAGCAGTGTGTCCAGGTGGCCAAAAGGGCCAATGGCATCTTGGTCTGTATCAGACACAGCATGGCCAGCAGGAGCAGGGAGGTGATTGTACCCCTGTACTCACCACTGGTGAGGCTGCACCTCGAGTACTGTGTTCAGTTTTGGGCCCCTCACTACAAGAAGGACATTGAGGTGCTGGAGCGCGTCCAGAGAAGGGCAAAGGGGTTGGTGAGGGGGCTGGAGAATAAGCCCTACGAGGAGAGACTGAGGGAGCTGGGGTTGTTTAGCTTAGAGAAGAGGAGGCTGAGGGGAGACCTCATCACTGTCTACAACTACCTGAAAGGAGGTTGTGACAGGGTGGGTGCTGGGCTCTTCTCACAAGTGACAAGCAATGGGACGAGAGGAAATGGCCGCAAGTTGTGCCAGGGGAGGTTTAGACTGGACATTAGAAAGAATTTCTTTACTGAAAGAGTGGTCAGGGATTGGAACGGGCTGCCCAGGGAGGTGGTGGGGTCACCATCCCTGGAGGTGTTTAAAAAACAGATAGATGAGTTCCTTAGGGACATGGTTTAGTAGGGAAACAGGCACGGTTGGACTCAGTGATCTCAGAGGTCTCTTCGAACCTTATGATTCTATGTTTCTTTTTTCGTTCCCGTATGACTCACACAAAGCAGGTGCTGGCAGGGTCCGAGCAGGGGCGGCCCAGGGACACCAGGGGGCACCAGAGAGGGCATCGAATCATAGAATGGTTTGGGTTGGAAGGGACCTTAAAGACCATCCAGTTCCACCCCCCCTGCCATGGGCAGGGACACCTCCCACAACACCAGGCTGCTCGATGCCCCATCCAACCTGGCCTTGAACACTTCCAGGGAGGGAGCATCCACAGCTTCCCTGGGAAACCTGTGCCAGTGTCTCACCACCCTCACTGTGAAGAATTTCTTCCTAGATCTTCCCCCTTCCAATATAAAGCCATTCCCCCTCATCCTATCACTACTTGCCCCTGTAAAAAGTCTCTCCCCAGCTTTTTTTAAGTATTGAAAGGCTGCTATAATGTTTCCCCAGAGCCGCCTTTTCTCTAGGCTGACCAACCCCAACTCTCTCAGCCTGTCCTCATAGCAGAGGTGCTCCAGCCCTCTGATCATCTTCGTGGCCTCCTCTGGACTCATTCCAACAGTTCCATATCCTTCTTATGTTGGGGTTTCCAGAACTGGATACAGGACTCCAGGTGGGGTCTCACGAGAGCGGAGTAGAGAGAGAGAATCCCCTCCCTTGCCCTGCTGGCCATGCTTCTTTTGATGCAGCCCAGGATATGGTTGGCCTTCTGGGCTGCGAATGCACATTGTTGGCTCATGTCAAGCTTTTTATCAGCCAGCACCCAGGACTTCTAGGACACTAGGCAGGTCAGACATCGCTCCCCCTGGTGGCCAACTAGAGAGATTGGAAAAGCATGGGGAGCCTGGGGAGAGTGACATTTTTCTGCTTGGGAAGGGGGTGCAATGTGTTCCTGGGCATGTTGGGTGTATGTGATGTGGTATCTTCCTCACTTTGCCATCTTGGCTGGCCCAGGCATTTGTTAGGTGCCCAGCTCAGAGCGGAGGTGTCACTAGTGTTTGTTCAAGCTATAGTGCTGGCCTGCATTTCCTTCAGTGCTTCACAAGAGAGGCCATCATGGGCAAAGAGTAGTCTCCAAGGAGGGAAATCCCACGCAGGAGACTGTGGGGATGGTGAGGGCTTCCCCAGCAGGGCAGGCAGCAGCAATCCTGCAGCTCAGCCCTGAGGGGCTACCTGGAGGACCAGCCTGTGCTTCCTTCCTACAGTGCTTTGTTTGAGACTGTAATTGCACTGAATCGGGAAGGTGATACACTGAACTTGAGAGGAGGATGTTTTTTCATACCTGCTGAACAGGAGTAACTCAACAAACTCCTTTTAATGCGTTTGTCCGGAATCACCGTTTCCCCTTAGCTATTTATAATGAGCCAATCATCATCATTTTCTGGCCTGTTTTGCCCCAAGAGAGCCATTTCGCGTGAAACCAGCATCATTCATTCCTGTCGATGTCAGATATGCATCCACCCATCCCACACTGGGACTGGCAGACGCTGCTCACTCCAAGTGTTCTGCTGGCTCCTGAAGCGTGGGACGAGGTACAAAAGTGCACTCCAGTGGGACACTGTGGGCTTGCTTCACTGCTGCACACGTGAGGGGTATCGCCTGAGTACCCACTGTGGGCTCTGTTTTCTTTGTCCAATGACATCTTATATTTTATATAAAGCCCAGCATTTTGTCCGGGCATACGGTTTTCTGCCTGTTGATTTCTGTTTGCAAATTTTGATCGTAAGGAACTGCCACATTCCAAGATGGAGATTAATCGAAAAACAGATGGCTGAAAAAGATTCCTTTTTTTAAGCTTTGCTTTTTTTGAACAGCTCAAGCATTTCAACGGTTCCTTATGAGGACTCTGAAATTGGACAGGGCCAGAAGGAAGCGAGGGCATAACCTGTAGGACACAGAGGCATCTTGCAGTGTCCTTTTGAAAACATTCCCAGATTTGATTGAGGTATAGTGATGTGGCCAGCCAAAATAAAAGTCATTAAATGTTTAAATCATTATATACCAAACATTCAAGTCCGTGGCAGAATGTGCTTCCAAGTGCTGCAGAGCTTCCTGCGCAGTTTCCAAACTGTTCTGCTGGTTTAGAGCTGTGCTGCCAGCTCATGATTTTATCATATGTCTCATGATATGTGGTATTTTACTTAAACTTCTGCTCTGGGGATCATGAGAACCTCAGCTTCTCATTAGTTCCTCCTCTCCCTTCTTCTTTCTTCTCCTCCACCCCTCTTGCCCCAAGAATGAAAAAGAGATTGCTGTCCCACATATTTACAGAAATGCTGGAAAATATGAATGTTAAGGGCTGGAGGGAATAAAACCAAGGAGAAGTCATATTTTTTGGACTTTAACATCAGGGGGTTTAGGATAGTTTCCTGATTGGAACAGAGGAGAGTATGATTAATGGTTTCAGAGAGCCTGAGTTTGGCAGATGCAGCCCAGGACATGGTCAGAAGGCATCCAGCGCCTACTCCTCTTAATACTCTCCGGCAAGAGAGAAGGAGCCAGAAGTGGGAGCCGTGTACTCTTGACTGTGGTGGTGTCGAAGAAGGGACAGTGCTGTGGAAATGCAGATCTCTGAGTCTCTGTTGTCTGTGCCCTGGCTGCTGCAGAAACCAGGATGGGTACAGCCAGGACGTAATTTGAGGATGCTGGGAGCGGTGCTGTTCACTTTCAGGCTCTACAGCAGGAAATACCCTATGGAATGCTAGTTCATCCCTCCCTGCCCCCCTAAAGGCATGTCTGTGCAACTGAGCACAGGGTTTGGAGATACCTGGAGCACATCTCCCCAGATACTGGAAGCACTGCAGCCCTGGTGTGGTGTCCGCATTGGGTAGTTTCTGTTTTTTAGAGATTTCAAGATTTGGCTTTTCAAAGGCTCAGCAGAGGCAGGTTTGGGCAGATTTTCAGAGAAGTCAGCATCCAACATGTGCGCCCTGTGCTCAACCCTTCGAAGAATCTGAGTCCTGCAGCTCCCTCCAGAAAAGCTGAGCCTTTGAAATCCCAGCCGGCAAGCGGGTGCTATGCCCAGGGGAGCCTGCTGCTCAGGAGCAGGCTTTGGAGCCCCACCAGCCCATGTGCTGCCAGCAGATTGGGAGGCTGGGGATGAGGGTTTGAAGCAGGACTGTAGCTGCGTTACTCTAATGCAGATCTTATCTGGTTAGCAAGGCCTTCCTGGAGCCCTTCTGAAGAAGCCCCTGGAGTGACAATTGCAGCAGAATTGAGCTGCTCGCTTGCTTTGATTTTAGCTTCAAGGGAGAGCTGGCAAATAATGGATGTTTCAGTTCAATTCTGATTCAAAAAATTGGAGTTGGGAGGTTGGCTAAGAGAGAGTGTGGGGAAATGTGGCTTCAGTTAAAATGTATCAGAAACTTCTTAGGGAAGCAAAAGCTCAAAGTTTCATTTTTGGTCATCCTGAAAAAAACACATTCAGTCCAAAATGAAGGATCTTGATTTTGGTTTCAATTCTTTTTGACTTCTTTAACAAAGAAGTTTCTTTTTTCCCAAGTAAATCATGATTTCAACTTGAAAAATTAACAATTTTATTTGGCAAATCTCACAATGAAATATTTTGACACTTAGAGAAATATTACACCCTTTTTCCAGTCAGACCCTGTTTGCTTGGCTTGAGCCAGTTTTTCAAATAGCTTTTTGCCCTTCAAAAATCCATTATTTTCTGATTAAATTGTTGCTCCTAGTCAAAATAAGTTCCTTCAGCTGTTTCAGAGCTTAGGCTAGTGACTGTGGGGGATCTTCTTGCTTCCAGGTACAATTCAAACTGTTAACTAGTGGGTTTAAAGGCACACATTTCTTACCTTACCTAACTCCTTGCCTTGCAGCCTGTATGCTGTGTAGCAGTTGACGTTGTTTCAGGGTCCAGTCCAGACCTTGTAGGGGAAAGCTTTTTCTGGAGAAGGCCTTGATTCCAGAGACCTGTTTGCCCCTTCAGCCACGGAGACTGGCCCTTGCTGACTTCCAGGCATATTTTGAGCAGAAAGTTGGGAAGGCAGTGTGGGACGATGGTACATCTTTCATTTTTAGCACATGTGTGTGCTGAGCCGGGGGACATAACATCTTTGAGGTTTCCTAACAGATATAATGATATTGTTCATTAACTGCTATGTCATTTTAAAGTGTTTGGGGCTTCTTTGCGAGTATGAAAAAGGATTTTTAACTGTGGGAGCTGGCAGTTTGAACTGCTAACAGGATTTGAAATTATGAAAGAATACCTATTTATATAGTATTCTTTATTGCTCTTAGGAGATCTCCAGCAACGAGTCAGCCACCTGTCTCCAGAGTTAACCTGCAAGGTAAGTGTGTGACTTCGATAATCACCTGCAAGGTCAAATGCAGACTAAGGCTTATTGCACGTCATTTTAATAGCAGCCCCCTCCCCCGGTACAATTCTGTGCTCATAAAGCTTCTTCTGGATTACTCGTACAAAACCAATACAAGAGAACCATCAGGCCCAAAATGTTGTTATTGTTATTTTCATAGTTTAAGGGTTTGGTTTATCCATGTATGTTAGCATAAAAGCCAAACGTGATTTTGGTTTGATAGTCATGGCCACAGTGACTGCTGTTCTTCTGAGTCCCTGTGCTGCACAGGCCTGGACAAGCCCAAGCCTACAAGCACTGAACAGGCTCAGACACAACTGTATTTCTTTTTTTTATCTTGTTTATTTCAGTTTGTTTCCATGTGATGTATATAAAAATTGCAATCTCAAAAACCTTTCTTAGGTGAAACTTCCTCTGCTTTTATTAAGCTGCCCTGGAATGGCTTTTTTTCTGCTTTGTTGTTTGGTTGTAGTCTTTTGAAATCTACATTTAGCAATCGAATTAGAGCAGAAGTCAGGGAGTATGGCTAATCAGATCTTCTTTCTTGTCTGCTCCCCACCCTGCACACAGTGTTCCTCTGTCACCTTGTCTTCACCTCTGTGTCAGGTCAGAGACCACAGTAAATACAAGTAGGTCTGACTGTGATCATGGAGGAGAATAAAACCAAGCAAAGCCTCTGGACAGAGGGCGCCAGGCAGTGCACTGCCTGCAGCCTGCCCTAGAGTCTGGGCAAGTGTCTGCCTGGGGTGCCACAGCAAGTTGGGGTGGGCAGCAATGGGAGCCCAGCAAGCAAAAGCAAGGAGCAGTTGTGGTAGGAGTAGGGGGCCACTCAGGTAGGGTGAAGGACTGAGGATGGGCAAGTTTATTTTTACACCTGGGTTTAGCCTTGCAGTGCTGGGTGCTTGTGGGACCTCTCAGGAACAGAGAAGGCCCTTCCTGTACTAATTTACAGGTTCTTCCCACAGAGAAGGAGATAAGATTTAGAGGAGTCCCCATCTGTAAGGTTAACTCTCAGCCTTTCCAATAATTATATGCTTGGAGGGACTAATAAGCTTAATTTTTACAGTGTGTAAAGCCTGGATAACTACCATTTCCTGTCATGTTGTGTATTATTTACTGTCTGGGTCACATACAGTTCTGGAGCCTTCCAGATTAGGTACCTTGAACTTGCTAATGGGATGCAGAAACCTCTAATGGAGAAGAAAACTGGACATCACAATCTTAAATGTCCTTTCCTTCACTCCCTTTCTGTAAACAGTGTTGAGTTGGGGCTAGCAGGAATGCAACTTGTCACTGTATTTAAAAGGCTGCTCTAGCAAGACTTTGATTTTGTGGGCTGTGTGGGAAAAAAAATCATGGAAAATTTCATAAGCTTTCCAGAGATCTGTTTATATAGGTTATAGAATCTAGTAATGAGGAGAGAAATCCCTTCCAGGAATTTTTAGATTAATTTTCTTAACACTTTCTGTGGAAAGAATCACTTTCAGCTTTTTATCACTTGGTGGATATTTTTCTACAATATTTCCAAGGTGAGCCATAGAATACTTGTTACTTTTTAACTAACCCAAGCTCAAATACATGAAAATTCCAGCTTCCTTTTTTATTGAAGGGTCTGACACATAAATGTAGAGCAAGCTTTGTACTGCCCTGCAAAGCTCAAAAGGCAAAGTAACTAAGAATCCAACTTTTAGCATTTGTAGCCTTGTGATCGTGACTCACAGGTTTTAATGTTTCAGTGCTAGCAATTAAATGTGGATAGGTGAATATATCTGAAATAAATTACGTTAACATCTTACCTGAGATGTGAAAAAAAGATGATGTCTAATGTGGAGATGAGCCATGCTGGCTGCATTTGCAGTATTCAGATTTCTATGTGGTAACAAAAGGGTTGTGGAAGAAAACTGCAGCCCGGCGGTTTGTGGGATTTGTAAAAAGCAGAGTAGTATGGGCTGGATTTGTGGCCCCTCAAGTAAATGAGTTCTTAACCATGTAACTTAACTGACTTTAGGTGGAATCTTCAAATGAGACAAAAAATGTGAGTTGTAGCATTGCAATTTAATTGAATTGTGACAGTTTGTAGGTAAGAATAAGAAATATTTTTGAGATTGATAGGAAATTGTGTTATGTCCTACATGAAAGAAGCCAATATTGACCAATATTAGTGAATTAGCAAATTAGTGAAAAAGCCTGGAGTTCTTACTTAAATTCAGTTTCAGATTATTTTTTTGATGAATGCCATCAGCTGTAACAGGATCTAGTCTTCAGGCTGAAGCAATTCCTTCCTGGCTAGCCTGACATTGCATATGCTGTAGCATCACATCACTGTGCTGAGGGTGTCAGGAGTGAGCTTGCTGAGAAGGGACAGCAGCTCTGCCACATTGAAGGAAGACTCTGGAAAAGAGCCTGGTAGAGCTGCCACACTCACGAATTCCCAAGTAGCTTACAAGACCTTGAGTCATAACCAAGAGAGGGGATACGCTCATCTCAGGGAGGCCAGCTCCCAGACCCCTGCCTGTTTGCTTCCATGATAGGTGATATGCCTTAGCTCACGTTCTCCCCATGCTCATGTGAAAACAGAGGTGTAGTGGGAAATGCCAGCGTTGCTTGATCCTGCCTTTATTTTATGTTTTGCTGTTCTGTCAGGCATTGGAACAGGCTGCCCAGGGAGGTGGTTGAGTCGACATCCCTAGATGTGTTTAAAAGATGGGTAGATAAGTTTCTTAAGGACATGGTTTAGTAAGGGAACAGGTACAGTTGGACTCAATCTCAGATGTCTCTTCCAACCTGATGATTCTGTGATTCTAGCGTGTAAGCCAGGACTGTTCTGAATTTCTGACCTTATTTACTTGTCGCATTTGTTCACCCCATTTTGCTGCTCAGAGTGCATACCAGGTTCCTGTAGAGCCTCTCTTGTTTCCTGTGGAGGCTGTAATTATTCTGTCCAGCAATTCCCTTGATCAATTTGGTGATTGCCTGCATTCCACTATTTACAGCCATTCTTACATATTGTAACTCATTTCAGTATAGCAGAAAACAATGACAGCTGTCTTATTTCTAAGGAATTTTCCATTTAAATGCAGCAGGAACAAAGATTTTTTAGGGTTGGGGATGGTTTTTTTCAGTCTTTGCAGCTTTTTTTTCCCTGGATGGCTTCTGATTTGGAAATTATGAAGGGAAGGAGAGATTTTTCCTGTCAGAACACTTCCAGTTATGTGCCAATGTGTCTGAAAGGACGGGAGTGTTTTTCCTGAAAGTTTTGGAGAAGGAAACAGTAATATTTTGATTGGGACCAACCTGCATTACATTCCTCTAGATAAAAGAATGTGTTTTGAAATGAAATGTGTTTATATTCTCTAGATGGGTTAGTCAGCAAAGCTTGGTATTTTATTTTAGCTCTCCCATGTCACACATTGATTCATAGATTAACCACAAGCAATTGACATCAGTATGAGCACCTCATATATGTCTCCTTTTATTTGTCACTAGTGGAGTGATTTATATCCTGTTATGAAAAGTACAGAACTCAGGGTTTAAATTAAACTAGCATACATTAATAAAATTACCCTGGAGGGAGACAAATTACATTCAGCATTTGCACTAGAAGTAATACATGCCAGCTGTTTACTCCAGCTAAAGTATTACAGGATTTGTCAGTTGCTTCTAACCGAGAGGAGCCAAATCTGTTGCTAGTATATTCCCAAGGAGTTGCATCACTGAGGACCCAGACCTGTGGCAAAATGAATGAGTGGTGGCAAAATGACAAAGTTCTTTTTGCTTTCATTTTCTTGAAAGCATGAAAAGTTTTGGCCAGTTTTTTCATGGGACAAAGTGCTTTCAAAGACCATACTGATGTCACTGTAAATTTCAGAGCTTTCTTAACCTTGTAACCATAGCCATAAAAGGAAGAGGAATATGTATTGAACATCCTGTGTTTTGTCCTTGGTATCAGCTGAAGTAAATCTGGCAGATTTTTCCTGTTATTTTGTTATAACTGCAGATCACAGGAATGAACAAAATTGCTTTTATGAATTAATTGAGAAACTATAACATGGAAATATGAAGCCATAGCAAAAAGTACATAAATCCTCAATCAGCTCATGTACTTCACAGCTGGGAAGGATAATGGGAATACTTCAGACCCAAAGTGGTGTGTAGCATTACAGGATGCAGAGCCAGGATTATGAACGGATACTACCCAACTACCTTGTCTGGACTTATACAAATAATGATAGAAAAAACATTGTCACACCAGTGTCTGTGACGTTTCTTTCTCCTATTCTCCTTTTTATTTTCTTAAATGCAGCTTCTGCCACATTTACTTGCATTAACCTTTGTGCTACCTTGGATTCAGTGAATCCATCAATGCCTTCTCTTCTCAATTCAGCTCTCTCCTCCCCTGACATCAGTGAAAGATCTTTAGTTCCTACCCAACTGATTCAACTAATAAAATCTTTAATCAGTAACAAGTCTGGTGGTTCCTGCTTAGTTTTGTTCCTTCCTTCATATTTATTTACTTCACTGGCCCTAATTCCCTCTGAATTAAACCATCTTTCACTGGCTACCACATTCACTCTAAGCCTCTCCTTCTTCCACCCATTTTTGTACTCTTATTTTCTGCATCTCTTTTGTTTCCCAGGACTTTTTCATATTATCCTATTTTACCACATTCTTTCATCTCAGCACATGATCAGTGCTGTTCTCTTATATTCCCAGTATCAAGGCCTCTCCCTCCTTGCACAACAATGGCCATGTACTTGGCCTTCATGTTTGTCTGGACTAGCACAGGCTTTTCGTGCCATCACCTTACCTTTGCAGTGCATGTCTAAAAGCTGTGGGTGCTGCCCTGAATGAACCACGGCCATCACAGAGGCTGTGGAAAAGACACTGCATCAGTTGTGATGCAACAGAGAGCAAGAAGCCTTTTCTGGATGAGCAGGGGGACAGGGGAGAGGTGGTACATTCCTGCTGGAAGATCAATACCCAGATGGACAGTGTTTTCCCATACTGGTTTGTATGGTAGGCTGTTTCATTTCAGTGTTGCTGATGGCTCCTGACGGGAGCAAAGCATAGTGTTAAAGATCAAATGGTGTTGTGTGCTTCCTGGAGCTGTGAGAGGCTTGCCAAAACTTTTCTCAAGAGCAGGCAACTGACTGCCCCTTGGATACTTTCAGCACTAAATAACTATAGTATGCCCTCACAATTAATTCTATACTTAGTGATATAATATAGCTGATTTGCTTTGCAACCTGAGGCTTTGGAATATGTCACACACAGGCTTCTCAGGGCTCATGGGATTAAAGCTTTAATAAAATTCTTCTCTGGGGACAGGAGTGAAAAAATGGTATTTTTCTTGCTTGTGCCTTAGCCTCTGTTTTCCTGCACATCTGCACGTTTGTCTGCACTTCTCACATGCCTTTACATGAACTTGGAACTTGTACTCTTTATTTTTTTATGTGGGTATAAGATACACACAGACTTGTGCACAAACATTTGTATAAAGCATAAACAAAAGACTGGATAATGCTGGTGCTTGTGCTAATGAGAATCCCAACTTTTTGTAGGAGTTAACAACTCCTGTGCATCAAAGTCAGCTCTTTGTTACAAATACCCATAAATCCCAAGTGATTAGTATGGAGCTAGTGCGCTTGCACCATACTTCCTATGCTTGGCCTGCGAGAATGGCTCTAGGCATATATGAAATAGAGGATTCTTTTTGAAATTCTGTTGATCTGCCGTGAGTTTTGCTGAAGATCTGGCCTTTTGGTTTTAAGATGAACTATACAAGTCAAGCAGATGTGGTGTTTCAGACTTTTGACAAATGTTCAAGAGGAGCCATGTATGACCAAATAGCTGAGCTAAAAAGTAACTGTACACAGTAAATTTGGTGGTGCTGTAGACTTATCTATAAATATTATTGCCTGCTAATATTATTTTTAAAGGATGCAGTGCTATAATGATGCAGGTTATTTAGAAACTAAGAAAAACTGCAAAAGAAATCATATAGATATCAGCTTAATGACATGACTCGGATTAAGGCTGTTAAATGGTAAAGTGATTCTTACTGCCTGAGAAACTTGAGAAAGTGCATTTCAAAGTGAACTTCAAGAGTTACCTGCAGAAAAAGCAAGCATAGATGACCAAACTCCAGACCACGCTGGGGACGTCCAGAGGCCATTTCTTGCTCTTTGGGGGTAGTTCATTCCCGCAGAGAGTCTGTTTCGTGTGTTGTGCCTGCCTGCAAACACACACCCCCTGAAAGTTGGACTCATGCTTCTTAGTAAGTATTTCAGTTATGCTGTTGACATCAATGCAGTCATTAAATAGATTGCCTGCCCTCCCATCAGTAAACCTGTGCCAAAGACCTAGAGGCAGACACATTTTAAAAGAACAACATCAGGTTTTCTTTTAGCATTTGGAGAGAATAAGGGAAAAGTATCTTCTGAAGTCATTGTACTCTGCAGTAAGGGGTTTAGGGGTTTTATTTGCTTCATTTTCTAAAACTCATTTTCTGTGAAGATAATTGCTGCATTTTATTTACCACACTTTTGTTATGTTACTGTGTGCATAAACAACTCCAAATGAGACTAAGGAGTCATTTTTTTGTGATCAGCTCCAGCTGAAAAATGACACTCATTTTAGATCTCCCAGCTAGATTTGTGTATCAAGTAACAGAAGGTATTCAGGCAAACTTGTTTAGTCTTTGACTCCAGAAATTCTGCAAGGATTGATTTCATGACATCTATATAAGAAAATAGCCTTCACTTATCGGCAGGCTCTGAAGGCATACAAGCTAATCATGACTCCATAGCAACAGATAAAAACTGTTTTCCCCTCCACCCCACCTGTGGATGTCACATGAAGATGCTACATGTGCTGCTGCCATCAGGAGCCTGTCACTCCCTGGGGCCCAGCTGCCATCTGTGGCTGTGGGGCAAGCGGCTGGGATGCCAGTGGGACTCCCTGTATGCACTTGCACCATGTCCTGCTGTATTTCTGAGGCAGGCTCACCTTTTCTGGCCTGGCCAAAATGTCCATTCATTACTGTGGCCCTGTGGCTGGGGAGATACCTACCTCCCTGGGCTGCTGACCTGCCCTTTGCTAAAGCCAGCTCTGGGTTGTGCAGTTCTCCTTGTCTGGTGTCAGGAATGGCTCTGGCCATCAGACAGAGGCTATGAGCTGAAAACCTAAGGATATAAATATATACGCTGTCCTCACCCAGATGGAGGGAGTACCTTCCCTATGACAAAATAACCAGGTATGTTGTAATCAACAACAGTACATTGATTTGAGGAGCCAAACCATTGGGGCTTTTTGTTGAGGTTGTCATTTCACTGATGATACCACAATCTGCTATGTAGGATAAAACCATGAAAACAGTCATAGGTTGTTAAAAGGACTTCTCTCTGGTAGATCATTTCTTTCTGAAACTGCAATTGCCAACATAAGGTGGCAAAGAAGAAATCTTCATAGTGGCATACTCTCATTGTGTCCCCATGTTCACTCTGCTCTTTAAGCACAAGTCAAGCCCTGACAGCCCTATATTGCTTTAGTCAGCTCTGGTTCCTATTGGATTGCTTAAGGCCTCAGTGAAGACAGTAAGACTTTGCCATTGCTAATATCAGAGCTGATAAAATCTGTATTTCTTTTGCTTTCTGCATAGAATGATAATAGTTGCTGTGGGTGAGATTTTGACATTGCAATCTTAGTGTACTGAATCAGTTCCATATGAGTTTGAGAAATGTGTGCTTGATCTGAGAAAAAAACCCAAACAAACAAGCCAAAACAAACAAAAACACCCAAACCAAACTTCTGGCAGGCCAAGTTATTTTTTTTTTAGGTTGTGAGCACAGTTTGTGCATGCCTTAGTGATGAGTGGGGTTCTTCATTGTCCCACTGATTTGAGCCCCTTCAACTTCCATGTCATCAGCATTTTCCAGCCAGTGGGAGCTGAAACGGACTCCTGAAAGCACCCATCAGCTCATCCCCGCAGCAGCTATATATAAGTTTCTCCTTCCTCCCCCGAGGTTGAGCTCACTGCTGCAGCATTGTGTCCCGGACACAGCTGGCCATGGGAGTGTGAGAGGCTGTATCTGAGTATCTCTGCGGAGACATTCCCAGAGTAATGCACCGCACAAATCCCAGAGCCATCATCAGCCTGTCTTTGGTTAGTCCCAATGTTCAAAACTTTGTCCTCCTGCAGGATCTGATTCTAAGTGTAAGTTGCTTTCTTGTCGTGTTTTAAAAAGTAAGTATTTCTAAGTTTGTGTTTGGCTTGTCAGTGGCCAAATCGTTCAGTCCATAGTTGGGCAGGAACTCCCGCTGACTGTTTCGGTTTTATTAGTCTTGGTGGGAGCAGTGTTTGATTCTAGTTTGTAGGAGCATGTACAAGGGTAAAGCACTGGCCTCAATGGACAGAATTTGAATTTGCTTGTTGTCCTCTGGTGGGTAGATGTTTTGCCCACCAAAGTTAACTCTACAATTATAGGATAAAAGTTTTAATCTTTATAACTTTAAGAGCTTTTAAAATCAAGATATAACCCAAGTAAAATTAAAAGGGGGAGTAAAGGACTGCTACTGCACTTTTTCCTCTATTCAGTTACGGAATTGCATCCATTCTGAGATATGGTTTAGACTCACCAGTTCCCACACAGTGATACTGAACAAGGAGCATAGTGACTGTTTTCAATGTTCAAATCACCCAGAAATGCTCTGGTTTGATTAGCAGTATCTTTTCATCTCCTGATTGACTGAAAGAGATTTATATAGTTAAGCAGGGTATGCTTATTAATGTATGTATAATGTCATGGTGCAACCAGTAAAGAATGTTACTCTAATAGTTAATGAAACATTTTATTATAATATTGTTTTCTCTGTAAGTAGTGTCTTTAAATAACAGCCTTAAGTATTTTATAATGGGGATACTTTTTTTGACAGAAAGGAAACAACTGTTAATTATTTATGGTTATTAATGAAACATGCCAGGTTCTTAAGCTAATTCAGTTCACTGGAAAAATACATATGCTTACCAAGATTTAAATTTTTTCAGCAGTAGTCTTTAAAAAATTGTGGCATATATTTTCATGTCTAAAGGTATCCTTGACAGACTTTGTGCGTTCAGGCACTTAATCGTTTCAGGAATTCGGAATGTAAAAAAACCACACTAACAAAACCCCCCAAAATCTAGCAGTGCATTGAATTGATAACTAATGTTTTTTTGGTTTTCTATTCAGTACTGTGCCTGTCAAAGGCCAGTGGCAAACAGCCTTTCCTCAACCAGAAGAGGAGTGATCTGACCCAAGGGTAGATGCTGTTTTCTCTTGTTTACTAGGAGCCATGATCAGTGGCCATTATTCAGTACTAAATACTTACTTACTTAGATTTAATTTCAAGAGAGCTATGCTTCTTGATGTTGATATTCTAGTATAAATACCCCACTGTCCTAAATATACCTTTCCAAAAGGAAATTAAACATCTGTGCATATGAAAACTCCTCTACCACACCTCTGCACTTTTCAAAAAAAATTCTTAAACAGACATTTTTGCATTGTGTATCTAGAAGATTCCAGGCATTTAGAGTAAGGCTTTAGATCCAGCTTGCTAGGTCCTTTAGAGAATATTCCAGACACCTCAATGTTTTTGTTTAAAATGGGTTGAATCCAGTTAGGCCTTTCACGCTGCAGGCACGTGTTTAGGAAGGTTTTATAAGCTTAGCACTTAATACCAAAATGATTCTAAAATGTCACGTTTTACAAGCAATGTATTTTTCTTTAAATACTGTATATTAGGTTGACAAAAGCAGGACACATTTAGAGCAATCATTGCATTCTCTGGAAAACCAACATACTATTCGGAGAAGTGGAAAACCCAACCTATCTCCCTGCTCCCCTTGCCTCCTTCCCTCCCTTGCCTCCTTCCCTCCCTGCCTCCCTCTCCAAGTTTTATGAGAATGACCTGTGATTGTGGCCCTGTTGTTACTGACTTGAGTGCAGGACATTTGGATCCACACTGGGAGTGCTCATGCTGGTCAGGGACAGCCTGAGAGGACGTTGTGTAACAGTCTGCTTTGTGGGGACTGTCATCCGATGAGTTGAGCACACAGTGTGGGACCAATCCTGCTAGCAAAAATTCAAAGTAAACATTGACAGATTGGCAATACATTAGCAAATGCAAGTACAGGGTTTGTCAATAACAGATCTTCACAGCATTTGACAGCTGTGAAATGTTTTCCTCCTTTTCTTCCCAAAGATACTTCTTGAAGAAGAGAAATCCAGATGAAAGGTTCCAGTCGAACCAGAGTGTTTTCTGTTTTAGCACTAATACTTTACAGGATATGGTCCACATCCAGAGAATAGTCAAATATGTATACTGGGCCTTCATCTTAGTTCGAGTTCTTTGGGCAGGGTATTTCCCAAAATTCCTGTTATTGAAATGTCATGAACTATTTGCAGCTTCCTGGATTTCAACTGTATTGTGTGAGACTTTAAAATATTTACATCCACTTACAGTGGGAATGTACTATCCAGGTAAAAGCCAAAAATCTGTTACTCACACTTTATAGATCAGGAACAAAAAAATGGAACAAAAGAAGAAATGATGCTCATACCACATTTTTCAGCAGCAGCTGCTCATTTTGAGCCTGCCTTTGTAACACATCCAAAAGTGGTCAATTTAGCATGCTGCTAAAATGTCTCTTATTGCAAATTGTCTTAAATGGAAAATCATGTGCAGCTTATAATCAGATGGTTTACAGAAATTGCGTGAATTTCACCTAACTTCTTTCACAATATTGATTACTTCAGAGAATGACAGTGCAGAGACCTTGGCCAAGGTTAACACGAGGTGCCTCTGTTAGGTTGCTAAATGTAAAAAAGTCTGAATGGTGCCACATAGCATAAAATGTAAAGCATAGACAGTAACCACTGGAATAATCTGCAGCAGACCAACCCATATTTGACCTTCAGTGGGAAACATTTCCATTTCCAGGTCCATTTAATCTGATATTTTAACTGACATTGCTAATAACGGTGCCTTTAGTACAGTTGACATTTTTATTTCCTTGAACTTGGTTTGCAGTGCTTAAATAAGTATATTTTGAGGGCCTTAATTGAATGTATTTTGAGAGTGGAAGGCTGTTCTTACCTGTGCTAGCTGTAGGGATTTGACAAATGCTTATGCTTACAAGTCTGCCTGTCATTGCCGAGTTCGAGTTTATCCTCCTGTCTTTCCAGGGCAGCTTCCTGATTGCTTAGCCCTAGTGTAAACCACCTGATTTGGGTCAGGACTGAGACCCCAGGTTTAATCACCTTCTGGCTAAAATGATCCAGATATAAAGAAAAAAAGCACAAAAAAATTATTTGATGTTCTATTTATCCATTTCTGATTATGGATAACCACGTAATGAATCTGAATCTGTGTCCCTAGCAATGTTGGAGAAAATATGGTCCAGTTCTGACCTGTGTCCAAAACACATCTTTTAAAAAGCTGGTGACCAGCATGTGATGGCCTCTATTTGAAGGTGATGCAGAGGCTGAGTGGCAATCAGCACGTGAAAGCATTAATATGGAATATTAAAAGCTGTCAAAACAAATCATGCTGGTTTATAGGATACTGACATCTCCCTCTTCCTCCCCATCCTTTTACCCATGGGACATACTCTGTGATTTTAAACAGATTATTCTAAAAGGCTATACGTGCAGTTTAGTAAACATAAAGCACACTGAGTCACAGCTATGAACAGCTGAAATTGGTCGCTAGGGTAGATTGATACAGATGATTAGCACAATGAATATTTTAGCTCTGTTGTCAGCTGCTGAATGTTGGAAGAGTTTTAGTTTTGTGACTTGAGGCTCACTCTGAATGTTCAGAGTTAAAGTGTGTGGATGTGCAAAAAGGGAATCCGTACATCCCAGCTATGCCACCAGAGAGCTGTCTGAAGGACTGGAGCTTAACATGGAAAACCTCCTGCGTTTTCAAAAGCTGGAGGATCATGGATTAAGAAACAACTCTTTAAATTACATGTGCTTTCAGAGTGTTCAAGCTATTTCTGCTGGATCTGCTCTGTGACCAACCCACGATCTGCAGTGAGCAATACTCTTACTTCCTACGGTGTCTTTTGGTACAATCACACATCAGTCGATAGGGCTTACTCAGAGTATCACTTGAAAACCAAATATGTCAAAACAGGCCATTTTTTTCAACGTGCTGTGTACTTGAGTGGCTCTGCTCAGCATGGAGCAGCAATATCTCTGGGTTTCAGCTATAGGATGACAGTCATATTCATTTATTTTGAGAGGCTAAATGAGGGCTGAAGGTTCAAATAAGGTAAATCGGTGAGTTTGACATTATTACCTTTTGGGTACGTAAAATATCTATTGTAGGAAAACACATTAAAATTCCAAACTAAATCAGTTTTTTAAGCTTCCATCCTAAGGATAATGCTTTCAAGAAATTACATTAAGCCATGAAAAAAAAAAATTAATTTGATTTTATAATTAATATCATTTAAATGGCTGGCGTGGTGGCTCAAAACATAACAGATGACTGTATTCCCAGTCTTTCCAAGGCTGAGAGGGCTTATGGACACAAAGACTGATACGTGTCTTAAGGAATTCCTATGAATTATGTTTGGGATGTTTCCAGGAGCCACGTTCTTAACTTTCATATTGAATACCTTAAGGAAATCAAATTGAGAGGAAAGGAAGGACAATTTTGTGTTAAATTGTAACCTTTCCAGGAGCCAAGGCAAGAGATGTAATCAAGTCTAAAGTTTTACCAACAGCCTGTTCTACTTTGCTATAGTGACGTGGGTAGCTTTATTCTGACCCTCATTTAATGTTTCTGAATAATTTGCCTCATGAAGAGCTAAGGATTATTAATAAACTTTGTCTTAACATCTACTGCTCGTGGCCAAGTGGAGCTTTTCAGGTAGATCAGCACTGTGCTTTGTACTTCCTGGATTCATTCCCAAGGTTCCTCTTCTGTTTCCTGTTCCAGAATTTATTTCAACACAGTCAAAGGATTTTCATTCTAACAGAATACTTAGGCCATAACTTTTATTATCGCCAGGTTAAGCTGGTTCAAAACCTGATTTAATGGTTCCAGATGGGTATGTAGATTAAATTAACAGCTGAATCCTGTGACAGATCCAAATGCAGACCTTTATGGTTAGCAAAAGTCCTAGGAAACAGTGAAACAATACAGTTAGTCCTTTGCATCTTTCACGTTTTGGGGTTTTTTTTCCCCTTTGTTGAATTAAAATTGTTGCTATGGTCTGTCTAGGTAGTTCCTTTCTTATTGTAGGTCTGTTGTGAAAGTCAGCTCATCATTTCTCAAGGAGTTTTCAGTGCAGCAGTAGGGGTGCAGGCACACCGCTTTGCACAGGTACATGCACAGGGAGACAGCTCAGGAGAGGCACTGCCTCTGGGCTCCACTCTTGCCAACAGAGGCAAGAGTCCCTGCTCCAGTACACTCATCATCGGTGCACAGCACTAGGTAGTGAAGTGCAGAAGTCCTTAGACTGGCTGTAGATGAGCCAGCTTCAGAACCGGAAGCCATCTCCCTATAACAACACAGGATGATGCCCCACCTAATTAAGTCTGTTGAAAGGTAGGGCTAATTAGTTTAGGTGGAGTGCCTTGTTAGCAAGACAATGTTGCTTCCAGGATCCAAGTTGGTTTCCCTGCATGTGTAAGCTTGCCAGCCCATATGTATCAAGTGAGATAAAACACAGTACAGGACAGATAAATCCTAATGGGTAGCTAGGAATTTTCATAATCATATCCTTATTTTTCAGTGTCTTTCTCACACTCGTGCATTCACATGCACACTGTGTGCTCGGGAAGAAAGCATTTCTACTCGCACAATAAAGTATTCATCTTGCTGTGATCTGGCCTTCCCTTGTTTAACTAGATAAACAAAACCACAATCTGGACTGCCTATGGTTTACAGGGAGTTGAGATTGGAATTTCAGTCCCTGGGCTCAGTTCTAGATCTGGGCTGGAGGCTTCCTTCTGCGTCCCACTGAAACCGATGGTCACCTCCATCTCCAGCCTGCAACTCTGAGCTGTTTTCACTGCACATTAGGGAGCATGTTGGGTAAAGACGTAATGGGGATTCGTTTAATTTAAAGATTCATAATGGTCTTAGTAATTGTGATCTGTCTTCAGATATGTTTGAGGTGTGTGTTCATTTCCTTACAAAATGTCATCTGACAAATAATTTTCAGCGTTCTTCTTGCAGATCTGTCCTTTAAGTGTGCTATCGATCTTTTGCACGTGTTTCGTTAGACCCTGTGTAAGAGCGGTACTCTCTTGCATCATATTTTTCTTCCTGTCTTGTGATTAAGGCAGTAATCCTACAGGGCAACAAGGAATCAAGCCTGATCAGTAAAACGATAATGTGCCAAACTATGTGTTTGCTCCCAGAGATAAAGTTGGAACTGAGCAATCTTTCCCGTTCATTCGACAGGCCAAGATTAGATTCTGCCCCTCTTGCCATTTCTGCTTCTCCCAGTCTCTCAACTGAGGAATTCCTACTATGCAGGCAAATCCTGTTCCCAGATTCCCCCATGATATCGCTGCTAAGTGACATCTGACAAGATGCTTCCTGCATTTTGTTACTTCCATTTGGCACCATAAAAGCACTGTCACTTACCCTTCTGATTTGTGGCAGCTGCGTGGTAGTGCTCACTCCATGAGGCTGTTGTGAGGAGAAGGACTCTGCAGAAACGGAGACTGCCTCGTGGTAAAACACTCGATCCTACCCTAAGATGAGACAGTATCTCCACTCTAAACCCTTCAGAACTTCTCCAGTTTCCCTCACTATTAGCATTTCCAATTAAACCTTGAGGCTTATCTTCAGATCAGAAATTACCTCTCTGGGAAGCTTCATAGGTTTCTGTTAGCCACTTTAAGGCGTTCTTAGTGTTTATGCCTCATTTTTGTACCTCATTGTCATGCAAAAGATGCAGTGTTAGCTTTGCTTTAGGAATCCTGATCTTTAATCTTTATAGTGAAACATTTTTAAAGTTGAGGTTTACATAGCTGGTTTAGGGTGCATGCATATCTGATACATGTAAACTTACAAATTAAATGTAAGAGTACTTTTTTAGTTTAATTCAGGACCCTGACTTTTTATTAGCTAGCCCTTTCCAAGGCACTTTCAATGCTCCATCTCAGCTGAAGAGATGTTAGTATTATTTATTCTGTGGGAATGAAGATTTCATGATGAGGCATCTTCTACACTGTGCTGCAAGGCCCACTGAAACTCTAGTCCTTCTCTCCGAGCAACATTTGGTAAATCCAGTTCTTTGCAAGGCAGTACTTGAGTAGCAGTCCTCTCCCCATTTCTTCATTCTTTTCCAGTCTGTTTTTAAGGTGTCTATGGGAATATCACAGGCTTTCGCACCAGCAGTCCAAGACAAACTAGAGTGGTACCCCACAACTGACTCCTCCTTTAGTTCAGAGCTTCAGCTTCTTGTGCTCAGCCAGGCTAAACTGCGGAGATGGTCCCAAGCAGATGCCTTGCATGTTGGTTGCCCCCTTCATGTCATCATCCTCTCCTAGAAGGAGTGATGCTCCTGGTACTCATTGTATCCTGCTGCCCAATCCAGGGGACCCTGGATTCTGACACCAGAGGACTACTGTAATGGTAAATGCTGCTTGTGGGCACCCACAGTTATTGCCACAAAGCCCGGCAAAATTGAGTGACTTCTCCAGCTCCTGTGATAATAAACCATAATCACCCTGTGGATCACAGTCACTGGAGAGGTCACTGAGGGTGTCTACTGGAGTCTGTTTCCAAACACACACCGGACAAGAAAGTAAATTGGGAATAGTAGCCAGATTTTCCAAGGGCAAATTGTGCTTGGAAGCCCTGACTTCCTTCTCCGGGCTGTGGGGCATGGGGAGAGCTGTGGGTAGGTATACCCGACTGCACTGAGCATTTTGGCACTGTTTTCCACTGCATTCCCACTTGGAACCTGAGGCAGCATTGGCCAGACATGTGGACTGTTGGCAGGGTTGGATATTGCTGGACCACCAGGCTCTGAGGGTGGTGATGGAGGCTGTGCGTCCAGTTGGTGGCTGATGGAAGGAAGAGTGTGGGATGTCTGTCAGTGCCCTACATCTACTTGAGCATCAGGCTGATGTTGTTGATTATCTGGGGATAGTCATGCTCTGAGTGGGAGGCTGGAGCAGGTGACCTCCGGAGGTCCCTTCCTGACAGTTTCTGTGACTCTGAGATAGAGAGGTGCCTTCTGTAGTTAATGGAGAAGGACAGGCACCTCTGGAGGGTGATTCAGCCCATCGCAGCAGTCACACTGAGAATAGACCAGGATCACCCCTTGGAAGTCCCAACCACTTTCCACTGACTGTGCAGAGAGCTTAGGTGATTAACTTTTAGACAGCTAAAGATAGCTCAGATGAGCCCCTCCTCAGTGACATTTCTCCAGGCTAATATTACTGCTTATTAGTGTTGCTCAAATTTCATTGCAGTTGGCTCAGTGATGGGCGGTGAGCGCGTTGGCTGTTGACTCAGAAACATCACTGCTACTATGGCAGTTGAGTGACTAGCAGACCTCTCCTGTGCTTCGCATCGTGGCATTCCTATTGTCACTGGAAGCCTCCACTTCGGTGGTTAAATGAGCTGTGGCTTCTTCCTTCTTGTGATGGCTGCAGCATAGGGATGTGAAGCGGTTTGGTCTTGTGTCATTCCCTACAGACAGGAGGTTTTTCTTTATCCCTTACATGTTGCTTTCCACGGTCCCTGTGCCTTCGCTTGGTGAGGCATCTCTGCTTGCTCCCTGGAGTTTTTCAGTTTGAACCTGGATATGTCCCTGACGTTCTTGGCGGGTGCTGTTTTAATCACTGCCTTGGCGTCTTCAGCAATTTTGGAGCCGTTTTTCTAGGGGCTGAGTTTTCCCGGCAGCCTTTCTGGGCAGCTGAAATGGTGTGTCTCAGAAAGGCCCTGTCTTTAACTAGGGAACTCATAATGCCAGACTCCTCAGCAGTGGAACAGAAGAGTTCATTTCTTCTGCTCCTCATTCCTTTGGGGAAAAAAAAAAAATCTCCTCCCCCCCAAATCTTGGCCTCACTTTGCCTGAGGTTGTAGCATATGTCAAACACTTTCAACAATTTCAGTATCACAAGTGTTATTCCTAGCAGCAGCATTTCACTCATTTCCTGTCATTTTTTACAATTAGCAGTAGAAAGCTTTCACTTTGGTTTTTTGTCTCTCTCTTCCTCTATCGTCTCTGAATACAGACTCCATTGTTTCTGCTGCTTTTGAGCCTGTGTTAAGATTTTGTCTCTGTTCCTGCACAGCTGGATCTCCTCCAGTGCCACCTTTCTTTCCAGTGTAGCTCTGGCAATGGCTTTGCTAGTTAATCTCATCATCTCTCCTTGCAGGGATTTTGCTGCCCTGGCTTCTCTCACTACATCTTATGGATTAGTGCTGGGTAACAGAAAAGTCCACTTTTTGTAAAAGAGCTTTTTGCTAAAGGCATTACTTTGAGACATGCTACTCTGTTCATTTGCACGCAGTGCCTGTGCCCATGCCATCTGCAGTCTGCCCATCTCCTGTCGAGCTCAGGCACCCACTGGCCCTGCTCCCGGTCTTTCCCTGGTGCCCAGTGTGGATCCATTGTGCTGAGGAGCAAATGGAGAGCCCTTCACTCTTATTCACAACTCCCTTGCATGCTGGAAAGAGGCTGCAGTATAGCTGCAGGTGTGAGAAATGTGAGAGGGAACAGCTGGAGTTACTGGTTGAACTGCAGTCCCAAAAATATGATTGGGAGTGGGGAGAAGGGTAGGATCATCGATTTGTTCAGGGAGTTGCTCCACCTGTTACACAGGTGCTGGGGCTTTGTGCCTTTCTTAGCACATCTGCCCTTATCTTTGCAAAAGATATAATTAGTTTCATTGCATACATTGGGGGGGGGGGAGAAGTGCATCTCAATACTCTGTTGTTCCCATGATTTTAGATTATGCTGCAATTCCAGCCCCATGGTCCAGTGGACTGGGAGTGTGCAAGTGTCCATAAACCTACAAGAGAGAACATGTTGGTGTGCTGTCAGCGTTGCCGGCACATGTGACGTTGGGTAGTTCTGCTGGATACATCTTTGAATAATACCTTCTTTTAGGTACATTCCTACTTCTTATGCTTGAGAAAATGTTGAAAATCTGGTCCATAGACTCCCTGAATATTGGAAAACATACAGGGCATCTATAAAAGAAACCTGTAATTACGGGACACAGGGTTTTTTCAGTGCTTGCAGTTTGTAAGATGGTGCTATCAGATTTAGACATTTTCATTGCAGATTTTAAATGAATCACTACAGTTGTGTTCTATGCCTTTAATTTTGTTTCCTGTGAATTTTCAAACCCATCGAGAGAACAATTTTCTCAAATATATTTGTTGGATCTGTTAAAACAATGGTTTAATTCAAGGAAATAGCTTTCTATTCATGGGTAGTCATGAATGCACTAACAGGATACATTAAAGAAATAAATTATTTGGTGTCAGTTATTCACTCGGTGTTGTCAAGGATAAATATGTAAACATGTCCACACAATCTGTAAGCAACCACAGATACATTAGGGAAGGCAAAGGGTAAACGGCTGACGGCCTGCACAAGTCCCTGTTCGATCAAGTTTTGGCACGTCACTTGTTGATAAACCTGTTTGAACATGCTCCATGCTCCTGGGTTTGAGTGATGCTAGACACTGGCTAGTAATTATTGGAGGGCATATAACAAATCTTGCTTTCTGAAGTTAAAATAGCCAAATTCTTTTGGTGAAGGGAACTGGAGGGAGCACCCTTGGTGATCTGGATCTATGTGACTTTCATCTAAGCCATGACCACTTAAGTACCTGTTAAATCACAAAGACTACTTTTCCTTGTTTCTCCTCCTCCTCCCTAACCTGTATCAGAACTAAAATTCAGGGTCTTGGCTGAAGCACAGATGAGTTCTGCTGGTGGATCAGTATATGTGAGGATCCCACAGAAAAGATTTCTGCCAGCTTGCTTAGATATAAGCTCTTAGTCATTAATAGTCATGGACTGAGAAATGTAAAGTAAGCATTCAGTAACCATTAGTGATATCTGTACTGCTCACAAAATAATAACGTCATTCACATGATTAACTAGAGGATCTTTCTTCTCCTCTTAATCTTCTTTTGTCATCTACAATAACCACAACAATTATGATAATCTATAATAAATATAGTATGTTGTATAATTAAAAATGGTTTGTCTTCAAGTTCTCTGATGAATTATAAGCAATAAATACTCATAATGTATATTGTTAATTTTTAAGAAATGTCCATATCCGAATGGGTTTCCATTTTATTTTTCTTACTTTGTAAATTATTTTAAATATCTGTAAATAGGCATAATATTCAAATGTTTCTAAAAACCTCTGGGAAACATGTTGTGCCCTGTCGATTCACACTGAGAAATGCCTATATTTTAGACTTGCACTCTTACTGTTATTTTTAAGCATTTCTATAAGAGCCTGGGAGCATGCTTTCAAACATTTCCTAAAGCAGCATTTTCAGTGCCTACAAGCGATTTCATGCACCAGGATAAACATTTACATGTTCCCATACAAGGACATGAGGACTTCAAAAGCCCCAGCTCACCTAAGAGCCTAGTGGAGCTCAGATCACCAGAACTACTGATTGTTGACCATTTGTTTCCCTGTCACTAGTGGGAGTTAGGAAGCATTTTCTTCTCTAATACTTGTATTTTGTTACGTATGAGTGTTTTTCTGCTTCGGGTTTTGTTGAATTTTATCAGTTTATTAAACATTTGGGGAACATTTATTTCAGTGCCTGCCTGTTGCCTAGTTGTACATACTGGATTCAGGAACAGATCCAGTATTAAAGCCTTTCCAAGGCAAAAGTGAGCAACTGCCCTTATTAATTTTACTTTTAAATGAACAGATTTGATCCTGAGTCTCAGTTGTTGTTGAGGTAAGTTTAAGATAGAGGGATAATATTTTTTATTAAATCAGCTGCAATCACTGGAAAGTAGGCACTTTGGTGACCTCAGTGGCTGTCCCTCGAGTCTCAGATGAATTGCTTTTACCAAGGCAGACTGGAGCTGGGCACAGAGTGCTTGTGGAAGGACAGCCTCAAACGTTGAAGACGTTTATAATTATAAATAGCTGCAATTAAAAGTAAATAACCCAGGAGATGTCTTACTGGCACTGTAAACAAGTGGCTTTATATGTGGAATAGGTTATGCTGTGTTAAAGTTGGGAAGACTGCTGTAATCTGCAATGCCTCGAGGTTTAACCTTCATTGTAAAAGTTTCCGTTTGAATTCTACAGCAGCCCTTTTTGATAGAGACTGTTGGCAGGGGGATTTGAGTCTTAAATACTACTACGTGCCTAAGGTTTCTGAGTGAAGTTACAGTCCATTAGAAGTAACTATTCCTTTTCTTTGTGGAATTAGGAATTAAGTCTTTTACCAGTGCAGACAGTCCAGAATTTGATCTTTAAGAGTTGAGGAGAGCTGAGTTTCTAAAGATGATTTCTTGTCTGCGAAATTGGATAATCTGTTCATGAGATAGTAACCATTTTTAATATTAGCCTGCTAGATCATGGAAAATTGAGTTATTTGGCACTTACAATATTCTACTGAGCAAAGAGAGGAACTGCAACTCCTCTCCAACTTTTTAAATTCACCTATTCAGGATCTGGTATTTTGACCACTCTTTAAACTTTTTAGCTTTTACACTTTCTGCCAGAAGCAAGACGTGCTATGTCTTAATGTATTTAAAAGGGACTAGGGTGACAAAAGAGTTGTGAGGAAGTCAGGAGAGGGAAAAACTCACTTTGAATTTTTGCATTTGGATCTAGTTTCAAAATGTTTCCTAACTTGCATTTACCCTCTGCGTAAGTCAAGGGCAAAGCAGCCATTGCCTCCTGCAGCCTGGGGACTAGCCGTCAGGATCAAAAGTCACGCGCAAATACCATGCAATATTTGAAAACTGAAACAAACTCTTTTCGTTAATTGGTTCTTTATTCTGTCTCGGAAATTATTTCACGTAGGGCACTAGAAAAAAATGATGGAAATGCCAGTTATAATTTTACAGATAAGGGCTTAGTTATGCAACACTCAAATATAAACAGAAATACGATACAGTTGAAGATGCATCGTATGGTATTGCAGGAGACCATATTCAGAAATTGCAGGACTGTTTCTGTAAGCGACCATGTGCATCAGCTGCACCAGGAAGGTTATCGAAATCTGCGAGTGGAGAAGCATTAAGTGTTTCTGGCAGAGGTTTCTGCACTCCTGATGTCAGCGGGATGCTCACATTAGCTTCAGGGAAAGAACATGGCACGTAGCATCTAAACTTCTGTTTGCTATTTACTGGAATCCCAGTAGCGACACTAGATGCCACTCAAAAAGAGAATCTCAGTGTACCTCATCTTTCTCCTCTGTCACTTCTTTTTCTTTTCCTCTTCCTTTTGTAGGGTTTCTCTGTTCTCCCACTTGGCATTTTAACCCTGCCATCACTTCCAGTCCCCTCCTGTGCTTCACATGGCCACCTCTGCAGAAGCAAACACACTGCTGCTGGCGGCAGCTCTGATGCTGAAGCATCACCAGTGCCTGTCAGAAGGCATAGGCTATCGAGAGTGTATCATTCTCTCATATATTGTGCTGTGGCGAAGCCAGCTCTGGCTGTGCCATCTGCAGGGGCTGATGCTGCGCAGGGTGGAAGGTGCTGCAGCGCGTCACAAGGGAGGAGATGCTCCTTCTCAGAGGGGCTGCCTTGGGTTCTTCTATAAAGAATGTTTTCTTGTATAAGTATCAAATTGTACTGTTAATTTTAAAATAATCAGATGTGATTAATGTATATATATCCTTGAATATTAACTATTAAGACAGAAAATTTGTGCTATTCACTTTTAAGATCATTCCCACAAAGTTATTACATTTGTAAAAGAGCAACTTCTAGCTGGCATTACATCTAATTTATTTTTGGATAGCTCTCTATCTCACAACATTTCACTAGGGGCTTGGAGTACATATTTAAATTTTACATGCTGTTTTTCAAAAACTCCTGGTGCAAATTTATCCTTATCTGTGGTATTGTAGCCAGTGTCATAAAATGCGTTCCAATAATTGACAGGAACCAGCTCAATTAAAGCCAATGAAATTTATTTAGCAAGCAGGCAATAAACAAAACAGCGCTGGGCGGCCGGGGAGTCTTCGCTCCGCCAACGACCGCGCCCTCTTCTTCTTCTTCTGCCTTTTTATTGCGTTGTGGGGTAAATTTCCATTGTTCAGCGGTTTCGGGTGCTCATCCAGCTAAGTATTCCTCACTGTACACATTCTTTAGGCCCCAGGCTCTTCTTTACTTATGCTAAGTAAGTTAGTTGGGCCGGGGCTCCTCCTTGCTTATGTTAAATGGTTTATGCTAAACGGTTTAATGAACAAACCCTTATCTTTCACAATCCCCCCTTTTTCTGTTTTTCTGCATTTTGTTCAGTAAACCGCTGCAGTTCTTGGTGACTTAATACAAAAGCATCACCCACTACCTCTTCCTCTTCTGCAATAGGTTCATACTTAGCGCAGATAAGCATTAAATGTGCAGCTTCTGATCGATTCTTTACAATGCTTATTAATTTGTTAAAAATACATAGCCCAAATGTAAGCCCAGCGATTAAAGTAATATTGGCCCGGCTATACTGTGGGCTAAAATTATACCGCTGCTGGAGTCTGGTTTAGGTGGAGTGCATTCACTTGGGCCCCAGCCTACTTTGAAGAATTTATCAGGTCCTGCCCTTGGCTTCCAGGCGGATGCAATGGTTTCGCAACTCCAATATGAACAATAATACTGATTAGGACTATTATAATAATTTCACCCTGGGTTGGAGGCTAGGCAAAAAAAAAATAAAATCCTTTTGCGTTGGCTAGATTCGGGTTTTGCAAAAATTTATGTACACAATCTGACACAAGGTAGGTGTAAAACTGGGAGCTCCAGCAGTGGTAATAGTCTGGATTATGTGTTGATCTTCCCACTTAATCAGGCTCCATTTAAATGGTTGGTGGGGGCTTCCTTCAATCTGACTACACCACATTCCCAAGATGTATAGTATCATGGTCAGTCTAGAGCAACATGATTTTGCCTCGGTTGCCAGTTTACAAAATTTATTCCCGGATTAGGGTTAGCGTTGGACAGTGCATAATTCTGTCCCCAGAATTTTTCCCTCCACTGGTTCTTACTCCTCTGCCTCCACTCGGCGACTCGAGTGCTGCGAGCCCCGGGGATATTCATCTTCTCAGCAGCAAGAGTACTCTTCAGGAGGCTCCAGTTATTTCGTGTTCCCTATCCGGGAAGGTTCACCAAGGCAACTTAAAGTTTCTCTTTCTTCTCGAGGCAAAAACTCCTGCCACTCTTTGACTGACTTCTTCCCATGAATCTTTAACACATTTGCTAATAGCTCTTTCCCAGTGAACAGTTCTAAATTCTCGATGTATAGGAAGGTACAGTTCCCAACCGCAAAACAGTTTTTCTACGTCTGCCTTATACCATTGGCCACGACCTCCCCCAAAACGCCTACAGTCACTACAACAAGGTTGTCTTCTTGTTGCAATACAAGCCCAAGTATCTTCACATCTGACACATCTACAAATGACCCAGCACTCGTGATTTTCCCACAGATGCTTTATACAGGGTATCCCAGTTCCCCAAAAGGGTCCCTCTCGAGGTAAAAGTCTCTCGTCAGTGATATCTGGTGTTACTTCGCAACAGTGTGCAACGAGTCTTTCATCTGATGACTTGTACAGTCCTGCACCTCCTGTTTGATTCGGTATTCTGCTCAGGTGCCAGGGCGCGAATGAAACCCTTCTCAATGTCTCTCCCGGGGTAACCTGGAACCATTCATATAAACTTTGTTTAATTTCTCTTGGGGAGCTTGTCATTCAGTCTTGGAGTTGCAGTTCGTTTTATTGTCAGCTTCAATTCTCCTCGTGCGCTCGTGACCGTCCAGAGTGGGTCCGCCACAGGTCCCTTCACTCGGCTTGCATGAGTCCACCCCTGCTCCGCTGTCCAGACAGCTGTTTCTGTGGTAAGCAAAACAAGATATGGCCCTTCCCAGCGGGGTGTTAAAGGTGTTTCCATGACTTTATTAAAACTTTATCTCCCGGTTTTATCATATGTATTTTCATATCTAAGGGAGGTCTTTGGACTAATAAACCCTTTTTTCTCTCAATTCCTCCCGCCTACTCATCAATTGGGTTAAGTATGGTGTCAAGTGGGAATTTTGTAGTTGAGGATGTTCATTAGGAGCCTCCATATCATAGGGCATCCCGTACAACATTTGAAAAGGGGAAATCCCTGTGTCAGTCCGAGGTTGTGTTCTTATATTTAACAGAGCAAGGGGGAGGCATTTGGTCTATGACATTTTAGTTTCAAACATTAACTTAGTCAATTGCTCTTTTATTCTTCCATTCATTCTTTCTACTCTGCCCGAGCTTTGGGGGTGCCAAGGAGTGTGATGCTGCCACTCAGTTCCCAGAGCTGAGAGCATATCCTGGGCCACTTTAGATGTGAAGTGGGGTCCCCGGTCTGAATCTATCACCTCCACTACTCCATACCTGGGCATGATTTCTTCTAAAAGTATTTTCACCACGGTTTGGGCTGTGGCCCGAGTCGTGGGGAATGCTTCTACAAAATGGGTTAAGTGGTCCACTATCATAAGGAGGTATTTATACCTCCCAATCTTGGGTAATTCAGTAAAGTCAATTTGGACATGTGAAAAAGGTCTATGTGCTAGTTCCCTCCCCCCTTGTACTCTCTCTCTGAACTGACTCCTGTTAGTTTTCTGGCAAGTGAGGCAACCTTGCGTTACTCGCTTTGCTAAATTATAAACTCCAACACACATATATTTGATTGCAAACTGGTCTACCAAGGCTTGGGTTCCCCAATGGGTTTTTTTTTCATGGATTTTTTTGCATTATTCTTAGCGCAATTGATTTGGGGAGGACTTCTCTTCCGTCAGGTAGTTCCCATTTTTGTGCCTTTTCTAGGACTACCATCTGGGTTAATTTTTCTTTTTCTTGTACTGTAAAGCTTAATATGGGACACATTTCTGTATCGAGGGTGTTTGTTTTTGTTTTGTGATTTTCACATTGGCCTGACCCCCTTTGGGGCATCAAAGCCGCTCTTTTAGCTTCTTGGTCGGCTAGGTTGTTTCCTCGAACCTGCGGGGTTAACCCTTTTTGATGCCCCTTTAGGTGTACCACTGCTATTTTCTCGGGTTTCCTTATGGCTTTTAGTATTTTGGTTATAAGCTCTTGATGTATTAGCCCCTTCCCTTGGGAGCTGATTAGTCCTCTTTCCGCCCAAATTTTTCCGAAGGTGTGCACTACTCCAAAAGCATATTTTGAATCTGTGTATATTGTTCCATTTTTCCCATCTAGGAGGTATAAAGCTTTCAACACTGCGTATAGCTCACATGCCTGGGCCGACCAACTTGGGCTGAGGGGGCCCGATTCTACTACTTTGAAGGACTTCCCATCGACTATGGCATACCCTGATTTCCTTTTCCCTTCTACTATTCTGGAGGATCCATCTACAAATAGTTTTTTCCCTTCTTCTAATTCTATTTCCTCAAGGTCTGGTCTTATCTTACATTGTTCTTCAATATTTTGGAGATAATTGTGCTCCAGTTTTCCGCTTGGTTCCCCATATAGGAACTGGGCGGGATTCTGTACTATAGAAGTTTCAAGGGTTAGTTTGGGTGATGTTATCAATATTCCTTCATACTTCATAAGTCGGGCATCAGAAATCCACTTATCAGCCTTTTGTTGCAAAACTCCACGAATATATGCGGGGATAAGACCTTTAACTCTCCGCCAAAGGTAATTTTAGTGGCTTCTTCTACTAACAAGGCGGTGGCTACTATGGCTTGTAGGCATGTCGGCCACCCCCTCGCCACTGGGTCCAAAAGCTTGGATATATATGCTACCGGTTTTTTGCTCTGTGCCCATTCTTGGGCTAAAAACTCCAAAGGCTACACCTTCCTCTGAGTTTACAAATAAATAAAAAGGTCTTTTTAAATCTGGTAGGCTTAAAACAGGGGCATTTATCAATTCTTCTTTTAAGATTTTAAGCTGTTTCTCATCTTTAGGGGTCCACTTTAATAGTTCATCCTTTGATAGTTTATCATAAAGGAACTTTACTTTTCCGCTAAAGTTCTCGATCCACTGTCTGCAGTATCCGATCAGTCCCAACAGCTGTCTGACCTGTCTTTTGGTTCGGGGAGCTGTGATTGATAGAATTCCATTTACTCTCTCGGGATCGAGTTTCTTGCTCCCCTTATTCAATCTGTGTCCTAGATATTTCACTTCTTCTTCTACAAACTGCAATTTAGCCTTAGACACCTTTAACCCTTGTAGGCTCAAGAAATTTAATAACTTAATGGTTTCTCTCCTGACACTATCTTCTTCTTTTCCTGCTAGTAATAAATCATCCACATATTGGACCAGAGTAATTCCTTCCCCTAACTCATAGTTTCGTAATATTTGTTCTAAAGCTTGTCCAAACAAATTAGGGGATTCCGTAAACCCTTGCGGGAGCACGGTCCGCCTTAACTGCTGTTTTCTATGAGTATCCGGATCCTCCCATTCAAATGCAAAATAATCTCGGCAATCTGCCTTCAAGGGGCAAGCCCAGAATGCATCTTTTAAGTCTATGACACTATACCACTGGTCCTCCGGTCCTAATTGGCTCAATAAGGTGTGTGGATTGGCCACTACAGGGAATCTGGCCACCGTTCTCTTATTGATTTCTCTTAGATCATGCACCAAACGGTACTTCCCATCTGTTTTCTTTACAGGTAGGATGGGTGTGTTATATGGGGACATACAGGGTTCTAATAATCCCTGTTTAATTAGTCTGTTGATTTCAGGTTTCAATCCCCGTCTTCCTTCTTTGGATAAGGGATATTGTTTTAACCGAACTGGTATCTCCGGGTCCCGTATCGTAACTACAAACGGGGCGATATCCAGTTTTCCAACAGTTTCCGGAGTATACCACACTTCTGGGTTTATTTCTCCCTCATTTACTGCTCTCAAGGGACATAATTTAATATGTATCTGGTCCTTTGTTGTCTCTAAACTGATTCCCAATTCTATCATTAAGTCCCTTCCCAAGAGGTTATAGTCGGCCTCTGGTACTAATAATAAAGATCCCACCCTTATTTTAGAATCTGTTTTCAATAACACATTTTTAATTACGGGAACCTCAAAAGGTTCACCCTTAGCTCCAATCACTTGTACTTTATCTGAGGATGGTTTGCATCCTGGAGGTAACCTCTGGACAGTAGATCTTTCCGCCCCTGAGTCCACTAGGAACTCAACTACTTGTTGCTGGGGACCCACCTTTAATTTTATCAAGGGCTCTGTAAAGTTCCTGGTCCCCAGCAAATAGAGCCCCTGACCCCCCTAATCTTCTTTAAACATTCTCTCATCTTTCATTTGTTGCCGACATTCCTTTCTCATGTGTCCTGGCTTTCCGCAATAAAAACACGTCCATCCCTTTCCTTCCACCGATTTCTCTCGTCCCCTGTTCCCCATGTCCCGGCGAGAAGAGGTGTTTCCTCTCCGGGGTGGGACTGCCTTCTGTCCTTCTCGCACCGCAGCTACCATCATTCTCACTTGCCTTTTATGTGTTTCTTCCTCCCTCCTAACATATACCTTTTGGGCTTCCCTCAAAAGTTCATCTAGTCCACGGTCTTGCCAATCTTCAATTTTTTTCTAATTTCTTTCGGATGTCTTGCCATGATTTAGCCACAAACTGCGTTTTCAATAGAGCCTCTCCCCCAGGGGTATCGGGGTCTATTCTTGAATACAACTGCAAGTTCTTTCCCAACCTTTCTAACCATTCTGTAGGTGTTTCATCCTTTTTCTGCTGCTCATTAAGGGCCTTACTGATGTTCTGCCCTCTGGGAACTGATTGCCTAATTCCCTGGATTATAATATTTCTCAGATCTTGCATTTCAATCCGATGTACTGGATTCTGATTATCTCAATTAGGCCTTTGTAATGGCCATTTAACATTTGCTGGCGGTCCTTGTTGGTGCTGCTGATCCCATAATCTTATTCCGGCCCGCCTTATCATTCCTCTTTCTTCTACAGTAAACAATATTCCCATAATGGACTGGATCTCATCCCAGGTGTAAATGTTGGGGCCGAGGAACTGATCCAGCCTCTCAGCGACCCCTAGGGGATCGCCTAGCAGGCTCCCCATTTCCTTTTTAAATTCTCGCACGTCCCCTGAGTTAAGAGGGACAGCGACATATCCTACCCCAGGAACGGGACCTCCCATTGCCAGCTCTCTTAGCGGATATAGTTGCGGAGGTTCCTGCATTTTTCTTGTTTGACTTCTAGTAATTTTTTTTTTTTTTTTTTTTTTTTTTTTTTCCCCACACTTCATATTTTCTGGGGGCTGATCGGATTCTGGGGGAAGTTCGGGGGCTGTAGCCTCCGGGACGTAAGCGGGGGGGTAATACAGGTATTTTCTCCTCTTTCTGTTTTTTTTTTTTTTCGTTTTAGTTCTTCCTTTTCCCTTAAGGGGAACAACCCAGTTCTAGTTTCGGCTACGAGAGCCGCATACTTACTTTCCTCCAATTTAAACGGTTCTTTCGAGTTAACATATATATTTAATGCCTGACAAATCCAATCCTCAAATGAGCCAAAAACTGGCCAATACAAATGATCTCCTGTGTATCATTTTTACTTTACTTTTTCCTCTTCTTGAGGGGTAATCATCCCAATAGGTTATCATTAACCCAAAGGGGCTGCCTGGGGGGATCTTGGGGAGACTCACCTTCTCCTCCCCCCCCCATGGGACCAAAGGGCTTGCTTTTCCTTTGTCCCATCTTCCGAGGTGCCTTCAATCACGCACACACACGCTTCCTCCCGCTCGTGGCCCAGTCCCTCGCGGGATTTGGGAACCGCACTACTAGGGGGTCCGCATTCGCTTCGCCCGCAATTGGACGTGTCACACGGCACACCTCGGGATACCCAATCCCAACCGAACGGGTAACCGGCCTGTACTCACGCGTCCCAAGCGTCTTCGTTTGGAGGTTCCTTGAGGGATCCAACCGAACGGATAACAGGCCTCTACTTACGCGTCCCAAGCATCTTCATTCGGGGCTTCGTGCACAAAGATTACGGGATTCCCGGACTTCTTTTGTTTATTGCCCAAATTTAGGTTCGTCGGGTTGAGGGCTGGATGGGTCCGTCCAAGTAAGAGCCGCTTTACAGCGGGGCGCCCCCCTTTACCCGGGATCCACTCCAGGTAGTCTCGATCCGAGTCACGGCACCAATTTGTCATAAAATGCGTTCCAATAATTGACAGGAACCAGCTCAATTAAAGCCAATGAAATTTATTTAGCAAGCAGGCAATAAACAAAACAGCGCTGGGCGGCCGGGGAGTCTTCGCTCCGCCAATGACCGCGCCCTCTTCTTCTTCTTCTGCCTTTTTATTGCGTTGTGGGGTAAATTTCCATTGTTCAGCGGTTTCGGGTGCTCATCCGGCTAAGTATTCCTCACTGTACACATTCTTTAGGCCCCAGGCTCTTCTTTACTTATGCTAAGTAAGTTAGTTGGGCCGGGGCTCCTCCTTGCTTATGTTAAATGGTTTATGCTAAACGGTTTAATGAACAAACCCTTATCTTTCACAGCCAGCACTTTTAAAATTTATTTGTAAATAGTCAAAAGTTAACAATCAGGGAGTTAACAGAGTTGCATATACCCAAGGAGGGATGGTTTGATATGAATTGGGGTTTCCGGGTTGATTTGTCTCAGACTGAGTCACTTAAAAAGTAACTTAGGAGACATCGAGTTTCTGAGAAGGATTGTGCTTGGGCTGTCTTCCTTCTGTCGAGGAGGATAGTGTCTTTTCTTCTACTTGCCTGTCTGATTTCTTGAAACTCTAGGAATGTGGTACCTTTGATGTAAGTACTGGCTGAGCAAATGGAGCTAAAACTCAGCAGGAGGTTCAGAAATGACTGAGGAAGGAGGGTGGGGAGGGTGGGGAGGTTAGAGAAGCCAAAAAACATGCAGACCCTGGAAGGCAGCACACGATCAGAGCCTTATTTCAGAAGACTCATTTCCTCATTTTCCAAGAAAATGAGTGAAAAAATATTTAGTCAAAACCAAGACTCTCAAGAATTTAAGGAGAGCTACCCAAGGATGCAGGTGATGTACCTTTCCCATGGAGCTGCGGGCGGTGGAGATGTGCAGGCCTAGTCTCAGAAAAGGCAGATTCTGAAAGAGACGTCAGCAGTGCTTTTATATGGAAATACACTTTTTCTAGACTGGGAACTAAACGGCTTCTGAACAGTAGCAGAAGTGTTTACTGTCACTTCACTGTATTTTTGCCATTGAAATGACTAGAGACGTTTTAAGTGGCAGTTTTTCAAAACATCTGCATTTAAATCCTTAATCTATTGACCTCTAAATATTTTTGTTAAAAAGGCCTAAGTGATAATGCTCGCACATTTACATGAGGAAACCAGGCTGCAGCCTGAAGGGATCCCCGCAGGAATCCTTCAGGAAGCCTCATGGAAATTAAGCCGAAAAGCTGCAAAACAGCAGTGGGAAAGAAAGGGCATTGTGCACAACTGCCCAGACCTATCCTGCTAAAAATTCTGAAAAACACTGCATGTAAAACACTCATTGTACATTTATCTCAAATTCTGAAAACTAAAAGTAAAATTTTAAAGTATTTAGAGCTGGCAGTAGCCAAACCCTCTTGCTCTGTACCTAAGCCCTGAAGTTTCCTAATTCGTATTGTTCTCCTTAATATGTAACATCTGACACGTGGAGAAACGACTTCACAACCTGGTGGGTTATGAAGGGTATGTCTATTGCAGCGCTGAGGACACGTGGGATCGCTCCTCCACAAACATGCCCAACCTTCCAGCAGCTCATCCCAGTTTAAATGCAATAACGTGTTACATATTCATATGATTTCCCAATACACCTATACATATGCATATTCTGTCCCAGCTTCGTATTAAAATTAAGTCTCCTCCCGTTCGTGCTTGCGCAGTGCCTCCTGGTGGTGGTCGTCGGTGGTCATGAGGATGAAGTAAGTGGTCATCTTCAAGGTTGAACTTTTTACCTTTTAGCCCTGTGCAGGCTCAGCTGTTCCTTGGCTCCTTGTCAGACTGCTGAGCCAATTTCAATCGATCTTCAAGGCAGAATGTTACCCCTTTTTCAGGAACTGTTCCCTTAAAACCCTTACTTCAGTGATTTCAGACAATAGTCTATTCTTTGAACATGCAGGTGCAGTTTCTTACCTAGTTAACTAATAACTACCTCTTGTCCTACCTTATAGCTCCAAAACACAAAAGTCCCCAAATCCCCCTTCTCACATCTTTCCTCCGTCTGGTATTTTTTTTGCTTTCCTACACAAAACTCGGATTACAAAGTAAGGTAATAGCCTGGAGCCTTCATCAGCTATGGGGAAAATAAGTCCTCCAACATCAAGTATAGATTTCTGTTCTTGGTCTTGGATTGCCCCAGTAGTTCTTTGGGGGGTGAGGACTTGAAGTGAGGTGATGGGCAGCAGGGCCTGCAACCCTGGCTCTGGGCAAGGCTGGAAATGCCCACAGGACTTAAATCAGGGTCTAGTGCCACAGGATCCTATTCCTTCTCCTGCTGCAGGAAAGCACATGCAGCTCGCACTGTGGTTGTGTGCGATGGTCCTGCTTCCTGAGAAGTCTTAGAGCAGTGGAACATGTTCAATACCAGTGCAGTTCATTGTTTCAACATATGGTCAGCTCCTCTTCACTTTGTCTGAGGAGATGGTTTTTTCCCCATTCTTAAAATCATGATTTAGCTTGTTAGTTTTATCAATGCAAATATTTTCTATTGCAAGGAATTTGAGCCCCTGCAGGTCAACTAATTTACATGATCAAGTAGTTCATAGAGAATATGTATGTCAGAAAGGAAAATAAGCTCAAGTTCTGTGTGTTTTGGCTATTTCCACTTGCTTTTTGAAATATGTATCACAGAAGTATGCAAGAATGAGATTACTTGCCATGTTTGGAGGTTTGTGAGCACAAAAACTACATTAACTTTTGATGCCACAAAGATTCAGATTTACTTAATCTTTAAAATATGCCTGTGCCAAGTGCTCCCCGTGAGTTCATTGCCAAGTTACTCTTTGGCAGCATTTATTTTCTGCCATGTGACTTCAGACATCGAATGTACGGTTTCTATACAATACTTCTTTATGAAGTGCATTGCTTGGTGGCTATGGTGAATGATGAAGAGCATCTAGCCCTATGAAGGTAAATGCTGTCAGGAGAAGCAGTTCTTTCCCCCCAAGGACTGTAGTCCTGTTTGACAGGGCAGGCAGTGGCAGATGCATGTATGGGGCATATGTGCTATACAGTAGGAACTTTGCTGAGCGTAATCATAGCAATCCTGACCTCTGATGTCACCGTTACCTGCTCAGTCAGTGCCTTTAGAAATGCTGAATCCATTACCTTTGACAGATTTATGGGGTAAGCATATGTCACTGGTATTATGAAAAGCAGTTACATTCATGGGGAGATTTTATGATTCACTGTAGCTGCTTATGTAAACCTTAACTTTTACACTGAGAGCCGCTCAGGAGCACATTGTCCTGCTGGCAGGGTCAAGGAGCAGAGCTCAGTGGGAGCAGGGAGCAGCAGCTGGCAGAGTTGGGGAGTAGGGCTGGCAAGGCTTGGGGTGCAGGGCCTACTGGGGAACAAGTGCTGGGCTGGTGGAGTTGGTGGTCAAGGCTGGTGGGGAGCGAGGGCTGACAGGGAGCAGGGATGGCCGGGTAATGGAGCAGAGCTAGTGGTGAGCAGGGCCAGATGAGGCTGGGGAGCAGGACTGGCAAGGAGCAGGAGTTGGTGGGCTTGAGAAGCAGAACCAGGTAGGGCTAAGGGGGGCAGGATCAGATGGGGTTGGGGAACAGGAGTTGGCAGGGAGCAGGACCCAGCAGTATTAGGGAGCATGGCTGGCAGGGTGTGGGAGCAGGACCAGATGGGCTGGGAAGCAGGGCTGTTGGGGAGCAGAACCATGCAAAGCTGGGAAGCAAGGTGCTGGGGCTGAGGAGCAGAGCTTTGTGGGGTTAGGGAGTGGGACAAGACAGGGCTGAGGACCAGGGCTGCTGAGGAGCAGGACTGGGTTAGGTTGGGGAGCAGAGTATTGGAGAGCAGGACCAGGCAGTGCAGGGTGTAGGGGCTGGGGAGCAGAGCTTGTGGGGTTGGGGAGCAGGAGCAGGCAGGGCTGAGGAGCAAGGTGTTGGGGCTGGGGAGCAGCGCGTTGGCGCCGGGGATCCAGGGCCCCAGCCGGGCTGGCGCAGGCCCCGCACCCCGGGCACTCCCCGGTGCCCGTGCCGCGGGGGCGGAGCGGGCGGGCTGCGGGGGCCGGGCCGGGGCCGGCGGCGGGGGGGATTCCCTCGCCGGCGGCTCGGGCAGCGCAGCGGTGGCCGCGTGATGAGGGAGCGGTGCGGCACCTCCGGCGGCGCTGGCGGCGGCTCGGGCGGCCCCGCCGTGGAGACATGGTCCTCGCGCCAGCCCGACTACATGTCCGTGTGCCTCTTCGCAGAGGAGCCCTACCAGAAGCTGGCCATGGAGACGCTGGAGGAGCTTGACTGGTGCCTGGACCAGCTGGAGACCATCCAGACCTACCGCTCTGTCAGCGAGATGGCATCCAACAAGGTGAGCCGAGAGGAGGGCGGGGGATGCAGAACAATAAGTTGCGGGATGAGGAGAGGGGGGATGCGGAGCTGGCGGAATGAGGAACTGCGCGAGGCACGGCAGCGGAATGCCCGCCCTGTCTGCGCGTCTGTACTGGAGAGCAATTCGAAGTTATTCCTGGATAAGGAGGTGTGGGTTTCTCCCGCAGAGGCACGGCGGGACGAGCGATCCTTACCGCCGGGCTTATTCCTGAGAAGTTAAAAGGTTTCAGTTAGCGCCGGCCCCTTCGGAGCCGGTGGTACGAAAAACACTGTGAAAACGCTCGCATTTAATAAATTATCACTTCAGAAGTCAATTATCTTTATTGTTGCCTGTTCGTAATAGTGGCAAACTCTAAACATTGTGGTGCGTTGTTTTATTGCCGGTTTGTCTTTCGGTAAGCGTTTAATTTTGTTTTTCATGAGGTGGGCTGGCTTGGCACCGCTTGCCAGCACATGAGGAGGGTGCGAAGTCGGAGATGGTGCGTAGTGAATGAGGGAGGAGAGGAGCTGCTCGCCCGCCGCCCGGGACCGGGTTGGGTTTTTTTTTCAGTTTTTAATGCGCCGTGAGCGAACGTGGAGTTTTGAGATGTTCTGCGAGGAGTAAGGTGCTAAAATAAAGTAAAAAGCACGTTGTGCTAAAATGCAGAGATGCGGGAGGGAGAGTGGAGTCCCGGGAGTAATTGAAGAGCAGCAGAGAGAAAAGCGAGCAGAACGCGATGCTGAACGCCCTTCTCTGCAGCTTTTGGAAGGTGCTGTTCATGTCCCGGAGCCGGGCTTCCCGTCCCGCCGAGCCACAGCATCGCGGATGCTTTGCGCTCCAGCATCTCCCCAAGGCAGCCCTGGCTCTGCCGGAGCGGCTGCCGCTGGATGGGAGGTGTTCCCTGCCCCGGGGCCAGCTCGGATCCCAGCGCTTGGCTGCCCGAGGAGCCTTCCCACCTCCGCGATGGGCTGGCTGATCTCCAGCCCCTGCCGTGTCTTTTCAAAGCGCAGTTCCTGCACCCGGGCTTTATGGCAGCGTTTACCGTGCGTGGTCTGATGCAACAGGTCACGCAGTCCCAGCCTGAGCCCGCAGCCTCTTTGCATGAGAACTGTGCATGCTGCAGCCGTGCCTTTGACCAGATAACGTAGTTAAACCCAGTTCTGAGTTGTACTGCACAAACTCGATGTTATTATTACTATTTTTTTCCTAATTGGCAATTAATGAAATCAGAAATGCTGAATCATAAACTGATTTTATAGAAAAAGTAGAGCAAAGAAATCCCCTGTTATTTCAGCTTCCTCCTCTGTTTGCGATTATCACGACGTGCAGGGGCAAAGGAAGTAATAAAAGTTTTATAGACCAAGCTTTCAAGAAAGGAATATAATTTTTTTCTGAGTTTGTGTTGGAGGAAGCCAGGGTGAAAGTTTAGAAAGGTTTAGGCTGTAGAGAAGGCTGCACCTCTGATGTGACACTGATGCCCTTCATTTTGAGATGGTTTTGGTTTTTTTTTCACTGAGTGCTAAATCTGGACTCGTGAACGTGAAAGACTTAACTAAGTTGCTTACTGTAGTAATTAGAAGCTGTGATCCCTCTGTGTGCAGATGGCTTACGGCTGGGTCGAGTGAAAGGCTCTTGAAACATTCTCTCCTAACCAGTTCCTGAAATGTCTGCACGTTTTGGTCAACTTCCAGTATTGTTTTCATCTGTGAAAGAAAAGCATAAAATGGCCTCACACCTCACTTTCCTTTCCTCGTCAGCAGTAAATACTGACACAAATTAGTCTGGGGGGTTTTGGGTTTTGATGGCAGACGTATAATCTGCAGAGTGATCTCAGTACAAGGAGCCATCAGGTTGGAGATGTGAAAACATCTTCAGGAGGAAGCTGCAACGGTCCTTACTTGGTCAGGTTTTCCCTTTGCCAAGTATCCCACTCAACTCCCCACTTTGGTCAAAGGCGTTTAAATTTGTCACCGGCAAATAGCAAAACAGTCAGATGTTTTGAAAACAGGATGCTTGGGCTGCTCATTATTAAAGAAAACCGGAAAAAAAAACAGTATAGATAAGAAGAAAGCAAATAGGCTCATCATGCTCCCAAGTGCAAGAGCAGTATAAACAGTGACCTATCTTCCTGACCTCCGCTCTCGTGGAGTTCCTGGCCCCGTGCCACCCAAGCCAAACTACGTCATTCGAGACTGATAGTAGGCATGGCACAGCTGTTGCAAGTGTGACTCGAATTTCCTGTCTCCTTCCTGACAGCCATAGTTTAGAAAATCCAGAGTGTTGCAACAACGGCAAGCAGAGAGGGGTGATCTTGGCCATACAGGATGGCATCCTGGCTGTAAACTGATGGTTTTCAGAAAGCATCAGTTAAAACATGTGTGTAATCTTTTAAGATGTGAGTTAATTACAGGAGAAGTGAGGAAATGAGCAGCTAATCTTACTGTGAGCTAATGAGCCTGATTGCATTGACATCAGTGTGAGCCAAGAGTAGTGTTGGTTTCTCAGTGGGCCCCTACAGTCCTGTGAGCAGGGATCAGACATAAAACTGGCAGAGGAGAAGAGAGTTCTGTGTGCTGTCATTGGTGTCTGTGAGTCTTGACACACTACTAGAGCAGTGCCTGATCTGCAAACCAACCTGAGTCCCTTGCCTGCTCCAGCTGCAAGCTTCTACTAACAATGCACAGTGCCCTTAACTTTCTAAACTAGAGAACAAAACTAGCTGGAAAACTACTTGATTGCAGAGAACGCAACTGACATGAAGGGAATTTTTTTTCCTCACGTTATACTAATCTGCTTCTGTGAGCAGAGTGGGGCACTGCAGCTTTGCAGTGAAATGGAGTTCTGTAGACATTCAATGCTGCCTATAGAAGCTGACCATGCATATTTACATTATTGTAACATATATTCTTTTTTTCTGCATTTATCACCCTGTCCAGCTTCCAGCTTGGGCAACTGCTGTGTCTCAGAAGGATTTGTGAGTCGTGGGCTTGCTGATAAAGAGGGAATATTTTCTCACTTGGTGGCCACCCTGCAATGTTGCATTTGGCATTAGGCAGCTGTCTGCAGCCTTGCTTGTCCTGCAGATGGAAGCGCAGGACCCCCTCAGCTCTATTACCTGATATAGCATTTGGGATTATGGGGAGTACATGCTCAGTGCATCCCTGAATCATAAAAAAGGGCAGGTCTCTCCCAGCTGAAATGCTGATCTTGCCAGCTCCAAGTTTTCATGGGGCAGTAATATTATAGAAATGAGGGATGGAGAAAATGTATTATTTCTCAAGAGCTACATTCCCATCCTTGTGGGATACAGCTCAGATCACAAGTAAAATGGATATATCTGAATGGACCTAAGGAGCACATTGCCATCTCCTTAAATTAGACCAGTCTTCCTTAGAGGTTTTTGCAGTCCATCAAGTAAGTAAATGGACAGATAACGTCATTTGTGGTCTGTGGGGATATTCTAATTTTGAGCAGACAGAGGTGTTATTATCAGGATGCCTGCCTTGTGCTCTTGGAACTTTCAAAACCCATTTCTGTCCCTGGACTGTTCCATGGAGAACCCTTCCCTGCCAGCACTGCCTGTGCAGCTGCAAACATTGCAGAGTAAATCCTTAAACTCTCTTATTTCAGCTCTTAAAGACATCTCCATTACTACAGATGCTGAATAACGCAACTCAGATCTTGCTACCCAAGGCTGTTTTCAGCTGTCAGCTTACAGCAGCAGCATGGCAGGGCTCCACACTCCTATCCTGGTTGCTTGTGAGCCAGAAGCCACTAAGATAAACATAACTGATTTAATTTTGCTTGTATTTCAAAGGGCATTTAGGTCAGAAAAGAAGAGCAAGGACGCACCTAGCTTTCAGGAGACAGTGGCTAAATAAACATCTGGACACTAATGTAAACTCCTGAGGTCCATGGTGGAGGTCGAGTGTGGTACAGGTGAAGTGCCAGCAGCGTATGTGCCAGGCTGCACAGCCTCCACACTTGCTCGCCTGTCTTCTGCCAGTCCATCAGCCCCGAACCCTGTCCTCTTCGTACATGTTTCCCTTAAGTGGTGCCGAGCTGTTTAGTCTTTCACTTGCTTTTTCTGTAACTTCCTTTGTTTAATATGCTTTAAAATAGCTGAGCCACCGCACGAAGAGAGGCTTGTTCGCTTGTGCAGCAGCCAGCAAGACAAAGAGACTTCCACGTCTCCTGTTTTTACAAGCCAGGATGAATCACTGAGCTCAACATACGGTTCCCCAGCTGCACACTGGTATTCCCCTCACCCAAGAACTTGCATTACAGAAACAGGGATCCACGACCAAGTACTTGGGAGAGCTCTCCAGAGTGCGGCAGGCTGGTTGGAGCAGCCCCTGGCATTGCTCCACAGCAGTCCCTGCAGAGCTGGTCCCTGCAGAGCCCTAATGCGTGCACACTGTTGCCTGTTTGACTTTCGTTGGTGCGCTCCCTGGTGCTTAACTGTTTCTTGGATGTGCAGCTGCTGCCTGTGGAGCAGGACACTAGGCGATCATTATGCTTAATGAGAACTGTGGTAGGAGCTGTTGATACCCGAGGTTGGGAATATTCACACAGTCTTTCTTCTATCTAATGGCATTTTATTTGTGTTGAGGATGTTCTTGTTCTAGAGGACAGGGCACCGTATTACTGAAGGCAAAGCTTTGTGTGATGTGAGAGCTAGGTTTTTTAACAGGCAGTGGTGAACGTGAGGTTCCAGTGAGACCTGCTGGGTAAGCAGGAGCCAGCTCTGGATGGTGGCTCTGGCACAGACTGTGAAACCCCTCAAATCTCTTAATGGGTGTTCAAGAGGCAGGGAGCTGCGTCCGAGTCATTTGTGTATCAGTTCTCATCATTATCATAAATGGACTTTTAGGGTAGCTGTCTCTCTATCCATCCCATTCCTCCTCCCTTGTTCTTTCGCCGCTAAAATACATAATTTTGGTTATATCAAATATATCCTAAGAGTGGGGTGGAATAATGGGGCCGTATGTGGACAGGCTTATTTAAAAATCTAATATTTTGATCTTGCAAGCCCTCTGAGTTCTCAGTTCCAGATATCTTAAACTGATTCAAGTATTTAAAAAAGGAAATATTGGAGAGCTACACCAGTACGGTGTTAGGAGCCAGCGCCACCATTGGAGATCCCTCGTAGAGCAAAGTGACTTTAAATGGCACTGTTGTAGTACATGGGTGGGAAAAACCCAGATGATGGCGATCCCAGAGCCACACACCATATGTGCTGGTGATGCACATTCAGGTAGCCACAGCAGAGATGAAGTCTTTGGGATTTAAATTTTGGTTCAAATCTACCTTCCCCAAAGACTTCCTGGGGAGCTCCCATCCTCCAGGACACGAGGGTGCCCAGAACCTTCTAGCCTGTCCTTTAAACATTTCTGCTTGTACTTGGATGTGATGAGTTTTAAAGTTCTGCATTCTCAGACTTTTATAACACATTAGGGTGGGGCTTAAATAAATAATAGCTCAGAGGCAGGTTCAAAATGAATCACAATGTGAGGGCAGGACTAGAGAGTGATTAACTGTTCGGAGCAGTGACCTCTCTGGAAGGGAAGTGAGGTTGCTGGGGACATATGAAATCTCAGAGGAGAAGCATCACTTAGGATGGAAGTGGGCTATGAAGGATTTCAAAGTAGGATTTAATCCTTGGAGCAGTCTTATTCCAGACCCTTATTTTGTGGACCACACCAATTTCCACAGCCTGACTCCAAATTCCCCCCCCCCTTTTTTTTTTTTTTACTCAGGTGCAGAGCAACTGCTTTTGGTGGGGCAGCTGATGATCAAAATATTTGCACTAAGTGAAACTTAATTGAAAAATGTTGTGTTATCAAAGCCAAAACATGTTGTGGAGGTGTATTGGTTTGAAGGCTCATCCTTCAGAGCTCTTAGAGGGAGAGACTCCTCTGATTAAAGCTTTGCTCTGTTTAAAGCAAACAATTGAGAAGTGCTTCATCTTGCTGCTGGTTTAGCACAGCTGGGCAAATGCTGAATAAAAATTATTCTGAAATCATTTGCCTATCTCTATGTGAGAAGTATTTTTCATTTAAATATATTTACATTAATTAATGTATTCCATATGGTTGTGGTGCTTGCATTAGGTTAATTTTCTTTTTGGTGGGACCAACTGCCACATTTTCTTAGGGGGAATGCGTATTGCAGAGCTGCACTGGCTTCTTCCATAGGACTTACTCTTTATCCTGTGTTTTCTGAAGCAAATAGACTTCTGTCAATCAAAAGTTGCCTGAATGTTTCTCATTATGGGCATCTTGGAAAAGTCATCTCAGGACACAAAGTTATTGAATTTTTCAAAGTCTGTTCTCCTACTCAGGTAAAACCCCAGCTGGATTTGCCTAAATGATGTCTGCAGAGCCTGACTCTAAATTAAATTTAAATTGCTGCTTCATACTAGTAACAAAATCTCATGTTTAATTGTATTGCTCTCTTGCTAAATGACAAATGTGCTTCTCTCTTGTTTTTTGGGGGTTTTTTTGGTTGAAGGTTGAGAATATAATCCAGGCATCATTCATCTGAATATCCAGCATCTCATGGTTCAGCGCTGACCCCCACAGGAGCAGGGGTGCCTCTGCTTGCTCTCTGCCTGCCCTGGCAGGGATGAGCGGCTGGGGAGGCTCTCTGGTTTGTGGGCTCTTTTTATGAAGTTGTTTGGTTTCCTTTGGCATCCAAGGCTTCATCAGTGTGGTTTGCATGGGTGTGACTGACAGAAGATTTTGGTCTGAGATCTGCAGCCTTCTGAAGCTCTATCTGCTCTTGAGGTCACAGATGTCAGCTGCATCAGGTCTTTCTTTAATCAACTTTATGCCAACAAACAAGCTGCTGTAGGTTTTAATTTTGCTGTTGTTGCTTCCTAGCCTTCAGCTTGGGTTGGTACTCATCATCTCTTCTTCTTGATTTTCCTTCTGCAGTTAACACGACAAACATTTTTCCACCTGGTAAAACTCTATAAAATGATTTTGCAGAACAAGTGTTTTTGGTTGTATTGACTCACCTCTCAGTTGAGTGAAAAATAAAAAGCAGCACTGGGATGAAAAACTGGTATGAATACTCACCATGCTGCACTCGGATACTATAGAAAAGGTGGTACTAGTCTCGGAAGTTACCCTTTGCCTGTAACGTGCCATTTGTGTGATCCTTCTTCCTTACAGTCCTTGGTTTTATGTTACTAAATGCAGCTCTTGGTGATGGAGAAGAGGGTACAGTTCCCAGGGGGTCGCTGCTGAGCTTCTGTCTGGTTGAGAGGTCCTGCCGTGTGCAGTTTGGTACTTACCAATGAGGAAATACATACAAAATAGAATAAGCTGACGTATAGACTCCATATATAATTTCATATATTAATTGGCTAGAAGAAGACCTATTCTTAAGTATAAGAAGAGCATTTTGGATGAAACAGAAACCAACCTGAGCCTCTTTCAAAGGAACACAAAGCTTCAGTTCAAGCTGCAGACTGGACCATACCCCACCACCGTGTTTTTTCCACCCGGGAGACACACAATATGTGTATTGTCACACCACACAGCACAAGGCCTTAAATTCTCTCAGTCTTGGTATTTCATGTCAATCCAAACAAATGTAAATCTCAACTAAGGGCTGTTGGGTGCCAAACACAATGGTATTGGATACACCAAGACTTGAATTCATAAGCAATAGATGCTGCAGGACTGCCCTGACCAAAGAGGTGGCAAGCAGATTTGGCCCTGCAGGGTATAGCAGGCATTTTCTCCATGTGCCAACAAAAACTCAGGCAGGCACACCTTATAAACACGACACATTCATCTTCAGGAACTAAATGGCGTGGTTTCTCCATGACCTTACCAATTCCCAACATCTGGTGAAGGGGATGGTGTTCTTCTGTCTTATCAGTTCCCAGCAAGCGAGTAACATGCCCCAAGTCTACTTTTAAACAAGGAAATTCAGTATCATTTCTAAGCAGAGCTAATTCACAGTGCTTTCCTTGGGCAGGATCCTACTATAGGGAGTTTTTCCTCTCTGACATTTTAATGCTATTTGCATATTGCAAGTCTCATTTGTCTGGAAATGAGCTGGAAATGTATGGGTGATAATACTCCTGCTTCAGGTTCCACTTCATCACTTTTTAAGCCCTGTATTGCATAAATTCGTCCCACCCAAGGGAGGATTTTGCTGCTTTCAGAAATGCTAAACTTTGCAGGTAAAAACTGAATATTGTTCTGTTTGCATCAGATAGATGTTATTGCTTTCATGAGCAGCCACATGCTGATTTACAGCAACATGCTATTTATTTATCAACATTTACATTGTGGATTTTTAAATTATTCTAATAACATAAGGCCAACAAGTTGGTCATGATGCTACTCCTTTAAAGTCTTCCTTTGAACATATATATAAATCAACTTTCCTTTGATGTGAAATTGGAGATTTCATAACCGTGTGTTTACTTTATGGTTTGAAAAATAAGCTGAAGAGAAACAAAAAAAAAAAACCCTAAAAAAACCCAAATAGTACTTTGTATGTCATTAAAAATAGTTTCTAGTGCATTAAAAACTATATTGTTTCAGGAAACAAGAACTAGAAAGAGCTGCAAAAGCATTTGATTTTTTTAATGACTGATGGTTGACTACAACCATTCCACTTTTCTCCAGGCACGGAAATATGGCTGAAAACTTTCTCCTTTAGTACACATTGGTGTGAAAGAAGCTGATTTTTTTTTTTAAACATTTCAATGCATCTTCCCGGCATCCTTCATGGGAGTGCTTAAAAAAGGAAAATCAATAGAAAGTATGAAGTAACAAGGACAGCTGCAAATTTGTTCGATGCAGTCCTTTCTGCAAGTGATGTAACTTCAGGAAAGCACGGATAAAGAGGATGGTGTGACTGTTCCTATAAATCATAGCATTTTAACTCTTTTGACTTGCAAACATTTTAAGAAAACAGTAAATGAAATTCCCTAGCCCTGCAAAATCAGCAGGTTTTTGAAATGTACTTTGGGGAAAAAGTAGAGTAATATAAAATTACCTTCGGTGAGTTACAAGGCAACTGAGTGTCTGCTTCCCTGCCCATCTCGGGAGTGAGCAGGGGGTGTCCAGGTCTGGTACTGACTGCTGTCCTGGGGCACCCAGGTCACACCCTGTGCTCAGGCAAAACCCTAACTCCAGGAGTTTTGTCTGCTTCAGGCTTAGATGTCTCTCTGCAGTACAGGAACGAGGTATCTGTGTCAGGAAGAGAGGACTAGGTATTTTCAAATATTTCTTCCAGCTTCTCAAGCACAGGCAATGAGATTAATCTCATCTTTTTTTTTTACAATCTGCAGTAGTGCACAAGTGTCATGTCCATTCCCTTTGGGCAACCAGAGGTCCAGAAAAAAACATTTGCTGTTTGACCTGGTTGCCATATACATGGATGAGTAATTTCCCTCCTGTGTGTAAATAATTTCTGGCTGGACTCTCATTCCTGCTCTGTCACACGGGCAGGTGAGTGTCAACTCTTCCTATCTCCAGGTGCTGGGTGTCCAATTATTCCCAGGAGAAGAACTGCTGAATTGAATGGAGTTACATCAAAGCTTAATTGTGCCTCTGAAACACAAGTAATTTATCTGGGCGATTAAGCTGAGAAGGATTCAGCCTGGCTGCCTTTACTTGGAAATCAAAGGCAAAAGTAACCCTCATACCACAAATCCTTTTGTTCTAAGGATTTCTAGGAGTGGTGGAAGGAGGAGGGATGTAATGTTTGCATCAGAAGGGTGGGTCACCAGGAACAGAGTTTCTAAACATTTTTACACACTGGAGATCTGCACTGAGATTCCTCCATTAAGTGTGGGGTGGGACCCCACTCTCCCTAGGTACTCCAGGCTGGAGCCCTGCAGCATCTCAGCAGCTCTTTTATCATGAAATTGCCCTCAGCTCCTGCAAATGACTAAAACTTTTTTATGCAGCTTCTTTGCATAAAGACTCTTGGCCTCAGAGAACCTCAGCTGGTATAAATCGACTTCAAAGGATTTACATCAGCAGCAGATACATGCTCTATTCTCCCTGTAAAGCATCAGGAACATCTCTGATGCTGCGCTCCAAAGGGGAATAGGAACAGGAATAACAACAGGACTGTCACTGGAGCCAGTGTGGGGCTGGAAAGGCCAGGAACTGTGTGTGCCTCTGCGTGACTCTCCCTAACCTTCCTAGGAAAGGGAGTAATTTCAGAGCCAGAAAGGTGGGATTTTCTATGCTGAAGCACTGGGTAGATTTCTAATTTCACGCAATATTGCCTGGGGCTCCACCTTACATCTGCACACAGTGGCCCTGGAACCAGAATGCTCCAAGCATGCTTGGGCTCCTAAATCTGGAAATTATTATCATAAATTGGGCCAAATTTACTTCCTTTGCACAAAAATTAAGGGAAGCAAGCTTCAGCAGAGCGTTTGGTTTGGGTTGCATGAAGAACCAGTGCTGAGTCATTGAAGGAGCTGTCATGCTCTCAGTGCCAATGCCACCACTCTCCCATGCTCCTACAGAGGTCACCACAGTTGTGTCCTTGCAGAGCCATGCACCAGGGCTGGCATCAGCCCCCTGCTGCAGCTGAAGGAGTAGAAGCAAATAGTGCAACTGCCAGCGCGGAGAAAATATGAGCAGTGGGCAGCCAAGAGGGGAACTGTGAGTGAACTTTCCCAATGGTAATCAAGGAAATTACCGCACACACGCACAACTGGAAAGAAAATGTGATTCCCTCTACCAGAGAATATGCGAAAAATGGTCAGTGCTGGTAATCAAAGAATGATTCAATTTCTGGGAGACTTAATTTAGTTCAGTTGACTTCTGCCATTACTTCAGAGCATGCAAAACAGGAAAACTCCATGCAATGAGATGGCTTTTTCTCACACGACCCTCCAGATGGTTTTAGACCTCTCTGACTTGCAGGGAGGATCAGCTGTATCTTCACGTGTATTTGGTTATTAAAAATTTAAATTGGGGCTTCATCTTATTTTTGTTATTTGCACCATTTTTGTCAGTTGAATATGTTAATCACACGGTCCTATGATCAGAGCTTGGGGTAGAGAGAAGAGAGCTTCCAAACCGTTCCCTAATTTTACCCCTTTTAAAGGGAAAAAAAGCCCTCAAGTCAGGGTGGGCATCCCCTCCCGTGTACGCCCTCATACATGCGTGTGCATATCCTTATGTGTGCCTCAGTTCCCATCTGTACAGCAAGGTTAGCAGTGCCTATTTCCTGAGATGGCTATTAATTATGAAAATAACAGCATATGTCCATGTTGCTGATGGGCATTATTGTAATTGCTGAGCTGAGGGCCATGCTGTGCTCGTGCATGAGCTCTTTAAAGCAGCAACGCTTCTGTTTGCTTAATGGCAGAGCATTTGGTATTTTCTCATTGCTAGCATGCAATCTGTTTGTTTTACCCTTTGTTGTCAAATCGATTTAACAAAGGTTACAGAGGTTTGCACATGACATCAGTCATTGATTTGTGCAGAGAGGCAGCAACGTGCTTTCTCGCCGCAGGCAAATGGCAAAGCAGTTCAGAGGAAGCAGTTTTGCTCTAGAGCATCCTGACATCAAGGGAAGCTCAGGACCAAATACCCCTCATGAGCAGTGAAGACAATGTAATTATTGAGTGCACCATCAGCATGCCTCGGTCCATGCTGAACTGTGTCGTGCTTTTGATTTGAGGCTATAAGGACAGCTGTGGCTTCCTAATAAAGTGATTGCACTTCAGTTTAAAATAAAAATTAGTGATTAAACCTTGAAATATGGATGTGAATATATTCTTTAAGAAATAGTTTATTAAAATCTTATATTGTGGTTACAGACTGACATTACACATTTACGGTTATCATCAGTTTATACCTTTTATCTGAAAAATGTTTCCAGTTTGTAAGGGTACATTTTGCTACATTGCTAGATTTTGCCCTTTACCATGGAGAGGGAAAAAAATTATCATCATACTGAAAATGGGAAAAATATGCTTTTAAAAGACCATATGTGGACACTTGCTTTGAAAATACTCTAGTCTTTGTAATGAAGAGGATTAAAAAAAAACAGAAATGGAGAAGAGGCTGCTGCCTGCTTTTGGCATATTTAAATATGCACAGAGCTTCCTCCATTTTAATCTTCCTTATAAAAAGATGTCTGTATTACGGAAGCTGGCAACCCCTCAGAAACCAGTGTCATTTTTTTTGTCGTACAGTTCAGCTGAACAAGGCTAATGTGGAGTGGGGACCCCTTTCAGCCAACTAAGCAACCAGGACGACTCATAAGTGCTTCCAACCATCCAGCTGAATCCATTTGGATTAGTTCTTGTTTCTTCATGCAGTCCCTGATTTCATTATTCTCTCCTGTGAGCAAGTCCACCCACATTCAGCCCTCTGCAAAGATGCTATGCCAAGCTTGGCTTTGTCTGGGATTAGCAACTGCTGGGCTTTGGGGGATCTCTGGCTTTGATGAACGCTGATTTTTTTTTATTGACTGGGGAAGGAGGGGTGTCCGTGTGCCCGAGGAGCTCTCCTGTTTGACCGGCGATTTCTCTGTGAGGATTTGTGGACGGTGGCGTGGAGTTTTCCAAAATGCCTGAAGCAAACTATTTGTTGTCTGTATCTTGGGGTTATATTAAGGTGGGTTTAAATCCTGAAGGTTATAAATGACTGAGGGTGGGGGGTGTGCTTGGATAAAATCTCTGTAAGAAGAACATGCTTTTTAAATGGTTATTTATGTGTACTGTGTGGCAAGAGGTAAACGTGTGTAGTGTGCATGTGGTGTACATGTATGTCATTTTTTTTCCCTTTTGGGAATTCACTGTTGCAGGATAAAATGATGTAGCAATAAAAATGTGTGTTTAGAAAATTATGAGGATCATCGCATGTATATCTGGGTGAGCAAATACTTGAATCCTACATTTTGCTGTAATGATCCAAGCAGCTCTTCAGATTTATGGCATATTTCTCCTCTGTTCTATTCTGAACATATGCAGTCATCTTATACTTGCATAATTCAAAATGGAGCAAAGTTATAAAATTCAGAACAAAAGAAGGTTATAGGACATGGAATTTTATACCTATACCAGAATTTAATCTTTCAGAGAGATTACCTGAAACATTAACTTCTCATTTGTTACAGTAAAAACTAATATGCATATTTGGAGGAAATTAATTCTGTAGTTGAATGTACTGAAAAGAAAGATCTAGTCATGATGATGCTGAATAGTATCTAAATGAAACCGTATGTCACTGATTCTGTTCCAAATATCTCCATAATTTTGCTTTTAACATCCTGTTTGTGGACTTGCTTGTGATACAGTTAGAGCTATATTAATTTGGAACAGCATTCAGAAAAATACCATCTTTGTGTATGTGCTCTTCCCTTCCCAGTTCAAGAGGATGCTGAACCGGGAGCTGACACACCTCTCCGAGATGAGCCGCTCTGGCAACCAGGTGTCCGAGTACATTTCCAACACTTTCCTGGGTAAGGCATTACATCCCAAGCTTTTAGGTGACTCAAAGATAATGATTAATGGCAAACTGATACCCACCAGTCAATGCTTGCACTCAGTTTTCCATTGGGACAGCACATTATTTAAATGTTTTGATTTTCCACTTTCAAAATGGGTATGGGGAGAAAAATAATACTGTGTTTGAATAAGTGTGTCCACTGAAGAATTCCTTCTCCAAATCAAAAGATTTTTCTGTTTACACTGAATTATCGGTAGCTGCATTATGCAGTATTTGATGTTTGTGATGACCTTATGTAGAGGACAAAGTCACACAAGCCCAGCTGCATACTCTCGTCTTTGCAACTACTGCCTCTTACAGCTGCATCTTCACCCTGCAGAAGCAGGGGTGCAGACAAGTAGGTTCAACCCAGACATTTTATGAATTGCTTTGTATGTATTTGCTCATTTTGCACTGGAAGTCAGAATAAAGAGAATAATTTGCATTTCATTAGTTTTGTTGGAGCTCATAGAACTACTGACATGAATTGAAGCCTCTGTGTTTACAAAATATATTTGTTATGAAAAATATAATTTTCTGTGTTTTCAAGCAGCTTAGAATTTGTGACCATTTGCATATAAACTAAAGTTTAGCACAGGACTCTTGTATGCAGAACTGAGCCCCACAGCTTCAAATGCTGAGTGTATGCGGGATGCCAGAGCTCACAGGGGACTCATGCCCTGCAGTTAAGATGGCCCAGAACACATTCACTGTATGACACACAATTATTTCCATTAAGGGATTTTAAAGTTACTTCAATAGCCATTTGAACTACTGTGTGCATTCAGGACACATCACATCATTGATAATCTGTATAAGTCTGTAGCTGCTTTGTGGGAATCAATTGGCCCTGACTTATCACTCAGGTTAATCATGACATCTAGAACATGAATTAATACAGGGAATAGAAGCAAGACTGCTTAGCTGCCATCCAGCAGGCCATTTCTTCAGCTGGAGAGCCTGGAGCATACACAGCACATCAGGAAGCACGACCACCATGGCATTTCCAGGGAGTTTGTTGTTCATTAGCTCTTGCCAGTAGGCATATTTCTCTGGAGCAGGATGTGCTGCAGCAGAAATACCCAGTGTGACTTGATACTGTGGAACTAATATAAAACTAATAGCCACACGTACACTCAGTTTTAGTGGAGTATGTGTCTCAGCAGGGGCTAATTAGCTGGGGCCACTGCTGGTGCTAATGGGGCTGTATTATTCCCCATACTCCGGCTGGGTCAGGTAACTGCATTTCCCTTTGCAGGTCTTAACAATGGTCTCGTTCGTTCCTATTTTGCTGCTTCTCACATATTCTGTAGTGGTGACATCCTTGCCCTTTTGTGGCAATATGGGGGCCACTCAACACAACCACTTAGGGGCATGTTACTGTGGAGTGGTGCAGGCTCTCCAGACTGGACCAGATTGCAACTTGATTGTTCTTATTAAAAGGAAACAAATATAGCTTTTAAAAGGATCTTAAAGCTTTTTTAAGAAGTCATGCTGCTACATTTTTATGAATTACATTTCCCCCCCTTTAAATTTAGTTTAAGATTATGAACATACAATGAACACAGAAAAATCCAGGATTCTACAACTGAAGAAGTTGAACAAACAAAACAAATAAATATGTGGATAGGACATTCATTTATCTCCAAACAGTGTTTGTTAGATGGGGATAACTTATAGATACTAAAATCAGATCACATTACTTCATTCAGTCTCTCGATTTTACTAAATGAGCTGCGGAACGCACCAAGAAGCGATGCCCTTTGCAGAGGGGCCAGTCCTGCAGTCACCATTTGGTCAGTGAGAGCAAGAACACCAACTTTTTAGATCCCTATGAAGGACAAAGATGAAAAATGGCAGTTTGATCGTTGGCCACATCATGTTAATGGGGAAGATCATGAAGGCCTGACAGCACATGCCCTTTTCTAAGGGGCGAGGGATGTTGCTGCGGCCACCACTGCAGGGACATATTTAACAAATTAGAGTTTTCCATTCAAGAATGCCCATTTTACGCTGCCTTAGTGTTAGTCATTACTAAGGAGATTATATAGAGGAAAGTCCTTCTATTGCTCAGCAAAAACACACAAGGGAAACAGTCATTGATGTTAGATTTGCTGTTGCTGTGAATAATGGCTTCCTTCTTAATGGCAATGTGGCAGACACACTGGTTGTGTTTATTGCAGAGATTTTTTAATTAAGCCAAGGCAAAAGTAACTAATGCCTAGATGCCTCGTCCCTCCAGATGTCCTCAGAAATGCAAAGGTGCAAAGAGAATTTAGTAGCCTTTCCTAAAAGTTCATGAAAAAAATTATTAATTTGAAAGTGATGACATGAGCCACTGTATCACCATTCTAATGCAGGAAATGAATCATTTGTAAAGGCAGTAAGTAGTATATGTAGATTAAACACATCTCCACAGCCAAGTTTGTGCCCACTAGGTGCACTAACATTGTTTCTGTCTCTAAGCACGACAATAGAAATGCAGCCTGTGCATTGTGTATTATTCCATACATATTTGTAAAGGGAAAACCTTTAATAAATCAGTGACACCAATTTGTAATTGGTTTGGTGTTATAAGAGTAGGGGGGTTGGCCCTCATAAGGGTCAATAGAGTGAACATGAAAATACATGCTTATGTACTTTATTGAGTAAAAAATATGTTGTGTATATATATTTTTTATTTTCCTGAAAATAGGAAATAGAATGTAATTGAGATCTAGCCATAAGCAGAACCTGGTGCCCTTCAGGCCAGCTTGTTCCTGGACATGTGCTGTGTCCCCAAGCAATGCAGCTTGAAAATGGCTCCCATGGAAGCAGCCTGGCACTTCATGTCCCAGTAGAGCTCCGTGGGAAGGTTCAGACTTGCGTGGGGCAAGCAGAGGTTATATGATTGTTTTGCTTTGATTTTGGTTCAGTTTGGTCCCAAAATTAGTGAAGGTCTCCAGCAAAAACATATGGGTTTGAATTGGTGTGCAGAGCCACTTAATCAGCAAAGCTAAGGGTTTATTTTGGGGGAGGTGATGAGTGCTCGCACTGCAAATGGTGTTGATTCGTTTCACCTTTATTTGTTACAGACAAGCAGAATGATGTCGAGATTCCTTCTCCCACCCAGAAAGACAGAGAGAAGAAGAAAAAACAGCAGCTTATGATACAGATCAGTGGAGTGAAAAAATTAATGCATAGTTCAAGCTTAAATAACACCAGCATTTCACGATTTGGTGTGAAAACAGAAAAGGAAGACCATCTGGCCAAGGTATGACAGATTCTTGCCATTCTGGGAGTATCCGTACTGTGGCTGTCCCCTCCTTATAAAACTGGAATTGGTATCCCTGAAGTGATGTGGCCATTACAAATACTGTAATTAACGATACCAGGCCCTAACAGCATATTCTATGTTCATAAATTCCTTGAAAACATGCCCAAAATAATAATTAAAAAAAATGTGATGAAGGCTGAGGAGAGCAATTATCAAACAGAGGAACCTGTAACAATGCTGTGTCCAGCAAAATGGCTAGGGGGTCTTTGTCTCTGCTAGGGCATTTCTTCTGGCTGCCTGGAAACGCACACCACAAATAATTCCCCAGGCACACAGAGAAATGTCATCTCCTTGTACAAGTGCTTTGGCATCAGGCCTTCACAGTTATTCTGTGTTCGTGTTGTTTATTAAGTGCCTATGTTCATGCACTTACATAATTACCATAATGAAGATGAATTTGCATCTTTTTAAACTTTTGGAAAATGCAAAAAAATGTGATTGAAGTGAAAAGTGCAGAATTGTCTTAAAAAATATTGTAAATGTTCTCTTTTTGTCCTTTCAAAAGGAACTGGAAGATCTGAATAAGTGGGGTCTCAACATATTTAATGTTGCAAGATATTCCCACAACAGGCCACTCACCTGCATCATGTACGCTATATTTCAGGTGTGTGGTTTTCTGATCAATTTTGCTGTTCTTTCACAACGCTATTTTAGTTTCTAATTGCCTTCTGTTCTGTTGCCTTCTACAGTATGACATCCTTATTTGTTATATGCATGTATGCTTGTACCATTTATTATACAGGAGCGAGATCTACTGAAAACATTCAAGATCTCATCAGACACTTTTGTAACATACATGATGACACTAGAAGACCACTACCATTCAGATGTGGCTTACCACAATAGCCTCCATGCTGCTGATGTTGCCCAGTCCACGCATGTTCTGCTCTCTACCCCTGCACTGGATGTGAGTTACCTAGTTTGAGCTAAATGTTTTGTGTTGGGCAGTCTTTGTGTTTAAAGGTAGGATGGCAGCTTAAAAACACCACATTGCCTATGTGAACATAGGAGAAAAAACAGCAGCACTCAGAATTTCAAAGAGCAGTACACTGCCTGTTCTTCTGAGGGCTCAGTTTACTGCCAGGGAAATCGCCATTACTAAATTTCAGCAGTAGCTTTGCCTGTAATCTCAGTTTCATCTCAAAGAGCACATGCTGCTTGTAGACCTTTCTTCTGAGTAAATATCTTGTCCTCAGAAAACTAATTTAAAAAGCACAATTTGTTTCTCTAAATCAGGCTCCCAAACTGTTGAGAGATAAAACATAAGGACTTTCCTAGACAAATTCCTTTTTTCCTTCTTAGGCCGTCTTCACTGACTTGGAAATCCTTGCTGCAATTTTTGCAGCTGCAATTCATGATGTGGATCACCCTGGGGTCTCCAATCAATTTCTTATTAATACAAGTGAGTTTTGTTTCAAAAACAAGTTCATGTGCAAACTTGGAAACCAATGGAAATGAATTTTCCATTATGAGGTCACAATTTATGGCTTTCAGGCTGCACTACTTTCTCAAAATGTTGTGCAGTAAACTAGTTAGACATTTTGAAATAAAGCAGTAATTAAAATTAATTTCCTAACAAAGGAAGCTATTCTCGTGCAATCTGCAAAGTGCCCTTGAATCTTGTAAGTATTACTACTTGCTAACACATAATAATTCTTCCAGTCCTGAGTGCAAATTTTATCATTAGTTTAAGATAAATAACGCTATTGCTATTGACAACGATAAAGCTAAATATTGTGGTTCGTATTGTGTTCTGCAACAGACTAAGCATTATCTTGATTCCAAAATATGGGTATTGTTCTTTTTTGGAAAGTATGTTTTCGGGATTCATGCTTTCTGTTGTTAGTGATTCTGAAGCCCATAACTAAGTCAACAGAATACTATTTTGTTCATTAGAACTGAGCAAAGGGCTGTTTATATTATATACATATATATGCTCGCATTAGAAAACCGCACGCTCTTGGCATGCATGAAGCAAAAAAAAAGAAAACATTTTCTGATTTATTGCATACAGATAGACATTTCAGTACTCAGGACAAGTGTTTGCTATTTGAAAACACACGTCACATCCTGGAGTCACATATTTGTGTTGCTTTGCTAGATTCCGAACTAGCCCTGATGTACAACGACGAATCCGTCTTGGAGAACCACCATCTTGCTGTGGGCTTCAAACTGCTTCAAGAGGAGCGCTGTGACATCTTCCAGAACCTGACCAAGAAACAGCGTCAGACACTCAGGAAGATGGTGATCGACATGGTATAAACTATGCACACACTACTCCCTTCTTAAACAAAAAACTGGCTTCTTTGTATAGTTGTCCATACTCAGATCCTATTTTCACTTCTGTAAAGGTATTGGCAACAGATATGTCCAAACATATGAGTCTGTTAGCTGATCTGAAGACTATGGTGGAAACCAAGAAAGTGACCAGTTCAGGAGTCCTCCTCTTGGACAACTACACAGACAGAATACAGGTATGTCAGCCAGCTTTGCTGGATTTTGTGTATTGTGTTCGAGATTGAAGAAACCATGCTTCTGTTTCTACTGTGGGTTCTAAATGGGCCATATATAGAAGCTACTGACGTAAATCTTCAGCAATCGTTTTCTTCTGTGCCACAGAGGTACAAGGCAGTCCCATATCTTCTAGGTAAAAGGAATAATGTTTATAACACTTAGAGCATGGAACAGCACGCATGCATCTTCTTCTGAAGTTAATCTATAAGGCTGAGTTTTTGAGGGCTCCTGAATTTCCTTGCTGCTTTCTCCCATTTGTTTCTCCTGTTGAGAAAGTATAGCAAGGTTATTATAGCATTGCTAGATTGCAGGATTTTAATTTGTAACTCCATACCTAAAGTAACTCTCACACTGAGCTGAAATTAGTGATGTACAGTTAGTTCCCTATATAATCTAATCCTCAATTCACAGAAAAGACAAAGCAGTACTGGAACAGGATTGCGTAGTTGGGAAGACATGATACATCCTGATCTTCTCTCCACTTCTTAAAAACAGATTTGTGGGAAAACACTCCTTACATTTTTATTTAGGACTGCTGATGTTAAAACATCTAATTCCGTTGCTGTCTAAATCCTTACAGCCACAGTTAGTCAGGCACATTTTTTCTATGTGTGGAAGGGATATTACTCATTTAATAAAGTAGGAGCATTTGACCGTCTGAGAGCATGGAAATAAATTTTGAATGGTGGAAAACCCCTACATTAAAAAACAAACTAAGTGATGTGGTGATCATTGCCACAGCTGCACCCTGGTGTAGATATCAAGTTGTCTGAAAAGCATACAGCATGATTTACTTTTGAAGCGGACCATAGTCTCATACACAGAGATGTTATGACGTTATTTTTATAGGCTGTTGCATAGTTGACAAGTCTTGTGTTTAGATGTTCCAAATTAAGCAAGCAGATACAGCTTGAAACTGTCCTCTTTTTCCATTTGATTTTATGAGTTTTCTGATTAATGTAATTGCAGGTTCTCCGAAATATGGTACATTGTGCGGACTTGAGTAATCCCACAAAGTCTCTGGAGCTGTACCGGCAGTGGACAGACAGGATCATGGAGGAGTTCTTCCAGCAGGGTGACAAAGAGCGAGAACGAGGAATGGAAATCAGTCCAATGTGTGACAAACACACAGCGTCAGTGGAAAAATCACAGGTAATTGGCCGTGAGCTGTATTTTTGTACTGCCTAACTTGTATTTTTTAAAGCAGAGACAAAATTCATCTGCTTTCTCTAGTGCAGTTAGGCAAACAGCCAGCTGCTCTGAGGCTTGGTTCTGATTGACCCTGACATCCAGCTGTGCCCAAAGCTCATATAGACTGGCGAGGCTGTTCAGACTCCTTTATGTACCCTTTGGCATCTCCTCATTTCCAAATGCATGTTCATCTTGCCCTGTTTGCACCCCAGTTTCCAGAGTGAGTTGGTTTCCTTTTGTTCCCCAGGCTTGAAAAAACGCAATTCTGATCTCCACTTCTGCCAGGTCTTTTCTGCCTTCACACCTTCCCAGCCTCCTTAATTAGCACCTCCTGAACCAACTGACATCATACCCAAACTTAGATGTTCATAGGAATGCCAACCCCTTTGAATTGCAGAGTTAGAACCTTCTTTCAGCTGAGATCGTGCAGAACAGTTTTGCAGAGCATGATCTGGCCAGTTAAATTAGAGGTCTGATGGAGCTGCTGCGTGCCAGGTGAGGTCAAAGAAATATTTGCTTATGTCAGTTCAGACCTTAAAAGGAGCTAGATATGTCTTGAGTTTTGAGATTAACTGTCTCATCCCTAGTTCTGATTCATAGATTAAACAGATTTTGTTCTGACCTGTGTAGCACAGGCTGTAAAATTTCACCCAGTTAGTCTGTAATGAAGTTGGTAATTTATGTTTGCCTAAACATATTCCAGTCTTTATATAATGTTGTTTTTAAATGACTTGAGCAAGTCATCATCGAGGTTTTTCAGCTTGAATAAGTAACAAAATTGATGATAATTATTTCCAAATGTCCTCTAGGGCTAAGCCAAGTGGTTTCAAAATTATTCACTCAATTGCATGGTGATTTTGTTGGAAAAATCTGTCTTATTTGTTAACCTAACAAGAAATGAATCCTTCGGCCAGGCTTGGCCAGAAAATGCCCAGAAAATGCCCATGTGCTCCATATGTGAGCTCTAATTAATATTTTGTTTTACACATGCATTTCACAGAGGTTTCAAAATGGTATTTTTGCTAAGCAAAAAAACCAGGAATTGCACAAAATGGCTACCACAAAATCCTACCTAATGGCAAGGGAGAATGGGAGGTCGTATGTCCAGTCTGGAGTGAAACAAGGAACTGATGGGAAAATCATGTGCAAATATCTCAAAGCTCTACGTGTTACTTCTTTACATCATAATATTTGTAAAATCAGTGCTGAGCCATCTGGCCAGCTATTCCATGATTTGGGGTGTTTAAAGAAAAAATGACTTCATTACAAAGTGACCAATTGCTAGCTATTGATGACATGTAGCGCCTGAGTGGAGTGGGTGGCAGCAAAGCTGTCGGCTAACCATACAGGACTTTTAAAGTAAAAAAAAAAAAGTGCTCCGGAACATGCGCTGCAGGAAATTTTCATCACCTTTTTGTTTAAGCTGCCTCAACAGTACATTAGAATTGAATGTTAATGGTTCTATTGACATCCTGTTGTGTCTGAAGGAGGCATGTGTGATTTCCAAAGCAAACATCTGCACGTTTAGTCTGGCCCCTCTGAGAGCCATTTTCCTGCAGCACAGAAATGTTGTCTGGCAGAGCAAGAAGTGACACGTTCTGCCAAGACGGAAGAATTTCAATCCTCTTTATGGCCATTCAGTTTTCTCCATCCTGGACGTATGTCCTCTTAGTCAGACAACTGAAAAATTATTTAGCTCAGAGCTTATGCGCTAGCTGGCGGAAGGATTGACGGACTTAGCCACAGCCCTCAATGTTTCCACTCCATGAGAGTCAAGCAACAGTGATCTGTCCGCCTTCGTGTGGGAGGAGTGCTTCTTGGGATGAGATGACCTGCTTTCTGTGCTCTTTCCAAAACAAAATGAAAGGGAACCTCTACCAGGGCCAGCTCCACAGAGAAACACGTTGGCAGAGTAGAGGAGCAATGCTGAAATGTTTAAAGATGCAGCACCACAAAACAGTTCAGAATAGGTACAACTACACACCATAGTAAAATACACCTAAGGATCAAACTTCATTCCGTGGAAGTAGTGGCATTCAGTGCTAGGATGGCTGCTCGTTCTGGGAGCACTGGCATTTTCACAGCTGCCAGCCCCATGAATACCCCAGGTACACCAGCCTTGTCCACAGGTGCCAGGGAAGCCTATCTGAGAGACCACAAACTTTCTCAGTGTCCAAGCTAGAGGCAACAGTTGTCTAAGATGTCTCTGTGCACTGACAGCTGGTAAGAGGTAACCCTCAGTGGGATGCTCTGTCTTCAAAGTGATGGCTTACCCTGACTTCTGCTGGGCAGGAGTTGAGCTGCTAAACAGAAGCAGGCATCTACAGGGATATTTGAAAACACACGTGCATCCAGGGATGGGTTTGGCAGCTCTGTCACTGAGTTTCCCAGTGGATTTTGCTCTTAGTTAAACTTTCATCCAAGGTTTGATTTTGGACAACATATCAACCCAGCGCAATGCTGTAGGTGCAGCTTTAGATAAGATGATTATGTTGCAGTTAAGACTATGCTGGTTTGAGGACTTGCTCTGAGGTGGGTTCTTTGGTTGTAAAAATCATGGATTAACAGCATTTGGACTTTAATTTAGACACCTGTCTGCTCCTAGCTATTTCCTTCCCCTAAGTGTGTGTGTTCCTGTGTTTCTCAGGTGGGATTCATTGACTACATTGTCCATCCGCTCTGGGAGACATGGGCTGACTTGGTGCAGCCCGATGCCCAGGACATCCTGGACACGCTAGAGGACAACAGGAACTGGTACCAGAGCATGATACCTCACAGCCCATCTCCTCCACTGGAGGAGCAGGGGAGGGACTGTCAGAACCTGATGGAGAAGTTCCAGTTTGAACTGACACTGGAGGAGGAGGAGGAGGATGGACCGGAGAAGGATGGTGAGAGCATTGGCTACTTCAGCAATACAAAGACACTCTGCATGGCCGACTCAGGGGAAGATTCACAGAGGGAGGCAAACATAGAAATCATGACAGAAGATATGTCTCCTGTTGACACATAATGTCCTGTAACTGTGTGAGTGGATTTTAAATGCTTAAGGAGCATGCAAGCAGTCTCACAGACTAGCCTGCAACCTGGGTCTGAGGCCTGTGTCTAACATTGGCTGAAAGATCTTCCCAGCTACTTGAGATTGGAGTCAGGGTTAAAGATCATGTAGTGAATGATTGCTCAGGAAATTAATAGGTGATTTACATTGTGGTTTCAGCCTTGTCAGCAAAGAACATCGTGTTGTCCTAGAGCTGGCTTGGGTCATGACTGAAGAGTAAATGACACACAACTGAGAGATTTTATACTGTTAGTTTTGGAATTTATACCAGTTAGATTGATAGAAACTACTGATTAATAACTCTCCATATAAAACCTGTCCACCTGACCACCTGTCTGCAGACCTGTGTGCCTTCTTTGTAAACATTTTCATGTCTTTTCAAGAGTCTATTGATTAAATACACAGAGTTTAGTATAAAAAGTGACACAAAGTGTTTCAAAATTGACGGATACTTTTTTGATTCTTCCTGTTACAAGAAGCAGTCTTCCTTTTTTCATGGGCAATACCTGTCACTTCATTGCAGTTAATCACTTTTACAGGCTAAATAGAAGGGAAAACCCTCTGTTTTGCATTACAGCATCTTTAATCGTCTTCTTAATATCCCAGGCGACCCATTTAAAGTCACTTCATGCCATCATGCACCACTTCTGTTCGCTTGCTAGGAATGACTATTTTTTCCTCAACGGGATTTTATTTTTGTCGTGCACTGGATAGAGGGTAGTTTATTTCCATGGCACAGCGCAGTACATATAGAAGTAGGCCTGACAAGACAGCGTGTGACATGTGTTCTCCCTTGGCAGCTCCTTGGCTCAGTGGAAGTTGCACGCTCGGATATTTGTGTTTCTCTTGCCTGTTGTTCACGTTTCCTAGGTTTAGGTCCACTGTCCTCCTCCTGTACTGCCTTGAGCTCTAACACCTCCATTACTGTTTATAACAGTGTATTTATTATGTAATGTATATACTGTAATGTTTTCTAAGTTATTAATTTATATGAATTAACATTGCCTATTGGCAGCAATGTTAATTGTGTAGAAAACTCAGAATAAGAGTTGCCTTTTTTTCTTGTAACCCTTTGTATTGCATAAAATACAAGAACCTGAACATAGCTGAAAAGACAGACGCAACCCAGGAAGGGCGTTTGGGTGACAGCAGCCCGCAGGTTCATCTTCACGGCAAGCCGGGGGGGAACTGGACCCCAGGGCAGCATGCGAGTGGTTGGAAGTGCTGAAAACCTAGAGGGGGAACTGAAAAAAGAACCCCCCAAGAATGGGCTGGCTTTTCAATGTCATGTTCCAATTTCTGAACAACCCAATGTGAATTTCTATGACAAAAATGTGAACTGATGTAATAATTGTACTGTGAAACTTCTTCTGACAAAGCTTGTCCGGCATCGTGAGCGGTGTCAATCTCAGTTTGTAAAATATGTTTTAAGCTTTCGGTCCAACTTGTGACTAACTAGTTAATGAAAATAGCACAGTTGTGCATGATCAATGGGTTTGTATGTCTGTTGAACACTGCGTTGTTCCAGGTGGTTATTTTATTGTTTCCAAAAGTTTCACACAATGTATGTTACAGTATTATATATTGTGTTCAGCTGCATTCTTAAGAGATTTTTATATGAAGTGAATAAATGAAAGCATGACCCTGCCTGTGGCTCTTGGTGCTACTGTTTTTAACAGGTCAGTGTGGATGGTATCTCAACCGCAGGTGAAGGTTGTTGCACTCACTGTGCTCAGTTGGAACCCGGTTTGGCACCAGGTGCAGTAAAACCAAGCCCTCCTGTGGCCGAAAACCAGCAGTAACACATAGCCCTTATGTTACGAACGGGAAGAGAAGAGTTTCTGTGGCCAAAGGGCACAGTTGTGCTATCCATCGTGCCGGCTGTGAGACCTTCGCCTTCCTGCTTGGTGGCAGTGGCGACAGGAAGGCAGTGCATACAGGAAGACAATGGCCATGGCCAGCAGTGCAGCCTTCACTTGGCATGGGGCGGCACCGGGGCCTGGCTCACGGGCTGCTTTCATGTTCCGGCCTGACTCAAAACAACTGACTTTCCAGTAAAAACATCCTGCTGGCAGGCGCTGGAGGAGTAAGGGGACCCTGCGCCACTGGGGACACTCCTGGGCCACCCTCAGCATGGGTGATGCCGGAGGAGACTATTTGTGTCTCTGCTGGTTTTCCCCAGGCTCGAAAGGGCAGATGCACCATCCCACGCCTGCATTCCCGTAGCACTTCACGCGCGCAGCGATTACCAACCCACTGTCGTGCATACACCTCCTGTCTGGATGGAAGGAGGCTTCAACCTCAGCTGACCCCAGGCTTGGCAGCCAGGATTGGGACTGGCTGTGTGGACAGCCCTGCACTGATCAGCCACAACACCTCACTGGGTGTTTTGCACAGCAACTTGCCAGGGATTTATCCACTGGTGAAAACTTCCCAGTGGTGCTGGGACAAATTTCTCTTTCCCTGTGAATTCCCCCCTGTGCATAATTTACATGTGCCTTTGCTGTGGCAGCTGTGTCCAGGCCGTGCCCGGCACTGTGCCCATGGCTCCCGGGGATATGCAGAGATGGGAAATGGGTTATTGGGCTGGAAAAAACATTTGCAGTTCTGGGTGGAGAAAGTGGCCAAATAGGACAGACAGCAAAGAGATGAAGTTGCAGGTGAACACTTGCCCACAGTCAACAGAGATATCAGGGAGGGGGGAAGCAAGGTGGTGTGCCCAGGTCCCAGCCTGACATGGGTGCCGGGTGCTCTATCCTGGCCTCCTCTCCTCTGCCCATGCTCCCCTCCCCTCTGTCAGCCTTCTCTTGCTTCATTTCTTTCCTTTCCAATGACCTAGTTCTGCCAGGCAGCATGAGTGCATGCAAACACGGCGGTGTTGCTCTAGTGCTGAAATAACAGCCTCCTTTCACTTCTCATTCTTAACAGCAGCAGAGGAAATGCTCTGATGGCAGCTCTGTTGCAAAACTAACCAGAATCCCTCATTTTCTTTTTTTTGGATGGGAAATCACAGTTCAGGTGTGGGGCAGCTTGCTGGCTGTTTCCCTCCTTTCCACAGGGGACAAGGATGCGTCTTGTCTCTGCCTTACTGTCCCCACCTCCAAAACTCCTGCAGGCCCCAAGCACCCTGTGGGGTTTGCATGGTTTCCTTCAGCATCAGAAGCACACCCACGTGCAGGTAGCGATGCGGTGCTTCCTTCTCTCTCATTAGGGGCCGGATGGACAGTGCACATGGGTGCATGGTTTCCCCTCCCCAGTGGCCCCCAGCAAGTGCAGCTGTGCTGCCTCCAGTGACCCCCCCCAGCAGGTCCTGGCTGCACCCAGAGGGGCTGGGAGTCACCACTGCTCAAATATTGGCTGGAAAACAGGATTAAAAATGAAACCTGCAGCAAAACAGGGTGCACAAAGTGGGCCTTTCTGGAGTGGGAGTCACTCCTAGGTGTGCAATCAGGGAACGTAGCTAGGCTGTGCAGCCTAGGTGTGCAATGGGAGTGGGGAACGCTCACCAGAGCTTCATCCAGGAGGGGCTGAGATGTGTTGTGGGGTTCAATGGTGCAGGACCCAAGCCAGCTGGAGAGGCTCAGGACCTCCAGCCTTGGGGCCACAGGATGAGGATGAGCACACACTGTCCCCTCCTTGCTGCCAGCATTAGTGATGAATGTTACCAACAGCCTCTGCTTCAGCAGTGGCGGAGCGGCAGCTGTCCCCAAGGACATAGTTTCCTGCTGAGGCCATAGAGCTGAAGTTTCAGGGAAGATTTCCACCAGCTGTAAACCCGCCTGTGGGTGTCAATCCTAGGGATGAGCTGCTGTTTGCTCTATGCTGGGAGCAGAGCTGGCCCTTCTCAGCTGCCCAGGGCGCAGGGACAAGGGTCCTGAGGAGCTCCTGCCACTATGAGGAAACTTCTGGTCAGCGTTGTTAATAGAAACCATGATACAAAGAAATAAAATAATAAACCAGCTCTGTTGCTTTTTGCCATAGTGCACAAGCGCTGTGCCTGCTCTCCTGGGTGTGGGGCCAATTTTCCATGTTCTTTTTTCCCGTTGGTCCACAGGAGTTAGGGACAAGCATGGGCGTTCCCACCCACCGTCCACCACAGCGATGCACAGCTGCAGGCTGGTGCCCGTCTCTGCCACGGCCCGCACACCTCGTGGTGTTCTTTACTGGTGATAGGTGTTGAAGAAATCTTGGGTTTCTTCCGAGAAAGTGCTTCAAGAATGCAGATTCCTCCTCTGAATAATGACACGTAGCTTTGTGCCAGGCCATCATGTTGGTGTTTGGGGTTGTCCCATGTTGCTCACCACAGGCCTGGCTGAGGACAGGGATCTGAGTCCCTGCACTGGGGGCACTGAGATGGCTGAAGCCACAGCAACCGCCTCCAGTTTGCATACACAGCAAAACCACCTTTAGAAATGTGCTTTTATTGTAGCAGGTGCTCGGTGCCTGGAACCTGAATGCTTCTGCTTGCGTTTCAGCCCCACCAAGGTTTGTTTTACATCCATCACATTCGCATAGAGGATGCCCCATGTCCATGAGCACACGATGGTCCACAGCACTGTGTCCCTCTGTGTGCTAGCCAACAGGATGGAGCATTTCCCAATTTATAATCCAACCATAAGGATTTGCAAAGAGTTGGAAGCAGTTTGTTAGCTGTGGAGATTTAGGTGCCACTGGCTTAGAGTTCACCTCAAAGTCCTACAGACTAAAAAAAAAAAGAGGAAATTAAAATCTGAAGCGCTGACAGTTTTATAGTCAAAAACAGGAAGGAACTGGGGGCTGGTGCACAAAGCAGATTTTATTGAGTCTGTGGTGCTGGAACGGAGCCTGAGGGCTCACAGCACTGGTAGCTTCCATGAGAAGGGGAGGTGGGTATCCCGATCCAGTAGCAGGGATGCTGGCTGGGATCCTGGAACTGACCGGGAAGGACAGGGCAGGTTGTGGCTCAGCTGATGTGTTTTAAGATGTGTTTAGGTGTTTCAGTTGTCCCAAACATCCCTTTTGAGGTGACACAAAGAGCCCATCTCCAAGAGCTCCCCATCCCCAAGGGCTTCCTGTCCTGAAGGGAGGGACATCCCTAAGGGCATCTCCACCCCTGCTCTCACTGAAGAAGTTTCTGGTCTATTGGGGGTCACTTCTGCCATCCTGTTCAGATGCTGTCACCACTTCTGTCATTGTGGTGCTTCAGGAGGTTAGAGACAGCAAAGCCCTGGCTCACATGGGACTGTGGGATGCCCTGCTGTTTCAGGGTCAGGTGGGGCTCTGCAGCACCCTCTCCCTTACTTGCCCAGAGAGGGCTCTTCTAGGCTACTCATTTGTGTTATAGGGTTTCCCACTCCATGACTTACAGGCGGGAGCACTCGGATTCTCACACTGTGGGCTGAGTGCAGCTTTGTGCTGGCGACATTGTTATACACGAGGGGTCAAATGCTGCCTTTGCTCATGGCAGCTGGGCCAGCTGCAGTCTGGCATCATTTTGGGGAGCTGTAGGGATGCTGGTGAAGGGCTGACCTACAGGGGACAGTGGGACCAGCCTGGGAACACTCTCATCCTCATGGCAAGCTGCTCATTGCAGAGAGAAGATTGTTGCATTTAAAAAAAATATGTATTGCAGAAGATATGTCTCTGCAGGAGGGGGTTCTTGCTGGAAGTAAGTCCTGCCCAGGGTCCCACACAGAGTCTCCAGCTGCCCTGGATCCCCTTGTCCCTCTTGCTGGTGTCTGAAACAGCTTCAGATGGAGCCGGAGTATTTTGGTTGCATGAAATAGTTCTGTTTTATTTGTGGAGGACCTGACAAAGGGGTGCAAGAGGGCTGGACGCTCCTCAAGAAGGAAATCCTGGCAGCACAAGAGCAGGCCATCCCCATGTGCCGTAAAACAAGTCAGCAGGGAAGAAAATCAGCTTGGATGAGTAGGGAGCTTTGTAGTGATCTCAGAAAAAAAGAAGAAAGTCTATGAACTTTGGAAGAGGGGGCAGGCGTCCCAGGAGGACTACAAGGGTGAGGTGAGATCGTGTAGGGAAAAAAATCAGAAGGGCTAAAGCCCAACTAGAACTTCAACTGGCCACTTCAGTCAAAGATAATAAAAAGAAATTCTTTAAATATATCAGCGGCAACAGGAGGACAAAGGAGACTCTCCCTCCCTTGCTGGATGCACAAGGGACGGTAGTGGTGAGAGACGAGGACAAGGCAGAGGTGCTCAATGCCTTCTTTGCCTCAGTCTTTAACTCCAAGGAGGAATGTCCTAGGGATACTCAGCCCCCTCAGCCAGGAGATAGTGTGAATGAAGCTCCAGCTGTTCGGGAGGACTTGGTTAGTGACCTGCTCAGCCAGCTAGACATACACAAATCCATGGGGCCAGACGGGATCCATCCAAGGGTTTTAAGGGAACTGGCAGAGGTCCTCGCCAAACCCCTTTCCCTCATCTACCAGCAGTCCTGGCTGACTGGGGAAGTGCCACTTGACTGGAGACTGGTGAATGTTGCGGCCATTTACAAGAAGGGTCGAAGGGAAGATCCGGGGAACTCCAGGCCTGTCAGTCTGACCTCGGTGCCGGGGAAGGTCATGGAGCAGATTGTCTTGAGTGCTATCATACAGCACACGCGGGACAACCAGGTGATCAGGCCCAGTCAACATGGGTTCACCAAAGGCAGGTCCTGCCAGAACAATCTGATCTCCTTCTATGACAAGGTGACCCGTTTAGTGGACGAGGGAAAGGCTGTGGATGTGGTGTACCTGGACTTCAGTAAAGCCTTTGACACCGTTTCTCACAGTATCCTTCTGGAGAAACTGGCTGCCATTGGCATGGACAGGCACATTCTCTGCTGGGTTAAAAACTGGTTGGATGGCCGGGCCCAAATGGTTGTGGTAAATGGAAGTAAATCCAGTTGGAAACCGGTCACGAGCGGTGTTCCCCAGGGTTCAGTGCTGGGTCCAGTCTTGTTAAACATCTTTATCAATGATCTCGACAAAGACATTGAGTGCACCCTTAGCAAGTTTGCAGATGACACCAAGCTGGGTGCAAGTGTGGATCTGCTTGAGGGTAGGAAGGCTCTGCAGAGGGATCTGGACAGGCTGGACCGATGGGCTGAGAACAACGGGATGAGGTTCAACAAGGCCAAGTGCTGAATCCCGCGCTTGGGACACAACAACCCCATGCAGCGTTACAGGCTTGGGGAAGAGTGGCTGGAGAGCTGCCTGGCAAAGAAGGACCTGGGGGGGTGTTGGTTGACAGCCAGCTGAACATGAGCCAGCAGAGTGCCCAGGTGGCCAAGAGGGCCAGTGGCATCTTGGCCTGTATCAGAAACAGCATGGCCAGCAGGAGCAGGGAGGTGATTGTGCCCCTGTACTCAGCACTGGTGAGGCCCCACCTCGAGTACTGTGTTCAGTTTTGGGTCCCCCACTACAGGAAAGACATTGAGGTGCTGGAGTGCATCCAGAGAAGGGCAACGAGGCTGGTGAGGGGGCTGGAGAACAAGCCCTACAAGGCACGGCTGAGGGAATTAGGGTTGTTTAGCTTAGAGAAGAGGAGGCTGAGGGGAGACCTCATCACTGTCTACAACTACCTGAAAGGAGGTTGTGACGGGGTGGGTGCTGGGCTCTTCTCACAAGTGACAAGCAATGGGACGAGAGGAAATGGCCGCAAGTTGTGCCAGGGGAGGTTTAGACTGGACATTAGAAAGAATTTCTTTACTGAAAGAGTGGTCAGGCATTGGAACAGGCTGCCCAGGGAGGTGGTGGAGTCGCCATCCCTGGAGGTGTTTAAAAAACGGGTGGATGAGTTCCTTAGGGACATGGTTTAGTAGGGAAACAGGCATGGTTGGACTCGGTGATCTGAGAGGTCTCTTTCAACCTTATGATTCTATGATTCTATGATTCTATGATTTTATTTCTTCCTTTGTCACCCTCCAGCCTTGCTGCCTGGGTTGGGCCCTGTGAGCAGCTCTGCTCTGGCTGGGCTCCACATCACACTTCAGCGTGCATTCTGCTGTGGTTTGGGGTGCAGCATGTGGCATTTTGGGGCTGACTGGCTGGTCTGAGGAGAGGGGCACTGCCATAGTGTGGACAGATTTCAGTCTGTGACAATGGTGGGGACAGGGAGAGGTCCCCAGGGAACATGGGTCCCCATGGCATAGAGCTGAGCCTGCTGCCTGCACAGCTGCACAGCTCCCACCCCACCTGTACACAGCTCCCACCCCACCTGTGTCCAGCTGCCTGCACAGCTCCCATCCTGCCCATGCACAGCTGCCTGCACAGCTGCACAGCTCCATCTGCTGAGGCCCCAGACCACTGCACAGTGCAACGCCATGCTGTGGGACTCTGCAGAGCTGTGATGTGCACAGTGGGGATGTCCACTGTGGGGGACACAGCTTGGACACACACAGCGGGGACACAGCTTGGACACACACAGCTGGGACACGCGCTGCTGGGATGCACACAGTCGGGGGGCCATGCACAGCTGGAGACCCAGGCAGCTGGAGTGGTTCATGGCACGGCCCCAAATAGCTGGAAACATGGTCAGCTGCAGTCCCGTATGGCCAGGGCTGTGAACGGCTGGAATGTTGCACAGCTGGGACCATGTACTACTGGATGGGTGCACGGCTGTGAGGCCTCACATAGCTGGAACAGGTCACAACTGTACCCCCACACAGCTGGAGGCTGAGCACATCTGGGGCTTGAGCACAGCTGGATCCCCACACAGCTGGAGACACACACAGTTGGGTTCCTGCACAGCTGGAGGCAGTGGCTCCAGGCCTGCTTTGGGGTGCTCACCTTTGCAGGCCTTTCCTGCCATGTTGCACAGATATTTTCCAGCATGAACCCTTGCGCTCTCCCTATTCCGATGTCCTCCAGCATCTCTCTCTCTTGCTTCGTAGCAACTTATGGCTTTGCATTTGTTGTGCTGGTGTGCATATGCAGCTGGCTGGACCCATACAGACCTGCTGGACCCATCACCCAGCTGTTGCCCATCTTTGTCTCTCATCTTCTGTTCCACCCACCTAACACACACCCACCTTCAGCTCCCACACTTTTTTCATAGGGTTTTTTTTTTTTTCAGAAAAATAACTTTTTTTACAAGGAAGGGATAAATGTTTCTTCCTTGGAAATGTGGGCAACGGTGCTGGTGGCTGGAGGATTCAATAACATGAAGTGCATTTATGGGTGCTCTACAAAACATGACATTGCCACCACATCAAAGGTGGGGAGTCAAGAGGTTTGAGGTTACAGTAGCAAGAAGGTCAAGTGTTTGACTTCCATTTGCCTTTGTGGAAATGTGGGCCATCATCTTTCCACAAAGCAGATGAAGGGTGAGGGAGATACCAGGATGGACCATGCCCTTTGTAGGGGGTTGGAGAACATCTTCTCAGGGCTTTGTAAACCACTAGGGGCAAAAGCTTTCCCTCCTGCCAGCCCAGGGCTCTGCGGGTCTTCCTTAACAACACCCTCTACCTAAGGGTGCCCTGCACTGGGCTGTTGGGCAGGGTGGGTGCCATACCTACACAGCAGCTGGGGTGACCACCCATAGGAGCACCCTGATGGCTGAGCAATGGCCCTCTCCATAGCAAAACACAGGTAAATCCTTGCAGCAACCCCAAAGAATGCTCTTATGGCTGGGCGAGCAGAGATAGGAAGGTTTCACAATAGAACAATGGTAAGAATATTTTTCAGCATTAAAATAACTTATTTTTTCCATAACCACATTGTCAGCTGAGCTATTTGGGTTGAAACCTTCCCCTCCCCCCCCCTCCCCCCAAATAAAAATCATCCCAAGGTGGGCAGCTACCAAAAAGCAGCAGCTTGGCTGGGTGGTGCCCATTGCAGTGCTGGGGAGGGGAAGTGGGATGCACTCCCTGAGGGTACCCCTGCCAGACACACCTCCAGCCAAACAAAGTGGGGCTCCTGCCAGCACTGGATTTTGCTGGACCCATGTGGGTTGTGCTGGTTCAGCTCCTTGGCAGATGCATCTTCCTGTTTCTGCCAGGAAGCGCAGGTTTGCTCCCACATAGTCAAGGCAGTTGGTTTTTTTAACCCATTTAAAGTTAATAAGCCAGTGCACCTAGAGGGACAAAACATGTTTGAAATATTATTGAATTCAGACCAGTTCAAAAAAATTTGGACTTCTTCCAGTGGAGCTTTCAATCCCAGAACTGAGGGGTACCTGGGCTGTGCTCACCCATGGGGAGAAGCCCCTGAAGTCAGCACCAGAGTGGAAACTAGGTGCCAGGCAGGGCATCTTTGGCTCACTGTATTTTGTGTTGCTATGGGTCATAGGTAATCCCAGTCGTTCTCTGAACCTTTTTTCCCCTTGCTGATTGATACTCTAATTAAGCTAATGCTTAAACTATGTGGAAAAGGAGAATAGTGAAGGAGTGTTAGAGCTTGCTTCACCCTCTGCATGCTGCTGAGTCTCCCTTTCTGCCCTTGGGGTGCAGCATTGCAATTGAAATGAGCGTCTCTTTGGGCAGAACTGGATGAAATGGCGTTTTGGGGGCTCCTCCATGTGGGAAGTACCCGATGGGGATGCTGGATGCAATGTGGAGTGCTGAGTGTCCCCAGCCTGGTGAGGTGTTTGGAACCAGGGTGCAATGCTGACCCCATCCCAAGCTCAGGGGCAGATGGGGAGGGCTGTTCCCATCCTGGAAATACACTCAGGGCTGATGCTTTTGGTGATCAAATCCAAAATGGGCTTAATAATATTTAGGTCCGGGCGTGTGGTGTGAAGTGGGGCTGCTGGTACAAAACCTTGTGCCTGTGGGGCATGCAAGAACTTTTTCAGTGCTCTTGAAAGTCTTCCTTCTAGCAAAAAACCCTAACCAATTAACAATATTGCCTCTGCCACCTCTTTTCTGAACGGTTTGGCTGTTTGTCCCTTTCAGGCCCAGAAACAGTGACAACCTGTGTATGTGTGGCTGCAGAAGCCTTAAGGGCAAAGTTTTTGGCCCTCATATGTGCAGGGGGACAGCGGGGCTGGAGCATGCCTGGGGCAGCCCTCAGCTGTGCCTAGTCTCTGTCAGGACTGGTGCTGGGGCAGGTGATTAACCTGATTAACCCCTGATTAGCAGTGTGTGGATGGGTGCCAGGAGGAGTTCCTGGTGTAGGGGAGGTTGCTGAGAGGTAGAGGGAGCAGAGGAAGGTAGGTTTTGATGTGGTGTGTTCAGTTGTCCCTCCTGGCTGGGTGGAGATGGATTTTGGGTGCTGTTCTACCACCGGTGCTGGTAAATGGGTATTTTGGAATGTGGCACTTCTTTGCAGTTGTGATTTGCAGTGATATGGAGCAGGAATCCCAGCTGTGCTGGCAGGAGCAGCTCACAGCTTGTGCATGGGGCTCCCATTGTGCCTTTATGCTACAGGGTGTAGCCTAATTACCTCTGCTTACATGATAGCTATTAAATAAGGCAGAGCTGGCTCTGACAGTATTAAATCACTCCTTAAGCGTGCACAATGTGCCTCTGCTCTGCCAACATCTCTGTGCTGTAGAGTCACCTGGCTGTTACTTGGCAGAAGGACCCTGCTTGGCATAATGTGAGTTTTTGGGGACACTAAATAGGGCTTCTAGCTCTGGCATGTGGGTCCATACCACCCTTGGCATCCTGCTCATGCCTAGCGATGGAGATAGTTGGTCCCCCAAGACACTGTGTTCAGTTTCAGGGGAACCACTGCTCATTTCCAGCCTTTTTGTGACTTGCGCCATGGTTGTGATTAGGGGTGTTTACTTGCACCAAGGATGGTTTGAGGTCCTGTGGAATGCTGCTGTGCTGATTTTTCAGCCTGGGTTGGGTGCTTTTTGGGGGGTGCTTGACAGAGTGCAGAGCATTTTGCAGAGTGCTCTTTTGGGGGCCAGCTGTGGTTGTGTGTTCCTTGGGGCTGTTTCTCAGTGTTTCAGTAGAGTTAAGTGCTGGGAAAAGGCAAGAGGCAGGAGTGGGGCCAAGGGTATAGTGTAGCATGTGCCTATGCTGTGCTCTGTTCCAGTTGCTTCCATGGTGAGCTTCTTCCATTAAGTCTTCCTTTAAATGCACAATCAGCATGTTTTCCCTAGTGCTGTTGGGAAAGCAGGCACACCATTTGGCTCTCCTCTATCTCCAAGTGCATGTCCCACGAGTGAAGGCTTGCTGCTGGGGACACAGCTCGCTCCTGCATCCCTTGTGTCTCTCCTTAGAGCAGCTCACTGAGATGGAAAGGGCTCGGTGGCTCCTTGTGCATGGGAAAACCGGGGATGAATAGAGCAAAAAACTAATAGAGCAGAAGTTAATGGGCTTTATTGTGGAACTAGGAGCAGCTGCATCCTGAAAGGGGCCCTGTGCCTGAGGATATGTGGGGAGGTAGGGTGGGTGCTGCTCCTCTCCTTCCAGCTAGGACTGCCCACAGACCCTGGGGCTTCCAGCTGGGGTGGTGGCAATGAGCTCCCCATGATAGGCAGGAAGGGCTGAGATTGTGCTCAGCGGCTGGTGGGGCTTGTTCTTGCGAGCTCCTCAAGCTGCTCCAGCCCTGTTCCTGTGGGGGGACTGTGGATGCACATGCAATGCCCTGGCTCTGCAAAATGCAATGCAGGGTGATTGAGCCTGGTAGCATCTCAGGGCACAGCCTTTTTTGATTCAGCTCCACCAGTGGCATTTCCAAGAAGGTTGTGCAAGCCTATTTGGCGCTCTGGATCTGGCTGATGGACTGATCTGCCTCCGCACCCTCTTGGGCTCACTGGAGACTGGGGCAAGATACTCCTGGTGGGGCCTTGCATCTCTCAGCCTCCTTCCCTGGTAGGGAGAAGCCTTTTAAACTAGGAATCTTGCAAAACTATCACTTTATTAGAGCCCAAATGGCAGCCTATGCAAGGATTTGGAGTTGTATTTAGCTGTTCTATAGCAAAGCATAAATGCTCGCAATGAGACTCCCACATCTTGGGATTTATAACTTCTGGCAAACACACACCAACCTCCAGCACCCCGCACAGAAGAAACTAATGCTATAGAGGAACTGGCAAATGATTGAACTTTGTTGGAAAGTTTGTTTTGCTGGTAATAGGGGAGAAATCCTGAGTGTTGTGTGGTGATGGGAACTATCTGTAATGAGGCTGCTGGGGGTCTGGCCTCGTCTACTGTGTTTCCACCTAGAACAGATAAATGGATGAGCGTATTTTTAGTAAAGGTTTAATTATGGTTTAGCAAAAGGGTTGTGGAGCAATGTATGCAGAGATATAAACAATCCATCGGCTGCCCGTTACTTCCGTTAGTGCTGGGGGATTTGCAAGGGCCAGATCCTGTGAAGGGATGAGGCTGGCAGATTGGAGCTTTATTTAGCAAATCCGCATCCAGCCTGTGCCCCATGCTCCTTGCCTGCCCTGGGGGCACCGTGTCCCTGGCTGGTGTGGGGGGGGGGGGATGACACACACACGATGGACACGGGACACCAGCTGGGCTCCTTTGCTCCTACCGCTTCTGTCACATGTACCGAAAGCATGACTCTGCTCGGATATGAGTAATGCACTCTGGTGACTCATTTTCTGCCTTTTTTTTTTTTTTTTTTTTTTAATGCCGTTGACTTTGTCTGTTGGTGTTTACTTGCATATCCTTCAGGAGCTGCTTGAGATTTCCAGTGCTGAGAAATGTCCACATGTCAGCTAGCATGGTTGGAAATTATTTGGAAATCCATAAATATCAATTTTACCTTGAAATGAGAGGGCCTTGCTAGCACGCTGCCCTCCCTGGGGAGGTGGATGGGCTCCAGCAATGACCCAGCTCTCCCTGCGCTTCCTGGCTTTGGGAAGATCCCATGCAGGGAAGCAGGTTCATGATGTCCTTAGGATGGGGTTAATTTTGCCCTCAGGAAGATGAGTTTCAGTCTTGCCACGTGGCAGGAACTATTTCATGAGGTAGAGACATCCCACAGAGCTGACCAAAGCTGGAACAGCACTGTGGTGTGAGGAATAACCCATGAGTTTCCTACCTGTGCTAATGCCAGTGTGATGTGGAGGCTGCAGTAACTCAGCACTGAAATGAAGGAATTGGGTGAAGATAACTTAGGTACCCATTGCCCAGCCTGCGAGAGGGCTTGCAGGGGAAATTACAGCTATTCTTGCTTTAATATAAGCACTGCAGAAAAGGATTGCAAGTGCTGTGGGAGGTGGGCTGTTGGATCTGTCCCACCTGGAAGCAGGGTTGCTGGGACAGGGGATGGCTCTGGCAGCATTGTGCAACAGCTATATGAATTTCAGAAAATACGTGTTATTTTGTGTCCAGGAGGGATTTGGATATGGCAGGTGCATGCCCATCACCTGGGTATCCTGCCATGTGTGCCATCCTGGTTCCTTGGGATGTTTTGGGCCTGGTCTTGGGGAGGGGGGCGGGGGAGGACAGGGCAGCCAATGCCCTGGGGTTACAAATGGATTTCCCAAAGGTGCTGGGCACCCTTCCCTGAAACCCTGATGCCTGCATCAGAAGTGCAGGAGCTCCTTGCAGGGATTAAACAAACCATCTGTTAAATAATCCCATCCCTCTGCCCTGGTGTGTGGTGGTGTTTCTTGCTGGCTGGGATAGGTGAGCAATGTGGCCAGGGATGCTTTGGAGCCAGGGACATGTGATGCTGGAGCTGATGAACTGGTGTTAAACTCATTCCCCCACTGGCGTAACCAAACTCTTGGAGGTGCTTGGCTTTTGGATTTTTTTAAATGGTAAAAATTAGATTATTTTTTTTAATGGAAAAAATTATGCGGGTGTTGCTTTCCTGCTTGTGAGCAGGGTGAAGTCCTGAAAAATCCATGTGGCTTTGTGGGCTGTGTCCTAAAGATGGTGATGAAGGGTGAGAGGCAGAAGTTAAGTTTCCATCAGAGTTACAAGCTCACGCTGAAAAGTTGCATTTGTGAGCACTGAAATGGGCTGGTTTTGCTGAAACGCTTGCCATTGTGCCTCGTAGGGAGCAGAGGTAGGGGTAGGTGGCTCCTTGGCACATGCAGGTTGAAGCTGATGGGCTTAATCCTTGTCTTGGGGTGCTTGACTGGCCTTGGGGACAGACTCACCCATGCCCTGGGCTGAGGCTGTCACTGCTGTTCCTTGTAGCGGTGGGTGCTGTTTCAAACACGTCAGGGATGCTGCTCCTATTCTTGCAGCTGAGTGCAGGGTCCCATTTGATGTAAGGGGTCTTAAAGCATCTTTCTTGCTAGCAAAAAAATGATACAACCAAACTCTGGGAGCTGGTTAAGGCTTTAGTGTGCCAGAGCTGATTTGCAATTTACTGGGGTGATCTGGGTAGTGTCCCATGTAACTCCTACATTGACACTGCCTGTCACCTGCAGCCAAACTTCCTCCCTGCCCTTTTAGCAGCCCTCGGAAATGGTTTTCAAGCTGGCGATGGTCACACACCCCATTGAGGGTTTGGCCAGGGTTAGATGAGGCCCCGTGCTGGGGGACTGGATGCCATGAGTGGCAGGAAGGAATGGGGGGATGTGGCAGTTCTCTTGGATAGGCTGGCAGCACCTGGCTTGGGTGGCAGGGAGAGCCAACCTGCTGCTGCTGGCCACAGTGATGGGAGATGGGGGGGTCCCGGGTGGGCAGTGTCCTCCCTCTCTCTCCCCAGCCCCTTTGTTCCCCACTCTGGCGATGCTGCTTCAGTTGCTTTTCAGGTGCAATTAATTCCCAGGCACTCTTGGAAGGTGGTTAGGGAGAAATTTCTCCCGCATCATCCTTTCGGGGCTAATTGCTGGTGATGTGATGTCAGCCAGATGGATTTCTCTTGAATGGCTGCAGGAGAGGCAAGGAGGGCCTGAGCTCGCAGCTCTTCTGCTCGTCAAGCGCGCTGAAGCTTGCAACTGCTGCTATCAGAGTGAGATCCGTGGCCTTATCCACGATGGGTCTATTCCCCCCCCCCCTTTCCCAGCCTGTTTCCCTGCATGCTCCTAATCTGACAGTGCCTGGTAATTAATCTGGCTCCCCCAGCCGCTGCAATAGGATTAGAGGGAGGGGAAGTGCGTCACGAGGTATGAAGAGGGGTTATGCTTTTGGTGAAAGTGGAGGGGGGGGAAATATGGGAAATAGGTTGGTGTGTTCCCGAGGGGGTTGTGTCGGGAGCGAGCGCGCATGTGAGGAGGTGTGGGGCGGGAGGGACACGCTGTGCTGCTGGCAGCGCCTGTGCCGAGCGCGGCTCATCCTCCCTTTCTCTCAGCATCCTCCAGTGATCCTGGAGGTGATACAGGCACAGCAGCATCCATGGCCTGCCGTTAGCCTCAGCAACGGGTTGTGGGGGTTTTTTTTCCATCTCCTTGTTATTCTGGCAGCTAAGCGAGCCCAGGATTTGGAGGCGTTTGATTTGAGGGCTTACGTTAAGCATCTGGTAACTGGGATCGTATTCTGTATTTTTTCAGGCTCCTTGGAAATTGAGGAATGCAATTCTGCCACCATGATGGAAGGTAGGTGATGATCTGAGCATGTCTTTTGGGATCACTAGAGTTCTAAGTGCAATGCTGGGGGTAGGAGGATTCACTGAACCTCTGTGCAAATCCTTTTCCTTTTTTTAAAAAAAAAAAATATCCTCCCCCTAGTTCCAGGCAAGCCAAAGCACCCTGCCCGCTGCTGACGGATGGAGATAGAATATCAAGCCCATCACATTATTTGCAGTTCCATCTCCAGCCCTGTGTAGACAGGTCTGGGTGTTCTCTGGCGAAGCCCCTGGTTCCTCCAGCTGGCAGGCAGCAGCCTGGACAGGGAGAGGGGGCCTGGGCCTGGATAGGCTGGTTAGCATTAAGGTCCTTTAAGCATCATTTTAGCCTCTGCTTGGAAACCCACTTTCTCAGCCTGGTATGATGCACAGGGGATGTATATGTATTATCTGCATGCACAGACTGGGGCTGTGAAGCCTGTCGATGATAGATGTGATTCTGAGGTTTTACAGTGCAGCTGTGTGAATAAGCATCTTTTCAGTGGGAAACAACGATATTTGAAGTTAATTTTTGCCATGTAGTGTCACTGGTTTGAAGGTGCAGGCTCTGGAGAGGAGGGGAGGAGAGGAGATGTTGGATTGAGGTTTATTGGAATAAAAAAGAAAACAAGAAGGAAATATGGGCTCCAGGCACAAGATACTTCAGGCAACATCATGAGACTGTGCGCCTGAGCGTGTGTGGGAAAAGCTCCTGGGCATTTCTTAAAGAAATTTTAACCTATGTTGTTTGTCTCAGTCATATGTAAAGCTTTTTTTTTTTTTTTTTTTTTTTTTTTTTTTTTTTTTTTAATGTCTTCTGGAGTGATATGCAGGGAAAAGAAGACTACTTTTTTTTTTTTTTTTTTTTTTTTGTCAGAATAGATACTTCAGGGCCAACAAGACCAAAATATTCTTTATTTTTCTAGTGGTCCTTTGGCTGAGGCAGAGAGGCCCATCTGGGAGAGGGCTGTGTGGAGCTACATCCAGTGCTGGGTTCGTGGTGCTGCCGGCATGCTAACCAAGCAGCTGCCTGGCCTTCCCCAAGATGACAGGCAGAAATTAGACTGCCTCTTGATGTGTTCCCGTAAATCATGGTCTGTTACCCTGTCCAAATTAACCTAGAAAGGCATTGGGCTCCATACAACTGAGATGTCTTGTGTTGACTTAAAACATTTGTCTAACCTTGGAAATACAGGTGCTCTAATGGCCACGTGTGAACACATAGTAATTCCTTCTTGCTATTCTTTTGATTCCTTGGTGTTAAGGGAAAAAAGTGCTGTTGTCTTTTAGGATGAGGAAATGTCCTCAATGTGTTCTTAATTATTGATGATAAAATCACAAGCAGAAGAGATTTAATTTTAGACCATGACATCAAACTCATCCTACCATGCTCACATACATGACATACTGGGAACCAGGCACAGAGCCTGTGCATGAACAGGTAATTTTAGAGAAGATGCCATTAACAATGCATTTTCTCTCCAAAGTACCTACATTTGTGGAGCAATCAATGTAGATAAATCCAAGTTGGCCTGCCTGGCTTGAGTTATTTGACTAGTTTTAAGGCTGGTTGAGTGGAAGACAGTTGGGTTTTTTATTTGTTTGAGGGTTTTTGCCTTGCTTGTGAAATGCCCCTGATGTGCTGTGGTGTGGGAACCTCAGCTGCCCAGGCAAAGGGCTGGCAGGGGAGGTTGGCAAGGGCTGGGGCAGCTGGCCCATTGGGCTCTGGTGGAGGCAGAATCGCCTTTCATGAACCAGTCTTGCGTTAATAATAATTTTTTAAAAAGACTAGCCATAAAAAGTTTCCCCATTATCTGTGACTTATTAAACTGCCCACTATGTTGTTCCTCAACTAGTGTACTAGAACCTAGAAAGGAAGTGAGAAAACCAGAAGAAATAATTGCTGCTTTTGATGAAATTTTTAAACAATTGTAAACTGGTTCTGTTTGTGGAAGAGTAACTTTGGTGAGCAATATCTTACTGAAACGGTGGTACCTTGTAGAGATACTTTAATATAAGAATGCTTTTAAATGCACTTAATTTGCTCTGAAACTTTTAAATCTGCCCCAAATACCTATAGTTCCATGCAGTAAACATATTAAAGGATTTTTATTACTATAATAATTGTTTAAATTGTTTGGAGTATGTCTTGCCAAAATGTTGGATGCTGTGCTGGAAGCTGAGGGTGGAGCTTGGGGAGGGGTTGGGCTGTGCCTGCCTGGCACATGCCAGTTTTCGTGGACAGCACCAGCATTCCCAGCACACAGAGTATGGGACCAGCTGACATTACCCATAGCTAGTGGGATGAACCTGCTTCAATTGATGTTTTTCTATCCTCTTCTTTGGAAAAGAGAGAATTTGGCTTCTTGAGAATGATGGAAGGTGTGCAATTGTACTAGTTTGTTCTGATATGGAATATTTTCTCATTCTCCTGGTAGATGGGGAGGAAAAGTACATATTTTTCACTGCATGCTTAAAAGTCACAATGAGATCTAAAAAACCTCTTCTCCTTGCTGGGAGAAGAACTGAATGTGTTCCACATAGCGTCTCAACCACCAGAAGTGAAAAGTCTTCCACCTCCATAGCATGGTGGGGTGCAGCATGCAAGAGTGTTGGCATTGCTCAGAAGGCTTTGGCCTGTTGGGGATGGGTTTGCTGTGCTTGGCTTTGCTCACACAGGTGGGAAGTAGGTGTTGGGAGTGGGGACTAAAATCCCCCAACTTTGAATCTACAAACATAAACAGTGCAGTTTTGCTGCAGGTTGTCAGCACTAGATCTGTGATGGAAACTGCTGCTGGGAAGGTCTCTGCATGTGTGGCTGTAGATGTGAGAGTTCTTTGAATCTTTCCTTTGATTGCTAAATAACTCGCCAGTACACAGAAATGCACTGGGTTCATAGTTAAGGCAAGCATCCGTGCATGAGTTTAGCCCCTTTTTTTAATCCATCTGTTGCATCTCCAGTGTACTAAAGGTATTTTATACAGCTTCATTAGATTTTGAAATCACTGCTGCAACGTGTCACTCGAGCCAGAAGCCCTGCGATGTTTGGAAAGATTAGTCAACCAGGTGGCTGATGGGAGCAGCCACGGTTACATTACATGGTTACATTACATAAAAATTACATGGTAATTTTTTTCTTCTGCAGGACATGGTACCTGCGTTTTTCCAGAGGCCAAAACAGGCATTTGCTGAGGAGAAGCTTTCCCAGAGTGGAAATTTCTTTGTCTGTAACTCTTCTCCAGATTTTTTTTTTTTTTTCACCTATTTCTGTGGAGTTTGGTCACTCTGGGAACTTCCATGAATGATTGGTCACAGCCAAACGGCAAAAACTTTATTGCATTGTCTTTTAGCAATGGTTGTCTCCAGACCTTAGTTTTCATCGTGCTGAATAGGTTGTACTGGGACCGGATACATCTAATGGCACATTAAAAAGCCCTTTTCTTCATTAGGCGAGAAAATCGGCTTTATTTTATTTTTAGATGGTCGTCTTTTGGTAAATGGTGTATTTAAGTTTGCTTAGTGTTGGCTATGTGACTTGGCAAGGATATGGCCTGGTAGAAACATTTGGATTTTATTTGAGAAAGCCAATAGCAGATTTGAGGCAGTTAACATAAATAGAGACAAGGATGGAAAAAATATCCCAGAAAATACATGAGAACCATAACACTTGTCTTAGTTTAGATGAAAACTAAGATATGTTATCAGATATTAAAGATCTTTAATCAGAAAAAAAAAATTGTATAGAAGAGATAACAGTTCTTAGCCACAAATATATGTGTATACAGAACAGAATCAACACTAATCACAACTAAAACCTTAAAGTCTTAAGAAATAGATTGAGTCCTGTACCCAAAATCTTGCGATGCAGGTCTCTTTAAGAGCTGGCGAGCAGTCGCTGCCCTGCACGGGGAGGCGCGGCCCCCCCGCAGCCGGGGAAGGGCGGGGGAGGGAGATGGAAACTTAGTGCGAGTTCTGCCGGAGTTGTGGAAGATTCAGATGACCCGTGATCTTTCCTTCAGAGATTGCAAAACGTATGCACTCAGGGACTGCTGCTGCCATTGCCGCCGCTGCCGTCCGAGAGGAAAACGGATGTCCGGTCACGACCTCTGTCTCGGTTTCCCCGGAAACATCCTCTCCCCATCCCCCCTCGCGTCTGCTGAAATTCCCTTTATTGGCAAAAGGAAGAAAAATTCCTCGGAAAAAATCCCAAACCACAACACACTAAATCAGGACCTGTGTTTTCTCTTATGTTGTTTGAGCAGTAACCCATTACCGAGCTTGGGCTTGCAAAGAGGCTCAGGGCTTTTGCTTGCCAGAGCATCTCCTGCTATGTCCTCCGAGATGCAAGGGGGATTTCTTCAGACCTGCTGGAACCTGCTACCTAACTGGCAGGCCTGACACTGGTGGGGAAACTATTTTTTTCATGAATGCAAGAGCAGATTGTTTGACCCTTTTGTTGAGCCCTGCACAGCATGGGGTGATGCTGTGCCTGAGCCAGCAGCTCAGCTCCCCTTGTAGCACAGAGTGGGTGCAGGAATGGGGATGTTTCACCACTTCTCAGTTCAAAGACATGCATAAAGCCTTTTTGGGGTGTGTTTTGAGGGCTGATCCTGACTGTAGATGCTGCCTGCACAGGAAGACTGAGGTTTTGAGCTGCCAAGGCATGTGAAAATGGGGGTTTGCAAAATGAAGCTTTTGCCAAAGAAATGCCACAGAGCTCTTTAACTCTTGGTTTTGTGAGTTCAAAAGCAGGAATGTGGTTAGTGTCCAGCCTGGAGCTACTCAGGGGACAGTGACATGTTCCCATATTGCATTGTGGCACTTCCAGCAACATCTCATTCTCTCCAGATTGGAGCTGAGCTGACAAAATTGTAACTGAAGAGCATCTCTGTCAATTTTGAATGAATTTGTTCAGCTGAACAAGTTGCAGTAGCAACCTCTAATCTATGGGAGTGAAAAAACCCAAGCCCTCTTTCAGGCATTCAAATCCTTCCTGCTGAACTGGTGGGTTTTTTCCAGCTCTAGTCCACTGGCAGTGTGTTGCTCCATGCTAAGGGAGGGGACAGACAAATGGTTCTAGCTCAAAACCAACAACCACCAAGCAAAAGGCAACACCCAAACTCTGGGAATTTGGGAAGTGCTTTGGATTGGGGCTGGCAGTCCCTGCCAGTTAAAACCCATATGGTGCCAATGTGGTGGCTGAAGTGATGGTGTTGAGGTTTTAAACCAAAATAAGAGTGAGGCAGCAAAACCTGCCATTTGACTCGTGCCTAAATTGATTGATGGGGTGTAGTGGCTGAAGCAAAACCCAAACAGGGCTTTAGGGGGTAGAAAGGATAGAAAATATGACAAAATTCAACAACTGTATGTGATACAAGTCTGCAAAATGTCTCCTTGAAGTGAAGGCCAGTGTAAAGTGTGCCCTCGGGCATCTTGAACTGGTGCCCAAACACAACAATTTGGGTTTCTCTGCCGAGGCAGAAACTTTCTGCATGATTCATTTGCCTTATTCAAATTTTAAAGACCCTTTATTAAAAAATAACAGATTAAATTAGGTGTCTATTCTTCTTGAACCTCCCTCACAGGGTCTTAAGTAGTTAAAGGCAGAAAACTGTTTGTGTGGAAATACCCTTCCCTAAATGACAGTGTTGAGGCTGCAAAGCTGTAGGTTGTATGAAATGTGATTTACCCAGCACTTGTGCATGGGATCCCAACATACTGCTGGGATCTGAGAGGGGGAGAAATGTGGAGGGAGAAGTGGAAAGGAAGGGAAAGGCAGAGCTGCTCCTCAAATCAGTAACTTTAAACTATTTGGATCCTCCAATCTTGGTCTAATTAGTTAGAGAAACTTTCAAAGCCACTAAAGATCCATCTGCCTTTGGAAAGTCAATGGGAATGCAATGCTAGCTGTTTCCCGACATGGACTGTGAGCACTGTTCCCACTTTCTGTGATGATCCAATATAGCCATTTTTCATTTGTTCTATTTCAAGAAGACAGTATATTTGAGTTTCTGCAGGATAGGTAGGAAAAATGCAAACACTTGCCTGATGTGCAGTTTGTTATTGGAGTGGGTCGTTCATGTGCAATGCAGTAGCACAAAAGTGTAGCCCTGCTTGCCTTGCCAGCTACTGAATAGCCTCGGCTCTTTGTTTTTAATAGAAGTTCAGTCCCAAGTTGATGATTCTGGGGGCTTTTGAGCAGTTTTTGCTTTATCTTTGTGAATGAAAGAGGATTAAAGCTTGCAGTGGTTACAGCTACTGGGTTTTTTTGGTGCGTGCAGCCTCACTGAAAGATTTATTTTAATTTTCAGTTTAGTTTGAGATGTGTTTTAATTTCATAGATGCTTACCAGGTCACCAGGCAGCTGCTGGTGCCAGCACGGCCACCTGGGATGCGTGTGCTTTCCTGGGAGCTGGAGGCATGTGAGTTCAAACCTGTCTTTCAGGAACAGGCACGGAACTTCTACCCTGTCCTACAAACCCCCATGTCCTCCCCTGCACCACAGAGCAGAGGTAGGAAAGGGAAATTCCCTACCATGTCCCTCTTTACACTGGATTAGTGCTGATAGCAATAATACTGTTCGAAACCAGTGAGGTACCAGGACTGGAAAATCATACTTGTCAGCACATATTATCTGGGAGCTCTTCCTTATGCATCTCTGCCTTGGAAAAGCACCCCTGATTTTGGCATGCCTTTCTTTGCACTTAAATTATGACTGGTGTTTTTTTGTGATGTTGGTTTTTGACTTTCGGGTTTTTGTTTGGATTTTTTTAAGGAGTTATTGAGGAATAAAAAAAAAGTATCTTTTGAAATCCTCCACCTACATGCTGCAGGGAATTTGAAACATCAACTGGAGATTAATGTCATAATGTGTGGGATGTGTGGAATAATCTCGTGGAGAGGTTTGGGATAGGCTGAGCTGAGAAAGGTGGAAGGAGCTGGGATGCTGCGGGCAGGTTTTCCACCCTGCCCTCCATCGCTTGGCTGCAACTGCTGCTTCAAGTTCCTTGAAAATTTCATACAGCCCCACAAATGTGTTGGTTTTCTCAAGTCAAATCCATAGAAATCTATAGAAAGTCCTCAACACAGGAAAGATGTGGATCTGTTAAAACAAGTCCAGAGGAGGCCACACAGATGATCAGAGGGCTGGAGCACCTCCCATACAAGGACAGGCTGAGACAGTTGGACTTGTTCAGCCTGGAGAAAAGAAGGCTCCGGGGAGACCTTAGAACAGCCTTCCAGTACTGAAATGGGGCTACAGGAAAGCTGGGGAGGGGTTCTTTATCAGGAAGTGCAGGGATAGGACGAGGGGGAATGGTTTTAAGCTGAAAGAGTGGAGATTTAGATTGGATATTAGGAAGAAATTTGTTACTGTGAGGATGCTGAGGCACTGGCACAGGTTGCCCAGAGAAGCTGTGGATGCCCCATCCCTGGAGGTGTTCAAGGCCAGGTTGGATGGGGCTCTGAGCAACCTGATCCAGTGGAAGGTGTCCCTGCCCATGGCAGGGGGGTTGGAACTGGATGATCTTTAAGGTCCCTTCCAACCCAAACCATTCTATGATTAAAGATGCACCTTGTTATCAGAGCCAATTAACAAACAGGTATTAGGCTTTTAAGTACATGCATGTTGTTGGTATTTGGTTGGGTTTTGCTTCCCTTAGAATATCACCCAGCATTGCACCTATTGCCCAGTAAGTGCAGGTGAGGTGGGTTATATCCCATGCTCCTCTCCTGATACAGACAGCATCAGCTTCCAGAGCAACCTCCTGTGTAAGTTAGCCTGGATGAGTCTTTTGATGGTTTAACCGGAAGCTTTTGTATCAGCTGAAAATGAAAGTAAACCTGGGTATTATGACACAGTACCACAAATGTATAGCAAAATCTTCCCTAAAGATCTGAACTCCCTCTCCATGACCAAGGCTCACGAATGAGGCCAGTGGACAGATGCAGACCCAGCCCCATGTGCTTCTTGAAGGGCTATTTTTTTGATTTACTATTGCCAGAAGCAGCATGATTAAAAATAATCTTCCCCTGGTATTTTTTCTGTCAGCAGATAAGTTAATAAATGCAATGCTGCCGAAAATGATCCTGTAGCCACCTTGTTACTGGTGGGGTTTTCTTGGAGGTGTTGGTGTCTGTAAATATACCTGATAATGAGCTCATCTAGGGGAATTTTTGATCCTTCTTAAGGTGCTCTTCCAAATGTCAAAGGAGGACTTAACTTTTAATAAGGTTTATTGGAGTTTTGCAGGGGTTTGGCCTGGGTTTGGTATTAGTGCAGATGATAGAAAAGAAGTCTGTATAAGTTGTTAATAATAAGGCTGTTTATGTCGCATAAGTTTTAATAATAAGGTCAAATGTACTTCGTGTTTACCTTGCTCCTTTCACCTGGAGACCTCAAGCTCCTTCACACCATGTGGTTCCTCTTCAGGGAGACAGATGGTGGAAGAAGCTCTGTTGGTTTTGTTAAGCACTGCCTGGATACGAAGCCTTTTTTCGGGTCAGGTCTCCTGCTCGTATTTTTAGTTATGCTATTTTTATGGTTAATCACTGCTTTAAAATCAGAGTATTTGATTGACAGCAGACTGTGGGAGGAACAGGATGGTTAGAGGAACTGGAAAGAAGTGTTTCATCACACTTTATTTTGGGTGTAAATCTTCATCATATGTAAATGTGAATATTGCAGATTTATTTATTTTTTTTTTTAAGATGACCAAATTGAGAGTAAGTGATGGTTTTCCCTGGCAGCTTGCCTGGAATTCTACTTTGTCCCCAAGGAAGAGGCTCCTGCGTCACACAGGTGACAAACCCAACCCCCCAACCTGAGTATCCTCCTCTCCGTCTGGGAGACTGGGAATGGGAGTTTGTGGAGGGTTACACAGGTGTTGGCTGCAGTGGGGTGGCCTTGATTGATAAGTCATGGGGTGGATGGAAGGTGGTTTCTTAGTGTTATGTGTAGGCAAGGAGTTTGGGTTTTAATAAATCCTTGCTTTCTGCATGAACAGTATGTCTTAGTTTGGATGAAGAAAAAACCAACCAAACCAACCAAAGTATGCTCAGTGATTTTAATCAGAGATTGTGAGATTGTGCAGAACAGATAACAGTTCTTTGCTCTAAGTGTATGTGTGCACAGAACAGAACAAAGTCAACAACAAGTGCGATTAAGTTGTTAATACAGATCGAGTCCCGTACCCGAGCTCTGGTGGTGCCGTCACTTTAAGCTGCAGCTCCGCTCCGGGCAGCCCTGGCGCGGGGCGCACAGCTTCTCCCAGGCCGCAGCTCCGCTCCTCCTCAGCGACGATCCAGATGGTTATCGATCACACTCGCACTCACTTTTACACACACACACACAGAGGGAAAGGAAATAGAGAGATAGAGAATACAGCAACGCAAGCAGAGGTAGCAAAGCATGACTATTCTCTAGGCAGCAAGATGGAGAAAGAGGCGGAGACTGGGAAGTAGCCAGTGAAAGGAAATGTCCGGGCAAACGGGACACAACCTCTGCCCCGGTCTCCCCGGAAATGGCCCCTGCCCCCCCCACTGCCAGCAAAGGAAGAAAAAATTCTCTGAAAGAGGAGGGGAAAAAAAACCCAAACCAAACCAAGCTGAAACTATAACATTATCCACCCCGAATTTTTTCTTCCATGCCCACACCTCATATCAAACTTAAACTTAACTCATCCAAAGATAAGGTCCCCTTGAGGTATACATCGTGTTTGTCCATCCTCTTGCATTACCCACCAGGTACAACCAGATCCTTGAGCAAACACAATCCCACGAATGGGTTTGCCTTTGCTCGAGACAGGTTTAACCCAGACGGCTTTCCCTAACATACCTCTCAGGTGGACCACAGGGACCTTATCTCCATCTACAGTGTGAAGTGATTCTGATTGGGCAGGGCTGGCTTGATTGACAGAGCCTCTAGTATTGACCAGCCATGTAGCCTTTGCTAGATGCTGATTCCAGTGTTTGAAAGTCCCTCCACCTAACGCCCTCAAAGTGGTTTTTAACAATCCATTGCACTGTTCAACCTTCCCGGCAGCTGGTGCGTGGTAGGGGATATGGTACACCCACTCAACGCCGTGCTCTCTTGCCCAGGTGGTAATTAAACTGTTCTTCAAATGAATTCCATTATCTGACTCAATCCATTCTGGAGTGCCATGTAGCCACAAGACTTGCTTTTCCAGGCCTAGGATGGTGTTCCGGGCAGTGGCGTGAGGCACTGGGTATGTCTCCAGCCATCTGGTAGTTGCTTCCACCATGGTGAGCACATAGCGCTTACCTTGGCGGGTCTGTGGCAGGGTGATATAATCAACCTGCCAGGCCTCTCCATATTTATACTTATTCCAATGTCCACCATACCATAAGGGTTTCACTCTCTTAGCCTGTTTGATGGCAGCACATGTCTCACAGTCATGGATAACCTGGGAGATAATGTCCATGGTTAAATCCACCCCTCAATCTCGTGCCCATCTATAGGTGGCATCTCTGCCCTGATGGCCTGAGGCATCATGGGCCCATCGAGCCAGGAACAACTCTCCTTTATGCTGCCAATCCAGATCTACCTGTGACACCTTGACTTGTGCAGCTCGGTCTGCCTGTTTGTTGTTGCGATGTTCATCGTTTCATCGTTGGCTCGATTCTTGGGCACATGTGCATCCACATGGTGGACTCTCACAATCAACTTCTCCACTCGAGCAGCGATATCTTGCCATATATATGCAGCCCAGATGGGTTTCCCTCTGCGTTCCCAGTTGGCTTTCTTCCATCGATCTAACCATCCCCACAGTGCATTTGCCACCATCCATGAATCAGTATAAAGGTAAAGTCTTGGCCACTTCTCTCGTTCGGCAATGTTCATTGCCAGTTGGACAGCTTTAAGCTCCGCAAATTGACTTGACCCTCCTTTTCCCTCAATAGCTTCTGCAACTTGTTATGTGGGACTCCACATGGCCGCTTTCCATTTTCGATCTGTCCCCACGATACGACAGGAACCATCAGTGAAAAGCGCATAGCGTATTTCTTCTTTTAGCAATTGACTGTATGGTACAGCTTCCTCTGCCCGTGTTACCTGTTCTTCTTCCTCTGCTAAACCAAAGTTCTCACCTTCAGGCCAGTTTGTAATAATCTCCAGGATCCCAGGGTGATTTAGTTTTCCCATACGGGCACGTTGTGTGATCAAAGCAGCCCATTTGCTCCAGGTAGCATCAGTGGCATGATGTGTGGGGGCAGCCCGTCCACTGAACATCCACTTTAGCACTGGTAATCGGGGTGCCAGGAGGAGCTGAGCGTCTGTCCCTATTACCTCTGAGGCAGCTTGAATTCCTTCATAAGCAGCTAAGATCTCTTTCTCAGTCGGGGTGTATTTGGCTTCAGGTCCTCTGTAGCCTCGACTCCAGAATCCTAGCGGTCAACCTCGAGTTTCATCAGGCATTTTCTGCCAAAGGCTCCATGAAAGACCATTATTCCCAGCTGCAGAGTAGAGCATGTTCTTCACATCTGGTCCTGTCCTGACTTGTCCCAGGGCTACAGCATGAGCAATCTCCCGCTCAAAAGCTTGCTGTTGTTCAGGGCCCCAGTGGAAATCGTTCTTCTTACGGGTTACCAAGTAGAGAGGGCTCACGATCTGACTATATTCTGGGATATGCATCCTCCAGAAACCTATGGCACCCAGAAAGGCTTGTGTTTCTTTCTTGCTGGTCGGCGGAGACATTGCTATAATCTTATTAATAACTTCTGTTGGAATTTGGCGACGTCCATCCTGCCTCTTCACCCCCAGAAACTGGATTTCCTGGGCAGGCCCCTTAACTTTACTCCGTTTGATAGCAAAACCAGCTCCCAGAAGAATCTGAATGATTTTCTTCCCTTTCTCAAAAACCTCTCCTGCTGTGTCCCCCCACACAATGATGTCATCAATATATTGCAGATGTTCTGGAGCCTCACCTTTCTCTAGTGCTTCATGAATCAGTCCATGACAGATGGTAGGACTATGTTTCCACCCCTGGGGCAATCGGTTCCAGGTGTATTGCACGCCCCTCCAAGTGAAAGCGAACTGTGGCCTGCACTCTGCAGCTATGGGAATGTCAGTCGTGGCGTACCACTTCGCTGCCTTGGATTCCGGTTCATACTGGAGTTCCAACATGTCTGGCACGGCGGCACTCAATGGTGGAGTAACCTCATTCAAGCCACGATAGTCCACAGTTAATCTCCGTTCTCCATCAGACTTACGCACAGGCCAAATGGGGCTGTTGAAGGGTGAGTGAGTCTTGCTGATCACCCCTTGGCTCTCCAGTTCTCTGATCATCTTATAGATGGGAATTACAGAGTTACGGTTCGTCCGATATTGTCGTCGATGCACTGTTGTGGTGGCAGTTGGCACTCGTTGTTCTTCAACTTTCAACAATCCGACAGCAGAGGGACTCTCTGAGAGACCTGGCAATAACTTTAACTGTTCCATCTCTTCTGTTTCTACAGCGGCTATTCCAAAAGCCCACCTATGTCCCTTCGGATCCTTGAAATATCCATTCCTAAGGTAGTCGATCTCCAGGATACATGGGGCAGTCGGACCAGTTAAAATAGGGTGTTTTTGCCAATCTCTACCAGTCAGGCTTACTTTCAGCTTCTAACACAGTCAGTTCTTGAGACCCTCCTGTTACACCAGAAATAGCAATTGTTTCTGAGCCTACATGTCCTGATGGTATTAACGTACACTGAGCACCCGTATCCACCAGAGCCTTGTATTTCTGTGGGTCTGACGTGCCAGGCCACCGGATCCACACAGTCCAATAGACACGATTATCCCGTGCCTCTACCTGGCTAGAGGCAGGGCCCCTCTAACACTGGTTTTCATTATAACAATCACAGCTCTTTCCTGATGGATGCATTCTAGAGGTTTCCTCTAATGGGTCAGATCCTTGGGGAACTGGCACTGCACTGGACCTTGGATTATTTTCTCATATGTTCTGAGTTTATTCACTGCAACGCCCACTATATCTTGGTCCTCTGCCGAATGTAGGGACGCCAAGTGATGGGAGTATATACTTGGTGCCCGGTATGAGAGGTTCCACCACTTCTCCGGTGTACACCTAACCTTATCTGGATCATTGAGGGGTTCCCTTTCCCTTCCATAAAGTATTTCTAGTAGTGCCATCTCCCTTAAGCGCAGAATTCCTTCTTCCATAGTCCTCCAAGATGACTTCAAATGATGTGCCTGCAAGATATCCTTGTAGGCAAATCTTTCTTTTACACTGGCTAAAAGTTTTGTCCAGAGTGAAAGGGGTCTTGGTTCCCTCACAAATGCCTGTTCGATACCTGCATCTCGAGCCAGGGCCTTTAAATACCTGGCTTCATGACCATTGACTTGTAAGCTTTCTCCCAGAAGGTCCCAAACTCGGATCATCCAAGTCAGAATAGGCTCATCCGGTTTTCGAGTAACATCCTTCCGCAAGCTGCGAAGGTTGTCATATGTGAGGGACTCAGTGACAATCTCTGGTTCTGGGTCTGCAGTCTGTGAAGGACCCGCTTCCCCATCCTCATCCACCGGACGAGCCAACTTGGCCTTATATTTCGTTTTCTGAATAGGGGCAATTTTCAGCTCTGATTGTTCTTTAGGTTTAGCTACGTCTAGAGCTATGATGGTATCACACATTTTGCTCTCTCCTTTACTAATTTCCTGCGGATGCTTCTGGGTGCATTCCCTACCAACCTTGTCCCTAGCTTCATGCATAAGATGGACACTAATGAAACCAACTTGCAAACAAATAACTAAAAGTAGGATATAGAGCAGGATATCCTTGATGTCTAGCAAGAGGTAAAGTTTCTCAAAGGCTGTTGTAGCGAACCTGAGAGATGACTGAATGAAAATTTGAGATGAGACACTCTCCTGTGTCCTTCCCTGAGGATAAGTATCATTATCATTAACCCCCCAGACATAACGACTTAGGCTGGTACAGAAATACAACCTTGAAAACATATTCCAGATAATACCAACAGGCACTGAATCCATGACACTATAGACCCCAAACAAGAATTCAATAACAATTATAGCCATCTGAGTCTTACTGGCTGAGGCACTGAGATGAATTAAACCTGCAAGACCTTTTGGCATAGTTCTATACCAACAGAAAGCAAAAATATAATACAGAATGGTCTGTATTGACCCCAAACTCACAACACACATCATGATGCTAAGAACTGTTATCTTTCTTTTCCCCGTATGGGCCACCAAAAACAATGTCTTAGTTTGGATGGAAAAAAACCCAAATCAACCAAAGTATGCTCAAGTGATTTTAATCAGAGATTGTGAGATTGTGCAGAACAGATAACAGTTCTTTGCTATAAGTGTATGTGTGCACAGAACAGAACAAAGTCAACAACAAGTGCGATTAAGTTGTTAATATGGATCGAGTCCCGTACCCGAGCTCTGGTGGTGCCGTCACTTTAAGCTGCAGCTCCGCTCCGGGCAGCCCTGGCGCGGGGCGCACAGCTTCTCCCAGGCCGCAGCTCCGCTCCGGGCAGCCTCCTCCTCAGCGACGATCCAGATGGTTATCGGTCACACTCGCACTCACACACACAGAGAGGGAAAGGAAATAAAGATAGAGAGATAGAGAATACAGCAACGCAAGCAGAGGTAGCAAAGCGCGACTATTCTCTAGGTAGCAAGATGGAGAAAGAGGCGGAGACTGGGAAGTAGCCAGTGAAAGGAAATGTCCGGGCAAACGGGACACAACCTCTGCCCCGGTCTCCCCGGAAATGGCCCCTGCCCCCCCCACTGCCAGCAAAGGAAGAAAAAATTCTCTGAAAGAGGAGGGGAAAAAAAAAACAAACCAAACCAAGCTGAAACTATAACACAATACAACTGCAAAATCAGTGTGTTTTTCATAGAAAAATGTCAAAGTAATTGCTGGGAGCCTGCAGTGTGCATGAGGCAGTGAGTTTTTTAAGGACATGCCTTTTAAAACAGGGCTGCGATATGGGACCTGCTGTTGGCTGTGGCTCCAGCTGAGGAGCAGGTGAAACAGCAAAGCCTTGCAAAGAAAAGACGAGGTTTGCAGTGGGATTATTTTTTATTGGTGGTGATGGGGAAATACCAGCATGAGGGATATATTGTGCATGGGTTTTCTCTGGATGCACTGTGTGCAGGGAGCTGCCTCACCAATGAGCCCGATGCTGTCCTGCAGGTGCTTGGTGCTAGGGAAGGCACGGGGAGCACTGTCGCCTCCAATTCATAATAAACCCAAAACCCCAAACTGCTCTAAAAATAGAAGTCTGAGTGCCACTTGGGAGGGAGAGCCTGTTCTGGACAACTTCTTAAATAGCACAGCAACCTTTAGAAATGCATCTGGCATTTTTGTATGTGTGCCAGCTGTGAGTGAAAGCCAGAACTGTATCCACATTTAATTTACTGGCAATATTGGTGGAGACATTTGTTCCCTGCATCCCTTGGTTGCTGCACACCCAGTCTCTGAGAGTTGATATTAAAAATCTAATCTCTGCAGTAAGCAGGCAGTGAGCAATTCCTGCAGCTGCTTTACTGAGGTTAGCGAATAACCTGTGAGCAACAATTTGCATCCTTCTGATGTTAGAGTCCTTAAATGCTCAGCTCCATTGCAGAAGAGAAATTAATTTGATGCCTTGTGTCTTGTGGTGCATTCTGCTAATGCTGCCCTTTATTTTAGGGACAGGCTCTGGCTGCTGGCCTGCTGACCAAGCTTTGATTTGGGGCTGGGGTGTGCTCTGAGCTGGGCAGCCCCACTGCATGGGAGGAGGGCAGGGTACCAGTCTGCTAAGGATCTCTGCGATGAGATGGAAACTTTTGGGCTCCTGTCTGTATCCAGCTGCAGTGAGGCTGAATTTTGCACTGTCTTGCCATGGGCAGAACACGGACCAATATTTATATGGAATATAAATATATTTCCATGGCTCAAGGTGTATTCCCACATACTGTAGTTTAAGGCTGGAGTCTCATCCCTGTGCTGTAGGCACAGGTTATTTGAACTGAATTGTGTCTGCGAAACAAAAGGGCCAGTCTAATGCCCAGACACAGGTTTTATCTCCAGGTGTGTTTAAATAAGCCAGCGTGCTCTCCCTCACCATAATGAGTACATGACAAGCAGGGATTTCAGCTTAAGGGTTGTGCCGTTTGCCAGCCCTTTGAACTCCCAGTTCTGACTGCTGCAATGGAAATTTGGGCAGCTTGCAAAGGGAAAAAGGTGCAGACCAAAGAGAAGAGGAATGATGTGAAGGTTGTGGGAACCCAAACCCTTCTGGATACTTGGGGATGGGTGCTTGCTGTGAAGGGGCAGGAGCAGAGCCCAGTGCTGGGGCTGCTGCTTTGGGGCAGGCAGGATACATGCATCAGCAGCCACAAACCCAGAGGTGGCCACTTGGCTTTCTCTAATTTCTTCTTCATGTCTAGTAGCTGGAATAAGACATGTATTTTTAGAGAAGTGTTGAATGTTAATTCAAAAACTCCTTAGGCAGAGTTCACTGCAACCTGTTCAGAGACTTCATAACCCTCATGGCTGAAACCATGACTGTATTTCTAAATTAGCCATGGGATCTTGTATTACTTCTGTCCATTAGAATGGAGATCCCTTCATCACCACGTTTCCATTCCCAGGGCAGGTTCTTGGACCTCAACACGGTTTTGTTGCAGTGCTGAATATACAAAGCTCCTGCAGGTGCCCATCTCCTGCTCCTCCAGCCTTTTGGCTGCCCTAATCACTCTGTCAGCCAAGTGCCAGCTCTGGGGTTGCTCCAGAAGCAGTGGGTGTTGGAGTTGAGCGCAGAAGCTGAGCAGGACCAGTCCCAGGTGTAATGCCACCTCTCTGCTCCTCTTTGGCATGTCCCTTCTTGATGGTGGGGCTTGGTTTTAGTACAAAACTATTTATCTCCTCAGTGGTGACCAAAAGCGTCATTACCGGACTCTCCACTGAAAGGTGATGTGTACCACCTCTTAAAATAGCATAATTTATAAGGCTCAACAGCCTGGGACCTTAAGCAAGGAGCAACCACTCCTGTTGCAGGAGAAAATGATCTCTGATGTTTTATTTTGCCCAGGCTTATTTGTGATCTTGTTTTAGACTCTCAAATGCTCTTAGTCTTTCACGTTTTCCAACTGAAATTTATGATGAGTAAACTTATCAGCATTTATTTTTATTAAACACCCCCACACCACACCCCCCCTCGAATGCAAACCCATAACTGTTGTTGCTTACTTTTGTTTTCAAGTATCTTCTTTCCTGAAAGCCATAGGATACCAACAATGTTCTGCTCTGTCAGAGAGCAACAGAAGTGGCAGTGAGGTCACCATCCCTTTTTCCTCATTTTATTTCCTAAGAGGGAGAAACTGTTGTAAGTGTGTGGGAGATTGTAATACATGTCTGTGGGAATTTGCTAAACAAATTATTTTTTTCAGTGCCTTGGAAGCCCAGTAGTGTAAAGTAAGGAGCTTTAATGCCTGGCTAGCTCGTTATCAAAGATGGCTTTTTTAAATCCTCTATGGCAAAGCTGAATGAAGTGATTTAGTGACAGTTTGTCCTGGAAACTATTAATTTACTGGGATGAAAGATTAAGTACAGTAAGTTCATGTGATGGCTGGGCAGAGCTGCGTGTGCATACAGCACAGTGTGGCTTTAGAAGAGGCATTAATTGTTTGTTTTTTAAAAATTACTTTTTATGTATTTTGAAGTAGCAAAGCAAGTAAGCTCCTGCGTGTGGCTTCTCCGGACTTGTTGGAGGGATTTTCCATCAACTTTTCAGAAAAATAAATTTCCTGATTGGTTAAAATGTAGACTTAATTTGTGCTAGGAGAGTACTATGTCTAGTCCTTTCCCTGGGAAGCAGCTGGTTTCTAGACCCCTGACAAGTCAAATATCAATCAAAATTATCATCGTCAAGAATCTTCAATTCTAGATAAACCTTCTCATTTCAAACCAAGGCTTGTGCATAGGTTAAATGTCCATCACACTGGGTACTTGTGCTCCTGCTGGGAAATGTAACTGTCTCTTGGCCCTATCTCCAATGGCCCAGTAGTGGTCCCTTCCCTGAGCTGGAATGCTGTGGTTTCCACTGGTGGAACTTGAGACAAAAAGTACCATACCTGGTACAGCTGCCATGGCACCATCCTACTTCATTGGGGCTTTGTGCAGATGTGAATGCTTAGCGGTTGTAGTTGATTTGTAGCAAAATACTATGATCTGCTTCAGACAGATGCCCATTTGGAAAGAAGATCTGGGTTATTTCTTTTTGATACAAGAGGAGCTGAGCTGTGAGAAATGCTTCTTTTTTGTTTGTTTGTTAAATTGGTAGGAGTATCTTCATTTGTGTTTTTCCTGGGGGCTGTGGTCCTGGAGGGTGTCCTTGTGCTGTCAAGGATAGGATATCTTGGCTGGTGGAGCCAAGTGCCTGAGCAGGATGGCACCAGCAGACCCATAGGAGGGGCTGGGGAAGAGCAGTGAACCACAGCGCTTGCTGGGGACAAGGAGCTGGAGACTGTGTTGTCAGAAAGTGTAAAATAGGGGAACTTAGGCCTGCTAGGAAAAGGAAACTTTGAGAATTGAGAGGAAAAATGAACAACCAGTCAATTTGAAATACAGAAGGGCCTTTAAAATGATTTCTCAAGGGGATAAGAAGGGTAATTTATTGACTGAGAAACAGACCTTTGGTAAAGAGACCCAGCATGCATTATTTATGTCACTTTGCACTGAGGATGGGAGGCTAATGCCAGAAATAAATACTCTTGACAAGGGGAGGGGGGAAATAAGGGGAGACCACAGCAGAGCAAATGCAAAGCTATTTGCAATACCAGGAGGCTGGTGAAGTGCACAGCTTTGCCTGGGCTGGAGACTGATATAAGATTGGGAAATACAAGTGCTGCGGGTTAAAAAGTGAGTCTTTACTAAAACTTAGTCTCCTGCAGTAGCTGAGGTGCACCATTTTAAATTAGGAGAGAAACCAGGTAACAGTGGAGGCAATGGTATATTATTAATGGCTTGTGTTGACCTTTAATGGTGATGGGCTTGTGGCTGGAGTGCCACCACGACAGGCAGCAGGGAGCAGCAGCAGACCCCATAGAATTATAGAACAGTTTAGGTTGGAAGGGATCTTAAAAATCATCTAATTCCAACCTTTCTGCCATGGGCAGGGACACCTTCCACTGGAGCAGATTGCTCAAGGCCTCATCTAACCTGTCCTTGAACACTTCCAGGGATGAGGCATCCAAGACTTCTCTGGACAACCAAGTGCCTCGCCACCCTCACAGTAAAAATTTCTTCCTAATATTTAATCTAAATCTCCCCTCTTTCACCTTAAAACCATTACCCCTTATCCTATCACTACAGTCCCTGATAAAGAGCCCCTTCCCAGCTTTCCTTTAGGTTCCCTTTAAGTACTGGAAGGCTGCTCTAAGGTCTCCCCAGAGTCTTCTCTTTTCCAGGCTGAACAAGCCCAACTGTCTCAGCCTGTCCTTGTATGGGAGGTGTTCCAGCCCTCTGATCATCTTTGTGGCCCCTCTCTGAACTCACTCCAACAGATCTGTGTGCCTTCTGTGCTGAGGACTCCAGAGCTGGAAGCAGTGCTCCAGATGGGGTCTCATGGGAGCGGAGTAGAGGGGCAGAATACCCTCCCTCGCCCTGCTGGTTGCGCTTCTTTTGATGCAGCCCAAGATAGGGATGGCTTTCTGGGCTGTGAGCGCACATTGCTGGCTCCTGTTGAGCTTTTCACCCACCAGCATGCCCAACTCCTTCTCCTCGGGGCTGCTGTCTACCTTGTCTCGTGAAAGACCCATGTTGTAATCCCTGGCCATGGTCTTCAGGAGCCCAGTCGGGCTGCCGACACAAGCAGTGCCATCGCTGCCTGACTGCTGCTTCCTCATAGTCCATCCTCTCTTCTCTGGAGTAATGTCTTCAATTAGACTTGTAAATGAAGGTAGTTAAAATATTAATGACTGTATCAAGGGAGTATGCGAAGGGCTCAGTTCCTTGCCCCGTTAAGCCTGCTGACAGGCTGGTAATGAGCTTTAATGCAAAGGTTGGTTTAGGTAAAGCATTTTGAATGTTATGAAAATGTATACTAATTTAATTACAAAACCAAACCCAACATATGCTGAAGCAGCATGGTTATTGAGACTTGAGTTTTCTGCCACTAAGGCTGTGGCAGTTGGGAGTCCCTGGTTTTGCCATTGACCAAACGTGCCAATTTTCATGTAAAATGTCATCAGCGCAGCAGCTGGGCCTGAGGTAGGTGCTGGTGGCTGCTGTGTCAAAATGGGGGAGACTTCTAGGCTGACTTGCACAAAGTGTTTGATATGCTGCTATTTGGGTTATGTGGAGCTTGATGTGGTTACACCTTGCTTCTTAAGCTTTAATTTACCATTTTACTTTTTCCTCTGGATATAACTTGAAGAATTCAGTAGATTTTTCTTGCCTTTAGTTTTGTTTTACTGAGCAAAAGAAGGACGATTATTTTTTTTAGTAAAGCAAGCCAAAACCAAATACCAAATCCTTTGGCTATAAAATGCCAGCAGGTTTCTACATCTTTGGACCCAGCAAAGTGATTCAGTAAGTGCACGTGCAGGTTTGTGTGCAGTGGGGAAAGGGGATTGCTCCAATCAGCTCCAAGCTGTGCCAAAAAAAAATTCCACACAACCAAAATAAACATAAACCTAATAGTGATTCTTTCTTATTCCCCCTTATTTCTCCCCCTTCTTCCCTCCCCTCCCCTCCCTTTGGAGTCTCTGGCATGGCAGTAGATAATGCTTGTCTGCATGCACAGACTAAGTTGAACTAATTTCAATCACTTTTTCTTTAGTCAACACAAAAGAGCATTTAAGGAAAAGATGTTCTGACTCATGTCTCCTGTTTGAAGGGTGCATTGCTTTTATAAGGCCCATCCTCCTGAGCAAGTAGCTCTTCCTCCAGGACCTTCCTTGATATCTGGGGGTCCAGAAGTGGCTGCTCTCACCGCCTGAGGACAGAGTGCAGGGAACTGGGTTTGGGAGAACAGAGGGTTATTTTTTTTTTTCTAGAGGTGTTCGGTCTTTAGCATAGAAAATAAGGTATTGGTAGCTTTTAAGAATAAAACTCAAAGCTTCATAGTGTTAAATACTAATTCTTATTTCTCAGATGCCAATTCTTAAGTATACCAGGAAAATCAATAGTAACTAAAAGGTGAATAATGTCCCCCGATTCAGAGAGCCATTTGCATTTGAAATGAGATCTCCGGCACACAATGGTTAATTCAGCCTTGGCTTGTGTCTACTCTAAGCCTTTGAGTAGGAGCATTCAAAGCTGTTGGACTTGATGAGGACTATTCGAAGCTGTGATACCTTGGAGAGGCTGGTGGCTTTCCCCACATTTGACCTTTTTGGGCAAGGCTGGTTTTGTGGCCATTGATGTGTTTATAGGTATTCCCAGCGCTGTATGGGTAATAGCACACAAATGACTCTGGGCTGCCGTGCGTGAGGCTCATTGAGGAAAACCTGCAGAAGGAGGCAGCAGAGATGTCAAACATATTAATCTGTAAACATTTTAATATCATGTCCCCTTCAGAAGAAGGATATCCCACTTTTCCTTGAGCAGGATGTGTGGGCGTGGTATTTGGTGCTGCCTTTGCTGGTGTTTTCTCCATCTCATGCATGTATTGGCCTGGTGTGGTGAGGGCTCACATGGGTGCTGTGGTGCCACTTCAAAGAGCATAAACTAAACTGCTGCCTTTCATACTTGGAGACCAAGGACAGCCTGCCTCTGCTTTAGCCACTCAACTATGCAGAATGGAATCAGCTGTGGCTGCCAGTGGGAAGGCAGAGTTTGTGCCCGCCCTTCTCTGATGCTATCAAACTGGCAGTAAAGCTCGAGTTTTGTACAACTCAATGAGCAGTTTTAAGCTGGGATTAAAACAGAGATGTGCTGCCTGCCCCATGGTGCTGGGCAGCTTGCAGAGGTGGGTCTTGTATTTTGGTTGTGACAAAAGGGAGAAGGCTTTGGGAATACCGGTAGGGACTTCTGTAATTCTTAATGGTACATACTGGAGTAAATGTTCCTCCTATGAGTAAGGTAGGAAGCCGATGGGGAGAGGGCTAGGATGGCTATAGTGACAGGGATTTAAATCCTTCCCCTCTGGCGCTGCGGGTACTGCATCGCACCAATCTTTATCACTCTGGCACTTTTAGTGGCCTGGGACCTCGTCCCCAGTTTTCCAACATGGGTAGCCCTGCAGCTGATGGAAAGCTGTGGCTGAAGGCACTGCTGGGCAAAGTTAATATGGGTCAAAGGAGATGTGTTCCTAGCATACCGCTTACGACCTGCGCAGGGATGTAGTGTGCCACGGGGCTTTAGGAAATCCTTGCTTCTGGAGATATGCGAGGGGTCTAGTTTGGAGGGCCAAGGACCAGCTGGGTGTCTTGCCTATGTGTCCCGGGAGGTGCTGGGCACAGAGCAGGGACAGCTGAAGGAATGGTCTATGTCTTCAGGTGATGCAAACAGTTGTTCATACTTGTCTTACCCAGCACTGCTCTTGCTGGGCCATGCAGATAACCAGGTCTTCCTGCTGGAAAACAGTTTGAATCCAGCACTTCTTGACTGGGAGAAGTGGAATTAGATCTGCATTATGTGCTGCTTTAGAGAGCATCACCTGAGTGGTGATTTTGGCTCCTCCCTGCTCTGCAAGCCATCCCTTGATGCCCCACGTGAATATACTTCATTTTCTTCTTTCATGCCTATCTTTCTGCCACCTCACTGCCTCTTCTCTGCTTTCTCTCCCACTTACAATCACTTTTTCTCTTCCAGCAGTAAATTTGTCTTGTCCTGTGAGGTTTCCCTGAATCCCTGAACCCACAGTGTTTCCATATATCATTCCCTCTATGGATAAGGTCTTATTACCTTTTTTTTTTTTTTTAATAAGGATGACTCGTGCCAGGACTGGTTTTATGGTGATTCAGCTCCTAAAACTGACTGAAATGAGACTTGAGGACCAGAGCATGCAGTGCCCTTCCATTCATCACCCTCAGCTCTGTCCCTGCACCATCAGACAGGGTATTCTTAACAGCTCTCTGGGCTAGGGGTTGACCGCATCAAGGGAGGTAGAGGCTCCTCTGAGCTGCAGCCACCTGAAAGCTGAGCTGTCCTGGATAATCACCATGGTGTCCCCCACTGAACTGTGGACCTCTCTGGTATCACTGTCAGAGGTCGGGCAGGCAGTGCCTGGCCCTGGTGGCGGCAGCAGGGTTCAGCAGGGAACCTGCTCCCATTGGCTTGACAACAGTCTCCAAAGGAGGCTTTCATTTTTATTCTGCCTTTCCTAAAGATCCCTTTTTCCCCTCAATCATTACCATTTTAAGAAGATAGTGGACTTATATAACTGAGCAGAAGACTTCATTACAAAATTTAGCCAAATTGGGCACTTCAGATAAGCCTAAATGACAGTTCATTTCTGGGGGTTTCGTTTCTCCTGCTTTGAGTTTGGAGGATGAAGTTATTCTAGTGGGTGGGATCATTGGAAATCTTCCCCAGTTATTAATAATTTGCTTGAGCCTTAAAGAAATTGTAGAAAGCTGCAAGGCAAGTTGTAGTAAAGCAAAGCTGTCCATGCAAGGTTGCTGGAGGAGGCCATAGGGTTCAGCATCACTCTCAGCTATTTGTGCTGCCCTTAGCAGCTGGAGGCATGTGAATACCACGTGCTGGGGGTCTATGGAGTCCTCTAAGTGATTCCTTCATCCCTGACAGTGTAGTGCTTGCTTTGGGCAGAGGAGGGAAGTGCACTGGGTGTAATATTCAGGAGCAATGCCTTTGTTTCCTATATTTCCAATTAGGAAATGTCCAACTTTAAAGCTCCATGAGTAATATCAAGGAGACCTGCTATAGCCTCTCCTGGTCCTACCCTGGCTGGCTTGGTCCTAGTGTTGGTCTGAAAAAACACCCAGCCACAGGCTATAAAAGCCTGAAGCATCCCGCATGTGTTTTTGATAATAAAATTTAAATCCATAGTTTTTTGATGTGCTGCAGAAAGCTAGCGTTTGTGTGCTTGTTGCGTGCTTCAGTCAATGCCCAGAAGAGCAGAATGTTCCTGAGAAAATGGAAAATAATTTCAGTTCAAGGGCATATTCAAAGCAGGAACAGACCAGAGAAACCCAATCTCCCTGCAAAGCATCAGTCAAATGAACTGTATTGGGGCACATAGCTCCTGGGACAAGTGTTCCTGTGGTGTCCAGAGCTGATTTCAGGGGAGCTACAGGAGATTTGACTCTTTCAGTACATCAGTCAAGGTAAAAGCTTGAGGCTTTTTCCACTGAATCCTAGATAGTATTTTTTAAGAAAGCAGGTTTTTGCACGTGTATAGCTGTGTGCTTCTAGTATGGTGCATGTAGGGTGAACTGTGTCCCAGCTCATTGCATCAGTGAGAGCCATTACATTTGCCTCTCTGCAGCACTGATGCACCCTTGCAGCTATGTCTGATCCACAACACATTGTGTTTGGGTAACTTCCAGACCAAGGCAAAGCTCCTAGCAGCTTCAAAAGGAAGAGGCCAGAAACAGGTGTTCTAGACTCAAGATCCATGGTTTAGATTGGCTCCTTTGGCCAACAGGACCTCTAAATTACGCTGTGACCTAAAGTAGTTGCTGTCATGCCACTGGCAGTGATTGCATGACAAGTATGTCTGTCAGTATCCAGTGTGAGAGCAGCTTCCAGCCCCAGCTGGGTCTCAGCAGTTGGGCTGGGTGGCCACCACTGGCAGAAAATCATCTGCAGGAAAACCAGCCAGCTAAGTGAAACATGGTGGTTTAAAATGCTCCAAAATCCCTTCCTTGGTGTGCTTGCTGCAAGTGGTTATTAAAAAAACCTCTCCTGGATAGCTCTTAGTCTGGAAAACAGGAAGAAAATTGGATAAACTCGCTCTCCTCTGTCTTTTTTTAAAAGCGGTGTGGTGGTAGCCACTGCCCTAATGGCTTTGTGGCTCCCAGGGTTTCCCGCTTCCTGTACATTAATGAGATTGTTGATACTAGGTAATGTTTTAAAACGGCACTGTGCAGATCAGGAATCAGTGCAGGATATAACCAGCCTCATGATTTGAATTGGTCTCTTTTTACACGTAAGAGGGATTTCCCCACTGTGCATTAGTACCCATGGCAAAGCAATGTATAATTAAGACAGTAAGCTTAGAAATAGTAACTGTGAAACATGTATTCATACATGCTGAGAATAAGTTAATAAGTGTTAAATGAACAAATAAAAGGCACGAGCAAATGTACATGCTATTTGCAAAGTCCTGCTGGCAGTTTCTTGGGTTTGGGTCTTTCTTTGTTAACCTTATTTACAAAGTACAGTTGACAAGGGCATCAGGAACATTTTGGAGGATTTATCTGAAGCATAATATTAATATTGCATTCTTATTTATGTTCCTTCTATTCACAGGACTGAAAAAACGTACAAGGAAGGCCTTTGGTATACGCAAGAAAGAAAAGGATACTGATTCCATGTAAGTCAATGAGATATAAAACACTTTAATGTATAATGATGCTTGGGAGAAGATGATGCCAGTGTGCCAGGACAGGAAAGAAGATGGTGCATCACAGGCATTTGTCATCTTGGATCAAGTCTTGTAGTCACAAATATATTTAAGCTGTTGTATCTTTAGTGGCCAACAAATAAAGTATTTTCTCAGTGGTGCTGCAGAGATAATAAAGCCAGTTCTCCACGTTTGCAATTTACAGTGGCAGTTAGCAGTGATCAGAAGAAAACTTACTCCTCTGAGAGTTTCAGCAGATTAATCTCTGCCCAAACTACTGATTTGCCCATCTGCTGAGATCTTTTTAGATGCAAATTCAGTTTAAACAGATGCCCGTGCAGGCAGCGAGGCCAACCATGGAGTGAAGGGCTATGTGGTTTGAGCACCTCTGGTGAAGGCACACAAGGCTTACAGAGAGCATGCTGCTTCAGCTTTACTGCAAGAGATGCTTTTGCTTCCTGGGAAAACATCTGGTGGGGGATTCCCCCCATATCTGGCAGGAGATGCTGTGCACGTGTGTTGAGCTGCTGGTGGGGAGCTGAGCCCAGCCTGGGGAGGACTCTCAGCTGCCAATGATGTAGCTTTGGGGGGGATGTCCCAAAGTGCAGGGGCAAAGGACCCTATGCAGACCATGTAGGATGGAGTGGGGGAAAGTCAGCGGGGACTCCCGCACCTGCAGTGTTGCCCTGGCCTTTCCAGAAATGCTTAATGTTCAGAACAGCCAAAACCCTATGGTGGTTTTTTTTGGTTTGGTTTGGTTTGGGTTTTTTTTGGGTTTTTTTTGAGCTATTTTATACCTCAGCGGTGATTGGCGAGGTTTCCTGTGTGAAGGGACAGCAACTGCAGCTCTGGCCACATTCCCAGGGCCACGGTGAGCCTGGCTGCACTGGCACCTGCAAAGCTTTGCCTGCTGCAAAAAGGGGCCCAAAAATATGGGAGGACCTGGAGCACATCCATAAGGAGGACTGTGCAGCACTGAGCTGTTGTTCTGCTGGCAGAAGGGGGCTTCTCACAGGGAATAGTGAAACCAGCCAGGCAGGTTGTGATACAGCAAGGGGCTCCAGCCTTCATTTATAGTTTGTCAGAAGGATGGGCAAGAAACAGGCTGCTTTGCATCATCTTCTGCTCATGGAAAACAAATAGAGCCAGGTCTAGGTCCTGCCTTTAGCCAGTGCCATGATTTCCATGCTTGTTTGTGGCAGCCTCCTCTTTGTAGAGGCTGGGGTAGCTGGTGGCACACATTGATAATGAATTCTGGGGTGGTCATGATGATAATGAGCTTGGAGAAAGGTCACTGTGGGGGAGATGCTGCAATTAGCAAGCAGCAGTGATTAGTACGTTGCGAGGTTGCATCACAGTCATCACCCCAGCTTTGAGCGCTCTCCAAATCCCCTGTTGGCAGCTGGTGCAGGGCTGGAGTGAGTGGTGAGGGATGGTGGGTTCAAACAGACCCTCTGGTCACCCCTTGCCATGGTCGGGTCACTGCAGCCCCAGGATATGGTGGTGGACACCATAGTGTGGGGCCTCCAGAGCTGCTGCCTGGCTCTGGGGAGATGTGGGATGTGCTGGAGCTGCAGAGTGGTGGCAAAGGACCTGCCAGCTCTTCCCTCCACCAACTGAGGGTCTCTGCAGCTGTTTCTGGGTGGGCTTTGGGGACATGAGCAGAAGCTGACACTTCATACACATAGGGAAAATGTGGAAGAAGGGACTTCAGCAAGGCTTTCTGGACTTCAGCAAGGCCTTTGACACTGTCTCCCATAGTAGACTACTGGACAAGCTGGCAGCCCGTGGCATGGACGGGAATGTACTGTACTGGGTTAGGAATTGGTTGGATGGCCGAGCCCAAAGGGTGGTAGTGAATGGTGTCCCATCCAGCTGGCGGCCGGTCACTAGTGGGGTCCCCCAGGGTTCGGTGCTGGGCCCGGTCCTGTTTAATATCTTTATTGATGATCTGGATGAAGGGATCGAGTCCTTCATCAGCAAGTTCGCAGATGACACCAAGCTGGGAGGAAGTGTCGATCTGCTAGAAGGTAGGAGGGCCCTACAGAGGGACCTTGACAGGCTGGAGAGATGGGCTAACTCCAATAGCATGAGGTTTAACGAGTCCAAATGCCGTTTTCTACACTTTGGACACAACAACCCCATGCAGAGCTATAGACTGGATGCAGAGTGGCTGGAGAGTAGTCAGGCGGAAAGGGACTTGGGAGTGCTGGTGGACAGGAAACTCAACATGAGCCAGCAGTGCGCTCAAGTGGCAAAGAAGGCCAATGGTATCTTGGCCTGCATCAGGAACAGTGTGGCCAGCAGGACTAGAGAGGTCATCATCCCCTTATACTCGGCACTGGTCAGGCCGCACCTTGAGTACTGTGTCCAGTTCTGGGCCCCTCAGTTTAAGATGTTGAGATGCTGGAGTGTGTCCAGAGGAGAGCGACGAGGATGGTGAAGGGGCTGGGGCACAGGCCCTATGAGGAGCGACTGAGGGAGCTGGGATTGTTTAGCCTGGAGAAGAGGAGGCTCAGGGGAGACCTTATTGCTCTCTACAACTACCTAAAGGGAGGTTGTAGTGAGGCAGGAGTTGGACTCTTCTCTCAGGCGACCAGTGACAGAACTAGAGCACACGGTCTCAAGCTTCGCCAGGGGAGGTTTAGGATTGACATTAGGAAGAAATTCTTCACTGAGAGGGTAATTGTTCATTGGAATGCACTGCCTAGGGAGGTGGTCGAGTCACCATCCCTGGAGGTGTTCAAAGAGAATTTGGATGAGGCACTTAGTGACATGGTGTAGTTGACAAGTAGGAGTAGGTGTTGGGTCATAGGTTGGACTCGATGATCTCAAAGGTCTTTTCCAACCTTATGATACTGTGATACTGTGATCTTTACTACTTCCAAAAAATTTCAGAAACACTTGTGCAAAGATATGAAAAACAAGATAAGAGAGATGGAAGACAGATGCATATGAATTGGAGAAGTTCAATGGAAGGTGTTATTCCCTGTCAAAGCAGAGCCAGGCAGGCAGTGGCTCCCTGCAGGGTTTTGATGATGCCCTGAGTCAAACATTAATTTGTGGCATATCTCTGGCAAGGCATATAACTCAGGAACATGTGGGAGGTGGAGGAGCCCGTCTGGTTTTCATAAACATATTTGTCTTTTTGCTAAATAACTTAGCATTTTTAGACAGCTTTTAAATACGACTGCTGAGCCTGCCATACCATTTGCTGTGACTGAGGTCCAAATCCCATAAGCGGTTGGGGATTAGGATCCCTGAGGAATTTCATCAACTTTCAAAACCATTCAAAAGAGAAGAGACTGTGCTTCTGGCAGAAGAAAAATACCTACATTACTTTATATACTATTTTTATTGTCTTCTGGAAGAGGATACACATCCAAGGTAGGGCTGTGGCCATGGGATGGGTGCAAGGAGGAGCCAGCCCAGCTCCTCAGCCAGGAAAGTGTGATCATCGGTAGGAACATTTTACATACTAATAGATATAAGATAATGCAATAGCACTGGCACAGAGACTCTCGTGTGGGTTTCCCAAGGTGTGCATGGCAAGTAATTTGGATTTGCTGACAATTTCATAATTAAATCTGTTGCTGCTGTGGATTCATTAAGAAAACCCTTTTCACAGTTAAGCGGGCAGGGGTGCAGTCAGATGTTTGGGAGCTAACGTGACTGTATTTCTTTCTGTTCTTTGCAGAGGGTCACCAGACAGGGATGGCATCGTAAGTATTGCATGGACCCAGGTCCTGCTTTAATCTCCTGCCACAGCCCCTTAAATGCTAATTCCTCAATCAGCCACCATCATCGTTTTTGTGAACTGTCTCTTCCTTTCTGTTTAATATAGAAAATAAATGTCAGTAAGAAGTTATCTTCTGTTTAAAATAATGACATATTCCAGGTTTTCTGCAAAATTAACATAAAGAAAACAACAATACAGAAACACCTGATGAGTGCTGTGGGCAGATGGACCAAGTGTCCTGCTAAAAGTCCCAGCTTTGCGTTCTCATTTCTGCTCCTGCTAATTGGCTTGGGTCAGATTTGCTGTACAATGAGTTAAGGGAAAATTGCCAGAACAGCTGTTTCCAATACCTATTTTGTTTTCGATATTAAACTGAAAATAAGGAGTTCTTTTTTTTTTTTAATTATTGCTGCTTTTGTTTATGGTGTTAGATAGAAATGTCCCTGCTAGATCTGGGTAGTAGACGAACCACGTCTCCTTTAGCCATTTGATATCAGTTTTGCAAATAAGTATGTTGGGTTCAGACGGAGATTGTGCTGATTGATATTTCTTGAGCAAATTCAGATGTTAGAAGCTCACCTTAAAATACAAATGAGACCCACTCAGGAGGGAGAGCGGTGCTGGGTTGTCTTTTACAAAGCCGTAGAGAAATTGGAGTGTCAAATTATTCCTTTAGAGAGATCGCTTTTTTTCTCACCTGACCCAAGATCCTTGGCTTTGGGCTTGTGTTTGTAAACCACTTGTTAAGAAACAGCGATTAAAAAGAAAGTCTGCAGCTCAGGTAGTGCTTTAACCAAGATTCTATTCAGCAGTCATAAATAAATGAAATGCAAGGAGAAGCCTGGAGCCATTCCCTCCACTGGCAGAAGTGCTGCAGCCTTGCCAGGCATGGGTGCAGGGAACTGGAGCTGAGCTTGGGTGCCCTCTCAATCAGGCTCTTATTCTTCATTTTCCAAGCGGCTTGCTTTTTAGGGTCAGTGCAGGGCAGGACAGGGTCTCCAGCTCTCCAGCAAGCTGAAGGACGCAGAAATACAAGTTTTGGGGGTAAAAGGAAGCCACTGAATATATTGGAGGGGAATTGGAGGATGGAAACATTTAGTATAACTCTTCCTTCTACGATATGTTCTCACCACAACATTTGCAGCAGGAGGTGAGACAGCAAATCCACTGGCTGCTGAATAGAGCCCCATTATCTGCCCCGAGTAAAAGCCATGCTTACTCCGGATGGAGCCACAGCTCAGCCTTCCTTTTCTTATAAAACCATGTAGTGTTTTTGCTAATTCCTTGTAATTTATTTTTGTGTGTTTAAAAAAAAAAAAAAATTAAAACCACCGGATACTTTAACCCTTTTTCTGCCAAACCCCTGTCCATTCCAGCCTCCCAGCCCTCATCCCAATGAGCTACCTTGCAATAGCAAACCTGAGAGTGTACATGCAGGAGGAAAACAAAATTTGGTAAGAAAAACAGAGCTCGGTATACAGCTACAAAAGGGTTGTTAAAAGCAGTGAGCAATTTATTTTGAAATCTAAAATATAGGAAAATACCATGTAGGTTCGGTCAGGTGAATAAATGGAACAAGTCCCACGTAACTGCATTCAGAGTCTCATTTTCACCCTTGTATCTCTAACAAGGCTGCTCTGTTCTTGGGCAGCATTGTGAGGATCACTGGGTGAAATGTGGAGGGCAAGGGTTCTGGTGGCCTGATCCCACCCCCTCTGCTGCTGCCACCCCTGAATGGTGCATTAGGCCCTTGGTTGGGGTGGGGAGTGCTACCTCTGGCAGCTAGAGAGACCTGAGTTATCTAATTTAGCTGCCCAAAAATTGGGAATGCAGCCTAACTTTAGTCCCTGAACTGGCCTTGCAGCGGTATGTGCTGGCTGCGGTGGCCAGCGGGAGCTTTGGGCATTTTTTGGATGCTCGGAGCAGACCAGCAAAGGGTCCCACAGGTGATGTATGCCCAAAGCCTCATTTCAAACCAGACTGCCCTTGGTCCTAAGCAGCAATAACCTGTGCATGTGTTGTCAGTGTGTTGTGATGTGCACTAACACCACATCCCAGCTGGGTTAGCCCAGACACCTCTCACTGCTGCAACCTGGCTTCACTGCATTGTGAAGCAATGGCACCCATCTTGCTCTGCAGGCAATTCAACTGCTGAATAACAGAAACCAAATCCTTCTTTCAGCATGCTCTGGGGAAGATGTTTATCTCCTGATAAACAGTGTTGTTGCCTGTGCTCGGTAGGAATCGGGAGCCCCTGCTGCTGCCAGCTCTCCCTGTGGGCTGGAATACCCCAGCATGTGGAGAAATGACTATTTCACTTCTCTTCCTTAAGAAATGTTGTCTGTTCAGCTAATCAATGTCCAAAAAAAAAAAAAAAAGCCTTTTAGCTGTCTGGCATGGAATGGAAGACCTTCCAGAAATGGGAAATGCTGTTGTGTATTGCTGATGTGCACCTGCAGAGCAGCTCTTGGTAGCGCCTGCACAGGCAGCTGCAGCAATACCCAGTGGCATCCCAGCCATGACAAAGCACACACGTATAAGGTAGACTATATTCTTGTTTCCTTAAGTTAAAACTTGTAAATTTTGTTTTCCAATGTGTTGCAGAAGAAAGAAAATGGAGCCCCAAATGGATTTTATGCGGAGATCGACTGGGATAGATATGTAAGTGTCCCAAGAAGCCTACCCTCCATCTAGCATTCCTGTGACCCCCAACAGGTTGACCTGGGCTGTGCTGCCATGCTGCTGTTTTGACTTTCTGGGTGGCTCTTTTGGGTGATGTCCAGGTGTTAGTTGTGTCCAGATACATATTTAGCATCTGCATATTGATTAAATAGCATAAAACTGCCCAGAAGCTGGGTGGCTCTGATGCCTGACACCCTGCAGGTGAGGCGAGCACTGCCTGGGCTTGCAGGATGTTGCAGTTACCTGGGGAAAACCTGAGGCTGCAACAAAGCATCACAAAAAATTATCAGCAAAAAATGAATGTTTCAAAATTTTACCTGTGAAAATCAATCTGTAGCGAGGCTGGGTGCTCAGCTCCTGCTGTTTGCTCTATGCAGCCCCAGGGGCCACCCATGAACTTAACGCTGCATGGAGCTTCACTGGGCATCACTTCCTGCAGGTGAAAAGAGCTGCTTCATCTTTCCAGGAATGGAATTAATGCTCCTAACTGTTTGGGGGGGGGGATGTTTGTGCCCTATTCAGAATTCACCCGAGGTTGATGAGGAGGGATACAGCATCCGACCTGAGGAACCAGGCTATATCCTTTATTGTTGGCTTTGTCTCTCAGCTTACAAACTGTAATATGAGCTGTGGTTCACAGGCAGGCCAATGACTATTTATTAATTATTATTCATTTTCTGCCTTTTTATTTTCCTTTTGAGCTGTCACTCCACAGCTAAAAATGGCTCTCAGAGAGCATTACCTGAGGCAATAGAGAAGAGGGTAATTTTAATTGCCTTTGATCCACTGCTATGAAATGAGGAGGTGGCGCAAGCAGCACAGGGAACACTACAGTGGGGTGCCCCATGGAGATTCCGATGTCCCATCCCATCTGCAGTGCTGGGTGCTGGCTGTGTGGTGCTTTGTCACAGCAGATGCTGTCTCAGGGCAGAAATGATCTGCATGGCAGTAAAAGCAAAATAAGAAAGATTGTTTTGCAGCTCCCATAGGATGCCCTGCTAAAGAGGCAAGGAGGTGTTGATGGCCAGAGCACATGCACACGCTGAAGCTGGTAGACTGGCAGCAGATTTTAAGCCTCCTCCTCAGAGCTGGAGGAGGGTCAGTGGAAAAGTAGTCTTTCTTCCTCTGTCACTGCTGAAAAATGCTGGTTCTCTGCAGGTGATGAGCCAGCACAGTCACAGTGCGGAGAAAACCCAGACACTGATAGAAATCGCTGCTGGGTTAAGTCAGGACTGGCTTTATTGCTGAGAGCACCAGTTCCCATGTCCTCTGCCAGCACTCGGATAACGCAATAGTGACAGGCTAGAAGGAGAGGATTTACCCCTGCACGCTACCCCTGCCCACAAGCATTTGGGATAAGCATTTTGGGAACACTGAATTCCTACTCTTCAGGGAGCGCTGAGCCTTTGACTGCCAAGGCTTTACCCTTGCAGCAGAAGGAAACTTTCTTTAACTGTGCTCTACCTACCAAAGGAAAGCACTTTTACTCCTCGAGTGAATCCGAAGAGGAAGAGGAAGCACACAAGAAGTTTAACATTAAGATCAAGCCTTTGCAGGCTAAAGACATCCTGAAGAGCGCAGCGACAGTGGATGAGCTGAAGGCATCTATAGGCAACATTGCACTTTCTCCATCCCCTGTGGTGAGTCCTCAATGTTTCAGTCTCTTTTCCTGGTTGCAAAAGCAGTGGTGCTCTGTGAGGCTCTTCCTTAGGTGCCAATGGTTAAGTTTACATTTGTGTCCTTATTTATAGGATCTTGTCTATATGGAGACAATTAATGTGACTGCAGGCAGAGTTTAGATGTGTTGCAATGATCTTTCCAGTTCAAAATTTCTTAAGAATTCCCTCTTCTGCTCATAAAACTTGTCAACTGAGATCAGAATATACCATTCCCTTACTTTTCCCCTTTCCCCTCATTTTCAATGTGGTCATCACTCAGGATGTATATAGCAGGTGGGTCTAGCTGTGATTCCCAGGACAGGGAAAGCATCTGTGGGACTCTCCACATTACTGCTACAGGATGTTAGTGAGACATTTCTCACCCCGAGGTGAATCCAGGGTTCCTGGAAGGAAAGATCTTGTCTCTTTAGTCCCTCCCAGTATAAATACCATCTCCCTCTGGTTTTCCTAAGGCTTGTCAAGATTTCTGTCGTCTCATCCCAATCTGTCCAGCTGTGAAAAGTCTTTCAGTGTGGGCTATAGTGTCTTTTCAGATGAAGCTTTCTATGATTTATAATTAGCTGGTATCAGAAGTATGAATGAATCTCAGACTTTAAGAGGAGATAAAATGACTGCATTTTATTTCTTCTTTCCAAACCAACACAACATTGTCAATTTTAATGAAAACTTTTGGGGCAAGTCACTGTCCTTGGAAATACTGCGTCCCTCTGGCATGGCCCTGCTTCCCCCCAGTGCTTGGTACCATTTAGCAATGTGCACTTCTGGATGCTTTTTGTGCTATGATCAGAGAGTTTCTGGCTGTTAGCATTCAAGGGTTAGAAACTGCCATCAGCTGCTTTAGGGAGCACGAAGTGAAAATTTAAAAAAAAAAAAATACAGGAAAAAAAAAAAAAACCCCGCATAAAACCAAAAACCACTAACAAAAAAACCCTCACCGAAGTTCAGCAAAAAAGGGAAAGGGGAATTTTGGAGACTGGCAATTATTTGCCAAATTAGATGGATAATTTTGATCAAGAGAAAAAAAAATCAGAATTTCTTATTGCAAAACAAAGCTAATTTTGGGTTTGCAAAGTGATGGCCACAGCAATTTGGTGCACACAGGTGTATACATGCATGAGTGTGTGTGTGTATATATATACACACATATATATGAGACAACGTTATTTTGGGAGAAGAGAGGAAATAGTGCAACATTTTAAAAATGGGATAAGGAAAGAACTAAGAATTTATTTAAGGGGCCAGGTCTATATTTGGTGTACTCTCCTGCCCTTGTGGCTTTTGTTTCTGTCTCCCTTGCTGGCAGCAGGCCCCTGCCGTGGGGATTTGCTGCTCTGGACACTGCAGGGCACTCTCCCAAGCCCAGGCATAGCTGGTGGCTCTGGCAGAGGTGGGCAGTAGCCGTTCATTGATTCTGTACTGCAGCCTGCGATGTTGGGATTCCAAAGAATCTAGCAAAAAAATATAAAGTGCTGTTGTTTCTAGCAATAAATAAAGATCTATTGAGTAATCATTGAACAGTTACACTCAAATCTCAGAAATCTGAAGTTCCTTGGTTATTTTTCTTCTTACTGATGAAATACTTGAATAGTTTTACGCTGGTATATGAGGGCTAGGCTGATGCGGTCAGCAGTTCTTGCGTACCTCGCCTTTTCCAGGAAAACAAAACCCCACCAAACGTGCCTTTTGCTAGATATGATTCTGTGTTCATCTTCTCCCTGGTGTTTTTCTTGCTGAGGTCAGGAGGAGTTTTGTCATCTGTTAGGAAGGGTTTAGCCCCTGGTGAGCACACCTGTGTGTGCCAGCGTGGTGTGGTCTGGTTCCTGCTCTTTGGGCACTAGGTTGGGACAGCCTGTGCTTTGCTTCAGAAAAATCCTTGTCTGTCATCCTTGTCCTGGGCTGGAGCTGGTGCCTCCCTGCAAACTGTGTGCATGTGCTCCACTCAACCCCAAGGGCTCAGGGAAAAGCCCTGTGCCAGGCTGGACAGAAGGAACCATGCTGCTTCCTCATGTCAAGATCCAAAATCTGATGTATGGAGCCAAAGGATGCAGATGGAGAGGTGAGCAGTGCTGCCATTGAGCGGCCAGGCACTCCCCAGCGCACTGGATCCTGACAAGTGGCACAGGCCCCGCTGTCCTGGAAAGCACCGGTATCCTGAGCGGGAGCTGGCTAAAGGAGTTTTGCATCCATGGGAGTTCCATGCTTTGCTGTCTGGGTCATTACCCTTGTCCTGGGCTCATTTCCTCTCTGAAATCAGCTGCAAAGCCCTGCTCCAGGACTTCATCCCTACTATACACTGGCCTCTTCTGCAAGAGAGAGGTGTTATTGGAGGTGCTGTGTCCATAGACACTGTCCTCCACATCCTTTTAGGGTGTAAATTATGATGCCTTAACTTGAAGACAAGAAGAAAACTCATTTCTTCTGGAGAAATGGGCAGGTGCAACCTGCTCATGCCATGTACCATAACAGCCAACAGCCTGGCGTCTCCAAACCTCCCACCTCCTCCCCTACTCCTTACCAGCAGCTCCTGCCCTCTTCAATCTTCGCACCATGGGGAAAACAGCCTCAGGAGCAGGGGCTTTGTAGCAGTCTGAATAGTCACTGGGCAAAGCTGATAAGTAATAGCCTTAAATATAAACTCTTAGGTGTAAAATCGTGGGTTTGACTTTCTTCTTATACAGACCCTTCCAAGAAATGAAACAAGTTGGGAAATGGACATTGTCTATAGCTATTAGGGCCCACTAACAATGAAGATGATGAATCCTTTCCATAAAGTGGCTTAGATGCAGGTTTTTATTTCTCAGGGCTCTGTTGCTCTAATCTGTTATCTGAATGAATGACAGCCTGGCTGAATGCGCACAGAACTCTGCTTTGCTCTATGTTAAACAGTTATACACCTGATGCTTCTGTTCCTAATACATATCTTCTATTTCTCTGTTTTCCCTTGATAGAAAATGTCTTATATTCTCATTTTCTTTATTTTTTTGCATTCTTTTAGAGGAAAAGTCCGGTAAGAAATAGTTTATCTGTCATATTTTTTTAATAGTCTTGTGTTCTCCTGTTTTCACGGTCCCTGTTTTGCATGTCTCTAGAGCTGAAATGTAAAATGCAAATAACAAATCCTACCATTTTGGAAGGCATAATGTTTATTTTCTTTCTGCCTTGACTTAACTTAGAGTATTTAAAAGTAGAGCTAGGCTGTCTTTGCTTTGAATGTACGTAGTCTTCGGGTGTAGTTTCAGTGAAAGAACCGGTGTTTTTGGACAAGATGTACAAGGGCAGTTTTATCTGGGCATGTTTTATGTACGTTGTTGCACATCAAAAAGTACAAGAAGGCAAAAAACCCCAATCAGTGGTCCCTGACCTCTGCTGCTGCGGTGCCACTGTACGTGATGGTGATGGCTTCCCTGAGAGGACTGGGCTTCCAACTGTTCCAAGCCCAAAATGGGGAAATTCATCCATCCCATGGGGTATGGGTTCCCTCTGGGGTCTCTCGAGACACTGCTTTCCCCATGCTCTGTGCCTGGGGTGACCACCAGCCCATGGGAGCAAGGACCTGCACTGCGCTGGATGGCCTGTGAAGCCATGACGGAGGGGTGTGACGGGTGTTGGGGGACTTGGGGTGCTGACCTGTCTCTCTCTGACCAGGTGTCTCTTCTCTCTTCCTTCTTGCTGACTGCAGTGGCGCAGCCCGGTAAGCAAGCACTCCTGCCTGCTGCTTCTACCCTGCTGCTCTGGGAATGAGGGTGCTGAAGGGGTCCGAGTCTGTCCTGGGGTTACGTGGCAAGCACAGTGGATGGGGAGTGGGGTGCCAGTGCCATTAGCTGCTCCATTGTATGACCCCAGCTGATGGTGGGACCTTGTACCCCCTGCCAATGAAAAAGGGTCCCCAGTGATGGACATCATTCACGGCTTGACTTGCATCCTTGCAAAGTCCCTGCAGGCCCTACTCGTGGTGCTGGGGTACTTCTGCTGTCTGTTCCCTACTGGTGGGCTCCTGCTCCCCTCTCCACCTTGCAGACCCAGCTCCTGCCATCTCAAAGGGGGCTTTGGCTTTTGCTGTGTGTGGGCACGTGTGTGTTGTGTGGCAAGAGCAAGGATTTAGATTGCTAAAAATACGTTATTTGGCTTTGATTTGCAGCCATCAAACATGAGGATTTTGGGTTTATGCCATTTTTAATGGGGTGAGGGTGTCGGTGACCCTACAAACCTGCAAAGGCAGCACTGCCAGGTGGTGGCTTTATTTGGCTCAAAATCCTCTCAGTAGGGTTTTCTACTCCCTGTGTGCTGGGAGCAAATGAGATTTTACAATACACGTGTGCAACTGGCCATATTTCAGCTGCTTACACTAACACCTTAGGAAATTCTTGCCACATCTTCTGGGCTGCTTTTTTCCTACTGTGTCCCTCCTTAGGTAACAATTGCCATGCACCTCTGTGTCCCTGTGCATTCCACTTACCTTGTGTGTTTCTAATTCCAGGGGACGATTAAAAAGAATTTATCCAGTAAGTATGTTCTGCAGCCCTCAAGAACAGTAGTTATGGCACTGTGGTGGTGCTATTTTGGAGAGGGAGAGGGGGAAAAGGAGGAGGTTAGGTTTGCCTTAAAGTGGTCCTGTCAGAAATGATGGCACCAAAATGTCTTCCTTAAAGAAGACCATATGGGACATCCTTGTGTTACCCTATAGAAACAGTGCAGCTCCCTAGTCTACAGAAATAAAATCTGAATTAATAAAACAGAGCTTTTACTGACATGTTCATGGCAGGTGTGGGACGGGCCATGTGCTATGCTGGTGGCACACCTGAGATGAGCCCTCCTGCAGATCTGGGTGGACTGAGGGTTGAGAGGGAATGTCTCTAACCCCACACTGTCCATCTTGTGCTGCAGGTGAGGAGATTGCACGGCCCCGGCATTTCACGCCAACGCTAGACCCTGCCAGGTCAGTACAGGTTCCATCAGCATAATTATCCAACACAGCTACATTTAGGCACATCATCCTGATGATATTTTAAACATATTGATGGGCAATTGCACGTTTCCACCATTGCTCAATGGCAAGTATCTGTTTTCACCTCCATCTTCTGATCTTTTTTCATGTATACCTGGATAGGTCAAACCCAGAGTAATGCAGCAAATTCACTGGCTCTTCGCTGCCATACTGATCTTGCCTACCTAGCTGGGCTGCCCCACTTTGGCTCATCAAAAGCGCCACTGTAGAACTGTCACTTGTTATAACTTAGGCTCATGAGAGCGCCAAATGTTTGTGTTTGGTGCTTCAATAAGCTGAGTAAATGCCCTGTGCTGCAGGATGCGAGAGGCACAGGGAACTTTGGGTCCACAGGCTCTTTACTCAAATGCTGTGTGAGTAAATGAGTAATCAGGGAAGGTGAAGCTGGCTCAAGCCTAATCAGTAGGAAGAGCTGGCAAGTGTGTGCTGTGGGTATATATTGATTTAGAAAAGCAAACAGACTAGTTGGTACGGAGTAAAGCCAAATCTCACTAGGAGTGTACTCTGTGCAGCTGCAGGACTTAAGGTGCCTTGGACCTGAGCGTGATCCGTACCTTGATGACTTTTTTTGCTTTTCCGTGCAGTCTGGAGTAGCTCTGACTAATCCTGAAGCAATCCCCAGCGCCTCAGTGGCTGCTTGAGCACCTAAGGTTTTGCACCATGGTGCCACGACTGGTGCTACCACACACCTTTCCTTTTTCCTGCCTGAAACCCTGTGTTTTGCAAGGCTCCTGTTGGACTAGAACATAAACGCTCCCTGAAAATACACACCTTTGCACTCAAACACCAGATTTGTGTACAAACCTGAACCTAATGGTTCCTCTGTGTTTGTCTCATCCCACAGCAAGAAAGTGGGGGAGGACCCTGCTGCGCTGGCACCGCTATTCGGGCCTCCGCTGGAGTCAGCGTTTGAGGAGCAGAAGCTGGACGGTGGGTTGGGGAACATGGGTGGCATCTCCTGGCAGCGGCCCCTGGCTGTGCCATGCCCCAGGGGTGGCTCGTGGCACCTGGCTCTGTCAGCAAGCAGGGTATCCTGACGATCAATCCCACTGCCTGCCTCATAAAACAGCATTTTTTTTAAAGCAGAACCAGAGTGTGGGTAGTGGCATTACAGGCAGTGTGGGGCTGGGATTTATACAGATTATTAGGAAACAGAGCAAGCATTTAAGTCAATTAGTTAATTATGTGGTCTGGAGGCAGCCTGAAAGAGAGCAGCTACAAATATTAAAAATATTGACTTTCAAATGAAAGCCTGGTTTTGCCTGTTTAGCAGGCTCTTATGTGCCTCGATGTGGCATGTGTTTAACAGCAGCAGCTGATATCTTCTGACACCACGGTAGCATTTCAGCATCACGCAAGTTCAATTGAAGGAAGATATGAACAGAGCTGTCTGGCAGTGCTTTACAGCTCCCTGCGCCCATGAAGATCTCATCTCAGTAATGGCACTTTTTCCCAGAAGCAGCATTCCCCCAGCCAGGAGTACAGGGACAATTTGATTCGCCCCCCAAGCCTCTTTGTCTAAAAGCTTTCCCAGAGCACAATGCTCTTGCAAGGCTTGTTCTTTACAAAGAAAAACCCCATTCACCCGCTGGAGCAGTTTGTTCCTGGAGAGGTCTCCTCCTCCCAGAGACAGCTGGCTCTGCTTGGCTATCATGAAATGGCTGCTGCCACTTGTAGCTTAGTTATGCCTTGTAATTAATGACTCCAGTTAATTCTTTTAATTGAAACTATGTTTGTGTGTGGTTCTCAGCACATAACCTAAGAAAACCACTGCAAAAATTTTAAATGAGATAAAGAGGGTTTTTTCTGCCCCCTACAATCTGCGTGAATATAATTAGGTCTTTTTGTTTCTGTGTATCCTAAAATTCCAGACTATTTCTGCAATTAATGCAATGTTTCACTTAATGTAATAAGCCTACAAATACGTAAATGGCATTGTTTTGTTTGTCAAGCAGCATGAGTGTCAAACTAATTGCATGACCTGTTTAGAAATCGGGCAAGCTTGTAATTATCTAACATTACAGAAACCCTTGTCTTTAATGAGAGGTTTCTGTCACTATTTAGTTTCCTCTCTTTACAAACCTCAGATGAATGCATCTCATCTGTGTGTTTTGGTGTTTGTAAGGAAATAATTTTATCAATGCCCTTGCATGTGCATTTATTTATTTTTGATTTTTTTTCAGCTACTCTGGATCAGCCTGAGATATGGGGATTGGTCCAACCCATCAATACAAGTGTAGAATTCCCAAAGCTACCAAGACCTTTTCCAACTGGAAGTAAGTGACCATGCGGGTTATTAACTGAAAATAAATTAGTATATGCAGAAATCAAATCTTTAACTTTTCCTCATCCAGACTCCTGTACTGTGCAATTCTGTGACACTTTAGTCCTGTAGCAAGTTGGGGTGGTGGTGGTGGTGTTCTTCACCTGGCTTGACAAAAGCTGCAGCGCATTAGGGTGGAGGAAAGACAGGTGGTTGATATGGGATGGATGATACCCAGGGTGGGAGAGCTGATGCCTGTCCTCCCTGGGGAAACGTGCTTCTGCCAGCACGTGCTCAATTTGCAAGGTGAAAAACCTCTGGCCAGGCCATATGGCCTGCATGGAGCCAGCAGTTAAACCTGCCCTGGCCTCAGAGGTGAGGAGGACCTGATTGTTTGTGTTAATGATGCAGTTATTTGGTTTGAAAGGTCAGAATCACTGGTTCCTCTGGGCTAATGTAAGGAAGGGCAATGCAGGCCCGTATCCCCAGTTTTCCTTGCAGCTTTCCCCATTGCTTGGGGCAGCCAGGGAACTGTAGCTTTTTCTCTTCTCTAGCTGCAAAGTTATTCTTCCCTTATTCCTTCCCTCCTTTTTCCCTTCACTACCCATTAGCACAACCTATTTCACACCAAACCCAGCCCTGGTGCTGTTGGCTGGCCAGTGCCAAGGTCAAGGCAATCTCTAGCCATGTCACAAGCTTGCAAGGGGATTGAGACATTTGTGATAGATGTGGTTGCTGAATGGTGCTGAGCCACATCCAGAGCAGCCACAGAGTCTCCCGGGCTGCTCCTCCAGAAGGTTCGAACTCCAATGCTATTTATACCATATTTTCAAAAATGCCCCTGTAAAGCAGCTCTGGGTTAATTAGCCACGACTTTCCTACTCCTGGATTTGTGTGGGATGGGCACATGCAAAATGTGGAGGCAGATATGTGCCTCAGAGGCTACAGGTTTTAATTAAAATGTTAACTTGGGCTTTAAAAAAATGAGTACAATCTAAGACTTAAAAATGAAAATGAAAACCAACCCAAAAAATTAAAAACCAACAAAAAAGGCCACTGGTGATTGCTTGTCGCTCATCAAAACACTGCAAAATCCGAGACTGTGGGGATACTCCTGCTTGCCCAGCAACCAACCCAGAGGTGCTGCAGCTGCCTGCTTTGCACCTTGGCAGTGTGCTGCCAGATCCTCCTTTCCCAGTGAGCCACACGTATTTCCTAATGCACTACAACTGAGTTTTTCCCTCTGCTCTATTTTGCAGCACCTCCTCCACTCCCACCGAAAAACATCCCGGCCACGCCGCCGCGCACCAGCTCTCCTCTGACAGTGGGAATAGGTAAAAAACTGGGTGCCACACCCCCTCACATGTGCCATTGCACAGTCCCAGTAGGCTGATCCATAGCCCACAGGGGCTGTGTTGGGGTGTCAGCTCCCCATGTCTGTGTTTTGGACATGGATTTGGCCTTCATGCACCCTCTTTCCCTTGTGTTCATGGTGCTTCAGTGGATGCTGCAGTCAAGGTGATCATTTAGACGCAGTACAAAGATGCCTTTGACTCCTGAGCCAATGTTGCCCCAGTGAAATTAATGCTCTCTCCTCCCCTTGCCTTGGATATTGGTCACTTCTTTTAGAAATGAAATGCAACAATAACCTTAAAGTCCTGCTCAAAATCAGGCATAACTAGAGAGCTGTTACTACCTGGAGTGGCACTACATAGTCTGTGCTTATGAAGTAACTGGGCATGTGGCACCTGCCTGTGCTGGTAGGGAAGGTGGGAAGGAAGAGCCCCTGTGGTCAGGCAGCCTGGGGTCAGCAACTGGGGATGCAGAGGGGAGGAGGAGGATGGAATGGTACCTGACGTAAAGGAGACCTGAAGGAAAGGATTGGAAAATGTTGTTGAGGACATAAAGTGCTTATAAGCATATAGTTCATGGTGCTGGCAAGGTGCTGTCTGCTGGAGCTGCAGGATTTGAGGCAGGGCAGGCAGAGGCACTGTATGAGCATGTGCATACAGAGCACTGCGGGGTGTTATCGCCATGAAGGAATCCCCTGCTCTGAGCTTACTGTTAGATCCATCAGTACTTCATTCATGCTCCCATATCTTGATTTTTGTATTTATCTAAGCATCCAGACTGTCAGAGTGTCCACCTACATATGTAGATTCATCAACATGAGCAAATGCAATGCCCAGCCAGCTGTGATGGTTTATTTACTGGGGTCTGGCTCGCTGCACATTGCAGCCTGTGCATCAAGTAAAGCAACTGTTTTAGCAAAACTATATTTTATTCCCTAAATATAGACCATAGATGGCTCCCCCAAACACAGGAACAAGGGTGGGATGCTGATACAAGGACCTCAGAGGACACGTTAGTTTTAGCAGTATGCACGTGGCTGTATCAAGGGCCATGGGCTCCTGTGCTACTCTGGTGCTGCAGCCATGCACTGCCCTGGTCTTTGCCTTGTTCCTGCTCTCAGTCTGTGCAAAAATGAGTCACCAAATCCTGGGCAGCCTGCCTGGTGTTAGAGAACTGCCTGCTCCCCAAGCTCCAGCCCTTGGGGAAGAGAAATGCGAGAAAACAGGGTAGGAAAGGAAGGACTGAGGATCTCCCTCCTCTGGATGTGTAACATTTTGTTGATGAATCCCGTCTCTGTGTTGGTTATGAAGTCAGATTTGAACATTGATTTGTGGTAGCTCAGTTATTGAGTAGAGCCCTAAACTACCTTTATCTGCTGCTGCTTGCAAATGAAATACATACACCTTGTCCACTTTCCTGTTCTGCATGCCTAGTGCTGGTGGCTGACAGTGTCAAGCCAGCATGTTTAAATATATATATTTATATGTATGTGTATATAAGTATATATACAGTGGTGTGTGCAAAAGAGCTTTAGGTTACTGGGCTGAATGTGTAAGTTTTTAATATCTGCTGATAATTGAGTGATGATAATGACATAATGATGATATTTAAACAACATGTAATGAAGACTGGGACCTTGCTGTAAATTTTTGGAGGATACAGGACCGTTGCGTAGGAAGCAATAGAGAAGGAGGAGGTGTGTTTGGCTTGTGCTGCATGCTTTCTCTTATATAGTGTACGTCTTTCAATTCAGCGTGATTCATCATACATTGCACATGAATTATATCCCCCAGCAGCTTATAAGAAAAAGTCCTTTTAAAGCATCTCCTCTAGAAAGTAGCTAACGTAGAGCCCTGTAGAGAGTAGTGTGACTGCAGTGTGCACTCTGTTAATGCTAAGTGTAAAATAAACTACTTTGACCACAGGAGGGGACCAGACAGCAGCAGAACTCAAAAGGGACAAACTTCCATCCATCAATGACTTGGATAGCATTTTTGGCCCTGTGCTATCCCCCAAATCTGCTGCTGTTAACACAGAAGACAAGTGGGTCAATTTTTCTGATCAGTCCTTGGAAAATACGACTCCAGAGTTGACACCCCAGGAAAAAGTGGAGTCCCCACCAGTGGCAGTGGGCAGCCCAGCCAGTGTTCCAGTGGCTGAGCCCTCCTGCCCGCTCCCTTCACCGCTCCACTTGGAAGATGTTCCCAAGAAGGTTTCTGAGCAGCCATACCTTAAGGATGATAACTTGGAGCCTGCCTCTCCCAAAGATTTTGGGTTGGACCAAAGAGCGACTCTGCCTCCCCCTCCACCGCCCACCTACCGGACGGTGGTCTCTTCACCTGGACCGGGTGCCAGCAACAGCACAGGAAGCACCAGTGGTACGTCCTATGGTATTGGGTGTGCTTTGGTGTGGCTGTGACCACATCCGCCATCCCTTCCCACCTGGTTGTGCCTATGCCCAGCGCCTGTATTCCTACCTGGCCGTCTTGTGCTTCCACGTTTGGTGTCTGCCCTCAGCCTCCTGTGTCCTCTCCCCTGCTCCCTGCTGCATGTCTGATGGTTGGATGGGTCTGACAGCCTTTCCCCAAAGCTCCTGCAAGCCGCCATTCCCATTTCTGCTACGTAAATAATCCCCTGATGCAAAACTTAGCATAGGATTGCCATTGCTGCACCTCTGTCCTCAGTAGACTTCAGAGTGAATATAGGTGGAAACATTTCAGGCAAATAATCTGAGCGAGCCTCGGAACTAGAGGGGGTTAAATCTGTGGCAGACAGGTCACCACATACCATCACCCCAAGGCTGCTGACACCAAATAACTTGCAGCTGAAAGGTGCTTGGTCCCTCTCTGCTGTCCTTCTGGAGAAAGGATTTCCAGGGTGAACCTCTCAGGAGGGCAGAACTCAATAGGTTTGTCTTGTGTGTGCTGTCTGCCTGGCTTAATCTGATTAATTATAAATGACTGAGCATCTGTTAAGGCAAATGAGCTTGTCAGAAGTCAGCTGACACAGGATGGCCCATAGTGCTTGAGAAGGTGCAACCTAATCATGTTATTTGAGGCCAATGCCAGGGCACTTACTCTACTGATATGACCAGGATGGGCAAATCCCCATCCCCACCAGCCCCTGTGCTGCTGTCCTGTGTACATGAGAAATTATTTTTGAGAGTGTTACCCCTGAAAAGCCTTGCAGGCACCTCTGCCCTTGCAGGTGGTGATGGGAGACGATGGTTGTGTTGGGGTATAGCTCCCCAGCCCTATGCCCAGCTGCTGTCACCAGTCTCATGTGAGCTTGAAAGCCATGCTATCTGCTTTGGGGGTTTGCCTCCTTCATATATGTGTGTGTGGGGGCTGCTGGAGTGTCCTCCTGAGTGTGGCTATTGCTGCAAGTGTGGCTTTGCTTCAGTGATGGTGACTTTTTCTATGCCAGCTTGGCAAGGCAACTGCAGAGTGGGTGAGTGGGTGGGGAGGGATCTGCACAGGGGTTGCAGCATCTGGATCCTAGTGACACTGGTTGGATCTGGGACTTCTCAGGGAGATCAGCAGCAGAAAACAGCAAGCTTCTTCCTACATTGCTCTTCACCCTGATGCCAACTGAGCAACTGCCTTGCCTGAGCAGAGAGCCGCAGGCTGGGAACGTGCTGGTGGCTTCGCGTGTGAGGGTGGATGGAGAAACACCAGTCCCATGAACCAGGACTGGATGGATCCAGGCTCCTGTGGCGACGCTGCCTGCTTGGGAAGATCTGCATCTCTTCCCCAAAAATTATCTCCTGTCTCCATTCAACGTGCTCTGCAGCCTGCTGACACCTCAGCTTTACCCAGCCCAGTGTGGCACAGTGAGGCGGAAAAATGCAGAATCTTGAACTACGCACACTAAAATCATGCAAATATTCAGAAAGCTGCATCCCACAGCAGCAGGTCTGGGTGCATTGTGCACATCCAGCACCCTTCTCACTCCTGCCCTCTCCACAGTTCTGAGGCCCCTGTTGCTGCATCCAGCCCTAGGAGTGTCCAGCTTTGGGACACCAGGACTCAGGCTTGGAGGTGTCACTGAGACAGGGCTAGGGAGCCAGTGTCCCAGCAGGCTTCTGATTTCACATTGATTTAAACATGCCACCATAGTTTCTTGTTGTAGAAAATATCTAGAAGAACATCAGCTCATCAGGGACCTTAAATACCTGAACAATAAACCTCTCTGGTGTTTGACAGGGCTTGGGCTAGCTGGTGGCTGCTCCTGAGCCAGGGAGAAATGCACCCTAAAAGTCTCTGTCTTGTGATGCTCATTCAGTGCTGCTAGGTTGCTTTCCCTGAATAATTCCTATTATGTCAGACTTCTACTGGGATAAGGAAGGAAAAATTCAAATTCTGGTTCCCAAATTAGGCTTCTAGATAAAAATGGCTTGAATTTAGCAGTCGTGCAAATGAATGGCCAGGGTTTACTCTCTTTAAACAAGCCCATCTCTCAGCATTCTGTCATTTGCTTTTCAGTCTCATTTCTGTAGATCTAGCTTTGATGTTTCCTTCGTCTGAGCTATCACTCAAAAAACTTAGTAAAGCGTTTCTCTTGTAAGCCAGAAAAATAGTTAAACACATCATTTTATTGTCACTGTGACAGATTGTAACGTGCTGCTGTGCTCCAGGGAAGCTGGTGCCAAATGCCACCTTCCTCAGTCATCCTGCAAAATGGAGTCTAGATCCCCACCTGGCTTCTGCCACCCCTCTTGTCCTGGTGTAGTCTCCGACCACTCTGTACAGCACCAGTTATTGCTGAACTTACCCTGGAAGGAATTTCTGTACCCAGAGCAAAACAGTCTACTGGGTATCCTCTTAAGCATCTGTTAAAATTTCTATTTGATTGCAAAAAGTCCCACTTCATGGCAAGGCAACAGCCACTGGGGACCACCTAAACCCCAACCACAGCATCCTCTTGTTCTCTGAAACTATCCCAGGGGGATGGGAAGCGCTTTGTGGTCCCAACAAATTGATAACCTTGCTTTTCTGTCATTCCTCTTCTTTGCTTGGATAAAGTTTTGTCCTGCTCAACAGGACCCTTCATTTGCTTGATAGAGGGTCAACACATTCACCTCAGGAGCTCATGGAGCCCTGGGAGCTGTGGCATCAGCTGCTGCAGTGGTTAAGCATCATTCTTCAGCAAAGTTATGACTCTTCCAATAACAACTTTGCCCAGTGTTCCTGGCTGATGTGCCTGGTAGCTGGCATAGGTGGAAAGCCCCTGCAATAAATTCATTGACAGCAATCCTGAAAAGCTCTTCTCCTGTGCAAAGCTGCTGATGTGGAGCAACAGTCAAGGGGAGCTTGTGCAGGGTGTGCATAGGCACCCATGCTGGAGCCTTTGCTTTGTGTATGGAGGAGATGGACATGAGGATCTGGGGGTTGGCAGTGGTGGGGGCCAGCCTCGTGATGCACTCACAGCTCCCATTTGTTACAGGTTCCACGTCCCCGGCTCGTCCTGGCACGCCACTGGCTGCTTGTAGTACCCCTCCGCCACCACCACCCCGGCCTCCTTCTCGACCCAAGCTGCCCCCTGGCAAGTCCACCATCGCGAATGTGGTACGTTCCTAGCCATGAGCAGGGTATGGAGTGCATGGGGGATACACCAGGGGGTTGGCGGGTCTGCATTTCCAGTCCAGCGAGATAGATTAATGAAGTGGAGCAAGTCATTCAGTGCAAGTAACCAGTGGGTGCTGCTTGGGCTGGTTAGAGGTTTCTATAGTTTGTTAATTGAGATGAATTACACTGGGAAAATGGCCATGTACACCTCCTGTTCTGCTTGCCAGTGATACCAGCCATGGGAGAGCAGTGGTTCCCAGTTACGGCAAAGGTAGAAAACAGGTACAAAAAGAGAGTGTGCCTATGGGATGGGTCCAGCCCAGCCCGGCTGCCTGGGGATAGAGCAGCGTGGGTCTGGCTGTCCCAGGAAGGATGTCTGGCTAGGGAAGGGGTGGCCAGCAATCCTCAGTAGGGCTCCCCACTGCCATACCACACCAGCTGGGCTGCCGGCCTCTGCCCCACCACCCTAGGCTGCTTCAGGTAAGTTGTAGAGAATTTTTTGGTTGATATTATGGATATAAAATTATTTCTAAAGGATCTATAAGGACCCAATTAACTGCTCTCAAGTGAGCCAGCATGTAGTGGGCACCAGTCCCTTCCTGATGCCAAGAGCGTTAAATCCAGCCTCAGTGTGGATGGGGGCTTTGAATGCGCAGATCTACAAGATGGTGGGAGTTATCTGCCATTTTTCTAGGTCCAGACTAAGATGCTGTTAGCACTAAAAGAGCTCAGGTTTTTCAGTTTTGCAATAATGTAGTGAGGTGGTCCAGGGATGACAGTAGAGGCCCTGGCCTTGGAGATAGAGAGGGTTACAGCTTCAGGCAAAAGTTTCTGTTTGTTTGATGCAAATGTCACTGTGGATGTTTTCTTTAACCTTTTGTTATTTTATGTTTTTCTACAGTCCAGGTCTTTTAGTCCTCCTATTCATTCATCCAGCCCTCCTCCGATAGCACCTTTAGCCCGTGCTGAAAGTACTTCTTCCATATCTTCCACCAATTCCCTGAGTGCAGCCACCACTCCCACTGTTGGTAAAAACATACAGCATTGCTGTTCTTTCACCTTTCCTACCTCTGAACATCCTTTAAAGATTCCTGAAACCTTTTCATTTGCTAGATCATTCTTTGGGTTCACATTCATTAATTTTTCTCAGTTTTTTTAAATGCAAAAAGGGATTTGAGGGCTGTGGCAGATCATGAACGTGATGCTGCTAGGGAAGCTTTCGTTTTGTGTGAAAAATAAATGTTTGGTAAAGGCAGAGGTTATCACCAAGTGAAATATGATATAAAACATGCTTATAGTCTGTAAATTTGGTCAAAATAAGCTTGTATCCTGGAGGGGAGTGGGACTGGAAGCCAGACCTTGGGATCCAGGAAACCAGCAGTCTTAAATCTCTTTGAATGTCTTAAATTTCCCATTTCCCCTTAAAGTCATAGTTGGAAATGGGGTCTTGGAAAAGGGTCTTCAAACCCTTAGCTTGACACGTCCTAGACGAGTACAAAATGCTGCAGTTTTCTTTGGAGGAACATCCTGAAAACCATGGTTTTCACTAAACCTCCCAGGTGCCCCCTGGGGCCTGAGACAAGAAATGCAGATAAAATCTGGCTGGAGGCAGCTCCCAGGCTCCGTGCACTGGGTACCCCCGTGCCTCCTCCCTCCATCCCCTCTGTCCTGGCTGCCAGCGCTCTCTCCTCTACCATCCCTGCCATCCTACCTGGCTGCCAGCCCCACTCCCCCTTGCTTCCCACAGCTCCATCTTCTACCAGGAACACCTTTCTCCATTTTTCTTTTTTTTTCCATGTTTTTTGGTGATAAGCATGCCTGGTTTGCATAGCAGGGAAGGAGCTTTGCAGGCCATGGCTGGCATAGGCTGGCAGATGGGCTCTGTGGAGGGAGCAAAACCCTAATGCTCTGAAAACCCAAACCTGGCTGGTGTTTGTGTGTGCTCAGCCACGGTCCTGACTGTAGCGTTTCCCACCGGCTGCTACCTTAGAAGGCCATGGGGATCAGCAGCTTTGCCACCCTGGTGCTGTCTCTGACGGCTGGAAGACGATGGGGTAGCCTGAGCCATGCAGCAGGTGATGTCCCCACGGTGCTGGGGGCCACATGTGTCCACCCAAGCCCTCCCCATAGGTTTGCCAAAGTTGCCAACCTGCATCTCCATCCTATTGTTTGCTTCACTCTCAAGGTGTTGTAAATGCTTGTGTGTGTTTGCTGGCTGTTGGTCACCGTCACAACATGCTGCTGGAAAAAAAAAGCATCTCAAGGAAGGGGCCAGCCAGTCTCAAGCATCCCTAGTGTGTCAGCTGTTGGTCTTGTCTGTGAGAGCTGTCCTGCATCTGTGACAGTGAGCCACCGTCGGTGGCACTGGTGATGGTCTCGGCCAGTGCCTGCCAGCATGGTGGCCATGGGACTCCTGGGGCAATGGGAGTAAATACAGATTTGACGGAGGGGATCTTCCAGGCTGAAGACAGGGCCGGTCGTGGGGGCTTCAGGAGGCCAGAAGAAGCTGGTGGAGGCTGCGTGCTGGTCCTGTAGGCTGAACAGGCAATGGGTTCCTTAGGTTCTCATTTTAATTTTTTTTTTTTTTCTCTCTAACACATATTTTTTTGTGAACAAAAATTGCTATTTAAAATGACCTACCCACCCCAAGCAGCTGAGTCTGACGCGGCTGGGTGGGGGAATGAGAAGCTGTACCCACCAGCCCCAGTGCCTCCCATCCCCTCCATAGGCACTTTCCTTGAAAGAGAGACAAAATCAGGGCTCTTGGGTCACCCTTTGGCAGGGGGACACTGAATGGGACAGCCGGGAAGAACACCCCCAGATTGCAGGCTTTGCACTTTCAGTGCCATAAAAAACAAACAGTGGGTGCTGCTTGGCCAGGATTTGGCTTGGGAAAAGGCATGGCAGCACAGAGCAGGCGTGCCTTGGGCAGGGGACAGGCAGGGCACGTGGGCTTCAGGAGCCTCTCTGGGAAAGCCCAAGCATCTCCCTGTTTTCCTCACCAAGGTGGCTGAAACAAGGGTGGGCACTGGCACTGGGTGAGCATCCATGCAGCACTCGTCTCGCTGCACCAGGCTGCAAACTCATAGCGAGGACAGAGGACTTCTAACTTCTGGGCTTGCCATGCAGAACAAGGAAAAGATAAGGGGAAGAGTGTGCAGCGCAGAGAGGGGCTGGGGCAGGGCTGTGTGGGTCTCATGGGAGCAGCACATGGCTGGGACACCCTAACCTGGCCAGGGCTGCCCACGACCCTCAGCTTGCCTCTGGGTCCATCTCCACTGCGCTCTTTGTCTCTTGTTTCCTGTGGCAAAGCCCAACGGAGTTTGTCCAAGAACATATGGCAGAGTTATTTCATTTATTTGTTCCCTGTGCCGTTCTGGTTTGCTTTCATTGTATTTGCATGTGCAGTCTGAATAATTTGCTGCAAAGAAAGATGTTATTTCTGTGTCAGTGCCCCTTCCATTATTTTTCTTGTTGAAATCCTTCTCTTTTTGCGTTGGTACAGTGTGCTGCTTGATTTAATTTGGGATTATTTTTTTCTTCTTTATTTTTTCTTTTTTTCTTTTCGCTTTGCATTTCTTCTGGTTTTTTTTTATCAGAAGGCGATGCTTTTATTGACAAGTTGCCCATGTTTGAAAGGTGCTGTGAAATGCCTGCAGGTACTGTACTAGCAGAGCGTTTTTGAGACATCTGACTTTGGAGTGGGTGGCTGTGAGTGCCCTTGTGCCCTGGCACCCACCGCTTGCAGCACCTTGCATGACAGTTTCTCAGTGACAAAAAGGTGAGGTGAAAGACTGTCACCTCCTGAGTTAAAAAGGGTTAATTTAATTTCCTCCCACCCCTAATTATTTCAACAGTATGTGGTATCTAATGTGGCTTTTGAGGTGGTGTGAGTGCAGGGAGCTGCTGGTTCTAATGGGAAAGGAGAAATTCCAGCTAGGCATCTCCTGCTCTGTGTGCGTGTATCTGTTCACCTGCAACTCTCATGTCCTGAAATACAACAGAATATACCTATATTTCACTGTCACTTATTTTGCACACCGGCGTGGCATGTGGTTGCAGCATCCCGCTGGGGAAATGCTGCTGCTGTTGTACGTGGCGGAGACATTGCCAGAGGTGAAGAGGATAAGGTGTTCGCCAAAATCAGGGCAGTTAGAATAGACTAACAATGTGCATGAGCAAGAAGCCTCTTCTACTCTAGGCAAAAAGAGAAAACGTTCCAAAATCCTTACCAAGTGGGCAAAAATACTCTTCCATAGCTTTGCTTTCTGTTTCCTATGCCAAAACCAGACTTTAAAAGCTCCCTGCTTTCCTTGCACGTGAACGGCTGGCAGTACCTTGTCCCCTCCCCATAGCGAGGTAAATGACCTGCTCTGTGACTCACACTGTGTCCTTCTCTCTCCCTCTCCTTAACCTTTCCCATCCCGCTTCAACTCCTGGCCATACAGAGAATGAACAGCCTTCCCTCGTTTGGTTTGACAGAGGAAAGTTTTATTTGACTTTCGAAGGTAAGTAGTGCATAGCATACCCGGTAATGACTTGCTCCCCTTGCTCTTGCTCTCTGACTCCCAGGGTTTCCTTCAAAGGCTCCAGTCCAGCTTTCCGTGTGAAATGCTATGGCTACTTAGATGACATCGCAAGTTTGGCCAGAATCATTTTGATTTGATTTGCACTATTTATCTGAATGATCTGTTTTCCTGTTTGTTTATCAAAAAACCCAAACCAAACAACCCAAAACTCAAAAGAATATTCTCATACTGAGACTGCAGTGAAAACCAGAGAGCAAAAACACTTGCATTGCCGAGGAACTTGACTCTGTCAACCAGGGCTTCTTTCTACTCTCCCTCGCGAGCTGCTAGTTACCCTGAGCAGGCTGTGGCACAGTGCAGTTAATTAAAACCCAAAAGGTGACAAGTTCTCTGCCAAGCCAGGCCCCTTCCCCACCTCTCATCATATTTTTCCATGGTGAGAGGTTAGGAGTGTGCCAGTACTGCTAGCAAGCGTAGCTGAAATGCCACCAGGTTGTGCTGCCAGGCAGCTGGTGAGAGGTGTTGTGGGTTTCAGGGTCCCTCATTGATGAGGAGGCAAGTTGGGAGGAGGCAGGGGCAGGAGAGATTGGTTTGAAGCAGCTGGCAGTTTCTCTGAGCAGCATCACATCTTGGAGAGGGAAGAGACAGGGATGCCTGGGCAGCCAGCCCTGCTCCGAGAGCTCCAAGGCTTTGGAAGAAGCCTCATCTCACAGATCCCATGCCAACATTTTTCTGTTAAAAAAAAAGCAATTTATGCTTGAAGCAGGAATAGGTGCTTTAAAACCCAAAGGAAGCACTTTGAAGCTGTTGTGATGATTGCAGGCAGAGTTGGGCTGTGGCTGGCTGTTGTCACTGCTGGCATGGGGCTGCCAGAGTACAAGATCCCATAGGTCTCGCTTTCTGTAAAGTGTGCGACCCATAAAGTGTGTCCTCTCTAGCAAACAGATGAGTGGTCCAGGCTTGTGCTGCCTGGGCTGAGCACAGGCTGCTTGTGTTTGTGGGGGAAAAGCCGATTTTGGTGAGCGTGATGCTACAGCAACAGCAGAAGGCAGGGATGGAGGTGGTGGTGACCAGGGGGATTGGTTTCTTCTTTCCCTCCTTCTTGCCTTTTAATTGGCCACAGCTGCCAGGCCCCAAGGTCCCCACTGTGATGGTTCTTGCTCTGATTGCAGCTCCCAGCTTAGACTTAGGAAGGGGCCGGGGAGTACCCTGGCACTGCGCATCCCTACTGACGCCCCCTACTCTATGTTTCCTCCTCCTCCTCACTTAGTCTAGCACCAGCACTGCAAGCACCTCTAGTGTTTGGGGGCTTTCTTGTGGTTCTGCGTATTAAAGTTTTTGAATGGTACATTTGGATTCTCACACTTTGTTATGGCAGCATGAATGCTCCAGAGTACAGGATGGATTTGTCCCCTGTTCCCTGGCTGAGCCCTTTGGCAGCATGGGTTCACTCTGACTGGCACAGCAGTAGGGCTGCAGGAGTTGGGCACTGGCTCCAGGCTCAGCTCACATCCTGGGAAATATCTATCTTACTTCCACACTCCGCATTTTCTGATCTATCCCTAAATCTTTGCATTCAATTTTAAGAAAAGCTAAACTTCAATGCTCATCTCTAGGGAGGTGAAAGAAGATCTATTGAGTTCAGCATCTGTAACTTGGGGCATGAAATGTCTCTGGGTTAGGGATTTTTTTTGCTAAGATCTGTGTATTCCCAGAATGTGGGGTAGTTTGTTCATGCATGAACAGATGCAGGGCAGCCTTGGTGATGCTCTTCTGCATACATGGGCAGAGCTGTGTACCAGGATCACTGATGCTCAGTGGTCATCACTCCATGGTCTGCATTTTCCACCTTTGTGTATAGAAGAGTAAGACAAACCTGATGCACTGCTTATGGCTGGATCCAAAGCTCCATAAAGTGGATTTTTTCCCCCCCCAGTATTATCAATTCATTTTGCCAAAATTAAAAGTTTCTAAAAATGACTTCTGAGGCAGTCACTGAAAAGCCAGATTTTTGGAGGAGGCATGCCACAGTATAGGCTTTAACTAGACTTGTCTCTCAAGTGTCTGGAAAAGAATTTCTGGGCTTAAAATAGAGAGACTGTACTCTTCTTTTTACCTTCAAGTTTTTATTTAAAAAGCTGTTTAGTCTCTGAATCAATTAAGAGAAGAATATAAAGGTTGATGGGGGAAGAGTGGAGAGAACTGAGAACCCTAAATGACAGTTATGGCCACATAATTTTATTCAGTCAGGTTAGAAATGTGGAGGATGTTTTGTTGCTGTTTAGATGAAGCCAGATTTTCAAAGGCCAAATGAGTCTGGTAATAGAGATACATGAGACAAGACAGTTTATCCTTGTGCATACAGCTTTTCATTCTGGAGATCGAAGAAGTCCCATATATGTACAGAGAAACAGTGGAATAAATGAAAGATTGAAAATCAGGGAAAAGGCACATCAGTATGAGAGACGCCTACCCCTCATTTGATGTTCCACTGCAAGGTCTAGACTAAACCTGGCTGCAGTTGGAGCATGTATGTTTTGGAAGATTTTTTTCCTCTCCTGAATAATAATGATTATATTGCCAAGGATTGTGGGCTTTGCTGCTTCTGGACTGCTAAAGACCTTCCTCTTGCCTTCCCTGCTGAGAGAAGCCTGATGTTCCCCTACTGGGTGATACCCTCAGTTTTCACCTCTCTATAGCCAATCTGCATTCATATTTTTGAATCTCATCTGTGTTTCTGAGGGATGTGATGAGAACATCCCACTTGCCTGTGTTCTGGTCGGATTTGACATGCTGGGAGATTCTTGCTCTGGGTGTGGGGAGCAAGGATATGCTCCCTGCCCTCTCTGATAACCCAGCAGTGGTCACTATGAAAAGAACTGAATAAAAATATGTTACTCTAACACTCTGCAGTGTTGCCCTGTGGTCCTGCATGTCTGCATAGCCAGGTATTGCAGCGTGGCTGCATTGCTCTGTGTGATCACTGGTTTGGGGGAGCTGCCCATACCTTCACAGGTGGTTGTCACTGACATGAATTATCTGCTCTTTAAAGGGATGCCTGCCAAGTCTTTGATGCATAGCTTGGGGCTGTGCCCTCAGAAGGGGAAGACTTTGGGAGTCGTGCTGGGGTCATTAGGATAATTAATGTGTGTGTGGTGATGGGTCTGTCGTGTGTGGGTGAGATGCTCAGTCTGCCCATCCTGTGTGCTGGGACAGCTGGCTATGCTGCACTTACTGAGAATCGTTATTCTGGGCTGTGGCTAAAATTGCTTATTAACCCGAGTCTCTTAAGTCGTGTGACCAAGAGGGAAATGTGTGATTCATTAATTTTTTACACTCTTTTAGGCTACATTAGACATTTGAAGGGAAAATCTTAGCATCACAGAGGCTCATCTGTGCCTCTGGGAGAGAGCAACTTTGATTTTATACATTAACGCGCTGCCCGCACAGATGCATTTGTAAGGCACGAAGAATCTTCCTTGTCTGCAAATGCCACGATTTTCCATAATTAATATGTCAGAACTCAAAGTGTAATTTAAGTGACAGAAGTGCTTTCCCTAGGAGGTGTTATGAATCCTGATTTCCTGCACCGAACCCTTATTATTTACTCGCACAAAATTTACAGCAACAAGCTAGGATCTTACTATAGGTCCCACAAAACCTGTGGCAGATTGCTTAAATGTGAGGCAACAGGCAACAGGGTGGCGATGGGAGGTGGTAGATAAAGAAAGGAGAGGATTATCTTTGAAGGTAGTCCAAGCAGAAAAGCAGGAGCTCACCAGGAACATGCTGTGTTTCGCTCAGTCGCTTTGCTTTTACTGCCTGTGGAGGTGCCACCCTTCCCCAGGCCAGCGTTTAATCTTGTTTGGCTTTGGCTGAAGTTGGCACATACAAGAATGCTTGTAAAACCCTGGGCTGAATTAATAGCCTGTTTCACCTGCCTGATTTGGACCCTGTAAATGAAGGTAACAGAGTAAGGGGATGTTGGGGTCCCTGGGTCAACTGCCCCTCTAGAGACCTTTGATATTACTTTTTAGATGGTTTGTGGCAAAATAATCCTTGTGCTTAACCTGATGTACAGACTGTGATGTAAAAAAAGTTCCAAAACAGTGCATGCAGAAGAATAGATAAAGCTGCGGTGGCAGTGCCAGGGCAGGGGTGGTGATGTCTTGAGGAATTTTTTGGGTTCCCAGGGGATCAGTAGCCTTGTATGTCAGGTGGATGACCAGACGCTAACCCCAGGCTGATCTTTTGGCACTTTCCCCAGGGGAGAGGCAAGAGCTTTGCTGTGCCAACAGCCCCGGCTTTCTCTCCTCTCAGTGGTGGGCATAAGGAGTGGGACTTTACCTCCCACACAGGGTTTCCAGCATACCCAAGGCTTCTGGCGTAAGGTGATGCTTTCACCTTAAATGTTTTCTGGAGACAGGCATTCTTGGCCAGCAAAGGGAAACCTGCGTGTGATCATGCAGGGCTGAATTATTTTAGAGCCTGGCTAGTATCCATGGACACACAGCACAACCAAAGCAAACTTTTCCCTGTTTTATCATCTATCTAAGCTGTGGATGGATTGCTCTAGCTTTTGCACCGAGAGTCCCGCGTTCTCCTCTGTAGTTCCAGATTGCTGATGATTCGCGGATTTGCCATGGCATACTGCAGGCTGTGCAGGGTGAGCAGCTGTGCAGGATGTTTGCCAGGCGTTCCAGGGAGAAGAGGGGAGCATGCCACGGATTGCAGGAGTCCCTGCAGGTTGGGCTCCCCTCAGACAGGATTTCAAACAGCATTGGCGGGAGGCTTCTGATATCCTGCTTCCCTATGGGCAGCCTGAGCTTTCCAGCCAAGAGACAGTGAACCTCCGCAGCCCCTCTCACTGGGGCCCAGAAACTTACTGCAAAATCTGTCATGCAAAGCCTGCCATGTGGCAGTCCCTATGGAACCTGCCGGGGTATGCCACTGCCCTGCATGCTGCTCATGGCTGGGGCTTCACAGTTATTTTCTTTGCTTGCTTTTTGACAGGGGGATAGATAATTTAAAAATGTTTTTAAAGCCTCATCCAAAGCCTGGGGGACTTTTTCTTAATGTTTGTCCATAAAGCTAGACTGGGGCTCTTAGTGAGCACCCCCTCACCCTGGCCACGGGGGTAGAGCAGTGCCATTGCCCTCTGCACATAAGAAGTGGACATTTTTGCTCTGTTGCAGGCTCATCGCGGGGACCCAGTCCCCTGACTATGGGGGCACAGGACACCCTGCCTGTTGCCACTGCCTTCACAGAAACTGTCAACGCGTACTTCAAAGGGACTGACCCAAACAAGTAAGTGCTGACTGCCAGGGTCTGGATGTTGATACTGAGGGATCTTGGGGTCAGGACATGGGGTATTGTGGAGGCTATGATGAGCATCTTGGGGGATGGAAAGGAGGTGTTCTGGACTCAGCATACACGTGCTGGGATGTCAGTGCACTGCACCAGGCACAGTCCAGGATGCTTCTGGATTGTCCCCATATATACCAGTCCCCATCCCTAGCAGGCTGCCAGCCTTTGCTGCTGTTTCAGCTGATTCAGGACCACAAGAGGCTCGTTACCCTGGTGTGGTGGGTGGGAAGGAGGGTGTTGTCACCACACCATACCTGGCATGAACCCTTTCCTCCTGCTGCTTTTTGAGCCCGTTTCCTCCCTCCTTGGTCTTTGTGTCTGGTGCTGTAGGTGTATTGTGAAGATCACAGGGGAGATGGTGCTGTCGTTTCCAGCAGGCATCACCCGACACTATGCCAACAACCCTGCTCCGGCAGTGCTCACCTTCCGTGTGCTGAACTACAACAGGCTGGAGCACGTCCTGCCAAACCCCCAGCTCCTCTGCTGGTAAGTCTCCACCTCACCAGCATCCCAAAGGAAGGTGGGTTTCCAGAAAAGTAAGGTGCTTTGCAAAAACACATGGCCTGAAGCATCTTACTTGGAAGCCTGCCCTGATTATGGGAAAGAAACTGTCAAGACCCTGAATATTTCCTGGAGTACTCCCTCTGAGAGCAGCTCCTTGGCCAGGCAGAAGAGCATTGGCAGAGAGGAGCAAGTGCTTTGATGGAGTTTCTCTTTTTCTACCTTGCTCTGCTCATTAGACCTCCTGTTTGCAAAGTGAAATGACCTACAGGTTGCATCCGCTGTGCCTGCCCGGAGGTATCTGAGGGAAAGCCAGAGATGTGTGGGAGAGAGGCAGTATTTCTCTAAATGTGGGATTAAATGCAGTCCTAGCTGGTGGCTGGCACTGCTGTCCTGCATGCTTTGTGGAAAATCTTTCTTCTGCCAAGGCAGCTTAAGCGAAGGGTTAATTCTGCCTCTGTGCAGTGACAGCACGCAGAGTGACGCCAACACGAAGGAGTTCTGGGTCAACATGCCAAATCTGATGACTCACCTAAAGAAGGTATCGGAACAGAAACCGCAAGCCACCTATTACAATGTGGATATGCTCAAATACCAGGTAGAGATTTTTTTGTAAGATAAAACTGTGCCAAAAACGTGTGCCTAACTTAGAGATGTAAAAGATGGTATTTCCCTAGTGCAGAGTGGCGATAACGTGAGGTGGGGGCATGCTATCCCGCTAGTCCTTTCTGTATGTCACTAGATTGCCTGATTTTGAGCCCAGTACAAACTTGCTATGAGAATACAAAGTATTGTCTCCTCTGAAACCAAATGTGCATCTGTAAAACAGGATTTCTCCCTTCACCCCTATGGAAACTAAATGTTTTTTCTGTCATTTTGGAAGGTATCTGCCCAGGGTATTCAGTCTACTCCATTAAACCTTGCAGTGAGCTGGCGGTGTGACCCTGCAAGCACTGACCTCCGCATTGACTACAAATACAATACAGAGGCAATGACCACACCAGTAGCTCTAAACAACGTCCAGTTCCTTGTCCCCGTTGACGGAGGAGTAACCAAACTTCAAGCTGTGCTTCCTCCTGCTGTCTGGTAGGAATTGCTTGCTCAACAAAGAGCTAATTTGCTATCTTGGCTGTGTCCCTTCCTAAAACAGCCATCCTGGCTGCAGAAGTGGGATCCCCCTGGGGAGATGGCTGCAGGTGGGAGCTGGGGGCACACTGGGGACCTAAACCTGTCCTCCTCTTGCAGGAGGAAGTATGCAACCCCACTCTGATTTTTTGTTCTTGCCATTTCCACAAGCAAGCAGTCAGAGCCGAATGCATGTGTGCAGGCAGCGGAATAACAACCCTTATTTCGTGTTTTGGCTACTTTTGTCCCAGACTCAGAGGGATGCACAGCTGTCACTGCCATAGGCACAGGCATAGGCATGCACGTCTGAAGCAGGGCCTGGCCCGGCCCTTGCTGCCTCTCACCCATTGCTCACCTGCAATGCAAGAGCAGTGTTTTCCTGCTTGGGTCAAAACCAAAGCCAAGGTCTCAGAATTGTAGCTCTGGAGCTGCTTCCTCAGCCCACACAGCCTTTAGTAAAATTCAGATGTCTCCTTCATAGCTGCTTGTTTCCTACAGAAATGCTCTTCTTCATATGTTTTTAGGAATGCTGAACAGCAAAGGATATTGTGGAAGATACCTGATATCTCTCAGAAGTCAGAAAATGGAGGTAATCCTGCAAATGTGCATGTTATTAACTCTGAATACTTAAATCAGACACTGACCCATTTTTCATGTCTGCACACGAGTCGGGACATACAGATTCCTGCTAGTACTTGCTGGGGGAGGATGCTATTTAAAGATAGAAGAAAAGAGCTTTGAAAAGCAGGGCTACATACCACTGGTGCTGTTTTGCCAACTGCTTTGGCATCATAGAAGAGTATTAACGCACTGGGTTTGAATATGGTTGTTTGCCAGGTCCTTTGCTCCATCTTTGCATGTGAAGGCTTTCAGCCACATGCCCCATGTTGCATCCCTGTTGGCGGGACCACAACCTCCCGTGGGTTGCTTTTCCATGTGTCACCCATGCAGATCAGCTGCTTCATATTCCCAGAGTTTCTGAAAAGTTAAAATCTGCTAGGAGGATGAGGGGGTTTGCCTCTGCCCACCTACCCTGCGGATGCTGCTGGCTCGGGTACAACAGTGGGAGTGGGATTCACTTGCAATGCTTGGAGCTTCTTATTACCTTTGCTGGGAAATCTGGCCCTGGGATGCGTGGTGTGCCCCTCCAGGCTTGTAAAGGTCTCATGCGGGACTTTTAAATCGCAGGTGTGGGGTCACTGCTGGCCCGATTCCAGCTCTCAGAGGGGCCAAGCACCCCAGCCCCCCTGGCTGTGCAATTCACCAGTGAGGGGAGCACGCTGTCCAGCTGTGACATCGAGCTTGTCGGTGCTGGCTACCGCTTCTCCCTCATCAAGAAGAGGTTTGCAGCAGGTAGGTATCTCGCTGGCCGCTCCTTTTTGGAATGGCAGTGTTTCTGATGGTTCTCTCCAGTTGGGCTGGCATGCCTGGGACTGCCCTTTCTGTATACTCGTTGACTGTTCAAGCCCAAAGGTCCCACCACAGCACGGTGTGACGGGGGTGACCAGTGGTAGAGGGGAAAAAGCTCCCTTGTGTGAAATAAATCTTGTGATTTCTTATGAGAGCCTTGAATTTCATGGACTCTGTTCTGCTCATGGGTCCTTCATGAAAGGCAAGGTCTGGGGGTCTCCAGGAAGAGCTTTTGCCCAGTTGCTGCAGAACAATACAAGTATTTGTCCTTATGCCCCATTGCTGCAGAGAAATGCAAGTATTTTTCCCGTGCTGCTCGTGCATGGCAGCAGTGCAGCTGTGGGTACTGGGGCTGGTGGAGGCAGGCGGGCATGCTCTGGGAACTAGGGCTGCTGCCTCCCTGCAGTTGATTTCTGATTCCATTTCTAGGTAAATACTTGGCCGATAACTGATGGAAGCTTGTGCCAGTTTAAGGAAAATAATATGAAAAATACCCAAGGACTGCTGTGCGTGGAATGGGTTTTAATTACATTTTAAGGAAAATGAACTAAATCCTGCACTCGGGACATTTCTGTTGGAAGCGTCAACAACATTCAGCATTTTTTTCCTTGGAAAACACCATCTTGACCAGTTCTACAGTATTTACTTCTAGATGTAACACTGTTAATGGTTTTAAAATGTAATTGTATTTGTAAATTGTACTCATTCCAGTAAGGCTGTATTTTGGCAGTTAGACACTTGAGTTTTAGCATTTTACCATTCATGAAATGGATGTAATTTAAACTGTGGTATATAAATTTAATAGTAGTACTGTTGAATGGCACAATGCTTACAGAGGTAGATTACATTTTGTGAATATATACAATTTAAATACAATACTGATAGCTGTAATGAAGGGAGTGCCTCATGAAGAGAGACTGAATTAGAACTGACATGCTGATTTACTTTTTATTCAGTCCTTCATATGTCTCACAGTGATGAATATAAAGCTCTATCTTCAGGTTTAACTGGTTTAACTCCAGAACAATATTTCTGTAAATGTGGAGGTTTCTAATACAGTCTCCGAGAAAAAAAAGTAGTCAAAAATGCCACTTCTATAAAGCGTATTTATATCAATTTCCATTGCAAGAAACCTCCGTGAACATGCCCTTGCTCTCTTATAGCCACAGATTAACCATCAGGAGTCCCAGCAGCACGTGCACAGGCGATGAGCACTTCTTTTTGTCCCATGCCTTTACATTTTGCAGAATTACAGATAAGGAAATAAGCAGGCAAAGAGCCTGGATAGCAACCCTGAGCTTGTAGCACTGTCTGGAAAACTTATTAATGTTTTTAAGAACATATTTTCCAAACAGGCTCCGGGGTTTTGATTGCATTTCTACTTTCCTTTGCTTGCTTTTTTCTTTTTTACCCTCCATTTCTGAAAGCCCCATGGGTTTAGAAAATGCTTTAAAGACTTGCAGCCCCGCTCCCCCCCACCATGTCTTTCCATTTTGCCACTTAGGCAGGAAATCTTATATATGCAAACATTGCAGAAGGAATGCAGCCCAAGCCTGACCCTTGGTGGGGGACACCCAGTGCTGGCCAGGGCCAGGGGATCGAGATCAGTGGGGTGGGGGGCTACTGAAAGCCCACGGGGCAGGAGCCCGCTGTGCTGGCCTCAGGAGCAGCGATCTTGTGGGCATGGGGAAAACCCATAGAAGCGCTAAACTGGAGGCTGCAGGGGAAAAATTGTCCTGTGTTTTCCCTGAGCCAACACAGGCACTGCTCCTCTCTGTGCATTGCCTGTGCAGTGTGCAGCATTTGATTTCTAGCTGACGCTAGTCTCAGCCTAGTTCTGGCAACATGCTGATAGTGTGCTTGGTATTAGTGGCGCAGCATCTGCCAAGATGGAGAGTTTGTTTTAGTGGGACAATCTATTGATATGTGGAAAAAAGAATGGATCTTTTTGAAATTAAATACAGCTGCTGTTTAGATGCAAAGAGCATCCACTGAATGAGATGCTGGAGGCTCTAGAAATGTGTGGCATGACAAATAGTGCTAATTTTACAGTCACAAAAGGATTAGGCTTGTGCATTTGTGTTGAAAAACTTAGACTGTGCATGTTGGGAAGTGCTTGCTCACTGAGCAGTTTGGAGTGATGTAAGAAAACAGAAATTCATGCCCATCTTAAAGAAAAAAAAAAAAAAAAGGAAATCTGGAGATATTTCAGTTCTGAGATGACTCCCAGAGTGAGATATGTATGACAGGGGGGTTGGGTTGTGTGCATGCTCGCAAAAGGTATCAACATAAAATATAAAGCACAATTCAGTTATGCAACTTCATACATCTTGGCAGTACACTTGCCAGTACTCCTGGATGGAGTGTTCAACTACATTAATAATTTTTCCCATGAAATGGAAATGCATATAAACTGTGTTATCTAACCTTTTCTGGCATAGGAATATAGGGCAAAATCTAAGAATCAGTTTTTGCATAATTAGTTCATGCTGTATACAATTGTTATAAGCTCATGCTTCCAAAAGAGATCTATATCTTAGTTCTGAAAATAAGAATTTTATAATATTATAAATATTACCATAACATAGATATTTTACTTTATATTTAATTTGAATGACAAGGTGTTTACATTAGCATTGGGTTTTTAAATGATTTTTAAACAAAAAAATACATAATCCAAAGCTCCCAATCTTGTCCCATTTGTGCTGTCCCACAAAACAGAGGTCACATTTTCAGAGTGCGTGTTGGTACGAGTCCTGTGCCCTTTCTGGGGCAAATTGGCTGGCAGACCTGAGCTCAGTGTGCCAGCACACTTGCAGCCCTATGATTCCCCTCAAGCCACCAGCTGGTGACACAAAACAGCCCGTGACCCTGGGGCAGAACCCAGCGGTTTGGGACAGGTTTTTTGCATCCTGCTTTTACCAATTTTTTGCACAGTGTTTTAGTTCAATAGATGTTTGCTCAGGAGCATTGAACTGTGTGTCTCTGCTTTCCCTCATAGCATGACCTTTGCGAGGAGATGCTGCTCTGCATTGATGGTTTAGTTTTCCTGCCCTGCTGGTGTCTGAGCAGAAAGGCAGAGCAGCAGAGTGTGCTGGGGAGGCTTATTTTGTCAGGTATTTGTCTTCTCACGTATCATATGAGTGTGGCACCCCAGTATTACCCCACATGGGGAGGAGGAACAGACCTGTTGCGTTTCTAAGTCTGCAAGTGCAGAAGCCTGGTCTTCTTTCCATCTGGCTTTGAAAAGGTGTCAGCAGAAAAAAAGATTGAGCAGCAGCTGGAGACATGTCAGACATATTTAGAGCAGCAAATAGGGGCAGATGTAGGACTGTTTATCTCCAGTTCTGGCTTCTGTAGTAACGGTGAGAGCCCCTGGCTTCAGAGAGAACACGGGGGGTGTGCTGCCCCATTGCATCTAGGGCACTCAAGCTCTGCGGGCTTTGCCTCCGCTTTTAGGCAGAAAAAAATGTTTATCTTCAGGGAATGCATCTGTTTGGTACTCCCTGCCCGCTACCACAGAGCAGCTATGTCAGCAGGGAGTTGAAAAGGCAGAAGTGATTCGGTTGGCTGTAAGTCACCTGCATTTTCAAAGCTAAGCATTGGCACTCTGTTTCTGAGTGTGTGGGCCAGCAGATAGTTTGCCATGTCAAGCTGAGACTGAAAAGGTGGCTCAGCCCTCCAGCACTGTCCAGCATTGGCACCCTTAGCTCAGCAGCCCTCAGAAATAAGTGTCTGAGTGAAAAAAAGAAGAATAAAGGAGGCTTTCAATTAATAAATAGGTGTGATGCATGCACAGAAAGGCTTTAACTTGGTGACTTCTGAGGATCTGTCCCTTTAGACTGTGTCCTCAGCCACCTCTTCCAGAGGGATTTTCCTCTGGGGTACCCGGTACTCGCCAGCAACCCATGCAGTGTCGAGGTGCCCGCTGATCGAGTGGGAGTGTTTTTCCCCATGGACACCTGCAGACTTCAGTCTTTAGAATTTAGGAAACAGGATATGGGGTTTTTGCAACTTTACTTCTGTTTATTGTAAATATTCATGATTCTCAGCCAGCTTACAGTGCTCCTCACAGGAGACATTTCAGACCAATTTTCTACTTTAACAATATTTCTTAACAATGATGAAATTGTTCAACAGTATGAAATATTGCCAGATAATAAACATTTAATTTGGTATTTACTTTTGTTCTTAAATACCATTCCCCTGTTATAAAGTTGCTTCTTTTTGCTGTAAGGCCACTGTCCATTAATTTTCTACTCATGCCCAGCTGGTGTGAGTTCTCAGTAATATGTGTGGCTTCACTTGAAAAAGCTTTGTCATGAGTGCTGTCTTGTACCGAGGAAGTTATACAACTGAATGCTTTTCCTTATGCAGGCTGGACTCAAAGATATTAGTGCTGTTATTCGGTATTTCGGTAAATTGATTTTATTTTCAGTATGCCCCTTCAGGATTTATCCAGTCTTTTTTTTTTTTTTTAAACACAGGTGAAAAAAAAGTTTCTGCACTTATAAGGTTAAAAACGAGATCCCATTTTAGCCAGCCAGGGAAGGATTGGGGAAGGAGGGCAGTTTCCCAGGCAGGCTGCAGGGCCAAGCACACCCTTGCAGCAGTGCCTAGGGTTTGGGCTGCATGGCAAACACCAGAGAAATATGCTGCTTTATCATTTTGAAGCCATGCACATCTGCAGGTGAGACCCATCTGCCTTGTCATTTTAACATGATCACAGAGACCTGGGGTAGTTATTTAGTGCCCAGTAGTAAAAATCAGTCAGCACCTGCATAGGTGATTATTTTCCCACTGATATCCCTGCTGAGACCTTACCACGCTGCCCACACCACCACAAGTCATACTTGTATTCATTTACCTAATTCTGAATGATTCAGAGAAGCTGGCAATGGCACCCTGTCGAACCGCAGCTGTAGAGATTCTTGCAGCATGAGCATCACATAGAGTCACCAGTTCATATTCTTGCAGCAGAAGCATTTTTAAATGGCTGAACTGCAATGAAAGCTGTCATATTTTTAAATGACCTAAGAAAGAGTCAAATATCTTTTACTAAAAACGTTCAGTCTCCTCAAACCTCTCCCTTAGCTTCCCTTCTCACCAGCAGCAGTGCAGTTCCTGTGCCCACTCCTCAATAACTACTTGAGAAAGCCAGTTCCATACACGGAATATGAAGAAATTTTTTCCCTACCTTTTTGTTGGTTTTATGTGAAAATGTCTTGGTTAAAAACCTGAATTTTGAAGTTTACGATTATCAAAATACGTAACATCATCACATTGTACTTCCCTAGTAAGAAACTACTATCTATTTCATAGTCAGAATTCTTCTTTACTTCTTTTTTCTCACAATTAAAAAAAAAAAAATTCTTGCAGAGCCGAGGATTTTTTTATCATCATTAGTTTTTTATTTCTTATTTCATTGCAAGACTAGAAAATGATCTGCAGAAATATCCCCCACCTCCTGTGTGATCTCCCCAATCATTTTAGGAAGGAATGCAGATAACACTGCTGACAATTGCTAGCTCTTGAAAATCAGAAGGGTTACTGTGGTGATGCTCTTCCAAGGTTTGCACACAAGCAGAACTTCACTACAGGCCAAGCAGTATGGGATAAGACATACCAGATTTTAGAGAGGCATTCTGAATATCTTACTCCTCTGTTAGAAATCTCTCTCTTTCTGGATAGAGGGTGAATCACTGCCAGGCATGCCATCCTGCTGCTGGGTTATTAATCCACGCAAGAGGGGCTTTCCACTCCAAAACTCTCTAAGGCTGATGAAGTCACCCAGTTGCTTTGACGGCATAAAACGTATGGAGAGGTTAGCTGTGGTCTGAGAGGGGAATCAAGTCTGGTTGTGGTTTGAAGCTCTGGTCCTGTGGCCGCGGGCTGGTGGGTGGAGGGTATAGGGTGCAGGAGAACCTCGCTGTGACACCTCTGAACCCAGAGTAAGCTCCAGAAGTGAATTGAATTCCCTGTATCATTTTATGAACTCCCTCATGTATAAAATGTTTATAATATTTGTGGATTAAAATACACAGGTCTTTTTTTAAGATTTAAGTTAAATAAGTTAATTAATGGCTGGCCTTTTTGCCTAAATGTGCAATGAGATATATTATACCTTTGCTGCTTACCTACTGTTCTCAGAGAAAAAACTGTAAAAGAAGTACAGGTTTGTTGCACATGGACTATTGCAGCACAGCTTTGTATTTGACCACTGGTAATATGAATGTGTTGTATTGACTTGTTGAAGATAATCATGAAACAACATATTTTAAATGTTTTACTTGCCTTATAGATTAGAATACACTATGTGGATATCATTTTTGTAAATAATGTTTTTTATAAATCTTTCCTTCATTCTCCTCATCACCCATTTCACAAAAACTTGAATATGCAATTATTTACCATGCATAAAGTTGCAACAAATAAATCCCCATGTCAGAACAGTTTATTAATTCTATACATAACTACATTAAATATACGATTGAGTTGCAATTTAAATATGATTTCTTTTTCCTTGAAATAAACAAAACCCGTAAAACACTTGTTTTTCTGAGTAAGCTTTGCTTGCATGGGCAGGAGTGTCTAGAGGAGCTGGACAGGGGGGTTACAGCTGCCACATTCCTGGCCCAAAATATCATTACTGTGCACAGCTTCCCAGTCTTGGGACAGGTCATGGTTGGCATGTGAGGATATGTGGGAACCGTGGCTGTGAGGGCTTGTGGGAGTTGAGGGAGACCATGGGAGCATATTGGAGATTTATGGATACATTGGGGCCATGGGGATCTATGGGGTCTCTAGGGACATGTGGGAACCTATGGAGTCTATGGCGATCCACAGTGGTCACAGGGACCTATATTGTCACTAGGAACATATGGGGACCTGTGGAGGCCATGAGGACATGTGAGAGTTGTAGGCACACATGGGAACTGTCGTAGTCGAGATGGACAAAGAACAACAATAATTCCTATTTTTCAGTTCAAAAGTAAGCAGCACCTTTATTAAAAATGACAGCTGCCTTTTACATGCTCTACATAATATAAACAGGCATGTTATCTGTTATAGTTGAATTAAGACAAATAAAGTCTCAAATGGTTCATTAAAAGTTTATTTAAGATAGGAAAGCAAAAGCAGCGCTGGGCGGCGGGAAGTCGCAGCTTCACAGAGGCTTGCAAAAGTTTGGGTAATTTAGGCAGTCTTTTATACCCTTCTTGAAGTCTGACTTGTTAATTTCAGCAGTTACACAAACAAGATAACAACATCCGTTAATCTTAAACAAGATAAAGCAAAGGCAAAGTTCATTATGGTAACATAGTATTTCACTCAACAGACAACACTACAACCTTGAGATAAGGCGGCACCACATTCTTTCTTAAACAGGATGATTTGTGCCTGGAACAGTGAGGCCGTTTTCTCCTTGTATCCTTTTGTTTAAGCAGCAAATTGTACTTTATTGCTCACAAATTCCCCCCTTCTTTTATTTACCAGTAATTTGCTGATTAAACCTGTTCAAAACCTCATGAGCTGCTTCTAACTCAAGACTATCATTTGGAAAAATTTTCATCTCTAATTCCGATTGTTTCAACACTATCAATTGTACTTTATCTAGTCGGTTCTTGACAAAGGTTACAAACTTGTTAATGATCCAGGGACCAAAAGTTAAGGCTAATAATAACATTACGACAGGTCCTGCTAAAGTAGAAATCAAAGTGGTTAGTCAGGGAGATTGGTTAAACCAAGATTCATACCAGGAGGCCTGAGTCTCCCATTCCCGTTTTCTCTTTTCTGGTCCCCCTCTCAGTTTAGCAAACGAGTCCCTTACAACTCCAGTGCGGTCAACAACATTCTTCGCCTAGGGCCATGCACAGCCCTCCCCGCTGCAGGAATAATAGATCTAATCCCTGTCGGTTTTGCAAAACAACCTCAGACAAGGAGGTTAGTGATTTTTCTAAATAAGGAATAGACTGTTCTACTCTCGCTAGATCCTTGTCTACTGCAGCCCTTAAAGATGTTAGACCTCGTTGTTGTTGAACTAAGGATGCCACGCCAGTAGAGGTCCCAGCAACTCCTAAACCGAGTAGGGCGGCTATAGTGATGGCTGTTATTGGTTCCCTTTTGCTAACCCTATGTCCTATATTACCCCAATGCAAATACATGGCTTCTTCTCCATGTAGGAGAATTCGGGGCACCACCGTGACTTGAACACAAAATTCTGATTCATTCCTCTTAAGGATAGCAGTAGACACGCAAGGAGTTAATCCAGTCAGGGAGCAAATCCACCAGGCTCCATCATTAGGTATCACCCATTTAACATCTGATGCAAAATTTTGGGTAGAGTTTGTACACAGAGCCTTTTTCCGGATTAAGACTAGGACAAAAATAAAACCCTTTTAAGTTCAGGCATGGGTCTATAGGTACAAGTTCACATAAGGTTGGGGTAAAACTTGGACTCCCAGGTACAGTAATTGTCTGAATTGTCTGCTGATCTTCCCATCGGATCAAGCTCCATTTAATTGGTTGATGGGGGCTTTCATTCCCATGAATTAGAGCGGCGGTAGATAACACTACCACTAAAATAGCAACCTTCATTTTCCCCACTGTTAATACCTCTCTGCCTCTCCTCGTCTACTCTTTTGCAGAGAGCAACGGGATATTAATATCTTCTCGGCAGCAGTAGGTAGCCTTCAGGGGAATTTTCTGGCTGCTATAGGGATTGGAGTTTGTTCTATGACCATGCCACCTTCCAGGTGAATTTCTTAGCATACTTCTCTAAAACCTTATGCCAGTCTGTTTCATATATGTCCCACATCTCAGGTATCCACAGCTCCCATCCACAGAACAGTTTACAAAAATTTTTTTCCCGCTTTCTTTGTCCAAAATGGCGGCGACGCTTGATACAATAAGATTGTTTTCTAGGAAAAATACAAGCCTACCTTTCTTTACAATTGAAACATTCACACACAACCCAACATAAATGTCCAGAGAGAGGGGGGTTTTTATACAGGGTATTCTCCAAATTTCTTCTATCCCCGGGATCTCGGATACCTCAGTTTCTATGTCACAACAAAAGGGAAGCACTTTCGGAGTTCCCACAACTTTATATAATCCCTCCTCCCCAGTCTGGTCGAGTATGCTGTCTTCCCTCCAAGGTGCAAAGAATGTCTTTCTTAATGGGTCAGTACCTGGAACCACCAATATAGGCTAGCTTTTACTTCCCTCCTGGTTACTTCGCTCCTGGAGTGATTCATTCACAGGTTTTATCCCTCCTTATCTTTAGTCGGAGATCTCCCGCTTCAGACATCACAGTCCATCCCTCTGGTGGGAGAAGTCCCTTAACTCGACTGGCGTGTGTCCATCCTTTTTCAGGAGTCCGTATTGCTGCATCTGTAGTAAGTAAGGCAACAAAAGGGCCTTCCCACTGAGGTGTCAAAGACACTTCTTTCCAGGTTTTTATCAGTACTTGATCCCCAGGCTGGATTCGGTGTAGGGATAAGTCTAAAGGCGGACTCTGTACCACTAAGCCCTTTTTTCTCAATTCTTGCCTTCTTTTAGTGAGTTCTAAAATACACTCAGTCAAAACTTTATCTGAAACTTTTGGATGTTCTATTAATATCCCCAAATCATAAGGCATTCCATACAACATTTCAAAGGGGGATATACCAGTATCTGTTCTTGGTTGAGTCCTAATATAAAGCAAAGCTAAGAGCAAACATTTGACCCAATTAATTTTTGTTTCTACCATAAGTTTGGTTAAATGCTTTTTTATTTCCCCATTCATTCTTTCTACTTTTCCCGAACTTTGTGGATGCCAGGGGGTATGATACTCCCATTTTGTGCCAAACAATTCAGCTGTTTCTTTAATTATTCAGGAGGTAAAATGCAGTCCCCGATCTGAGTCAATTACAGTAATGATTCCATATCTAGGGATAATTTCTTCAAGGAGAATTTTAATGACTGTTTTTGCAGTGGCCCTTACTACCAGGAAGGCTTCTACAAAATGCGTAAGATGGTCCACCAAGACTCGTAGATACTGATATCTCCCTACCTTCGGCAATTCTGTAAAATCCACTTGTATTTTCTCAAAAGGTCTTTTTGCTACTTCCCGTCCTCCTTGTACTTTTTCCCTGAGTTGTCGTTTATTGACTTTCTGACAAGTCAAACAACCCTCTAAAATCTTCTTAGCTAAACCATATACTCCCACACAAGTATAATTTATTGAATCCCCCAATGAGTTTTGTGGTGTAACTTGCTCAATATTTAGAGCTAACCCCTTTGGAAGGATTTCTCAACCATAGGTCAAGAGCCATTTGTCCCCCCTCTCTTTTCACCCCAATTTGTTTTAATTTGTCCAGTTCTTGGAAGGTAAAGCTTTTTTTTAGCTTTAACCTCTCAGGTTCTTCTCTTAAAGTTAATAACGCAGCTTGCTTGGCCGCCGCATCGGCTAAATTGTTTCCTCTTACTCTATGGGTAATTCCCTTTTGATGTCCCTTTACATGAACAACCGCTATTTTTAACAGACCCCTTAATGCTTTCAAAACTTCCAGGATTAGTTTCTCATGGACTAATCCTTTCCCTTGGGCATTAATTAGACCTCTCTCTTCCCAAATTTTTCCAAAGGTATGCACTACCCCGAAGGCATATTTTGAATCTGTATATATAGTTCCTATTTTATTTTCTAAGAGCTTCAATGCTTGTAACAGGGCATATAATTCACATGCTTGTGCGGACCAGGCTTTGTCTAGTGGTCCTGCTTCTTTTGTCTGTAATGTATGTCCGTCTATAACAGCATATCCCGATTTCCGTTGTCCTTCAATTACTCGTGAGGATCCGTTGATAAATAATTTTTCACCTTCACCCAATTCGTCTTCCTCTAAATCCTCTCTTATTTTAGTTTGTAAATTTATTAGTTGAAGGCAGTCGTGTGTCAATTTTTCTTTGAGTTCCCCATATAGGAACTGGGCCGGATTCTGGAGGGAAGTAACTTCAATCTCTAATTTGGGAGAATTAATCAAAATTTCTTCATACTTCAATAGTCGGCTATCGGTAAGCCATTTATCAGCTCGCTGCTGCAATACTCCGCGAATATTATGAGGAGTATATATCTTCAACTCTCCCCCTAAGGTGACCCGCGTAACCTCTTCCACTAACAATGCGGTGGCTACAATTGCCTGTAAACAAGTGGGCCATCCTCGGCTCACAGGATCCAACAATTTAGAATAATACCCTACGGGCTTTCTCTGGCCTGCCCATCCTTGGGTCAATACCCCGTAAGCAGGCCCATTGTCTACATTGATAAAAAGTTGGAAGGGTTTGCGTATATCGGGTAGACTAAGGACAGGTGCTTCTACCAGGTCTCTTTTTATCTTTTCCAAGCGATCCTCATCATCAGGAGTCCATTTCATCAATCCGTTTTTGGTTAATTTTTCATATAAAAACTTTACCTTGCTGCTATAATTTTCGATCCACTGTCTACAATACCCTAATAATCCCAGCAGTTGTCTTATCTGTCTCTTATTACTAGGCGCAGTTAACGATAAAATTCCCCTGACTCTTTCAGGATCTAATTTCTTATGCCCCTTTGTGAGCCAATGTCCCAAATACCTCACTTCCTCCTCGGTGAACTGCAACTTGGACTTAGAGACTTTCAGTCCCTTTAAGCCTAAAAAGTTCAATAACTTGATACTCTCGTTCCTAACTTCTTCCTGAGTCCTCCCAGCCACTAATAAATCATCTACATACTGTATTAAGACTAGTTCCTGCCCCAATTCATAGGATTCTAATAGTTGTTCCAAAGCTTGTCCGAACAGGTTTGGGGATTCTGTAAACCCCTGAGGCAACACAGTCCATCGTAGTTGCTGTTTTCTATGTGTTTTGGGGTCTTCCCATTCAAAAGCAAAATAGTCCCTACATTTCTCCTCTAAGGGGCAAGCCCAAAAGGCATCCTTCAGATCGATGACACTATACCATTTATAGTCGGGACTTAGTTGATTAAGTATAGTGTGTGGGTTGGCTACCACAGGGAATCGAGTGATGGTTCTCTCATTCACAGCCCTCAAATCTTGTACCAAGCGATATGTCCCATCTGATTTCTTTACAGGCAATATGGGTGTATTGTGGGGAGACATGCAGGGTTCCAAAAGCCCTTGGGCCAAAAGTCTCTCAAAGACCGGCTGCAACCCTTCTCTCCCCTCCCTGGAGATGGGATACTGTTTTATCCTAATCGGGTGATCTGGATCTTTTATGGAGACTGTGATTGGTTTGATATTTAATCTCCCCACCAATCCTGGAGTGTACCAAATGTCTGGGTTAATTTTACCTTCATCTTCCGCAGATAAACATAATTTAACTTTCAATTTTTCTTGATCTACTTCTAAATTGATTATTTAGTCCTCTATTTTTTCTAGTTTTCTCCGTATATCAGGCCAGGATTTGGCCACAAACTGGGTTTTCAGCAAGGCCTGACCGACCTGACTATCAGGGTCTAACCCGGAATACAATTGTAAGCTTTTTCTCAACCTTTCTAACCACTCAGCAGGGGTCTCGTCTTTTTTCTGTTGTTCGCTAAAGGTCTTATTAATGTTTTGACCCTTAGGTACCGAATCTCTTATTCCTTGAATTACCATATCCCGGAGATCAACCATGTTATTTCTATGAGCTGGGTTCTGATTGTCCCAATTGGGCCGCTGTAAGGGCCGTTTAACATCCCCGGTGGGGCCATGTTGGTGTCTCTGGTCCCAGTTCCTCATGCCAGCTGTTCTTATCATCCCTCGTTCCTCGTTTGTAAAGAGGATTTTTAAGATGGACTCCATTTCGTCCCAAGTATAAATATTAGGCCTGAGGAACTGATCGAAACGTTCTGCAACCCCTAATGGGTCTTCTAATAGCCGTCCCATTTCTTTCTTGAAATCTCTGACGTCCCCAGAATTAAGGGGCACAGAGACAAATCCCACCCCGGGTTGCGGCCCTCCCATGGCAGTTTCTTTTAATGGGTACAACAAATTTTCCTCCTCTCTTTTTGTGGTTTGGCTTCTAGTTACTCTTGGGCTAGGAGGAGAAGTGTCCCCTTCAGATTGTGGAGGGACGGTAGGAGGAAGATCCTGATCTGAATCTTGAAACGGCGGAGGAGGTGGAACATAGGGTGTCGGGGGCGTCGGTAGCTTGTCTTCACCCCCCTTCCTCCTTCTGTTATTTTTCTTTTCTTTCAATGGGAATAAATTAACAGACTGGGCCGTACCCAGGATCCACAAAAAGGCATATTCACTCTCCTCCTTATTAAATGGCTGCCTGTTGTTCACATATATATTTCATTGTTGGCATATCCAATCTTCAAAAGATCCACAAATTGGCCAATATAAGTCCTTTCTTATCTGTTTTTCCTCCCCAAATCTCCATACAGTAATTGATCATTTTTTTCCTTCGATCTCCCTTTCCGGGAGGGGGAATCATCCCAATGTTGAATCATTAATCCTAATGGGCTATCCGGGGGTATCGGGGAGCCCACCCCTACCCTGCTTCTCCTGTATGGGACCAGAAGCCTTACTCTCCTTCTGGCCCATCTTCCAAGAGTGCCTTCTTTCGTTCTCAAATCACTCGCTTCCCTCTATTCGTGGCCCACGTCCTCGCGGACAATGGGAACCGCACTACTAAGAGGTCCACACTCGCTTTGCCCGGTGGACTACTAAGTCCGGTGGATGTCTCAATCACTCGCACTCCGGGTACCCAATCCCCGACCAGACGGCAACCACTATATACTTACTCTCTCTGGAGTCTTCGCCTGGCTCTTCGTGCACAAAAATTACGGGGAACTGCAGTATCTTTCTTTTCTTTTTGCTTTCCTATCTCCGTTCGGAAAATCCAGTTAAACCTAAGTTGAACTCTCCTCCGGGACCATCTGAGAATGGGGCGCCCTCCCAGAGTCGAAATCCGAGTTAGCTTTCTGGATCCGAGTCATGGCACCAAAATTGTTATAGTTGAATTAAGACAAATAAAGTCTCAAATGGTTCATTAAAAGTTTATTTAAGATAGGAAAGCAAAAGCAGCGCTGGGCGGCCGGGAAGTCGCAGCTTCACCGAGGCTTGCAAAAGTTTGGGTAATTTAGGCAGTCTTTTATACCCTTCTTGAAGTCTGACTTGTTAATTTCGGCAGTTACATAAACAAGATAACAACATCTGTTAATCTTAAGTAAGATAAAGCAAAGGCAAAGGTCATTATGATAACATAGTATTTCACTCGACAGACGACACTACAACCTTGGGATAAGACCGTGCCACATTCCTTCTTAAACAGGATGATTTGTGCCTGGAATAATGAGGCTGTCTTCTCCTTGTATCCTTTTGTTTGATCAGCAAATTGTTCTTCATATATGACACCAATGAGCAATTGTTACCTTTGTTTGAATTGTTAAAAGGAGGTGCAGATCTGAATGAACCGTGTGTCTTAATACCAGAAGCCAAACAAGCATTACAGGAAGTGGAATATGCCATTCAACGACATCAGGCTCTTCATAGGGTTGAAGGACTGGGCCTTATACTGTTTATAGTAGACGGGCCATGTCATCCACACATTATAGAATGGCTGTTTTTGCCAAATCAACCATCCAAAACAATTGTGACCCATGTAGAGATGATATCTGTATTAGTTTGTAAAGGTAGAAAGAAAATAATTCAGTTACAGGGACAGGAACCAACAGAAATCCATATACCTTTAACTCACGAGCATTTTGAGTGTTGTATGGCAAACTGTGTATTGTTGCAAGATTCCTTATTACAGTTTGAAGGACAAATATTGTTTCAGTATCCTCTACATAAGATGTTTGCTGTATGTAGAGAGATGGACTTGCGAGAGCAACCTCAATGTTCTAAGACTCCGGTGCAAGGTCCCACAATTTTCACCGATGGATTGGGACGCACTGGAAAAGCAGCTGTAGTATGGTATAAAAAACAATTGATGGAATGAACACGTGCAAGTTGTTCAAGGGTCACCACAGATTGTGGAACTTGCAGTTGTGGTTTGTGTGTTTGAACGATGGCCAGAACCGATTAATATTATAACTGATTCGCAATACATCTGTGGGGTGATTCAAAGGTTGGAAAATGCATGGCTAAAACAGGTTGATAATGAACAATTATTTTTGTTGTTTTAATGATTGTTATGGTTAATTAATACTAGACAACGTGGTTTTTTTTATGCAATGCATATTAGATGGCATACCAACTTCCCTGGATTTATAGTTGAAGGGAACATACAAGCAGATCTGTTGACATTACCTGCATGGCTTCCCCCAGTGCCTGACATGTTACAACAAGCAATGTTATCTCATCAATGTTTTCATCGATCTGCCAAATCTCTACGTAGACAATTTAACTTATCATGGTCACAAGCAAGACAAATCGTGCAAGCTTGTGCTGATTGCCAGTAATTCGCACAAGGTCTGCATGATGGTGTAAACCCACAAGGTTTACAAGTGCTAGAGTTATGGCAAATGGATGTTACACATATTCCAGAATTCGGTAGACAAAAATATGTACATGTTGCTATTGACACATGTTCACATGCTTTATGGGCAACTGCACTTTGTGGGGAAACGGCACAGGACGTTATTACACATCTTTTAGGCTCTTTTGCCATTTTAGGAATACTAAAGCGCATAAAAATTGATAATAGGCCTGCATATATTGGTAATAAACTGGCACAATTTTTTCAACAGTGGGGAGTGGATCATATTTTTGGCATCCCACACTCCCCGCAGGGTCAAGCCCTTGTAGAACAAATGCATTCCACATTAAAGCATATGCTAGAAAAACAAAAAGGGGGAATGCAAGGAGAAACGCCGCAACGATGATTGTATAAGGCAGTTTATACTCTTAACCATCTAAATCTGTTTGACCAAGAGAGTGAACCTGCGATAGTTTGTCATTTTGGGTCCAATAGCAGTACTATGTTGTCAGGTCCTAAAGGACGACCTAAAGTCTGGGTAAAAATCATTGGAAACACAAAAATGGGAAGGGCCATTCAAATTAATAACTTGGGGGAGAGGATGTGCTTGTGTTGGTGTTGGGACACAGTGGATACCTGTGTGGTGTGTACGGCCATGTTTGAATCCACCAGAGGGGGAACATCAAGATTTGAACACAGAGCAAGATCGTGATGAGTTCCAGCAGGAAGTATAAAAAAAACTCGGCAAGGATCGGCAGCAGGAATGGTAAGTTCTGCAGCCGGGTACCAGCTCGAGGCAGGCAGTGAATCCCCTATGTTATAAATGACCACTCTGCTAGTCCAATTCAGCAGTGAGGTTCTTTATTGTCGGGTACGAGGCATTTTAAGCAATACAGCGCGCTGGAGACACGGGAGATATTTCTGCCATAAACGTGCCCAACTCATCAGTCACGGGTCCTGGTTTATATACGGTTAAATAGTACATATTCATGTGGTTACCCGATACGCCTATACATATGCATCACCTATCCCTGCTTTGTATTAAAATTAAGTCTCCTCCCAGTCACACTTGCGCAGTGTCCTTTGGTGGTGGTCTCTGGTGGTCATGAGGATGAAGTAAGTAGTCATCCTCAGGGTTGAACATTTTACCTTTCGGCTTTGCTCATGCTCAGTCGTGCCTTTTTTGCCTCTTGCCACTTCTGCATACCGGAGCTTACCTTGGTTTTTCTTTATCTCCTGCTCCTACCCTCCCTTATATTTTAATGGTTCTGGACGGTGTCTTTTGTTGACAGTGTCCTTGGCTAAAAGATAATCTGTTTCTTCATGAACAGTTACAAATCTAGAGATCCCCCCTTTTCTACATCACTAATAAATCCCTTTACTATTTCTATAACTACAATTAGGGAATGTACTTATTTTCCCTATGATTAGCAGTACTTCTAACGAAGTGCAGCACATTGCTTTAATTGTTAAGGCTAAATATTACATTCGTACAAGGTTACAGATATAATGATACATGACACTGAGTTGCAAAACTACATTCGCGCACAGTGAAGTCTTGCATAGATGTCAAGACTGTAGCTTCCATTAGGTGCTTCAGCTACAGATAAACACTTATTCAAATATGCCCTTTTCTTCTTTCTGTTATTTTGACACAAATCTTTAATATCTATTCTCACACCTAGGAGCAGCAAGCTCAAGAGAGAACCCCATCAGGGCTACTCTCGTAAACCCCGGAAGTGGCAGATGTCACGTGGGCGGCTGATGGCACAGGGGGGCGGTCCCGGCAGCAGCCGCGGGAGTTTTAAAATGTCTCCTTGGGAGCTTGCCTCATGGGAAGAGCATGGCTCCGCAGTTACCTGAGCGCGGTGAACAGGAGCAGGCAAACAGGTGCGTGGCTCGTCAGAAAAGCACAGCTTGGCAGTTTGCCAAGGCAGTTTGCCAAGGCAGGGCGAGAAGGAGAGTGTAGGGGCTCATAGCAGGCCATGGATCCTGAAAAGGAGACGGCTGGCTTCAACCTCAGTAATATCAAAGTATCCCTGTGAGAAGAAGACCATGAGAAAGAAGAAAAGCAGGATTGCAGGTGTACAGATTAGAGGAGCTGGGAAAGCATGGGGGAGGAAGTCAGCACAGAAGAATGTGTACACAAGTAAAGCAAGCTAATTAGCAAGTAGAAGCTATGTATTCACAGCGCACGGATAGGCCTATATAAGAAAGCTTGACACAAGCAATAAATGTCGACTTTTGCACATCATATTGGTGTTCGTGTCATCCGGTCCCCGCAGCGCTGCAGGCAGGCGCAACAATTGGTGAAGAATGCGGGCAACGCATTGGGCAATTTGAACAACTCAAGAAGCTTAGCTGACTTGAATAATTCGAGAAATCCGAGAGCCTGTGCTTCATAGCTTCGGTAAGAAGCTTTTTACATTTGAAAAAAAAAGCGGGATGGTGCTGGCTGGTGATACCAGTACGCCAGATTGCCAGAGAAAGAGGCAAGGGTGCCCGAAAGAGGCAGGAATTTGTGAGCTCACGTGAATCCAGCACAAAATAATGGTATATACGGTATCCATACAAGAAAATGCAGCTTTAAAATGCTTGTTTAAATTAACACGAATGGAAATGAAGTTGTTAGTATCAGAGAAAGAATTTAAGATGATAAAGCATATGCTAAAGAAAAGAAGAATTAAATATGAAAAAAGCAATGGTATGCCTGCGGAATCTCCGCGTGTTTTTGATATCTCATTTTGGAGAGAAGCAGGAGATTTGCTTTTTGAAAAGGCTTCAGAAGGAGGTGTAAATGCTATGCGAATTCTAACAACGTGGGGATTGATTCATGAGACTTTAAAAGATTCACGGGCTGAAGAACAAGTAGCCCAAACCACACAAAGCAGTCTCTTGAATGGTTATACCCCGCCCCCCGAACAGCGTTTGTCAGGGGTAATTTATGACAAGGCATTGGTGCCTACAGAAGAAGGTTTTATATTAGAGGGTACTCAGACAGATGTTAGTGATGAGGAAGAAGATCAGTCCTTGTCTGAGCAGGAATCTGAATGTGCTATAATGATATCATAAAAGTTTTAAGCAAGCAACAACAAAAAAAAAGTTATACGTACTCAATGCAAAACCGAATGTGATAGATACAGCAGCAGTGATGAAGAAAAAAGACAAAAGGTTAAAACCTGATAAGGAAGGGGACAATATTAGAAACGGATGGACAAAGATAAAATTAGATGCAATTAAGGAAGGAGAGAACGTGGAAAATGTATTAAGTGGACAATTGGTTATTCTGTATGATTGTCAGCAGTCAGCATCAATGATTTTAACCTCCCCCCCAAAAAATTGTTATGGAGAGAGAAGTTTATGGAATTTACAGAAGTAAAGGCAGTACAAAATTTAGGACGCCCACAAGAAGACCCATTGTTTGGGGTAGGAACGGATCATTGCGCGGGAACGGGTCCGTTTGCCGACCCACGGGCACGGTCGGGGCTGTTGCCGGACATTTTAAGAGAAACGGGAAGAATGGCGCCCAGAGCATTGTTAACTTTACCCGAAACGGGCAAACAGCCGGTCTCTTTTACATCCATGCGACAGGGAAACAACGAACCATCTCATAGAGACGCTGTTGCATCCCACCGACTCCAGTAAATCGGAACCCGGCCCGGGCGCAGTGAGTACTGCCCCCGCTCCGCACCCTCCCCGCCCCCCCCAGCGAGGGAATCGGCCCGGAACTGCGGTCAGCGCGGGAGCGGCCCTGCCCTCAGGCACAGCAGCCTTATTAACCCCTACCGTTCACCTTGTCCCTCCAGGGGTTCAACCGTCCCTCTTTGAAATGGGAATTGATTCACAGCTTTTTGCACACCAAGGTTGTTTGAACAGGACTGATGAAGAGCGGCCCTGGAACCAGCACGAGATATCCGACGCCATTTATTAACTGCGTTTGCAACATTGAGGCGTTTTGCAACTCTAAAACAGATAATGGTCCGGGCTATGTGTCAAATTTATGTAGATAAAGCTTTAAGACCTTTTAGAAGTAAACGTCTATAACTTTTGGAGTATCATTACATGGATGATATTTTAATAGCTGGAAAAGGGAACCTGGACACTGTTAAACACAATGTCAGTCATTAGAATCTTTTAAATTGCAAATTGAGCCAGAAAAGGTACAAAGTGTAGCACCATGGAAGTATTTGGGATGGAAAATGTTAGATAGCACAATTGAACCTCAAAAAATGTCAATCAGAGTGAATGTTCAAACACTTAACAATGTGCAAATTTTATTGGGTCAGGAACTTAATAGGGATAGACAATCAGACTTTATGACCATTATTTGAATTAACAGCTCCAAGAACCTTAACCAGAGAAGTTGACCAAGCCTTACGGAAAATAGGACTAATGCTAAGTAAAAGGCAGGCCCATCATATGGTGTTTGAACAACCTATACAATTCTTAATTGTTAACAATGATGTTCAACCTATAGGAATAATAATGCAATGGATTGAAAGTGAAACAGAAACAGACAAATTAAAAATTTTAGAATGGCAATTTTTGCCTCATCAACCTCAAAATACTTCAAAATAAATAAAAACCTCAAAAAACCTCAAAATAAACGTCGACTTTTGCACATCATATTGGTGTTTGTGTTGTCCGGTCCCTGCAGTGCTGCAGGCAGGCGCAACAGGTGAGGGCGAGCAAGGAGGAAACACCGGTAATAGCATGGTGGCCACTCACCAGAAAACCAAGTCTTCCCTTTGTACTGCTCCAACTACACCCGAGGCAGCCTCACAGACTGAGCACTAATGGGTGCACGCTGCCACCCAGGTACTGGGCTGCAGGACGTGCCACCCTCCCGCACTGGTACCTGACACCAGGGACAAGGTCACTTGTGGGGGCTGTGCTCTGGTGGAGGAACTCCTCTGCCTGGTAACCAAGCTTAGAGAGGAGGTCGCCAGGCTGAGGACTATCAGTGAACGTGAGCAGGAAATAGACTTCTGGTTTAATGCTCTGTGCTCCCAGTCTCAGCCCAAACAGACAGAAGTGCCTGGTACAAAGGTGGACATCCCACCCCGTAGGTACTCAACTGAGGAAGGCAACCACACAAGCGAAGCAGAATGGCAGCAGGTTCCTGCTCATCACGGCAGGCGCACCTCCCCCATACCAAATCTGGCCCCACAGGTTCCCTTACAGAATAGATATATAGGTCTGCAAGTGGAACCGAACCAAATTACTGAAAACACTCACAGCCTGGAAACGTTCCCCAGGCCAAAAAAAAAAAGAAGCCTTCAATCAAAACAGCTTCTGTTAAAAAGAAGAGGAGGGTTGTAGTTATTGGTGACTCCCTCCTTAGGGGCACGGAGGGATCGATATGCAGACCTGACCCACTGCAGAGGGAGGTCTGCTGTCTACCTGGGGCCTCGGTCAAGGATGTGACCAAGAAGCTTCCCAAACTGGTCAAACCCATAGATTACTACCCCCTGGTAGTCTTCCAATTAGGAAATAGTGAAAGATCTACCAAAACCCTAAAGGCTATTAAAAAGGACTTTAAAGCTCTAGGACAAATGGTTAAGGATTCAGGAGCACAGGTGGTCTTCTCCTCTGTCATAGGGAATGATGAGAGAAGGAGCCACAAATTAAATAAATGACTGAGAACATGGTGCGAAGAACAAAACTTTGGGTTCTTCGACAATGGGTTGGCATGCATGCCAGGCCTGCTGGCAGGTGATGGGGTGCACCTGACCCCCAAGGGCAGAAGGACTTTCTCAAAGAAGCTTATAGGGCTAATTAAGAGGGCTTTAAACTAGATTGGAAGGGGGAGGGGAACAGCAGCCATGCTAGTAGAATTAAATATGGGGACAACACCCCAGGACCTGAGTGGCACGGTAGCCTAGGATCTCCAGCTAGATGGACAGTAAAAGAGGGGGTGACAACAGCTCATCTGAAGTGCATTTACAGTAATGCACACAGCATGGGGAACAAACAGGACAAGCTGGAAGCTGTGGTTAGGCAGGGCGATTATGATATAATTGCCATCACGGAAACATGGTGGGATGACTCGCACGACTGGAGTGCTTCCATAGATGGCTATAAGCTATTTAGGCGGGACAGACCAGGAAAGAGAGGTGGTGGGGTTGCTCTATACGTCAAAGAGTGCTTGAACTGTATAGAACTCAGTAATAGCGATGATAAGGTAGAGTGTCTATGGGTTAAACTCAGTGGTGTGAGTGGTAACACAGATATTGTGGCGGGAGTCTGCTATCGGCCACCCAACCAGGTTGAAGAGACTGATGAGCTCTTCTATAAACACCTAGGAAAAGTCTCGCGATTGCATCCTGTCGTTCTTGTAGGGGATTTTAACCTTCCAGATGTCTGCTGGAAGTACAACACAGCAGAAAGGAAGCAGTCTAGGAGGTTCATAGAGTGTATGGATGATAACTTCCTAACCCAACTGGTAAGTGAACCGACTAGAGAGGGTGCCCAGCTGGACCTGCTGTTTGTGAACAGAGTGGGCCTCGTGGGAGAGGTGACGGTTGGAGGACGCCTGAGACACAGAGATCACGAGATGGTACAATTCTCGCTTTTTGGGGCAGTGAGGAGAGGGGTCAGCAAAACTGCCACCCTGGACTTCCGGAGGGCAGACCCTGAACTCTTCAGAAGGCTGCTTGATAAAGTCCACTGAGAGGTGGCTCTTAAGGACAAAAGGGTGCAAGAGGGCTGGACGCTCCTCAAGAAGGAAATCCTGGCAGCACAAGAGCAGGCCATCCCCATGTGCCGTAAAACAAGTCAGCAGGGAAGAAAATCAGCTTGGATGAGTAGGGAGCTTTGTAGTGATCTCAGAAAAAAGAAGAAAGTTTATGAGCTTTGGAAGAGGGGGCAGGCGTCCCAGGAGGACTACAAGGGTGAGGTGAGATCGTGTAGGGAAAAAAATCAGAAGGGCTAAAGCCCAACTAGAACTTCAACTGACCAGTTCGGTCAAAGACAATAATATATCAGCAGCAGCAGGAGGACAAAGGAGACTCTCACTCCCTTGCTGGGTGCAGAAGGGACAGTAGTAATGAGGGATGAGGACAAGGCAGAGGTGCTTAACGCCTTCTTTGCCTCAGTCTTCAACTCCAAGGAGGAATGTCCTAGGGATACTCAGCCCCCTCAGCCGGGAGATGGTGGGAATGAAGCTCCAGCTGTTTGGGAGGACTTGGTTAGTGACTTGCTCGGCCACTTAGACACACACAAATCCATGGGGCCAGATGGGATCCATACGAGGGTTTTAAGGGAACTGGCAGAGGTCCTCGCCAAACCCCTTTCCCTCATCTACCAGCAGTCCTGGCTGACTGGGGAAGTGCCACTTGACTGGAGACTGGTGAATGTTGCGGCCATTTACAAGAAGGGTCGAAGGGAAGATCCGGGGAACTACAGGCCTGTCAGTCTGACCTCGGTGCCAGGGAAGGTCATGGAGCAGATTGTCTTGAGTGCTATCATACAGCACACGTGGGACAACCGGGTGATCAGGCCCAGTCAACATGGGTTCACCAAAGGCAGGTCCTGCCAGACCAACTTGATCTCCTTCTATGACAAGGTGACCCTTTTAGTGGATGAGGGAAAGGCTGTGAATGTGGTGTACCTGGACTTCAGTAAAGCCTTTGACACCGTTTCTCACAGTATCCTGCTGGAGAAACTGGCTGCCATCGGCGTGAACAGGCACACCCTTTGCTGGGTTAAAAACTGGCTGGATGGCTGGGCCCAAAGGGTTGTGGTAAATGGAAGTAAATCCAGTTGGAAACTGGTCACGAGCGGTGTTCCCCAGGGTTCAGTGCTGGGTCCAGTCTTGTTTAACATCTTTATCAATGATCTCGATGAAGGCATTGAGTGCACCCTTAGCCAGTTTTTGGATGACACCAAACTGGGTGCAAGTGTGGATCTGCTTGAAGGAAAGGAGGCTCTGCAGAGAGATCTGGACAGGCTGGATCGATGGGCTGAGACTAACGGGATGAGGTTTAAGAAGGCCAAGTGCAGAGTCTTCCATTTAGGTCATAACAACCCCATGCAGCAATACAGGCTTGGGGAAGAGTGGCTGGAGAGTTGTCTGGCAGAGAAGGACCTGGGGGTGTTGGTTGACAGCCAGCTGAACATGAGCCAGCAGTGTGCCCAGGTGGCCAAGAGGGCCAATGGCATCTTGGCCTGTATCAGAAACAGCGTGACCAGCAGGAGCAGGGAGGTGATTGAGCCCCTGTACTCAGCACTGGTGAGGCCACACCTCGAGTAGTGTTCACTTTTGGGCCCCTCACTATAAGAAGGACATTGAGGTGCTGGAGTGCGTCCAGAGAAGGGCAGCAAGGCTGGTGAGGGGGCTGGAGAATAAGCCCTATGAGGAGAGACTGAGGGAATTAGGGTTGTTTAGCTTGGAGAAGAAGAGGCTGAGAGGAGACCTCATCATTGTCTACAACTACCTGAAAGGAGGTTGTGACGGGGTGGGTGCTGGGCTCTTCTCACAAGTGACAAGCGATAGGACGAGAGGAAATGGCCGCAAGTTGTGCCAGGGGAAGTTTAGACTGGACATTAGGAAGAATTTCTTTACTGAAAGAGTGGTCAGGGAATGGAACAGGCTGCCCAGGGAGATGGTGGAGTCACCATCCCTGGAGGTGTTTAAAAAAACGCGTGGATGAGTTTCTTAGGGACATGGTTTAGTAGGGAGACAGGCACGGTTGGACTCAGTGATCTCAGAGGTCTCTTCCAACCTTATGATTCTATGATTCTATAATGGATCCCTCCACAGCAATATCAAATAACCCCTTTTCTACATGTTTAGTAGGAGTGCCTGCAGACCAATGGCCTGTGCCGACGTCGCTACAGAAAGTGTTCTTCCAATGTCATGGCTTTGTAATGTTTAATTATAGTGGGACAAATCAATCTTTTGTGCAAAATGTAAATTCATCTTTGGGGATATATAGAAATAGTAGTAAGTGGTCCAATAGTACAACAACAAACAGGAGTTGCAGGATGTTGTGAGCTAGGCTGCTGGTGTGTGTGCTAGAGTGTATGCGCGGTAGATGCAGCGGTGCCAGCGTATGTATTTTGCTATGTGTGTTCTCCATCTGCGCAGAACATGCACTGTGGTTTTTGACTCCTGAAAATCTCGGACTTTCTGTGATCTACATGGGCAAACACCTGAATCCTTCAAATGCTCTGAAGACAAAACTTTCAGCTGGATAAAGAGGAGAAGCACAGTCAGCCAAGTCCTAGACCCAGGAGATCTTGAACTGTCAAATTCTCACTAATTTGACTGACACACAGAGGAAAGGGACCCTACGATCTGACCCAAAGTGAATGTGAGTAACAAGTGACCATCATCCCTAGAAATGAATTACACTGTATTATGCAAATCTCTTGTTTTGGTACATTGCTATAAAGGACTACATAAAGCTGAGCAAAGCTTTACTTTTTGTACTGCCCTCCCAACCTAATTCCTTTATAATTTTTTTAGAGCATTGAGGTTGAACATTTTGTAAAATTGCATCTACATTGTGAGACTGCCAAGATTTTCTGCTTTCCCCAAGATTTTAAATCTTATAACAGAGGTTCTTTGCATTATGGCAAATAAAATAGAAACCAGCATCACTGAAAAGTTAAGAGAAAAAAAGGGAACTATTTCCTTTCATATTTCAAGAGCATAATTGAGTATTAGGTGAAGTTCTGCCTAAGCAGCACTCTCTGCTTGCAAAGTGCTGAGGCAAGCAGGACACAGCAGCTCGCAGCTAGTGTAATGACTATTTTATTGCAATTATATAATAATAGGTGTACCAGTACCAATGTTCAGATTTTAGGAGGGGCAGAAAAGGCCACCACAAATCACACTAACCTGTCTGAACTTAAAGTTCTGGAAGTGAAAGTTGAGGAAACATCTTCTCCTGCTTAGAGACAGAAGAAAAAATAATTTCTTTCCTCAGTACTCTAACCTGTGCGTGGGGAGTCCTCGGAGGCCCCACGATCTAGATGTATGCTAGTTTTCCCAAATAAGTATTCATAAGTAAACTAGATGTTATAATAAACACAAGTGCCAAGGTACAATGAAGTAAGTGAAAGCCTGTTGTTATTAAATACCCTTTCCTATATGCTACTCAGAAAATTTACCTTTATCTTCCATGATGATTTTGTCACATTGCACTTCCTTGTTCTTTGTGGCTCCATTAAAGGTTTGCATCATTTTTTCTACAAAGCGATCATTACCTGGACTGTTTTTGCAAATGTCAGCATAAACCCTATTCCACTTCCTCAGAAAAGGAAAAAAAAAGGGTGCATTGACTTTCTGGAAAATATCTACATTCAACTTCTCAGTGTATTTAACTACAAGTTGAAGAGGTGGGGATATTCCATGTCATAAATTTACTGCTTGGGGTTTTTTTGATTGTTAGATTTTATTTCACTCTGTATTGCCTTTCAGCAGCCAATTCTGACCTTGTGATGCTGCTCTAAAATAGGAATGGCCTGCAGCAGTAGGCATCAGCAAAAATCCCTACTCCAATGTCCTTTGTGCTTTTGTGGAATTCAGAGGAGTTCAGAAGTATGTAGCTCTTGCCACTTGGGAGCGAATGTCAACGCATCCAAGAGACAAAACCAAAACTACTACCTTTCTATTTGATCCAGCCTTGAGGTTATGTAGGAATGGTCAGTGGGAATTGTGTAACTTTTTCTGTTACTTTGGTTTCAATATTCTAACAGCAGATGTATATTATACCCAGTCTCAGTCCACCAACAGGTTGCTGTGCTCAGGAAGAGTCGCTGTCTGTTCCTATACAGTTGGCAATATATGCTGCATACACCAGCCAAGTCTGATTCATAGGATGCTTTTCCTCTTCCTTCTTCCCCAAAATCACATCCGTGTGATTCACAGACAGTGGGGGGTTGGAGTCCTATCATGAACTTTGTGTGTATACTAGCAGAAAAATCTCTCTTATTTATTTTTGACTGCCCAGCTGCAGTATACTGCATCTCTGGCTTTGGGGCTTACATCTACAAAAGCTGTGTGACTAGTCCCTCAATCTGACATCTGTTATGAAGAGAACTTTGCTGCACTCTGTCCCAGTTCCATTCCTAGGAGCAAGCCAAAAAACATGCATTTTGGGTTAACTCCCTGCCAAAGTTCATGGTAGTCCAGGGAAGAGACACTGAAGTGGAAAAACACTGGATGCAATAAAGGTGAGACACAATATTTTAACAGGCAAGGTCATGTGTGGTGGGGTGAGGTTTCTACTAACTAGAAGTGCTGTGAAGAACTTCCCAGGAAGCCCAGGCCTGGCTAATTTCTTTGTATCTTTGCTATTAAGAAATGATTAGCTGCAAAGCTACACACAAGAATCAGTGCAGAGGTCTGCAATTTCTTACTGTTTTCCTCAATTTTAAATTGTGTTATTCATGTATACCATGCTTCTCCATCTTCTGTTTCCCAATCCCTTGTGTGTTCTCATCACCACCCCCTGCTTTTGCTTCTCTGCCTTAGTTTATCGGTGAAAGAGGGTATGAATTGGATCAACAAGATAAGAGTTGTAAGGAATTTAGGCTGTCTTGTCAAAAGAGAGGCCCCAGCCCAATATGGCTTTAAACAAAGGAGAAATGGCAAATTGTAAGTCAGAACACTGAACCTATGTGTGAGCAGCCTGTTCAGGACTGTCATCAGCAGAAATCGGGTGTGCTGAGCACACTACATGCATGGACATAACTACCAATATACATACTGAACTCTTCCAGCATCTTCTGATTCTACAGACATGACAACAGATGGCTGTCATGGTCAAGACAGACAAAGAACAACAATAATTCCTATTTTGCAGATCAAAAATAAGCACCACTTTATTAAAACAATGTCTGTCTTTTATATGCTCTATGTAGTATAAACAGATGTGTTATTGGCTAATATTCAACCCCGTTTGCTTAACATTCTTCTGTGCCAACTTCCTCCCCCATGCTCTCCCTGTTCCTCAAGCCTGCACACCTGCAATCCTCCTTTTCTTCTTTCTCATGGCCTTCTTCTCACGGGAATACTTTGATATCACCAAGGTCAAAGCTAACCGTCTCCTTTTCAGGATCCATGGCCTGCTGTGAGCCCCCATAGATGGCATATCCAATATCCATATGGTTTCTGTCTCTGTGAGGTAAATATCCACTCTCCTATCTAAGTCTTCTTTCGTCAGTTCTTCTTTTATCTCCTCTTGCCTCACCTGCACATCTGAAAAATTATATGAGATTAACAAGCAAGACCTTTTCTGCTCTAAATTTAAAAGAAGATAAATTAATTCTGGAAGTATTCTAATGATCGGGAGCCAAGATTTGTGAGGCACTGAGTTCCTTCAAAGTGCTGGGCATTTCGCATCCACAGACTGCAGTGCCTCACAAATCACAGTGCTCCAAAGAGCAGTTTGAATCTATAGTTATACAGTGTATGTTCTTTACCAGATAAGCAAACAGCTGTGTTTTGTCGAGAGCCAGGTTTCACGACTCCATATAGTATGGACTCAGTTGTTGATGCATTTGATATAGAAGTGCTGCTTCCGCATGTCCTTCAGTAACAAAGAAATAAGCAGAAATAGTACATGAGAGTCTAGATATCAGTTAGCAAAGCACTACAAAACCAGCAGCGTTGTTATCAGGACAAACCACAGAAGACTTGATAGGACATACAGGCCTGCTTGCATTGTAGAAGTCATAAAAGGCTTAGGAAAGAAAATAATGAAATGGTTTGAGAAAGAATTAAAAAGGAAGAATCCCTCTGACAGCATATCCTGAGGCATTAAATAGCTGATGGAAAGGAAGCTGTTGAGCTCTCAGATTCATTCTTAGCATACAGTAATATGAAGTGTTGGCTACCTACTGTGTGATAATGCATCCCCACAAATAACACTGTTCTTGACTAGAATTTAGATCCTTTGGTCCTTTGCCTGTGCTGAAATGTCTTTGAAATGCACAAGAAACTCATTTGAAGGGATTAGCTTGTTAAAAAAATAGTTAATGTTAGAGGGGATTGTTCTGATAACTAGAAGTAAAATTCAAACCTTAGATATAGTTGGGAGGTCTGTCAGCAGATTTTCTCTTCCTCAAAAGCTAAATGTGAGAAATTATAAATATACAAAAGGCATTTGAAAAAGATTATTTTAAAGATTTGTATTTAAAACTGAAGTTATTTTTTTCTTTTAATGAAAAGCTTGTCTCCAAAAAGGATGCACTTATTTTTCAGAAGATACCTTGTGTTCTTAAGTCCTTTTTTTTGTGTATATTTGCCCCTGGTTAATATCTCTACCTCTAGGATTATCCCTTACAGTAGCCACCCTAGGAAACTTGACAAAAAGATGATTTTCAAAGAGCAATCTCTTCTCAGAAATCACAATGGCATTAACTTTGCCAAATAAAACAGTAAGTAATGCTTTTCTTTACTTAACTAATATTTCTTTCCAGTGCAAACTTTACTCATATTTTAGTCCCTTTGACTAAATAAATAGCATCTCCTCTCCATACAATTTGGATGTGTACACACCACTTGATAGTGATATACTTCATTACTTTTCTTTTTAAACAGTTATTTACCTTCTTTTCCATGACTTAATTGAATTTATCAGCCTGAAGATAAAACAGCTGCAGTTCATTGACATTGTTTATTCCCTTTGTACTGAAGGTTTATAAACAAAAGCTAGTAAGTAGTGAAACATGTAATTTAGCAGTTTTAACTCAAAAATTTTTGTATAAGGACATTTTTTTAAATGGATGCACATAATCAGACAGAGGTAACTTGCTTAAATTAGTTTAAAAGAGAGGAGTCTTATAATGTAAACATAATTTTTATATTTGAGCTGAAAGAGTCAAGTTTTTAAAAAAGATTGTCTGTACTTAATAAGATTCATTAAAAGAGACAAAATACTTTAAAATAAATGTGTAACTCTTCAGTGAAACTAGACCTTTTGTTTCCAAAGCATTTTCCCATATCCACCCACGGCTAAGCAGGTATTAAATACATTCCAGTTTTTAAAAAACACAAGCTTGGGGAAGGCAGAGCGCATCTGCAGTAGCTAATGGGAGTATATTAATGAGCTGCAAATGCCCCTTCTCAGCTGTACAGCCTTGCTCAGATAACCAGGACACAACCTCCTTTACCTTTAAGACAATGTTTTGTCACGTATCTCTGTATAGGTTCTACTACAACTTTGTGTGTCGGCCTAACCGGTACAAACCCTGCAGTTTGGATGTCTGCATCACTGAATTGCAAAGTATGTATCACCATCTCTAAAAATGGTCCATTCTGGTATGTTCCATAAAAAGTGAATGTGGTTTTGGAAGGAGAATTGAATAAATTTAGAACTGTCACAGGAGTGTGTGCTGCAGTCTGCTCTCACCTGTACATTTCAGTATCACAGCAGTAGTTCTGACATACAAGTACTGACAAATTCCATTTATTCTACTTGTTATTATTCCTCAGATTTTAAATGACAACTATGGTTGGCACTTTTCTGTATTTTGACAACAGAGTATAAGTATTAGCTCTGCACAATTATTCCAGCTCCCAGTCTCTCTGAGGAGCGCTGTGTGGCCGCTGCAGGGTGTCACGGTCCACTCAGGGACTTGTGATGATTCGTTTACCTTGATCTCGAAGCGCAAAATTAAGGCAGCCGAAATGCCAAGGGGTTATAATTCAATCAAAGAGAAACTTTATTATTTTTTCCCGTAAAGCGGCACGCGATAGACAAAGTGGAGAAAAGGGGAGGAAAAGGAGGAAAGAGGATTATAGCTACCACCACGGGTCCAAAGGCGTCCCTATGGTCCCAGGCTCCGAGCAGCGTCCTGCCGGTCCTCAGTCGAGACTTGTCGTCACGACGGGCGATCTGTGATCCAGAGGTGGGGAGATCTCAGCTGGGGTTCGGTTAGGAACCATCTTTTATGCTCAGCAACAGCACCTTGCACCTCCTCTCTCCCATGGATTGAGGCCAATCTCCGCCTTCATTTCGCAATCCAGGTTGAACTGCGCAGGCCCCAAAAGTTCTCGCTTCGCTTGTCAGAACTCGTCTGCGCCTGCGCCACCTCGTGTTCGGGGGTCTTCTGCTTCCTCACCTCATCTTCCTCTCGTGACCGCTAGGTGACCGGAAGACCCTCTGCGAGCCTCTGCGCATGCTCTTCCCTTGTTGGCGTTGGGTCAAGGAGGAGGTGGGGTAACTTTGGCTGAGGTAGCAGGTGAAATCCATCTTCTGGACAGCATCTATTCAACTTTTTCTTAGATGTTACTTGCAGTCCTTGGTCACGGCGACTGCTTGTTCCAGGCAGTGCCTCCATCTCGGGTCATTGCTCCTTGGTCTTTCTCCGAGTTCCTGATGGCGATGTTGAGACAAGTACCGTTCTTCGGACCGACTCTTACACAGGGCAGGTACCCTGCAGGATGGGATTGAAGAGACAGCATATCAATTTACCTTGAGAATGAACCTGAACTTACACTCACTCCTGCTGTCTGATGCATGGAAAAAGAAGCGAAAAAGAGAAAGCCAGGTCCCGATGCCCCACAGCTAGCACTTGATGATAAGAGCTTGCCCTGCCCGGGTACAACAGCCTTTGGATCTGAATGGAAGAGTGGATGGGGTGTCACATCCTTTCCTTCGTCATCAAAAACCTGAAGAAATATTTAAATAATGATAATAGTTTCACTGTGTTCCAAACACAAGCAACAGTGACTACACCTGCAACATTTTCTCTTATCTTGAACAGAAGGAAGGCCCCGATGCAGGCAGGAACCTGACAGAATAAGTAGGTAACCCCTCTCTGCAAATGATAACTAATACAAGGTCCAACACAAAAAACCCCAAAACTGTGCCTGTAACTCTTTAAGAAAATCAGCTATGATCACCTTCCAAACAGCTCCCTTCTGAGCTGACACACAGCTACATCCGATGCTGCCAACATTCAAAGCAATTCCACAGATCCTTTTCTGAAAGGCTGGTGAGGGAGATCAGTTTTGCTTTCATATCTTCTACCTAAAAAAATGAGTTCTTTTGAGCACTGAGATCTTGGGACACCATCAGTCTCAGTCAGTCAATAATTGAAAAGTTTCTGTTGCAGATTTCTTCAGTTTCACAAGAAACATGATGTGAACTCACTCTTCACTCTTGCACACTGACATTTTTCAACCAAGGATAAAAAAAGGTGAATGAAGCAATTGAGCTGAGCCTTTTCTTACTGTGACAGGTTAGAACATGTTCTGTACCCATCTCTCTGTCTCTCCCCTCCCACTCTGGATTCCTGAGCTACAGGGTTAGTGTCAGTTTTTTTGTGTTGGACCTCGTATATCGGGACAGGGGTGAGAGGTTTGCATTCCTGCTTTCTCGTTAGGGTTCAGCCTTGAGAAGGTTGTTGCCTTTGCTTGGGCCTTCTTTGGAACTCTCATTATATAGATGGCTGCAAAATATCTGGAAATCCAAACTCTGTTCATGTCACTATCAGAGCCACTTTTCCTTCTTGGTCAACCCTGTTGCCTTTTCTAGCTTGTGTACTCTGTAACAACTACCAGGAGTGGTTTATTGACCAGGACTATCAATGTCACGTTATTAGCACAGCAAAAGCAACAAAGTAAACAATTATGCATCTTTTTTAGCATACCGCTCAAAAAGTTTTATTGTTCGGAGGTATTCAGTAAGGTCTTTGAAAAGGACCCGCAGGTTACGTTATGGGAATCTTCTTTAAACAAAGACACAGATGATGTCATGTAGATTTGCAAGCAAGTTGTTCTCATATTAGGAGGAGAATTGTTACTCTAATATTTTTTTTATTCTTGCAGACTGGTTTTGAACACTAATCATCTTCATTTCAGGATGGATTAAGCTCTTGGATCATTTTCTTTCTCCACAGCTCTTGAACTTCAGACACGCCTTTTCTCTCCTCCTCCTGGTTTAAAAGATTTAAACCATTTAGTGTGATAAGCCTGGTTTGGTGAGAAGTGTCCCTGCCCATGGCAGGGGAGTTGGAACAGGATGGGCTTTAAGGTCCATTCCAACCCAACCCATTCTATGATTCTATGATAATCCTGAAATGATCTAATTCCTCCAGAGAATCTCCGATCAGTGTCTAAGGAGCCGTTCTGGAGTGGTGATCGTAGGGGCAAGGTGGACAGGGGTAGGGGCAGCTCCTGCTCTAAAACAGGAGCCTGAAAGCCATGTTACTGGTGTTTGGTTTCCTGGGGGTAAGCGCACACACGAGGGCTGGTGGGGCAATAGGGGCAGCCTGAGCTGCCCGCGGGGTCGGTGAGGCCGGGGTGAGCCCGCGCCTCCCTCCTTCCTTCCCTCCTGCACCCGGAGCGGCCCCCGCGCTCCCGCACACAGGGAAGGCCGTCCCTGCATGGCGGTCGCGCCGGGCGTCGCGCGGTAACCGTGGCAGCGCGCGCCAAGGTGCGGCGCGGGGATTGGCCGACAGGGATGGCGCCGCCGATTGGCCAGGGCCGCGGCGCGCGGGACGAGCTCCCCGCGCACCCCCCATCCCAGGGCGCCACTCCGCGGGCCCGGCCCCCCCCCTCCCCGGGCCTCGCGCGGGCCCCTCCCATGACCCCGGCCCCCGCGCCCCCTTTGTCACTGAAGACAAAGGCCCTCGGCTCTCGGGGACGCGACACCCGTACAGCTTGGGCAGGTCTGGGCGCTTGCGGGGAGTCCAGGGGTTGGGGTTTTGCCCCGCTTCCGGCTCACTTGAGCCAGCAGAGTTCCGTGCGTGGGGGTTTCCCGTTCGGGACGGGGAAGTGTGGAGAGTTTTAACATGTGTTTCGGTAGGAAACCGGCGACAGCGCGGCGGCTCCTGAGGGAACTGCGGGCTACCCGCGCACCTGCGGGCGGGGCCGGGGCCGAGCGGCGCTCACAGCCATTGCCTTTTAGAGCGCGCGCGTCTCCGCAGCAGCGCCGGGATAGAGCGTGAGTCCGGGCAGGGGTGGCGGGGTCGGCTGCGGGGAGGCGGCACGCGAAGCGCACGCTTGCTGGTTTTCCCTCATTTACGCAGGAGAGCCCTTGCGCTGCGGGCATCGCCCGGCGCCGAGCAGCGCGGGCCTGGGCTGGGAGCCGCGCCCAGAGGAACTCGGGGCACGGCGGCGGGACAGCGCCTGCGCGGCTCAGCGCGTGAGTACAGCCGCGGGAAACGAGCAGCACCAGCGGGCGGTTGGGAAGCGGAGTTCTGCCCAGGGATCGCGGGGCTGGCGCGGGCGAGGGGAGCGGAGCAGAGCCCGGCGCCTCACGCTGACAGCCAGGGGCGGGGCCTGAGCCATGATTGGCTGGCAGAGCGGGCTCGACAGCCTCCTGCTCCCCTGAGTGACAGGTGGGGAGCGGGGACTGCGCCCCTGAGTAACAGGCAGGGGGGCGGGGCCTGGCAGCCTCCCGTGCCCTGCGCGGCGGGAGCGGATCCTGCCTTTGGAGTGACAGGTGGTGGGCGGGGCCAGGAGCCTCTCGTACCCTGAGTGACAGGCGGGGGGCGGGCTCAGCAGTATTCCGCACCTGGAGTGACGAGTGGGGGCGTGGCCTGCATGATGATTGACAGGCGAGAGCGATCTTCGCAGCCTCCCCGGGGGGGCGCTGTGTGCGGTGACGTAGTGCGCCCCTGTCCCTGTTCCGCCGCCCGCAGCCTGTGAGCGCCGGTGTCGCGGCGGCGATGTGAGCCCCCCCCCCCCCCCCGCTGCCGCCGCCGCCCGCGGAGCGACCATGGCGGAGGTGAGAGCGCGGCGGGGCGGGCGCTGCCCAGGAACTTGTTGCGCGGGGCTGCGGCTGGGCGGGGCGGAGCGTCCCACAAGTGAAGTTGCGGGGCCAGGAAGGCCTCTCGGGGACCTTGGGCGGCAGCGGGAAGTGGGTCAAGGTGCTGGTGGCGGCGCTGCCGCTGCTTCCTGCCCCAGGGCTTTCCCGGGGGGCCGGGGCTCGGGGCCGAACCCACCGCGGCCCGCGGGGGAGGGACGGGCCTGGGCCAGGGCAGCGAGCGAGGCCTGTGCCCCCCCCCCCAGGGCTGGGGGTGAGAGGTGCAGCGGGGCGTGCTCCATGTCGGCTCCGGCCGTCATTCTCCGTCCCAACGGGAAAGAATCGCTCCTCCTAGGCTCTGATCGCAGCAGCGTTGCTCTAAGATAAAACGTGTTTATTCTCTTTAAATATTTCTTGTCCTTAAGACAAAGGGGAATTGCCTTTATACATAGGAGGGCAGCCCTGCCAGGTTCCTGGGAGAGAGACCTTTCTTCTGAAAAAGGGAGAAGGTCTCTTCAGGGGAGTTGCAGGAAATGGGAAAAAGCTTATTGAGCGCTTTTCTTCTGTGGAAGGCAGAGAAAGAGATGCGTTTGAATATTGAGGTGTGGATCTGTCCATCCAGATAGGACCTGGATAAGCCGCCCTTTTGCTTCTTAAGAGGCAAGTTAGGACAGATGAAGAGATAATTCATTAAGTTTTCTTCAAGTTAGCCTAAGATTCTAATCTTAAGGTAATTTGCTGCTTGAACAGTGTTGACGAACTGAAAATGCTTATTTCAAAGGTATGCTATTAAAAAAAATTTCCTCTGTGGGACAGGCTTTTCTTCCAGCCAAACTGGGTGAGCTGAAGGTATCAGGACTAGAATATTTTATGGATGAGGTTTCTTCCCCCTTGAAATTCCTGAATATGTGAATTTTTACTTAAGTTTATTTTATCTTCCTCCCCAAATGAAAGCTATAATAAAGCATTCTTCCTGTTATTGGTATGAAATGTGCTAATCTAGTTTTAGAAGGTAAAAGAATCTGCCTTTCTGGGTTTTTTTTCTGTCTTGCGGGGCAGAGAATCACAGGTCTGATCCCTGAGTAATTTTTTGGTCAAAAAAAAATGTGACTGTTAAACTCCTGTTGCCTGTAAAGTTGGAGAGACATGGGGGTGCATGTGGATCTAGGCATCACAGTATTCAGGATCTTTGTCTCAAGTTTCACCAATTGCTTGTAAGTTTTGTTAATTAAACACAGCGTTATTGTGAAATATTTATGCTGGCTCTCTTGTGGTGGGAGTTGGAGTTCGCCATGTTGCTTAAGAGCCACAGGCTGAATTACTTCCTATTCTATAGTCACGTACTTACACTGATGTTAGAGCAGTGATAGCCCCGAGAGCTGTAGGGGATTCGTGCTGCAGAGAGCAATAAAAAGTCAGTGGGATATGGAGGTCAGGCAGGTTTTGTTTTTCACTTTATGGATGTTATTCCGATGGGTAAGGCTTTTATGATATATGGTCTTGATATTTTACTAATAAAGGAAGAGGGTTTTCTTTTTTTCCCCTCAGCATTTTGCTTTTTTGAGGAAAAGCTAAGATAAATTCTTTGTCCTATTTTGGCTTCTTTATTTCAGGTCAAGGAGCAGGAGCAGTATAAAGGAGCTGTGAAAGCTTTGATCCACCTGTGGAATGAGTTCAATAGCACAGGGGTGGCAGCAGCAGTGTAGGCTTAGCTGACATTTGTCTGCAGCCATTGAATTGTGTAGACAGCTGTTTGCATGTCTGCACTGCGTTCTGGATCAGGAAACAATCAGTTTTCTTAAAAATAGATTTTTCTTTCAATGATTTAAGTTAGGAACAATGTCCTGAATATGGTTCCTTGCACAGTTTGTGAAATATATAGGGAATAGAATGGGAAGTCTTCTTAGCATGGCATCGCCACTGAAGCTCGGGTATCAACATCTGCCTAGAGGAACTGAAGATGATTGCTGCTACATGGTGATGTGCTAGGCATGCTGGAGAGAGCTGTGTTAGGAAAGCAGTGTGGTGCATAATGCTGTGTTGAGACAAGCGAGGGAAGACCGATCTTTCGGGCAGCCCTCAGACTTGCCTGTCTCAGCAGACAAGGGGCCTAGGACCAGCCTGGGCTTTAAAATGTGGGTGGAAAGCGGGACTGCTGTCATGCCTCTTGCCCTCTTCCCCATCCCTTTCCAGCTGAAAATCTTGTGCCGACTCTTTTGGAGGAACGCATCCTTCAGTCAGGAAAGATCCTAAAGTGTTGTGTTCTAGAGAATCAGCCAGGCCTTAATGCTAGAGACATAAACCTCAAAAAAAACCCCCCAATATAAATATGAAACTTTGAATTTGGCAGGAAAGCGCTTCAGACAGGAGCTCTGAGCTTGGTTAGTAAGTAAATGGGTCCAGAAAGTGAAACTAAATTAGCAAAAAATGCTGTTTCACTTTTGTAGGAGCTTTCCAGTTTGAATACAGAACAGACAAAAAAGGATTTAAATATATATTAAACTGGTTTTAGATTTTTTTATTAATAACCTGTGTTAGGTTTTCATTTTATTGTGAAGCATGCTCACGTGATTGCTTTGAGTCCCGATATTCCAACATGTTAGAAGATTGTTCTGTTCATAAATCAGAGAGAAAACATCTGTCTTCAGATGAGCTCAAGCTTTGTGAATAGTAGTCTCATACATTAAGCTGCTTATTTAGTCGTTGTGGGGTAGTGAATGCTGATATAAATATTTTTTTCCAAATAAGAGTACTTTAATGTCTCTTGAGAAGAAAAGATTTTTTTGACTGAAAATCTTGATTAGTTGTTGAAAGAGAATGTTTTTTTTATTTGACCATTATAATGTTTGAATACAATGGAAGTGAGAATGAGATCTTCTGATCCAAAAAACTTAAAGAGCTGGGTTCAGACTTTTGTGTTGAAGAGAGGCAGCTAAATTGCTACAGTAACTTCCAGAAGTGCTGAGTTCCTGCTGTTGCTTTATTTTGTTCCGCGATAGGATGCACCAGTCATGTTGCAGCAGGCATTTGCCAGGGTGCTAAACAGGCAAAATTAATGGGAAAATGGTGGGAGGTTGTGTTGGTTTCTTTGGGGTTTTTTGTTTGTTGTTTTTTTTTTTTGTTGTTGTTTAGTAACTTGCTGATTTGGTGAAGTACCAGGGGCTGATGTGTGGGATTTTGATTGGCATAGCTTGCTTTAAATTTCAAGCTGATTTTAATTATGGTTTGAGAGATGATGGACGACAACTGAGGTGGTCTAAGAGCTCCTGGCTGCTGGAAAGGGGAGATCCTGCTCCTGCTTTTGTGTTGATGCTCCCTGAACTACTTCTGTGGGTATCAGCTAATGGAAAGATCCAACAGATGCTGGAGCTGATGTGAGGGATGACATGGGGCAGCAGAACCAGTCATGGGGATCAGCGAGAGGAAAATATATTCCTCCTTCCAAAAATCTCAAGCTCTGAGACTGACTCGGCTTCTCAGACAGTATCCTTGTCTGGTGCAGTTCTGGCTGGTTGCTGTTGCTGGAAAGTATGATCCTGTTTCTCCCAGCACTTGGGCAGGCTGTTGACCACCTTCATGCCAGCTCCTGGTGTTTCTTGCCCCTCAGTAGGGTTCTTTAGCTTTCAAACGTGCTGGAATAAGAATGTCAGTTTTTTTCCTTCTGCAGAGTGAATTTCTGTGGGATTAAAAATTTGAATTGGCTTCCCGAGGCATCAGGCAAGTGTGGGAAGAAACAGGAGCATGTGTGTCTTGGAGAGGAGCAGAACCACTTCTCTCCTGGTATCTGTGTGTTATAGTTGAATTAAGACAAATAAAGTCTCAAATGGTTTATTAAAAGTTTATTTAAGATAGGAAAGCAAAAGCAGCGCTGGGCAGCCGGGAAGTCGCAGCTTCACCAAGGCTCGCAAAAGTTTGGGTAACTTAAGCGGTCTTTTATACCCTTTTTCTCTGACTTGCTGATTTCAGCATTTACACAAACAGGATAACAACACCTGTTAATCTTAAGCAAGACAAAGCAAAAGCAAGGACGTTATGGTAACATTTCACTAAGCAGACAACACTGCAACCTTGAGATAATGCCGTACCTCATTCTTTCTTAAACAGGGTGTTTTGTGCCTGGAACAGTGAGGCCGTTTTCTCCTTGTATCCTTTTGTTTAAGCAGCAAATTGTTCTTTATTTCTCACACGTGGATGGTTAAACTGACTCAACTTGATTTCTTTGAGTGCACTTTTTAATGTTGCTTGTATATCTGGAAGTTTAGGTTTTTTGACCAGAAAATCAGTTTATTGACATTGTGTGGCACTGCTTTAATAAGTCGTCTTTAAATTCATGATGTCTGGTGAAATTTTCTGAGTGTTCTGCTTCTTTTCAGTTGAAGACTTTTTAACTTTATGAATTTAACTGAATTCTGGATTTCATATGGAGCTTTAAACAACTTCAGGACATAATGTTTAAGAAATAAATGATCTACTAAGCATTCCTAATAACCTTTCTTTTACATTCATAGTCCTTGTATTTTTATTAAGCTATGCTATTACTTTAAGCAATATGCATAAATATGTAATGGCCTCCCCTGCAGAAGCAGTAGTGAAGGTAACACAGTCACTAATGTGTTTGTAAATTGAGATGTTTTAACAATCAGGGCAGACAGAGCTTGTGAGTAATGCCTGGATACAAAATAAGGTTAAAATAGATTAAATCAAGGTTTCCTGCTGACTGATATAAATCACGATTAAAATTGGTGATTCAGATCAGTCCATCCCGTTGAGCACAATTTTTTTTTTCTCCTCATTTGATCTTGGCTTTAATCAATTGTCTTTTTTGGTTTTGTTTCATTTTGGAGCAGCTTTTTGTAGAATGCTTCAGAGAGGTGTTTGTGAACCGAATGTAGATCTGGGAATTCAGTTTTCTCACTTCCTTGGTGGGAGTGTAAACTCCAAAGTGGTTGTAGTCACTGGCTATATTCCCTCAGTTTTTCTGACAAGCTATTGAAGGGAAAACAATAGCATTTAGCATTCTGCATTTCTAATCTCAGACAAGAGAGTGGGTTTTTTTCTGTTGTAATAGAAGAGTTTTGTGGACTTTTTTGTGTGTGATAGAATACTCATGTTTGTGGGCTTACTGCTTGGGACTTAAGAGTTCTCTCTAATAAATTGGAGGGATTTTAGACAATGGAATTGTTGAGAAGCTCAGTTTCATTTTGAGTTTTTTGTGGCCAGAAGCCTCAGTCTATATTAATAGTTTATTAATAATCCATTTGTGTCACAAATTGTGCATAAGAATGTTTTCTTATGGTGATTGGCGTATGACTATCTGGTTTCATCTGAAATCCTACAGTAGGATACGATCACTCCATAGGATTTCCAGTTGTTCTTAGCAAGAAATTTTGGACCATTACAAGAAGTTGAGACTGATGTTCATTTCCATTAGAAAGTAGAGCAATAAATAGAAAATGTCTAGTTGAAAGTGTGTGCTTCAGATAAGACAGAGGTGTTCTGATTAACTGTTGTGGTTGTACTTTGGTGTTTAGTCGCAGTGGTTCAGAGGTATAAGGAGTGATCAAAGTTGCTTTGAGAGGTCATTGTCATCTGTCTGTTCAGCCATGTCCTCTGCACGAGCTTCCAAGGTACTGTTTCCTCTGGCCAGAGACTACTCCCTCTACGACAAGCGTGGCAGAAAGGAAAGCTGGCTTTGTTACTCCTTGGAAGCCTGTAGGTTTGTACAAGATTTGCTTTGGGTGCATCCTCAGTCTGTTGCCCTTGCTGTGGCATGAGAACCTCTGAAGAGATGTGGAGCAGATAACAGGCTGGAGAAAGTTAAATTCCCCCAGGAAGAGTCATCACCTACCATCCTTCAGCCTTCTCTGTTCCCCTGAATCATTCACTGTTTTTTGGTTTTTTTGAGAAGTAGCAGCTGCTACTTTTGTTAGAGGTGCAGTTGAGATACCTTTCTATTTAAGAATTTTTACCAGCATTTGCAGTATTGAAGATATCCCCAGGTGATGCAGTGACTTCAATGGCAAAACTGACTTTAAAAGGCTACTTAAAGGCTGCAGTTTGCTTCCTCTCGGATGTTCTGCTGCAGATGGAGGGAACCATGTTGCAAACCAAACGTCTGAAAGATCCACATTAACAGCATTCCTTGTGAAATACTGTATATACTGTGTGTCTGCTTCTCCTTTCCAGCCTTTTCTTGGTGAAGAGGCTTAGGTAGATTGATACAGGGCTGAATCAGCTGCATTTAAAATGCAATATATGGTTCAAACTGGTTAGGCACTCTGAAACCCACCAGGAAGTTTCCCCAGAAAAACTCAGGCCAAATATTTTTAGTTCTTTTTAATTACATGTTATTAAACAGAAGCAAAGCTTACCCAACATTTTTCTCAGAAGAAGCAGGAGGGGAGAGGGCAGTAAACAAATAAGTAGTTTTTCAGGGCTACCTGCAGAATCTCAAACCCTCAGGATTGTGAGATAATTTGAGGTGGAAGGAACCTCAGGGGATCTCTGGTCCAGCCTTCTGCTCACAGCAAGGTCTGTTCTGAGGTCTGATCAGCTTGCTCAGGGCTGTTTCCAATCTGGTCTTGAAAACCTCTAAGGAAAGGGACTAGGCAACCTGCTCTAGTGCTTTGCTGTCCTCATGGTGGAAAAAGTTGTCTTTATAAACTTAAGTGGAATCAAGACTAGGAAGGGAATGGCCAAGTCCAGGGACCTTTGCTTAGATGTACACGTTTGAGATCTGTGAGTTGCAACATTGCATTTGATCTTTAGGTTCTGAAATAACAAGTATTTTCTCATTTAGGAAGCAAACTAAAAAAAGTAAAAATCCATGTATATAAAGGCTCCATTTCACATGCAGAAGGGCTTGGATGTTGCTGTAGTTTTGGCTGTAGAAGTGTTCACCTGTAAACCAATATATATTTATTTTTTTTCCTTACTTCAATATGTTGCTGGTTTTTTCCCCAAGATAAAAATGAGGCAAATCATTCTCTGACACTTAAGTTCTTTTGGTATACAACACAGGGAGAGAGGGGTAGCTAGAACTGTAAGCCTTCCACTGAAATACCTATTTATGAAAAGGAACATGTGCCCTCTTGAGTAAAGGATGTTCTTCACCATTTTAACCAGTCATTTTCTCCAGGCCATCATTTAGCTTAGCTCACTGGCTGCCACAGTCATTTCTTAAGACTTCAGCAGTTCAGGTATGGGTCTTACAGCATTTTTTTGAGCTGATGAGCTCCTGTTTTCAATTTGAACTGCAGGGTTAGTGTCAACCATGTGTGTTCAAAACTTCAGTTTTCATGCAGTCTTCTGGTATTATTCATGTAACTATATCTGCAGTTTGGGAATAAATGTGAGTTATGAACAGAATGCATACTATTATGCTACTTGCAGAGCTGTAATTTGCTTTTAATTAGTCTGCTTAGTGAAATGTAGCTTTAGTGATATTGAAGACAGATATATGTGTACTTGTGAGGTAATTACACCTACCCTCTACCCACTGCTGTGCTTTGTTCTTTGTGGTGTTCTATAATAGGTAACACTGCTACATTTTAAGGTTTGTTTGGCAGTTAACGTTACTTTTCTGTGCCTTAAATGTTGCTAAAGCAAGCTACTGCAACCCAGAAGTTAACTGTTATCTTTCTTTAGCAGAGCTCAAAAGACATGAGCATCTACTTGATGAATTTGTCAGACTTTTTGCTATCAATATAGATAAAAGTATAGTATTTAACTGTTTTATTACTTAAAGAGCTATTAAAGATAACTGAGTAAACTTGAATAGGATGTATACTTGTCATTGTCTTGTGGTGGCTGCATGTTTCATTATTAATTGATTATATTAAGCAGCATGAAATATGTTAGCCATTGCAATGATAGTTTTATAGGTGGAAGTGAAACTGTGTAGTGTCCTGTCAGTTCTGTTCAGGTGTTTTTGTGGGCTGTAGGAGAAATGTAAAGAGAGAAAACTCGGTGCATTGCTTTCACATTTTGGCGTATCACGTTCCAGTCCAAGCAGCTATGACATGTTGGAATAAAACATGAAAATCTCCTACCAGCCTGCAGAAAGTGGGCTTTGCCTGGAAACATACCTCTGCTTCTGAAGCAGCAAGTTCAAAAATGAGCTGTTGAAAACAGATATCTCCTGAAGGCTGTTTACATTAAATCTCTCATGATGCCAAATCAGTTTTACCATTTAACTTCCATCACAGACTGACCAACTTCAATTTGTTTGTTCCTGTATCCATACTCTGGAGAATGTACTGTATATGGTCTTTTGGCTCGGTTGTCACTGCAAATGTTACAAACCTTCTGAAAACACTTACTCTGCATGTCTTTCCCAGGTCTCCTAAAAATGCTCATGAAATAAAAACAGTGGCAGATTCTTTTAGTGCCACCCAAGCCTGATGTGTTGTTGCTCAATGTCTTTTCTTTTTCTCTGTACCATTAGGTTTGTGTCCTTCTAGTTAGTCATCCGACACATTAACAAAAGTGCTCAACAGTGTATCCATACAGCGGGACTCCCTCGGTCACTTTTTCCTAATTGTTCATGAGTTAGGAGTCCATGCATGATTTTTCATTCTTTTGAACCCCCATCAAACGTTCACAGCTATCTTTCCTGATAGTGCTACATATAGAAGAATTTGAGTGTGTCAACCTGTATATTGTAAATATTCTGTAGTTTTTCTATGCTGGGCCTTGGATATGATTATCTTTTTGTAAGTAGCAGCATTTTGTTCCCATGAGTGCACTTGAGGCAAAAAAGTGCTTTGTACCTCTGAATTGCTGCAGCAGAAAATGAAAAGCCACTGCAGAACAGGGTATCCTTTTTCCAAAGGAATTGCTGCTATATTGATGTACCATAGCCTAGGACTTAAGCTCTGATTATACCAATGTTAGCCATATGATCTTAACTACTGCTGGGAAATTTTCTTAAGCAAATGCCCTGAGAGCCATCTGTTCTACCCTAGCTGTTGTCAGGATCACTTGGAGGCAAGGAAGTAAGACTGAATAATCAAGAATTGCTGTAATTGTCTTGAAACAACTCTTTAATTATAGAATGCTCTTTCACTTTGTGTGTAATGCTAATAGGTTGTCATGGGAAGGGCTACTCCTCATCTCCTGCCATGCACCCTCTCCATGGCTCATATTCTAGATTGTTTGCAGCATGTCTGGCAATTGCAGAGGCCTGAGATGAAGCACTTTGGTTTACCAATAGGATGGAAATCTAGTGTTTGTTTTCTTTGAGATTGGTTTGCTGAATCAGCACCTGCTGCAGCTTCCTGATTGTTGGACCTGGCACAAATAGCAGAAGCATGTGGAACAATGGGAAGAGGTCAGACCACTACTTTTGGCAGCAGCTGGCCATTAATATAGATGAGATGTAATGTGACACTGCATCTAGCTAGAAATAGAAGGCAGAAAATGATTGGCAGTGCATCACTGAGACTCAAAACATAAGAAATGCAGGGATGGTAACCCACAGATAAGACAGACTAGGTAGATCTGGTAGGCAAAGGATTGAAGAAAGGAGCACAAACCTAGAGGCTGTTCTCCTAGAAGGTGCCTATGAAGTCTGTGGCAAAGGATGAACTAGAACTTATCTAGGAATGTATCTGTTTCATGGGGTAGCCTGAAAGGGACTTGATGTTTCTGGAAGTGATTGGTTTTTTTTGCAGATTTTCTGATTTGGAATTTGTATCTCTTTTCTTCCATAGACCAGGATTGTATTTGCTGTATATTTTAGAGATTTTTAAAAGTCATGGTGGTTATTCAAGGCTAAGTAGGATGGGACTTTGAACAACCTGGTCTAGTGGAAAGTGTCCTTGTGTACAGCAGGGTGGGTGGAAATGGATGATCTTTAAGGTCCCTTCCAACCCAACCTATTCCATGATTCTGAACTCTCGAGGCATTGCAGTATTTTAGCAATGCTTTTTGGAGCTGTGAAGATGATTGTTTTAGCAGTGTTTCAGCCTATAGAGAAGGCCATTTGCTTGCTTGAACTGTCACGCCTTCTCTATACTCTTTCGGAATACTGGAAGCTAGACTGTTTCTTAAACTGTGTTTAGCTTTTGTGAGATCTTTTTTATGCCTCACTGTGCTTTTGTGTCCACTCTTAACAAGAAAATGCTTTGATGTGATAGGCTCCATTGCTTTATCTGTTGGAGCATTTAGCCACAGAATTGTTGAAGTTGGGAGGGACGTCTAGAGATAATCAAGATCAACCAGTTGCTCAAAGTGGGGTGAGCTAGAATGGATTGCCAGGACTTCTTGTCAATCTGGTTTTGTGTACCTCTAGTGCAGACACCACAACCAACGTGTTCCCATCATCACTCTTACAGTGAACAAAGCTTTCCCTTTTCCCCATGTTTAAATGTATTTCAGTTTGTGCCCATTGACTCTTGTCACTGGATGCCATTGAGAAGAGACTGACTCGGTCTTCTGTATGCCCTTACATCAGATATTTGTCCATGTGGATTAGATTCTCCTGAGTCATGCCTTCTCCAGGCTGAACAGTCCAGGTGCTCTCAACCTCTCCTCCTACATCACCTTTGTGCCCTCTTGCTGGAATTGATTCATTCTCTCCAAGTCTCTCTTGAAATTGGAGAGCCCAGTGCTGGACACAGTACAGCTCCACAGAGAAGAACCTGGGGGTCCTGGTGGATGCTGAGTTGGTTGTGCGGCAGCCTTGTATTCCTGTGATACGTCCACCCTGGGCTGCATTCTGAGCATTGCCAGTGGGTCGAGGGAGGTGATCTTGCCCCTCTGCTGAGCCCTGGTGAGGCATGTGGAGTGCTGGGTCCAGGGCTGGACTCCCCCCAGGACAAGGGAGACATCGACAGGTGAGAGTGAGTCCAGCAAAGGCTGTGAGAATGCCTGAGGGTCTGGAGCATCTGAGATGTGAGGAAGGGCTGGGGGAGAACTGTTTAGCCTGGAGAGGGCTCAGGGCAGGTCTTATCCCTAGGTGTACATGTCTGATGGGAGAGTATAACTGAAGGAGCCAGACTGCTATCAGTGGTGCCCAGGGACAGGGCAGGAGGCAGAGGGCACACACTGGCAATCAGGAAATTCCAGTTAAACATAAGATAAAACATTTTCCATTTTAAGGGTGATGAGAAACTAGGCCAGGTTGTCCAGGGAGACTGGAGAGTCTCCATCCCTGGTGGTATATAAAACCTGACTGGATGAGATCCTGAGCAGCATGGTATAGGTGCCTGTGCTGGGAGGTGATTCCCCTCACAGGTGAAGGAGTTTGCCTGCCTCTGTTGAACTTTGAGATTCCTACTGTCCCATTTCTGCAGCATGTTGAGATTCCACTGACTGGCAGTGCTTGACTGCTGTATTCAGCCCTCCTCCCAATGTCGTGTTGGCTGCAAACACACTTGAATGTGCTCTGTTCCATTGTCCAGGTCCCCAATGAAGGTATTGGATAGCCTCACCCCTGGGCTCTGCCCCCTGCACTAGACTTTGCCACTTGCCACAACTTTTTGAGCTGGGCTGTTCAGCCAGTTTTTCATTCACATCCCTGTTTGTCCAGACTTGCTTCATCAGCTATTTTTGCTTTCCCGTAAGCGTGCTTGTCTTTTCAGTCACAGTTATTTTTCTAGACACAAGTATAATTGTACCATGAGCCTCTTTTCACTGACCACCCTGATTTCTTCAGTTTTGGAGGCATGACTCCCATGCTCCTGTTACCCCTGGTTTCTATGCTCCTTTTTCTTTATTCTTTTCTTTCTGATTGGAGGCCTTTCCCCAGAACTTTCCTTCTGGGGTAAAGCAGGTGAATCAGTAAGGAGGGGCTGAACCTTCCTGGTGCCTGAACCAGCCAGAAATCCCCAGTAGATTACCATTGCAAAGCCAAGACTAGCACTTCTGATCAGTGAATGCATAAACTGTTTGCCAGCTGAGACCTCCCCTTCAAATGCTCCTGTTACATCAGAAAATAACCAGGGAAGCGGGGAGTGGTTATTTAGCTTTAACGATAGTATGAGTGCTAGGTTAGAGAGAAACTGGCCATCAATAAGTGCAGGTTGTATCTTGAAAAGAAGGGGTCTTGTCAGCAGGAGTGTTTGCTTGTGTAAAAGCTTTCCAGTAGTGATGCATTTTAATGGTTGGGGAGAAGGAACAGTTTTAAGATGACATTTGCAGAATTTATTGTTTACTAAGTAACATGTTTTATCCCTCAGAAAATATTATCTTCAAGGCTTTCTAGGACTTTAAATCCAGCTCTCTGTTCCTATAAGGGCAGTCAGTTCTGGGGTGGTCTTCAGTCATAAAGTCGTGGCAATACTTTTTCCCTTCTTAATTTACCAGCCCTGGTTCTGCTTTCCTCTTTCTGCCTGGGAGCCGCTGGGTATTCAGGTCACTTGAGTTTGGTGAGAGCAGTCAATGTAATGATGAGTCAGTATTTAAATGTTGTGGATGCAAAGTGATAGTACCATCCTGCAGAGCGCACCAATACTACTGTACTAGGTGAGTGCTTTATTAAAGGGAACACTGGATTCCAGGGACCCTTGCATGAGGATGGGGTCTCTGCAGCTTGCTTCCTGGTCTTGGATGAGGTTGGACATACGTGAGGGAACCTCGTAGTCTGGCAGAGGCTGCCATGTAATGAAGCTGGAAAAGCTGCCCTCTCCCTTGTCATCTGGAGTGCAGCGTCCCTGCACTGCCCTGGTGAAATGCCCACCATTGCTGGTTCACGTTTGCTAGATTGTTGGGATTAACACAAGCAGTTTATGTTTCTGCTATGCCCTCTTGGGGTCATAAAGGCTCCTCTTTGCTAGGGGTGGCTATAATCTGCATTTGCAATGCACATTTCTTTTCTATTTGTTATGAGAGAATTACTAAGGCTTAGTCTTTATTTTAAAACTTTCTAAGATACTTCTGAGTGATGTTTGTCTTTCTCTTATTTTTGTCTTACACTGCATTCTCATCACTCTGCCAAAAGGAAACCATTTGAATTTGTTTGATTTCACACCTATGATTGATACAATGGATATGCTAAGACTTTGTTAATTCGCACTAATAATTGTGTAGTACCTATGAATTACCCAGGTATGAATTACCCAGGTTTGGAAGCTTATCAGACAAACAAACCACACCAAATAAAAACCAGTCATTGCTAGCTGATTTTGACACTCCAGCTCAGTGTGTGCTAGTAATACTGCACACTGGAATTTGGTAAGGCACTCTTTGCAAATAAAACTTTTAAGCTGTAGTCATTAGCAAAACTCCCAATGGCATTTTGCAACATTGTGCAAAATGGCTTTAGTCCTTACCCACTTCATGTGAGTTTCAGTCCGCTTGGTTGTGCAGATATACTTTCTCATGGCTTTTTGGTGCAGGACTGCCTTTTAGAGGTAATTCTGCCTAAAAAAGATATTTGTCGCAAGTCAGCAGGGATATTGCAGATACACTAAAAACATATTTGGATATCAATAAGTATGGGAAAACAGACTGTAGGTGGTCCACCTGAAGACACTTTATATTTTCTGCATTTTCTTTAGGCTGTACGATGTTAGGAGAGAAAAATCTTCTTGTCTATTGTATCTCAATCTATATCCAATATTCTAGCAAATATTGAAGGTATGTTTTTACCTCTGTATACTTCTTTCTAGTTGAGACAGGCATATATATATTTTTTTTGATTTTTCATTTGTACATTGTAGGCTCTTATAAAAAGGTAGACAGGTAAGTGAGTTTTGGTCAGTGATTCCTAAGAAGATGTATTTCTTCTCACTTTTAAGAGCTGCTAATATAAAAGAACTTTAAAAGCACTTTAAAATTTCACTTTTTTTTTTTTTTATTTTGGTTTTTACTTCACTGCATAGCTGGGCCAGGTGTTTGGGGTGGAAGTGGCTTTCACAAGTGAGTGCTTGGCCTTATGAGATGAAGTCAAGGAGAAGGAAAATGCTTTAGAAAATCTTGGAATAATAGTACGAGTTTTTACTTGAATTTAAATTTATCAGTTTCTAACATAATATTTGGGTTTAATTTTGCATGTAATTCTGGGTGTACAGATTTTGCAGTTCTGGTAGGAGTGCAATCTAGATGCTGTATTATACACATACAAGTATCTATCGTGAATGTGCAAATTGAAGTTTTCCAAATTATTTCTTGGCCAAATGCAGGCATTTCTTCTGAGACAGCATTGTATATTATATAATATAACAGTATCCATGATACCAAACAATATCTTGGTTTCCAGAAGGTGGCAGGGAAAGAGGTAACGCAGCCCTCTGAAATAAAAAGTCAGCCTTCCTAACTTGGAAAAAACTCGCTTTATTAGGTCTGTTCCTGAAACTAGATGAAACATTTGCTTGAATTTTCAAAACAAATGAGGTTTGAATGTCTGACATGCAAATTTCATCCCAGGAGGTTAAGGATTGGCAAAATTATAAGCAGGGTAAAGCAGAATTTTATGAAAGAATATGTTTGTTCTGATTATAAATGTAAGGTTACCAAATATGGTAGGCCAAAGGATGTTTCTGTTACATAAAGATTGTTGTGGAAGTCTCTTTTTTTTCTGTATTTCAAAAAATATATTTGGTGTGTAGTCTGTGATCATAGTACTTTGTGTTATAAACGCAGTTGGAAAGAAAGTCTGGTTTGCAAAGGGGTTTTTTTTGTTTGTTTGTTTGTTTTTTCCTCACAACTACATTAGAGATTAAGATTGAATTCCTTTTTCCTTTTCCTCTGTGAGGAATTCTCATTGTGATTACCTTTTAAAGGTGTGTACCTTAATTTAAATAGAACAAGGAATTCACGTATTGCATAGCATGCAGTTTCAAATAGGAAGAATAATTTCTCTTAAACTGCTTCTACTGTAAATGTAATCTAGATATACCTTGGTTGTGGAAAAGAGGATTTAGTACACAGAGTTAGATCAGAACTGGATCTGTTAAGAACTAACTTATCGCTGCTGTTAGTTTTTAGTTTTGTATCAGCATAAAGGAAGAATTGGAAATGGTCATAGAGAAATGGAGAAAAGGTAGCATTGCCCTATTTGGCAGTAGCACTGGTTTATGCCATACTAACCTGATTGTGGAACTCTAATGTCATTTTTCAGAATGAATTGATTTGCTTTATTTTATACCTTCATCATCTCAATTATTGCATCACAAAATGGTCAATTCTTTCAATTATTCTTGCTGAAGTAGTGCAACAATATTGATACATAAAGGAGCAAATGCATTCTATTTCCCTTACATTACCTAGGTGTGTTTGTGGTTCTTTATTTGTAAATATATTACTTGCAGTGACTTGCTTTGTGTCAGATGAATTACTGAATTGAGTTTGTACAGATTCAACATAGAATAATTTCCTGTGTTTTCTTTTTTTAGCCTTCTGTTGAGTCTTCAAGCCCAGGTAAATATTTTTAATATTTCCTAAACTTGTGAGGGAAGAGAGCACCCTTGAAAAAGTATTTTTGCTGGTCTCTTCCAGTTGGTAATCTAAGGACATCATTTGATGGATAGTACTGGTTTAAACAGTCACTGCTTTCTTCCAGTCTGTACCAGCATGAGTTTCTAAATGGTAAAATAGAATGGGGAAATACAATTCTTCTCTTTGCAAAAGCAACACATGCAACACATGTTGGGGAACGCTGACGTCCTGAGGAGCTTAATGGGAGTGAGTGCTGGGCGTGGAGGGGACTGCTTTACCCAGCAATGCATCTGCTGTCACTCCAGGCACAGCAACCCACTGACATTAGAGTTACAGAGTCAAAAGTTAAGGTACTGTACACTCTCAATTAATAGATATGCTGTTGATGTAGGTTTTTATAAATAATAGCATCAAGACCAAAAGCAACAAGAAAAGCAGTATTTTTTTTACCTCATTGGATTACTAAAAATGAGGAGGGTTATGACTTCTGTTTCTAAAGCTGGTTATTTTCTGATATTCTAGTATCCCAGAGCTACCGGCTATCTTGCAGTCAGCCTAAGAGTAAATTATGAATAGCTGGGGAGTTTATTCACTTTGGTACCACTGTACTTAGTGTTATTTGTTTCCAAGATTTTTGGCATCCTACTAGTGGAAAAGCTTTCCAGTAGTTACTGCCCTTGTCTCTTGAGCTCTTATTCCCTTCAGAGAAACAACCAATTGCTTTAACACTTCCAACTACAAAGTATAGATAACCCTTATAGTCAACCCTTTCCTCTTGTGCCCTTAGCATGGATACAATCTTCAGGCTTTGAAAAATGAAACTTAAATTGTCCACAGAGACAAGCAGAAAACTTAGCGGGATTACAATTAGGAATCAAGCATTGCTGAATTACATAAAAATGCTGCATCTGCCAAACCATTCATCCATTTGTTTATTTTTCATTGACATAAAATATAACCAGACTTGTATACAAAGAACTGTAAAAAAAACTTCCCGGGGAAAAATAACTGAGGATTCTGCATCATAAATAAAATCTGTGTAACTGTGAAGCTTACTTTGAGGTTAAATTTTGGAAAAATCATTAGTTTCTCTTTGTAGTTGTAAGCAAGAAAGCTTGCAAAGTATTAAGCAACTGCCCTGAGTTTATGATTTATGAGTATTTCTACTCCCAGTAGAACTCTTGATTCAGATGGGTTTATTATTATTTAGGAATTAAGTCTTCAAAACCTGAACATTTTACAAACATGTAACTAGGGGCCTAATGTCCATATATAGAGCACTTGGGAGCTGGCTGTTTAAACAGTATCTCCTGGTTCTTTTTTCCATAATTTCTTAACCACCAAAAGGACAGCTTTCACTGTCCTCTGAATGATGAGGTTGGCTTTCCCCAAGATAAATGATTGAGAGATTTTGAAGATCTTTTAATTTCTTAGTGTAATTTGAGTATTAAAATGTCACCAAAATAAAAAATTAAACTCTGTGAGGCCATGATCTAACTAAAAACATTCTTCAAAATGTTTTCTATCAGGAGGTTCAGCAACATCTGATGACCGTGAATTTGATCCATCAGCTGATATGCTGGTGCATGACTTTGATGATGAACGGACATTAGAAGAGGAGGAAATGATGGAAGGAGAAACAAACTTCAGTTCTGAAATAGAGGATCTTAACAGGGTAGGTAGCCTTAAGTAGTCATAAAACATAACCACATCTCACAGTCTTACACAAAACATATGCAGTTTTTTTCCCTTATATTTGGAATTTTTTTAAAAAACACACCTCTAAAATAGACAATATACGTGGGCAAAAGGGGCTGAGCTAAATTTGCAGTTCACAAAAGTTGGGGAAAGGAAACTGGTGCCTAAATAGTTAATAATGTATAATGCTGTGCTTGTTCAGTTTCTTTTTGTATATATGTGCTGGTAGAGGATTTGCATTTTAGAGCTAATGTAAGTTAAAGTACGCTTTGATGAAAATGTATATTCCGGTGTTATTACTTTCTAAAGCACTTGCTTATTGCAAATAAATTTTGATTTTTTAAAAAAAAAAAAAACAAAACAGAATTTTATCTCTTTTGCATTTTTATACAAACTTTTGTATAATACTTTAGTGAAACTCTTCATTTAAATGGAAGTGCAGGTGAAATGATTGGCTCAAAGCAAAGAGTTGTCAGCAGAGCTGAGGTCAGAAGACACAATTATTGTTAGTACTGATAAAGCTTAAAATGTATATCTTCTGAAACAACTGCATATAATATTTATTTGACATTTTGAGATTATGCTGTCACGTATTGTCTTAAATTACTTTTGAGGCAGGAATAATATTCTTAAATTACAAACTAGGTTTATATAAATACAAAGTAATTTAGAGACTGTCTGTGGCCTCATTGGCTGAAAAGGCATCCAGAACAGATCATTAATGATTCTCAGATACACATTTGATGTACAAATCCTGTTTAGTATAAGTGATTATGCCATTATGACTTTAATTTAATGCATTTAAACTACATTTTGGGTGTAAAAGATAATTTCTTTCTAGTAATTCCAGATTTGATATTAAATGCTAAACATAAAGGTAAATAAGTAGTTTGTGAATCTAAATATGCTTCATCTAGATTAAATGAGAAGTGGAGCTCCACATTTATGTCATGTGTTTTTTCAGTTGAAAATGTTTTTTTCCCCTCATATTTTGTGAAGAGTCAACATCTGTTTGTGTAGTTCTATCACCCCATTACAATGCTTTGGTTTTAATTGTGTTTCAGCCATCAGTTTATTCCCTCATGTCTTGGTTGTCAGGGCTGCAATTTTATTTTTTAAAATTGCCCATTTTTTTGAGGGTGAGAATCTTTCCCACTCGTTGTTTGAAAATGGTGCATCTGTAATGTGTTAGTACTTGAGGTTGAGCAGCATCCTGCATTTGTCTGTGCAAGCACATGTGTACGTTTGTGTTGAAGTGGCAGTAGTGTTTCTGTGTCTAGAGACCCGAAGTCACCCTCTGTGCTGCTCTAGGATAGGAAAAAATACCATTCCCTGAGAGCAGAGCAGTACTTGAAGGGTATGAGAAGTATTGGATTTGGTGGTTCTCAATGATGTTTTATGAAAGGTAGGAGTGTTTCCTGCTCAGGAAAGCTGTCTGCAAGGTGGTGCAGCAGACTGTCCTTAATCATATCCAGACATGTACTCAGTAATACTATTTTTCTACATAGGAGCATCTATACCAGCTCTGACCAAGTCCTGGCTAACCAGTAGTCCTTCTTCAGCAGCCCAAGAGACGGTGCTCGGGAAGGTATGCCTGGGATGAAGCACATCTCTTGGCATTCTGGGCATACAGTGACACTACAGTTTTCCAAAGCAGAGGAAACTTGGCAGCATAATTTTGGTAGTCGCAAACTCTATTCACAGTTTGTCTTGGAAATAAATTACCAGGCCCCAGCAAGTTGCAGAACTCAGCTTCCTCCTACTCTTAGCTAAGCTGACTGTACAGAGCATGAGCTGGAGGGAGTGTGATGTGGAGGATTTGACAGGTGAGGCCTGGTTCTTTACCTTTGTGCTGCCCTGTCTGTGGGCACAGCACTGCTGGGTGGTGTGCACTGGCTTCCTGGGTGCCTCTAGGAAGTGGTGAGCGTTGCCAGGGTGCTGTGTGTGGTGCCTCCCTGCATTAATTACAGGTTTCTAAGCCTTTGACACTCTTCCTTTTTCCATTTGTTACATATAATCACTTGGTTTCTCCTTTTGGGGCCCCCCTTTTCAGGGAGGGCTCTTGGGTTTTCTTACGGTTATGCATCAACATCCTCTTGTCTCTAAATGAGAGAACCATACGTGGAAGCGTGCAGTGTTTCTCCCACATGCTCTTCCAGCCTCTAGCAGGGTGCAGTTCAGGCATATATGAAAAAGATGTTGTCTCTTTGATTGCAACACCTGTCAGTCTTATTTTATCTCCTCCCATGGATTTGACCATATGATTTTTAACCTCTCTAAACTTAGTATCCATGAGGGATGGGGCAATTTTACACAGTTCATTTAGTGCAAGAAACAAGTTTGGTTTTTCAGACCCATTTCGTGTTCATTTCAGTGGTTGCCCCTGAATTCTTCAATTAGAGGAGTGTATGGTCATTTATATTTACCTTCTTTGTGCTGCTTATGGTACAGTTCTCTGATATATCACTCCCCCTCATTTACCTGTTCTCCAGATGCTCCAGAGCTATCATATAATCATAGAATCATAAGGTTGGAAGAGACCTGAGATCACTGAGTCCAACCGTGCCTGTCTCCCTACTAAACCATGTCCCTAAGAAACTCATCTACCTGTTTTTTAAACACCTCCAGGGATGGTGACTCCACCATCTCCCTGGGCAGCCTGTTCCAATACCTGACCACGCTTTCAGTAAAAAAAATTCTTCCTAATGTCCAGTCTAAACTTCCCCTGGCACAACTTGCGGCCATTTCCTCTCGTCCTATCACTTGTCACTTGTGAGAAGAGCCCAGCACCCACCCCATCACAACCTCCTTTCAGGTAGTTGTAGACAATGATGAGGTCTCCCCTCAACCTCCTCTTCTCTAAGCTAAACAACCCTAATTCCCTCAGTCTCTCCTCGTAGGGCTTATTCTCCAGTTTATTGTTATTAAACATCTTCCACAAGACATTTCTGTGTCTTGGATAATCCTTGTTACTTTTTAACCTTTTCTATCCTTTCAAAATCCTGAAATATAATAATACAGAAATCATGATTTGTATTTTACCTTGGAGAGTTGCTGGCCTTTGGGGCCTTCTGAATTGTAATAGTGCACTATTTGAGGTTAAGAGGCTCTACCTAAGAAAAATGTTGTCATACCACTTTCCTGGTAATATGCCTATTACATAGTTCACACGTACCTAAAATTGTAGTAAAAGTTATTTTTAATTCTCAGTCTGTATCTACAAATGGGATAGTGGTGAGGAGTGCTAGATAAAAGTGTATTTTTATAAAAGTGCATTTCCAAAATGTACTGGACAACATATGTTTGGATGATTATGAATAGGATTGTTCTGTTAGCTGTACTGTCAGGTTTTAATTAAGATTACAGTCCTATCATGTTGTCTGTGTCAGTAAAACATTAGAACTTCACTTCAAAGAGTTTTTGCCATTAAATGATACGATAGGGACCAAGAAGTAAGAGGGAAATTGAGGATGTTTAGGTCTAGATGGTCTGCATCTACTGTGTGTATAGTTTAACCAAAGACCAGACCAATAACTAGTAGAATGGCTTAGTTATTTGAAACAAAATAGAATAAAATAAAGGGGCAATGAGTACTGGTTACCTATTTGTTACTCTTTGTTTTTACACAGCAAAACCAGCTACACTTGCCTTTTGTAATTGGTATTGTTAGAATGTTTCCAGAAACTGGAGAGGTGTTGAGCAGTGAAGGCCCTTAAGATAGGAGTTCATTGGAAGAAGTCTAAGGTCTGCCAATAGCTAAAACAATCTGATTATCAGACGAGACGTACATTACAAACTAAGAAAAAATATTCAGAGTGGGCAGACATCTCTAAATAATCAACAATGGATTTGTTCTTGTGAGAGAGATGTTTTTAAAATTCTCTCAAAGTTTCTTTGAAAAATCTCATCAGGGATGTCATATACTGCCCCTGAAGGCTGGATACTGAGGTATTAATAACACTAAGTGATTTGCAGACCTAGCAATTTGTTTTTATTAATAAAGTGAATGCAATTGATAGCAGCTTGGGAGCCACTAAATTTGAGAACTGACTGTATTATTTAAATGTCTCTTCAGATTTGACTAGCATTCTAAATATAAGGGTTTTTAAATGTGCACATATTGTAGGAGATTTGCTTCTAACTGTGGATGGGTTTTGTGACAGCTAGCTTAAAATGTATATATATCTGTAAACATTACTACTATCTTTACCTATGTTCAGGTGATCCTGAATATACGGTGATGCCTCAACCCCATCCAACCCCTCCTTTTTTGTATTGCCTGAAAAGGGGAGAGGCACAGAGAGACAGAGGGGTCCATTTTTTCAAAGCCAGGGTGGTAGAACTGTGTGAAATTGTCCCTGTAGTGCAGCTCCCCAAATGAAGGTAAAGCTCCATGTTCAAGCCAAGTACTGAAAATTCTGGTCCTTATTCTGATAAAATTCTTGAAGACATTACAGAAATCACTGACTTGCCCTAGGACAAGTTTCTGCCTGAAAAAAATTGTAAGTATCTCAGCTGTCTGGATGAAGCAGCTGCTGCTGACACATTATCTGTTTTTTCTATGAATATGTACAAAATACTGCAATTTTTTCAGGTAGTGTTTGGGTGGTAAAGGAAATACCAATGATATCTGTTCCAATGAGGAGTGTGTTCGCTCTGTGTACTGGAGGGGTGTGATGTAACCATTGCATCGCTGGTGTTCCAGTAAAATGGTAGAAGATGAGGGCCAAGGGAGGAATGGGGCATATACTCCTTTTTGGTGCCCTTTTAATGAGCTTTATGGTCCCATTGAGATATTGTTGGTATGTGAGGTCTGCTGTAAATTTGTAAAGGATGGGGAAATAAAAAATTCCCCTGCATAAAAAACCACACGTTTTTCTTAGGAGCCGAAACTTCTAATTTTGACTGTCCTTTCATTTTGGGGTGGCCATTCTTTGCACACGTGATAATCATCTATATGGTTTTGCTGTGTTACGGTTAAAGTGCACGCCTTTAGGCTGCAGAGCAGATGGGAGGATATGAAATATTTTTATTAATATCTCAAACTTTATTTGGATGCTTATCAGGAAAGCGATATGCCAATCCAGGAGCTACTTAGCCGTTATGGCTATGATGGTACCATTCCTCTCCAAGAAGATGATGATGAAGAGGAAGAAGAGGAGGGAGATGATGATGATGATGTTGATAACGATGACAACAGTGGCTGTAGTGGTGAAAACAAAGTAAGTGTTTGCACTAATTTTAAACTGCTTTTCATACCACTGCTCTGTGCTAGACAACCGCTCAAGATGCCATATCATGGCAGAAGTAATTCGTAATATAATTGATTTTAGATGCTTTGTGTACTGAACTATAGCGTTTATTTTTAATTACGCATCTATATTTCTTTTCATTGCTCTTAATTTTGTCTGGATTATTCCAGACTGTTGCTGAGGCAAATTAGAGTACATGTGTACGTATAGCATCATGTAAGACAGGATTGTAATTGTCCTTCGGAATAGTCTGACTTCAAAAGTGAAGTTTTAAATGCCTGATGATCTTTATTGTCCTGGTTTCAGTTGGGATAGAGTTCATTTTCTTTCTAGTGGCTGGTGTAGTGCTGTGTTTTGGATTTGGAATGAAAATAATGTTAACACACTGATGGTTTTAGTTGTTGCTAAGCAGTCACAGACTTTAAGCTTCTCTTGCAGAGCTGAGGGGTGTATGGGGAGCTGGGAGGGGCACAGCCAGTAGAGCTGGCCCAGAATGGCCAAAGGGAAATCCTACATCATACAACACCGGGGAGTTGGCCGGGGGGGCTGCGATCACTGCTTGGGGATGGGCTCGGAATTGGTCAGCGGGTAGTGAGCAATTGCACTGTGCATCACTTGGTTTGTATACGCTATTATTATTATATCTCCCTTTTGCTGTGCTAAGAAACTGTTTTTATCTCAACCCATGGGCTTTACATTTTTTTCCATTGTCCTCCCCATCCCTCTATGGGAGGCAGGGATTGAGTGAGCGGCTGCATGGGGCTGATGGCATTTATAGGTATGGCTGATCACTTGTTTCAAGATGAAAAGCTCATTACCAAAACTCAACAGTGAAGTGGTGGATTGAATTAAATGTGTCTCTGAGTCTTGAAGATGGCTGCAGGTTTCCTAGGTTTAGCGTTTTAAATTGTGTTTTCTCAGCCTGGCAGCCCTGGTTGTACTTAAAATATTAAATGAATCTAATGCTTCAAATATCTTTGCAAAATATATAGTTTTGAACTTATCTTCTTTAAAATCCTGCTCTGTGTGCTCTTAAAATAAATGTCCTGATTTTAGAAGAGTCTTTTCTGCATGTGTGTATCATATGTATTTGTAACAGTCCTGTCCTGTCATGGACAGAGCTCTAACTTCTCCATTGCTGGTGCCATTCAGAATTGCATCCTGAATTCCATTAAAATATGAAACCATTTGTATTGTCAGTAACAAAAAACCTTAGGTGTTAATGGAAGTTGTGTTACTTAATCTGGCTTTAAAAAGGATGCATCTTATTCTTTGAGATCTTACCCAGTTTAGAATCTCTGGAATGTGACACAGGGATGAGGAGTGATATATCTGATTCAGAAAATCTTGGGATTTACAAACTCCCTCGACAGATGCTGTAAGAGATTGCGATTTGTATGGGTTGAATAGTTCAAAAAGAAGAAAGATACCTAGTTCTATTATGTCAGAAAAGGTTCAAGAATCTGGAGAGGGGGAGAAACTTCCATAATGTGGAGAATGCAGAATTCAAATAAGACACAAAAGTGCAAAACTATTTTACTTGGTGGTGGTCCTGAAGTCTTGCTTTCTTCTTGAGTTCTTGCTTCTTGATTGCTTCCTGACACAGCTTCTATCTTCTGTGTTCTTGTGGACTCCTCTCTAATCTTGAGTTGTTACCAGCTGATTTAAGATGCTGCCTATCTTTTCTCTTAAATGGATAAAATCTCAGTGTCTGTCACTGCTGTCAGCAGCAACAGGAGCCATTGTTGTCCCTCTATAGGGTATGAACACTTCCTACCATGCTGCAGAAGCAAGTGCATTCCTGCCCATCGACAGCAGCAGGTCCCAGTCTGGTACCATAAACACAGCCCGTGGGCTCACTTGATTGCAGGCCTGGAGCTGTGGCTGAATTGGGTGAATGTGTTCACGTATTCCACGCGTTTTGATAGGATTGGAACAGTGGTGGTGGTGAGGACTGGGCACAAATAGAGGTAGCTAACCTGCTATGGTTGTTTGCCTCAGGACACAAGAATGAGAGCCTGAATGCTTGCATGCTTTTAGCAGAGAGGCAGTAAAATACATCTGTGGGGGTGGAATAATTTTATAAATCATTCAGGCTTTCTCTGCAAGTGCTCATCTTTCTGCAGCTTATTTAGCTATACTGCACTTAACTATTTTCTATTTTTAAGCTGCTTTAAGCTGCATGTGTGATAATACTCTGGCTGCTGGTAAAGGTACATACAAACGTGCTGTGCCTAATGCTGCTGTGTTAGAACTAGCAAGTGTGCTTACAATGTAGTCAGAAAGCACATAAAACATAGTGACAACATACATTGAAATAGAAAGCACTAATATATTTTTTAACCTTTATAATTTTAATTTTCCTTAATTGTAATAATTACCATAGTTGTGGTTTATTTTCTAATGAAGAAACTTGTTCTAATTTTTGATCTTTTAATGCCTCAATGTACGTACTTGAGTCTCCTGATATGCTGTTCCTGCGGGCTTGAACCACACTAATGCTGGCACATTGATTGAGAAAAGTATAGCCAGTAAATAATTTCTCCTCTTTTTATTCATTAGGAAAGGGTTTAAAGACTGAATTAAAATTTAAAGTTAAATTAAATTAAATGAAAACTGCAAGGATTTCCTTGAATGATTTAAAAAACTAGATATGGTATTTAATTGTGGTTCATATTTCTAAATAGTATGTTGGAGTCTGAGTGTTAAATTGATCTGTCTAAAATCCTGGTCAATAAATATTAAGTTGGGCTTACGCATTTGTTGTGGCTCAGTCTGGACAGGCCAGAATCTATACAGTCACTTCAAATCAGATAAAAGGTTTGATATATTGTCAATTTTGGAAAAAATATTGCCAAAAAAGCATTTGTCACATACAAGGGATGGCTGATCTCCTGTTTGCTTTTTTATATTTCAGGAGGAGACCATAAAAGATTCATCAGGTCAGGAAGATGAGACACAGTCATCTAATGACGACCCAGCACCATCTGTTGCTTCTCAAGATCCACAGGAGATAATTCGCCCTCGTCGATGTAAATATTTTGACACAAGTACGTACAGTTTATTACTAAGCACAGTAATCTCAGTATGGTTGACCTTTGGTTAAGAACAGCTCTAGTTAACATAGCATTCTGTTTCTGAAATCGCACGTTGATACCTATAAACATTTGTTTGTTCTCTCTCCTGACACTGCTCTTGATTATCCTTATGCTCAAAATAATAGGCAATAGAAGTCCTGGTTTTAGCTGAATGCTAAATCTTCTCTGCATATAAGAGACACTGTGTAAGGACAGTTGATATACTTTCTTCATAAAATAAAGGATTAAATTTGTGGAAAAGATTAAAATTTTATGGTTTTGAAAAAGCAGGCTCTCCAACAGTGTAAATTCTGCCATGATGCTGCTCCCAAGCATTCTAACAGTCCAGTGTGTAATCCTGCAAACTGGTTTGCACAGATGTGCTCTTCAGAAAAATGTTCTTGTACACAAAACAAGTTGCAGTAAATGACTGGTTAGTGTGGTGTTCCCTTACCATTGTAATTCCGTCTGCCAGTTCACAGTAAGGACACAGGAAAAAATATTTGCAAGTAGGAAACGCACTGTTCCAACTCCACAATTGCTGCACAGTGCATGATTATCGTGACAGTTATGTACAGTGAATGTTATATAGCTGTCCCTTTAGACAACTCTTACTTCTGTGGCAATCTTACTTAATGGGATTTGAACCTTTTAGTACTGAGCTGTTAGCAGGGCCACTTGAACAACAGCTGTTTTACCTTTCTTTGATGGAAGTGACTGGGGCTGATGTTTGGATTCCTACTATTCTGTGTTTTAACAAACAAAAGTTAAAGCAAAGGTTCCTTATAATACTTTATACTTGATAGTTATTAGCCATGACATTGTAGAAATGCAATTTTCTAATGTGTAGTTTATTTTAATCCAGAAATGCCGAGGAACTTCAGCATGTAGCAGTACAGAGGATTGCAAATATCTTAAATGAACTCTGTTTTTTAAACATAGCATTAGCATAATACGAGTGTAATGGATTAGGTTTGGGGTTTTTTACGATGTTCAGCTGTATATAGAAGGTAATTTAACGTACAAGTAATTTTAGTGCTGATATTATCACATGCTATACATAAACCAGATATTGCAGTTGCTTTCAGTACATTGTGAAAATCAACCAGCCTATAGCATAAAGAGCTTAAAATGATCATCAGCCCCTATCCAAAATAGTCTTATCTTAAATGCTGGTGTGCATCTCTGAGCAGTACAGCCAAGCCTGCTAAATCCCAGTAAGACTGAGAAAAGCACACGTGCAGATTTCTCACACCTAGTGCTGTACTCTACCTTAAATTCAGTGCCAGCTGCTGTATGGGGAGAAGAACAGCAGGAACAAGCTAGGAGTGCCTTGAAAATGGTGTCGGAACCCACGTGTGCATGCTGAATGTTCACATAAAAATATTTCCAGAAAGTGACTGTTGTAAATTTCGATGTGGATCATCTCAACTGCTGGATGAGGGAGAGCAAATTTTAGTTAGGTAGTAGTAAAATTGGTAGAGCTATTCATGTGTGCCTTAACTTTTCAGAGCCTGTTGTGTGTTGTAATCCATTCTAAATGTGTGGGTTGTTTTTTAAAGTTGTCAATACTGAAGCATTTATTATTGTCACTAAGACTGCCATTTGCCCTTGTGTGGCATTCGATAAGATGGCAGTGAGGCAGAGCAGGGCTGCTGTGGGGCTGGAGGCTGGCAGGCTGAGAGGCTGGGCTCCTGTGACCCTATGACCCTTGCTGCAGTGTCCTAGAGCCCCTTGCTCAGCCTGCTCTGCTGGAGGCTGCCATTGGCATATGCAGGCCCCATCACAGCTCATCCTGTGTAAATGTTTGAACACTTACCTTGTAGATAGTGAAATAGAAGAGGAATCTGAAGAAGACGAAGATTATATTCCCTCAGAAGACTGGAAAAAGGTAAATACTAAGTGCTGTTCAAAAAGCCTGGATTTCATGAATAATTGTTACTTAGTAGCTCTGAGCTCTGTAGCTCACCAAAATCCTCTCCAGTTTTTCCTCATAAACATAAGAGTTTTCATAGCAAGAAGTGGTTAAGTCATGTACTCAAATAGTCAAAAATCCATTTCCATGTAGTGCCTGTTAACTATATTTTTAGATTTTTAACAATGAAAGTTTTAAGGGATAAAAAAGATGTGGTCATTCTCTTGTTTGCTAACAAAAATGTCAGAGCTGTGGTTGCTTAACTTCTTGTTTCTGTTATTTCAAAACAGGAAATCATGGTGGGCTCTATGTTTCAAGCTGAAATTCCAGCTGGCGTATGCAAATACAAAGAGAATGAAAAAGGTGAGACTTAGCACTATTACCACTATTACTATGTTTGAGATTGTTTTCTAATGGGGAGAAATAAAAGATTTGATTGACGTCATGACGTCTCGTGAAATAAGAGGTCCTTCAAGTGAAAAAGAACCATCATCTCAAACTGTAGTTCATTCTGGACTTGACCATTGGAGCTTGAGTCTTGGAAAGGAAAAAGAAAAGTTATATTGCTGGCCTTCTGCGTGTTCAACTTTGTATTCTAATTCGGTAATGTACACAAGCTTTCTGTATAGCTTATGTTATACCTGCTATATTGAATTTATGTGAAAAAAAATAGGTAATAAAGAATTTGTATTGCTGGAATGCGATTAACATGTTAAAAGAGGCAAGTTGGTACCAGCAGCTTTGATTTTCCCAATTTATAACTCTTCAAACAGTATTAAAGAACTTCTTGTTCTACTTTTGGGTTTTTTTCCAGGAACTTCTACCTCCCTCAGAACCAGAGCTTTTGGCTGTATGCTGTCAGTATAATCAAGTCAGGAAAGGTAGACGCAGTTTAAACCCAACTGTGAGCTTAAAAGAAGCAATTTTTCCTGCCTATTACTAAGAATTTGTTTACATTGCAGGTCAGTTTCAGACTCTGACTTTTGTAATTTTATATAAGTTAGTTTTTAAACTAACCAGCACAAAACTGTGTGCCTTTCTAGAATCTGAGTATATATTCAAGTAGTAGCACTCGTCTTAATTTAAGCTCTGGGCTGCGGTAGCTGCACTGTGGCCTGGTCTAGCTAGAAACTGTCTAAAAAGAGCATCAGTCCTGCTCTTGATTTAGAGCAGTCTCCCAATGAAGCTGGCACATTCTGTCAGCTCTGGACTCGGTAGCCAAAGAGGTAGAGAAGAATGTATTTGAATTTGAAACTACGTAAGAAGTCAGGAGCTTCCATTCAAACCAGAAAATGGCAAATCAGAGAACATCTGATTTTTAGCTGTGAAGAAGTTGCACACTTTAGTGCTTCTGTCTGAAAATAGAGCTTGAAATCTGTATTTGCCTGAGATACAGTAATTTATGCTTTACAAGTCAATCTCCTGATTTTCCTGGTATTTGCTCAGCTCTAAATGACTTCTGGCCTCCAATAATAAAAAAGATATAGCTGCGTTGTGCATTGCAGTAGCCTATATAAACCAGTGTTTCATAGTCCTGTGCACTGCTCTCTGCACAACACAGAACCTACGTCATGGGCAAAAACTGTTGAAGGGGAAAGTTAAGTTTTCGCTAATCATGCTAGGGCTATTTTAGTTTTATATTCCAGTGGGGTTTTTATCTTCTGCCACTTCTTTCCTTTTTGCTGTGTTTTGGATGTAATCTTTGACAGGACTATTGACTGGAGTGTTAGTGAAACTCCCATCCTCAAACTCCCTTCAAGATGCCACCTTTCCAGTTGCCCTTACAAAACAAATTTGGGGTTCTGGAATTTGAGGCTCAGGTTGACGATAGCTATGAAGACAATTCGTCTGGGGAACCTCTCGATTTTGCTCCGTCTGTCAGGCAGATCAGAACTTCAAGTGCTAAAAAGAAAAGGAGGGTAGTTGTAATAGGTGACTTCCTTCTGAAAGGAACAGAGGGTCCTATATATAGGCTGGACCCATCCCACAGGGAAGTCAGCTGCCTTCCTCAAGCCCAGGTCCGGGATATCACTAAGACTCCCGGATCTAATTCACCCCTCAGATTATTATCCCCTGTTGGTTGTTCAGGCTGGCAGTGATGAACTTGATAAGAGGGGCTCCAGAGTAATTAAAAAGGAGTTTAGGGAGCTAGGCTGACTAATGGATGGGGCAGGAGCACAGGTGGTGTTCTGCTCAGTTCCTCCAGTGTCAGAAATGTATACTGCAAGGAACAAGAGAATCCATGCTGTTAACAAATGGCTTAAGGGCTGGTGCCAATAGAGAAATTTTGGTTTCTATGATCATGGGGAAACCTTTACTGCACCTGGCCTGCTGGACCCAGATGGGTTCCATCTAAGTAAAAAGGGCAGAAGGATTCTAGCCCAGGAATTGGCAAGGCTCATTGAGAGGGCTTTAAACTAGGTCCAAAGGGGGAAGGGGATGCAACCAGTCTCACCAGTGATGTGACTGCAGAAAGTGAGTCATTATCAAGGGTGAAGCCAGTAGCCCAGCTGAAGTGCATGTACACTAATGCACGCAGTATGGGGAACAAACAAGAGGAGCTCAAAGTCCTGGTCCGGCAAGAGAACTATGATATAGTTGCTATCACGGAAACGTGGTGGAACGACTCTCATAACTGGAGTGCTGCCATGGAAAGCTACAAACTCTTCAGGAGAGACAGGCGTAAGAGAGAAGGGGTGGAGGGGTGGCCCTGTATACTAAGGAAGCTCTTGACGCCATAGAAGTTGAGATTGGTGATGACCAGATTGAGTGCCTATGGGTAAGAGTCAGAGGGGCAATCAAGACTGACATCCTGTTTGGAGTATGTTATAGGGCGCCTGACCAGGAGGAAGAGGTGGATCTATTGTTGTTTAAGCAGCTGGAAGTTGCCTCAGGATCGGCTGCCCTTGTTCTTCTAGGAGACTTTAATCTCCCAGATATCTGCTGGGAACTTAACACAGCTGAGAGGAGGCAGTCCAGAAGGTTCTTAGAATGTATTGAGGATTGCTTTTTGTCACAGCTGGTGAGTGAGCCTAGCAGGGGTGAGGCTCTCCTTGACCTGGTGTTTACAAATAGAGAAGGGCTGGTGGGTGATGTTGTGGTCGGAGGCTGTCTGGGGTGCAGTGACCATGAGATAACTTAGTTCTCCATAAACAATGAAACAAGGAAAAGCATGAACAGGACGTCCACGCTGGACTTTCGGCGGGCAGATTTCAGATTATTTAAGGAACTAGTCAGGAGAGGACCCTGGGAAATAGTCCTTAAAAGCAAAGGGGTCTAGGAAGGCTGGATGTACTTTAAGAATGAAATCTTGAAGGCGCAGGAGCAGGCTGTCCCAATGTGCCGTAAGATGAGCCATAGGGGCAGACAGCCAGCCTGGATAAGTAAGAAGCTTCTGAAGAAGTTAAGTGAGAAAAAGAGGCTGTATTGCCTTTGGAAAGAAGGGCAGGTAAATCAGGTTATGTTCAAAGATATCATTAAGTCATGTAGGAAGAAAATTAGGGAGGCAAAAGCCCAGCTGGAGCTCAAATTGGCCACTTCTGTTAAGGATAATAAGTGTTTTTACAAATATATTAATGGCAGAAAGAAGGGCAGCAACGACCTCCACTCCTTATTGGATACTGAGGGAAATATAGTAACTAAAGATGAGGAAAAGACTGAGGTGCTTAACACCTTCTTCACCTCAGTTTTCAACAGTAAGGCAGATTGTTCACTGGACAACTGGTCTTCTGAAGTGGTGGATGGGGTCAGGATGAATTATAGCCCCCCCTGTCATCCAGGAGGAAGAAGTTAGAGACCTGCTGAGCCACTTGGATCCTCATAAGTCTATGGGGCCAGATGGGATCAATCCTAGGGTGATGAGAGAGCTGGTGGATGAGCTTTCCATCATTTATCAACAGTCCTGGCTCACTGGAGAGGTCCCAGAAGTTGGCCAATGTGACGCCCATCCACAAGAAGGACCGTAGGGACGATCCAGGTAATTACAGACCTGTCAGCCTGACTTCAGTTCCAGGTAAAATTATGGCGCAGATAATCCTGGGTGCAATCATGCAGCACCTGCAGAATGAGCAAGAGATCAGGCCCAGCCAGCATGGATTTAGGAGGGGCAGGTCCTGCCTGACCTACCTGATCTCCTTTTACAACCGTGTGACTCTCCTGGTGGATGAGAGGAAGGCTGTGGATGTAGTGTTCCTGGACTTCAGCAAGGCCTTTGACACTGTCTCCCACAGCAGACTCCTGGAGAAGCTGTCAGCCCGTGGCTTGGACGGGAGCACTCTGTTCTGGGTTAGGAATTGGTTGGTTGGATGGCCGAGCTGAGAGAGTGATAGTGAATGGTGTCTCATCCAGTTGGTGGCTGGTCACTAGTGGTGTCCCCCAGGGATCGGTGTTGGGCCCGATCCTGTTTAATATCTTCATTGATGATCTGGACGAGGGGATTGAGTCCTTCATCAGCAAGTTCGCAGATGACACCAAGCTGGGAGGAAATGTCGATCTGCTAGAGGGTAGGAGGGCCCTACAGAGGGACCTTGACAGGCTGGAGAGATGGGCTGACTCCAATAGCATGAGGTTTAACAAGTCCAAATGCCGTTTTCTACACTTTGGACACAATAACCCCATGCAGAGCTACAGGCTGGGGACAGAGTGGCTGGAGAGTAGTCAGGCAGAAAGGGACTTGGGAGTACTGGTGGACAGGAAACTCAACATGAGCCAGCAGTGTGCCCGAGTGGACATGGCCAATGGTATCCTGGCCTGCATCAGGAATAGTGTGGCCAGCAGGACTAGAGAAGTTATCATTCCCTCATACTCGGCACTGGTTAGGCTGCACCTTGAGTACTGTGTCCAGTTCTGGGCCCCTCAGTTTAAGAAAGATGTTGAGATGCTGGAGTGTGTCCAGAGGAGAGTGACAAGGATGGTGAAGGGGCTGGAGCACAAGCCCTATGAGGAGTGACTGAGGGAGCTGGGGTTGTTTAGCCTGGAGAAGAGGAGACTCAGGGGAGACCTTATAGCTTTCTACAACTACCTAAAGGGAGGTTGTAGTCAGGCAGGGGTTGGTCTCTTCTCTCAGGCGACTGGTGACAGAACAAGAGGACCTGGTCTCAAGCTTCATCAGGGGAGGTTTAGGCTTGGTATTAGGAAAAAATCCTTCACTGAAAGGGTGATTGGCCATTGGAATGCGCTGCCCGGGGAGGTAGTGGAGTCACCATCCCTGGAGGTGTTTAAAAGGAGATTGGATGAGGCACTTAGTGCCATGGTTTAGATGATGAGTAGGTGTTGGTGTTGGGTCATAGATTGGACTCGATGATCTCAGAGGTCTTTTCCAACCTTGTGATACTGTTATATAAAAAGTTGAAAAATAAATGTTTGAGACTATGTATTTAGTACTTTCATGTACATATCCTGTCACCTTAGTTGTTCTCTAATGAAGGGGGAATTCTATCTGTACAATTCCCAAACACTAACAAGGCTAGTCCTTTCATATTCAGTCCCACAAGCAAAAGCACAGAAACGCTAGAACTCTTAAGAATGACCATGTTGTTTTTCAGAATGTGTTTTGACTTGCTGATGTGAGGGAGGAAAGGCCATGTAATCTACGCTGAGTGAGTTACAGTGGACTGGCTCTCTGAGAAGTATGCCTGGACATCAGATTAGCTGCTACTAACTAATTTCAGGTTTTAAAAAATCTACACCATTAAAAGATGGATTTTCAGAAGGCTTGGACTTGAAAGGGTAGCTTTGAAAACTGAAAGGTGCCAAAGCTGCGCTGAGACATATGGAACGTTGTCATTCATAAATGTTGCAGTGTACTTGGCTCACATCATTAAGGATGGCTTAGAACTGATTATCGTTATCTTTTGAAAAGAATTGTTTCTTCTACTGGAGTTTGTATCCCAAGATATCCAGAATATTTTTCTTAAATGAGCAACCAAACATCAGGTTGGACTAGCCTTTGGGGAAAAAAGCTCCCAGAAAATTGTTGGAAGCTGTTTCCGAAGAGTACATTATCTGTGAAATGAAGCTGTATTTCTTTGCAGGACATTTAATTTTTCTTACCAGTTTTGGCTTTTTATTTGTAGCCTACTTTCATGTTAAAAATCACTTTTTTTCAAGTAGAGATGACCCTAGTTGCCTCTCTGACCTTCCCACCTCCACAGAATGCTGTATCTGCCCTGCCTGTGCTGACCATCCTTTCGCAAGCATTCCTTCCTGCATTCTCTTGTTGAGTGAAAGTCAAAGGTGCTTGCCGAGATAGGAGTCAATTTTAAAAGTTATTTTCTTGCTGGTTTTTGTAAGGTTATCTTTAATTGAGGACTGAGACACAAGAAAGGCCTTGATACTTTCCTGGTTCTAATTTTTAATAACCTGAATTTTACTTCCCTGGTCTGAAAGATCATGCACAAGCTCTGAGAAAACAGTAGAGATTTGGTAGTAGTAAAATTCAGCAATCTTTACCTGAATGATTTTGGTTTAGAAAGTATTTCTTGGAAACAGTAGAAAAGGTCTTAGTGAAATTTCCTTTCAGAAGCTGTTTGAGTTTGGAATGCCTGGCATCTGGGCATCATCTTCCCTGGAGAAGCAGTGGCTTTTGCTAGCCATGGTAGCTGAGACTTTTATATTTAGTTCTCCGGATGCCTGGGAGTGTTTTTAGCACCATTTTTGGTGGTGCACCATTTAGGTTTATGTGACTGACCTTAATTGTCATGCAAGAAAACATATATTTTGAGTTTCTGAACTAGTTTTCCATCTCTCTGGCTGCCATCAACAAAACTATGGGAAAAGGCATGCTGGGTGGGTCACTCAGAGACTGTGTTGGGTCGCGCTGCTGCCTCCTGATCCTGAGTGGCTTCAGGAGGAAGACAGGGAAGGTGGAGTTAATGGAGTTTCATAAATGGGTCCTAGAATCTAGAGCACAGGTTATGGCAGAGGTTTGAAGACAACATAAGGTATGACATCTCAGTCACTTGGATCACTGCATTCATGAGAACATCCTTTACTGGTCCTTATGTGTGTTCCAGACCTGTGTTGTTGCTCCAGTGATCTTCCAAGGTTTTTGTAGCTTTATAAGAGAGAATAAACTACTATATTGCTGGTTTAGCTTGTTGTTTTTTTTTCCTGCGGTTAATTCAGTGTATGAAAATGTTGACCAGCTGCTGTGGAACCCTGACTTCTTACCAGAAGATAAAGTGATTGAGTTCCTAAATGAAGCATCGAGGCGTACAGGTGATGAGAAAGGCCTAGATACAATTCCTGAAGGATCACATATTAAAGACAATGAGCAGGTATATAACAATAATTAAGATTTGTAGTTTAATATTACAGAATTATTTATCCCTTTATTTTATTTTACTCTCAAGGATTAAAATTGTGTTTGAAACAACTTTATTGTTCCTTATGGAAATGCAAATGTGATGTTTTTTTAACCTCTCAACAAATATTAAATTGTTAACATAGGTTTAATGTTGCTGTATGCATCAGTGCATTATTTGATGTATAAATAATTGTGTATGAATGACTTCTGTTCTTTGATTTTGTTAAAGCTGTATGAATGCATACATACAAAACCAAACCCAACAATTTTACAAATGTATGCAATGGATGAAAATGTTGAAATACTTTACCTGGATATATACTTGGTTGGGTAATTAGAGATTTGGAAATATAAACAGAAGAAATCTGTCTTTGTGCTGTCTTAAATTATATTACATTCATTCAAAGAGTTTATTTTTTAGTCTTTTCTGCTTCAATGATTTACTACATATGCTTCTGTGGCACAACATAAATCGAGTGGTATCTAGATTGTTAAATGTGTCTTTTCATCTTTCCAGGCCTTGTATGAACTGGTTAAGTGCAATTTTGATACTGAAGAATCATTACGAAGGCTGAGATTTAATGTAAAAGCAGCCAGAGGTGAGTGTACACTGAAAGCTAAGTTTATGTTGTTGAACTCTCATTTGTTACACAGGTGTTGAGTTTTGCTATCAGCAAACTGAGCTTGACTGCACGTAAGCCTTAGATATCAGTGTCCGTTTAAATGAAGCCTTCAGTGAGTCTCTTGTTCTCTGAGAAAATGGAATTAGCAGATGTATAAACAGGTGCATGCTCAAAGAGGACATGTTAATTAATTTCCTGTTAATAGCATTTGATATTTATATCTATGACTTTTAAAACAAGTTAAAATTTAAGATCGCTTCTTAGCAACTGAATTGTGTGTTTCTTGGACATTTTATTCTTTGTTGTTCTAAACTTTTTCAGTAATCAAAGTTAATAGAAGGAACGTGAAATATGAAATTAAATAATTCACACTTCTAATTAAGGGGGAATGAGTAACTAAACCTTTTATTTAAAAAAAAAAAAAGTATAACACTAAAAAGACCTTGGTCTTAAAGATGCTTTTGGAGCATTAAACATTTCATGGTTGGTATTGATCTTTATATTCAAAGAAAACGCAGAGAAGGCACAAGTTATTTACCTTGCACATTGATCTGTTGGTTCTGCCTTCAAACCTGTGGCTTCTCCAGAGTTTGCTGTGTAAATCACAAGACAAGAATGATCAAATAGAGAAGATTAGTTTGTTCTTCCATTATTTTAAACCTTAATTATTCATGACCTTACAAATCAATGAGGCCAAATTATATAAAGTTATATAAAGTGTGGCTGAAAGTTATTAGGGGTTTATTCTGGCTTCAGTGAGGCCAAGATTTCCCACCCAGTAGTATAAGCAGCACAGTTTCTTATTCTACCTGGCTGGAATTAACAGCCTATCATTGCTGGTTCTTACCAGCAGTAAAGAAGACCTCATTCCTTGTGCTTTTTCCTCTGTTTCTTCCAAATACCAGCAACCAGTTTGAGTCCAGAGCCTAAACTCCTTTGTGCTCTGTCTTGGCTTGAAGGATAGCAACTTCTTTTGATTCTAGGGGTAGAACGGTGAGAGCAGGTTTCTAAGCCCTTCTTCCTCTTCCTGTGGCAGGGCTGGAGTTAGGGACCATTTGTAACAGTCCCTACCGACCAGCTACTTAAGGCAGCCAAATTCTCACCTACTCACTAGAAGGGAGGATTTTCATTTTTGTACTAGTCAGTGAAATTCTGGAGGCAGTTCTCATTTAGTCAGCAGATGGTGAAAGAAACTTGAATACCACATATGTTTTCTGTCACTTAAGTTTTCTTTTATTGGCCGTGTGCTTTTTTTTGTTAAGCGTTTTCTTTATTGCATTTTCTCACTATAGAAGAATTATCGGTTTGGACAGAAGAAGAATGTAGGAACTTTGAACAAGGGCTGAAAGTCTATGGCAAGGATTTTCATGTGATTCAGGCAAATAAGGTATACACTGATTTTAAGTGTAGTTCTCACTTTTTTTTTTTTTTAAAGCAATATAATTGTAAATAAATTCTTATCCTCAACATCCTTCACAAGTGACCATATTTACTTGATATGATTTTTACTACATGTATGTCCAAATTGATTTCTCAAAGTCTAGAATCCTCTGTAACTCTGGCTGTGAACCCAGAGTTCAGAAGAGGGCAAAACTCCTGCTGTGCTTATATACAGGACAATCTGCATCCCTAGAGTCTTACTTTAGCCTTGAATAGACTGGTGAAACAGACTGGAATATTTCTCCTGAAGCTGTTGCTTGCAGCACCCCATGATATCTTCAGTATTCTTAGAAACGCTATCAAACTTTGCACTTCACTTTCTGGGCCTCTGAAATTTTGAGTCAATAGTTTCCACTGTTTCCTATGTTGTATAAAGAAGCATAAACTTTGAATTTCACATATTTTGATTTAAATGGTACCTTATTTTACCAAAAATGTATTTAAATTCATCAAAATTTGCATGACATATATTTCCTAGGTGCGAACAAGATCAGTCGGTGAGTGTGTAGCATTTTATTACATGTGGAAGAAATCGGAGCGTTATGATTTCTTTGCGCAGCAGACACGATTTGGAAAGAAGAAATACAATCTTCATCCTGGCGTAACGTAAGATGTGCATTATTTTTATGTGCTTTTACATGTTGGATCTAAATGTCTATTTTATACTGCTCTAATCTGAAATGGTACAACAACCTGGGGATTCCATAGTTCCAGTTTGCAGTAGGAAAAGAGCTAAGGTGTAAGAAAAGCTTACTAGTGCATACAATGTAATTTCTAAAATACATTCATTTGGAATAAGGCCAACAATTTGCATTGAACTCCTATTTAATTTAGTTAGTTTTCTGTTTAAATGTTCCACAAATGTAACATTTCTGCAACTATGCAATGTTTTAAATACTTGTTTTACTTCAAGTAAACATTTTATAGGAAGGCATTAGTCACAAGTTTCAGGTGGGATTTGTGGTACATGCTGTAGTGTGTTCTTGAAATGTATTGTTTGGCAAGAATTCTGGCCAACACAGTACCTGATACTAGGGCATTTTTGTGTGTGTGTAGCTCCTTTCCTCATTCACGTCTCTGCTAGGCAAAGAGGGAGATGTCTGTGCGTAGCTGTGTGGTCTCCTCCTCAAATCTGGGCAAGCAAGCCAACATATTCTTCTGCCCTTCATTCCAATACTGTGATTTTAATATCCCACTCTTTCTGCTAACTTCCTCCAAGTCTTTTGACTACTATTTTTTCTTCCCATTTGCCTCTGACTTCTGTTCATCCTTCTTTTTAATATTATTGTCTCTTCAAACATCTTGGAACTGTGTGGTGGACCACTGAAGTGAACTTGCATTGTGACATTTAAGGGTTGCCATCTGTGGCTTTGTAAAGCAGACCATTACAGAGAGGCACACAGAGCTGCTGGGTTTTCTTAATTACTTGTCATGGACTGTCTGTTTGTCTCCTTTCATCTGGTTGGTTTTGGGTTTTTTTCCATTTTTGCCCAAATTAGTAGACATTTTTGGTTGTTAATCACTTAAAACATCCTCTGATTCTTTTGCAGTTAACTGCATGTGGTGTTAAGAATAAGTGTCATTAAGGATTATACTTGGCTGTGCTTGACTGCTTTTGCCGATAGATGTGGGAATTTAGGGTGCAGTATCAGTTCCAGAATAATTATGTGTGAGGATATGCTGTTCCTGGAGTTAATCCAGACTAATACCATACGTACAAGGGCTTTACCAACCAGCTTTGTTTATTTAAATCTTTCATAAGGGATTTACTATTAGTGACCTAAATTGTAGGTCTGTAAAAGATTTCAGATATGGAAATGTCTTTAACTCTCAAGTTTTCCATTGGCTTTTAACTTTACCCCTTTTGCAGCTGTATGTGCACAAAACTCATCTACTTTAATGGTATATTATCACTGCCACAGCAAATTGCAAGAGCTTAGTGTGAACCTGCCTGAGAGCATCACCTTGAAAACCCAGTCCCCAACATCACAACATATTGAACTTTCTGCTTGCGCACAATGTTATGGGACTTAGCATAAGCACAGGCTGAATTTATATACGTTGGCTGCAGTGATTGGTCAACAAATATGTAGTTGCTGTGGACAAGCCATACCTTGGCCAGTCAATACAGGAGATCTTAAAGTTGTTAACTTTGCAAGTCTACACAATGTGACTTGGGCACATTTGCAGTATATGTAGTGAATATTTTTGTGCAACTCACACCAATCCTTTATACAGCAAGGGCAATGCTTAATGTGCTGTTTCTGTTGTGTAGAGATTATATGGACCGTCTCCTGGATGAAAGTGAAAGTGCTGCTTCCAGCAGAGCTCCGTCACCTCCTCCTACAACTTCCAACAGCAGCACCAGCCAGTCGGAAAGGGAAGATAGCACAACCAGCAACAGTAATCAGAATGGTAAGTGTGTGCCCTGTTCCTCCTAAACAGGGTTGCCAAATCATTGCAGATAACAAGCCAAATGAGAAGTCCAGCTTGCTTCTCCAAAACCAAGTCTATTTTAGTATTAAATGTTTTTCCAAGGTGTCAGCAGCTACATGTTTTCATTTAGCCATTGGTCACATATGGAAGATAAATCTTCACTAGACTCTTCCTTTTAAGTGTAAACAATCTGTTATTGTCTTCTGTTCTCTATTGCTTTTGGCTGTTAGCGTGGGTATGTAATGATAACTTTGTGAGGAGCCTCATTCAGGATACTTAAAACAACGGAGATGAGAATTGGGCTATCATGCAGCAGCCTAGTGCTTGTCCAGTGCTTGTGTCAGGAACACTGTTAGCTGTTCTTACCAGATGTGGGGCACTGAAGAGCAGTTAGGAATGGGAGAAGAGCCAGGGAACAATCACTTGTGAAGGAAGAAAAACTCAAAAGCTCAGGACAGCCATTACAAAGGAGCTGAAGTGAAAGCAGTATCAAGAGGAGGGAGGAGCTTGGGGGCTGAATCAAATTGTGAAAATCAAATGGAAGCTACAGAAACTGTCCAGATGAGGCCAGTCCACCTGCTCTGTGTCTATTTATAGGATTCCAGGACATTTTCTTGGCTGCTGTTGTTTATGAGGATGTCTTAGTTTAGATGAAAACCAAGATATGTTATCAGAAATTAAGTGATTTTAATCAGATAAGGAAAAAAAGAAAAAAAACCCACAAAACCAGATTGTACAGAAAAGATAACAGTTCTTAGCTACAAATGTATGTCTGTACAGAACAGAATTAACAACAATTGTGACTGAGATCTTAATATGAATCGAGTTCTGTACCCAAATTCTTGTGGTGTGGGTCTCTTTAAGAGCAGTAATGCCGCACTTTCAGCCTTCCCGGCAGCTCATAAGAGAATGAGAGAGAGAATATAGCAATGAAAGCAGCAGAAGCAGCAGGCAGCCTACGCTCTACAGCAGAGAGGTAGCGAGAGAGAGATCCAGTGGAAGTGCGAAAGAAAGGAATGTCCAGGCAAACGGGACACGACCTCTGCCCCGGTTTCCCCAGAAACATCCTCCCCCCACCCCCTCACATCCACTCGGATCCCCTTTGTTGGCAAAGGAAGAAAAATTCCCTGGAAAAGAAAAAAAACTGAAACTATAATGATCCACCCCAAATTTTTCTTCCATGCCAACACCTTATATCGAACTTAAACTTATAACTATATACATACATGTTTACAACTCATCCAAAAATAAGGTCCCCTTGAGGTATACATCGTGTTTCTCCATCTTCCTGCATCACCCACCAGGTGCAACCAGATCCTTGAGCAAAGACAATCCCATGAATGGGCTTGCCTTTGCTCGAGACAGGCTTAACCCAGACAGTTTTCCCTAACATACCTCTCAGGTGGATCACTGGGACTTTATCTCCATCTACAGTATGAAGAAATTCTGACTGGGCAGGGCTGGCTCGATTGATGGAGCCTCTAGTGTTGACCAGCCATGTTCCTTTTGCTAGATGCTGATCCCAGTGTTTGAAAGTCCCTCCACCTAACGCCCTCAAAGTGGTTTTTAACAATCCATTGCACCGTTCAACCTTCCCGGCAGCTGGTGCGTGGTAGGGGATATGGTACACCCACTCAATGCTGTGCTATTTTGCCTAGGTGGTAACTAAACTGTTCTTGAAATGAGTTCCACTATCTGACTCAATCTGCTCTGGGGTACCATGTTGCCACAGGGCTTGCTTTTCCAGACCCAGGATGATGTTTTGGGCAGTGGCGTGAGGCACCGGGTATGTGTCCAGCCATCCGGTGGTTGCTTCCACCATGGTGAGCACATAACGCTTACCTTGGCGGGTCTGTGGCAGGGTCATGTAATCAACCTGCCAGGCTTCTCCATATTTGTATTTATCCCAGTGTCCACCATACCATAGGGGCTTCACTCTGTTAGCCTGCTTGATGGCAGCACATGTCTCACAGTCATGGATAACCTGGGAGATAATATCCATGGTTAAATCCACCCCTCGGTCTCATGCCCATCTATAGGTGGCATCTCTGCCCTGATGGCCTGAGGCATCATGGGCCCATCGAGCCAGGAACAACTCTCCTTTATGCTGCCAATTCAGATCCATCTGTGACACCTTCACTTGTGCAGCTCGGTCTGCCTGTTCATTGTTGCGATGTTCATCGTTAGCTTAATTCTTGGGCACATGTACATCCACTTGGCGGACTCTCACGATCAGCTTCTCTGCTCGAGCGGCAATATATTGCCATATATCCGCAGCCCAGATGGGTTTCCCTCTGCGTTCCCAGTTGGCTTTCTTCCATCGGTCTAACCATCCCCACAATGCATTGGCTACCATCCATGAGTCAGTGTAGAGGTAAAGCCTTGGCCACTTCTTGTTCAGCAATGTCCAGAGTCAATTGGACAGCTCTGAGCTCCGTGAATTGACTTGACCCTCCTTCATCCTCAATAGCTTCCGCAACTTGTCGTGTGGGGCTCCACACGGCTGCTTTCCATTTTCGATTTGTCCCTACAATGCGAAAGGAACCATCAGTAAAAAGGGCGTAGCGTATTTCTTTTTTTGGCAATTGATTGTATGGTGGAGCTTCCTCTGCACGTGCTACCTCTTCTTCTTCCTCTTCATCTGCTACACCAAAGTTCTCACCTTCAGGACAGTTAGTGATGATCTCCAGGATCCCAGGGCCATTCTGTTTTCCAATACAGGCCTGCTGTGGGATCAGAGCAGCCCACTTGCTCCAGGTAGCATCAATAGCATGATGTGTGGGGGCTGTTTGTCCACTGAACATCCACTTTAACACTGGTAATCGGGGTGCCAGGAGGAGTTGAGTTTCTGTTCCCATTACCTGAGGCGGCTTGAACTCCTTCATAAGAGGCTAGGATTTCTTTCTCTGTCAGGGTATATTTGGTTTCAGATCCCCTGTAGCCTCGACTCCAGAATCCAAGCGGTCGATCTCGAGGCTTGCCAGGCATTTTCTGCCAAAGGGTCCATGAAAGACCATTATTCCCAGCTGCAGAGTAGAGCACGTTCTTCACATCTGGTCCTGTCCTGACTGGTCCAAAGGCTACAGCATGAGCAATCTCCTGCTTAATCTGTTCAAAGGGTTTGCTGCTCTTCAGGGCCCCAATGGAAATCATTCTTCTTACGGGTTACCAAGTAGAGAGGGCTTACGATCTGACTGTATTCCAGGATGTGCATTCTCCAGAAAACTATAGCATACAGGAAGGCTTGCATTTCCTTCTTGCTGGTCGGTGGGGACATTGTTGTGATCTTCTCTAACTTCTGTCGGAATCTGGCGACGTCCATCTTGCCACTTCACCCCTAGGAACTGTATTTCTTGGGCAGGCCCCTTAACTTTACTCCGTTTAATAGCAAAACCGGCTTCCAAGAAAATCTGAATGGTTTTCTTCCCTTTCTCAAAAACCTCTCCTGCTGTGTCCCCCCACACGATGATGTCATCGATGTATTGCAGATGTTCTGGAGCCCTCAGCCTTCTCTAGTGCTTCTTGAATTAGTCCATGACAGATGGTGGGACTATTTTTCCACCCCTGGGGCAATCGGTTCCAGGTGTATTGCACGCCCCTCCAGGTAAAAGCAAACTGCGGCCCGCACTCTGCAGTTAGGGGAATAGAGAACGCATTAACAATGTCAATCGTGGCGTACCACTTCGCTGCCTTGGATTCCAGTTCATACTGGAGTTCCAACATGTCTGGCACAGCGGTGCTCAGCGGTGGAGTAACCTCATTCAAGCCATGATAGTCCACAGTCAATCTCCATTCTCCATCAGACTTACACACAGACCAAATAGGGTTTTGAAGGGTGAGTGAGTCTTACTGAACACCCCTTGACTTTCCAATTCTTGCATCATCTTATGGATGGGGATTACAGAGTCACGGTTCGTTCAGTATTGTCGACAATGCACTGTTGTGATAGCAATTGGCACTCGTTGTTCCTCAACCTTCAACAATCCAACAGCAGAAGGGCATTCTGAGAGACCCGGCAATGACTTTAACTGTTTAATCTCTTCTGTCTCTACAGCAGCTATTCCAAAAGCCCATTTATGTCCCTTGGGATCCTTGAAAAATATCCATTCCTGAGGTAATCAATTCCTAGGATACATGGAGCAGTCGGACCAGTAACAATGGGGTGTTTCTGCCAGTCTCTTCCGGTCAAGCTCACTTCAGCTTCCAGCACAGTCAGCTCTTGAGATCCCCCAGTCACCCCAGAAATAGCAATAGTTTCCGTGCCCACATGTCCTGATGGCATTAACGTACATTGAACACCAGTATCCACTAGAGCCTCATATTTTTGTGGGTCTGATGTGCCAGGCCACCGGATTGACACAGTCCAATAGACACGGTTGTCCTGTGCCTCTACCTGGGTAGAGGCAGGGCCCCTCTAACACTGGTCTTCATTACAGCAATCAAAACTCTTTCCTGATGGATACATTTTGGAGGTTCCCTCTAGTGGGTCAGAGCCTTGGGAAATTGGCACCGCACTTACTCTTGCTGATTTTCTTTTCTTATTTTCCTTCAATTCTTGTACCCAGGCTGCCAGGGCATAGGTAGGTTTCCTGTCCCACTGTCTCATATCTTCTCCATGGTCAATCAGAAAATACCATAGATGGGTTTGTGAAGCCTGTTCTCTTCTCCTAGCTGGGAGGCGTCCAACTCTGACTCCAGAGGCTGTGATTCGTACTGGTGCCACTTGAAGACTTTGAAGACTTTCCTTAATCTCCTCTTTAAGCTTCCTAATCTCCTCCCTCTGCTCATTCCTAAAATTCTTCTGCTCCTTATTGATGTTCTCAACCAATGTCTCTACTGCAGAGATATGGGCCTGCACCGGACCTTGGATCGTTTTCTCATATGTCCTGAGTTTATTTGCTGCGACGCCCGCTATATCTCAGTCGTCCTCTGAGTACAGGGATGCCATGTGATGGGAGTATACACCTGGTGCCCTGCATGAAAGGTTTCACCACATCTCTGGTGTGTACCTAACCTCTTCTGGGTCACTGAGGGGTCACCCATCCCTTCCATAAAGTATTTCTAGCAGTGCCATCTTCACGAGATGTAAAATTCCTTCTTCCATAGTCTTCCAAGGTGTCTTCAGATGATGTGCCTGCAGGATATCCTTGTAGGCAAACCTTTCTCTCACACTGGCTAAAAGTAGTGTCCAGAGTGAAAAGGGTCTCAATTCCCTCACAAATGCCTGTTTGATGCCCGCATCCTGGGCCAGAGCACCTAAATACCTGCCTTCAGAACCATCGAGTTGCAAACTTTCACCCATAAGGTCCCAAATTCGGATCAACCAAGTCAGGATAGGCTCGTCTGGCTGTCAAGTAATGTCTTTCCGCAAGTTGCGGAGATTGTCATATGACAGCAATTCAGTAACGATCTCTGGTTCTGAGTCTGCAGTCTGTGAAGGACCCGCTTCCCCATCCTCATCCACCAGACGAACCAATTTGGTCTTATATTTTCTTTTCTGGATAGGGGCAACTTTCATCAGCTCGGACTGTTCTTCGAGTTTAACCACACTTTGAGCTACCACGATATCAGATGTTTTACTCTCTCCTTTTTTTCCCTGGAGGTGCTTCTGGGTGCATTCCCAACCAACCCTGTCCCTAGCTTGGTACACAAGATGGATCATAATGAAACTAACTTGCAGACAAATAACCAAAAGTAGGATATAAAGCAGGATATCCTTGATGTCTAGCAAGAGGTTAAGTTTTCAAAAGCTGCTGTAGCAAACCTGAAAGGCAACTGAATAAAAATTTGAGATGAAACACTCTCCTGTGTCCTCCCTGAGGATAGGTATCATTATCATTAAGCCCCCAGAGATAACAGCTTAGGCTGTTAAAGGAGTACAACCTTGAAAATGCATTCCGGATGAAACCGACAGGCACTGAATCCATAACATTATAGATTCAAAATAAGAATTCGATAATAATTACAGCTGTCTGAGTTCTACTAGCTGATGCACTCAGATGAATTAAGCCTGCCAGACCTTTTGGCATGGTTCTGTACCAACAAAAAGCAAAAATGTAGTACAGTATGGTCTGTATGGACCCCAAACTCACAACACACATCATGATGCCAGAACTGTTATCTTTTTCTGCTCAAGCCCTATGTTGGGCGCCAAAAGAATGTCTTAGTTTAGATGAAAACCAAGATATGTTATCAGAAATTAAGTGATTTTAATCAGATAAGGAGAAAAAGAAAAAAACAGATTGTACAGAAAATATAACAGTTCTTAGCTACAAATGTATGTGTGTACAGAACAGAATTAACAACAATTGTGATTGAGATCTTAATATGAATTGAGTTCTGTACCCAAAATCTTGTGGTGCGGGTCTCTTTAAGAGCAGTAATGCCGCACTTTCAGCCTTTGTGGCAGATTCAGATGACCGCAATCCCTTCCCCAGAGACCACACACACAAGAGAGAGAGAATGAGAGAATATAGCAATGCAAGCAGCAGGCAGCCTACGCTCTATGGCAGAGAGGTAGCGAGAGAGAGATCCAGTGGAAGTGCGAAAGAAAGGAATATCCGGGCAAACGGGACACAACCTCTGACCCGGTTTCCCCAGAAACGTTCTCCCCCCACCCCCTCGCGTCCCACTTGGATCCCCTTTGTTGGCAAAGGAAGAAAAATTCCCTGGAAAAGAAAAGAACCTGAAACTATAACAGAGGGCTTCCGTAAACTCTGTGATGATACGTCTGCCATTTGTATGCAGACGAATCGCTCATTCATCACACAGTGAGGACAGGGAGTGCAGTATTTAGTTGAGTGGGCTAGTTAGACTTCTGCTTTGTCGACCCATCACAGATTGTTCTGTTACTGCTTACACTTGTGTTTCTTAAGGTGTGTTTCTGTAATGCAGGAGTGTCTGCTAATGGGTCAGGTGAGGTACCAAATAAAGATGAAGCAAAAAATGAAGGACTGCATGTAAATGGACCTACCAGCGGCAAGAAGATACCTCACACGGATCTGGATACAAATGGGTATGAAACTGAAAATCTTTCCGTTGACCCAAAACTTGCTCATTCAGCTTCAAGAAATGAAAGTGATTTTGAAGAAAAAAATGAAAGACTTCTAAAAAGAAGAAGAATTAATAACAATGGAAAAGAGAGTCCAGGTTCTTCAGAGTTCTTCCAAGAGGCAAACTCACATGGGAAGCTTGAAGAACTAGAAACTTTGGATGACTGAATACTGGGAGCTGATTTTATTCCTTGGAGTAAATTTTGGGTGCCTAAAATTTTCAGTGTTTATGGGTTACCTTACAAAATCCAGTTCCGTAAAGCAATCTGCTGAGATTTTTTTCTAATACTTACTAGTTGGCTCTTAAGATTTCATTATTTCTTTTTCACGGTGCTGAAAAGCAGTAGGAGGATATTCCATTTCTCAGAGCTGGTAACTGTAGTTCTGGGAGCTCTAAGGCCCTTAAAAATATGTGAGAAACAAATCAGTGAGTTTCTACAAAAATATTCCCAGCCTAATACATTAAAGAATCTTCTGTGTATAATTGTAAAATACACCAAATCATCATTGTACAGGTGAACAAAGCATCCTATTTGAAGCAGGGGGCTGGTTCAAATGTTGCAGGAAGTTAAAATGAAATAAAGAAGGCCAAAACACACATCAGAGCAGGCACAGAGACTTCCATTCATGCTAGCGAGAGAAAAGTGTCACCGCATTTGTAAGGAACCCTTATGAATCCTGAAAGTTATGAGCACACCTATTTTTATATATAGAAGTTTTTAAAGGTAAATAAATAAACCAGGTCAGGTTTGTATATGTAAAATTCTTGACATCAATGATGTCTTTCCATATGCTTTATCTGGGCTAAAGAAATACATTCTGTATTTTTCCAGATTTCTTTGTAGCCTTTGAAAGATTTTTACAGTACTTATGTCTTGATTGAACTGTCCTTTCTTAAAACAAAAGCTTGTATAATTTTCTTAACTTGTACAGTTGGTAAACTTTTATGAGAGAATTGATATCCTGAGTCTAATGTCAGCTTCATTTTATTTTGCTGAAGTCTTTTCTAAAAAAAAAAAATCCAACAAAAAAACCCCAAACCAAACCAATTGACTTAAAAAATGCTCATTAGTCACCTATATTTTGTTTTCTTCTCAGAAAACAGTAAACAATTAGCATCAAGAATTATTAGAATTCGTTTGATTTTGAAAACATGATTTTTCTTAGTTCTGTTTTATGGCAAAGCGTGATAGTAAAAATGTGTTAAATAAGTGTGATGCTTGCATTGCACAAATTTTCTTGCTTTCATTATATATTTTCTCATTTTATTTTGAGCTCGGATAAATTTCATGTCAGTCAAATGCTTAAGTTTCCAAAACCTTGTTCACCAAGAGCAGGTGTTAGATTATCCATCACTTTATTTGCAGTCTATCTGTCATCTTCTACATTTCATGGAGCACAGCAAGGGCAGGAAATGGGTCCAGGGATTCTGGCTGTCCAGATTAGAAACAGATGTGCATCTGGTAGCCTGATATTGAATTTCTGAGAACTCGTGGGCCTTGTATGGATGAGTAGTCCAGTGGGAGCAGGAAACATTACATACACATCCTTGATACAGCGCATACATGTCGAGACATTCAGTATATGGAGAGTTGCATGCGTAAAAAGCGGGAGTAGGTATGGATAACTATTTTAGGATTAAACTGCAAGAAACAAAATTTCTTTATAAAAGCACAGAGAGGGGGTGATGCTCACTGGCCCAGTAGTGCAATCTGAAAGTTGTTGAAGTAGGGTTTACATCCATGAAATAGAAAGATTTTTAATACTAGTGATTGGGTGGGTTTTTTGTTTTTTTTTTTTTTTTTTTAAAGCCACAGCTACACACCTACTATATTAAAAATTGGAAAAATTGTTCATTTGTGTAATTTACAACCTTATCTCCTCCTCCTCCGGTGGCCTGTTGTTAGGTTTTAATTGGTTATTTTTACTTAAAGTTTCCAAGTCTTCATGATTCCAGTTTTAAATGTATGGTCTTATGGTTTGAAAGTAATGTATCAACCTAACAAAACCCACCTGCTAATGGTTTTGTTTATTTCGTTTGCTTCTCAACTACATGTACTTGACCGTTATGGTCATTAATGAGCCAAATCTGCTGGATCCAGCCTGGCTCTGTTGCCATGATGAGTTACTGGAGTGTATTAACCTGCTGTTCCCAGGGATGTCATGAATGATCTGATCTGACTGGTTCAGCTGACATCTGCCTAGAATTAGCAATTGACGTGGAGAGGCACATGAGTAAGGTTCATTAACATATGGCCTGTGTTAATCAGTTAAGTGATTGATTGCTTTAGTAAGAGGCTGCTGTTATCCATTTTATTAACAGGAACCCAAAGTATCACAGCCCTATATCAGACAGGTTTGAGATGGTTTCAGCCTGAGGGTAGCGTAGTGCTTTGAAGCATCTCTGCAAATAGAGCCTCGTTGTCCATTCTATTTTCATGCATTTTTGTTTGCAAGTAGGACATAACTTCCAAAAAGTGATAGGAAAGTTTATAAGTGAATCGTCTCAGGCTTGTGTGTGAAATACAGCACTGTGTATATTTTCAGGAATGTTGCTTTGGTTTTTATCTTACCTTTTTTTGGTGATACGTAGAAGAGACCTGACATTCCATAATCAACAAGTATGTAACACTCAGCTAGACTTTGAGAATACTTAATTATAATTTACATTTTGTTCATGCTGGTGTTTATATAATACTTTGTCCATATTCTTCAAAATGCAGCCACTATAACTTGATAAGTCATTGCACTACTAAAGCTATTTAAAATTCTAGAACTACAGTAACTTTGATTTCATTTAAGAAGCCTTCAGTACAGTTTGGAGCCCAGAAGGGTTTGAACGTGTTTCCAGACTGCGGTGCAAAGATCACAAGTTGCATGTGGCATGCAGATTTGGTTTTCAAGCACTGCTGTGATGGGTTCAGCTGGAGCTGGTGTCCTGGATTCATGCCATATACCACGACTGCAGCCTGAACAGAGAATCCAGTTCGACAGCATCAGTCCTTGCTGGGCTTTCTGAGGGGTTAAACGTGAGATAAAAGAAACCAACCACACAAACAAAATTTACAAATTAGTTTTATATGGTTTTCCACACAGTAATTTTGCACTGTTGGTAATTCCTTTCTCTTACCCCCACTCCCTGTCTACAATTCTGAAAAAGCTTATTAAACTATTTTTTTAAACATACTGTGCATCAAAAATTCCTGAGTTTTTTGACCAAAACAGCTGGCATTTCTGCTTACAGAGGATGTGGATGCCCCATCCCCTGGGGCAGTGGGACACCGATTCTGTTACTGCTGTGGGGAACATTGCAGAAACAATCCCCCTTTCCTGATTAAACTGTGAACTGGTTTGTTCCACTAAGCCCGGCTGGCTCTCACCCCCTCCTTCCCTGACACAGAGCAGAAGACAGAGAGCAAGTTTGGTGCTGCTACCAAGGGCAGCCGGGACTAGGAAAGCCAGCAGTAGGCTGGCCATGGGTCACAGCCTAATGGTTTTTACTGAAATTTAGGAAGCAATAAAAATGATCGGGGAATTTTTTTCTTTCTCCAGTTCTGCACTGGGAGGGGGAGCCCCGCTGAAGGGCAGCTCCTTGCGCTGGAATGCACGGACTCAACCCTGTGCTGCCAGCTGCCTTATAAACGCAGCAACCACTACAGTCCCACTGCACCGATCCAGCATCCCGCTGCCCCGGGGAGTGAAGGGAGGACCCTGGCTCCAGTACAGAGATATCAGCTTTGGCATACTTGGCCAGGATGACTCCAGGAATGGGATTTCAAAGCAGGTGGCAGCGCAGGGGCCAGCAGACCCATGCCACATCTCTGCCAGCACAGGCTTCTGCAGCACTGTTACAGAAAGTCTGGTCGCATGTAAAAACATCACTGTTCGGCACTCCAATAAATGCAGCTTTGCCAAACAGCAGGTGCTTTTTTTTTTTTTTTTTTAGCAAATATCTTGCAGAAACAATTCACATTGTCTATAGAAGCTGGTTACTAAAGGAATGTAGACAAAAAAATCCTCATAAATATATAGTTTTACCAACATTTTTTTCTAATCAATATTATAAACAATTCTTTTAAAACCAAAAGACAATCCAAGGAGAGACCTAGAAAGAAGTGCTGTGTAAGCTAACCTTTAAAAAAAAAAACTCAGTTAACACTGCCTGACATACTAAAAATCCCGGTCTTTTAACAGGTCACAAACTGAAGACAACTTACTACATAAAAAAAAATCAACTGTGGGACAGGGCTTGGCCAAAGCTGAAGCACTGGTGCTGCCACATGTCCTTGGTGCTGCAGGGACAAACAGCAGCACCCACTGAGCCCCCACCCATCCCACCAGTGCTGAGAGGTTCCCATTGCCTTGCCAAAAACACCACCCTTGAAATCTTTTCCAGATGCATGCATGGTGCTGACGGGTGGGAAGGGGACTGCAGGGGCAGAAGCATCAGCACACACTTTGCAGCTGATTTTCTAGACCGGAGGAGGAGGCCCTGGGTGCCAGCTGGGATGCCAGCTCTCTTGCAAACCTTGTTCCTACTCCCAAATGGATTTAAAGTGTTCTGCAAGGGTCTCTGCAGCAGGCCCAGCCTCAGCATGGCCAGCAGCTTTCCTAGATCCAAGGGATTCTGATGCCGGGGTGGTTTGAGGGGGGGGCTGCTGGCCCTGCCGAGCTCACTGGTGGTGGGTAAAACCTTCACATTGGGAACATCCCTGAGCCTTGTAAAACTGAAGTGGGGCAGGAAGGAGAAGTGTGAATGTTTGTAAGGCTCAGAAACTAAGAAGGGTAAACCCAGCTTTAAAAGCGGGTTAATAGAACAAAAAAGCAACCAACAACTATAAATTCAGAGAGCATTGCACATTCAACAAAGGGGCTTTGGCCCAAACCAGGCACATCCTGCAGAAGCAACTTTGCTGTGAGAATACCAGTGCCCACCTCCCTCTGCCCTCCTCTAGGAGAGGAGGGGTCCACCTGCCCCTTGGAGCTGGATCCTTGCCAGGTACCATGGTCTCACCTTCCTGCAGCAGCAGGTGCTGCCCAGCTGGAGGGACCAGGCTGGGGGAGGCACGGGGCAGAGCCCAACACCCATCCCTGGCTGCACCCAGTGCCTGGGTGTAACTGCTCCAAGAAGAAAGGCAGCCAAGGATGCTCAGAGTGCAGCCCTCAGTGCTAGCACAGTCCTCTGCAATTCCAACGTGTACACTGCTTGTGCCAGTCTCTACTGCCAAATCTCAGCATGATTAGAAACTCATTAATTCCTCACAATCAGAATTAATCAGACATATTCTTCACTACGCAGTCATCTTCCCAATAATTTGTAAAGGCAGCAATCCAGATTGTGCGAATTAAGACCATCACCGTTACTCTGTGGCAGGTGCCCTGGATCCCTTCTGGCATTCTGCCCATGATCAGCTGAACAGAAATAGATTGCTTCCAAAAAAAGCACTTCCCTGGTCACATAGAGCTTTTTCCTTTAATATCCATCTTGATGCCAGCTTCGGACTGCTTGTTCATTTGCTCCTCCATGAAAGTGATGTAGGAATACACCAGGCTTCCAGCAATACTGCAAAACAGGATCGGTGAGAAGAATGAGACACTGCAGCTACACGGCTGGTTTCACTCCTGCTCTGCACAGCACCAACCTGCCCCCAGCAGACACAGGAGATCCTGCCCTTCACACCAGCACATGTATCAGTTCTATAGACCTGTTCTGGGCAGCCACAAACACACTGGCTGCCAAAGAGAAGTCAAAGTTATGGGTCTGCCAATGGTCAAGGATCCACTGCAAGCATCCATTTGCAAGAAAATTCTTTTGCTTTCCTCCCAAGATCAGCTATTTTGTTTAATTTTTAGCCAAATGCTCACTAGCCCGAGTCCCTAGCCTTGTGCTGCACCCGCTCCACCATTGAAGGAATCCTGCTGAATGACAGGGGAAGAACGAGGAGACTTTTTACAATACAAAAATACTCTCCAGACCAGAAAGGAGACTTTTCCGAACACTGTGCTAAAATACAAAAATCACAGACTCAGAGTGATTCGAGTTGGAACGTACCCACAAAGACCATCGAGTCCAACTCCTATCCCTGCAGAGGACAACCTCATCATTCACACCATGTGTCTGAGGGCATTGTCCAAATGTTTCTGGAATATTGTCAGGCTTGGTGCACTGTTTGCTTCCCTGGGGAGCTGTTCCAGTGCTCCATCACCCTCTGGGTGAAGAACCTTTTCCTGATGTTCAACCTAAACCTCCCCAGCACATCTTCCTGCCATTCCCTCAAGTCCTATCATTGGTCACCAGAGAGAAGAGATCAGCATCTGCTCCTCCTCCTCCTTCCCTTGTGAGTGAGCTGTAAACTGCAATGACATCCCCCCTCAGTCTCCTCTTCCACAGACTGAGCAGACCAAGTGACTTCAGCCGCTCCTCATACAGCTTCCCCATTAAGCCCTTCACCAGCTTTGTGGCCTCCTCTGGACACTCTCCAGCAGCTTGATGTCCTTTTTATACTGCAGTGCCCAACACCGTACAAAACACTCGAGGTGGGGCCGCACCAAGGGGAATAACCCAAAAAATACTTCTTTTGCTACCTTAGTTATATATATTTGGATATGCAACTCTGAGAACAACTTAAATTTCTTGCTAAAATATGCTTGTGTGTTCTCCTGGCTTTAAAATGACCTGTGTCTGCCTGGGGCTCCCCATGGCCCAAGCTGTAAGTGGGGCCCGAGCGGTGTTGCCAGCGGCACAGGGCTTGCCATGCGCTGAACTGACTCCTCTGCTGCAGCACCGACCCCAACGCAGAGGGGTTTGGGGATGGAGAAAAGCATTGAGCCAGTCAAACCATCTCAGTTTCACAGCAATTTTGAATTGCAAAACATAAATAACAACTGTAAAGGCCCAGTGTTCTTACCTGATATTTAGACCAATGAAGTTTGTCCATGTAAAAATATAGTCTCCTCCAAAAAACATCCCAATATAGGTTATTAAAATATTCTGCAAAGGAACAAGATTTTAGCAACAGGTTTCTAAACAGCCTGAGACAAGCATATGCTCTATGTATTAAAGCAATACAGAGATAGGAAACCCCAGTGGAGACAGTGTGGAACAGGCACATGGTGACAACAGCAGACTCGAAGGGGGTGGGTTTAGAGCTGCTGAGAAATACTCCCAAACAGAGCCTGCAGTTGCTGGGACTGTGATGCTCTCCCTCATCTCAAGACCAGCACTAAAACCAGAATGACATGCAGGAGTGCCCATCTATTTTTGCAGCAACCTCATTGGGCTGAGTCAATCCAGAGGATCATGGCTGTTTCTGGGTGTTTTGCATGTCATTAGCCCCGGGAAAGCTAAACACAAGGACCAGTCAGTGCCACACAGAGCCGCTTGCTGCAACTGCCATGCACACATGCACAGGGTCTCTTTCTACTCCATTCAGCAGCAAAAAAATAATAAATCACAAACTAATCCCATTGGAGCTGTCCTCCCCTCTGTGAGAAATAAAGAACAATTTGCTGCTTAAACCAAAGGATACAAGGAGAAAACGGCCTCACTGTTCCAGGCACAGAACACCCTGTTTAAGAAAGAATGAGGCGCGGCATTATCTCAAGGTTGCAGTGTTGTCTGCTTAGTGAAATATTATGTTAACATAACGTCCTTGCTTTTGCTTAGGATTAACAGGTGTTACTTGCTTTTGCTTTATCTTGCTTAACAGGTGTTGTTATCCTGTTTGTGTAACTGCTGAAATCAGCAAGTCGGAGAAAAAAGGGTATAAAAGACTGCTTAAGCTACCCAAACTTTGCGAGCCTTGGTGAAGCTGCGACTTCCCGGCCGCCCAGCGCTGCATTTGCTTTCCTATCTGAAATAAACTTTTAATGAACCATTTGAGACTTTATTTGTCTTAATTCAACTATAACACCCTCCATGCCCTGCCCAGCAGAAGCCCCAGAACCTCAGTCCAATCCTTCCCATGCTGCTGTGGAGCGGGGGGACTGTAGCAGCGTGAAGCAGGATGCAGGGAGGCTGCGGATACCCTGAGACTGTTCACGCCTTTTGCTAGAATAGCTCCTGCAGGCAGCAGCTTCGCTGCACAGCCGGAGCTGCAAGGTGACTCGGGCCAAGGAGAGCTGGAGAGAGCTGCAGTGCCAGGCACGTCCCAGCCCTTGTGCCAACAGCTAAAGCCACTGCTTAATACCAGCCCCAAGCAATGATTACTGCAATGCTCGCCTGACAGCAGAGAAACCACTTACCTTAATGCAGCCAACTATTGTAGTTGTAAGAGCAGAATTATACTGAGTGCAAAGAACCGCGGAGTACATCAAAATAAACCTGCAGGAGGAAGAGCTGATGTCAGGCTCCAGGACATCCTTCGGACATTGCCAATCATCTCTGCATCTCTCCCCCTCTTCTCTAAAGCAGTATTTATTTTATGCCACCAATTTTTTGGCTAAACCTGCACTGAAGCAGGGTGGGAAATAATTTCCACCTGCCACAGCTCTCAAAAATAATGTCCCCACCAGGGCTAAAGATTTCTTATTATTTTCTAACCCAGAATGTCTCATGCCACCAAAATGCACCAGGTCTGGCACTGTGATGCCTCCCCTGCACCCCATAGTTCTATGGATGCACCCCAGCCCTGAGAGGCAAGCAGCATACGACCTTACCCCATTACACATGACAGCGTGAACTGCATGATGAAGAGCGCATCTGCCCAGCCCTGGTACTCCATTGCCTGCAAGAAACAAACCCTGGCCCTTAGAGGAGGAGGAATCACAGCAATTCACAGCAAGACAAGAAACAAACTCCTCACATGGGTTTGTTTTTTCCTGCTGTGACGTGAAAGCCAAAAACCGGCCCAGTGTGATATGCTGGGGCTGTGGGACAGCTGGTTGTCCACATCAGCATCCTTTCCTGCCTGCAGCAGCACCCAGCACACCCCTACGGGAAAAAGCAGTGGTGATCAACAGTTCTACCAGCAGGAGGGACCAGAAAAGGCATTTCCCAGCCAGTTACTGTCCAGAATTGCCCTCCTTGCGATTTCTTCATTGCAAACCACAACACTTATACAGCACATCCCAGGGGACTTTAACCTCTGGAGATGGTGCTGACAAAATGGATAAAGGAAGCCTGGATTTCATGGTAGGGCTTGTTTTGTTGGGGTTTTGTTTGTTTTGAAATTAGTCTATGCAGCTGAACACATTTTTTGCCAGCTGCAGGTCTAGGGATGGCTCCAAGACCAAAGCTCAAGCAGCAGGAGCTGATTTGCAATGGGAAGAGGGAAGGAAGCCACAGGCGGGTGCTGCCAGCCAGCCTGGGGACATGGGTCAGATGGAACCTGATGCAGCTCAACAAGGAGAAGTGTGGAGTTCTGCCCCTGGCCAGGAACAACCCCCTGCACCAGGGCGTGCTGGACCCACTCAGCTAGGAAGCAGCTCCGCACAACAGCCCCAAGGGCTAGAGGACACCAGGTTGGCCATGAGCCAACAACACGTCCTTGCTGCAAGGAAGGGAAACGGTGTCCAGGCTGCACCGGACAAAGCGCTGGCAGCAGGTCAAGGGAGCGGACCTTTCCCCTCTGCTCAGCAGTGGTGAGGCCATCCCTGAGTGCTGGGTCCAGTGCTGGGCTCCCCAGTACAAGAGACATAGGCATACTGGGGAAACACCAGTGAGGGCCACCAAGATCCTGAAAGAACTGGAGCACCTCTCCCATGAGAGGCTGGGAGAGATGGGGCTGCTCAGCCTGGAGTAGAGCAGACTTGGGGAGAGCTCATCCATGTGGATAAACACCTGCAGGGAGGGAGGGTGCAGGCAGGATGGAGCCAGGCTCTTCCAGGGGTACCCAACGCCAGAGGCCCCAGGCACACACAGACAAGCAGAAGGGTCCCTCTGGATGTCAGGAAACATTTTTTCAGTGTGAGGGTGTCCAAGTGCTGGCACAGGTTGCACAGGGAGCTGGTGGAGGCTCCATCCATGGAGACACCCAGAACCCAATGGGACATGGTCCTGGGCCACCTGCTCTGAGGAGGCTGGACCGGATGAGCTCCAGAGGTCCCGGCCAACCCCAACCAGCCTGTGATGCAGTAAGAAGCTGAGGGCAGGACAGCGTGATGGCTTGTGTCCCCCCCCCCACCTCTTCTCCCACAGGGGAGAGAAGAGCTGCCAGGAGCACAGGGATCCTGCCAGGCAGCTGGGATGGTCCTTTCCAATAGGGACATGAAATGCCAGCCAGAGTGGTACCCTCCTGGGCTACAGCACCTCTCATATAAGGACAGGCTGAGAGTTGAGCTTGTTCAGCCTAGAGAAGAGAAGGCTTTGGGGAGACCTTACAGCAGCTTTTCAGTACTTAAAAGGGCCCACAGGAAAGCTGGGGAGGGGCTTTTTATCAGGGAGTGCAGTGATAGAATAAGAAGTAATGGTTTTAAGCTGAAAGGAGATTTACATTAGATATTAGGAAGAAATTATTCAGTCTGAGGGTGGTGAGAAACTGGAACAGGTTGCCTAGAGAAGCTGTGCATGCCCTGTCCCTGGAGGTGTTCAAGGCCAGGCTGGATGGGGCTTTGAGTAATCTGATTCAGTGGAAGGTGTCCCTGCCCATGGCAGGGGGGTTGGAACTAGATGATCTTTAAGGTCCCTTCCAACCCAAACCATTTTATGATTTGATGATTCCTGCAGGCAGTTCATCCTCTTCACCCCCAGGAATTATTTTCAGGGCTTTGCTCACCACCATCAGCACACCCATTTCTGCCTCTCGCAAAGTGTGTCATGATGAGACATCATTACCTTTGCTGCTTGTTAATGAACAAGATTCAACACATCCACATACACAAGTACCACGGGAAGGTTTCCTATGCAGACCCCTCCTTCCCCAGCGTGGCCCCCCACAGCACAGCCCCCCATCCCAGCTCTGCCCCAGGAGTCGTCCCTGTGTGAGACATGTTCAGCTGCACACCCTGGGTGGGCAACAACTCCAGCCTTCAGCATTTGCCTTCCCTGTCCATGGAGAGGGATGTTCTGTCCTAGGGGCATGAAGAGTGAGTGCTCTTGCTCGGGAAAGCTGATGGAGTACAGCTGCACATGAGCAAGAGTAATAATAGTAACCCTACTACAATATAGATTTCAAATATACAGAACTGTATGTAAACCAGATCGTGCCATGTTAGGGAAAACCGACCTCCAGGGCAATCCAATGTAACAACCACCCCAGTGAGAGGGAAGGACTGAAAGGAGTCTGGAGAAGCCCATTTCTTCTAAAAATATCCCACTTCTTTCTTATAAATAATATGTGGTTTCACTTACTGCTTTCGCACTTCCCCATCCCTCAAGCATTACAAAAATTCTTGAATGAAGCAACTCCATGGATTTGAAGCCCAACGTAAGACTTACAGCTACTGTCAACTTACACAGCTTCCCTTTCTATTCCAACCCTGGCCTCAAACCATATTCTGCCCCAGCCTCTTCCTTTGGATGCTACGCAGAACTTATTTGCAAACTGGGAATAAAGAACTACTCTGCAGTTTCGCATTTTAACTATTTCTCATTTTACGTAAGAAGGCGAAGTTACAGATAAGTCCATTATAACAAACAGCAAAATGCTCTTTTATGTAACCTGTTTTGCCCATAAGGTATTTTGCCCATAAAGATTCCACTTTTGGGGGCAGGAATCCTACCTTTTGTGCATCTCCGGTGAAGTAGGCAATGGTCAAGGTGGGAAGGATCATAAACAGTGCATAGCAGACCATATTTTCCCAGCTCCTAGAAATAAGAAACATCTGTGTATTTAAGTTGGTTCCAAACAGGAATATAAAACCTTATTCATATTGCTACTGAAAAAAATGGCTCATGAGCTAAATCCACATGGGATTCTCAGAGACAGAAGAGCTGGAGTATTTATATGCATATATATATACACACACATGTGCATATATATACACATATAAATATATATATATATATATATAACCCACAGAATCAGAATCACAGAATCATTTAGGTTGGAAAAGACTTTTAAGATCAAAACAGGTCCAACAGTAACAGACTCGGGCAACAAGCTTGCAACAGGCATTATGGCCATCATCAATCAAAATGCTGTTTCTTTGCTGTCGCAAGGGTTGTAACCAGCACAGGGGCATTGCCGTTGGCAATGCTGGCACTGAGAGCAGCACAGTGGTAGTGCCAAACCTTCTGGACAGGACATTCTGGGAGAGAGGAGGAGTGGCATCAGCTGAGCCTCCCCCCTTTGCCCCTCAGATGCAAGCTGCTGCCAAACCACAAGCGCAACGCTGCAATGCCCAGAACGAAGCCGAAGGTCAGCCTACCTTTGAATCCAGGTTCTGTTTCACATAGGCACTGTTTGCAGCTGTTAAGGCATCATTAATAAGGATAAAAATATATCCTTCCAGATCGAATGCCAAGTCAGCACTAGGAAAGGAAAAAAACATAAGCTACAGTTTGAAGCTGTGCAGAGTGTAATGCTTGCAAGATTCCTTCCACCTTCTGCTTAGCCATTAAGTTGTCAGAAAAAGTTAATCATGGGATTTGGGTCAGTAAAACATTCTTTCCTACTTGATAGCATGTCTAAGGGTAAAAAAACAGTCAGCATTTACTCTCTCTTCTGGGGAGACAACATGGTCCATGCTGCCCCCAAGTTTTGCTGGCTGTCCCAGGCAGGTCCCTTCCAAGAGAGAGGAGAGGGGACAGCAAACTGGGAACTCACCTGGCAGCTACAAATGCACCGATGATCATGGCAAATACAGTCATCTGAATACCCCAAGAAAACTTCTTCCTGAAAAGAGATGTAGGAGGACACTGTCATCCACAGTTAAATCTTCACAGAAGCAGCACTTTGGAGAAAAGCAGAGAGAAGCCTTTCCTCCCAGGACATATTGGGGGGAGGGGGGCGCAGAGAAAAACCCAAGCACATCAACTCATGCAAAAGCAGCAAGTGAAAGCAAGACATTTTTAGACAATTTTCTCTGATTTAAAGTAAAATAATAACTTAGCATCGATGAGGCGCGAGTTTATGGAGTCCTACAACTCTGCCTATTGCAGAGGAGGGTTCAGCTGGGTACTTGGCACTGCATGAGGACCAGCCCAACATCTCAGAGCCTGTCCTGGGAGGGGGCTGCTGGCACCTGGTGCAAGCAGTGTGGGGTCTCAGTGGGCATCCAGGCAGAGAAGAGTCATCAGCGGGGCGGCCAGGCACAACACCTCCTGCCTCCAGAACTGTGCCACATAGCCGGGCTGCTGCAAGCACAGACAGAGCACATCCATCTTCCCCGCCGGGCAGATACACGTGGCATCGCATCTGGCTCAGCTCCCTCCAGGCACGCAGGAGGCTCAGGGAAAAGGGCTGTGCTGATCCACTGGCACAAGTAACACATTGCTGCTCTCCAGCTCCACTTCCTCCGCCCACCCTTGTTCCTAAAACCCCACTTAAGAGCCAAAACCCCTGAGCACATGGATCTCTGACACACAAAAGACTCACTGACACACTGCATGGCATTCCAACACCTTCATTTTTTGTAACTCTACCCAGTATCTGTCATTAAGAGCCCTCGAGGGAAGGGGCCGGGAAGACTCACTTGAGCAGGAATCCTTCAGCAAACATTGTAAACAGGATGGAAAACCTTCGCAGGATGGTGAACATCGGCAAGCTGCAAGAGGAAAGTTTAGCAGGGTAAAAGGGCTTCCCCCAGCCCAGCACTGCAGAAATGCAGCCCTGAGACCACCCACTGAGCAACAGACTGCAAAGAACAGAGCACAGGCGAGCCTACCAGTTTCCTTACAGAAACTCCATTACTCCTACACATGGAGTGGCATCGCTCACGTTACATCTTGTCAGGGAGAAGGACCCCAAGGATGACCCCAGACCCTCAGCTACGGTGGGCGAGGGCCAGATCCCCACCCCTATGTTCCCACAGGCTGGGGAAAGCGTTCAGAAACACACACATGGCTTGTCGGAGTATGGGCAGAAGAGGAAACGGATCTCCCTGAGCAGCTCCTGCTCGGATCACCCACACCCCGCAAAACCTTGGGGCCCAGCAGCAGCTCCCTGCTAACACCAGACCCACACAAGAACCCTGCTATAAACCCCCCGTAGAGAAAAGCCATCCATACTTCAGTTTCTTTGTGCTGAACAGTCCTGTGATGCCGCAGCGCGAGAATCGACGCGGCACGAGTCCCGGACGGTGGTGGAAGAATGCGGCCAACTCAATATGAGTGATAAGCAAGCTTCAATTTATTGATGTGACACAGCTTCTTTTATGCTCCTTTGCTTTAATTATGCACATGTGTTATAACATAATTGGCTACCTTTACTTTAATTATGCATTCGTATTATAACATTACTGGCTACTGGTGACTTCATCTCCCGGCCGTAGTTTGTCTCCTGGCCGCAGTTAGTTAGTTTCCCGGCCGCAGTTTGTTTCCCGGCCGCTTATCCTTTCTATGCTGGCTCGTTACCAGGAATGTTGCTTACTCCTTGCTCAAGGTTATCGTAATCTTCATGGGCCTCCTGCATAGCTCCCTTATGCTAACCGAGCTCGCTTATGCTAACGGAGGCCTAGGCACACCAGCTCAGGCCTAACGCCGTTACATGCTGCAAACTAACTCGTCCAGGGACCCATGTCCCTGTTCCTTGAGCCATTCCCCAACAATTCCCCCTTTTTCTTTTAATACAGGATAGGCTTTGTGAAACACCGATTGAACACTCTTTTCGATACAATCCTGCATACATTGCAAAATACAAGGAATACAAATGATTAATAAAAGGATTATTATGCCTACAACAATTAATTGTTTAATGAGATCCCGTAACCAACCCGTTAAGCCCCAGTTAGATAAAAAGTGGTCAAGCCAGCCGTTGATTGTTGTATCCTTAAAATTGTCGCGCAATTGCTTAATTTGTCTATAAATGCTGTTACCGTGATCCGAAAGATTTAAACAACACATCCCTTCAAATTCGTTACATCCATGACCTTGGGCTAACAATAAAAAATCTATGGCGGCGCGATTCTGCAACACAGCATGGCGAATGCTATCCACGTCATGCATTAGATCACTCAATATATTTGAGGTGACATTAAATTCTTGTACTGCAAAACACGTTAATGTTTTAATATTTCTCCAGTTTGCTGCTGCCATAACACCCGGGGTGAAAAAGGACATGGCTATGGCGGATCCAAGAGACGAGATTCGAACATGGGGGTCACAATCAGGACCAATATTACTGATAGATCGTTGCTTTCGTGGGCTTCGAGTCATGTTATATGTATTGTGAATTAAACTCCGATAAGAGGGGGTAAACATAGTTAGCTTCCCAACAATTTCCCCGTGGTTTTTTTTTTTTTTTTTTTTTTTTTTTTGTGCAAGCAGGGTCACTTTAAGCCCCTTTCTATGTTTCTCTCATTCTCTGTATACATTATATGACACACAGCATACATCTCAAAACATATAAAAACTAATAAATCCAAAAGGGCACTTCACCCAAAATTCTTAAATCATTAAACTGTCTTCCAAGAATATTCCATCCATTATAAAACATGTGCTGTTTGCTTGCTTCTATTAAAGTGATGACAGGTGAAGTTAGGCTTAATGTTAGTATTAGTGTTAGTAGGGTTAGTAGGGCATTAACTGCAGGGCTCTTTCCTTATGTTGAATGGAATATTCTCCTCATGTTTTGTCCCCACAAATGAAAAAGGAATACCCCTGATAGTAAAGCCAAATGGTGCATTGTTTGATTTTGATATGTATGCTGTTGTACTATTGGACCACTTATTACTATTTCTAAATATCCCTAAAGATGAACTTAGATTTTACACAAAAGATTTTTCTATCCTGCTACTTATAACTAAACACCACACAATCATCCATTTTATTAATCCTAACAACACTATTATTGACATTGGAAGAACACTTTCCATTGGTCTGCAGGCCGGTCAATCAGACAGGTAGAAATAGGTTTTCCAGGGATGCTGTAGCCAGACATGTCAAGTTCGTCCCGTTATGTTGGTTAGGGTGATCCACACATTTGTTCTCTGTTCTGCGAGCATCCAGAATGCTGCGGTCATGGCCCAAGTCAGGACGAGGACAGCACTGGCCGCACATTGCGTGCCGGTATCCATTGAGGTCCACGATCTGTGGAAACACAAGCACACCCTCTTCCCCAGGTTAGCAAATCACAGGGAACCGAGCACTGACCTGTCTGTAAGTCTCGCATCATGACTTTCACTCCTGGACCCAAAATGTCGTAAAATTGGGAGTTCCTGTAGATCATCAGTGATATGCAAGAAATTCAATACATAAGTTACCTTATTCAAACGTGCCTCTGGAGGTTCATCCACCATTTCCCCCTCCCCCCCTTTTTTTTTTTTTTTTTTTTTTTTTTAGCACTTTAAGGCTCCATGGGCATGTTCCACAATGGCCTGCCTGTAGGAGAGTGGGAAAGTCCCGTGACATATGCCGAAACATTATCAGTCTTAATCTGCTGTGGAACCCCTGCAATAGAAAAGGCAAATGCCGAATAGCATCACATGCTGTTTTGCCTGTATGAGCAGTAGCAATAACAACTGAAGAAAAGGTATCAATAGACACATGTACATATTTTTGTCTACCAAAGTCAGGTATATGTGTGACATCACTGATAGGTAGTTGGTGAATTTTTCATTCCTTGTGGCAATACCTTCCAGTGATACCTCTTTGCTGGTTCCACGTTGTTTACTCAGGGTACAGTACAGGCAAATTTTTTCATATCTTGTTCTACTAAAGGAATAGTAAAAAAAAAAACCCCAGTCTTTTAAATCTATTACATCAATTTCCCATTGCATTGGAATCATGGTTGGTGATGGTAATCCAAGCTGTAATGCTCCCATGGTAGCCATTACATCTTTGATCTTTCTCAAATCATGTAATAAACGCCATTTTCCAGACTTCTTTTTAATAACACACAGGTGTATTCCAAGGGCTATGAGAGGCTTCTATGTGTCCTGCAGCTAATTGCTCTATAACCAAAGAATGCAGGGCAGCAAGCTTTTCTTGATTGAGGGGCCACTGGTCCACCCAGACTGCCTTTTCGGTTAACCATTTCAATGCCAAAGTTGGTCGTGACACATCCTGCAACACAGTGACCCCTGTCAAAAATCCTTTGTAATTTGCACCCCCCATTGGGCGAGACAATCCCTTCCCCATAAATTTAAAGGTGCTGCAGTCACATAAGGCCTAACAGTAGCCTTCTGTCCTTCAGGGTTAACAATGAGTGCAGGCTTTGCTGCCATAAGGGTATTGGCAATTCACCCAAGACCCACTACTCCTGCGGTGGTTGAAACCAAAGGCCATGATGCAGGCCGCTCTCATTGCAAGATAATAGTTACATCGGCTCCAGTGTCCAATAGCCCAGACAACTTTGCATAGGAGAGGTGTTGTCCATTATAAGTGTACAAACCATTTGTGGTCTCTTGTCTGACACAGTCTGGGACCAGAAGACAAGTGGTTTCCCTGTGGAGCCAAAGCTGCCATCACCTCAAACAACCTGTTCAGACCTAGAAACACAACTTATAAATGGCACAAGTTGAGCAATTCGTGTGCCTTGTTCAATAGTAACAGGTGGAATTGTTGTAGAGACCATCGCACAAATTTGTCCTGTATAATCAGCATCAATTACTCCTACATGTACAGTTAGTCCTTGTAAAGTACTACTTGAGCCTCCTATCAGTAAGGTGCTTAATCCTTTACCAATTGGACCCCATGATTTAAAAATTTTTGCAATGCTTTTGACACATAGCCTGGACCATTATCAGTTTTTAGAGTTACAAAACCCCGCAACGTTGCAAATGCAGTTACTAAATGGCGGTGGATCTCTCGTGCTCTTTTCTACTCTGCGCTAGAGCACAGATGCTGCTGTTCCAGTAACACCAGCGCCGCTCTCCATCAATCCTGTTAAAACACCCTTGGTGTGCAAACAGCTGTGAATCAATTCCCTTTTCAAAGAGGGGCGGTTGAACCCCTGGAGGAAAAAAGCGAACTGTAGGGGTTAACAAGCCCGCTGTGCCTGCGGGCAGGGCCGCTTCTGCGCTGACCCGTTGTTCCTGCGCGCAATTCCCTTGCGGGGCATGGGGGGGTGGGGGGAGCACTCGCTGCGCCCGGGCCGGGCTGCGACTCTCGGGATCCCTTTGTTGCCCCCCGCCCCCCGGCTGCCCCCTCCAGATCCGTTTGTTGGCCCCTCGGTGCTGCCAGGGGGATTTTGATCAAACACCGCTTTCTGAGTCGGTGCGAAAATGAGAACCGGTAAACAAGTGGATACAACAGTGTCTCTGTCAGGTGGTTCCTCGCTCTCACCGTCATCCTTTGCCATAGTATCTGCTGCCCCCTCCGTGGGCACCAGTGATGACTCCTCCTGATCAGGGGGCGGCGGTGCCGATGGTCCAACAGATTGGGCTCGCAAAGCTGCCGCTGCCCCCGTCGCTACCTTGTGTTCAGTTCCTAAGTCCCGTAAGGAATCAGTAATCACCAGTCCCCAAATAGTTAACAAACTGGTCGCGGTAATCGTCCCCTTTTGTTGCCGTCTCTGGGCCAGACTGTGTGTATTCCAGAGAGTCTTCTGCCACAGTATCACTTTCCTCAGAGTCACTATCCAGTAAAGGAGTACTTAGAGATGGATTTGTTTGCACCTCAGCTCTTATCGATTTTAGGGTATTAATCACAGTTCCCCAAATTGGACCAAAAGCTGCCATATCCTTGCCTTTTCCTGATATAGTACAGTCCCACAGATGGTCTCCAAACGCTCTCCATTCACTTTCTTGAAAGTAAGAGTCAGGTTTCACAAAAAACCCTTGTGCAGTCCTAAAGGCTATTAGCCTCGATACATGGCTTAACTCCATTAATTCCCTGCTTTTATAAAAAGCGTTGCAATAAACTGAGAGCTACGTCTTTATCCATGTTCAACTTTGGCCTTTATCTCCGCGTCTCTCCGCGCCGCGTCTCACCGCGTAGTTTTACCGCGTCCCTCCTCGTGGGTTTTTTTTTTTTGTTTTTTTTTTTTTTTTTTTTTTTTTTGCGTCTCTGAAAAAACCTTTGAACTTTCCGGTTGTCACTAGACCAGCTAGTTGTTTAATACAACCTTGCTCTACTCCTCGCTTTTCTAAAAAGCGCTGTAATAAGTCAAGGGCTACCTCTATACTTAAACCTTTATCCGACATAATTAAACCTTTATCAGAACGTAAATATCATAAAATACCTGCCCGAAGCAATATCCTTGCAGCCCTATCCTGTAGCCCTTGTCGAGGCGATCGTACGCAATCCGCGCAGTCAGGCGTCCTGAGTCGACACACCAGCACGTAGTGTTCGGTCGCTCTTGCCCTCTGGTCACTGCCCCCAGAGCCTCGTCCTTACCACTGTCTCATGGTCTCGTGTCAGCGTATCACGTCGGGGTCACCAATTGCCGCAGCGCGAGAATCGACGCGGCACGAGTCCCGGACGGTGGTGGAAGAATGCGGCCAACTCAATATGAGTGATAAGCAAGCTTCAATTTATTGATGTGACACAGCTTCTTTTATGCTCCTTTGCTTTAATTATGCACATGTGTTATAACATAATTGGCTACCTTTACTTTAATTATGCATTCGTATTATAACATTACTGGCTACTGGTGACTTCATCTCCCGGCCGTAGTTTGTCTCCCGGCCGCAGTTAGTTAGTTTCCCGGCCGCAGTTTGTTTCCCGGCCGCTTATCCTTTCTATGCTGGCTCGTTACCAGGAATGTTGCTTACTCCTTGCTCAAGGTTATCGTAATCTTCATGGGCCTCCTGCATAGCTCCCTTATGCTAACCGAGCTCGCTTATGCTAACGGAGGCCTAGGCACACCAGCTCAGACTTGATGCTGTTACATGCTGCAAACTAACTCGTCCAGGGACCCATGTCCCTGTTCCTTGAGCCATTACCCAACACTGTGATCTGGTTCCCGAAATAAAGGAGAGGTAGAGAAAATGTCCAGAAAATTTTGAGAGGGAGAACACACAGTGTAAGCAACCAGCAGTACCCTCATTTTATAAAGTTATATGGAATTATTTCCACCCGCAATGGAAACATTCACACAGACACGTGTCCCAGTTCCATGGCCGCAGGTTCCCGCGCAGCTCACTGCTCCCAGGGCAGCGAACACAGGCATCATGTTGCCCAAAAGCTGGTGGCACCCACCACGGGCGAGGGCCAAAGCCCACTGCCCAGCCCTGGGGTGCAGGAGGGGTGTCCAGGGAGGGGGCTTACCTGCCAGGGGATGTGCCTGTCGAGGTCAGGGAACTTGACCACCGGTAGCACCTTGCCAGCCCAGAGCACCGCCACCGTCACCAGCATCTGCAAGAGAGCAGAAGTCAGCCTGACAGCCCCCCAGCATAGGGGGACGGGGGGGATCCCATTTACCTGGCCCAGCCCCACACACTGCGAGGAGGGGAACCTGCGGGCAGAGAACAGACATCAGTGGGGGCATCCACATCGGGGGGAGGGAGCAGCAGCCACACACCCTGCTCCGTGCAAGGGGAGGGAGGACAACAGCAGTCCCAAATCCTGCAGAGCCCAAAGCCCTGGGGGGGTCCCCATGGGAAGGGGGGTATATGCATGGGGGGAAGGAGAGGTATGCATGGGGGGAAGGAGAGGTGTGCACGGGGGGAAGGAGAGGTGTGCACGGGGGTGTCCAGCCCCACAGCATGGTGGTGCCAAGGAGCGTAAAAGGCCCCCAAGGAGAAGGAGGGATCTGCATGGGGGTACCTGGCCCCCAGGGATAGGGGAGTGCAGGTAGGGGGTTTGCTGGTGTGGGGTATGCACAGATGGGGGGTATATGCATGGAGGGGGGGAGTGCATGCAAAAGTGAGTGTTTGTGTGCATGTGGGGTGGGGTGGAGTGGGGGGAGTGCGTGCATGGGGAGAGTGTATGCATGGAGGGGATGCAGGGGAGTGGGAGTGCATGAATGGGGAGATGCGGGGGGGTGGGATGCTAGGGGGAAGTGCATGCATGGGGGAAAGCGGGGGGATGCCCATACATGGGGGTATGCAGGGGATGCCGGCGGGAAAACGGCATCCGAGGGATGCACCGCGATGCAGGGAGCCCCCGGGACGCCACCCAGGGTGCAAAGGGCCCGGCGCATCCGTACCCGTAGGTGGTGAGGACGCTCTTGTTGACGACGACGATGAGGAAGGAGCTGAGCCCGTAGAAAGCCGCCGCCAGCAGCTTGAGGCAGAGCGTGAGGCCCGGCGCCGCCATGCCCCACTCCGCATCGCCGGGAGTGGGGACTCCGGCGAGAGCTCCCCCCTCGGCCCCGGCCGCCGGACGTCTACGCGCGAGCGCCGCGACGGCATCGCTGCGGGGGGGCGGGGCGGGGCCGGGGAGTTGGGGGCGGAGCCATGAAGCGGGGAGCGGGGCGGGGCGGGGCCAGGCCAGGCTGGGGCAGGGCCACTGAGCAAGGGGCGGGGAAAGAGTTGGGGCCAGAGGAAAGAGCGGGGCGGGGCCAGGGCATGAGGGCAATGGAGCCAGGGGCGGGGCAGAGCCATGGAACCGGGGCGAGGGGCGGGGCCAGAGGTCGGCGGGGTACAGGAGGCATTGAATGGTGCGGGGTTCTCACAGGGGTCTGGCGGGGGGGGTATGGCATGGGGGGGAAGGCACAGGGGTCGGGCATAGGGGAGTGCAAGACAGCGCACAACAGTGTTGTATGAAGGGGGCACAGCATTGCACAGGGGTCTGGGGGGCATTGCATGGGGCGGGATTTCACAAAGGGGTTGGGCATGAGGAGTGCAAGGCATTGCATAGGGGTCTGGGGTGCATTGCACCAGGGTGTGATCACATAGGGCTCTGGCACGGGGGAGCATCATTCACGGGGATCTGGGGAGGCATCATACAGAGTATTTATTGCATAAGGTTCTGGCATATGGGGGCAAGGCTCTGCACAGGGGTCTGGCATAGAGGGGCATTGCACCGGGGGAATCCCATACAGGCCTGGCATGGGGGGAGGTGGCATTGCATAGGGGGCTGGCATGGGGGCATCGGATAGGGAGGCATCACCCAACTGTCCAGCACTGGGGGGTAATGCGTGGGGGAGCCCAGAAATCTGGCATGGGGGACATGGCACAGAGGGGTCTGGGGATGGGGAGCGTTTTGTGGGGCAAGGGCATGGGAGCAGAGGTGCTGTGCAGGAGGCTGGCATGGGAGCATTGCATGGGGGCCTGGTATGGGGGGCACTGGATGAGGAGAAGGCATGGGGAGGACATAACAGAGGGTGCGCACTGAGGCATGACACCAAGTGGGCATCATTGCAGGGACAAGGGGGACATGTGCCCTTTTCCGGGAGGAGGCACAGGGGGAGCCCTCTCTCCCCACAGCAGAAGCAGGGGTGGGGGACCCCTGTCATTGCTGTCACCAGCATGGGGCACCAGGGCCCTGCATCCTGCTGGCTGTTGCCCTTGGGTGACCCCGCAGACAGGATTTTGGCACCAGGCCTTTCCCTTTCAGAGATTAAATCTTCCCCTCTGGGCTACATTCTACCAAGTGGAAAAACCCCAAAATACGGCAGCTTATAAAAAACCACCACCCTATAGGTTACATCAGAAAAAACAGTATTGTTTAGGATTTCGCTGGAAGACAAGAACTAACACACACACCTAACGCAGTCACTGCTGTGGTATCTGCTTTCCACTGCTCACATGTCCCGCTGGCAGCTGGGGACCCAGCTTGCATCAAGGGGATGCAGCTGTGTCAAGATGGAGGCACAGTGGGCCCTCCCTGGGGCAGATGTGGAGGTGCTCACTGCAGGGGGGCTGTGTACTGCAGCCCCCTGCGAGAGGGTGTAAGAGACTGTAAAGGACTCTGTTAAGTGACTGTCTCAACCTTGCTGAAACACAAAGCCATAAACCAGGCTGGAGGTTTATGGCTCTGTTGGTATCTGGTACGGAGCTCCTGAAGAGACTGGAGAGGCCATCTTCTGTTTTTGCAAGAGATAACCTAACCCTCCTGTTAAGCGCCGAGGTGCCAGGAATCTGGACAGAGGGGCCTGGAGACCCCCGAAGACCTCCCCAATTGGGCCTGTGTATCATCACCGGGTGAAAGGGATGGCTAAGCAAACAATGGAGCTACGCTATAAAACAGCAGAAATGACCGACATCGAATTAGAAGCGCTCCCTCACCGAACATTGAAGCAGGACCTGTGGGACGCCGCTGGATCCGTGGTGGTAGCTATACTCTCTCTCTCTCTCTCTCTCTTTCTCTCTTTCTTTCCTTTTCCTCTCATCTCTTCTCATAGGTTATAATAAACTATAATGTTTGAATGTGACATTTGACCACGTTTGTGTCTTAATTTCACCCTTGGGATCATTTCGATCTCTCTCGGATCGGTAATGGATCGAGACATTTAAATTGGCATCACGGACAGGATCCCTCTGGTGAAAGTGTCCCTCATACATTATACTTGATTTGGGTTATTAAGTTGTTTGCCTCCTAGAGGGTGTTAACTAAGGGGCGGTTGTAACGTAATTAAGCTTATATCCCCCTCTAGGACGTTAGAGCCTCTTTCTTGCAGCAAAGCCACAATGGAAGTAAAAAATTATGGGGGGGCATTAGAGCCTCAGGGGGCGTTAGAGCCTCGTTCTTGTGGCCGAGCTGCAATGAAATTTAAAAGTCGTGAGAGAGATCTCTCTCAATCCATCTCTGACCCCAAAGTGTTGTTTAAGTTTTTGGAGTTGTTTCATGTGAGACCCACAGAGCCAGGTCTGGACTGGGCCAAGGCGAATTGGCACAATTTGCAGAGTCTTACAGACCATGTGGTTGTACTGCAGAAAGATGCAAGGGTAAAAACTGGAAAGGGGAAATCAATAGTCTGTGCTGTACTAGGTGCTAGTTTGGCAGCGGCTGTCGCAGATCGCAATGGCCGATATGGTCAAGAGAACTGCGTCATTGAATCTATGCGGAGCCTAGTGCAATCACTGCAAAGCCAAATTGTTGATCTCAGAAGGGAAAAGAGGTGCCCTACACTGCCACTGAATTGGCCAAATTAAAGAAGGAGTTTGGTTGCTCCCCTAAAGAGTCTGAAACAGAATATATGTGGCGTGTCTCTAAGTGGAGGAGATCAGATCTTACCGAACATGAGGCCAGTGCTTACTGGGGGCCTGGCGTATTTCTCACCATGGGGGACCGGAGAGCCCCTTGGTTGCTCACACAGCAAGCAACCTATTGGGCAGGGGGTTTGAATGCCCTTGAGACAGGTGATCCCCTCGTGATCACAGGAATGGTAAGATCAGTTGGTCAAAAATGTACAAAAGGCAGCTTGTCTACAGATGATGTATGACCGCAAATTGATTCCAAAACATGAGTCCCCAATGATGATGCCGGTGGATCCAGAAAGAATGACCCCCCTGATTCGGGGACTCCCTGAATCCCTGAAGACGACAGGCATACAGTTGCAGAGTCAAATATGGGCTATAGGACCATTAGATAAATTGGAGGCTACTCTAAACTCATCACCACCAGATGGTCAACACCAGAGAGCCTGGATGTGGGGGGAGATAGCCCAGAAGCTTATAAATTATGGCCAAAAATACGGCCCTGTTAATGTTAACCCCACCCCTAACAAGGGAGTCTGACAACTAGATGTAAACCCTATTTCCCCGCCAAGACAGTCTGAATTCACCCATGGGAAAGCCCTGAATGATTCAGATCGATCACAAGTTTGTCGTGGTCTGTGGGCTCTGGGCTGGCAGAAGGGGATACCCAAGAACTTGATGGATGGACTCCCGACCCCTATACTAGAAAAGCTGATTGCAAAGTGGCCAGACTGGCACGTCAGGCCTAGGGATGGGGGAGGTATGCGGCGGTCCCCTGTAACCCCTCCGACTGCTCCTCCCTTGATAGACTTAGGGGGACTGCAGGCAACACCATGTAAACAGTTGGGAAACTAGATGTCCTGCCCTCCCAGGGTGAGCGGGGGGGGGGGGGGGGGAGGCTGGATGTTTATTAGGCAACTCGCAGATAACTGCTATTGTTGGTCCCCTGCAGAGACCAGTCTCTTTCCTGGTGGACACTGGAGCCCAAATCTCTGTGTTTAGTCCTGGAGATGCAGCCAGCTGTGGGATTTCAATCTCTAAACACCCCTTGCAAGTGGTGAATGCCCTCGGGCAGGCACAACCAGTCCCTACAGCCATGGTCAGTATTCTTTTGCTGGGGGGATGAAAGCTGTATAAGAATCCTAATGGCAGTGGGGGAATTTCCTTTAAATCTATTGGGGATGGACGTTCTTAAGGGGCATGTCTGGACTGAAAACCACGGCCGACAATGGTCGTTTGGTGTGCCCGCACTGCATGTCAGGTTACTCCGGACAGCACCACCCCTTCCCCCTTCCAAATTGACCAATGTGAAGCCTTATCCCCTCCCGTTGGGCACAAGGGAAGGCATTACCCCAGTGGTGGAGGATCTGAAACAACAGGAAATCATGGTCCCTAGTCAGTCCCCTTACAACTCCCCAGTGTGGCCAGTGAGGAAACCTAATGGGAAATGGAGACTGACTGTAGACTATCGTAGATTAAATGCAAACACTGGCCCACTAACAGCTGCTGTATCCAATATTGCAGAAGAACCTCCCCAATGATGGTATTGGGCCTGTGTATCATCACTGGGTGAAAGGGATGGCTAAGCAAACAATGGAGCTACGCTATAAAACAGCAGAAATGACCAACATCGAGTTGGAAGCGCTCCCCCACCGAACATTGAAGCAGGACCTGTGGGACGCCGCTGGATCCGTGGTGGTAGCTATACTCTCTCTCTCTCTCTTTCTCTCTTTCTTTCCTTTTCCTCTCATCTCTTCTCATAGGTTATAATAAACTATAATGTTTGAATGTGACATTTGACCACGTTTGTGTCTTAATTTCACCCTTGGGATCATTTCGATCTCTCTCAGATCCGTAATGGATCGAGACAGGGGGATATGGGAACAGCACGTGGCTGGAGGGACAAAGCCAGCTCAGGCGACCATGGAGATGATGCGCTAGGGTGGGGACAGAGATGGAGGGTGAGCATGGGGTTTCACAGGCTGGGTGCAGGGGGGAGTGAGATGAGCCCCAGCTAGACAGCCCCAGCCCCACCACTTTATTGTCATTCTGGATGGGAGGTGGTAAGGCAGCTGAGGGATGTTTGTTGCCCTTGGCCACGACAGTGTTTGCAGAGGAAAGGGTTCCTTTCTGAGAGCTTTATCCCCAATTGTCTCCCTGCCACATCCAGACCTGCCTGGGCACAGCCACCATCTGTGGCCTTCAGCATGAAATAGGGCATTGCAGCCCCATGGGCACGAGCTGCTGCTTGCCCTGGCACACTCCTGCTCGCCCTGGTGCATTGCCACTTGCCCCAGCGCACTCTTGCTTGCCTCAATGCACTCCCACTTGCCGCAGTGCACTCCTGCTTGCCCTGGTGTTCTCCCACTTGCCCTGTTGCACGCCTGCTTGCCCTGGTGTGCTCTCACTTGTCCTGTCGCATGTCTTCTTGTCTTGGCGTGTTCCCGCTCGCCCTAGCATGTTCATCCCCACTCCCTTCCCTTGCAAGGGGAAAGCAAACTCTCAGCCCAGGCTTTCCTTTCTTTTTCCTGGCTGATTCGTGTCCCCACTGCTGCCCCACTCCTGGTGAAGGGGCACGGGAGGAGCAGGGGCACAGCTCACACCAGGCTGCAGGAAGGACAGAACAACTTTAAAGCCCAGGGAAAACTTTCCTATATCTAGGACATCCTTTTAGCCTGGCCAAATCCTACAATCAACAAAGCTTTCTCATTGGCATCACCTTCCTTGTTCCTGTGCTAAGTCCTGATAGCAGCACAGACTTGGACCTGGAAATATTTACTCCTCCAACAGCAGAGAGGAACCTAACCCTGCCCAGACACCGGTGCCAGTGGGATTGACGCAAAAGGCCCCAATTCCCCTCCTGCTGGCACATCCATCATCTCCCAGCGGCACCGGTGAGCCTGCAGTGATGGACAGGATGCTGCACACCTGCTGGCATGCAGTGAACACCCATTGGTGGGGGTGCAGGGAAGCCCCCATGGGTGCAGCTCCCCATCTCCTCAGCATCAGCACAACTGCCATCACAGCAGTTTTAAGGTGAAATATTTGGACTCTCTGGGTGAATGGGTTTAGTGGGTTGGTGATAGGGAGAAAGTGCTGTTGGGGAAGGGGGTATCTGGCCCCAGCCCTGGGCTGGACACAGTGAACGTGCCATGGGGCCAGTCGGTTGAGTGGTCATTTGGTTGGAAAAAGTCTGGGGAGCACCCTAAGTCCCAAGGGAAGTCTTCCTTTTGTAAGGAAGACATACACAAATCACAAAGAGCCCCAAAGGGAGCAAGAGGCACGATGGGGTTTGGAAAGTCCAGGCACTGTATGCTGCCTCCGAGAAAGGCTGAAGCAACTGGGATTTGTCAGCACAGGAAAGAGGAAGCCGTGGGAAAGACGAAGCCATGAGCTCTCGCACTGATCCCCTCCAAAGGCTGACTGCATCAGGACACTGAGCCGCAGCTCACTGTGGCTGCTTGGGAAGAGATGAGAAGACAGGAATTTAACTGGCACCAGAAAAGACTGCCGGTGGATGTGAACAAACCAAATTGGGATATATGGGAAGCAGCAGTTCAGAGGGGCTACAACACCCATCCCAGGAAGGCGCTGAGGCTGGCTGGGTGCTGGGGGGCAGCCACGATGTACCATGGCTGGAGGCACACTGACCCCCACCCAGATTCACTGTGCCAGCTTCAGATGTACATCCCCATGTTGTTGCCCAGGCTCCAGATAAGCTATCTGAGCTCAGATGTGTTTGCCCCGAGTACTGTCCCAGCTCCAGATGTGTGTACACACAGTGTCATCCAGATGCCAGGGCCTGCCCCCAGATGAGCACACTTGCAATGCTGCCCCACTGCAAATATGAAGGCTCATGATGCTGCCCCAGCCCCAAATGTGCACCCCTGCTGTGCTGTCCAGCCCCAGATGTGCAGCCCCAGCCCCAGACGTGTGCCCTGCAGCAGATCCCAGCCAGCGTTTCTCACTAAGCTCCAGCTATGTCACACAGGCAGTTGCCCCCTAGCCCCGGTAGCCCTGTAGAGAGGGCTAGGATTGCTCTGGGACCCTCCTTAGGGCTTGCTCCCCTCTGCATCAGGACCCCCAAGCTACAGCAAAGCCTACTCACAAGGTGAGACCCCTCAAAAGTGTTTTTTTGCTACATTAATATGACTACTTTCATTACATAATACATTAAAGACACTCATAACACACTGAAACTAAAATTCTCACCAAAACCCTCCCAATCTTGTCTGGGGTGTGCGTATAATCATCCATATAGACGCAATACATACGTTACTAGAACTACACATTATAGTTTCAGGCTTCCCCATCCTCAGGCTGATGCCCATACTTCCGCCCTTTGCTTTCACAAAAAATCCCCCATGGATCAGTCAAAACCCAGACCAGCTGGGGCTTGCTGGTAGAGGAAAGGTCTGCCTTGCCCCTGGGGGACTGGAAATTATTTTCCCTAACATTTTCTTGGGAGGGTAGAGGCAGCATCTAATGAGGTTAACACTGTTATTGAGGTGAACTCTTCAACAGACATGAAAGAGGAAGCCACAGGCTCTGCAGCGGGGAGGTTTGGGAGTTGTGGTGGAATGGAGAGCAGCGAAGTAGCCCTGGACTTGAAATTTGACTCATGAATACTTGAACAGCCCTTAAAACAAACGAGGTCAGCTCACACAGCAGGACAAATACAAAAGCATTAGCTGTAGCTTGTAGCTTGGTTTGGGTTGAACAACGTCATTTTGAAGATTTACAGTTGACTCAGGGGAAAACTTTCCATTTTTAATGTCAGATTTTGTATAGGGTTATTTTAATTATTGCTGGATTAAAAAGAAAACCATGGAGACACAGGTCTTTGCACAGTTTTCATCACTGCATATGTGAACCGGGGTGTAAGGCTAGTGACGTACACACACACGGTGTGTGCACCTTTTCTGAGTTAGGTGACGGTAGCTCGTCCACCGGTGCCAAGTCGCAGTATGTAAATAATCATCACAAGATTCCCACTTAAGGTCAAGTCCGGTTTGGCAGTGAGGGATGTCTACACCTGACTTCGCCTTCAAGAAGTCCAGGCGGTGCCCAACTCTTAACCCTCTGGGCCAAGGGATCTGGCTGCGAATGCGACATTCGAACAGCACTTTTGGTTCACCGTTTGGAATACTAACGAACAGGTGGTGAGGCTGTTCGCTAGGGAGGAAGCAACTACGAGTCTGTCACGCTGGGGCAGAGGTCAGCTTGGTTACCCGGGTGGGTATCCAGCAGGACCGCGGGGAGGTGTGACCTCTGCAGCTGAGCCCAGCTCGTAACTATGGCCCCGTCTTAGAGGGTCATTGGTAAGGTTCTACTCAGCACTCACCTCCCGATGGCAGCAGGAGCAGCAGCTCAGACACCCCACAGATGGGATAAGGGTGCTGGGGCTTGTGGGGAGGCTGGCATCACCCCCAGTCTTCAGGGGTACTTGGGTGTGCTATGTTCCCAGAAGGATGTTTCTATTGGAAAAGAGCAATTCCAGAGCACAAGGGTGCTGTGTTTCCTTGCACCCTGCTGGTCTGCGTCCTGGCTGCTGCAAAGCCATGTCAGACCCTGGATCCCGTGTCCCATACCTGGGACACTGTACTTGTACCTGTACTCTGAGCCCTGCGGGGCTGGCAAAGTGCTGGGCTTTCCCTCTGGAGGCATTTGTTGGCCTGGGAGGGGATGAAACCAAAGAGGCTGGGGAGGAAGGCAAACTCAGCAGGGTAAAATTCAGGCAAGACTGTGGGATGCAGACTCAAGCACAGCTCCTTGGAGAGCAGGGGGAAGCCCTTGCCTGGGATTTTATGACTGTCTCAGGAAGGAGCGCTGGCAGGAAGAGCCATTGCTTGGCTTGGGCAGGACCTGCCATGGCAAGGGGGTGGGAAAGATGTTACGGAAACAGAGGAGGTTTCCATCCCACAAAACGCTGTCTGGTTAGGTCTGAGCATCTCCAGGGATGGAAACTCCAGGGCAACCCCTCAGGGCAGCCGGCCCCATGCTTGGTCACACTTAGAGGGCTTTTTTTTATGTTTAACTTGAATTTCCTGATTTTTCAATATGAGCCTGTTGCCTCTTGTCCTGTCCCTGGGCAGCACTGAGAGGGGTCTGGCTCCCTCATCTCTACTCCTCTGTCAGACATCAGACCCTCCTGAGCCCTCTCCAGGCTGGATAACCCCATCTCTCCCAGTCCTTCCTCATATCTCAGGTGCTCCAGACCCTCAAATATATTTTCTGCTTTTGCTTGATTCACTCCAGTCCATCCATGTCTCTGCTGTCTTGGGAAGCCACAGCTCTGGACCCAGTATTCCAGATGTGCCTCACGAGGGCTGAGCAGAGGGGCAGGATGAAGATGAGCTTGCACTCCCTTTGCCCACCATGCCAGTCCTCTTCGAGGAAGGCTCTTGGGGTGCTCAGACATGGTTTCCCTTTTATAAATCCACACTGCCTGCTCCCATCACCTCCTGATCTTCCTGCATGTGTTGGGAAACAGTTTTCCAGGAGAGTTTGCTTCATCACCCGCCTGGGGGTGGAGGTGAGGCTGTCCAGCCTGTGGGTTGCCAAAAACTGCACACACATACATGTCCTATAAGTATAGGGAAAGGACTAGAGAAATCTCACAGATGTGAAAACTAAGAGAAATACCACTGGAGGAGGATGCTTGGGGAAAGTGGCTTCCGGGCTACTCACTGGGGTTGGACACCAGGCTCTACTGATGGGTTGCCTGTTACCCGAAATGCTGAGTCCCATGTGCCTGCAGACCTGTTCCCCTGTGCTAGCAATGCTGGCATAACCCAGCCTTACCCCGAATCCCCAAGGGAAGCCTTACCATGCATCTCCATTGTCAGCCCTGGGGTGCTTCCTAAGCATTCCACGGTGAGGGCAGACACAGCCGCATCGAGCAGCAGTGTGGTTGATGAAACAACTCACGCCTTTCCTTCCCACAGACTATGCAACGTGACCACAGCCCAGGCCATGGTGGGCTCCGGCAAGGCTTTGGCACTCCATGTCCTGCTTTGCTGCCTGTGTGGAGGTAAGCAGCCTCACAGCACATCTTGGCACGGCTCAGCACAGCCACCATGGCATCACCCTCACACACTGCTGGAGCAAACACTTCAGCTCTGCCGAGGAATTAGAGGTGGAGCAGGAAAATTACAGTGCTACAGCTATGGATTTGGGGGGGAGAGCTTTGTTAGCACTGAGGGGGACTCCCACACCCTGTGACGTCCTCTCCTCTCTGCTCACATCCTTGGGCTGGGGCTGCATACAGCTGTGCTGGAGTATGCTGGCATTTCAGTGACTGTGAGAAGCAGCATGATCCTACCTCTGCATACGGGAAGCTGGAGCGCAGCTACGCCCTTTCCAGGAAGACCAGATCGAGCCTGATACTAGCTGTGAGCTGGGTTTGCTGGGGCTGTGCAGAGCTCTAATCTGATAGTGAAGGGCAAAGAGCACCTCTGCGCGGGGGTTCTCCCTCTAATCTTGGGGGATCAGAGCTCTCAAGACTACAGGTTATTTCCCTGCAGTCATTTAAGTATTAGAGAAAAACATAAAATTGGTGAAACTAGCTGTTTCTGATGTGAGATGAGTCATGGGATGCCGGGTTGCTGCTGTAGGCAGGGGGGTTCATCCCTATCCTGGGGGTAAGCAAGCAAAGGGGCTGAGGGGCACCAGCAGCGTCCCTGCTATGGGATTATGCCACGCGTGCTCACATGCCAGCAAAGCAGCCACCCATGCAGAGTAGTGCAGCCCATGGGCATCATCTTCTGTGTGACACTCACCCAGAGTTGCCCTGACCCAGCAGGTGTCGATGCAGGTGTTGCAAACGTCAAGTGCTCGGGATACGTCTGGATTGAGCCTGCTCCAGTGGTGCGGATGGGCTCCAACATCTCCATCAACTGTCTCTCCACCCTCGGCTGCCCCTGGACCATGTTCTTTGTGCTCATCAACTACAGTTGAGCTGAGGGTCACCTGCACCCCCTCAACAGCAGCACCATGCAGCTCCGGCTGCACGATTTGCAGATGACCTCAGGGTTCATCACCTGCTGCCCCAACAGCAAACGTATCAGCCTTGTGTGCGGTGCCGCCATCCGGGCTGGCTGTGAGTACCCTCCATGGCTGTGGCGTCTTGGTGATTTTTTTGTTAAGCTGCAAGCACCAAGGAGATCGGGGTAAGGGGGTTGCAGCAGCCTGGGCTCTACACTGCTTGGGGGAATGTCTGTATGTTTTGCTTGATCTTGCCTCTGCAGACCCTCCAGACCTCCCCCCAGCAACCTGACCTGCACCATCTGTGAGCACTCTGGGCACCTGGGCTGCATGTGGGACGCAGGCCAGCCGACCCACCTGCCCACCAACTACACCCTCCACCTGCGCAGGTAGGGCCCTGTGGATCAGGGGCTGGGAGGAAGGTGATGTGCCAAGCCAGCTGGGGTCAGGAGGCAGTGAGATAATCGCAGAGCCTGCACATGGCCTGTGGTTGGGGTGCGGTGGCCACAAACCCAGGTGACATCAGGGATGCTCTGCTGCTGGCGGCTGGGAGCAGGCACCGTGCCCTAGTTGCTCTTTCTTAAAGCTCACATCTGCCTGGTCTCCAGCTTGCAAGCTGCACAGTAAAGCGAGAGTTTCATTCTGTGGGACAGACCTTACACACTTAGTGCTATTGGTGGCCCAGCAAATGCTGCATCATGTTGCAACATGTTACACCCATGCACTTTTTGCAGATACATTGACTCTCTAAGCTAAAGGGTGTGCAGAGGAAACACCCCACAGTGTGCACCTAACACTGCCCAAACCCCAAACTGAAACTCCAGCAGAGTGCAAAAGCTTGAATCTGAAGCAGGTGCACTGGCTGCTGCACGGTGTGACACAGCCCTGCCTACCTGGCCTGGGGATGCTTTCTGCCACATCTGACACCAAAGCCCCCATGACACTGGCAGGCTTTCTAAGTTACTCTGACTCAGTTATTAAAGTAAACACATTAAATCCTGCCATGTGTAGGCTTTGTGAAGAGAAGTGATTAACCACCTGCCTAAATTTGCTTGGTTTCAAACTTTGAACCGTGCAGCCAGAAAGAACAGAGAAAGTTCCCTTCATACAGTGAAAATGCAAATGCTATGTAGAAATGTCAAGAACAAGGCAATTACTTTCTAGTTTGCTTTAAGAGTGACAAACTCCAGGTCTGAAGATGATCGTGTCCCAGTTGCAAGCTGTGACCCCTCGAGAGCCGTGGTCGGTTTCCAGCAGGTGCAGGAGGCTGGGATGGGCTCTGACTGGGGCTGCCTTCTGCTTCCCAGTGTGAGGACAGCAGCAGGGAAAGATGCTGAGGATGAGAAGGTCTTCCCCACAGGCTCACCAGTGCCACTCAGTGCACTGCATGGTGGGAGCCACTACTCAGCATGGGTGCAGGCCAGCAACGCGCTAGGCACTGCCTGCTTGGCCCCTCAGCGCCTCAACCTGCAGGAGCTCAGTATGTCCATCCATTGTCTGTCTATCCATTCGGGAGCTGCACTGCATGCTGGGACTGCACGTGGCCGTACACGCTGCCCTGAGAGGTCACTTTAGGGGCAGACATGAGCAGTGCAGCTCCAGTGTGTGAGGGCAGTCCCCGTGGCATGCCAGTCCTCTCACCCGTGTTTTCCTGGCTCTTCCTGCAGTGGTCCCCACTCTGCCCTTGGTTATTGGTGCTGAGACGATGGAGTCGTCACCTCCCACCACCACCATCCACTGAAGGAGGCAGATGCTACAGGAGAATGTCTTCTGCGAGGAGCGACACAAAGCCATGGGTGCCTCAGCATGGCATGTGAGACAGTCTGGGTCCTCTCAAAGCCTCCTCCCCTGCAGATCTGAGGGAGGGGAGTCCCTGTGTGAGCTGCCCCTTGTTAGGAGACATGCCAGTCCTGGTCCCGTTGGAGACCCCTAAGCACCCCATGGGCAATGGGAACATTTGGGATCATTTAAAACGCACCCCTTTGCTTCAGCACCGGGGAAAGAGGGAAAAGACCTTTGAAATCATTGAGTCCAACCGTATCCGTCCACTAGTAAACCTTATCCCTAATACTCATCTTTTAAATACCTTCAGGGATGGCGACTCAACCACCTCCCTGGGCAGCTGTTCCAGTGCCTGACAACTCTTTCAGTGAAGAAATTTTTCTTGATATCTAATCTGAACCTCCCCTGGCACAAATTGAGGCCATTACCTCTCGTTCTATCACCTGTCACTTGGGAGAAGAGACCAACACTCACCTTGCTACAACCTCCTTTCAGGCAGTTGTAGGCAGCGATCGGCCTTCTCTTCTCTAGGCTAAACAACCTCAGTTCCATGCGCCTGGGGAGGAACATGACCGTCCCTGTCTGGGCAGACAAGCAAGGCAGCAGCTGCTCTGTGCTCCCTCTGTGTGTGGGGCGGGTAGTGACAGGGGGCTCACTGGGTCCCCCTCCCCCCTAGCACCCTGCTTCCCTTCCAGGTGGAGGTGTGGGATGGTGTGGTGCAGCATGGGCCCCGCTCATGGCATGACCTGCAGAGTAACACCCAGTACGTGTTTCAGGTCAGCTGCTGGCTCAGCCCTGCTCACAGCCCTTGGAGTGCCTGGAGCATCCCTTTTCTCTACACCACCCCTGAGGCAGGTAAGCTCAGCCTTGTCACTGCTCTTGCTGCATTTTCCCAAGCAGCCCATTGGCTCCTTGAGATGCTCAGCGGGGACCTGGCTCGAGCTCCAGATGCTGGGCAGCTCAAGCTAGGCAGCAACATTTGTGTGCACGGTGTGCACGTGGCACGGGGGCCTGCACTTCCCTGCTCTGCTGGAGACCACTGCTGGCAGGCATCAGGCACGATGCTGTGGCCAGGGAGGCACCGCTGCCAACCCCAAGCCATAGCCAAGGGCTGAGCACTGTCACAAGATGTCAGCTCCTCTTGTGCCCGTGGAGCACTCCCAGCCCCATGGAACATTGCACTTGGTGATTTTGGCAGACTCCTGAGGCTGCTGCAGCATGGTGAGAGCCAGAGAGAAACCAGAGGGGCTTTGTGATCATGTGGTTTTCCAAACAGAAAGAGGGATGGGATGTGCTTATTCACCTTTGTTAGCTGGCTTGCTTGCTCCCCAGCAGCAGGGAGCTCTTGCATAGGCTGGAAAAGCCACATCAGCCAAGGTGTCCCATCAGCCCCAAATACTTGTTTTCTCAGGTCATCTTCCCCCTTTACATCCTGGTTACAAACACCGCGATGAGCTTAGGCATGGCTGGCTCAGTTATATCCGCCGGCAGTGGGCAGGGATGCCCGAGAAGCAATGCCCTTGCTTACATCCTGGTTGCAGTGAGAAAGTTGAGAACGCGCTTGCCCTAAAAAGCAGTGCTCGCTGTTGTTTGCAGTCTGGGCCGTTTCCTCTCCGTGGCGCTGGCTGCATGGAAATCAGCCCACTGCCCCGCATGGAGCTGCCAGCCAAGCGGGGCTTTCTGCAAAGGCTGCATGTGGGTGGGAGCCCCATGCGTGGATGGGAGCTCAATGCTACATCCTGTGCTTCCTCCCACAGCCCCCGCCACAGCACCCGACATCGGGCAGCACCTGGGCCCAGCATTCCCAAATGGCAGCCACGAGGTGATGGTCTTGTGTGGGGGCTCACAGCGGGCCATGGATCCTGAAAAGGAGACAGTTAGCTTTGACCTTGGTGATATCAAAGTATTCCCGTGAGAAGACGACCGTGAGAAAGAAGAAAGGGAGGATTGTAGGGGTGCAGGCTTGAGGAACAGGGAGAGCATGGGGGAGGAAGTTGGCACAGAAGAATGTTAAGCAAACGGGGTTGAATGTTAGCCAATAACATGCCTGTTTATATTATGTAGAGCATGTAAAAGGCAGCTGTCGTTTTTAATAAAGGTGCTGCTTACTTTTGAACTGAAAAATAGGAATTATTGTCGTTCTTTGTCCGTCTCGACTATGACAAATGGTGACCCCAGTTTCCTGAACTTTGAGACGGCCGGGGAGAGGCCGTGGAGACAGAGCCCAGCATAGGTGAGAAGAGGTGAGGAGAGCTGCTGAATTGATCCGGATCGTTAAAGACACCTTGGAAAGGTGAGTTGCTGGGAACATGGGTGTAAATCTCACTAAGGAAGAGAACACTGTACTTTCTATGTGGAAATTAGTGTCAGAGAAGAAAGGAGTTAGTTTAGCAGAAATAACCTTCAGGAAAATTTTGCTTTGGAGCAAGAATCAAGGCTTTGAGACTAATATGTGAACAGTCTTTAGTCTTTCAAGTTGGAAAGACTTGGGAGATAAACTGTTTGATAATGCCACTCGTGGATCTAAAGAGGCTATGGAGTTGTTATCGCTAAAAGACTTTAAGGAGAAGCCCGAGCAGCTGGAAGCAGAAATTACTAAGGGGGCTGCAGCGCTTCAAATTCCTAAACAAGAGGCTAAGGAGAAAATTAAGGTGGTGCAGCCCAGGCAAAAGGACAGACCAAGGAACTCTTTATTTACATGTGATGATTCTGATGAAATCTTCTCTAAAAATCATGTACAAATCTCTGCACAGTCTTATGTGCTTCCGTGAGATCAGGTACCTTAACTGGGTCAGTAGTTCCATCTTTTTTACTACCTCGAGATATGCCGCGGAATCCTTTTAGTTCTGTTGAGCCTTCTGCCCCCCCCCTCTGCCCTCTATGCAGTCAGCTGCAGCTGAGGTGCAAACTAATCCATCTATAAGTACTCCTTTACTGGATAGTGACTCTGAGGAAAGTGATATTGTGGCAGAAGACTCTCTGGAGTATACGCAGTCTGACCCCAGAGTTAAAAACTTGGGAGGGCCCGGTTGCAGGAAAAAACTGCCACAAGCATGGGACTTGCCTCCTGTCTCCGTTACAGTAAAACCACGCAATCCAGTTCAATTTTGGAAACAAGTCAAGGCTAAAGCAATGGAGTTGGGGAATTGGGACTTGTCAGAAAATATTAATGTGCCTTTAACGACTGAGGATACTTTGATCTCAAATGACATGGGACCTATGGCTTTTCCTGTTGTGTATGGTGATTCGGCTCCGGAGACAGCAACAAAAGGGGCCGCTACCATGACCAGTCTGTTAACTATTTGGAGACTGGTTACTGATTCCTTATGGGACTTAGGAACTGAACATAAGGTAGCGATGGGGGCAGCGGCAGCTTTGCAAGCCCAATCTGTTGGACCATCGGCGCCGTCGCCCCCTGATCAGGAGGAGTCGCCACTGGTGCACACGGAGCGGGCAGCAGATAATATGGCAAGCGAGGATGGCCGTGACAGTGACGAACCATCTGATAGAGACATTGTTGCATCCACTTGTTTGGCGGTTCTCATTTTCACATCGACTCAGAAAGTAGCGTTTGATCAGAATCCTCCTCGCAGCAATGAAGGGGTGGCAAAAAACGAACCTGGAAGGGGCAGCCGGGGAGGGGGCAACAAAGGGATCCCGAGAGTCGCAGCCCAGCCCTGCCCATCGCAGGCACAGCAGACTTATTGGCACCTACAGTTCACCTTGTTCCTCCAGGGGTTCAACCGTCCCTCTTTGAAATGTGAATTGATTCACAGCTGTTTGCACACAAAGGGTGTTGTAATAGGATTGATGGAGAGCGGCGCTGGTGTTACTGGGACAGCAGCATCTGTGCTCTAGCGCAGAGCGGGAACCAGCACGAGAGATCCACCGCCATTTAGTAACTGCATTTGCAACACTGGGAGCTTTTGCAACTCTAAAAACAGATAATGGTCCGGGTTATGTGTCAAAAAGCATTGCAAAAATTTTTAAATCATGGGGTCCGATTGGTAAAGGATTAAGCGCCTTACTGATAGGACGCTCAAGTAGTACTTTACAAGGGCTAACTGTACATGTAGGAGTAATTGATGCTGATTATACAGGATAAATTTGTGCAATGGTCTCTACAACAACTCCACCTGTTACTATTGAACAAGGCACACGAATTGCTCAACTTGTTCCATTTGTAAGTTGTGTTTCTAGGTCTGAACTGGTTGTTTGAGGTGATGGCGGCTTTGGTTCCATGGAGAAACCACTTGTCTTCTGGTCCCAGACTGTGTCAGACAAGAGACCACAAATGGTTTGTACACTTATAATGGACAACACCTCTCCTATGCATACAAAGTTGTCTGGGCTATTGGACACTGGAGCCGATGTAACTATTATCTCGCAACGAGAGTGGCCTGCATCATGGCCTTTGGTTTCAACCACCTCAGGAGTAGTGGGTCTTGGGTGAATTGCCAATACCCTTATGGCAGCAAAGCCTGAGGGACAGAAGGCTACTGTTAGGCCTTATGTGACTGCAGCACCTTTAAATTTATGGGGAAGGGATTGTCTCGCCCAATAGGGGGTGCGAATTACAAAGGATTTTTGATAGGGGTCATTGTGTTGCAGGGCGTGTCACGACCAACTCTGGCATTGAAATGGTTAACTGAAAAGGCAGTCTGGGTGGACCAGTGGCCCCTCAATCAAGAAAAGCTTGCTGCCCTGCATTCCTTGGTTATAGAGCAAGTAGCTGCAGGACACATAGAAGCCTCTCATAGCCCTTGGAATACACCTGTGTTTGTTATTAAAAAGAAGTCTGGAAAATGGCGTTTATTACATGATTTGAGAAAGATCAATGATGTAATGGCTACCATGGGAGCATTACAGCTTGGATTACCATCACCAACCATGATTCCAATGCAATGGGAAATTGATGTAATAGATTTAAAAGACTGGGGTTTTTTTTTTTACTATTCCTTTAGCAGAACAAGATATGGAAAAATTTGCCTGTACTGTCCCCTCAGAAAACAACATGGAACCAGCAAAGAGGTATCACTGGAAGGTATTGCCACAAGGAATGAAAAATTCACCAACTATCTGTCAGTGGTTTCTGGCGAAAGCATCGACTCCTGTAGGTGCTGAATTTCCTTCAGGATATTGTTATCATTATATGGATGACATTTTGATAGCTGCTCCTTCTCTGCAAATTTTAGATGAAATGGAAGCTAAAGCACGTGAGTCTTTGCGGCAGCATGGACTGGTTATTGCCCCAGAAAAGGTGCAACGACAGCAGCCATGGCTTTATCTGGGTATGAAGGTTTGGGATCAAATAGTTTTGCCACAACCCATTCAGTTGCAGATAGATATCAAAACTTTAAATGATGTGCAGAAATTAGCAGGAGTGATAAATTGGATTCAACCTCATGTTGGAATCCCCTCTTCCAAGTTGCAGCCTTTGTTTGAACTTTTAAAAGGAAATACAGACATTTGTGCACCACTGGAAGCAAAACAAGTGGTAGCAGAGGTAGAACAAGCACTCATGAAAAACCATGTGTGGAGGTTTGATTTATCTGTGGCAATACAAGCGTTTATTTTAATAGATTATATGATACCATTTGTCATGATAGTGCAATGGAATATCAATTGGCAACATCCGCTACATGTCTTGGAATGGGCCTTTTTACCCTTTAAATCTAAGAAAAGAGCTCCTGGTTTGTTTGAACTTATAGCTCAGATTATTGCAAAAAACAGAACTCGCTGTGTAGAATTAATAGCAAGAGACCCTGAAATTATCACGATACCCATTCAGGTTGAGTATTTTGAGTGGTGTCTTGCTAACAGTACAGTGTTGCAAGCTGCACTCGTGGAATATACCAGTCGAATAACATATCATTTGCCCTCTCATCCACTAATTAAAATGGGTAGTCAGATTCGATTTGGCCAGAAACAATTATCCCAGACCAACCCTGTGCAGGGTCCCACAGTATTTACTGATGGGTCAGGTAAGACAGGCAAAGCAGCTATTGTTTGGCATGATGGACAGCAATGGCAAACTGAAATGGAATATCAAGAGGGATCTCCCCAAGTTGTGGAGCTTCGAGCAGTGTCAATGGTATTTCAGCATTTTCTTTGTCCTATAAACACAGTGACTGACTCAGCTTATGTAGCTGGGTTGGTACAACCTCTGGATAAGGCCGTATTACAACACACTACCAATGAACACTTGTTTGGTGTCTTAAAACACTTATGGTTAGAGATACAGAAACGGTGCCATATTTATTATATAATGCATATTAGAAGTCATACAACCTTGCCTGGGTTTATAGTTGAAGGAAATGCTGGAGCCGATGCACTTGTGTCTGGTGTCGCCTTAGGACCTATCCCGAATGTGAAGCAACAAGCAATAGCATCTCATCAATTTAACCATCAGGGGTATCGAGCTTTGAAGCATCAGTTTCACTTATCCAACACGGATGCTTGTGCCATCGTTGCTGTGTGTCCTGATTGCCAAGGCCAGCATGTGCCACACTTCTATGGTACCAACCCCCGTGGACTTTGAGCTCTTCAGATCTGGCAGACTGATGTCACACATATACCTGACTTTGGTAGACAAAAATATGTACATGTGTCTATTGATACCTTTTCTTTAGTTGTTATTGCTACTGCTCATATGGGGGAAATGGCACGTGATGCTATTCTGCATTGGCAATGAGCCTTTTCTATTGCAGGGGTTCCACAGCAGATTAAGACTGATAATGTTTCGGCATATGTTTCTGGTAGAGTGAAAACCTTTTTACAACTATGGGGCAGGGCATTGTGGAACGTGCCCATGGTACCTTGAAGCGCTTTTACAAAAACAAAAAGGGGTAATGGTGGGTGAACCTCCAGAAGCACGTTTGATTAAGGTCACTTATGTATTGAATTTCTTGCATATCACCGATGATCTACAGGAACCCCCGATTTTACAACATTGTGGATCCCTCTTGATGCAAAATGGAGTACGTCCAGGGGTGAAAGTGATGGTGCGAGACTTATAGACAGGTCAGTGGTCGGCTCCCTGTGATTTGCTAACCTGGGGAAGATGGTATGCTTGTGTTTCCACAGATCGTGGACCTCAATGGGTACCAGCACGCAATGAACGGCTCTTCTATAAACACTTAGGAGAAGTCTCGCGTTCGCGTCCCGTCATCCTCATGGGGGATTTCAACCTTCCGGATGTCTGCTGGAAGTACAACACAGCAGAAAGGAAGCAGTCTAGGAGGTTCATAGAGTGTATGGATGATAACTTCCTAACACAACTGGTAACAGAACTTTGGGTTCTTCGATAATGGGTTGGCGGGCTTGCCAGGCCTGCTGGCAGGTATCACAGTATCACAGTAGCACAAGGCTGGAAAAGACCTTTGAGATCATCAAGTCCAGCCTATGATCCAACACCAACACCTACTCATCATCTAAACCACAGCACTAAGTGCCTCATCCAATCTCTCTTTAAACACCTCCAGGGACGGTGACTCCACCACCTCCCCGGGCAGCGCATTCCAATGGCCAATCACCCTCTCAGTGAAGAATTTTCTCCTAATATCGAGCGTGATGAGGTGCACCTGACCCCCAAGGGCAGAAGGGCTTTCTCAAAAAAGCTTGGAAGACTAATTAAGAGAGCTTTAAACTAGATTGGAAGGGGGAAGGGAACGGCAACCATGCTAATAGAATTGAATATGGGGACAACACCCCAGGATCTGAGGGGCATGGTAGACAGACAGTAAAAGGGGGGGTGAAAACAGCTCATCTGAAGTGCATTTACAGAAATGCACGCAGCATGGGGAACAAACAGGATGAGCTGGAAGCTGTGGTTAGGCAGGGTGACTTTGATCTAATTGCCATCACGGAAACATGGTGGGATGACTCGCATGACTGGAGTGCTTCCATAGATGGCTATAAGCTATTTAGGCGGGACAGACCAGGAAAGAGAGGTGGTGGGGTTGCTCTATACGTCAAAGAGTGCTTTGACTGTATAGAACTCAGTAATAGCGATGATAAGGTAGAGTGTCTATGGGTTAAACTCAGTGGTGTGAGTGGTAACCTAGACATTGTGGTGGGAGTTTGCTATCGGCCAACCAACCAGGCTGAAGAGACTGATGAGCTCTTCTATAAACACCTAGGAAAAGTCTCGCGATCCCGTCCCGTCGTTCTCGTGGGGGATTTCAACCTTCCGAATGTCTGCTGGAAGTACAACACAGCAGAAAGGAAGCAGTCTAGGAGGTTCATAGAGTGTATGTATGATAACTTCCTAACACAACTGGTAACAGAACCGACTAGAGAGGGTGCCCAACTGGACCTGCTGTTTGCAAACAGAGTGGGGCTTGTGGGAGAGGTTACAGTTGGAGGACGCCTGGGACTCAGCGATCATGAGATGTTACAATTCTCGCTTTTTGGGGCAGTGAGGAGAGGGGTCAGCAGAACTGCCACCCTGGACTTCCGGAGGGCAGACTTTGAACTCTTCAGAAGGCTGCTTGATAAAGTGCACTGAGAGGTGGCTCTTAAGGACAAAGGGGTGCAAGACGGCTGGATGCTCCTCAAGAAGAAAATCCTGGCAGCACAAGAGCAAGCCATCCCCGTGTGCCGTAAAAAAAGTCAGCGGGGAAGAAAACCAGGTTGGCTGAGTAGGGAGCTTAGTACTGATCTCAAGAAAAAAAAGAAAGTATATTTGCTCTGAAAAAGGGTGCAGGCATCCCAGGAGGACTACAAGGGTGAGGTGAGATCGTGTAAGGAGAAAATCAGAAGGGCTAAAGCCCAATTAGAACTTCAACTGGCCACTTTGGTCAAAGACAATAAAAAGAACTTCTTTAAATATATCAGTGGCAACAGGAGGACAAAGGAGACTCTCCCTCCCTTGCTGGATGCAGAAGGGACAGTAGTGATAAGGGATGAGCACAAGGCAGAGGTGCTCAATGCCTTCTTTGCCTCGGTCTTCAACTCCAAGGAGGAATGTCCTAGGGGTAGTCAGCCCCCTCAGCTGGAAGATAGTGGGAATGAAACTCCAGCTGTTAGGGAGGACTTGGTTAGTGACCTGCTCAACCAGCTAGACATACACAAATCCATGGGGCCAAATGGGATCCATCCGAGGGTTTTAAGGGAACTGGCAGAGGTCGTCGCCAAACCCCTTTCCCTCATCTACCAGCAGTCCTGGCTGACTGGGGAAGTGCCGCTTGACTGGAGATTGGTGAATGTTGCGGCCATTTACAAGAAGGGTCAAAGGGAAGATCAGGGGAACTACCGGGGAAGGTCATGGAGCAGATCATCTTGAGTGCTATCATACAGCACAAGCAGGACAACCGGGTGATCAGGCCCAGTCAACACGGATTCACCAAAGGCAGGTCCTGCCAGACCAACTTGATCACCTTCTATGACAAGATTACCCATTTAATGGACGAGGGAAAGGCTGTGGATGTGGTGTACCTGGACTTCAGTAAAGCCTTTGACACCGTTTCTCACAGTATCCTGCTGGAGAAACTGGCTGCCATCGGCGTGAACAGGCACACCCTTTGCTGGGTTAAAAACTGGCTGGATGGCTGGGCCCAAAGGGTTGTGGTAAATGGAAGTAAATCCAGTTGGAAACCGGTCACGAGAGGTGTTCCCCAGGGTTCAGTGCTGGGTCCAGTCTTGTTTAACATCTTTATTAATGATCATGATGAAAGCATTGAGTGCACCCTTAGCAAGTTTGCAGATGACACCAAGCTGGGTGCAATTGTGGATCTGCTTGAAGGAAGGGAGGCTCTGCAGAGAGATCTGGACAGGCTGGATTGATGGGCTGAGACCAACGGGATGAGGATCTACAAGGCCAAGTGCAGAGGCCTCCATTTGGGTCACAACAACCCCATGCAGCATTACAGGCTTGGGGAAGAGTGGCTGCAGAGCTGTTTGGGAGAAAAAATGTCCTGTAGGTGTTGGTTGACAGCCAACTGAACGTGAGCCAGCAGTGTGCCCAGGTGGTCAGAGGGCAAATGGCATCTTGGCCTGTATCAGAAACAGTGTGGCCAGCAGGAGCAGGGAGGTGATTGTGTCCCTGTATTCAGCGCTGACATTAGGAAGACTGCTTTACTGAAAGAGTGGTCAAGGATTGGAACAGGCTTCCCAGGGAGGTGGTGGAGTCACCATCCCTGGAGGTGTTTAAAAAACGGGTGGATGAGTTTCTTAGGGACATGGTTTAGTAAGGAGACAGGCATGGTTGGACTCGGTGATCTCAAAGGTCTAATCCAACCTTATGATTCTATGATTCTATGATACTATCATTGTCCTGACTTGGACCATGGCTGCAGCATTTTGGATGCCCGCAGAGCAGAGTACAAATGTGTGGATCACCCTAGCCAACATGATGGGACAGGACTTGACATGTCTGGCTACAACATCCCCGGAAATCCTGATTTCTACTTGCCTGGTTGACCTGCCTGCAGACCAATGGCTCGTGTTGATGTCACTACAGAAAGTGTTCTTCCGATGTCAATTAATAAAATGGATGGTTGTGTAGTGTTTAGTTTTAAGGCGATAGAAAAATCTTTTGTGTAAAATGTAAGTTCATCTTTAGGGATGTATAGAAATAGCAATAAGTGGTCCAATAAAACAACAGCAAACATATCAAAATCAAACAATGCACCATTGGCTTTGCTATCGGGGGTATTCCCCATGAGGACAATATTCCATTCAATATAAGGAAAGAGCCCTGCAGTTTAGGCCCCACTAACCTTACTAACGCTAACACCAAGTCTAACTTCACCTGTCATCACCATCATAGAAGCAAGTGAGCAGCACATGTGTTATAATGGATGGAATATTCTTGGAAGATAGTTTAATAGTTTAAGAATCTTGGGTGAGATGCTTTTTTGGGGATTTATTAGTTTTTATATATGTTTTGATATGTATGCTGTGTATAATACAATGTATACAGAGAATGATTAATAGCACCATAAGTAATGTTGTTAGCCTTCGTCGGTTTATTTTATTGACACCAAATTTGACAATCACCGGCAGAAATTGTACTGGCCCCCCTTTTATGCCTGGGGCTGCTGTTGCAAGAGCCCTAAAGAGAACTAATGAATTTAGGGTGCTGGTTGAGTAAGCAGACCAATGCCACTTCAATGGCTTTAAGAGGTTTATTAATTGATGTGGATAGTGTTAGGCAAACAACATTGTAGAATTGAGCTGCTATTGATTTTATTTGTTAGCACAAGGGCATGGATGTGAAGACTTTGACAGGATGTGTTGCATGAATTTGTCTGATCACTCTGAGTCGATACAGAATAGCATCCATTTATTGAAGGAAGGAGTTAAGAAGTTACAAATGAATGACAGTTGGAATTGATTGAACAGATTCTTTCAGGATTGGGATCCTTCTAGTTGGTTGTTATCTATTGTAAAGATGTTTTTGTTGTGTTTGTGGTTGTGCTGCTGATATTGTCATGTCTCATCTCTTTGCTGCAGAGGACCCTGCAGCGAATGGTTGGGGCAGTTTTTGTAGCACAAATACAAAAAGGGGGAATTATGGGGGCTCACAGCGGGCCATGGATCCTGAAAAGGAGATGGTTAGCTTTGACCTTGGTGATATCAAAGTATTCCCGTGAGAAGAAGACCGTGACAAAGAAGAAAGGGAGGATTGTAGGGGTGCAGGCTTGAGGAACAGGGAGAGCATGGGGGAGGAAGTTGGCACAGAAGAATGTTAAGCAAATGGGGTTGAATATTAGGCAATAACATGCCTGTTTATATTATGTAGAGCATATAAAAAGGCAGCCGTTGCTTTCAATAAAGGTGCTGCTTACTTTTGAACCATAAAATAGGAATTATTGTTGTTCTTTGTCTCGACTACGACATTTGCCATATATAAGGACTGGAAACTGGGTGCTTACTGAACTGCTGTAACTACTGTTTAGTTCAGAGCTGTTGTCTTAGTTTAGATGAAAACTAAGATATGGTATCAGATATTTAAGATTTTTAATCAGAAAAAAAATTGTATAGAAAAGATAAAAGTTCTTAGCTACATATATGTATGTAGAGAACAGAATTAACACTAATCGTAATTAAAACCTTAACATGGATTGAGTCCTGTACCCAAAATCTTGCGATGCACGCCTCTTTAAGAATGGCGAGGGCGGGGGCGCGGTCGCTGCTGCTGCTGCCGCTTCCGGGTTTTTTCTGCCCCTGGCGCGGCTCCGCGGCCGGCGGGGGGGGGAAGGGGAGACGTGAGTCCTGCAGGAGTTATGGAAGATCCAGATGACCAGTGATCTTTCCCTCAGAGACTGCAAAACGCACACACGCAGTAGCTGCCACTGCCATTGCCGCCGCCGCTGTCCGAGAGAAAAGCGAGTGGATGTCCGGGCAAGGCTGGGAACGACCTCTGTCCCGGTTTCCCGGAAACGTCCTCCCCCCATCCCCCGCTGGATTCCCTTTGTTGACAAGAGGAAGAAAAATTCCTTGGAAAAATCCAAAACCACAACACTGTTAAAGAAAATAGCTATCCTGCACTGCTTAGTGTATCGCAGGGGTTTCAACTGGCAGGATAGTGTGACACTGGTTCCAGTCTGGACAGGAGAAGCAGTGTTAGCAGTCATATTCCCTTTGTCACATATTTCTGCAGTGTCATGGGGAAGTTTGCTAGCAGTCAGGTTCCCTTTACTGCACGCTTCTGCAACAGAATAGGAAAGCAAACCTTTAACACAAATCCATCACTGATCTTTTACAACGTGCTGCACTCGAGGAAGAGATGCAAGAATTCCTGCCTCTGCATGGCAAGTCATGGGATATTACTGTGCCCAGTTGTCACTGATCTGGTTAGCTGGGGTCAGAAACCACAGGCTGGCTACAAGACACCATACAAAAAAGCACAACGCCAGGCAAAATCTATCAGAAATCTTTTCTTTGTTTAAGGAAATATCTGTGTTTCAGTAAAGCAGCGGCAGGCACATCTCTACTGAAGAGACAAGCAAGACTTTCTCTGACTTGGTCAGGCATTGGAACAAGCTGCCCAGGGAGATGGTGGAGTCGCCATCCCTGGAGGTGTTTAAAAGATGGGTAGATGAGTTTTTTTAGGGACATAGTTTAGTAAGGGGACAGGTACGGTTGGACTCGATGATCCCAGAGGTCTTTTCCAACCGGATGATTCTATGATTCTATGAGTTGCAGAGTCCTCCCCTCGCATCTTATTGTCTTTCCAAAGTGGGACAGGTGGTCCTGCACTTGGTGTAGGAGAGCACACACTTGCTGGCAGACTCCAGGACATTTCTGCTCTGGGCAAACAAGCTGAGCAGCAGCAGAAGATAAGGGAAAATGCTGCAGCGCCATTTCTCCCTGCTTGTGAGTTCTAACAGTCTCTGTGGAAGCTAACTGTAGAGATGTTTTCTCATGTAACCAACAGCTCTAACCTGAACTAAACCAAATAACCTCCATGCCTCACTTGTTAGCAACTATTTGCTATATACTACTGTGAATACATCAATGAAACAGGCTTGCAGTCCTAGTTATGCATAAACATATGTCCAAGCTGCCAATGCCTGAGCATATGTGATTCTATATCTGCCTTTTCTGGTGTCTTAGTTTGGATGGAAAAAAACCAAACCAACCAACCAAAGTATGCTCAGTGATTTTAATCAGAGATTGTGAGATTGTGCAGAACAGATAACAGTTCTTTGCTCTAAGTGTATGTGTGCACAGAACAGAACAAAGTCAACAACAAGTGCGATTAAGTTGTTAATACAGATCGAGTCCCGTACCCGAGCTCTGGTGGTGCCGTCACTTTAAGCTGCAGCTCCGCTCCGGGCAGCCCTGGCGCGGGGCGCACAACTCCTCCCAAGCCGCAGCTCCGCTCCGGGCAGCCTCCTCCTCAGCGCCGATCCAGATGGTTATCGGTCACACTCGCACTCACACACACACAGAGGAAAGCAAATAAAGATAGAGAGATAGAGAATACAGCAACGCAAGCAGAGGTAGCAAAGCGCGACTATTCTCTAGGCAGCAAGATGGAGAAAGAGGCGGAGACCGGGAAGTAGCCAGTGAAAGGAAATGTCCGGGCAAACGGGACACAACCTCTGCCCCGGTCTCCCCGGAAATGGCCCCTGCCCCCCCCACTGCCAGCAAAGGAAGAAAAAATTCTCTGAAAGAGGAGGGGAAAAAAAAAACAAACCAAACCAAGCTGAAACTATAACATCTGGTGAGAGCCGAGGCTGTACCCCTTCCAGTGGTTCCTCCCAGTGTGTGGAGCACTGCCAGAGCGGACACTGCTGCCTGCAGCCTGCCCCGACTGCCTGGAACAAGTCGCATTGCTGCGGCAAGCAGGAAGAAGCTCAGCAGTAGCAGTGGCTCAGGGAGTTCTTACAGGAGTTACAGTATAAACCTAATCAAGCATCAAATTTTTCTCTCTCCAATAAGAAAGATATTTACTATCATACCACACAGAAGCTGGAAAAAACCCCAACCCTAATTAGCCTGAGTGCTTCTTTTAAGTGATAATTGCTATATAGGATAAAAAAATACCTTACCTGCTGTGAAGTGCACCAACAATGAAATCGCTGCAGGCACAATTAATGCAAATCACATTTGGCTCCCTATAGAGAAATGAATACCTTTTACCAACTCCTAAAAAGTGGGAAAATCATGTGCATATATTTGTATTTTACTATTTTACAACTTCAGAAAATCCAGAATGCTTATTTCATGAGACCTTTTTAGTTAACGTTCTCTGCTGACTTCACTAAATTGTGACTCTCGAGACACTGTTGTAAGCACCAGCTGATGTTTAGAAGGTTCTCCCTAGAGACAGGCACAAGAAATAGTGGAATGGCAGAGTTATGGATACTTTAAAACTCTGGTGTTTCAAAACCAGACCCCCTGCAAGCGCAAAACCAAAACTCTTACTGTGAAGGACAACAAGAACAGCCCATCAGTCCCCCTCAAGATGTTTCTCCTCACGATACAGTTGCATGCCATGATTCAGAGCAGCCCACACTTTCCCCAGATCCTGCACATCTTTTGGATGGAGCAGCCCCATTTAGGTGCCCCATGAGGACCCTGGTGTGCTCTTCAGCAGGTCTATGTTCAGACTTTGTACAGATGACCCCAAATCCAAGTGAATTGGTTTCATCCCAGATGACTAACACAGCCTCAAGATTACCAGACCTGAGATTTACAGATAAAGTTTTGGATTACACCTTGGGAACCAGCAATCTTATCATTCCTTTAGACTACTTTCCGAAAGGAACAACCCGACGCACAGTTTATTTATGACTCCTTAACTCTACCCTGATGGACAAAGCTGCAGACATATGCAGCAAGCACACTGTGAACAACACAACCAAAAAAAACAGCTGATGAAATGTTTTAAACTCTTCAGGACTGCTCACAAATTCTGTTCAAATGCAGATCTATGCCACGTCCAGACTTACGAGATAAAACCCACTCTCCAGCACTGGAAGTTATGAATACAAACATTTCACACATATTATTCAAGGTCAGTCTGATCTAAGCTCAGTATTTCCCCATATATTTTGGAACCAGCATTAAAAGTATAAAACTATTTCCTTTTTAACCCTTTCCCTGCAGAACTACAGGAGCAGTGCAAGTATATTGGATACTTCAGGAGCAAATACAACAACAAGCACTTTCTATAATATAAGTCCTGCCCTGTCACAGAGATGCAGCTATTTTCATAATAATGCCCTGTTGGAAACCATCTATTGTAAAGTGAAACTTTAAATCTTGACTTCTTTTCATGCCATCTTGGATGGAGGGGAGTTTCCATGGAGATGCATTGCACAATCTGGTTTTGCTACATGTAGATTAATATAAAACCAACCAAAAAAAAATTATTTCAGGTTGTTTTTATATAACAAGATAGGATCCATTCTATGTTTTTTAAGTGAACTGATACCTGAGGTGAATGTGAGATTTTCCAAAATGCATATTAACACCTTGTTTAATTTAAATCCAGATGTTCTTCAGACTGAAATGCTAAGCCCTGCTGCAGTGCCTCAGCTTTACACAAAGACACTTCAGGCCTTCTGTAGGTGATTAGTAACTTGCAAGGATGAGCAATCACAGCACCAAGGTTCTTCAAGTAAATGCTCTGCCTTCCAATAAACTGAAATTGCCCAGTGACTGTGTAAAGATCCTTCAGACAGCTTGCTTTCTGACAGCAAAACTGTACTCAAAATACTTGAGCCAATGGACAAAAACAGTCTCACTTCAAATAATTTTGATCAGTGATTTACTTAGGTGCCAGGAGGAGGGGGTTTTACCCTGGCGATTTGAGAGGGTCCTGAGAGGTGGGGGAAGAATGCAGCCGACTCAATGTGAGTGATAAGCAAGCTTCCGATTTATTGATGTGACACAGCTTCTTTTATGCTCCTTTGCTTTAATTATGCACATGTGTTATAACATAATTGGCTACCTTTACTTTAATTATGCATTCGTATTATAACATTACTGGCTACTGGTGACTTCATCTCCCGGCCGCAGTTAGTTAGTTTCCCGGCCGCAGTTTGTTTCCCGGCCGCTTATCCTTTCCATGCTGGCTCGTTACTAGGAATGTTGCTTACTCCTTGCTCAAGGTTATCGTAATCTTCATGGGCCTCCTGCATAGCTCCCTTATGCTAACCTAGCTCGCTTATGCTAACGGAGGCCTAGGCACACCAGCTCAGACTTGATGCTGTTACATGCTGCAAACTAACTCGTCCAGGGACCCATGTCCCTGTTCCTTGAGCCATTCCCCAACAATTCCCCCTTTTTCTTTTAATACAGGATAGGCTTTGTGAAACACCGATTGAACACTCTTTTCGATACAATCCTGCATACATTGCAAAATACAAGGAATACAAATGATTAATAAAAGGATTATTATGCCTACAACAATTAATTGTTTAATGAGATCCCGTAACCAACCCGTTAAGCCCCAGTTAGATAAAAAGTGGTCAAGCCAGCCGTTAATTGTTATATCCTTAAAATTGTCGCGCAATTGCTTAATTTGTCTATAAATGCTGTTACCGTGATCCGAAAGATTTAAACAACACATCCCTTCAAATTCGTTACATCCATGACCTTGGGCTAACAATAAAAAATCTATGGCGGCGCGATTCTGCAACACAGCATGGCGAATGCTATCCACGTCATGCATTAGATCACTCAATATATTTGAGGTGACATTAAATTCTTGTACTGCAAAACACGCTAATGTTTTTATATTTCTCCAGTTTGCTGCTGCCATAACACCCGGGGTAAAAAAAGGACATGGCTATGGCGGCTCCAAGAGATGAAATTCGAACATGGGGGGTCACAATCAGGACCAATATTACTGATAGATCGTCGCTTTCGTGGGCTTCGAGTCATGTTATATGTATTGTGAATTAAATTCCGATAAGAGGGGGTAAACATAGTTAGCTTCCCGACAATTTCCCCGTTTTTGGTTTTTTTTTTTTTTTTTTTTTTTTTTTGTGCAAGCAGGGTCACTTTAAGCCCCTTTCTATGTTTCTCTCATTCTCTGTATACATTATATGACACACAGCATACATCTCAAAACATATAAAAACTAATAAATCCAAAAGGGCACTTCACCCAAAATTCTTAAATCATTAAACTGTCTTCCAAGAATATTCCATCCATTATAAAACATGTGCTGTTTGCTTGCTTCTATTAAAGTGATGACAGGTGAAGTTAGGCTTAATGTTAGTATTAGTGTTAGTAGGGTTAGTAGGGCATTAACTGCAGGGCTCTTTCCTTATGTTGAATGGAATATTCTCCTCATGTTTTGTCCCCACAAATGAAAAAGGAATACCCCTGATAGTAAAGCCAAATGGTGCATTGTTTGATTTTGATATGTATGCTGTTGTACTATTGGACCACTTATTACTATTTCTAAATATCCCTAAAGATGAACTTAGATTTTACACAAAAGATTTTTCTATCCTGCTACTTATAACTAAACACCACACAATCATCCATTTTATTAATCCTAACAACACTATTATTGACATTGGAAGAACACTTTCCATTGGTCTGCAGGCCGGTCAATCAGACAGGTAGAAATAGGTTTTCCAGGGATGCTGTAGCCAGACATGTCAAGTTCGTCCCGTTATGTTGGTTAGGGTGATCCACACATTTGTTCTCTGTTCTGCGAGCATCCAGAATGCTGCAGTCATGGCCCAAGTCAGGACGAGGACAGCACTGGCCGCACATTGCGTGCCGGTATCCATTGAGGTCCACGATCTGTGGAAACACAAGCACACCCTCTTCCCCAGGTCAGCAAATCACAGGGAGCCGAGCACTGACCTGTCTGTAAGTCTCGCATCATCACTTTCACTCCTGGACCCAAAATGTCGTAAAATCAGGAGTTCCTGTAGTTCATCGGTGATATGCAAGAAATTCAATACATAAGTTACCTTATTCAAACGTGCCTCTGGAGGTTCATCCACCATTCCCCCCCCCTTTTTTTTTTTTTTTTTTCACTCTTTTTTCTTTTTTCCACTCTTTTTTCCACTCTTTTTTTCTCTTTTTTTTTTTTTTTCCACTTTTTTTTTTTTTTTTTTTTTTGTAAAAAGCGCTTTAAGGTGCCACGGGCACGTTCCACAATGGCCTGCCTGTAGGAGAGTGGGAAAGTCCCGTGACATGTGTCACCCCCCATAGCTGTAAAAAGGATTTCATTTTACCAGAAACATATGCCGGACCATTATCTGTTTTTAGAGTCGCAGAAACCCCCAGTGTTACAAACGCAGTTACTAAATGGCGTTGGATCTCTCGTGCTGGTTCCCGCTCTGCGCTGGAGCACAGATGCTGCTGTCCCAGTAACACCAGCGCCGCTCTCCATCAGTCCTGTTCAAACACCCTTGGTGAAGGGTGTGAAACAGCTGTGAATCAATTCCCATTTCAAAGAGGGGCGGTTGAACCCCTGGAGGAACAAGGCGAACTGTAGGGGTTAACAAGCCCGCTGTGCCTGCGGGCAGGGCCGCTCCTGCGCTGACCCGTTGTTCCAGCGCGCAATTACCTTGCTGGGGGGAATGTGGAGCGGAGCGGGGCATGGGGGGGGTGGGGGGAACACTCGCTGCGCCCGGGCCGGGCTGCGACTCTCGGGATCCCTTTGTTGCCCCCCGCCCCCCGGCTGCCCCCTCCAGGTCCGTTTGTTGGCCCCTCGGTGCTGCCAGGGGGAGTTTGATCAAACACCGCTTTCTGAGTCGGTGCGAAAATGAGAACCGGTAAACAAGTGGATACAACAGTGTCTCTGTCAGGTGGTTCCTCGCTCTCACCGTCATCCTTTGCCATAGTATCTGCTGCCCGCTCCGTGGGCACCAGTGATGACTCCTCCTGATCAGGGGGCGGCGGTGCCGATGGTCCAACAGGTCAGGCTCGCAAAGCTGCCGCTGCCCCCGTCGCTACCTTGTGTTCAGTTCCTAAGTCCCGTAAGGAATCAGTAATCACCAGTCCCCAAATAGTTAACAAACTGGTCGCGGTAATCGTCCCCTTTTGTTGCCGTCTCCGGGCCAGACTGTGTGTATTCCAGAGAGTCTTCTGCCACAGTATCACTTTCCTCAGAGTCACTATCCAGTAAAGGAGTACTTAGAGATGGATTTGTTTGCACCTCAGCTCTTATCGATTTTAGGGTATTAATCACAGTTCCCCAAATTGGACCAAAAGCTGCCATATCCTTGCCTTTTCCTGATATAGTACAGTCCCACAGATGGTCTCCAAACGCTCTCCATTCACTTTCTTGAAAGTAAGAGTCAGGTTTCACAAAAAACCCTTGTGCAGTCCTAAAGGCTATTAGCCTCGATACATGGCTTAACTCCATTAATTCCCTGCTTTTATAAAAAGCGTTGCAATAAACTGAGAGCTACGTCTTTATCCATGTTCAACTTTGGCCTTTATCTCCGCGTCTCTCCGCGCCGCGTCTCACCGCGTATTTTTACCGCGTCCCTCCTCGTGGTTTTTTTTTTTTTTTTGCGTCTCTGAAAAAACCTTTGAGCTTTCCGGTTGTCACTAGACCAGCTAGTTGTTTAATACAACCTTGCTCTACTCCCCGCTTTTCTAAAAAGCGCTGTAATAAATCAAGGGCTACCTCTGCACTTAAACCTTTATCCGTCATAGTTAAACCTCTATCAAAACGTAAATATCGTAAAATACCTGCCTGAAGCGATATCCTTGCAGCCCTGTCCTGTAGCCCTTGCAGTGGCGATCACACGCTGCTCGCGTAATCGGGCGTCCTGAGTCGACACACCAGCATCCAGTGTTCGGTCGCTCTTGCCCTCTGGTCGCTGCTCCCAGAGCCCTGCTCCTGCCCACCGTCTCAGGGTCCCTGTTCGGGGTGCCATTTGCCAGGAGGAGGGGGTTTTACCCTGGCGATTTGAGAGGGTCCTGAGAGGTGGGGGAAGAATGCAGCCGACTCAATGTGAGTGATAAGCAAGCTTCCGATTTATTGATGTGACACAGCTTCTTTTATGCTCCTTTGCTTTAATTATGCACATGTGTTATAACATAATTGGCTACCTTTACTTTAATTATGCATTCGTATTATAACATTACTGGCTACTGGTGACTTCATCTCCCGGCCGCAGTTAGTTAGTTTCCCGGCCGCAGTTTGTTTCCAGGCCGCTTATCCTTTCCATGCTGGCTCGTTACCAGGAATGTTGCTTACTCCTTGCTCAAGGTTATCGTAATCTTCATGGGCCTCCTGCATAGCTCCCTTATGCTAACCGAGCTCGCTTATGCTAACGGAGGCCTAGGCACACCAGCTCAGACTTGATGCTGTTACATGCTGCAAACTAACTCGTCCAGGGACCCATGTCCCTGTTCCTTGAGCCATTCCCCAACACTTAGGTAAGTGCCAGATGGTTTCTGCAGCATCATGTGAGTGCAGCAGAGCGTGGAAACTGTGATCAGAGTAAAATATGAGAAAAGAGTGAGAAATAACCAGAAGCTCAGAGCCAAGGTATGTGGGAAAAAAATTAAGAAGGAAGAAAACCTCCAGATTCTACATCAATGAGGGAAAATGGTATCACTGCACATAGGTTAAAAAAGTATAAAGGACCTTGTCCTGGTAAGTAAAGAAAGTACATAATGTGTTCACAAAGTACAAGATCAAGCATGTTTGTGCATATTTATCTCTATGAAATCTCAATTGAGCACACAAGGGCTGCAGACCGTACATTGTGTTTACCTATAGGTTCACCGTAACGGCACTGGCTGTTTACAGCAGGCAAGTCAGCTACTTAAATGAAATCACATATAAAGCATAAAAGCTCTGTAGTTTGCTTTTAACCGCTTCTCCCTAAAAAAGCTCCACATAAAGCAAAGGTCTGTTCTAAGGGTCTTAAACTGAACCTGCAGAAACAACCTACTGGACGCTGGTGGGAAAAGGAATATTTGACACAGAAAAAAGCATTATTTGTGCCCAAACTGTACTGTTGATTACATATAGCAAATAACATCAGCTGCAATTTTTGGGAAACTTCCCACCGTCGGCATGCTCATAGGTGCCACTCCCACTGCCCTGGCTACTGCAGCCCCTGAGAGGATGGTGGCACCCCACGCTCTTGGGCTGGGGAACCACAGCCTTGATGCCATCCCGCACGAGATGTTTAATAAGACCTCACCATATGAAGGAAAGGGATGGCGTTATTTCTAGAGGATGGCCCTTCAGCGCTGTGCTTCCTTAGGTGGCTCCATCCCAGGGTGCAGCGAGCATCCCGGGGCAGGCAGCCTCCCGGGGCAGACAGCACCGTGAGGCAAGCAGCATCCTGAGGCAGCCAGCATCCCGAGATTCCCGTCCACGGTCTGTCGTTTCCCAGTACACCACTAACTTGCTGCCCGTCCCCCGGGGATCGCTCCCCAGGACCAAAAAGCCGCCGTGTCGGGGGGGATGCCCCCTTCTCGTCGTCCCCAAGCTGGGATAACTCACCCCGGAGCCCCGCAGCCGCCGGGAAGGTGCCGGCAGCCTCTGCGTGTGCGCAGCGGCCCCAGCTCCGCTCCTCCCGGCCCCGAGAAAGCGGCCGGGGCAGGGATGCGGGCAGCAACGGGAGCTGGAGGCTGCAGGGCATGGATGGCAGCTGCCCCTCCCTGCTCAGCCCCTGGGATTCTCGCTGGGAAGGGAATGATCAGGAAATCTCAACGACAGAAAGGCCGGGGGTGAGAAAAGGATGAGATTACCAGAAAAGGTTTGCGAAACTCCAAGTGTAACTCTCACCACTTGCATGATGCCTCTTCAACTGGAAAGAACAAGAAGTGCAATTGGAATGAAGCCTAGCCTCCCTTTTTTGGAGAGAGTGGCTTGTCTTGAGATACATCCATTGCGATTCTTATCTTCTGCTCTTGCTTTCTCTCATTTTATCAGCTCTCCCACAGACTACTGCTATGGTTAAAAGAGCTTTTAATGAAATGTCTCTTGTGACTATTGTTCCTTCTCTTTTCTGGACATCGATAACATAAACTCAATTTTACTGACAGCATCTCCCTGATGTGATTAACTTTTATTAGCTTGAAAACTGCAGCAAGAGCATTTTGGGGGCACACATTCAAATGAATGCAGAGGAAGCGCAATACTTTGCAGCCTCCAAAAGTCCAGAGTTTTGCATTTGGACCTCCAGTCCATTTTACCTGTCTTCCAAAGCCCAACATAAAATTTCTACTTTCTAGAGGGGTAATGAAGTTCATTAAAGTATCATGTATGAACTGTGCGAGTTTGTACTCTGCGAAACTCCAAATATCAACAGTTTCTTTTTAGGTATAGATCTTACTTCCCCTGTCTTCTTTTAGTTCATGCAGCATTTCCACTTTTAACAGTACTGCTTCCCAACACAGACTCGATCTACACTCTATGAAACCAGGATTCATATAAGTTTAAAGCACGATGCCATTAGGGGTTTATATGGAACCCTATCCCGTGTTTCTTATTGAGAACTCAGACACTGCTACCCCTTGCCGTGTGTATTTACTTCTTCTCTTTGGAAAAATACAGTAGCAGCCATTACATGATGTGCTCAACTGGCCTTAGTGAAACTTGAGTGGTGCTTTACTCATCGATGATACATTTAAGGGAAGATGCCCCTCAGGTGGCCCAAGTGATTGGAATTTCATGTCCTGTTGACAGGAAACCAAACTGAAAACCACCTATCCTTTACCTTTCACAAATTTTAGTTGCCTTCTTTTTATTTTTTTCTTTTCTACTTTTTCATGTGATTCTTTCTTCATTGACTTGTGTTGACCACAAAGGTCCAGGAGAAAGCATGTGATACTTAGGAATCATAAAGAAAACAGTGTGTTCCCTGCAATTGGGTGTCTCAGCAAAACTTCTGCCCTGTGCTTGACTGCAACAAAAGAACCAAAGCCCAAGGTCTTCTGCAAATGGAGCTGCCGGTGCTGAGAGGATGCTGTGCCAACATCCCTGCTTCACCAGGCAGGGGATGATAGCAAGGAAAGTATGGAGTCATCAGTTCTCTGAGAGGAAGGGGTGAATGTGATTCTGAAAATGAAGCTCAGGAAAGCACCAGCTTTGGTGATGGAAGAAGGTGTGATGTTTGGTGGTGACAGTGGCCAGATCCTGAGAAGCACTGGCAGTGAAGCAGAGAGGGCCGCAGCAGAAGAGGGCAAAGTGGCTGTCAGTGGCTGTAGTCTACTTCTGTACACATCAGGCTGTCTACGATCCACCAGCAGCAACAGCCGTGCTGTTTCAGTAGCCTGGCTTTCACCAGGGTGAAGCCTGTGATCAACTCAGCATATGCCAAAGCATAGCTGTGGATGTTTACTAGGTGCGCATGTCAGGCAACACCAGCTACCCCAGGTGGAGCTTACTTGCAAGAGGAGAATTGCAAACTATCTCCTTTGTTGCCAAGAGCAGATGATGGTGGTTACAGCAAAGGAGGCAGAAAGCCCTTCTCTCAGCTGTGAGACATGAGGTGCAGGTGCCTGCAGTTACTTCATCTTATTTCTGCAGAGCTTCCAGTGATAGAGCTGAAATTGTTATAGTCAATAAACGACAAATGCAATCGTTGTGTAAATTATCCAAGGTTTATTAAGATAGGAAGGCAAAGGCAGCGCTGGGTGGCTGGGAAGTCACAGCTTCACCGAGGCTCGCAAAAATTCAGGCAAGCTATAAGGTCTATTTATACCCCCTTGTGGCCGTCCGTCTTGAAGGTTCTCGATGTGTCACTTCTCCGTGTACGTTTCGTTGTAAATCCACAAGTTCCGTCTATGTACCCCCAAACAGGACGTGCCGTTAAGGTTTCTACAGACTAGCGGTTGCAACAGATGCTATGGAATGATCATAGTAACACGTTGAGGTCGTCTTCCTTCGAAATCATGCACTCTGCACGACCCGTTTCTCCTTGAGTTTGATTAGCAAATACTCCTTTTCTTTATTACAAACTCCCCCCTTTTTCTTTGTTCACTATATTTGCTGATCGAACCTGTATATAGCGTCACGGGCCGCTTCTAATTCTCCCAGTTGAATTAAAGTTTGCTTCCTTGTTTTCTTCTCGGTTCTCAATATCATTAGGGAAGGGGTTTTGCCACTGGTCGCTGCTGTGGGATCCAAGGGCATAGCAGTGATTTGCATTCCCTGAATCACGGAGTGAATCAGTCTAATAAAACAAGGAATCATACAGGGCAAAACCAACAATCCTAACATTGAACACAATATCATAAAACCTAACTTTTTCCACCATGCACCGCTAAACAAATTATTCCACCAATCATCTGATAAAATTGAATTCCATTTCTGTACAGGTACATGCACAACTCGTTTGATTTCTTCTGCAATCTTTGTTATTGCGTCCCCATGGTCATCAATTTCTAAATAACATTCAGAGGTATTAAATTTTCTACACACGCCTCCTTCCTCTGCCAACAAATAGTCTAGAGCAAGCCGATTCTGATAAACTGCCACTCGAGTTTGTGACAATTGCTTAGCTATTAATTCCAAAGCTCCGGCGGTTTGGTTAGTAACAATTTCAACCACCGCTTGTAATCGTATTATGCGATTTAACATATAGATAGGAGTCCTATAACCCCAACTCCCATCTTGTGCCCAAGTGGCGGGGTCATAATAGTCAATTATTCGCTGGGGGGGGCATTCGTCATCATTCCATCTTTGTACTCCCCCTATTTGCATGCTTCTTTTCTTCCGGTCTAGGGTTTCATATAACGGTACTCCTAGCTGATTACTCTTTTGTTTCGGCAGTAGGAAAAAGGCGGGTTGGATTACACCAATAGTACAACTACCTCTCCATTTCTTGGGTAATTCATTATATGCTCTCTGCCCACATATCCAAAATAACCTGTCTGGAGCTTTCCATTTGTTATTTGTATCTTGCGGGTTTTCCCAGAATCCCTTCAAGCCTTGAATGTCCTCAAAAGGGTTTGCTTGTGTCTTATTTTTCCAACATAATGTCTGATTTTCAGAGCAATTAATAGTCCAATACCCGTTATGCGGTTCTGGCCACCAAGTATTGGTCGTTGAATTGGTGACCAGGGTCGCCTTGCAGGGGGTATGTCCCACATACCGCGTAAAGCCACGACCTTCTCTAGAAACACAAACCTGACCAACAACCTCATGGCTCAATACCCATCCCTCGGGTCTGATTATGCTTGATACATGGGTCCTATTCCACCCCAGTAATTGTTGAGGTCCTATACTCTCCCCTCTCCAGGGCCACTGCTCAGTCATTTGGGATCCCCCACATATCCAACAAGAAGTTACATTTAATTCTTTGACTATTTTCTCCATCAGATCTATGAATAAATTTCACCCTCTAGTCGGTAGGTCCCATTCACTCATTCTTTCCCTAAGTTTTTCATATAATGATTTAGGAACCGGAGAGCCTGGTGGTTTCTTTTGTAGGTTGTGAATCACATTTTTTACTAATTCTTCTTTATATTTGTCCTGTAATCCTCCTCCATCTGAATAGCCCCACATTCCTTCTTTAGTAAAACATAGGTATTTCTCACCTCTAGGGCAGGTTCCATAACCCTTGACTACGCTTCCTGTTTTCTCTCCTAGGTTTTCGGCTACCCAAAGAGTTTTTCCTGACATTTCACATGTCCCGATTGGTCGGTTATAACATCCAGAATTTATATGAGTGTGGTAAGAGAAGGCTTGCATGGGGCGGGATCCATATCTCACAAGTGTATAACACTTGTTACAGAGATCATCCGAGATTCCGCCCTGGATTGAGCAGACCCATACGATTAGGATCAAGCTCCACTGTTTTACTCCTCTGCCTCCACCGCCTACTGGGGTGCTTTCAGCAGCGGGGTTACTCATCTTCACGGCAGCAGGGGTATTCTTCAGGAGATTTGTATGGTCACGTCAATCGGGCCTCTTCCCGGTAACAATATCACTTTATTTCTTTGGGACTCTCTGAGATGATCGGTCCCCTTTTCCACGCAAACCTCTTAGCACACTTATTTATAGTCTTTTCCCAATCGGTCTCGAAAAATTCCCAGGTTTCAGGTATTAATAACTCCCAACCACAAAATAGCTTATGGAGGGCTGCAAATTGTTCCAGACTACCATGTTTAGGACGACAAGTCATACAAAGGGTTTGTTTTTTATAAGACACAAGCCCATCTTCTTTCACAAAGGTAACATTCACAAATCACCCAACATGTGTGGCCTGACTCCGGATGCTTTATGCAAGGTATCCTTCTTGGTTCCTCCTCCCAAGGTACTGCGACCTCTACTTCACAGCAAAAGGGTAAATAGGCTCCTGAGGTTTTATATATCCCCGCACCCCCCGTTTGATTCGGTACAACCCACTTTATCCAGGGGGCAAAGGATACTTTACGGAGTTCTTCCCCGGGTGCTACTTTGAACCACTCATACAAACTTGGTCTTACTTCAGTTCCGGAATTAGACATTCATTCAGGTTGGTATTTTCTTATCTTCACCTGAAGATCCCTGGACTTAGATGTCACAGTCCACTTCTCGGGTGTGAGGGGTCCCTTAATCCTGCTAACGTGTGTCCATCCTTTTTCTGCGGTACGCACGGCAGTGTCTGTGGTAAGCAGAACAATAAAAGGACCCTCCCAACGGGGTGTTAGAGAGGACTCTCTCCAAGTCCTAATTAACACCTGGTCCCCAGGCTGAATTTTGTGCAATGAAATATCCAAGGGTACTCTTTGTACCACTAAACCCTTTTTTCTTAGTTCTTGCCTTCATTTGTTAAGTTCTAAGATATAATCTGCTAACACTTTATCAGCAACTTTTGGGTGTTCTATTAATATCCCAAAATCATAAGGCATTCCATATAACATTTCGAAAGGGGATATACCAGTATCGGTTCTAGGTTGTGTCCGAATGTACAATAGTGCCAATGGTAAACATTTAACCCAATTCATTTTTGTTTCCACCATAAGTTTGGTTAGGTGTTTCTTTATCTCACTGTTCATTCTCTCCACTCGCCCCGAACTTTGTGGATGCCAAGGGTATGATATTCCCACTTTGTACCAAACAATTCCGCAGTCTCCTTGGTTATTCAGGAGATAAAATGTGGTTCCCAATCCGAATCAATTACATTGATGATTCCATATCTTGGTATAATTTCTTCAAGGAGAATTTTAACAACCGTTCTTGCAGTAGCTCTTGCTACTGGAAAGGCCTCCACAAAGTGCGTAAGGTGGTCCACTAAAACCAACAGATACTGATATCTCCCTACTTTCGGTAATTCAGTAAAATCTACTTGCACCTTTTCAAAAGGTCTTTTTGCCAATTCACGTCCTCCTTGTATTCGCTCCCTCAATTGTCATTTGTTCACTCGGTGGCAGGTTAAACAACCTTCTAAGATCTTTTTGACCAAACTATATATCCCCACACAGGCATAGGTTGTTTCAAACTGATCTACTAGGGCTTGAACTCCCCAGTGAGTTTTCTGGTGTAGTCTGTTTAATATTCCTCGAGCTAATCCCTTTGGGAGAACTTCTTGGCCATCGGGTAGGAGCCACTTGTCCCCTTCCCGTCTGGCCCCGACTCGTTGTAACTTGTCCAATTCCCGAGAGGTGAAGCTTTTATCGAGCTCAACCACTCCCTGTGTTTCTGATGTCTGAACCATCAAAAGTGCCGCTTGTTTGGCCATAACATCCGCCAAATTGTTGCCCCTTATCATGACCGTGGTCCCTCTTTGGTGTCCCTTCACATGGACAACGGCGATTTTTAACGGACCTCTTAATGCCTTTAAAACTTCTAAAACCAACCTTTCGTGTACCAGTCCCTTCCCTTGGGTGTTAATCAAACCTCTTTCCTCCCAAATTTTCCCAAAAACTTGTACTACCCCAAAGGCATACTTTGAGTCAGTATATATAGTTCCGATTTTATCTTTTAACAACTTCAACGCCCACAATAGAGCATATAGTTCACACGCTTGTGCCGACCAAGCTTTATCCAATGGCCTCCGCTTCTATGGTCTGGAGAGTATACCCATCAATAACAGCATATCCTGACTTCCTTTGTCCCTCAATTATTCGTGAAGACCCATCTATAAACAGTCTTTCTCCTTCTCCTAGTTCCTCCTCTTCTAAATCTTCTCTTATTTTCGTTGACAGATTTATTACCTGGAGACAATCGTGTTAAATTTTCTTCTGGTTTCCCATATAAAAATTGAGCAGGATTCCGGAGAGATGTCGTTTCTATTTCTAATTTAGGGGAATGAATCAAAATTCCTTCATATTTTAACAATCGGCTATCCGTGAGCCACTTATCAGCTCATTGTTGTAATACTCCACGGATGTTATGGGGAGTATATACTTTTAATTCAGCCCCTAAAGTTACTTTCGCAACCTCTCCCACTAACAATGCGGTGGCTACAATTGCCTGTAGGCACGTGGGCCACCCCCGGCTTACAGGATCCAATATTTTAGAATAATACCCTACAGGTCTCCTTTGGCCTGCCCATCCCTGGGTTAATACCCCGTAAGCAGTCCCATTATCCACATTAATAAAAAGCTGGAAGGGTTTACGTATGTCAGGTAGACCAAGGACGGGTGCTTCTACTAAATCTCTTTTTATCCTTTCTAAATGATCCTCATCATCAGAGGTCCATTTTATTAATCCATCTTTGGTCAATTTCTCATATAAAAATTTGACCTTGCTGCTATAATTCTCTATCCACTGTCGACAATATCCCAATAGGCCTAACAGTTGTCTTATCTGCCTCTTAGTCCTAGGTGCGGGTAAGGACAAAATTCCTCTTACTCTTTCGGGGTCCAACTTCTTATGTCCCTTTGTAAGCCAATGTCCCAGGTACCTCACCTCTTCTTCAATAAACTACAACTTCGACTTAGAAACTTTTAATCCTTTTAGGCCTAAAAAGTTCAATAATTTGATACTCTCATTTCTGACTTCTTCTTGGGTCTTCCCAGCCACTAACAGATCGTCCACATATTGTATCAAAACTAGTCCCTGTCCCAATTCATAAGACTCTAATAGTTGCTCTAGGGATTGTCCGAACAGGTTTGGGGATTCTGTAAACCCCTGAGGCAACACAGTCCATCGCAGCTGCTGCTTCCTGTGCGTTTTAGGGTCTTCCCATTCAAAGGCAAAATAATCTCTACATTTCTCCTCTAAGGGGCAAGCCCAGAAAGCATCCTTCAAATCTATGACACTATACCATCTATAGTCAGGACTCAGTTGATTAAGTATAGTATGCGGGTTGGAGACTACTGGGAACCGGGTAATGGTTCTTTCATTCACAGCCCTCAGGTCTTGTACTAAACGGTATGTCCCATCCGACTTCTTTACTGGTAATATGGGTGTATTGTGAGGGGACATGCAAGGCTCTAACAGGCCTTGGGTTAAAAGTCTCTCAATAATCAGTTGCAACCCTTCTCTGCCTTCCCGGGAAATGGGATATTGTTTAATCCTAATTGGGCTATCTGGATCTTTTATGGAGACGGTAATTGGTTTGATATCTAACCTTCCCACTGACCCGGGGGTATACCAAGTGTCTGGATTAATTCTAGCCTCGTCCTCTGTGGTTAGCAGGCATATTCGGATTTTCAGTTCCTCCTTATCTACCTCCAGATTGATCCCTAACTCTACCATCAAATCTCTTCCCAACAAATTGTATTCAGCTTCTGGGACTAATAAAAAGGTCCCCACTCCATATTTAGTTTGGGTTTCTATACTTACATTTTTTATTAAGGGTACTTTAAAAGGCTCTCCTTTTGCCCCTACTACCTGGAGTGTATCTTTTGACTCTGAACATCCTGAAGGTAACTTCTGGACAGTAGATCTTTCGGCACCCGAGTCCACAAGGAACTCAAATGTCTCACGCTGGGGACCTAATCTCAATTTTATCAAGGGCTCCTTAGATTTAGAGGTCCCCAGCAAATAGAGCCCCTGACCCCCCTAATCTTCCTTAAAAATCATTTCATCCTGCATCCTCTTTTGGCATTCTCTCTTAAAGTGCCCCCGTCGGTGACAATAAAAACACTCCATTTCTGATTGGGGCTTCTTGTTTACATTCCCTGAGGCACCTCCAAAGCCAGTTTTTCCATTACTTTGATAAGGCCCTGTATTTCATATAGTCTGCGGTCCTTGCCTCAATTTGTCTTTCCTGACTTTGACCCTCTCTCACAGCCGCCACCAAAATTTTGGCTTGCTTCTTCTGGCTCTCCTCTTCTCTCCTAACATATACTTTTTGTGCTTCCCGTAATAACTCGTCTAATCCCCAGTCTTGCCACCCCTCTAACTTTTCCAACTTTCTTCTTATATCTGGCCAGGACTTCGCCACAAACTGGGTTTTCAACAGAGCCTGACCTACTTGATTATCGGAGTCCAGCCCAGAATATAACTGCAGGCTTTTTCTTAATCTCTCTAACCATTCCGTAGGGGTCTCATCTTTCTTTTGTTGTTCACTAAAAGCTTTGTTAATATTCTGACCCTTAGGGACTGAATCCCTTATTCCTTGAATTATCATGTCTCTTAAATCCACCATGTTATTCCGGTGTTCTGGATTCTGATTATCCCAATTGGGCCGTTGCAAGGGCCATTTTACGTCCCCTGCGGGTCCGTGTTGCTGCCTCTGGTCCCAATTCCTCATACCTGCTGTCCGTATCATCCCCCGTTCTTCATTAGTAAACAAGAATCTCAATATGGACTCCATCTCATCCCAGGTATAAATATTGGGTCCCAAGAATTGATCAACGCGTTCTGCCACCCCCAGGGGATCTTCTAATAGTTGCCCCATTTCCTTCTTAAAGTCTCTGACATCCCCCGAACTAAGGGGCACAGAGACAAATCCCACCCCTGGTTGTGGCCCTCCCATGGCAGTTTCTCTCAATGGATACAACAAATTTTCCCCTCCTCTTTTTCTAGTTTGACTTCTAGTTATCCTTTGATTGAGAGGAGAGTTCTCTCCCTCGAGTTGGGGAGGGGCAGTAGGAGAGAGATCCCGATCTGGGTCTTCTAATGGCAAAAGAGGTGGAACATAGGGCGGGGGGGGGGACACACACACGTTGGTAGATCATCCTCGCCCCCCTTTTTCTTTTTGTTATTCCCTTTTTCCTTTAATGGGAACAAATTAACAGCCTGGGCTGCACCCAGGATCCATAAAAAGGCATATTCGCTCTCCTCCTTATTGAATGGATGTTTATTATTGACGTATATATTCAGTCGTTGACATATCCAATCCTCAAAACTCCCATAAATTGGCCAATATAAATCTTTTCTAATCGGTTTATTTCCCCAAACTTTCATACAATAATTCACCATCTTTTCCCTAAACTTCCCTTCCCTGGAGGGAGAGTCTTCCCAATTTTGGAGCATCAATCCTAGTGGGCTGTCATGGGGTATATCGGGGAGCCCACCCCCACCCCACTTTCCCTGCATGGGTCCAGAAGTTTTACTCTTCTTCTGACCCATCTTCCGAGAGTGCCTTCTTTCTTTTCAAACCACACACTTCCCCCTTTTCGTGGCCCACGCCCTCGTGGACAATGGGAACCGCACTACTCAGAGGTCCACACTCGCTTCGCCCGGTGGACTAAGTCCGATGGACGTCTCAGTCGTTCACACTCCGGGTCCCCAGGTCCCGACCAGACGGATACCCTTTATACTTACTCCTCCAGAGTCTTCGTCTGTCGTTCTCTGGGGCCAAACCCCGACCCGACGGATCCCCTATATAGTCACTCCCTCTGGAGTCTTCGTCCGTGTCTTCGTGCACGAAATTTATGGGGCAAATACAGGCCTTATTTCTTTTTCAATTGCCTTCTTATCCTAACGAACTAGTTCGGAAAATCCAGGCAAGCCTAAGTCAAAACTCCCTCCGAGACCATCCGAAGATGGGGTGCCCTCCCAGAGTGGGAATTTTGACCCAGTTCGCTGGATCCGAGTCACGGCACCAATTGTTATAGTCAATTAACGACAAATGCAGTCGTTGTGTAAATTATCCAAGGTTTATTAAGATAAGAAGGCAAAGGCAGCGCTGGACGGCCGGGAAGTCGCAGCTTCACCGAGGCTCGCAAAAATTCAGGCAAGCTATAAGGTCTATTTATACCCCCTTGTGGCCGTCCATCTTGAAGGTTCTTGATGTGTCACTTCTCCGTGTACGTTTCGTTGTAAACCCACAAGTTCCGTCTATGTACCCCCAAACAGGACATGCCGTTAAGGTTTCTACAGACTGGTGGTTGCAACAGATGCTATGGAACGATCATAGTAACATGTTGAGGTTGTCTTCCTTCGAAATCATGCACTCTGCACGACCTGTTTCTCCTTGAGTTCGATTAGCAAATACCCCTTTTCTTTATTACAAGTACAGGAGATATTCAACAGAGTTCAATAAAACCTATGTGAACAAAGACACATTGAAGAGAAATTCTGCATTTTTCCAGAGAAACATCATGGATCAAAATTCCTAGCATACTAAATACAAATCTTAAATTACCAGAGCAAACTTTAATTTGCTGTTACATCCAAAAGGAAGCTACTGTTTGCACCTTCCCACCTTGCCTTCTAAAGATCATCTCAAGAATGGATTTCACACAATACAGGAGTCACAAAATTTGCACAGCGCCATTAGAGAGGCACTCGACAATGGATTGTTGCAGATTCAGTGCCATATAAACATAACCCTGCCAAAGTTATCAGTAAAATAGCATACTATTAGAACTATGTTTTAAAAAGGTCCAAGTTGAGATATAACATGGTTTCATCAGTTCAGAAGTACATTTCCACCAGGCAAAGCGAAAACCAAATCATACAGACACACATAATGTTGTATTAATAGAAATGATAAGATGAGCTTAAAAATAAACTCCATAGAAAGAGTCCTTGCTAAATTGAAACAGCACTGATTCTTGCTTCAGAGCGTAACCCCTTAACTACAGATTGCCATAAAAATGAGGCCATTTCTTCCGTACTAGAAGGCTGCCTAGCTCACACTCCCAGGTTGTACCGATGTACAGGGTCAGCCCAACCCAGGCACAGGATTCTGCACTGTTTTCTTCCTTTTTTCATAATGAACTATGATTCTCTACTCATCCTTGCTCCCTCCCAGAAAAAAACCACACACGTATTTAGCTCTATTTCCTTCTATTTTCTTTCACTCAGAAAGTAATGGATGTCTAGCCTTCCTAGATGAAGTTGTTGGATAATTTGAGGCATTGCCAGTTTTTCATTTCATCACCTATTTTCAAAGAGCTAATAGATGAGCGTAAGTAAGAACAGCAAGACATTGACATTTCCATAAAACATCCAAACAAGGCGGTTTTTTAATATTATAGCTATAACCAAAGTTATTTGAGAAACGCTTTTCAGAAGGAAGAGTTGTGGTTTGGGATTTTTTCTGAGGAATTTTTCTTCCTCTTGTTGATTCTGTTCTGTATACACATATATTTGTAGCTAAGAACTGTTATCTCTTCTATACAAATATTTTTTTCTGATTAAAGATCTTTAATATCTGATAACATATCTTAGTTTTCATCTAAACTAAGACAGGTATGCAGTTGAGAAATTGGTTTCCTCTCTGCTGTTCTAGTCCTGGGCATGCTAGGAAGCACTACCTGGTGTCTTAGTTTGGATGAAAAAAAAACCAACCAAACCAAACAAAGTATGCTCAGTGATTTTAATCAGAGATTGTGAGATTGTGCAGAACAGATAACAGTTCTTTGCTCTAAGTGTATGTGTGCACAGAACAGAACCAAGTCAACAACAAGTGCGATTAAGTTGTTAATATGGATCGAGTCCCGTACCGGAGCTCTGGTGGTGCCGTCACTTTAAGCTGCAGCTCCGCTCCGGGCAGCCCTGGCGCGGGGCGCGCAGCTTCTCCCAGACCGCAGCTCCGCTCCGGGCAGCCTCCTCCTCAGCGCCGATCCAGATGGTTATCAGTCACACTCGCACTCACACACACACAGAGGAAAGCAAATAAAGATAGAGAGATAGAGAATACAGCAACGCAAGCAAAGGTAGCAAAGCGCGACTATTCTCTAGGCAGCAAGATGGAGAAAGAGGCGGAGATCGGGAAGTAGCCAGTGAAAGGAAATGTCCGGGCAAACGGGACACAACCTCTGCCCCGGTCTCCCCGGAAATGGTCCCTGCCCCCCCGACTGCCAGCAAAGGAAGAAAAAATTCTCTCAAAGAGGAGGGAAAACAAAAACAAACCAAACCAAGCTGAAACTATAATATTATCCACCCCGAATTTTTTCTTCCATGCCCACACCTCATATCAAACTTAAACTTAACTCATCCAAAGATAAGGTCCCCTTGAGGTATACATCGTGTTTGTCTATCCTCTTGCATTACCCACCAGGTACAACCAGATCCTTGAGCAAACACAATCCCACAAATGGGTTTGCCTTTGCTCGAGACAGGCTTAACCCAGACGGCTTTCCCTAACATACCTCTCAGGTGGACCACAGGGACCTTATCTCCATCTACAGTGTGAAGTGATTCTGATTGGGCAGGGCTGGCTCGATTGACAGAGCCTCTAGTTTTGACCAGCCATGTAGCCTTTGCTAGATGCTGATCCTAGTGTTTGAAAGTCCCTCCACCTAATGCCCTCAAAGTGGTTTTTAACAATCCATTGCACCGTTCAACCTTCCCGGCAGCTGGTGCGTGGTAGGGGATATGGTACACCCACTCAATGCTGTGCTCTCTTGCCCAGGTGGTAACTAAACTGTTCTTGAAATGAGTCCCATTATCTGACTCTATCCGTTCTGGAGTGCCATGTCGCCACAAGACTTGCTTTTCCAGGCCTAGGATGGTGTTCCGGGCAGTGGCGTGAGGCACTGGGTATGTCTCCAGCCATCCGGTAGTTGCTTCCACCATGATGAGCACATAGCGCTTACCTTGGCGGGTCTGCGGCAGGGTGATATAATCAACCTGCCAGGCCTCTCCATATTTATACTTATCCCAACGTCCACCATACCATAAGGGTTTCACTCTCTTAGCCTGTTTGATGGCAGCACATGTCTCACAGTCATGGATAACCTGGGAGATAATGTCCATGGTTAAATCCACCCCTCGGTCTCGTGCCCATCTATAAGTAGCATCTCTGCCCTGATGGCCTGAGGCATCATGGGCCCATCGAGCCAGGAACAACTCTCCTTTATGCTGCCAATCCAGATCTACCTGTGACACTTTGACTTGTGCAGCTCTGTTTGCCTTGTTGTTGTTGCGATGTTCATCGTTGGCTCAATTCTTGGGCACATGTGCATCCACATGGCGAACTCTCACAATCAACTTCTCCACTCGAGCAGCGATATCTTGCTATATATCTGCAGCCCAGATGGGTTTCCCTCTGCGTTCCCAGTTGGCTTCCTTCCATTGATCTAACCATCCCCACAGTGCATTGGCCACCATCCATGAATCAGTATAAAGGTAAAGTCTTGGCCACTTCTCTCGTTCGGCAATGTTCAGAGCCAATTGGACAGCTTTAAGCTCTGCAAATTGACTTGACCCTCCTTCACCCTCAATAGCTTCCGCAACTTGTCGCGTGGGACTCCACACGGCCGCTTTCCATTTTCGATTTGTCCCCACGATACGACAGGAACCATCAGTGAAAAGCGCATAGCGTATTTCTTCTTTTGGCAATTGACTGTATGGTACAGCTTCCTCTGCCCTTGTTACCTGTTCTTCTTCCTCTGCTAAATCAAAGTTCTCACCTTCAGGCCAGTTTGTACTGGTAATCGGGGTGCCAGGAGGAGCTGAGCCTCTGTCCCTATTACCTCTGAGGCAGCTTGAACTCCTTCATAAGCAGCTAAGATCTCTTTCTCAGTCGGGGTGTGTCTGGCTTCAGATCCTCTGTAGCCTCAACTCCAGAATCCTAGCGGTCGACCTCGAGTTTCATCAGGCATTTTCTGCCAAAGGCTCCATGAAAGACCATTATTCCCAGATGCGGAGTAGAGCACGTTCTTCACATCTGGTCCTGACCTGACTGGTCCAAGGGCTACAGCATGAGCAATCTCCCTCTTAATTTGCTCAAAAGCTTGCTGTTGTTCAGGGCCCCAGTGGAAATTGTTCTTCTTACACGTTACCAAGTAGAGAGGGCTTACGATCTGACTATATTCTGGGATATGCATCCTCCAGAAACCTATGGCACCCAGAAAGGCTTGTGTTTCCTTCTTGCTGGTTGGCGGAGACATTACTGTAATCTTATTAATAACTTCTGTTGGAATTTGGCGACATCCGTCCTGCCACTTCACCCCCAGGAACTGGATTTCCTGGGCAGGCCCCTAAACTTTACTCTGTTTGATAGCAAAACCAGCTCCCAGAAGAATCTGAATGATTTTCTTCCCTTTCTCAAAAACCTCTCCTGCTGTGTCCCCCCACACGATGATGTCATCAATATATTGCAGATGTTCTGGAGCCTCACCTTTCTCTAGTGCTTCATGAATCAGTCCATGACAGATGGTAGGACTATGTTTCCACCCCTGGGGCAATCGGTTCCAGGTGTATTGCACGCCCCTCCAAGTGAAAGCGAACTGTGGCCTGCACTCTGCAGCTATGGGAATGGAGAAGAACGCATTAGCAATGTCAATCGTGGCGTACCACTTCGCTGCCTTGGATTCCAGTTCATATTGGAGTTCCAACATGTCTGGCACGGCAGCACTCAATGGTGGAGTAAACTCATTCAAGCCACGATAGTCCACAGTCAATCTCCATTCTCCATCAGACTTACGCACAGGCCAAATGGGGCTGTTGAAGGGTGAGTGAGTCTTGCTGATCACCCCTTGGCTCTCCAGTTCTCTGATCATCTTATGGATGGGAATCACAGAGTCACGGTTTGTCCGATATTGTCGTCGACGCACTGTTGTGGTGGCAGTTGGTACTCGTTGTTCTTCAACTTTCAACAATCCGACAGCAGAGGGACTCTCTGAGAGACCTGGCAATAACTTTAACTGTTCAATCTCTTCTGTTTCTACAGCGGCTATTCCAAAAGCCCACCTATGTCCCTTCGGATCCTTGAAATATCCATTCCTAAGGTAGTCGATCCCCAGGATACATGGGGCAGTCGGACCAGTTAAAATAGGGTGTTTTTGCCAATCTCTACCAGTTAGGCTTACTTCAGCTTCTAACATAGTCAGTTCTTGAGACCCTCCTGTCACATCAGAAATAGCAATTGTTTCTGAGCCTACATGTCCTGATGGTATTAACGTACACTGAGCACCCGTATCCACCAGAGCCTTGTATTTCTGTGGGTCTGATGTGCCAGGCCACCGGATCCACACAGTCCAATAGACACGATTATCCCATGCCTCTACCTGGCTAGAGGCAGGGCCCCTCTAACACTGGTTTTCATTATAACAATCACAGCTCTTTCCTGATGGATGCATTCTAGAGGTTTCCTCTAATGGGTCAGATCCTTGGGGAACTGGCACCGCACTCACTTTTGCTGATTTTCTTCTCTCTTTGTCCTTCAATTCCTGTACCCGGGCTGCAAAGGCATAGGTAGGTTTCCTGTCCCATTGTTCCATATCCTCTCCATGGTCGACCAGAAAATACCACAAATCGGTTCTCGAAGCCTGTCCTCTTGTTCTAGCTGGGAGGCGTCTGACTGTGGCTCCAGAAGTTCCAATTCGTACTGGTGCCACTTGAAGACTTTGAATACTGTCCTTGATCTCTTCCTTAAGTTTCCTAATCTCCTCCTTTTGCTCATCTCTAAAATTCTTCTGTTCTTTGTTGATGTTCTGAACTAGTGTCTCCACTGCAGCGATACAGCCCTCACTGGACCTTGGATTGTTTTCTCATATGTTCTGAGTTTATTCACTGCAACGCCCACTATATCTTGGTCCTCTGCCGAGTGTAGGTACGCCAAGTGATGGGAGTATATACTTGGTGCCCGGTATGACAGGTTCCACCACATCTCCGGTGTATACCTAACCTTATCTGGATCATTGAGGGGTTCCCCTTCCCTTCCATAAAGTATTTCTAGTAGTGCCATCTCCCTTAAGCGCAGAATTCCTTCTTCCATAGTCCTCCAAGATGACTTCAAATGATGTGCCTGCAAGATATCCTTGTAGGCAAATCTTTCTTTTACACTGGCTAAAAGTCTTGTCCAGAGTGAAAGGGGTCTTGGTTCCCTCACAAATGCCTGTTCGATACCTGCATCTCGAGCCAGAGCCTTTAAATACCTGGCTTCATGACCATCGACTTGTAAGCTTTCTCCCAGAAGGTCCCAAACTCGGATCATCCAAGTCAGAATAGGCTCATCCGGTTTTTGAGTAACATCCTTCCGCAAGCTGCGAAGGTTGTCATATGAGAGGGACTCAGTGACAATCTCCGGTTCTGGGTCTGAAGTACCCGCTTCCCCATCCTCATCCACCGGACGAGCCGACTTGGTCTTATATTTCCTTTTCTGAATAGGGGCAACTTTCAGCTCTGATTGTTCTTTAGGTTTAGCTACGTCTGGAGATATGATGGTATCAGACGTTTTGCTCTCTCCTTTACTAATTTCCTGCGGATGCTTCTGGGTGCATTCCCTACCAACCTTGTCCCTAGCTTCATGCATAAGATGGACACTAATGAAACCAACTTGCAAACAAATAACTAAAAGTAGGATATAGAGCAGGATATCCTTGATGTCTAGCAAGAGGTAAAGTTTCTCAAAGGCTGTTGTAGCGAACCTGAGAGATGACTGAATGAAAATTTGAGATGAGACACTCTCCTGTGTCCTTCCCTGAGGATAAGTATCATTATTATTAACCCCCCAGACATAACAACTTAGGCTGGTACAGAAGTACAACCTTGAAAACATATTCCAGATAATACCAACAGGCACTGAATCCATGACACTATAAACCCAAAACAAGAATTCAATAACAATTACAGCCGTCTGAGTCTTACTGGCTGAGGCACTGAGATGAATTAAACCTGCAAGACCCTTTGGCATAGTTCTATACCAACAGAAAGCAAAAATATAATACAGAATGGTCTGTATTGACCCCAAACTCACAACACACATCATGATGGAAAGAACTGTTATCTTTTTTCCCCGTACGGGCCACCAAAAACAATGTCTTAGTTTGGATGAAAAAAAAACCAACCAAACCAACCAAAGTATGCTCAGTGATTTTAATCAGAGATTGTGAGATTGTGCAGAACAGATAACAGTTCTTTGCTCTAAGTGTATGTGTGCACAGAACAGAACCAAGTCAACAACAAGTGCGATTAAGTTGTTAATATGGATCGAGTCCCGTACCCGAGCTCTGGTGGTGCCGTCACTTTAAGCTGCAGCTCCGCTCCGGGCAGCCCTGGCGCGGGGCGCGCAGCTTCTCCCAAGCCGCAGCTCCGTTCCGGGCAGCCTCCTCCTCAGCGCCGATCCAGATGGTTATCAGTCACACTCGCACTCACACACACACAGAGGGAAAGGAAATAAAGATAGAGAGATAGAGAATACAGCAACGCAAGCAGAGGTAGCAAAGCGCGACTAATCTCTAGGTAGCAAGATGGAGAAAGAGGCAGAGACCAGGAAGTAGCCAGTGAAAGGAAATGTCCGGGCAAACAGGATACAACCTCTGCCCCGGTCTCCCCGGAAATGGCTCCTGCCCCCCCCACTGCCAGCAAAGGAAGAAAAAATTCTCTGAAAGAGGAGGGAAAAAAAAAAAAAACCAAACCAAGCTGAAACTATAACACCTGGGTTGCTGTGTGTTTTGGTGCTTTGGCTTTCTACTTATGTTCTTTTTCTTGGGTTGCAGCGTTGGGTGATATTGCTTAAATCTGCTTGTTATTCATATCTTTTCTCACCGCAGTGATGTTTTTATCTCTTCTTATAAAAGTATCTAAAGTATTTTTGTGTCTTTATTGACTATAAAAGAAGTTTAAGCCTTACAAATAGATTGATAAGCATAACTGAGAAGCGATAGGGAGAGTTGCTGAATTGATCCGGATCGTTAAAGACGCCTTGGAAAGGTGAGCTGCTGGGAATATGGGTGTAAATCTCACTAAGGAAAACAACATTGTACTTTATGTGGAAATTGCTGTTAAAGAAGACAGGAGTTAGTTTAGCGGAGTTAACTCTTAGGAAAATATTGCTATAGAGTAAAAAGCAAGGCTTTGAGACTAATACCCTAACAGCCTTTAGTGTTTCAAGTTGGAAAGAATTGGGAGATAAGCTGTTTAATAATGCCACTCGTGGATCTAAAAGAGGCTACGGAGTTGTTATCGCTAAAAGATTTTAAGGAGCAGCACAAACAGCTGGGGCTGCAGCACTTGAAATTCCTGAACAAGAGGCTGAGGAGGAAATTAAGGTGGTGCAGCCCAGGCAAAAGGACAGCCCAAGGAAATCTTTATTTACATGTGACGATTCTGATGATGAGATCGTCTCTTAAGAATCACTTAGGTGCTTCCACAAGATCAGGTACCTTCAACTGGGTCAGTAGTTCTGTTCTTTTTACTACCTCGAGATATGCCACAGAATCCTTTTAGTTCTGTTAAGCCTTTTGCCCCTACCTCCCCCTTCTCGCCCCCCCCCCCCCCCCCCCCCCCGCCCACCTTCTATGCAGTCAGCTGAAGCCAGGATGCAAACTAATCCATTTATAAGTGCTCCTTTACCGGATGGCGACTCCGAGGAAAGTGATATTGTGGCAGAAAACTCTCTGGAGTATACGCAGTCTGACCTCAGAGTTAAAAACTTGGGAGGGCCCGGTTGCAGGAAAAAACTGCCACAAGCATGGGACTTGCCTCCTGCCTCCCTTACAGTAAAACCACGCAATCCAGTTCAGTTTTAGAAACAAGTCAAGGCTAAAGCAATGGAGTTGGGGAATTGGGACTTGTCAGAAAATATTAATGTGCCTTTAACGACTGAGGATACTTTGATCTCAAATGACATGGGACCTATGGCTTTTCCTGTTGTGTATGGTGATCCCGCTCAGAGACAGCAACAAAAGGGGGCCGCTACCATGACCAGTTTGTTAACTATTTGGAGACTGGTTACTGATTCCTTACGGGACTTAAGAACTGAACATAAGGTAGCGACGGGGGCAGCGGCAGCTTTGTGAGCCCAATCTGTTGGACCATCGGCACCGCCGCCCCCTGATCAGGAGGAGTCGCCACTGGTGCATACGGAGCGGGCAGCAGATAATATGGCAAGCGAGGATGGCCGTGACAGTGACGAACCATCTGATAGAGACACTGTTGCATCCACTTGTTTGGCGGTTCTCATTTTCACATCGACTCAGAAAGTAATGTTTGATCAAAATCCTCCTCGCAGCACCGAGAGGGGGAAACAAACGGACCTGGAGGGGGCAGCCGAGGGGGGAGGCAACAAAGGCATCCCAAGAGTCGCAGCCCGGCCCTGCTTGAGCGAGTACTGCCCCTGCCCCCCCATCCCCCACCCCCAGGCACAGCAGCCTTATTAACCCCTACAGTTCACCTTGTTCCTCCAGGGGTTCAACCGTCCCACTTTGAAATGGGAATTGATTCACAGCTGTTTGCACACCAAGGGTGTTTTAACAGGATTGATGGAGAGCGGTGCTGGTGTTACTGGGACAGCAGCATCTGTGCTCTAGCGCAGAGCAGGAAAGAGCATGAGAGATCCACCGCCATTTAGTATCTGCATTTGCAACATTGCGGGGTTTTGTAACTCTAAAAACTGATAATGGTCCAGACTATGTGTCAAAAGCATTGCAAAAATTTTTAAATCATGAGGTCCGATTGGTAAAGGATTAAGCGCCTTACTGATAGGACGCTCAAGTAGTACTTTACAAGGACTAACTGTACATGTAGGAGTAATTGATGCTGATTATACAGGATAAATTTGTGCAATGGTCTCTACAACAATTCCACCTGTTACTATTGAACAAGGCACACGAATTGCTCAACTTGTGCCATTTATAAGTTGTGTTTCTAGGTCTGAACAGGTTGTTTGAGGTGATGGCGGCTTTGGCTCCATGGAGAAACCACTTGTCTTCTGGTCCCAGACTGTGTCAGACAAGAGACCACAAATGGTTTGTACACTTATAATGGACAACACCTCTCCTATGCATACAAAGTTGTCTGGGCTATTGGACACTGGAGCCGATGTAACTATTATCTCGCAACGAGAGTGGCCTGCATCATGGCCTTTGGTTTCAACCACCTCAGGAGTCTTGGGTGAATTGCCAATACCCTTATGGCAGCAAAGCCTGCACTCATTGTTAACCCTGAGGGACAGAAGGCTACTGTTAGGCCTTATGTGACTGCAGCACCTTTAAATTTATGGGGAAGGGATTGTCTCACCCAATGGGGGGTGTGAATTACAAAGGATTTTTGACAGGGGTCATTGTGTTGCAGGGTGTGTCACGACCAACTCTGGCATTGAAATGGTTAACCGAAAAGGCAGTCTGGGTGGACCAGTGGCCCCTCAATCAAGAAAAGCTTGCTGCCCTGCATTCTTTGCTTATAGAGCAATTAGCTGCAGGACACATAGAAGCCTCTCATAGCCCTTGGAATACACCTGTGTTTGTTATTAAAAAGAAGTCTGGAAAATGGCGTTTATTACATGATTTGAGAAAGATCAATGATGTAATGGCTACCATGGGATCATTACAGCTTGGATTACCATCACCAACCATGATTCCAATGCAATGGGAAATTGATGTAATAGATTTAAAAGACTGGGGTTTTACTATTCTTTTAGCAGAAAAAGATATGGAAAAAATTGCCTTTACTGTACCCTCAGTAAACAACGTGGAACCAGCAAAGAGGTATCACTGGAAGGTATTGACACAAGGAATGAAAAATTCACCAACTATCTGTCAGTGGTTTGTGGCGAAAGCATCGACTCCTGTAGGTGCTGAATTTCCTTCAGGATATTGTTATCATTATATGGATGACATTTTGATAGCTGCTCCTTCTCTGCAAATTTTAGATGAAATGGAAGCTAAAGCAGGTGAGTTTTTGCGACAGCATGGACTGGTTATTGCCTCAGAAAAGGTGCAACAACAGCAGCCATGGCTTTATCTGGGTATGAAGGTTTTAGATCAAACAGTTTCACCACAACCCATTCGGTTGCAGATAGAGATCAAATCTTTAAATGATATGCAGAAATTAACAGTAGTGATAAATTGGATTTGACCTTATGTCAGAATCCCATCTTGCAAGTTGCAGCCTTTGTTTAAAGTTTTAAAAGGAGATACAGACATTTATGCACCACGTAACACTGGAAGCAAAACAAGTGGTAGCAGAGGTAGAACAAGCACTCATGAAAAACCATGTGTGGAGGATTGATTCATCTGTGGTAATGCAAGTGTTTATTTTAATAGATGACATGATACCATTTGCCATGATAACACAATGGAATATCAATTGGCAGGATCTGCTACATGTCTTGGAATGGGCTTTTTTACCTTTTGAAGCCAAGCAAACAACTCCTGGTTTATTTGAACTTATAGCTTGGATTATTAAAAGAACCAGAACTCTCTGTGGAGAATTAATAGCAAGAGACCCTGAAATTATTACGATACCCATTCAGGTTGAGTATTTTGAGTGGTGTCTTGCTAACAGTACTGTGTTGCAAGCTGCACTCATGGAATATACTGGTTAAATATATCATTTGCTCTCTCATCCACTAATTAAAATGGGTAGTCAGATTTGATTTGGCCAGAATCAATTATCCCAGGCCAACCCTGTGCAGGGTCCCACAGTTATTTACTGACGGGTCAGGTAAGACGGGTAAAGGAGCTATTGTTTGGCATGATGGACAGCAATGGCAAACTGAAATGGAATATCAAGAGGGATCTTCCCAAGTTGTGGAGCTTCGAGCAGTGTCAATGGTATTTCAGCATTTTCTTTGTCCTGTAAACACAGTGACTGACTCAGCTTATGTAGCTGGGTTGGTGTGACGTCTGGATAAGGCCGTATTACAACACACTACCAATGAACACTTGTTTGGTGTCTTAAAACACTTATGGTTAGAGATACAGAAACTATGCCATATTTATTATATAATGCATGTTAGATGTCATACAACCTTGCCTGGGTTTATAGTTGAAGGAAATGCTAGGGCCGATGCACTTGTGTCTGGTGTTGCCCTAGGACTTACCCTGAATGTGAAGCAACAAGCAATATCATCTCATCAGTTTTACCATCAGGGGTATCGAGCTTTGAAGCATCAGTTTCACTTATCCAACACGGACCCTCGTGCCATCGTTGCTGCATGTCCTGATTGCCAAGGCCAGCATGTGCCACACTTCTATGGTACCAACCCCCGTGGACTTTGAGCTCTTCAGATCTGGCAGACTGATGTCACACATATACCTGACTTTGGTAGACAAAAATATGTACATGTGTCCATTGATACTTTTTCTTCAGTTATTATTACTACTGCTCATACGGGGGAAACGGCACGTGATGCATTGGCAATGAGCCTTTTCCATTGCAGGGGTTCTACAGCAGATTAAGACTGATAATGTTTCGGCATATGTTTCTGGTAGAGTGAAATCCTTTTTACAACTATGGGGGGTGATGCATGTCACGGGACTTTCCCACTCTCCTGCAGTGCAGGGCATTGTGGAACGTGCCCATGGTACCTTGAAGCGCGTTTTGCAAAAACAAAAAGGGAATGGTGAGTGAACCTCCAGAGGCACGTTTGATTAAGCTCACTTATGTATTGAATTTCTTGCATATCACCAATGATCTACAAGAACCCCTAATTTTACGACATTGTGGTTCCCTCTTGACGCAAAATGGAGTACGTCCAGTGGTCAAAGTGATGGTGCGAGACTTACAGACAGGTCAGTGGTCGGCTCCCTGTGATTTGCTAACCTGGGGAAGAGGGTATGTGTGGAGATTGACACACAGACTCCGATGCAGAATCGAAGACCTTTTGTTGTCAGAAGGCTGCATTTTTATATTCTTCAGAGTTCTATCACGCGCTGGATGTTTTTACATGATTGGATACATACAGCTGTCCACGCGCCTAAGTTAAACTTATGATTGGTTACTTATACATGATCACACACTGCTGCAAGAAGCAAGTTTAACATTCTTTTGCTAGATAACTTGCTCTTTATCTTACACTTATTTGCAAACAATTCTATTTCTTCACCACCTAATCCCTCATATCTCACTGTTCAAGGCCCTTCAAGAATACCATGCTGCTCATTAATATAAAATGTCTCCAACAATTCCCCCTTTTTTGTTTTCAGTCTGCACCAACACAACTCCGCTCATGGCGCCATCAATCATCCTCTGCACACATCGCACCACACACAACACACACATCAAAACACATATAAAAAACATTAAACACAACAAACCTAACATTAAAAGGCGTATCATCTAAGATTCTAAACCATTAAACCATCTTCCAAGAATATTTCGCTTACTATACCATATGTGTTGTTTGCTTGCTTCTATGATCGTGGTGATAGGTGAAGTTTATTATAGTTATATTTAGTGTTAGTATTAGTGCTAGTAAGGTTAGTAGGGCCTAAACTGCAGGGCTCTTCCCTCATATTGAATGGAATATTCTCCGACATGTTTGTCATTGTACAATTACACCACTTACTGCTATTTCTATATATCCCCAAAGATGAATTTACATTTTGTACAAAAGATTGATTTGTCCCACTATAATTAAACATTACACAGCCATGACATTGGAAGAACACTTTCTGTAGCGACGTCAGCATGGGCCACTGGTCTGTAGGCAGGCCATCCAAGCAAGTAGAAAACAGCTTTTCCAGGGACGAATATCGAGTCCTGTCCCATCGTGTTGGCTATGATGATCTACACATTTGTTCTCTGCCGCGCGACCATCCAAAATGCTGCAGCTACAGCCTGAGTTAGGTTGAAGACCCAGGCCGTGGTAAATCGGTTGAGTTGTTTGTGACTGCAGACTTTACCCATTTTGCAGGTATTCATGTAGGCCCAGAACCTGTAATGACACAAGCATACCCTCGTCCCCATGTTACTAACCGAAATGGACCATCCCATTTGCCCTCTTTGTTTTTTATTAACACCATGAGCTTTTCATCAAATGTTGACATTCCTGTTGACATGGTTTGCGTTTCCTTCACAATTGGTGGTACTATATCTTCTCCTGCTAAGCGCAAGAAATTCAATACATATTGTACTTTCATCAGTCGATTTGCTGGTGATTCCCCAGACTTCCCCATGTTTTTGTCTTTGTAAATATTGTTTTATCACTTGATATGTTCGTTCAATAATAGCTTGTCCTGTTGGGGATTGTGGTATGCCTGTAATATGTTCTATACCCCATTTTCTAAAGAAGGTTTCTGTTGAATGTGAGATATATGCAGGACCATTGTCGGTCTTTATCTGTAAGGGAACTCCTAGTGTTGCAAAAGCATGTCTAAAATGGCTTTGTACGTGTCTGGAAGTTTCACCACTGAGTGCTATCATACAAACTGCCATTGAAAATGTATCAGTAGATACATGCACATATTTCAATTTTCCAAATTCTGGAATATGAGTTACATCCGACTGCCATAATTGTAATGACTGTAGACCCCTTGGATTTACAGCTAAGGCGGGTCCTTTGGCTACCTGTTGACAATCGGGGCATGCTTGAATTATTGCTTTAGCTTCAGAAATTAGCAATTTGAACTGTTTTTTCAAGACCTTTGCCTATTGATGGAAAAATTCATGGGAAATGCGAGCCTGTTGCCATAGATCTGGAACAGGGGAGACAAAAACTGGTTGAGTAAATAGGTCTACTCGTCTGTTTCCTTCAGCACAAAATCCTGGCAAATTGGTATGACTGCGATGGTGGCATACATACTATTCATGTTCTCGAGCATTTAATAAAATCCAGAGCTCTTTCATTAATTGAAATAAAATTTCCTGATTCAGTTGTTTTAAATATGATCTTTCTAGACGTTGCACCACTCCAGCCACATAAATTGAGTCTGTAACAATATTCACTGGTTTATTAGGCCATATTTTAAAAACTTCCACTACTGCTCGTAATTCTACTATTTGTGGAGATGCCTGTATATTTACAATTTGGGATCTCCACTGTCCATTATCTAACCATGTTAAAGCTGCTTTTCCAGTTTTCCCACTTCCATCTGTGAAGACTGTGGGTCCGTCTACAGGAATGTTACTACATTTCGGTCTAGGTTCTAAATACTGCTGTTCTAAAAAGGTAATCAACTTATGACCAGGATGATGTATTTTTAACTGTCCTGTAAATTCTGCTAAAGTGATTTGTAATGCCTCACTGTTTTGTAAACTCCACTGTAAATATTGGTCTGTCATAGGAATAATAATGATTTCAAGTTCTTTTCCATTTAATTCGATAATTCGATTCCTGCCCTTTACTAGTAATTGAGCAAAAATTTCCAATCGAGTCACTATTGTCTTTTGAGGCTGATGAGGCAAAAATTGCCATTCTAAAATTTTCAATTTGTCTGCTTCTGGTTCATTTTCAATCCATTGCATTATTATTCCTATAGGTTGAACATCATTGTTAACAATTAAGAATGGTATAGGTTGTTCAAACACCATACGATGTGCCTGCCTTTTACTTAGCATTAGTTCTATTTTCTGTAAGGCTTGTTCAGCTTCCCTGGTTAAGGTCCTTGGAGCTGTTAATTCTGTATCTCCTTTTAATAATTCAAATAATGGTTGTAAAGTCTGATTATCTATCCCTATTAAGTTCCTGACCCAATTAATATTACCCAATATTACCCCCGCACCCTTAAAGAGACCTGCATAGCAATATTTGGAGTACAGGACTCAATCCATTTAAAGGTTTTAAGGTTTTGGTTGCGATTACTGTTGATTCTGTTCTGCATATACATATTTTTGTAGCTAAGAACTGTTATCTTTTCTATATTTTTTTTTCTGATTAAAGATCTTTAATATCTGATAAAATATCTTAGTTTTTTTATCTAAACTAAGATAAGCTGCTATTGATTTTATTTGTTAGCACGGAGGCATGGATGTGAAGATTTTGATGGGATGTGTTGCATGAATTTGTCTGATCACTCTGAGTCAATACATAAAAGCCTCCAGTTACTGAAGGAAGGAATGAAGAAGTTACAAATGGATGATGGTTGGGATTGATTGAACAGATTCTTTCAGGGTTGGGATCTTTCTGGTTGGTTGTTATCTGCGACGAGCAGAGGAAAGCAAGACGCGTATTCAATGTGAATCATAAGCAAGCTTCCAATTTATTGATGTGACACAGCTTCTTTTATGCTCCTTTGCTTTAATTATGCACATGTGTTATAACATAATTGGCTACCTTTACTTTAATTATGCATTCGTATTATAACATTACTGGCTACTGGTGACTTCATCTCCCGGCCGTAGTTTGTCTCCCGGCCGCAGTTAGTTAGTTTCCCGGCCACAGTTTGTTTCCAGGCCGCTTATCCTTTCCATGCTGGCTCGTTACCAGGAATGTTGCTTACTCCTTGCTCAAGGTTATCGTAATCTTCATGGGCCTCCTGCATAGCTCACTTATGCTAACCGAGCTCGCTTATGCTAACGGAGGCCTAGGCACACCAGCTCAGGCTTAACGCTGTTACATGCTGCAAACTAACTCGTCCAGGGACCCATGTCCCTGTTCCTTGAGCCATTCCCCAACAGTTATCTATTGTAAAGATGGGTTTGTTTGTGTTGATAGTTATTGTAGTTGTACTGCTGATATTGTCATGTCTCATCTCTTTGCTGCAAAGGGCCCTGCAGCGAATTCGAGTTGTCTAAGATCGTGCCCCCATTCTCCACCAGCTGTTGTGCCCGCCTGCAGCGCAGTTCGTTGTGCCTGCCTGCAGCACAGTTATCTCGCGCCTGCCTGCAGCGCCGTGGGGAATGGACGACTCAGACACCAATATGATGTGCAGTCAATCTTTATTGCTTGTGCCAAGTTTTATTATATAGTCTTATCCATGCGCTGTGAATACATAGCTTCTACTTGCTAATTAGCTTGCTTTACTTGTGTACACATTCTTCTGTGCTGACTTCCTCCCTCATGCTTTCCCAGCTCCTCTAATCTGTACACCTGCAATCCTCCTTTTCTTCTTTCTCATGGCCTTCTTCTCACCGGAATACTTTGATATTACTGAGGTCGAAGCTAGCCGTCTCCTTTTCAGGATCCACGGCCTGCTATGAGCCCCTACAATTCCCCCCTTTTTTTTTTGTATTACAAAGACTGCCCCCATCATTTGCTGCAGGGCCCTTTGCAACAAAGAGATGAGACACGACAATTTCAGTAGCACAACCGCAACACAAACAAACCCATCTTTACAATAGATGACAACCAGCTAGAAGGATTCCAATCAATCTCAACCATCATCCATTTATAACCGCTATTAATCATTTTCTGTATATATTGTGTGACACACAGCATACGTACCAAAACATATAAAAATTAATAAACCCAAAAAGGGCATCTCACCCAAGACTATCTTCCAAGAATATTCCATCCATTATAAAACATATGCTGGTGATGACAGGTGAAGTTAGGCTTAGTGTTAGTATTAGTAAAGTTAGTAGGGCCTAAACTACAGGGCTCTTTTCTTACATTGAATGGAATATTCTCGTCATGCTTTGCTCCCACAAATGAAAAAAGGGAATACCCCCAATAGCAAAGCCAATGGTGCATTGTTTGATTTTGATATGTAAGCTTACTGCTACAAGAACTCCTTGATGTTTTGTCCATGGCCTTGATTCTAGCAATTAACAGCTCTTCTCTGTTCTGTTCACAGCCTTGATTCTAGGTAGTAACTTTTCACCCCTACATTTCCCCCTTTTCTTTCAAACAAAATGGCAACACTTTTATGAATTATTGTCATTATACATCGTAGCAAACAAGGTATCATTGTGCACAATAAAACGGTAGTTACAAATGCAGGCATAAGCATCTTAATCAAGCTCAATAGCCAAGGCGATAACGCAAAGAAATTATAGTAAGACATGAAAAGCAACAAAGTTGTTCAGTTACAATAGTTTCAGGTGTTCTATGCATAGGCTCTAAAATTCGTAAATAATCTCGTTTACAAGCTAAGCAACATACATGTATTTGCGGTCGACAATTATATATGTGTTTAACACAACCAGTAGCAATACTATTGAAGACTTCTGGCGCTATGTCTTGTACAGGATTGCTTGCGAAAAATTAAAAATAGTCTTCAGGCGATGTGATTATATCTCTAGTAATATGAGCTTTTCTGAGAGTTGGACATTGTGAAAGCCATAATCTAACCCAATGCTGTTGTCTCTCCTCTGCCTATCGACATAACCGATTTGTCGAGGCCGCCAGTCTGTTGTATCCAGGGCTTTACCCACTTTGCTGGAACCCAGCGGGGCGAGTCTGTTCCTGTGGAAACACAAGCGTATCTTCTACCCCAGGTTATTAGTTTCATTGGACCTTGCCACTCGTTTGTGGATGAAAAACTTTTACTTGTGGTTTATCTAAATTTTTTTATTCCAGAGATTCTATAAGACCCCTCATATGTACCAGAGCTGAACCGGCTTTTCCTGTCTTATGACTAGCATCAGTAAAGACTGTGATAGCCTCCAATGGGAAAGGTAAAATAATTGGCTGTGGTTCAAAAACTAATGAGGTTTTTAACAGTGGATGAGAGGGATAGGTCATCTCAATTTTTATACCGTAGCCTGTAACAGCTAATGCAAACGATTCAGACGTTTTGATAGCATGAGGGATATTATTCTTAGTTATGAGTACTACCATAGATGCTGGTAAGCAACCAGAAATGTCTACACAGCGATCAATCGCCTTTAATAGGCCCTTCCCAATTAAATCAATCCTAGGTGTGCTTGTAAAGTTGAAGGCAACATGACACCTTCAATAGTTGCATGTTGTATTATCCCTTTCCAGCGCTGGCCATAATCAAAATTTGGAGTCGAAGATGGCAAAGGCATTTGTTTCTCTGTTGAAGGAGACTAGTTAGCTTGAAGACCCGGGCCACTGTAAATCAGTTGAGTCGTTTGTGACTGCAGGCTTCACCCATTTTGCAGGTATCCACGTAGGCCCAGAACCTGTAATGATACAAGCATACTTTCGCCCCCATGTTATTAACTGAAATGGACTGAAATGGACCATCCCATTTTCCCTCTTTGGTTTTTATTAACACCATGAGCTTTTCATCAAATGCTGACATTCCTGTTGACATGGTTTGTGTATGCTTCACAACTGGTGGTACTATATCTTCGCCTGCTAAGCGCAAGAAATTCAATACATATTGTACTCTATAATAGCTTGTCCTGTTGGGGAGTGTGGTATGCCTGTAAAAAGTTTTATACTGCATTTTTTAAAGAAGGTTTCTTATGAATGTGAAACATATGCATGTCTAAAATGGCTTTGTACATGTCTGGAAGTTTTACCACTGAGTGCTGTCATACAAACTGCCATTGAAAATATATATCGATAGATAAATGTACATATTTCAATTTTCCAAATTCAGGATTGCTCTTTCATAGGAATAATAATGATTTCAGGTTCTTTTCCACTTAATTCAATAATTTGATTTCTTGTATTTTGAGGCTGATGAGGCAAAAATTGCCATTCTAAAATTTTTAATTTGTCTGTTTCTGGTTCACTTTCAATCCATTGCATTATTATTCCTATAGGTTGAACATCATTGTTAACAATTAAGAATTGTATAGGTTGTTCAAACACCATACGATGTGCCTGCCTTTTACTTAGCATTAGTCCTATTTTCCGTAAGGCTTGGTCAACTTCTCTGGTTAAGGTTCTGGGAGCTGTTAATTCGAATAATAGTCGTAAAGTCTGATTATCTATCCCTATTAAGTTCCTGGCCCAATTAATATTACCCAACAAAATTTGCACATCATTAAGTGGTTGAACGTTGTCTTAGTTTAGATGAAAACTAAGATATGTTATCAGATATTAAAGATCTTTAATCAGAAAAAAAAATGCATAGAAGAGGTAACAGTTCTTAGCTACAAATATATGTGTATACAAAACAGAATCAACACTAATCACAACTAAAACCTAAAAGACTTAAGAAATAGATTGAGTCCTGTACCCAAAATCTTGCGATGCAGGTCTCTTTAAGAGCTGGCGATCAGTCGCTGCCCTGCACGGGGAGGCGCGGCCCCCCCCCCCGACCGGGGGAAGAGCGGGGGAGGGAGATGGAAACTTAGTGCGAGTTCTGCCGGAGTTGTGGAAGATTCAGATGACCCGTGATCTTTCCTTCAGAGATTGCAAAACGTATGCACGCAGGGACTGCCGCTGCCGTTGCCGCCACTGCCGTCCGAGAGGAAAACGGATGTCCGGTCACGACCTCTGTCCCGTTTTCCCCGGAAACGTCCTCTCCCCACCCCCCCTCGCGTCTGCTGAAATTCCCTTTATTGGCAAAAGGAAGAAAAATTCCTCGGAAAAAAATCCCAAACCACAACAAACGTTTACTCTGATAGATATTTTTTGAGGTTCAATTGTGTTGTCTAATATTCTCCATCCCAAATACTTCCATGGTGCTACACTTTGTACCTTTTCTGGCACAATTTGTAATTTAAAAGATTCTAATGACTGACATAAGTCTTGTTTAACAGTTTCCAGATTCCCTTTTCCTGCTATTAAAATATCGTCCATGTAATGGTATACCAAAAGTTGTGGATGTTTGCTTCTAAAAGGTCTTAAAGCTTTATCTACATAAATTTGACACATAGCCCGGACCATTATCTGTTTTAGAGTTGCAAAACGCCTCAATGTTGCAAACGCAGTTAATAAATGGCGTCGGATATCTCGTGCTGGTTCCAGGGCCGCTCTTCATCAGTCCTGTTCAAACAACCTTGGTGTGCAAAAAGCTGTGAATCAATTCCCATTTCAAAGAGGGACGGTTGAACCCCTGGAGGAACAAGGTGAACTGTAGGGGTTAATAAGGCTGCTGTGCCTGAGGGCAGGGCCGCTCCCGCGCTGCCCGCTGTTCCGGCGCGCGATTCCCTCGCTGGGGGAAGTGTGGAGCGGGGGGCGGGAAACACTCGCTGCGCCCGGGCCGGGCTGCGATTTTCGGGAGTCGGTGGGATGCAACAACGTCTCTATCAGATGGTTCGTTGTTTCCCTGTCGCATGGATGTAAAAGAGACTGGCTGTTTGCTCATTTCGGGTAAAGTTAAAAATTCTCTTAAAATGTCCGGCAACAGCCTCGAATGTGCTTGTGGGTCGGCAAACGGACCTGCCCACATGTAATGATCGGTTCCTACCCCAAATAACGGGTCTTCTTGTGGGCGTCCTAAATTTTCTACTGCCTTTACTTCTGTAAATTCCATAAACTTATCTCTCCATAACAATTTTTGTGTGGGAGTTAAAATCATTGATGCTAACTGCTGACGATCATATGGGGTAACCAATTGTCCACATAATACATTTTCCAACAACGTTTGCAAGAAAGACGAATGCAATCCATCCTGTATAACAGTTTTCCTGACTTCCTTTACTAACTGCCAATCAAAGGCTTGATATTGTGGTTGATTCGGTTGTAGAATAACGGGAAATGCTAAAACCACCTTTTCTCCTTCCTTAATTGCATCTAATTTTATCTTTGCCCATTCGTTTCTAATATTGTCCCCTTCATTATCACCTAAGGTTTTAACCTTTTGTCTTTTTTCTTCATCGCTGCTGCTGTCGCTATCACTTCTAGTTTTGCATTGAGTACGTATAACTTTTTTTTTTTTTTTTGGCTGCTTAAAACTTTTATACGATATCATTGTAGCACATTCAGATTCCTGCTTAGATAAGGACTGATCTTCTTCCTCACTACTAACATCTGTCTGAGTACTCTCTAAGATAAAACCTTCTTCTGTAGACACCAATGCCTTGTCATAAATTACCCCTGACAAACACTGTTCCGAGGGGAGGTATAACGATTCAAGAGACTGCTTTGTGTGGCTTGGGCTACTTGTTCTTCAGCCCGTGAATCTTTTAAAGTCTCATGAATCAATCCCCACGTTGTTAGAATTCGCATAGCATTTATACCTCTTTTTGAAGCCTTTTCAAAAAGCAAATCTCCTGCTTCTCTCCAAATTGGATATCAAAAACACGCGGAGATTCTGCGGGCATTCCATTACTTTTAAGCCAGGCTGATAATAACTCTAGAGCTCATTCTTCATATTTAATTCTTCTTTTCTTTAGCATATGCTTTATCATCTTAACTTCTTCTTCCTCTGATACTGACACCTTAATTCCTATTCATGCTAATTTTAATAAGCACTTTAAAGCTGCATTATCTTGTATGGATACTGTATATATCATTATTTCCTGTACGGATACCGTATATATCATTATTTGGTGCTGGTTACACGTAAGCACTTATGATTTTCTGCCTCTGCTGGGCACCCTTGCCTCTGCTGGGCAGGCTTGCCTCTGTTGGGCAACCTGGTGCACCCGTCGGCTGTCCTGCACTGACCTATCGGCTGTCCTGTACCGATTGGTGTACTGCCAGCACCCTTCCCGCATTTCTTTTTTAAAGTAAAAAAACTTCTTATCGAAGCAATGATGCAAAGGCTCTCAGGTGGCTCGAACTTCTTCAAGTCGGCTAAGCTTCTTTATTCGAGTTGTCTAAGATCGTGCCCGCATTCTCCACCAATTGTTGCGCCTGCCTGCAGCGCAGTTCGTTGTGCCTGCCTGCAGCACAGTTATCTCGCGCCTACCTGCAGCGCCGCGGGGAATGGACGACTCAGACACCAATATGATGTGCAGTCGAACTTTATTGCTTGTGCCAAGCTTTCTTATATAGGCCTATCCGTGCGCTGTGAATACATAGCTTCTACTTGCTAATTAGCTTGCTTTACTTGTGTACACGTTCTTCTGTGCTGTGCCGGCCTTCTCACCGGAATACTTTGATATTACTGAGGTCGAAGCTAGCCGTCTCTTTTTCAGGATCCACGGCCCGCTATGAGCCCCTACAGGAGCTGGTTGAGTCTCCATCCCTGGAGGTGTTTAAAAGGCAGGCAGACAAAGTGCTTAGGGATAAGGCTTAGTAGCGGACAGGTATGGTTGGACTTGATCTCAAAGGTCTTTTCCAACCAAGCGATTCTATAATTCTAACCCAAACCGTTCTATGATTCTATGATAACCCGAGCGCTGTGAAGGGGCTTAGGAGGAAAACCATGTGAATTAAAGCGTCGATTTGCGAAGGTCCGGTGAATGCTGCCACAGCCCTGCGGCTGCCTCAGACACTCTCACCTTCGCGCTCCCAGGGCAAAGCCCATCGCTCCGCCCACCCCAGCGCTAGCGTCACGGCGCGCGCCTGTCCCGCACGCCCAATCCCCTCCCGCGCAGCGGATTCAAACGGTGGCGCGGCCGTTGGGCGGTGCGGCCGTTGGGTGCCAGTGCCCGGATCGGCGGCGGGGGCAGTAGCCAACCGGGGTGGAGGGAGGGCTGCGGGGCTGCCGCGGGCTCTGCCTTCTGCGGAGGCCCCAGTGCGGGTTGACCCCTCCGGGGCCGAGGGGAGCGCCACGCGCGGGAGGGCGGGCGCTGCCCTCTCTTCACCTCCCCCGGTTGTCGGGTCTCGGAGCGCCCCGCTCCTGGGACCGGGGGAGACGGCTGGTGCTGGCGTGCCATCGCGGTTTGGGCCAGAGAACGGGAGAGGAGGGGATGCTTTAGAATCCACCATCATTTCCTTCTTGAGGAGCATCCAGCCCTCATGGGCTCCTTTGTCATTCAGAACTGCCTCCCAAGGAACTTTATCAAGCAGCCTTCTAAACAGTTCCGAAGTCTGCCCTCCGGAAGTCCAAGGTGGCAGTTCTGCTGGCCCCCCTCCTTACTCCTCAGAATTCTATCATTTCATGATCACTGTGCCCCAGGCATCCTCCAACAGTCACACCTCCCACAAGGCCTTCTCTGATTTTTACCCATAGACACTCAACCCTATCATCACCATCACTGAGCTCCATGCAATCAAAACATTCTCTAACATAGAGGGCTACCCCACCACCTCTCCTTCCTTGCCTATCCCGCTGGAAGAGTTTATAGCCAACCATGGCAGCATTACAGTTATGCAAGTCGTCCCACTGTGTTTCTGTGATGGCAATTATATCATAGTTTTCTTACTGTAAATTATGCAATCCTAGAATTAGGATCTGGCATTTATGTCCTCTGACAGCTGGATTCATCCATTTAGGACAAGAGGAAGTGACCTCAAGCTGCATCAGGGGAGGTTTAGACTGGATATTAGGAAAAAATTCTTCACTCAAAGAGTGTTGAAGCATTGGAACAGGCTTCCAAGGGAAGTTGTGGAGTCTCCATCCCCGGAGATGTTCAGAAAACATGATGTGGCACATTGGGACATGGTTTAGTGGGCACAGTGGTGTTGGGCTGATGGTTGGACTGAATGATTTTAGAGGTCTTTTCCAACCTTTATGATTCTATCCCACATCTGAGAGCAGCTCTGAATCCGAAGACCGTGGTTTGACAGGGCCTCGTAAAGCAGCATTGGTATGAATGCTGGGTGTGTGCAGACCGGGTCAATAACACTTGTTATGTTTGTGAAACTCTAACCTTATTTTCCGTTATAGGAGAATGAGATAAAAACCTCAATTAAATGATTATGTATTTTTTAATCTGAACTTTAATGTTTCTACATTAATACTACTACATTATGTGTGTCCAGAGAAGGGCAACAAAGCTGGTGAAGGATCTGGAGCACAGGGTTTATGGGGAGTGGCTGAGGGAACTGGGGCTGTTTAGCCTGGAGAAAAGGAGGCTGAGGGGAGACATCATCGCTCTCTCCAGCTCCCTGAAATGACATTGTAGCAAGGCAGGTGTTGATCTCTTCTCCTAAGTAACAAGTGATAGGGCCAGACGAAATGGCCTCAAGTTGTGCCAAGGGAGGTTAAGACTGGGTATTAGGAAAAATTACTTCATGGAAAGGGTTGTCAAGCACTGGCACAGCTGCCCAAGGAGGTGGTGGAGTCACCATCCTTGGAGGTGTTCAAAAAGACCTGTGGATGTGACATTTAGGGTCATGGTTGAGCGGTGGAGTTGGCAATGTGAGGTTTGCTGTTGGACTTGATGATCTTAAAGTTCTTTTCCAACCTAAATGATTTTATGATTATTTAGTATAATTATCAGTATTTGTTAGTATTAATGTTGTGGTTTCATTTATATGCTTATTAATATAATATTGTTTTAATTGATACTTACAATGATCAACTTCAGGCTTTCATCTTACATTCTTTGCTGTTTTGTTTCCCATGCAGTGGAATGAAATTACAAAATATTTCCGAGCAGGCATGCCATTAAGGAAACACAGACAACATTTCAAAAAGCATGGAAGCTTCTTTTACTGCATCAGAAGCTGTAGACTGGCTCCATGAAGTATTAAAGAATAACAGTAACTTTGGTCCTGAAGTTAGCAGACTATTCAGCTATTAAGAAGTTCCTCAAGAATCATGTAATTGAAGATATAAAAGGGAGATGGGGATCTGAAAATTTAGAAGACAATGCTGCACTATACAGGTACTGAAATGAATACCAATTAACAGAACTATTTGAGAATTTTATTTAGGAATCTTAATGCTCACATTCTCAAAAAATGTCTTGTTTGGGTTGAACAGTTGGGCCAAAAATTAATTATTAGTACCATTTACTCCACTCAAGGTTTCACTTTACTCTGACTTGCAGTATAGACCATACATCCTGTATGCTGAGGGCTCTTCCCATGCTTTTGTCTGGCCAAGTTTTTCACTGGCATGTGTGCTACACTCAAGTACTTTGGAGGGGAGCCAAGGAGAATTTATTGTAGTAACTCCATGCTGTGCTGCCAGTTCCGTGTTTGCTGTTCTTGTACATTTTATGGAAAGTCTATATGGAAAACAGTCATTCCTAAGTTCTTAAATTAAAGGTATTAATGACACTCAGTTCTCAAATTCCACTCTCAGTGTTGTGTAAATGAGTACTTTCAACTTGCCTTTGGAATCAGAAAAGTAGCCCAAAGCTAATCTGTAGTTTGATGATGTTAAACAGTGCTCTAAAGAGAAAATGTCGGTGTTTTCTTCTTACTTTCCTGAATCTTTTCAAAATCTTATGGAACCAAATCTTATGGTTTTGGTTAAATGACTTCTTATGTTTTAATCTATTCTAAATGTACTTAACATCTCTCCTGTCCATGACAGATTTCCTTCGACATCTCCAGTTAAACCTCTACCAAGCTCATGTCTACCAAAAGAGAACTTGGAAAACTTCTCTAGAGACAAAGAAAGAGTTCTTAAACTGCCACATTTATCCAGAACTTTTAAAAAACATGAGTTACTACAGTCTCTGGTAATAACTTACATTTATTACATAATTGTATTTGCCATGTACTTTCCTTCTTCTTAAAAAAAAACAACCCACCTAGAAGCAATCATTTTTTGTGACACTCTGCTGTTGTGTCATCTTCCCTTCTAGCTGAAAAAATGAATTAGGTTCATCTCGATAGTGAAATAGAACATTTATATAGGTGTAATAGGAAGATGCAGCTATATTTTATAATGAAATGTAGTGGTGAGGTGCTGTTTCTCTTCTTGCATGTAAAAAAAGAAATTGTATTAGATAGCCTATAAGTATCAAACGGAAATGTAACATGGCATTTTTTAAATGCTGTCAGCCAGCGAAAGGGATTATGCATTTGGCAGAAATAATTATGTATGCTCTTAAACCTAAAAGAAGCTGTTTTCTATACTTCATACTGGCATTAGGTTTGTTGGGAAGGGAAACAGAGGTGGGTAAAGTGATATTGGTGCACTCATGTTACCTAAGCAGAAAGAAAGGCCATTTGGCCCCACGTCCATTGCAGTATAGGGTTAATTGTGCATCAATATAATCTGGGATTACAGAGAGTTTTAATTGTGTATATATGGGTAAGAAATTGAGCATCTCATGTCATCACTACAGGAGAGGATTTGTTTTCCTTTGAGTTGTTACGGGGTTTTTTTGTCTTATTCAGTGCAGAATTATCCCTGCTACAGTATTTTAAAGTATTGGGAGGGCTGGAAGGTGAAGTTCTAGAAATTATCTGGTCAGTATGTTCTTGTTCAAACAATACTTTTCATTTAGGACATGTAAAAGGCACAAATTATTTAACTGTTTTACTTACTTTTTGAAAAGGATTGAATGTGAAATTTTGGCCCTTTATTCTCTTGAGATTTGTGTGTATGTGCTTTCTGAATTTAGGTTGTGATCTTAAAGGAGAATACTTTGCCTACTAACACATTTGGATTTGATATGTTTCTGTCTTTTAAATTGCTCACTTCTGAGTCAATTAGGTCTTTTTTCAGTGTCATTTTTTGCTCTTTAATTGGTTATGCTAACAGTCTCAACACTGAAATGTCAAGTTTACTCCCTGGATCATGTTTTGGAATTTAATGTTTTATGGAATGCCCTACACTTTTGAAAACAATTTATCTCAAGAGGCTTGTTTATCTTATGGTATAAACCACTCATTTTCAGGAAAATTTAGGAAAAACAAATCCAAATACAACAAAGGAAAACAAGGAAGACACTGCATAGGAAGGAAATAAGTCAGGAATATGTGCAAGAAACTTGGAGAAATATCATTCTAATACAGTAAGTAATGCATTGTAAAAAGTACTTTCTTGTATATGTGCTTTTGAGATGTAATGGCCTGATCAAGCTTTTGGCATGCACACAGTTTAGAAATGTTTTAAATTGTTTTAAGTCGAATATTTTTTCTAAGTATTGTTTACATATGCTTTCTAATGTGTTTATTAACATTAAATTGTTGCATTGAAGAAATTTATTGAAATCTATTGTTGCTGGTGTTGAAGTATATTTTAAGTACCACAGATGCTCTTTCTTACTATTTTTTGGTGTTTGTCACAGGAAAAAGTGTGTCCTCAAATGGTCGTTCTGGAAGTGGGAATTTGTTAAACAGCAAACTAGCATATCAAGTAACCAGTGTTTGAATAGACAGGGAAAGAACTTGTTTTCATTCATTGCTAGCAAACCTCTTAGCAAACATCTGCTCTCTTCCTCCCCACAGTTTGCAAACCATTTTAGGACTCCCATCTTTGGAAGAAGTTTTGCAGCCAAGACAGATAGTTCCCGAGTATGTCATATACAATATGACTAACATGAGCAAACACGGTGTTGTTATTTTGCAGAACAAATCGGGTAAGATTTGGGTTTTTTTCTGGTTTTCCTGAAAGATTCTGTATGGTGCAATTGCAACAAATACTAAATAATAATTACAGTAATACGTTTCACAGTCTGTCTTTTACACTTTTTTCCCAAATGAGTACAGTTCAGCATATTTTTAGAAGGTTTTGTAGGTGCATTGCATTCACTTTTTAATTACATTTGTAGCAATATTTTAAATTAGTTTAAATTTGATCTTTTATATTTATTTCATGTCTGCTGTTATTTGTTTTAGTTAAGTCTCTGGGGTTATATATAAATAATGTCCTTGTTTGTTTATTTTAGATGACCTCCCTCACTGGGTGTTGTCAGCTATGAAATGCCTCGCATACTGTAAGTCAGCAAATAGCTTTTAAGTTCCAGAAACCTGTTTTGTGTTGAAAGTTAAATATACCTGCATGTTAAGATAAATTGTGATGTTTCATTTTGGAAATTCAAATAATCTAAGTGCCTTGATATGTCGAGAAACAATGAAATCAATACATATCAAAGTATTGCACAGAATGTAACCTAAAAGAGTTAACACACGTTAAAGGTGTTATATTTCAGATAATCAAGATATCAGTCCTTTAGTGTTCTTGCCAGTTACCCTGCTTTTAGGCTGCATCATCTGAATCTGCATGTGAATTTTTGGCAACATGAACAGATTAAGTTAGTGGAAGAAGAGGGGCTTCAGTCTTCCTTAATCCGTTAAAAGTATAGAAATCAAACTCTGTAAGCTTTCAGTGGAAGTGTGCTGTCTGAGGCCATAAGAAAGTTAAGGACTGTTTTCTACAAAAATAAATCCTGCTAACAAAGAGTCAGGCAAGTAGAAGACTTAAGTGTTTGGGCAAAACCTGTATATGGTTTCTTCTAATGTAGTTTTTCAAAAATTAAGAGACTTCCCTTTTCCAGATACTGGCTTTGAGCAGGACTGAAACAGTTCCTACATTTCATGTTAAACCGGGGAAACCAATTCACAGTTAGATTTTTATTTGTCTTAGAAATCAAACAAAACTTGGCAAAGGATTTGAGATAAGAGCATGCTCGTACAGTCAGCTTTATAGTCTACTTGATTTGTCATGAGAACAGAAGGAACAATTCCACTCATTTGTTCCTGGATCCTAGACTTGGAGTGTAGCTCCTCTGGTACCTCCTTATCTGGGTCCCCATCTTTTTCTTCAGGCTGTCTTCAGAAAAAGCTTATGCTTAAAACCTGGTAAGACACATTTTATAGTTACAACTCAGCTGTGGAAGGTAAAGTCCTTCAATGTCTTACAATCACTGCGCAGTAGATGAGATGGATTTTTAAAGGCAGACATTTTAGCTGCTAAATGTGTTTTGTGACAGAACTGAATTGTCATTGTCTGTGGACTGAGAGTTAGCCTGCACTCATCCCCTGTTTTGGTATTAATTTATGAAATATCAAGGAGCAGAACTGAAAGTGGTTACAACTTAACAGAAAACCTAGTGCTTCTGGTTTTATTTTCTTCGTGCATTTCCTTAAGTGTAAAATTTAGAAAGACATGATGTTACATCTTAAACTTCAGAAAATAAGAATCCATTACCTAAGGCATCAGTGTTATGTGTACTTGAGCAGCTGCCTTGGAACTACTGGGAAAATATTTACTGTGGAGTAATATGATTAACACAAGTTTTCACACACTGGGTAGGGGGAGAAAAGGGGTCTTTCACAGTGCACCTAATGAAGTTTAGTTTCTGATGGCTCGGTCTAATGTGGATTCTCTTGTTAACGAAGGAGTGGTTTTGTTCTTCAGCACATGCTGTAGCAGACCTGTGTGGTATGACTGATAGTCTTTCTCCTTTACGGTGCCACCGATTTTTGTCATGAAACTTCACAGAATGTGAAGAATCTTTGCCACTCTTGCTTGTTTTTTTGATATGCATATAACATGATCTGTGGGTTTTAAAAGAAAATAATTCTGGTTGTTACGTTGCACTGTCTAAAGGCAGCCTTTCATACCTCTGCTAACAAACAGTAGTGTGGAGTATCTTTGGCGTCTTAAACTTGATGTGTCAGTAATTCGCCTTTCTGCTCAGGTAAATGATAAGTAATTCTGACCCTAGACACTTGTCGAAGAGTGAGGTCGGGAATTTGCACAGACTTGCCTGCTGCAGCTGCCTTTTTCTGGTCTTTGAAACACATTTTCTTGGAAATACTTCCAGGAATAACGTTAGTGTCACTTCTTAAATTGCTGGTGCAATTAAAACCATAACACAATTATCATAATGAAGCAAGTTGAAGATGACCACACAAAGAAAGGCCACATAACTTTATTTACCATGTTACAGCTGAAGTTTATGAAGCATAGCTTATCATTGAAAAACATGAATTTTCTTGTACTGAGATAAAAATATCCTGAAAGTTGGTTCAAATCTTAATGACAGCTGTCTTCCCAATTAACTTGTAGATCTCCTTCAGCCTCATTTAGAAAGAATTGCTGTTGAAGCACTACAGATATGTTGCTTGTTGCTTCCACCACCAAATTGTAGAAAGATTCAGCTCCTAATGCGTATGATCTCTCGGATTAGTGAAAACGTAGATATGCCATGACTGCATGATGCAATGGGAACACATTCTTTGGTAAGAGAATAAGTGCAACATATCTGTTGTTTAAAGAATGTGGCTGAAGGAATGCGAGAATATGAGCAGTATTGTGTACTTGAGGTTCTTGTTTCATTGCAATTAAATAGCAGTTAACAGGCAGATTTTTCATCTCCAGAATATTTACAGAACTCTGACTTGGAGCAAGCACTTTTTTGTCTCCATCCTAATGTATTTAAAATATTGCTGTTGCTTTTGTTTACTTTGTGAGGAGAAGGAAAATAATTTCTTAAAGGAATGGAAATGATTGTTTCACCTGATTTCTCACCCAACTGCCGTTTAACTTAAAATGTGTTGGTGGAGTGTCTGTAGAAAACCTTTCCTGGACTAAACATTTTTGTATGTCCAGTTATGACAAAAACAGCTCTACAGAAGTAAATTTTCTGCCTGGTGAGCTTAAAGACTAGCTTCCAGGTCTGAATTTAAGCTTTCTTTGGAATGACTTAAAGATTTTTGTCAGGCAAGATTAGATAAAACAGCAGAGTACCTGCACGTGCTAATTTAAAATGAGCTTACTAAAAGCTGGAAATATGAAAGCTGTAAAAATGTGCTTTAAAGCTATTTAAAACTGGATCTTGGTGTGCATTAGGTCTTGGCTAGGTTTGCTCTACAGGTTTTTATTATCTCACTTGCCTCAAGTTGGCTAATTGAAGTTGTACACTTCTCTACAGGGCAAGAGTTTTTCTTACTATTACCACTTTAAAATATTAATTTCTTAGTTGAAAGAACTGTTCATTTTAAAAAAGCACAAGTGTAACCTTGTAAGAAGTTCCCTTATTTCAGATGAGGGTAAAGATATAATCAGTTTTCCTCCTCTCTTGACCAGTGGTGCAGGCAAAAGAGATTGCAATGAAAGTTGGTATTGGAGAACTTATTGTGCCACTGTGTAGGCTAGAAAGAAGGTAAGTCCCTCCACTGCACATACTAATGATATGCTAAACAATTCCAGATGATACAGACTTTTTCTCAATGTGTGCTATGCTGTGCGGAAGAAGTAGATCTTGATGAGCTGTTTTCTACACAATTAGTTTCATTTCTAATGGACCATCAGCAAGAAATATTTAAAGTACCAACTTACCTGCAGGTTGCAGTGCAAGATCACATAGAATACGTGAAGAAGGCTCAGGTTGGTGGCGTTGAGAGGAGTTTCATTTAATTTGCTAATTGCAGAGTATTTGTTACTCCTAAAAGTGGGATGGGAAACCTGCAAACAAAGCCAGTGTATTTTGAATGAAAACTTTTGGTGCAGTCATAGGTATTACCTACATTGTAATGTATCGCAACTTGTGATGTCATTGTAAGTTAGTATGCATGGATATTTGTTAGGCAGCTGCTTACTGAAATCATACATGATCATTTGAGGATGTGCAGACCCCTTCTTGAACTTTTGTTTCAGTGCAAATATCCGAAGGAAGAAATCTGTGCCATATTGCCAATGTATTCATTCTGCAGACAAATAACTCCTCAGGAGTTTGAAGAGCAAAAGGTTTCTACCTCTCAAGCTGCAGTGGCAGAGCTCTTAGAGAACATTATCAAAGATAAAAACTTGTCTATGAAAGACAAAAAGAAAAAGTTAAAACAGGTAAGAAACTTGGGTGTTTCATCTGCTTCTGAAAGCGCCTTTGTGCAGGAAGGATCTCAGTCAGTAGACCCTGGTGCAGAACAAGAGCAGACTGTACAGAGAAATGCTTTTTTTGGAGAGGAGAGCTGTTTAATGTGTTTCGATTGCATGATTTGATTGGGATTTTTTAAAGACAGAGCCTAATACAGCATTTGATACTGTTTAGCAGCAATGGTGTTCAAACAATGATTTAAAACCGGTATAAAATTACTTGAAGATGCTGTTCTTCATTGCATAACATGCGACAGAATTACAGTGTGGTTTCTTGTGGTGTACCAGCTATTCATGTTTGCCGTTAAAATGCTATGAATGGGCTTAAAATCAATAGGTGATAAAAGCAGTGATTTTTTGCCTTAAGAGGTCAAGTTCTATCTGTGTTCACAACTCTGAAGCATTCTTTTCTGTGAACTTAGCCTTATGTTTTGTAACATGTATATTGCTCAAGATTATCTGGCATTTCTATGGCCTACTAACATGTTGCCTAATACTAAAGCTAAAATACAGCAATTCTAGCAGGATTTAATACTGGAGGGTTTTTTCTTTTTCAGAAAACCTTTGGCAAGTATTTGTGACTGATTGAATAGTATTGTATTTGTCCTAGAATCTCCTAAGCGAGTCTTGTGACTCAAATTTGAAAAAGCAGATTTTCAGAGAAAGCACATTTCTTTCTCTTTGGAGCCCCTCCCCCAGCTTCTGCAACACCGAGCTTTGTGTGTGGTGTGGAAGCTTTCTGGTCCTGTAAAAGTGAGGGCTGGACCTCTGTGCAGGTTCATTAAAACTTTCTACATGTAAAGAAGAGTGGTTACTTACAGTCAATGAAAACTTGGAGTAAGTAAGCAGTAAGAAGTGATGTGCAGCAGCACTTCAAGCAGGTGAAGTGAGGAGGAAGAAAATAAACTGAAATCCTCTAATGGGAAAACTTGAAGTAGATACTTAAATTTGTGATGAGTTCCCACTGAAGTCCAGGAGCAGCTTGTTCCATAAGGGCCATATGTTTAGCAAAGTTATTTTTGAAATTCACAGAGCTGTATCATTATAGTCTTGGTGTTTGTGCTGGGATAGCTGGTGATGTGATAAATCACAACCTGTTGGAGCGATTATTCAGTATTGATACTGTGAATGGGGGAAAGCCAAATACATGGCACTTTCTGGAAGGTTAGGTCCAACTGGTATCAACACCAAAAGTTAAAAATGGTGTAATTTTCTATAGGCTGAATCCTTCAGTGGAAAGCTTTGGCTGATGTATCCATGTATTTACCATTATTCCTTCCTGAGCCCTTACATAAGAAACAGGCAAAACATCATAAACTCAAAGCCAGATATTGTTATTTGCATTTCTGCAGGAGTTGAAAAATAGCTCCCATGGTCAAATAGTAAGCTTTCCTGAGAGAATCCCTTCAAAATCTGCTGAATCTTAACTTCCATTTAGGTAAAACATTCATCATGATTAGTGAAAGTCAGCTTTCTGAGCATAAACAGAATAGGTCCCAGTGCTGGCTGGGCAGCGTGGCTTGCTGCGGGCGATTGCCATGCCTGGCTTGGGGGTGGAGAGCTGGTCCTGCTGCTCAAGCAGTCTGCAACCATCACCTTTCCTCTGTTGGAGAACAACCTGAGCAGCAACTGCAGGCTGGCACTGCAGGTAGGGAAACAGCAAGAGCAGGACGGGGTTTGTTCACCGCACAGTTCTGGTCACCACAGCTAAAAATCCTTGGGAATAAAATGAGATTAGAAACTTTTCTCATTTCAACAGAAGATGAAGTGCCTGACAACATTTCTGTTTGACTCGTTGTTTATTGGTTGTGAACTCATGAGCGCAGGGAGCTGCAGCTTTGGCCAGGTATCACAGCAAGTCACTTGACGTACTGAGAGCCTTGCTCTTCCTGCTGCTGTGCATCCTTACAAGGTGATTCATGCTCACGGCCTGCACAGCTGGAGTTCTTGACAGAGCCTGATATTTTATTTAATTTTGCTTTTGTGTTTTCCATTTTCAAAAGGAATACCCTCTAATCTACCAGAAGAGATTTCCAACTACAGAAAATGAAGAAATGCTGTTTGAGAACAAACCTACCATCAAACAACTGATGCTCAGCCTAAGAAAAACGAGGTTTCATAGCCTAAGATATTAATTACACCACAGTTCAGCTGCTTTTTTATTTGACGGCTGTATGTATGAATGGTTTACCAAAGGGCATTTGCTACAGAAACTTGATGGTGGCTGTGTGTGTAGAAGGAATAAATGTTTACATGGATGCTATTGAAAGGTGCCAAAATAACTTGGGTTTTTGTGCAGGTAACTTTTGAATGACTAAGAGAGAAATAAATATTTATCTGTTTACAAATTATTAAAATATATTGTGTTCAATAAAATAAATCTGAAAATAAGCATGAAGCTATTAGTAATCAAAAATTTATATATGGTTTTCATATGGGAAACTAACAATATGCATATTGTTGTAACTGTTAATGTCTGTTCAGGAATTCATGCCATTTATAGTTTGTGTAGGTTTTTAAATGTCTATGTTATGAATAAGTGCATTCCTTTGTCTTCTCAAAATATTTGTCTTTAAACAAAACAATGTTCTTTGTGTTCAGGACTAATTTAAATGTTGGTTCTGTTGTTTCCAAGGGGGGCAAAAATTCGCCATCAATAAATAATTATCTGACCCCATAAAATGCTTATGTTAATCTCATCTGTAAAATTCACATAAACTTTTGTGTATTTATTTATATTAAAAATCTTAAGTATATTTTTAACATGAGTCACCATGACTGGAGGAATTTAAAAGACGTGTATGTGGCACTTAGGGACATGATTTATCGGTGGACTTGGCAGTGTTAGGTTTATGTTTGGATTCGATGATCTTAAAGGTCTTTTCCAACCCAAACAATTCTGTGATTCTTTTGTGTCTGCACATGCAGACTCTTATAATAATTGTCTCAAAACCAGTCAACAAAATTAAAATTAAAGCAAACCTCAACTACTCTCTTTGGAATTTTTTTGACATCTCATGGGGCTGTGTTAGAGTCTTGTAAAAGTTTGTACAGTGTTGCGGTGTTAGGAATGCGGGTCTTAGTTGGGAACTGACACTTTTATATTTAGTATCTTCATATATAACTGCTACAATCTGCAGCCATGAGACAGCACTTCAGTTTTTCAGGTTCTCCCTGGAAAAATGAGGCAAACCCACCTTTCCCTTTTGCACCTGAAACTCGATTGTGTATATGTGTGTGTGTATATATACATGCAGTTGTATACTTACCAAATTAGCCTGGTGTTGGCTTTACAGGGGTTAGAGGGGTGCAGAAATTTACTTTCTGATAACCAGGGAATATCTGGCACAATATCAATTTTGCAATGTGTCACATTGCTCTTTTCCTTCAGAGGAGGAAGGCTTTGTAAATAAGAAACCATGTTGTTGTGGTTTGGGATTTTTCCGAGGAATTTTTCTTCCTTTTGCCAATAAAGGGAATTTCAACAGACGCGAGGGGGGATGGGGGGAGGACGTTTCCGGGGAAACCGGGACAGAGGTCGTGACCGGACATCCGTTTTCCTCTCGGACGGCAGTGGCGACAACGGCAGCGGCAGTCCCTGAGTGCATGCGGTTTGCAATCTCTGAAGGAAAGATCACGGGTCATCTGAATCTTCCACAACTCCGGCAGAACTCGCACTAAGTTTCCATCTCCCTCCCCCGCCCTTCCCCGGCTGCGGGGGGGCCGCGCTTTCCCCGTGCAGGGCAGCGACTGCTCGCCAGCTCTTAAAGAGACCTGCATCGCAAGATTTTGGGTACAGGACTCAATCTATTTCTTAAGACTTTTAGGTTTTAGTTGTGATTAGTGGTGATCCTGTTTTGTATACACATATATTTGTAGCTAAGAACTGTTATCTCTTCTATTCAATTTTTTTTTTTTTTTTTTTTTCCTGATTAAAGATCTTTAATATCTGATAACATATCTTAGTTTTCATCTAAACTAAGACATCTTTTGGCGCCCAACGTGGGGCACGAGAGCAAAGAAGGATAACAGTTCTGGCATCATGATGTTTGTTGTGAGTTTCGAGTCCATATGGACCATGCTGTACTACATATTTGCTTTCTGTTGGTACAGAACTATGCCGAAAGGTCTGGCTGGCTTAATTCATCTGAGTGCAGCAGCCAGTAGAACTCAGATAGCTGTGATCATTATCGAGTTCTTATTTTGGGTCTATAGTGTTATGGATTCAGTGTCTATGGGTTTCATTTGGGATGTGTTCTTAAGGTTGTACTCCTGCACCAGCCCAAGCTGTTACATCTGGGGACCTAGTGATAATGTTACCTACTCTCAGGGAGGGGCACAGGAGAGTGTTTCTTTTCAACCTGTTAATCAGTCACCTTTTAGGTTTGCTAGAACAGCTTTTGAGAAACTTAACCTTTTGCTAGATTCCAGGAATATTCTACCTTTGGTAAATTGTCTGCAAGTTGGTTTAATTATGATCTATCTTATGTATGAAGCCAGGAATAGGGGTGGTCAGGAATGCAACCAAAAGCAAGGAAAGAGAAAAAAGAAGAGAGAGAGTAAGACACCTGATGCTATGGTAGCTCAGGATGTGGATAAACCAGAGGAACAGTCTGAGCCGATGAAAGTTGTAGCTCAAGATGTGGATAAATCAGAGGAACAGTCTGAGCCAATGAAAGTTGCCCCTATCCAGAAAAGGAAATACAAGACCAAATCGGTTCGTCCAGTTGATGATGACGGGGAAGCGGAAGCGGGTCCTTCACATACTGCAGATCCAGAACCAGAGATCGTTACTGAATCGCTCTCATATGACAACCTTCGTGGCTTGCGAAAGGACGTTACTCGACATGCAGATGAGCCTATCCTGACTTGGATGATCCGAGTGTGGGATCTTATGGGTGACAGTTTGCAACTTGATGGTTCTGAAGCCAAGTATTTAAAGGCTCTGGCCCGAGATACAGGTATTGAACAGGTATTTGTGAGGGAATCAAGACCCCTTTCATTCTGGGCACGAGTTCTAGGCAGTGTGAGAGAGAGATTCCCTCACAAAGATATCCTGCAGGCACATCATCTTAAGACAGCTTGGAAGACTGTGGAAGACGCGATTTTACGCCTGAGGGAAATGGCACTGCTAGAAATACTTTATGGAAGAGATGGGCAACCCCTCACCGACCCAGACAAGGTTAGATGCACACCAGAAATGTGGTGGAAGCTTTCCTGTGGTGCACCAGGTGCATTCTCCCATTATGTGGCGTCCATGTATTCGGAGCCAGATCAAGATTTGGTGGGTGTCGCAGCAGGTAAACTCAGGACATATGCGAAGATGGTCCATGGCCCGATGCAGGAACGTATCGCTGCGGTAGAAACAGCAATTGAGAGGATGGATAAGAGGATGGACAAGCAGCAAAAGGAGATTATGGAAACTCTTCAAAATCTTCAAGTGGCACCAGTGCGAATTAAAGCCTCTGGGTCCAGAGGTGGACACCTCCCGGCTAGGGGAAGAGAACAGACTTCACGGATGGATCTATGGTATTTCTTGGTTGACCATGGAGAAGATATGAGACGGTGGGACAGGAAACCTACCCATGCCCTGGCAGCCCGGGTACAAGAATTGAAGGAGAACGAGAAAAGAAAATCAGCAAAAGTAAGTGCAGTGCCAGTCTCCCAAGGATCTGACCCATTAGAGGGAACCTCCAAAATGTACCCATCACTAAAGAGTTGTTGTCACTGCAATGGCTGTTAGAGGGGCCCTGCCTCTGGCCAGGTAGAGGCACGGGACAACCGTGTCTATTGGACTGTGTGGATCCGGTGGCCTGGCACATCAGACCCACAAAAATACGAGGCTTTAGTTGATACTGGCGCTCAATGTACGTTAATGCCATCAGGACATGTGGGCCCGGAAACTGTTGCTATTTCTGGGGTGACTGGGGGATCTCAAGAGCTGACTGTGTTGGAAGCTGAAGTGAGCTTGACCGGGAAAGACTGGCAAAAACACCCCATTGTTACTGGTCCGGCCGCCCCATGTATCCTGGGAATTGACTACCTCAGAAATGGCTATTTCAAGGATCCAAAGGGACATAGATGGGCTTTTGGAATAGCTGCTGTAGAGACAGAAGAGATTAAACAGCTAAAGTCACTGCCGGGTCTCTCTGAGAGTCCTTCTGCTGTCGGATTGTTGAAGGTTGAGGAACAATGGGTGCCAATTGCCACCACAACAGTGCATCGTCGACAATACCGAACGAACCGTGACTCTGTGGTTCCCATCCATAAGATGATCCGAGAACTGGAGCACCAAGGGGTGATTAGTAAGACTCACTCACCCTTCAACAGCCCCATTTGGCCTGTGCGTAAGTCTGATGGAGGATGGAGATTAACTGTGGACTATCGTGGCTTGAATGAGGTTACTCCACCGCTAAGCGCCGCTGTGCCAGACATGTTAGAACTTCAGTATGAACTGGAATCCAAGGCAGCGAAGTGGTACGCCACTATTGATATTGCTAATGCGTTCTTCTCCATTCCTCTAGCTGCAGAGTGCAGGCCACAGTTCGCCTTCACCTGGAGGGGCGTGCAATACACCTGGAACCGATTGCCCCAGGGGTGGAAACATAGTCCCACCATCTGTCATGGACTAATTCAAGAAGCACTAGAGAAAGGTGAGGCTCCAGAACATCTGCAGTATATCGACGACATCATTGTGTGGGGGGACACAGCAGAAGAGGTTTTTGAGAAAGGAAAGAAGATCATCCAGATTCTCTTGGAAGCTGGGTTTGCAATCAAACAGAGTAAAGTTAAGGGACCTGCCCAAGAAATACAGTTCCTGGGAGTGAAGTGGCAAGACGGACGTCGCCAGATTCCAACAGAAGTTATCAACAAGATCACAGCAATGTCTCCACCGACCAGCAAGAAGGAAACACAAGCATTCTTGGGTGCCATAGGTTTCTGGAGGATGCATATCCCGGAATACAGTCAGATCGTAAGCCCTCTCTACTTGGTAACCCGCAAGAAGAATGATTTCCACTGGGGCCCTGAACAACAGCAAGCTTTTGAGCAGATTAAGCGGGAGATTGCTCATGCTGTAGCCCTTGGACCGGTCAGGACAGGACCAGACGTGAAGAACGTGCTCTACTCTTCAGCCGGGAATAACGGTCTTTCATGGAGTCTTTGGCAGAAAATGCCTGGCGAATCTCGAGGCCGACCACTTGGATTCTGGAGTCGAGGCTACAGGGGATCTGAAGCCAAATACACTCCAACAGAGAAAGAGATCTTAGCTGCTTATGAAGGAGTTCAAGCTGCCTCAGAGGTAATTGGAACAGAAACTCAGCTCCTCCTGGCACCCCGATTACCAGTGCTAAGGTGGATGTTCAGTGGGCGGGCTGCCCCCACACATCACGCTACTGATGCTACCTGGAGCAAATGGGCTGCTCTTATCACACAACGCGCCCGTATTGGGAAACCAAATCGCCCTGGGATCCTGGAAATCATCACGAACTGGCCTGAAGGTGAGAACTTTGGTTTAGCAGATGAAGAGGAAGAAGAACAGGTAACACGTGCAGAGGAAGCGCCACCATACAATCAGTTGCCAAAAGAAGAAGTACGCTATGCCCTTTTTACAGATGGTTCCTGCCGCATTGTGGGGACAAATCGAAGATGGAAAGCAGCCGTGTGGAGCCCCACACGACAAGTTGCAGAAGCTATTGAGGGAAAAGGTGGATCAAGTCAATTTGCAGAACTCAAAGCTGTCCAATTGGCTCTGGACATTACTGAACGAGAGAAGTGGCCAAAGCTTTACCTCTACACTGACTCTTGGATGGTGGCCAATGCATTGTGGGGATGGTTAGACCGATGGAAGAAAGCCAACTGGGAACGCAGAGGGAAACCCATCTGGGCTGCAGACATATGGCAAGATATTGCCACCCGTGCGGAGAAGCTGATTGTGAGAGTCCGCCATGTGGATGCACACGTGCCCAAGGATCGAGCCAACGAGGAACATCGCAACAACGAACAGGCAGACCGAGCTGCACAAGTCAAGGTGTCACCGATAGATCTGGATTGGCAGCATAAAGGAGAGTTGTTTCTGGCTCGATGGGCCCATGATGCCTCAGGCCATCAGGGCAGAGATGCCACTTATAGATGGGCACGAGACCGAGGGGTGGATTTAACCATGGACATTATCTCCCAGGTTATCCATGATTGTGAGACATGTGCTGCCATCAAACAGGCTAAGAGAGTGAAACCCTTATGGTATGGTGGACGTTGGGATAAGTATAAATATGGAGAGGCCTGGCAGGTTGATTATATCACTCTGCCGCAGACCCGCCAAGGTAAGCGCTATGTGCTCACCATGGTGGAAGCAACTACTGGATGGCTGGAGACATACCCAGTTCCTCACGCCACTGCTCGGAACACCATTCTAGGTCTGGAAAAGCAAGTCTTGTGGCGACATGGCACTCCAGAACGGATTGAGTCAGATAATGGAACTCATTTCAAGAATAGTTTAGTTACCACGTGGGCAAAGGAGCACGGCATTGAGTGGGTGTACCATATCCCCTACCATGCACCAGCTGCTGGGAAGGTTGAACGGTGTAATGGACTGTTGAAAACCACTTTGAAGGCATTGGGTGGGGGGACTTTCAAACATTGGGACCAACATTTAGCAAAGGCTACATGGTTGGTCAACACTAGAGGCTCAGTCAATCGAGCCGGCCCTGCCCAGTCAGAATTCCTTCATACTGTAGATGGAGATAAAGTCCCTGTGATCCACCTGAGAGGTATGTTAGGGAAAACTGTTTGGGTTAAACCTGTCTCGAGTAAAGGCAAGCCCATTCGTGGGATTGTCTTTGCTCAAGGATCTGGTTGCACTTGGTGGGTGATGCAGGAAGATGGAAAAACACGATGTGTACCTCAAGGGGACCTTATCTTTGGATGAGTTGTTCATATTCTATGTGACTATCTGTATATGTATATAGTTGAAAATATGTATGTATAAATTTAAGTCTGATTGTTGGCATGGAAGAAAAATTCGGGGTGGATAATGTTGTGGTTTGGGATTTTTCCGAGGAATTTTTCTTCCTTTTGCCAATAAAGGGAATTTCAGCAGACGCGAGGGGGGATGGGGGGAGGACGTTTCCGGGGAAACCGGGACAGAGGTCGTGACCGGACATCCGTTTTCCTCTCGGACGGCAGTGGCGACAACGGCAGCGGCAGTCCCTGAGTGCATGCGGTTTGCAATCTCTGAAGGAAAGATCACGGGTCATCTGAATCTTCCACAACTCCGGCAGAACTCGCACTAAGTTTCCATCTCCCTCCCCCGCCCTTCCCCGGCTGCGGGGGGGCCGCGCTTTCCCCGTGCAGGGCAGCGACTGCTCGCCAGCTCTTAAAGAGACCTGCATCGCAAGATTTTGGGTACAGGACTCAATCTATTTCTTAAGACTTTTAGGTTTTAGTTGTGATTAGTGGTGATCCTGTTTTGTATACACATATATTTGTAGCTAAGAACTGTTATCTCTTCTATTCAATTTTTTTTTTTTTTTTTTTTTCCTGATTAAAGATCTTTAATATCTGATAACATATCTTAGTTTTCATCTAAACTAAGACAATGTCTAGCTCAGTTTTAGCTAATGCTGGTAATGCCTGTGTGTCCTGTAGATAACTTTACACATTTATAGGAGGGGACAGATGTTCCTCCTCTGTAATGCCCGTAGTCAATTACTTCTAAAAATCCAGTACTTACCTAAACTTTCTTCTAATTATTCTCAACCTGTTGTGTTGTGTAAATGCTTTATTTATGTGTTCCAGTTAAGCAACTTATGATGCAAGAAGCTCACATTTCTTAGGATTTAGCTTCCAAAGGACTGCCCTCATTATTCAGAGTTCTTGATCCATGTTATTTAATGTTCCCTTCTAAAGTTTTGACAGAACTTAACAAAAATGTGAATAAATAGACAAATGGACTAGCTATGGGATAATTAAAACATTCCAAATGAATGACAGATACAAATTTAATTTTACTCTAAACTTTTCTTTGAGCAAGCTTGCTTTCTTGAGCGAAAAGTTTTACTGGAAGCTTTTTCTAATTTTTTTGTATTGCAAAAATTTCTATTCTGTGTGAGGAGCAGTTCATCCACAGTGAACTCGCATTTGCCTGTAAGCAATCAGTTGTGTATGACACAGTGTGGCAGAATTGCCCATTCCTCACATATAGTTTTCTGAAAACTGCCGCTGTAAGCAGGATTTGTGGTTGTCTCACGCTGACTTGAGAAACTGCTGTTGTGGCCCAGCACCAATCCATATGTGCTGCTAGCAAGGCTTCAGTGCTGGGGACTTGGAGGAATGTTTTTATTGGACTCTGCTCTCTTTCCCTACTCGGAGGCAGTGGAGGAGTGGGCAAGGGGCTTAGGGACTGGTGCTCAGTTTTTAGTCTCATAAGACTGTGTGCATGCAGACACTGAGTCTGTTTAATTTGTATTATGCAAAAATCAAGCTCATACAGACCATTTAGACTTTTTTTAAAACTCACTTAAAATGAACTACAATTATTTAAAACCATGTTCAGCAGAGATATAATTTCCAGCTCTGGTGAGCTCCCATGATTATGGTTTTGGGCAAGCGAGAAGCTGTTTACTCAGCCCATGGCCAGTTTGGTGCACTGCCACAGGAGGCTATTTGGGGTTTGAATATGTGCTTACTGTTTTGCATGCACAGTTGCAAAACTCTTTTCTCTTTTGCCGAAGTGTTTCAGAGCTATTATTTGTGATTGCCATCTACAGTGCCAACTGGTCAGTTGGCAACCCAGGTAGATAAATGTGTCACCTCCCTTTTCTGCAGAGAAGGGCTGCTGCTTGTGCTTAGCAGCACCTTTTTTTTTGCTAATTAGTGCTTATAATTCCTTTTTAGTTGTATTTGTTGCAAGGAAGAACAGTTTTATAATACTTTGGTAGATTATACGCTGTTCTTGGTGTTAATGACAAACCAGACAGGGTGCCTGATCTAGCACTGGCTGGTGTGCAGAGGCACTGGGTGATTCCCAGAAGCCAACTGGTGGGAGTTTACGTGGATAAAATGTTAACAGCTAATCTCAGCATTGAGTAATGATGCAACTGTGTACTCCAAATTTAACTGCATGTGGGTAGAAGACAGATAGAAGTGGCAAAATTTATACTTTAAGGGGAGAAGGTATAAGACTGAAAATCAAAGGATCATAGTTTTGGTGGGAAGGGACCTTCAGAGATCATTTATCATAGAATCATAGAATGGTTTGGGTTGGAAGGGATCTTTAAAACTCATCTCATCCAACCCTTCTGCAGTAAGCAGGGACATCAACCAGATCAGGTTGCTCAGAGCCCAGTCCAACCTAACCTTGAATGCTTCCATCCAAAACCTCTCCAGGAAACCTGTGCCAGTGTCTCACTGCCCTCACGATAAAAAAATTTCTTCCTTATCTTTAGTCCTATTTAGTCTAAACCCTGCTTAAAATGAGTCTGACTATATTTGGGTAGTCAAGACCACGTTGAGTCTTGAACACCTCCAGGCTCTGCAGCACAAAGTGTAATAGCAGAATGTTCTTTGAGTTTTATCTTCCCATACCAGTCTAAAGCATCAAGGCCAAAGATCTCTGAGCACCCGATCTGGCTAATCCCTTCTGGGGTCCTGGCAGGCAGATGCCATCCAGGCACCAGTAAGTGAAAAGGGAGGAGAACTGTAAGGGCTGGAGGCTGCCTGTGGTGGCGATCCTTCTTCTAATCCTTCTTAAGTGCTGGTTTTAGCTGGGATAGTTTTCTCTCTAGTATCTAGTATGAGGTTTGAGATTTGTGCTGGAAGCAGTGTTGATAATCCAGGGATGTTTTAGTCACTGTTGAGCAGTGCTTGCACAGAGTCAAGGCCTCTTCTACTCCTCAGTGCTGGCAAGATACAGAAGGAGGAAAGCTTGGCTGTTGGTGTGTGGAGCCGAGGACATTTTTGGATTTCTGCCTCCTGAGTCACTGGAGGAAACACTGGATTTTCATGACATCAATGATTAGGATACTGTTTTGAGTCCTTATTCTGGGGTTAATTAAAAATCTCAATGTTATTTGCACTGCTAAGAGGCATTAAACTTGCACTCAAGTTTATGTTGAATGTATTTATTGCTAGGATGCTTCCACAAACAAATTACTATGTAATTAAGATTGTTTGATATGAAAAGTTAATGGGAGGCCTCAGTCAAAGAGCTCCTGAAGGTTCAACTCGCTATCTTTTTTTTCAGTTAGAAGCCTTAAATGAATCCTTGGTCCAAAAAGAAACACTCTGTCTTGTAAAGAGGAAACAAACACAACACAGAACGAAGCCAACCTTTCACTTAATGGCTGTAGTAGGAGATCAGACTCAGAGACTGTTTAATGTTTGATTTTCTTTCACCACAGTTTTGATCACTGGAGCCCAGCTTTTGTTTGTATGGGAGGAGGACCCGAACTATGGAATTATGAAATGTGAGGGGGAGAACAGTAATCTTCCTAATCTCGTTAATCTTTGAAATCATGTCTTACTGCCCTGTTGTTTTCATAAACATCTGCTTTTTCTAGAGGAGGTTCCTTAAAGCGATCTCTGGACCATCTCTGACAGGGACTGTGCTGCATGGAAAATAAACAATGTTCAGGTTTGACATCTTTCTGAGTGTGTAGGGCTGTTAACACCCTCTGTCAATATACTGCTTTACGTGCATTAAGTCTTAAGAAATCTGTCATATGCAGCAACTAGAACTGCTGACATGTGCCACCGTACTGAAAGGCATTGAAGTAAAGCAAAGGGAAGGAGAGGGGAAAATATGGCCCTAAGCAGATGGCAATGTGCAACGACAGTAAAAGTGGCCATCATGGATTGTGATGCTCCATGATGCCCTCCTGGCTGATGGGTAGTGCTTTAGCCTTGCTGTACTTGCCCCAACACATTGAAGCTTGCAAAGACAATCTCCTACAGAAGCCCAGGATGGAGGAAAAAGACAGTGGCTAATGTTTATGGGAGCCAGGAATGATAATATTTGACACTGACATTTTACCTCTTGGAGTCTCTAATGTCAGGTCACCCCTCAATGAAGCACCAATCCCCAGTTTGCAGGCAGGAGCATAGGAGCACTCTGTTACACGGGATTGAGGTGCCTTGGCAGGAAAGAGCAGTTTATTGCTGCCCTTGGTCTGCGCCGGAGCCAGGAAGGTCTCCCTGTGGTGCAGGGTGTCAATGAGTTGCGTGGCCGTGCCAAGCACCCAGCATGTCACCCGGCATGAATCCAACGTGCTCTGTTTCACTCCTTTCTGGTTTTTTCTTTGTAATCACTTTTGCTTGGGAAGAATTTAGATCTCAAAAACATCCAAAGCCCTTTTTTGTGTGACCAGCAAGACAAAACCTCTCAAAGCATGGGGAGGATTTCGAAAGTGAAAGCCCCCTCTGTTCCTGGGGTGCACTCATTGGTGGGGGTAGGTTTGGGCATGGGGCTCCCCTTGGCAGGGCTCAGCATCCCATAAATACCCAGTGCACAGAACTCACTGCACACTTGGCTGCCAGAGGCTCGAGTTCTTCGTCAGTGAGAAAATGTACAGCCAGTAAGTATTCCTGCAGGCTTTCCTGTGTCAGAGCAAGTCACCAGTTGCCACCATGGTGCAGCATTGGCTGGGGGGGGTTGCTGTGGGGGTGGAGGAGCAGGGAGTTCCCTGGGGGAGGTTGTCCATGCTGGTACATCCCATGCCAAGGAATTATTTTGGTCCGGGGGACCAGACTTTTCTCTGGGTGCTTTGGAGGGGAAGGACAGTGCCCCACACAGCCTGTGTCTTCTGTGTCTTCATGGGCTCTGCAGTGGGTCAAACTGGAACCTAGCAAAGAATTCTTGGCTACGCACTCAAGTACAAGAAAAAGAAAAGAGAAAATAAAAGCTTATCCAAGACCTAGGAGATACAAGTTGGATTTTGCTTCCTGATGTTTCAGGATATCCTGAATTTGTCTGTTGGGTGAGGGTGTTTGCCTGCAGGGCTCTGGCATGTACCGTCCTGTTGGTATTTCCTATTCCTCTACGTGCTCAGGACGATTCGGAGGTGGCTGCAGTAGCTGGTCAGAGCCCTCGGAACCTTTTTCTCTGTGAAGGCTAGCGCTTCTCACTCCTGATCTCTCAAGTTATTTGCAAGTCACAGATCAGTCCATCCAGAAATAAACCCCCTTCCCTCGGGGCAGGGATGTCTAAAACTATCCTAAATCCTGGCTAATCTCAAGTCTGCTGACCCTTACAGAGTTGAGCATCCTGCTGGAGGCTACAAGAAGCTCTTTGAGACAGTGGAGGAGCTGTCCACCTGGTTATTTCAAGTCCATGCAGTCCTGGCACTGGTTATTTCAAGTCCATGCAGTTATTGGAAGGTCTCTAATGATGAGATCACTAAAAGTGGCTGAAAATAATTGAAACTTACTCATAGTTAGCAGAAATGCAACTTTTTGTATGGATTACAAAACATCTGGAAGAAGAGGGGAGAGAGGGCTGGTTGTAGCTGCAGAAAGTAACAGAATTAGGACTTCTCTGAAAAATGCAATGTGTTTTTGGCTAGAAGCTGATGAGCTACCGGCTTTCAGGTGTTTGGTGCAGAACATTTAGACAAAGCACTGTATTTCCTTCCAGCTTCAGCTCTCTGCCAGCAGCTCCTTCCCAGTGCTGCGGTGGGGAGGCGGTTGCTGGACGCAGATGCAATATGAGGCTACAGGGACCTGTGGCTTTCAGAGGTCTCATGAGGCTCATCACAAGAACATTTGTATCTTAATTGCATAGACCATTGTGGTTTTTTTAGCCGTACCTGTAGCGAGTCTTCTTGCCCTCCCCAGGTTTGTCAGGACTGACGCCTACGTGAGAGCAGTGACTGAGAAAAGGATCATGATAACAGAATTTGGCACCTATGCGTACCCAGACCCATGCAAGAACATCTTTTCCAGGTACATCGGTGTTGTAGATGTTGCACTGATGCCCTGTAGTGCTTGCACTTTGAAGAAGCCCCTGACTATCTGTTTTTTCTGCTCAGGTTTTTTTCATACTTCAAAGGCGTGGAGGTCACTGATAACGCCCTTGTTAACGTTTACCCCCTCGGTGAAGATTACTATGCCTGTACTGAGACCAACTTCATAACCAAAATTAACCCAGATACATTAGAGACAATTAAGCAGGTGGGGTCTTGTCCTGTGCTTCTAAATACACGGAGGAGTAAATAGGAAATAAAAATGTTTAATAACAGGCGAGAATTAGGATTTCTCAGGGAAGTGATGCAGAGGAGCAGCCAGCTGTGAGGGTGAATGAGAGCAGTCAGAACAAGCTTGTAAATGAACCCACTGCTGCTGCTCTGAGCAACATTTAATTTGGAGCAAATGAAGAAGATCTTGTCCCATGAATAATTTTTTATCCTTCAAATTAGTTTTGTTGTCAAGGTTTGGTTTTTTTAAAATCTTCTTTAGATTTTGTTAGCTTTAAGTAGCAGAAATGTTACCTTTAAAACACTTTAAAGTGGTTTATAAATGATGACCCTCTTTGTATTAAAGGCAGAAAAACCTTGCTGAGTAAGCACTATAAATACAGGCTAATTAAGTGTGGATGAAACCCTCCATAACACTCCAACTGTATCATTCCAGACAAGGAAGACCCGATGAACAAGTCGGAGGTGGTGGTGCGGTTCCCTTGCAGTGACAGGTTTAAGCCCTCTTACATTCACAGGTAACGTTCCGTGGGGTCAGCAGATGGGCAGTGCGGAGAGGGATGCTGTGCATGTGCCATGTAGCGCGCTCTGGTGGCAGAACAGCTGCTCTGAGCAGCGAGTGTGAACTCAAGAGTCCTTTTTTATTTCAGCAAGCACACAGAGGTGGGGTACGTGGGTATGGCATCACTGTCATTGCCTGTTCTATGGAAGTGGTACGGAGGGCTTGTTCTTGTGTGTGATCAGCAACTAAAATTAAGTAATTTACCAAAATCAGGGTGTTTCTATTCCTGTTATTTTAAGTAATGATCTGCATGCTGTGTTCAGTGCGTAAGATGAACTTCTATATGGGTTTTGTCCAAACTAACTAAAATGAGCTTGATGTGCTCCCCATACATTTCCAGCTTCGGGCTGACCTCGAACTACATAGTGTTTGTTGAAACACCAGTGAAAATCAACCTCCTCAAGTTCCTCTCCTCCTGGAGCCTTTGGGGAACAAACTACATGGACTGCTTTGAGTCCAATGAAATCATGGGGGTAAGCAGTGGACTATACCAAACTGGGCTGTACTGGGCAGCTGGTCCTGGTCTATGAGGGCCATCATACCAGTTTCACCTTAATTTCTCTGAGCCTACACCAAGCAGCTGCTTGCTTTTCAGGTCTGGCTTCATGTGGCTGAGAAAAAGAAAGGTAGGCTCCTCAACATCAAATACCGCACCTCAGCCTTCAACCTTTTCCATCACATTAACACCTACGAAGATAATGGATTTCTGATTGTCAACCTCTGCACTTGGAAGGGGTGAGTCTTGGCGGTGCTGAGCTTGGAGGCAGATGAGGTCCCTATGGCATCGTGACTACAGACCTGTCAGCCTGACCTCAGTTCCAGGTAAAATTATGAAACGAGTAATCCTGGGTGCAATCATGTGGCACCTGCAGAATGAGTGAGAGATCAGGCCCAGCCAGCATGGATTTAGGAGGGGCAGGTCCTGCCTGATCAACCTGATCTCCTTTTACGACCGTGTAACTCGCCTGGTAGATGAGAGGAAGGCCGTGGATGTGGTGTTCCTGGACTTCAGCAAGGCCTTTGACACTGTCTCCCACAGCAGACTCCTGGAGAAGCTGGCAGCCCGTGGCTTGGATGGGAATGTTCTGTGCTGGATTAGGAATTGGTTGGATGGCCAAGCTCAAAGAGTGGTAGTGAATGGTGTCTCATCCAGTTGGCGGCCGGTCACTAGTGGTGTCCCCCAGGGATCGGTGTTGGGCCCGGTCCTGTTTAATATCTTCATTGATTATCTGGATGAGGGGATTGAGTCCTTCATCAGCAAGTTCACAGATGACACCAAGCTGGGAGGAAGTGTCGATCTGCTAGAAGGTAGGAGGGCCCTACAGAGGGACCTTGACAGGCTGGAGAGATGGGCTGACTTCAATAGCATGAGTTTTAACAAGTCCAAATGCCGGGTTCTACACTTCGGACACAACCACCCCATGCAGAGCTACAGGCTGGGGACAGAGTGGCTGGAGAGCAGTCAGGCGGAAAGGGACTTGGGAGTGCTGGTGGACAGGAAACTCAACACGAGCCAGCAGTGTGCCCAAGTGGCAAAGAAGGCCAATGGTATCCTGGCCTGCATCAGGAATAGTGTGGCCAGCAGGACTAGAGAGGTTATCATTCCCTTTGTCTTAGTTTAGATGAAAACTAAGATATGTTATCAGATATTAAAGATCTTTAATCAGGGAAAAAAAAATTTTGTATAGAAGAGATAACAGTTCTTAGCTACAAGTATATGTGTATACAAAACAGAATCAACACTAATCACAACTAAAACCTAAAAGTCTTAAGAAATAGATTGAGTCCTGTACCCAAAATCTTGCGATGCAGGTCTCTAAGAGCTGGCGAGCAGTCGCTGCCCTGCACGGGGAAGGCGCGGCCCCCCCGCAGCCGGGGAAGGGCGGGGGAGGGAGATGGAAACTTAGTGCGAGTTCTGCCGGAGTTGTGGAAGATTCAGATGACCCGTGATCTTTCCTTCAGAGATTGCAAAACGTATGCACTCAGGGACTGCCGCTGCCGTTGCCGCCGCTGCCATTGCCGCCACTGCCGTCCGAGAGGAAAACGGATGTCCAGGCACGACCTCTGTCCCGGTTTCCCCGGAAACGTCCTCCCCCCATCCCCCCTCGCATCTGCTGAAATTCCCTTTATTGGCAAAAGGAAGAAAAATTCCTCGGAAAAATCCCAAACCACAACACCTTATACTCGGCACTGGTCAGGCCGTAACTCGAGTACTGTGTCCAGTTCTGGGCCCCTCAGTTTAAGAAAGATGTTGAGATGCTGGAGTGTGTCCAGAGGAGAGCAATGAGGATGGTGAAGGGGCTGGAGCACAAGCCCTATGAAGAGCGACTGAGGGAGCTGGGGTTGTTTAGCCTGGAGAAGAGGAGGCTCACTGGAGACCTTATAGCTCTCTACAACTACCTAAAAGGAGGTTGTAGTCAGGCAGGGGTTGGTCTCTTCTCTCAGGTGACCGGTGACAGAACAAGAGGACACGGTCTCAAGCTTCGCCAGGGCAGGTTTAGGATTGACATTAGGAAGAAATTCTTCACTGAAAGGGTGATTGGCCATTGGAACGCGCTGCCCGGGGAGGTGGTGGAATCACCGTCCCTGGAGGTGTTTAAGGAGAGATTGGATGAGGCTCTTAGTGCCATGGCGTAGTTGACAAGTAGTAGTAGGTGTAGGTGTTGGGTCATAGGTTGGACTCGATGATCTCAAAGGTCTTTTCCAACCTTATGATACTGTGATACTGTGATACCCTGGCACGAGCTGGTGGGGACCAGCAGAGCCCCAGCACCAGACACATGATCCCTCCTCTGGCACATCCCTTCCCTGTTGGAATCTCTCATGGCACTTGCACCAGCTCCCTCCAACCCATCTAAATATTCACACATAGGCTATACAGTGTGGAAGTTACCCAGAGGTGCAGAGAACCCACTTGAATCTCATTTTCCAACGCCTTGTTAGCCTTTGTCTTTGATAAATGTTAGTCACTACCCAAGGGCTGATGCTGTTTTGGCTCCTGGGGCTTCAATGAACAGGATCTGGTTGAGGTTTGAATGCTGCCTTTCCTGTTAACACAGAGAAATGTGGCACCGAAATGGTGATGCCCAACCCTGTGTTGGCTGCGTAGCCAGGATGCCCTGAGCTGAGGGGGACTTGGCTGCTGCCGCAGGGCACTCAGGGTGAAAACCAGCAGTTGCTGGGTTTTCCTCACAGGGGAAGTGATGCGCACACACTGCTCACTTCTGCCGCAGAGCAGGACTGGGACTTGTTTCGCTCCACTGAGTTTTAAGAAAAAACAATAGCTGCATTTGAATGCCCTCACTTCCAAATGGCATCTTTGTTTCTGTCTGTGATCCTGGTTTTGTGCAGGTTCGAATTTGTTTACAATTACCTCTACTAGCCAACTTGCGAGCAAACTGGGATGAAGTGAAGCAACAAGCAGAGAAAGCCCTGCAGCCTGAGGCCCGCAGACACATGCTGCCCCTGAACATTGACAAGGTACCAGCTGCAGCGGGGCTGAGAGACACCAACACCTGCTCACAGCTGAGCATCGCTCATGCTCTGCCTCACCCCCTTTAATTAAAATTAAACATTTCAAGGGGCAGGGGGAACGTAAAATATGGGTCTTCAGAGAAACTTTTGATTTTCATGAGCTGACCAACATTATTTTATTTTATTTCATTTCCCATACGTTACTGTTTGAAGCAGAGACCGTGTGGCAGCAGTTGATCCTGGAGGGTGCTAGAATTGGAGAAGGGAGCAGCCGCAGCTTGAGCACATGTGATTAAATCCTCCAGCCTCAGCTCACTGTGTGAGATCCATTCAGCAGCCAGGCTGCAGCAAAGCTCGGTGGCTTGCAATTGCTGGAGTTTTGCCAGTGATCCCCCTCACTGTCATTAGCGGATGAGCCAAGGGGGGGATGCAGGTCAGCTGGGCTGCTGGTGGAGCAGCAAAGCTCACAGCCACCCCTGCTTCTGATAGCAATCAACCAAAATATGCAACTCCATTTGACAGGGCTTAATTAAAACCTCTGAATGTCTTAAGTAGGGGAAAAAAGTTGTGTGTGAGTTTGTGCAGAGGGAAGGCTGACGTACAGGCTTGTTTTAGCAGCAGCACTCTTGTTGCACTACTGCTAACTCAGAAAATGGAAGCAGCCACCACCCCCAGGCAATTCTGGAGCCTGATGGGCTCTGCCGCACATCCCTGTTCAATGCAGTTTGCAACAGATTTGGGTGAGCAGATGGAGAAACTTGTGTCTCCATTTCTCTTGGGTGTTTGTTTCTTTGTCCCAGGCTGACACAGGCAAGAATTTGGTCACCCTGCCTTACACAACATCCACGGCGACACTGCGCAGCAACGAGACCATCTGGCTAGAGCCAGAAGCAATCTTCTCAGGGCCGCGCCACGGTGAGACAATGACTCCAAAGCACAGCCAGTGGCAACATGAGCACCATCTCATGCCACAGCCCAATAATTCTCACACACATTTTTTTTATTGTTGTAGCCTTTGAATTTCCTCAGATCAACTACAAGAAATACTGTGGGAAACCTTACACATATACATATGGGCTGGGGCTGAACCACTTTGTTCCAGACAGGGTAACTATCAACGACCGGGTGAGGCACATCTTTTCAATGAGCTTTCAGTTCAGTTCAAGGACAAGAAAGAGTAATTCTGATATACGGGGGATTTGGGTTTTTTTCCACCTTTAGCTTTGCAAGCTGAATGTTAAAACAAAGGAGACCTGGGTATGGCAGGAGCCAGATTCGTACCCATCAGAGCCGATCTTCATTTCCCATCCAGATGCCCTGGAGGAAGATGATGGTAATCCCTGTTTTATTTCTGTCTCTCAATGGAATTGTGATTTGAAAAACTTGTATCAGAGCAGGGTGCACAGGCAGCTCCCAGATGAGATGTGCCTTGATCTAAGACTGCTGGAAAGTTTCTGAGGTGAACATAGGATAGTTAAGATATTATGAAAACAGAGGAGGAGAAAGACCTCTAGGTGCAGATGATCTGTTGGCCTCATTTCCTAGCTTTTTTTTCCATCAGGAATTGCAATATTTAAAGAATTCCAGGCAGCAGAACTTCGTTAAATGCAAACCTCTCTTAAACTAAGTGTTTTTTCAATTCCTACCCCACCCTCCTCATGCAGGAGGGGAGTGAGTTCAGGTTTTGTCACTCGAGGACACATAGTTGTACAGGCTCTGCACACACTCCTTTGCACATCCCCCGCCCCGTGTCTATTTTTGAAGGTGAACAGCAGCACTCGACCTGAAAAGGTGTCCGCTTATTCCCCAAACTCCTCCTCTCTGAACAGGATTACATGAGGTTAGAAGAACTACCGGCTCTGCTGATTTTAAGAGCAAACTCTTCCTCATTTATACAGAACCGAATTCCATATTCTCTGTTCCCAATTCAGGAAAGTGCTTGTGCAGGGGCTTAAGTCCCACTAAAATGAAAAGGGTTTAAACTAGTTCTTAAAAGCTTTCCTTAACTGAAGTAGACAACGTGCATTTTAGGAATATGTTTAAGCCTCACTTACTGGGAGTTAAACCCCTGCTTAACTCTCCACGAGAAGAGTTAACACCAGGCTCCCTCCTCGCATTTGTCATCTTCTCCAAGGCTGTGTCAGATGGTCTCACAGACTCTGGTGTATGGTCATTCCTGTGTTCTCCTGCTGCAGCTGACCCAGAGGGTACATAAATGAACAATCTAAGAGCGAAGACATCCCATCCATTCCACATAGGGCTGCTAGGATCCAGAAATGGGTATCTTGTCACATTAAACCTCAGGAGCAGGATTAGAAAGTAATTTATAAATTTATAATTATAAAGTAATTCATAACATTGAAAAAATTAAGGGACGACTTTGAAAGATATTCCAGTAAGCAAAGTTTGTCATCAGCCCCTGCGACAGCTTCTCACAGTTTCTTTTCAGAATAAAAACACTTTTCAGTTTTAAAAGAAACTCTATAGAAGTTACTGTGCTACCGCACCCCAGGCTGCCAAGAACCAGAACCAGTCTGAGAAAAACAACCTATCGCCTTCAGAATCGATGTTCATGCAATCATCATAGGATTGACTTTGTCCTGTGTGCGAGTGGCTGTTCTTCCCATGACCAGCCCATGGGAAAGGTGTAGGAAGCAGAGACAGGCTGATTGCTTTTCTCACCTACAGGGGTTGTGCTGAGCATCATCATCAGCCCAGGCACGGGGCCAAAGCCTGCCTACCTCCTGATCCTCAACGCCAAAGACATGAGCGAGGTTGCCAAGGCTGAAGTGGAGGTGAACATTCCTGTGACTTTCCATGGGCTCTTCAAAAGAGCGTGACTGCTGCCTGCAACACGTTGCATTACACTTCTTTCAGCTCCGAAGAGGTGCAGCCTCCATTTACAAGCACTCAAATGACCTGAATTCCTTCAAGATTACTTTTGTTTGTATGGCTACTTCATTACAATTGAGCATTTCAGCTCTGTTGATGATTCCTCAAAATACTTAACCAGGTATTTTCAAATGCCCCCTTTGGCATAATTTTCAGATGTACAGTTAAAAACCCTCAAGTTTATGTTGGGGGGAAGTTTTTTGCTCCTACAAAATTAAACTTTGATGCTGTGGCAGTGACAGATGCATGAAATGGCAGAGTGTAACTTGCACACATGGTAACAGTATGTAGAACAACCTCTATGTACTATTATGTACTTTGAGAAAAGGTAATTTTTAGCCTGTGCTGATTTAAATCCCCTCCTGGTCACCCCATTCTTATCCTTAAAGCAACTTGAGTGGAGCCTTTCCATAGCTGCTTTGAGAACTGGCAGCCCAGGGCTGCGTGGCAGGCAGCATTTTGTCTTTTACAAAGGCAGAAAACTGCACACACTAGCTTCTGTATTTTCTCTTTCCCATTTCCTTTGTCAAAGTGCAGTTTCTTGAGTTGTGGATTTCATGCTAAAACAGGAATATAAAAAAGAAAAATCAAGCCATGGTTACTGCTTGGGATGAATTTTCTCCCTTAGAGCGCTATAGACTCTCAGCTTCGTCCTTTCTTTTCACAAAATGAATTTTCAACTAATGTAGTAAGAGGCTACGATTCAAAATACAAACTTGTTGCTAATAGACTTAAACTCCAAGGTTCATGTTTATCTGTGATTGTTTAACATTTTTATTAATGGTATCAAAGAATTAGAAAGTCATTTACATTACAGATTTCTAGTACTCAGGCTAATTATTTGTGAACGGTTGCAGTCACATCCTAATGACGGGATACTGACACGGAGAGACAATCTGATACTTCTGCTGCTCTAAGCACTGTGCAATTACCTAATTAAAAAAAAGCAATAGAAGCAATAAGCCTCTGAAACAGAAAATGAGTAAACCTTACTAGCTCTGCATTCATTCAGTAACACATTTATTATTTCTTTTTGCGAACTAATGAACACTTAAGAAGAGCAGTTATTGGCTGCAGCATTAGAGGAAAGAGATGTCAGTGCCACATACTGGGGCAGGGGCAATGTGAAAGAAGTGTCCTCAGGATCCCAAAGTTTATGCCTTGTATACAAAGACCACTCAACTGTTTTGAAGTCACTGTGGTGACAAGAGAATTACTTATGGAACACTGAGAAGCTGTTTTACTGTAAAACTCTAATGCAAATACATTATATGATAATCCATATGCTCCTAAGATTCCCAATCGTATATCAAAAATTAGCAGAGCATCCTCCTCTTCCACATGCTTCTTTTTCTAGGAAGTCCTCTTAGTGTCTTGTGACAACAGGGACTGAAAATACAGAACTGGTTTTGGTCTTTAAAAACAATTCTCCTTATTCAACTGCTACCGGAGCATACACTGTCTTTTAAAAGCCTATTTTAAACAAGCACAATAAGGATCTGAATAAGCACATGCTGTCAGTTCAAAGCTAAACATAAATCCCATCTATTAGCACAAACTGGCATAAAGTGGCACCACAATATTGTAAAAACCAGCTAAGCACGCAAACACGAAATGGGGTGTGCTGGTGAAAGCTACCAGAGAGGAACAAGGATTCATTTCAACTATCAGGTATTTCCTTTAAATGTGCAACTCCTAGAGACACAGTCTCAGGCATCCGGTACTACAAGAAACTTCTCGGTGCTCTCCCATAAACTCCACAGAAAATATTTAACATCTACATAGCACCATAAATGTGTAATGGATTTAGCAGGATTAACTGATAGCAGGCTCTACTTGTGATCTTTAAATAAACAAACTTCAGAAGTGCAACGAACATTTTAAGTACTGCTAATAAATAATACAACAATGAAAACCAGAACAAAGGCAGTGGCTTGCAGAAAGTATCTAACAGAGTGGCTGTCTTGTCAACTTAAAAAAATAAATAAAAAGGCGAGGTGGGGAGGATATCCCAAATGTAAGCAGCAAATTACAAGTAGGAAGAGAAAGTAGCAAAAAGAAACATCCTAGGACAAAAAACAAATGGGAACAAACTGAACAGAGAAGAGCCTGAACTTAAGAGTGAAGCTACAGGTGACCATGCAAGACCAAAAAAGAAAGGATTTGGATACAGAATCAAGTGGTAAAGACAATTAAGAGGTTCAATGAGGAAATGCTGTAGTCAAGAAACCAGAAGGTAACCAGAATTCAACAGAATCTTTTTGGATAGACTAAGGGGGAAGAGAAAAGATGAGAACTGCAAAGCTCAATGCCACAGAAAATGGAGTGAGAAGTGGGAGAGTTGGCTCTGGAATCAGCATGCTCCCTGGCCTTCAGCGAGTCATTGGCTTGTGCATTTGCGACAAGATCCTTTTGAGCTCTGAGGATAAAATGTACTGTAAAGAACATCTAAGGAAAAAAACACTACCTTTCTAGTATTTTGAGGTAGAATTACACCATCATCCCAGAGTCTGGTAGAAGAGTAAAATGCACTGCTTTCTTCCTCTAGCGTGGAGAAGACAAAGTATTAACTAAAACGTAATAAACACAACAGGCCAGTAAAACAAAAAACACAGATGAAAAAGGCATATACTTCGATCTTGAGTGAATGTGCAGTGCTACTGTTAAAATTAATTCGGATCCAGCAAACACTACCAAGCAGATCTGATCACTCTGCAGTACAGACCATCCTCCACACTCAACACATCACCGTTGTTTAATGTACAGCAGAATATCTTGATTGGGGATTGTATGGTTTCAGGGCTGCTTGGTGGGGGGGGTTCTTTTTCAGTTTTTTAAATCAAACTTTTGTGCTTCATTCAGAAGATCCTAAGAGCAGACATGAAACTAAATGGGAATTTAAAATATTTTTCAGTAGATTCTTTATTTGTTTTGGATGCGTTGGTCTGTAAGATGAACAAAAGTAGGTAATTTAATTAATTAAATCCCAGTATAACCACAAGGATTTATATTTCATGTGCTTACTTTACTTTCAGATGTTTTAGCTCTGATTCATCTTCTGTACAGTCATTGTCCCCAGCTTGTGGGACTGCGGAGAGATGCCTTGAATCCACAAAAGCAACTCTTGCATGAGGCCATAGGAACAGAAAATTTGGATTGAACAATCTCCCGCGCTACAAAAAAAAAAAATAGTACAAACTCACAGAAATTAATCACAAAAATAAAGCTAAAGGATGACAAAATCATGTTCAAGGCAGAATGTAATACAGTCTCATTTGTAAAGCGCTAATGATACAGCTCTGGCACCACTACAGACATCCTGCAGTAGCAACCATCACAATCCCCACTGCCTTCAGTACTGGTATTTTATGATTTCATTTTTCCTCCAAGCACTCCCATGTGTGATTCTAAGCAAGCAAAGATCCCTATTGCTCTTACTGGCAGCTTGAACATCACGCACACATAGTAACACAACTAAAAGAGACGCGCTCCTCGGTCCCTGAAAGTGAACAGCACGTGCTGAGAAAGAGGCAGGACTGGCTCCCGAGTAGGGATGTTTTTGGATAACCTGTTTTTTCAGACCTGCCTTGTCTTAGTTTGGATGAAAAAGAAAACAACCAAACCAACCAAAGTATGCTCAGTGATTTTAATCAGAGATTGTGAGATTGTGCAGAACAGATAACAGTTCTTTGCTCTAAGTGTATGTGTGCACAGAACAGAACCAAGTCAACAACAAGTGCGATTAAGTTGTTAATATGGATCGAGTCTCGTACCCGAGCTCTGATGGTGCCGTCACTTTAAGCTGCAGCTCCGCTCTGGGCAGCCCTGGCGTGGGGCGCGCAGCTTCTCCCAGGCCGCAGCTCCGCTCCGGGCAGCCTCCTCCTCAGCGCCGATCCAGATGGTTATCAGTCACACTCGCACTCACACACACACACAGAGGAAAGCAAATAAAGATGGAGAGATAGAGAATACAGCAACGCAAGCAGAGGTAGCAAAGCGCGACTATTCTCTAGGCAGCAAGATGGAGAAAGAGGCGGAGACCAGGCAGTAGCCAGTGAAAGGAAATGTCCGGGCAAACGGGACACAACCTCTGCCCCGGTCTCCCCGGAAATGGCCCCTGCCCCCCCCACTGCCAGCAAAGGAAGAAAAAATTCTCTGAAAGAGGAGGGAAAAAAAACCCCAAACCAAACCAAACTGAAACTATAACATTATCCACCCCGAATTTTTCTTCCATGCCCACACCTCATATCAAACTTAAACTTAACTCATCCAAAGATAAGGTCCCCTTTGAGGTATACATCGTGTTTGTCCATCCTCTTGCATTACCCACCAGGTACAACTAGATCCTTGAGCAAACACAATCCCACGAATGGGTTTGCCTTTGCTCGAGACAGGCTTAACCCAGACGGCTTTTCCTAACATACCTCTCAGGTGGATCACAGGGACCTTATCTCCATCTACAGTGTGAAGTGATTCTGATTGGGCAGGGCCGGCTCGATTGACAGAGCCTCTAGTATTGACCAGCCATGTAGCTTTTGCTAGATGCTGATCCCAGTGTTTAAAAGTCCCTCCACCTAACGCCCTCAAAGTGGTTTTTAACAATCCATTGCACCGTTCAACCTTCCCGGCAGCTGGTGCGTGGTAGGGGATATGGTACACCCACTCAATGCCGTGCTCTCTTACCCAGGTGGTAACTAAACTGTTCTTGAAATGAGTCCCATTATCTGATTCTATCCGTTCTGGAGTGCCATGTCGCCACAAGACTTGCTTTTCCAGGCCTAGGATGGTGTTCCGAGCAGTGGCGTGAGGCACTGGGTATGTCTCCAGCCATCTGATAGTTGCTTCCACCATGGTGAGCACATAGCGCTTACCTTGGCGGGTCTGCGGAAGGGTGATATAATCAACCTGCCAGGCCTCTCCATATTTATACTTATCCCAGCGTCCACCATACCATAAGGGTTTCACTCTCTTAGCCTGTTTGATGGCAGCACATGTCTCACAGTCATGGATAACCTGGGAGATAATGTCCATGGTTAAATCCACCCCTCGGTCTCGTGCCCATCTATAGGTGGCATCTCTGCCCTGATGGCCTGAGGCATCATGGGCCCATCGAGCCAGGAACAACTCTCCTTTATGCTGCCAATCCAGATCTACCTGTGACACTTTGACTTGTGCAGCTCGGTCTGCCTGTTTGTTGTTGCGATGTTCATCGTTGGCTCAATTTTTGGGCACATGTACATCCACATGGCGGACTCTCACAATCAACTTGTCAACTCGGGCAGCGATATCTTGCCATATATCTGCAGCCCAGATGGGTTTCCCTCTGCGTTCCCAGTTGGCTTTCTTCCATCGATCTAACCATCCCCCACAGTGCATTGGCCACCATCCATGAATCAGTATAAAGGTAAAGTCTTGGCCACTTCTCTCGTTCGGCAATGTTCAGAGCCAATTGGACAGCTTTAAGCTCCGCAAATTGACTTGACCCTCCTTCACCCTCAATAGCTTCCACAACTTGTCGCGTGGGACTCCACACGGTCGCTTTCCATTTCCGATTTGTCCCCACGATACGACAGGAACCATCAGTGAAAAGCGCATAGCGTATTTCTTCTTTTGGCAATTGACTGTATGGTACAGCTTCCTCTGCCCGTGTTACCTGTTCTTCTTCCCCTGCTAAACCAAAGTTCTCACCTTCAGGCCAGTTTGTAATAATCTCCAGGATCCCAGGGCGATTTAGTTTTCCCATACGGGCACGTTGTGTGATCAAAGCAGCCCATTTGCTCCAGGTAGCATCAGTGGCATGATGTGTGGGGGCAGCCCGTCCACTGAACATCCACCTTAGCACTGGTAACCGGGGTGCCAGGAGGAGCTGAGCGTCTGTCCCTATTACCTCTGAGGCAGCTTGAATTCCCTCATAAGCAGCTAGGATCTCTTTCTCAATCGGGGTGTATTTGGCTTCAGGTCCTCTGTAGCCTCGACTCCAGAATCCTAGCGGTCGACCTCGAGTTTCATCAGGCATTTTCTGCCAAAGGCTCCATGAAAGACCATTATTCCCAGATGCGGAGTAGAGCACGTTCTTCACATCTGGTCCTGACCTGACTGGTCCAAGGGCTACAGCATGAGCAATCTCCCTCTTAATTTGCTCAAAAGCTTGCTTTTGTTCAGGGCCCCAGTGGAAATCGTTCTTCTTACGGGTTACCAAGTAGAGAGGGCTTACGATCTGACTATATTCTGGGATATGCATCCTCCAGAAACCTATGGCACCCAGAAAGGCTTGCGTTTCCTTCTTGCTGGTCAGTGGAGACATTGCTGTAATCTTATCAATAACTTCTGTTGGAATTTGGCGACGTCCATCCTTCCACTTCACCCCCAGGAACTGGATTTCCTGGGCAGGCCCCTAAACTTTACTCCGTTTGATAGCAAAACCAGCTCCCAGAAGAATCTGAATGATTTTCTTCCCTTTCTCAAAAACCTCTCCTGCTGTGTCCCCCCACACGATGATGTCATCAATATATTGCAGATGTTCTGGAGCCTCACCTTTCTCTAGTGCTTCATGAATCAGTCCATGACAGATGGTAGGACTATGTTTCCACCCCTGGGGCAATCGGTTCCAGGTGTATTGCACGCCCCTCCAAGTGAAAGCGAACTGTGGCCTGCACTCTGCAGCTATGGGAATGGAGAAGAACGCATTAGCAATGTCAATCGTGGCGTACCACTTCGCTGCCTTGGATTCCAGTTCATATTGGAGTTCCAACATGTCTGGCACGGCGGCATTCAATGGTGGAGTAACCTCATTCAAGCCACGATAGTCCACAGTTAATCTCCATTCTCCATCAGACTTACGCACAGGCCAAATGGGGCTGTTGAAGGGTGAGTGAGTCTTACTGATCACCCCTTGGCTCTCCAGTTCTCTGATCATCTTATAGATGGGAATTACAGAGTCACGGTTTGTCCGATATTGTCGTCGACGCACTGTTGTGGTGGCAGTTGGCACTTGTTGTTCTTCAACTTTCAACAATCCGACAGCAGAGGGACTCTCTGAGAGACCTGGCAATAACTTTAACTGTTCAATCTCTTCTGTTTCTACAGCGGCTATTCCAAAAGCCCACCTATGTCCCTTCGGATCCTTGAAATATCCATTCCTAAGGTAATCAATCCCCAGGATACATGGGGCAGTCGGACCAGTTAAAATAGGGTGTTTTTGCCAATCTCTACCAGTTAGACTTACTTCAGCTTCTAACATAGTCAGTTCTTGAGACCCTCCTGTCACATCAGAAATAGCAATTGTTTCTGAGCCTACATGTCCTGATGGTATTAACGTACACTGAGCACCCGTATCCACCAGAGCCTTGTATTTCTGTGGGTCTGATGTGCCAGGCCACCGGATCCACACAGTCCAATAGACACGATTATCCCATGCCTCTACCTGGCTAGAGGCAGGGCCCCTCTAACACTGGTTTTCATTATAACAATCACAGCTCTTTCCTGATGGATGCATTCTAGAGGTTTCCTCTAATGGGTCAGATCCTTGGGGAACTGGCACCGCACTTACTTTTGCTGATTTTCTTCTCTCTTTGTCCTTCAATTCCTGTACCCGGGCTGCCAAGGCATAGGTAGGTTTCCTGTCCCATTGTTCCATATCCTCTCCATGGTCGACCAGAAAATACCACAAATCGGTTCTCGAAGCCTGTCCTCTTGTTCTAGCTGGGAGGCGTCTGACTGTGGCTCCAGAAGTCCCAATTCGTACTGGTGCCACTTGAAGACTTTGAATACTGTCCTTGATCTCTTCCTTAAGTTTTCTAATCTCCTCCTTTTGCTCATCTCTAAAATTCTTCTGTTCTTTGTTGATGTTCTGAACTAGTGTCTCCACTGCAGCGATACAGCCCTCACTGGACCTTGGATTGTTTTCTCATATGTTCTGAGTTTATTCACTGCAACGCCCACTATATCTTGGTCCTCTGCCGAGTGTAGGTACGCCAAGTGATGGGAGTATATACTTGGTGCCCGGTATGACAGGTTCCACCACATCTCCGGTGTATACCTAACCTTATCTGGATCATTGAGGGGTTCCCCTTCCCTTCCATAAAGTATTTCTAGTAGTGCCATCTCCCTTAAGCGCAGAATTCCTTCTTCCATAGTCCTCCAAGATGACTTCAAATGATGTGCCTGCAAGATATCCTTGTAGGCAAACCTTTCTTTTACACTGGCTAAAAGTCTTGTCCAGAGTGAAAGGGGTCTTGGTTCCCTCACAAATGCCTGTTCGATACCTGCATCTCGAGCCAGAGCCTTTAAATACCTGGCTTCATGACCATCGACTTGTAAGCTTTCTCCCAGAAGGTCCCAAATTCGGATCATCCAAGTCAGAATAGGCTCATCCGGTTTTCAAGTAACGTCCTTCCGCAAGCTGCGAAGGTTGTCATATGTGAGGGACTCAGTGACAATCTCTGGTTCTGGGTCTGCAGTCTGTGAAGTACCCGCTTCCCCATCCTCATCCACCAGACGAGCCGACTTGGTCTTATATTTCCTTTTCTGAATAGGGGCAACTTTCAGCTCTGATTGTTCTTTAGGTTTAGCTACGTCTGGAGCTATGATGGTATCACACATTTTGCTCTCTCCTTTACTAATTTCCTGCGGATGCTTCTGGGTGCATTCCCTACCAACCTTGTCCCTAGCTTCATGCATAAGATGGACACTAATGAAACCAACTTGCAAACAAATAACTAAAAGTAGGATATAGAGCAGGATATCCTTGATGTCTAGCAAGAGGTAAAGTTTCTCAAAGGCTGTTGTAGCGAACCTGAGAGATGACTGAATGAAAATTTGAGATGAGACACTCTCCTGTGTCCTTCCCTGAGGATAAGTATCATTATTATTAACCCCCCAGACATAACAACTTAGGCTGGTACAGAAGTACAACCTTGAAAACATATTCCAGATAATACCAACAGGCACTGAATCCATGACACTATAAACCCAAAACAAGAATTCAATAATAATTACAGCCGTCTGAGTCTTACTGGCTGAGGCACTGAGATGAATTAAACCTGCAAGACCTTTTGGCATAGTTCTATACCAACAGAAAGCAAAAATATAATACAGAATGGTCTGTATTGACCCCAAACTCACAACACACATCATGATGCTAAGAACTGTTATCTTCTTCCCTGTACGGGCCACCAAAAACAATGTCTTAGTTTGGATGAAAAAGAAAACAACCAAACCAACCAAAGTATGCTCAGTGATTTTAATCAGAGATTGTGAGATTGTGCAGAACAGATAACAGTTCTTTGCTATAAGTGTATGTGTGCACAGAACAGAACCAAGTCAACAACAAGTGCGATTAAGTTGTTAATATGGATCGAGTCCCGTACCCGAGCTCTGATGGTGCCGTCACTTTAAGCTGCAGCTCCGCTCCGGGCAGCCCTGGCGTGGGGCGCGCAGCTTCTCCCAGGCCGCAGCTCCGCTCCGGGCAGCCTCCTCCTCAGCGCCGATCCAGATGGTTATCGGTCACACTCGCACTCACACACACACAGAGGAAAGCAAATAAAGATAGAGAGATAGAGAATACAGCAACGCAAGCAGAGGTAGCAAAGCGCGACTATTCTCTAGGCAGCAAGATGGAGAAAGAGGCGGAGACCGGGAAGTAGCCAGTGAAAGGAAATGTCCGGGCAAACGGGACACAACCTCTGCCCCGGTCTCCCCGGAAATGGCCCCTGCCCCCCCCACTGCCAGCAAAGGAAGAAAAAATTCTCTGAAAGAGGAGGGAAAAAAAAACCCAAACCAAACCAAGCTGAAACTATAACAGGTTCTTAAATGCAGAACAAATTTTCTGTGATCACATCTTGTGATGCATTTCTTACTTTAAAAGTAGGTACAAGTATGAATTGAGCTAAATGTCTGTAACAACAGTTGACTGTTTTAAATATTAAGTGCTGTGAAATCTTGTTAAAGTGTAAAAAGTCTGTTACCACACCCACTACATTTATGCTACCCATACCATAACATAACTCTCGCTCCTGTAACAGCCACCAATTACAATGGTGATTTTGGGAACAGCAGCACAAGCAACAGCAGTCATCATTGAGGCCTGGGCTTTTAATCGGTTGGAGTGAGCCTCTGCCTGAAATGAAAATAAATGTTTTAGATCATAGAATCACAAAGATTGGAAAAGACCTCTAAGATCATCCAGTCCAATCATCAGCCCAAGACCACTGTGCCTACTAAACCATGTCCCAAAGTGCCATGTCTACACATTTTTTGAACCTCTCCAGGAATGGAGACTCCACCACCTCCCTGGGCAGCCTGTTCAAATGCTTTGCCCACTCTTTCAGTAAAGAAATTTTTCTTGATATCCAGTCTGAACCTTCCCTGGTGCAACGTGAGGCAATTTCCTCTCGTCCTACTGCTTGTTACTTGGAAGATACCAACACCCACCTCACTGCAGCCTCCTTCCAGGGAGTTGTACAGGGCAATGAGGTCTCCCCTCAGCCTCCTTTTCTTCAGACTAAACAGTCCCAGTTTCCTCAGCTGCTCCCCACAACCCTGCGCTCCGGACCCTTCCCCAGCTTTGTTGCCCTTCTCTGGACAGACTCCAGCCCCTCAAAGTCTTTCTTGTAGTGAGGGGCCCAAATCCTTTAAGTCTTTCTTCTAGATTCCCTCCACTCCTACCAAACTTGCATTTCTAAGACATTTCTTACTTGACAATTCTGTATGATCATTTCTTCTACAACAGCAAGGCAGCATCATTAGCTACTACAGCCAGTTATGCACTTCTTTTACAATGTAAATCAGCAAAACAATCATAGAATCACTAGGTTGGAAGAGACCTCTGAGATCACCAAGTCCAACCGTGCCTGTCTCCTTACTAAACCAGGTCCCTAAGAAAATCATCCACCTGTTTTTTAAACACCTCCAGGGATGGTGACTCCACCACCTCCCTGGGCAGCCTGTTCCAATCCCTGACCACTCTCTCAGTACAGAAATTCTTCCTAATGTCCAATCTAAACCTCCCCTGGCGCAACTTGTGGACATTTCCTCTTGTACTATCACTTGTCACGTGAGAAGAGACCAGCTCCCACCCTGTCACAACCTCCTTTCAGGTGGTTATAGACAGTGATGAGGTCTCCTCTCAGCCTCCTCTTCTCCAAGCTAAACAACCCTAATTCCCTCAGTCTCTCCTCATAGGGCTTATTCTCCAGCCCCCTCACCAGCCTCGTTGCCCTTCTCTGGACCTGCTCCAGCACCTCGATGTCCTTCCTGTAGTGAGGGACCCAAAACTGAACATAGTACTCAAGGTGCGGCCTCACCAGTGCTGAGTACAGGGGCACAATCACCTCCCTGCTCCTGCTGGTCACACTGTTTCTGATACAGGCCAAGATGCCATTGGCCCTCTTGGCCACCTGGGCACACTGCTGGCTCACGTTCAGCCGGTTGTCAACCAACACCTCCAGGTCCTTCTCTGCCAGGCAGCTCTCCAGCCACTCTTCCCCAAGCCTGTAATGCTGCATGGGGTTGTTGTGACCCAAATGGAGGACTCTGCACTTGGCCTTGTTGAACCTCATCCTGTTGGTCTCAGCCCATCGATCCAGCCTGTCCAGATCTCTCTGCAGAGCCTCCCTTCCTTCAAGCAGATCCACACTTGCACCCAGTTTGGTGTCATCTGCAAACTTGCTAAGGGTGCACTCAATGATTTCATCGAGATCATTGATGAAGATGTTAAACAGGACTGGACCCAGCATTGAACCCTGGGGAACACCACTCGTGACCGGTTTCCAACTGAATTTACTTCCATTTACCACAACCCTTTGGGCATGGCCATCCAGCCAGTTTTTAACCCAGCAGAGGATGTGCCTGTCCACACAGATGGCAGCCAGTTTCTCCAGCAGGATACTGTGAGAAACGGTGTCAAAGGCTTTACTGAAGTCCAGGTACACCACATCCACAGCCTTTCCCTCGTCCATTAAACGGGTCACCTTGTCATAGAAGGAGATCAAGTTGGTCTGGCAGGACCTGCCTTTGGTGAACCCAATTACAATCAGTGTGCAAAAACCTACAATACAGTGCAACCCAGCTCTCCTAGACATTAGCAAAGCTCAGATACCACAGAATTATGGCAGGCTTTGCCTTAAGTGCTGGTGACAGTTGGGAGGAACAGGGCTATGGAAACAGTCTCTGCTCAGAGAATCTAATGTAGGTTTTAGTGTGAGGCCCAGGAAAAAAACAAGACTGTACTTTAATGTCTTCGCTTTTCTCAAAGAAAAATAGCTATTTTTCTGTGGAGCAGAATGGTATCGGAAGAATCGATAGGCTGTATTTCAATGCCAGCTGGACAGTACCATTTTAGATAAACATAGAGGCCTGCTTAAAATTAGAATAAAGTGAGAACACTGATGGAAAGATTTAAGAAGAAAGTAATGATGAAGCTTCTTGGTTTAAATCACCGAGTGGTTTTAAAAAAATTTTTCCTAACAGCAGTTTTCAAAACATAATCTTAAACAAAACAAGAACTAGGAATTGCTTGAATTAAGCATAGTAGAATAAAATTGCCATACCTGTGAGATGCTTGTTGGCTCTGCTGTATGCAGAGCTGTATTTTGGAAAAAGAGAATGGGAATGCTCTGCTGACTGCCAAGCTGTACGAAATGGCTGCCCTTGAGAGAAGCATCATGAGATAGCTACCCATTGTTGGCCACTATCCCCACTAAGTGCCGGCAAAAGAGACACTTTTGAACCTCAGAAATCCTAAAACAAGAACTCATAATGTTCTGAAGGAAGGAAACATAAATATCCGCACACACAGAGATCTGCGCTTTTACAGCAATTCAGAATGTAGAAGGATGCACTTAATTCATGGATCCTCACACACCTAATGAACAAGAAGTCTTGCAGCACTCCTGATAAGTTAAGCATGGAAGCATTAACATGGATTAATTAATATCCAGATGGCAGGTACAATTTTAGATGACCAGTCAGAGTTTATACTGCAAGACAACGTGCATGATGCCAGAACTCTGGGCTCTCTCTGATTCCTGTAACATACAACCTAACAGACAATCTGAATATTTTCAGCCTAAAGAGGTTATAAACATATATTTTACTACTTTTTCTTTTCTAACACAATTTCACTGGAATGCTGTATGCTTCAAGAATGCATTAATAATAAAATCTGATCTGAATTATGCAAGGTTTTATTGTACGGGTATTCCATCACATGGAAAAAGGGATGATAGCTTCCAACTCAGTTTGGGGAGGAATGCTTTTTTAAGATTCTGTTTCTTATTTCTTAAGGAATCTGCTAAAACTTCAATAACTCAACTGTCTGGCTAGTAATTTTTGTAAACAAACAATCATTTCACAGTGTCATGAAAGCCACACATTTGTAATGACTCTCTGCTTGCTATTGGCCTGAGACATGTTGAATTCAGAGCTCAGAAACAGAAGATCAGGCTTTCCAGAAGTATTTTATTAACAATTCTTGTCTGATTCAGAATTTCATGAATGCTATAAAACCTGATGATGGTATGAAAGCTACTTATACAAATACGTCCATACATTTTGAGAGTGAAATCTTATAGCCTTACCCTTCCACGTGGCCAAGTCCTGTTACTAATGTTGTTCCATAATTAGCCTTGAATTCCTGCAATCTGCTTCCATCCACTAGACAGCTCAGAATCTTCAAAGAAATACAGTCTTTACTACAGACATTTAAGTGAAAATAGGATAGGTCTGCCAAAAGACATGCTCTGTTCAAGTAGTAGGGAGACCTATGTTATGCTAGAAGTCAACCTAGCAGAGCATAGCAGGCCCTTTCATGTCTTACACTCCGCTAAATACTCAATATGCACAAAATATCACACCTGTGTTTACATTTGATTACCAACTGTGTATTTCGAGTCAAAATTCAATTCCAAAATTATTTCAGTGTTACAGAGCACAGTTGTTCGTGTACATAAAAATGCTAACAAAAAGCCAATGTGTAGTGATAAGTTTGTGTGCATAGGAAACACTCACTTGCATATAGCTCAGGATTTCTTCAAACACAGTTTAAACACTCCCTTCAAAGCTACGCTGCTTTCTATAGTCAATCCTCTTAACAGTAGGAATTTACTCCAGGAAAAGATAATGGATCCACATTCTTGGAGACTAAATCTTGTCATAGTCGAGACGGACAAAGAACAACAACGATTCTTATTTTTCAGTTCAAAAATAAGCAGCATCTTTATTGAAAATGATGGCTTCCCTTTTATATGCTCTACATAATATAAACAGGCATGTTATTGGCTAATATTCAACTCCGTTTGCTTAACAGTCTTCTGTGCCAACTTCCTCTCCCATGCTCTCCCTGTTCCTCAAGCCTGCACCCCTACAAGCCTCCCTTTCTTCTTTCTCATGGTCGTCTTCTCACGGGAATACTTTGATATCACCAAGGTCAAAGCTAACCATCTCCTTTTCAGGATCCACAGCCTGCTGTGATCCCCCACAATTCCCCCTTTTTGTATTTGTGCTACAAAAACTGCCCCAACCATTCGCTGCAGGGTCCTCTGCAGCAAAGAGATGAGACATGACAATATCAGCAGCACAACCACAATAATTATCAACACAAACAAACCCATCTTTACAGTAGATAACAACCAACCAAAAGGATCCCAATTCTGAAAGAATCTGTTCAATCAATTCCAACTGTCATTCATTTGTAACTTCTTAACTCCTTCCTTCAATAAATGGATGCTATTCTGTATTGACTCAGAGTGATCAGACAAATTCATGCAACACATCCCGTCAAAGTCTTCACATCCATGCCCTTGTGCTAACAAATAAAATCAATAACAGCTAGATTCTACAATGTTGTATGCCTAACACTATCCACATCAATTAATAAACCTCTTAAAGCCATTGAAGTGGCATTGGTCTGCTTACTCAACCAGCACCCTAAATTCATTAGTTCTCTTTAGGGCTGTTGCAACAGCAGCCCCAGGCATAAAGGGGGGGCCAGTACGATTTCTGCCAGTGATTGTCAGATTTGGTGTCAATAAAGTAAGCTGACGAAGGCTAACAACATTACTTATGGTGCTATTAATCATTCTCTGTATACATTGTATTATGCACAGCATACATATCAAAACATATATAAAAACTAATAAATCCCCAAAAAAGCATTTCACCCAAGATTCTAAACTATCTTCCAAGAATATTCCATCCATTATAACACATGTGCTGCTCGCTTGCTTCTATGATGGTGATGACAGGTGAAGTTAGACTTGGTGTTAGTATTAGTGTTAGTAAGGTTAGTGGGGCCTAAACTGCAGGGCTCTTTCCTTATATTGAATGGAATATTCTCCTCATGCTTTGCCCCCACAAATGAAAAAGGGAATACCCCCGACAGCAGAGCCAATGGTGCATTGTTTGATTTTGATATGTTTGCTGTTGTACTATTGGACCACTTATTATTATTTTTATATATCCCCAAAGATGAACTTACATTTTACACAAAAGATTTTTCTGTCCCCCTATAACTAAACACTACACAATCATCCATTTCATTAATCCTAACAACAATATTATTAACATTGGAAGAAAACTTTCTGTAGCAGTGTCGGCACGAGCCATTGGTCTGCAGGCAGGTCAATCAGGCAGGTAGAAACAGGTTCTCCAGGGATGCTGTAGACAGACATGTCAAGTCCTGTCCTGTCATGTTGGCTAGGGTGATCCACACATTTGTTCTCTGCTGCAGCCAGGGCCCAAGTCAGGATGAGGATAGTACTGGCCATACATTGTGTTCTGGTACCCATTGAGGTCCACGATCTGTGGAAACACAAGCATACCCTCTTCCCCAGGTTAGCAAATCACAGGGAGCCGACCACTGACCTGTCTGTAAGTCTCACACTGTCACTTTCACCCCTGGACGTACTCTGTTTTGCGTCAAGAGGGACCCACAATGTTGTAAAATCGGGGGTTCCTGTAGATCATTGGTGATATGCAAGAAATTCAATACATAAGTGACCTTAATCAAACGTGCCTCTGGTGGTTCACCCACCATTCCCCCATTTTGTTTTTGTAAAAGCGCTTCAAGGTACCATGGGCACGTTCCACAATGTCCTGCACCGCAGGAGAGTGGGAAAATCCCGTGACATGTGTCACCCCCCATAGTTGTAAAAAGGATTTCACTCTACCAGAAACATGCCGAAACATTATCAGTCTTAATCTGCTGTGGAACCCCTGCAATAGAAAAGGCTCATTGCCAATGCCGAATAGCATCACATGCTGTTTTGCCTGTATGAGCAGTAGCAATAACAACTGAAGAAAAGGTATCAATAGACACATGTACATATTTTTGTCTACCAAAGTCAGGTATATGTGTGACATCAGTCTGCCAGATCTGAAGAGCTCAAAGTCCACGGGGGTTGGTACCATAAAAGTGTGGCACATGCTGGCCTTGGCAATCAGGACATGCAGCAACGATGGCACGAGGGTCCGTGTTGGATAAGTGAAACTGATGCTTCAAAGCTCGATACCCCAATGATAAAACTGATGAGATGCTATTGCTTGTTGCTTCACATTCAGGGTAGGTCCTAGGGCAACACCAGACACAAGTGCCCTAGCATTTCCTTCAACTATAAACCAAGGCAAGGTTGTATGACTTCTAAAATGCATTATATAATAAATATGGCATAGTTTCTGTATCTCTAACCATAAGTGTTTTAAGACACCAAACAAGTGTTCATTGGTAGTATGTTGTAATACGGCCTTATCCAGACGTCGCACCAACCCAGCTATATAAGCTGAGTCAGTCACTGTGTTTACAGGACAAAGAAAATGCTGAAATACCATTGACACTGCTCGAAGCTCCACAACTTGGGGAGATCCCTTTTGATATTCCATTTCAGTTTGCCATTGCTGTCCATCATGCCAAACAATAGCTCCTTTACCCGTCTTACCTGACCCGTCAGTAAATACTGTGGGACCCTGCACAGGGTTGGTCTGGGATAATTGTTTCTGGCCAAATTGAATCTGACTACCCATTTTAATTAGTGGATGAGAGGGCAAATGATATGTTATTTGACTCGTATTTCCATGAGTGCAGCTTGCAACGCAGTACTGTTAGCAAGACACCGCTCAAAATATTCAATCTGAATGGGCATCATCATAATTTCAGGGTCTCTTGCTATTAATTCAACACAGTGAGTTTTGGTTTTTGCAATAAACTGAGCTATAAGTTCAAACAAACCAGGAGCTGTTTTCTTAGATTTAAAAGGTAAAAAGGCCCATTCATTCCAAGACATGTAGCAGATCCTGCCAATTGATATTCCATTATGCTATCATGGCAAATGGTATCATATCATCTATTAAAATAAACACTTGTATTGCCACAGATAAATCAATCCTCCACACATGGTTTTTCATGAGTGCTTGTTCTACCTCTACTACCACTTGTTTTGCTTCCAGTGTTAAAGTACGTGGTGCATAAATGTCTGTATTTCCTTTTAAAGGTTGAAACAAAGGCTGCAACTTGGAAGATGGGATTCCAACTTAAGGTTGAATCCAATTTATTATTCATGCTAATTTCTGCACATCATTTAAAGTTGCAACTGAATGGGTTGTGGCAAAACTGTTTGATCCAAAACCTTCATACCCAGATAAAGCCATGGCTGCTGTCGTTGCACCTTTTCTGGGGCAATGACCAGTCCATGCTGTTGCAAAGACTTGCATGCTTTAGCTTCCATTTCATCTAAAATTTGCAGAGAAGGAGCAGCTATCAAAATGTCATCCATATAATGATAACAATATCCTGAAGGAAATTCAGCACCTACAGGAGTCGATGCTTTCGCCACAAACCACTGACAGATAGTTGGTGAATTTTTCATTCCTTGTGGCAATACCTTCCAGTGATACCTCTTTTCTGGTTCCACGTTGTTTACTGAGGGTACAGTAAAGGCAATTTTTTCCATATCTTTTTCTGCTAAAGGAATAGTAAAAAAAACCCCAGTCTTTTAAATCTATTACATCAATTTCCCATTGCATTCGAATCATGGTTGGTGATGGTAATCCAAGCTGTAATGCTCCCATGGTAGCCATTACATCATTGATCTTTCTCAAATCATGTAATAAACGCCATTTTCCAGACTTCTTTTTAATAACAAACACAGGTGTATTCCAAGGGCTATGAGAGGCTTCTATGTGTCCTGCAGCTAATTGCTCTATAAGCAAAGAATGCAGGGCAGCAAGCTTTTCTTGATTGAGGGGCCACTGGTCCACCCAGACTGCCTTTTCGGTTAACCATTTCAATGCCAGAGTTGGTCGTGACACACCCTGCAACACAATGACCCCTGTCAAAAATCCTTTGTAATTCACACCCCCCATTGGGTGAGACAATCCCTTCCCCATAAATTTAAAGGTGCTGCAGTCACATAAGGCCTAACAGTAGCCTTCTGTCCCTCAGGGTTAACAATGAGTGCAGGCTTTGCTGCCATAAGGGTATTGGCAATTCACCCAAGACCCACTACTCCTGAGGTGGTTGAAACCAAAGGCCATGATGCAGGCCACTCTTGTTGCGAGATAATAGTTACATCGGCTCCAGTGTCCAATAGCCCAGACAACTTTGTATGCATAGGAGAGGTGTTGTCCATTATAAGTGTACAAAGCATTTGTGGTCCCTTGTCCGACACACTCTGAGACCAGAAGACAAGTGGATTCCCTGTGGAGCCAAAGCCGCCATCACCTCAAACAACCAGTTCAGACCTAGAAACACAACTTATAAATGGCACAAGTTGAGCAATTCGTGTGCCTTGTTCAATAGTAACAGGTGGAGTTGTTGTAGAGACCATTGCACAAATTTGTCCTGTATAATCAGCATCAATTACTCCTACATGTACAGTTAGTCCTTGTAAAGTACTACTTGAGCATCCTATCAGTAAGGCGCTTAATCCTTTACCAATTGGACCCCATGATTTAAAAATTTTTGCAATGCTTTTGACACGTAGCCTGGACCATTATCAGTTTTTAGAGTTACAAAACCTCGCAACGGTGCAAATGCAGTTACTAAATGGCGTTGGATATCTCATGCTCTTTCCTGCTCTGCGCTAGAGCACAGATGCTGCTGTCCCAGTAACACCAGCGCCGCTCTCCATCAATCCTGTTAAAACACCCTTGGTGTGCAAATAGCTGTGAATCAATTCCCATTTCAAAGTGGGACGGTTGAACCCCTGGAGGAACAAGGTGAACTGTAGGGGTTAATAAGTCTGCTGTGACTGCGGCGGGCAGGACCGCTCCTGAGCTGTCCGTTGTTCCGGCGCGTGATTCCCTGGCTGGGGGGAGTGTGGAGTGGGCCGGAGGGGGGCGGGGGGAGGGGAGGGACAGCACTCGCTCCGGCGAGGGATCCCTTTGTTGCCCCCCCGGCTGCCCCCTCCAGGTCCGTTTGTTTCCCCCTCTCGGTGCTGCGAGGAGGATTCTGATCAAACGCTCCTTTCTGAGTCGATGTGAAAATGAGAACCGCCAAACAAGTGGATGCAGCAGTGTCTCTATCAGATGGTTCGTCACTGTCACGGCCATCCTCGCTTGCCATATTATCTGCTGCCCGCTCCGTGTGCACCAGTGGCGACTCCTCCTGATCAGGGGGCGGCGGCGCCGATGGTCCAACAGATTGGGCTCGCAAAGCTGCCGCTGCCCCCGTCGCTACCTTATGTTCAGTTCCTAAGTCCCATAAGGAATCAGTAACCAGTCTCCAAATAGTTAACAAACTGGTCATGGTAGCGGCCCCCTTTTGTTGCTGTCTCCGGAGCCGAATCACCATACACAACAGGAAAAGCCATAGGTCCCATGTCATTTGAGATCAAAATATCCTCAGTCGTTAAAGGCACATTAATATTTTCTGACAAGTCCCAATTCCCCAACTCCATTGCTTTAGCCTTGACTTGTTTCTAAAACTGAACTGGATTGCGTGGTTTTACTGTAAGGGAGGCAGGAGGCAAGTCCCATGCTTGTGGCAGTTTTTTCCTGCAACCGGGCCCTCCCAAGTTTTTAACTCTGGGGTCAGACTGCGTATACTCCAGAGAGTCTTCTGCCACAATATCACTTTCCTCAGAGTCACTATCCAGTAAAGGAGTACTTATAGATGGATTAGTTTGCACCTCAGCTGCAGCTGACTGCATGGGGGGGGGGGGGGGCGGGGGGCAGAAGGCTTAACAGAACTAAAAGGATTCCGCAGCATATCTCGAGGTAGTAAAAAAGACGGAACTACTGACCCAGTTGAAGGTACCTGATCTCGTGGAAGCACGTAAGACCGTGTAGAGGCTTGTACATGATTTTTAGAGAAGATTTCATCAGAATCATCACATGTAAACAAAGATTTTCTTGTTCTGTCCTTTTGCCTGGGCTGCACCACTTTAATTTTCTCCTTAGCCTCTTTAGATCCATGAGTGACATTATCAAACAGTTTATCTCCCAAGTCTTTCCAACTTGAAAGACTAAAGGTTGTTAACATATTAGTCTCAAAGCCTTGCTTCTTGCTCCAAAGCACAATTTTCCTGAGGGTTATTTCTGCTAAACTAACTCCTTTCTTCTCTGACACTAATTTCCACATAGAAAGTACAGTGTTCTCTTCCTTAGTGAGATTTACACCCATGTTCCCAGTAGCTCACCTTTTCAAGGTGTCTAACAATCCGGATCAATTCAGCAGCTCTCCCTGCCGCTTCTCAGCTATGCTGGGCTCTGTCTCCACGGCCTCTCCCCGGCCGTCTCAAAGTTCAGGAAATCGGGGTCACCATTTGTCGTAGTCGAGACGAACAAAGAACGACAATAATTCCTATTTTTCAGTTCAAAAGTAAGCAGCACCTTTATTGAAAATGATGGCTTCCCTTTTATATGCTCTACATAATATAAACAGGCATGTTATTGGCTAATATTCAACTCCGTTTGCTTAACAGTCTCCTGTGCCAACTTCCTCCCCCATGCTCTCCCTGTTCCTCAAGCCTGCACCCCTACAATCCTCCCTTTCTTTTTTCTCATGGTCGTCTTCTCACGGGAATACTTTGATATCACCAAGGTCAAAGCTAACCATCTCCTTTTCAGGATCCACAGCCCTCTGTGAGCCCCCACAAATCTCTTCTAGAACAACACAATGAAAACTATGTGGGCAGTTCTGCATGTCTCTGCTTGTGTTATTAGCTTCTGTGCCAGCTTCAAGCAAGTTCAATTTCAACTTCGTTGTCTTTACAGTCAGTACTTTCATGAGGTGTTTAAGTTACAGCACAGTGTCTTGACTATTTGGGGGTGGCAGGGGCTTGGGAAAACAGGATACTTAAAAGGGGTGCACTTTCTCAAGACATTACAGGACATACTGACATAACAGCATCTCAAACAGCATATGGAAACAGCTGGGGATCAGATGGCATAATCTGTAATTATCTCTAGCAGGTTTTCAGCTTTAATATTTTCTCTAATTCTACAGATCTGTTGCCATTCTGCTTTGTTGCAGTCTCAAGGAATTTTGGCAACTGATTAGGTAATAATATTGAATCACTCAGGTACTTCAAGATTCTCCAAGAGAGAACAACCTGTTAACCTGGAGCTGCTAACCAGAGCAGAGTGAAAGGACAAAGAAATGCAGTATCTGTCACCTTACCTATTTTACAGGAAGGGTATAGCTATAATCTCGTGGTGCCAGCCCCAAGAGCTCATCAGAACTATACAGAGGGCTGTCGTGCTCCGTGGCTTCCTCTGGCAGAGGAACATAATTTAATGTTGAGATAATATTTTGAATACATTCATAAGCTTCTTTTTCTGAAGATGCAAAATGATTACTACAGCCACTGACTCTAGGAGGGAAAGCAACATTAATTAGTACTGAATTAATGACACGTGAATTCTGATAGAAAAAACAAACTAAAGCAAAAACCTTAATCCATACTGCGACCCACCAAACTCCCTGAAAATATGGTGTGATTCTGTTCTTGTATGAATGAGTTGAAAGCAGTAAGTCAGTGGAATTTCTATGCAATCCAACCCCAAAACAAATTCACAGTAAGAAATTCTTCCCTATGACTTTTCTATCTACCTCTATTATAGAAACTATTGAATTTATTTTCATGATGATGCTGTTGCAAACAATATAATAAAGGGAAAAAAAATACCTTAAAATTATTTCAAAATATGCACTTCCAGCCTAGATACAAAGACAGGAACTTGTTACACATAACCCAGTTAGCTGAGTGTCACACTAGTATTTGTTTTCATGAGAAAGGTTCAGAATGTGGTTACCATATACACAGCACAAAATGCCAGGAACACAGAAGCAAAGCCACCTTTTTCCCATAGCTAGAAGGGAATAACTATTTTGACAACTGCAGAAATTCCTGACGTAGAAAAACAGCATTCAAGAAACTACCAGGTTTATTTCTTGTTTACTCATCTCCTGCTATGAAGCCCTCACTAATAGCAGAGGCAGGCAGGCTCTCCGTTTTTCTTCTTTGCTTCAGGTACTTTAACAAACATTCAGACTCTTCTCTGCCATGAGTTAGCCTAATGTCTTCATATGGAGACAAATGGAAAGAAGTCATACCACCTCTCTACTCATTAGTTTAGGGGAAAAAAAGCATTTCTTATGCATTTTCCCCATCATCACAGTATTTGAACACTTACATTTATTTTTTTTTTAATGTATGTACTCTGGTAAGGTTTACATTAGAAAAAAAAGTGATACTGTCCCTCTTCTATAGCTGGTCCCTCTGAGGCACAGAGCAATTGATTTGCCTGAAGTTCTTCAGAAAGTATGTGGAAAAATGGGGAACCCAAAGCAGATTTGTCCAGTCTCGCTTCACCCCATAACATCACTTAATTTTACTTCCATTTGACTGATTTAACAAAAAATCCATACCTGAGAAGGAAAGCAAACTGTAATAATTTGTTCCACATCTGGCCCTGATCCTGATCTCTGTACTTATGTGAGATTTCTATCAGAAAGCGTGTGTGTGTATAAATACACATGCACTGTGGAAGCGGAGAGTTCTCATGGGCAGCAGTAAAGCTCAAATTACAATGCCATGTTACTTTTTTAATTTCAAAGGGTTATATCTAGCCCCATGATACCCCCACATATATAACTGAGTGTCACCAGCCTTTATAATAATTCATGTATCATTCCTACTGGGTTTTTTTTTCACTGTGTGTTTTTCAGTCCTTGAGGACCCTATTGGATCCTGTCACTGACGCAGCTTCATTCACACTTTTTTTAAGATAAAATGACAGCTTCTTTAAAGCATGCCAAATTGTCTCCTACTTTTAAGACTTCTTTTACATACTCAGAGTGAAGTTTAGCTCCTCCTAGGTCCTCAGCAGAGGCATTTTCTCCTGTAGCAGCTTTCACCAGAGGCGGGCCAACGAGAAAGAGCGTACCAATTTTATCTACAATCACAGTTTCTTCTGCCATGGTTGGTATGTAGGCACCTCCAGCCACACAGGGGCCGCACACCACTGCCACCTGAAGAACACAGAAACAAAACAAAGCGAGATGTTGGAGAGGAGAACAGAAAGGCAAAACCATGACGTTCATTTCAGAAATGTTCAAGAGAATACATCGCAGCTTAGGGAACAACAAGTTGGAGATATAAATGCCAGCAGGAACAACAATGCTGGTTTTGAAAGTTCAATGTTTACTCTGAAATAACCTAGTGATTTGATGCTTGTCTATCATGATCAGTCGGTAAATGCTTAGAAGATCCTTAAGGCTGAAATATTCTATTACGTGAGATACTATTTGAATCTCCTTTCCCACAAACAGAAAAGGTGAGCTTTAGGATTTTTTTTTGCATGTTTGGGAGTTGTTACTAAAATTGTTGTTGTTGTTGCTAGAATTGCTAGTTGTTCCTAGAATCTGTATTAGAACAAAACTTTTTCCAGAACTCTATTATAAATACATACCCTACTCTTACTTGCCCTCCAAATGACACTGTACCTGAGGGATTCTCATGGCAGACATCGCTTGACTGTAGAAAACTCTGCCACCGTGTAACTTGTCAGGAAATAGATCCGACTGACGGCCTGGGGAAAAAGGCAAAGTGAGTTTCAGGATTAACTACAAAAGCCAACGCTTCCTCTTCACTTCATTCATTCACAAACACATTGTTACCAACTCTGGGAAAGTTACCACTAACAGTCACACCTGATGCTTTCATATATAGCATTCCCTACGGTATTTATTCCCCTCACACATTGTGCAACTCCACAAAAATACCCACGTTTCAAAAGCAGAATTAAGTTTCTTAATTCTTTGTGACCCAATTTATTCTACACAAATTGAGACTGTAAACAGGGAAAAGGGAAAGATCATGTTCACGCTTTATCTGTCAAATAGGTTCAGCAGTTTCTCTTTTTGCTTAGTTTTTGATACAAATCCTTAAGTCAAGTGAGAACCTTTTTTATGGGTTTGCTGTCAATCTGGAGAAGGAACTACTGTAGTTTCTGCTATAACATGACCTCTACAGAGTGCAAAGTAACTTATACAAATTCTCCTTTTACAGTAAGAATTTCAAAAAGTACGTTTTATAAGGCCATGAAGGTTGCTACATCACTATCACAAACATTACAATAAAATACAGAGTGATTTTATAGATTTTGAAGTTTAAAATAAAGATAGCAAATCATTTCAGCACATGAGGAACACCCACACTTGGTCAGCTCTTTGTCCCCCCACTGATAGTCAAGTTTCTAAACTTCGATTAGATGCTAGATACAAGATGAACCAAAGTGACCACCACTGTTACACACCTTCAGATAATCTCCTAGACTCTGATTTGTGAACAAAACTCGTAATGAAAGTCAGCCAGTCAAGACAACAAAACGTAAATCTGAGGTTTATTGCTAAAAATGAATATGATGAAGATAAACATAGGCATTTTCTCCTGTGAGGTGGTTTGGGTATTACCTGTAGTGGTAGGAATGCTCCTCTGCTGTCAACAAGGTATATAAATAACAACCTATTCTGCATGGCTACTTCTTGAGCTCTCAAATTTTTCTTCACTCCAGTTGGATACAGAGTTCCTCCTTTCACAGTTGTGTCGTTAGCCATGAAGACACACCAGATTCCACAGATTTTGTCAATTCCTGTAAGCAGTACCACAGATACTTACCAGGGCTTTCCAGAACACCATAGACACAGCAAGGGGGCCAAATTATAGCTAGGATATTCTTTCAATAATACTATATAAAGAAGTTGCAAATACCACACAGGGAAGAAATTCATAGCTCTTCTCTGGAATAACAAGTTGAAAGCCAATAATATATTTTAAAAATTCTAAATTACAGAAGACAGAACTTGAAAGCAAGTTACTTACTCCTTGTGACAATATAAGAGAAAAAATACACAGTTTGACTTCCAACTCTTGAAATAACAAAGGCAGCAATTAAAAATTACCTATTTAAAATGGAAAAATATAACAATCTGTGACAAAAGATAGCATTTCATACTCTGTTCTTCTAGTTACTTTTTAAATTGAAACCGCTCTTCAAAATGCAATGAGAAGACTTATTGATTTGAAAACTATTACAAAATAAATGTCATAGCTCCTGTGTCTCACAGAAACTCAGTCCCCTTTCATTTAACAGACAATGGCTTATTTGATACATCATCCTAAATTTTTTGAGACAAAATCAGTAACTGGTAAGTAGAATAAATTACTAAATCGAAAAAATAAAAGAACTTTTTTTCTTGAAAGGTTTCTCCCAGCTTTCCAGCAAAAATCACAAAAGAATAATTCAGAGGTGGCTGAACTCTTCCATGTTGGGAGCTGTTACTGGATAGAACTGATCCTCATTTTTCCTAAGAAAGTACATTCCTAAGATATTAAAATAGTCCATAAATGTTATTACATGCATCCTTTTTCCTTTCCCAGTGAGAACTAACTCCTTATCTTCACTGAGCAAGGCTAGTCCCTCCAGGGAGGTGAACAGCACATACAGAATACAACTAACACATGCTGCCTACCATCACTCATCATTGCGCCCAGTGTCTCTCAAATTATATTAAGGATCACATTGGTTCAATACTCTTCTTCCTTCTGGGCTTCGTCTCCAACATGGGCTGCTCAAAACAACACCCTCAATCCATACCCATCTTTAGATCGAACGGGATTCATATTCAAAGCTATGAGCAATGACACAAATGAAGTTCATCGATTTCCCACAACACCTCATCTTACATTTGCTAGCAATTATCAGTGAGGGACTCAGCAGCAGGGACATCACCATACGGCATATCGAGGCCTGCCAGTGTAGACAGCTCAAGAAAAGACTCATCATCAAGCAACAACTTCAGATGTTCACAAAAAGACAGCTTACTGTTTCTCTGAGTATGATGCAAGATGGCTTTTTCTCCCCATCCTTTACTGACAATCTCTAGCAATTCTGAATATCTGATTTAAAAAACAAAGTTTCAATTAATGAAACCCACCTTCACTTACAAGTTACCCTCTAGTAGATTGCATATAGTACTAGAATGTATTGCACAGTTTTCAGATAAACAGTATGAGAATGAAGATGAATTCACATTTTCGGATTATTGTTTCTTACAAAGCGTATTAAAAAGCCAAGGTATGTTATTTAAAGCAAGCATTTTAGTTTCATTATTCAAAAATTGTCTAATAAAGATAAAGAAAGAGTGAAATACTCTATCTGTGGATTATGTTCATAGCTAGTAGACATTATTAAACCCTGTTATTAAGACATTATCAACCTCCCCCAGGTGTTGCCCACATACACCCAACACACAGTATGTCACAATACACAATCTTACTCAATCTCTGCCAGCAACCCCATAAGCAGAGTACCGACAAGGGGCTATTTACCACGACCAAAGCTGGCTTTGAGAGATACTGCCCCACAACAACTTTAGCCTATGAACTTGCAGCTATTAATAAGACTATTATAACTTGCTAGTCCTGATTCAGCATGGACATTTACCTCCATGTTCTAACTACTCTAGGGAAAAATCCAGTCAAGGGCTTCCTCCCTCAGTTCCCCCCAACAAGTTTATCTGACAAAAATCAGTAACTGGTAAGCAGAATAAATTACTACATCTAGAAGCAATGCACACTCTACAGATATACTTTACAAGTAGCAAACACTGCAGTGTCACTACAATCATCAAGAGGGGAAGCAACTACCAAATGTTATCATCAAGGCAGCATCGAAGAACTGAATAAACTGTAAACAAATGTGGTATCTCGAATAATTTGGGTCTGAAATAAACCAGGTTCTTAATTTATTTCAAATAAAACATTTTTCACCAAGATGCATCATCTTTAACTTAAAAACTGTTTGACATAACTATTTACGCACCACCCTGCAGGTGACTCCATCATATTATGGTGGCTTCCTGCAGACTGTAGAGATTGAAAAACCTCAGGAGCAAAAAGCTAAGGATTTTGAACAATGTCGTAAATGCTGCCACAGGAGGGCACAGTGCGTTTTCCATAGCTTTGCTTCCACCTCATGTTTCATTCCTTTGAACAAAGGCATTTGAATTTTTGTCACCTGATCTTTAAGGACAAACATGTAAAGTATATTTTCCTGCTTTTATCAGTGAATCACAGTCAATCGTAATAATTGCACCTGCTCTTTCAGGAGGGATCGGTAAATGCGTGCATCACCATTCATGTCTTTGCATTCAAAATCAAACATTGAACAGATTTTATGGAGGTCTAGAAAAACATTTATTGGCAATGTATGCAAAACAATGTGACATGTCGCTGTTTTAAATACAGTCTGCAGCTACACTGAGGCATTTAAGGCAACTTTTATGTCAGGCTGACATTTTAACGTGGATCCTTGTAATATTCACTCTGGAGAGAAGCTGTCCAGGAAAAGAGCAGCCAGGAGACTAGTGTAAGCTTCAACATGGTTGGGTAAAAAACCCAACCTTCTTGGTGAAGCACTGGCACAGGTTGCCCAGAGAAGTTGTGGATGCCTCACCACTGGAGGTGTTCAAGGCCAGGTTGGATGAGGCTTTGAGCAACCTGATCCAGTGGGAGGTGTTGGAAGAGGGAGTTGGAACTGGATGATCTTTAAGGTCCCTTCCAACCCAAACCATTCTGTGATTCTTTTTTAGTCACTGTGAGAAATTATATTAAAGATTCATGTCAAAATAACAGAAAGAAAAAGGGTGTAATTGAATAAGTGTTTAACTGAATAAGCGTTTACTTGTGGCTTAAGCACTTAACGGAAACTGCAGTTTTGACATTTATGCAAGGCTTAACTGTGCATGAATGTAGGTTTGCAACTTAGCATCATGTATAATTCTATCTGTAACTGTGTATGTTTTAAATTGGAAAATGATGAGACGAGTGTCATATTTAGCCTTAACAATTAATGTACCGTAATTCTCCAGAGGTACTGCGTAGCCATAGAGGAAATAAATACATTCCATAATTGTAGTTATAGGAGTAGTAAAAGAATTTACTAGTGATGAAGAAAAGGGGGGACTGAAGCGGGGGTCTCTAGACTTAGATTTTTAGATTTTAGTTTTAAAAGGCAGAACCGATGAAGTAACTATTCACAATAGAAGCAGATTATCTTTTAACAAAGGACACTGTTAACAGAAGACATTGTCCAGAACTATTGAAGTCTGATAAGAGCCGACAAGGACAAGCAGAATGTTTATTAGCAAGAGATAAAGAAAAACCAAGGTCAGCTCCGGTATGCAGAAGTGGCAAGAGGCAAAAAAGGCACGACTGAGCATGCGCAAAGCCGAAAGGTAAAAAGTTCAACCCCTGAAGATGACTACTTACTTTATCCCCACGACCACGGAAGACCACCACCAAAGGACACTGCGCAAGCGTGACTGGGAGGAGACTTAATTTTAATATGAAGCCGGGACAGGTTGCGGAGGGGACCCCTCTGCTGAGTCCATGAGAAACCCTTTAACAGATCAGCTCGGGGAAGCAGGCAATCAACTCAATATGAGTGATAAAGCAAGCTTCAACTTTATTGCTCCAAGCCATCACTTATATACACAATCAGTTAATTATGCCTACTAGTCATTATCTTATTGGCCAAGCTCTAAAGGTAACATTAACATATTCCTCCTACTTGCGGTTACAGCTTCTATGTTATTTTCTCTTATTCCCGGATCTCAGCTCCTCTTTAGTTGTTTATCTCCTTCTCAAGGACGGACTGTCCTTGACGACTTGTCAAGTTATGCTGCCTTGACAAGTTCTATCCCTGGCCTACACGGCCGTATAATCTTCTGACCCTGCCTTGCACAGCTCCTCTAAAGACCCGTGTCCTTGCTCTCTGAGCCAATTTCCAGCAACAGGTGATGCATATGTATAGGCGTATTGGGTAACCACATGATTATGTACTATTTAACTGTATATAAACCGGGACCAGTGGCTGATGAGCTGAGCATGTTTATGGCAGAAATATCTCCCGTGTCTCCAGCGCACTGTATTGCTTAAAATGCCTCGTATCTGACGATAAAGCACCTCACTGCAGAATTGGATAGCAGAGTGGTCATTTATAACAGTCATAGAATGGTTTGGGTTGGAAGGGACTTTAAAGCCCATCCAGTTCCAACCCCCCTGCCATGGGCAAGGACACCTTCCGCCAGACCAGGCTGCTCAAGATCCAACCTGACCTTGAACACTTCCAGGCAGGGGGCATCCACATCTTCCCCCGGGCAATCTGTGCCAGTGTCTCACCACCCTCAATTGTGAAGAATTTCTTCCTCATGTCTAATCGAAATCTTCCCCCTTCCAGTTTAAAGCCATTCCCCCTCATCCTATCATTGCTTGCCCTTGTAAAATATCCCTCCCCAGCTTTCCTGTAGCCCCTTCAGGTACTGGAAGGCCACTATGAGGTCTCCCCAGAGCCTTCTCTTCCCCAGGCTGAACAACCCCAACTCTCTCAGTCTGTCCTCATAGCAGAGGTGCTCCAGCCCTCTGATCATCTTCGTAGCCTCTTCTGGACCCGTTCCAACAGTTCCATATCCTTCCTATGTTGATGATTCCGGAACTGGACACAGGACTCCAGGTGGGGTCTCACTCTCTGTTAAAAAGTTACTAAAAGTGCCCTTTCAGCAGCTCTCACAGGGTCACAAGGTTCTTAGACCACCACAAATCCAGCTCATTACCTTTTAATGACAGCCTCGCTGTTCCTGAGGTTCTCTTGGAACAGGTGTTGGAGCATGGGCTGGACATGTACCTCCAGGATGGGGTAGGACTTAGTGTGAGGGCTGCGCCCTGCGCTGTGCCCGGCCGAGCGGGGGGACACACATGGCACCTCTGCCTGCGTAGGGAGAACACACTGGAATGTGTGCCAAAAAACTACCCTGGAATAACAGTGCCAAAAAAAATATACACTGGAATATTTAAAAAAACCCCAAACACTGGAATATTGAAAAAAAAAAAAAAGTCCCCAAACCCTACATTGGAATATTGAAAAAAAAACCAAACCCAAAACTACACTGGAATATTGAAAAAAAAAAAAAACCTACACTGGATTATTGCCAAAAATCCTACACTGGAGTATTGCAAAAAAGCCCCTACAGTGCGGAGTCCCGCACTGAGGAGGGAACGCAGCTCGTGCTGGGGACGTGCAGGATACCCGCCTCCCTCGCTTCCTGCCCTGCCCGGGCAGTTGAGCCCACTCAGCTGCGCGGGGACGGAGCCGCCGCGGCCACGGCTGTGGGGCGAGAGGGGCGAGTCCGGGGGAGTGGGGAGTCCCTCCGGGGGGAGGGGAAGTCCCTCCGGGAGGGCTCGCCCCGCGCTCCCCTACGCTTACTAAGACCGCACCGTCCTCTGCCCCGGACCGGGTGCCGCCTCCTGGCAGATCTGTGCGCAGCGTTTGTGTCGGGGCTGGGACTCACACGTGGTTGGGCAGGGCCGAATGTCGCAGGCCTGGCCGCCGCCTTCAAAACAACGTACAGGGTGACCATACAATGTCTCGTTCCCAACAACCTCCTGTTACCCTAAATGTAGGTCAAAATAAAACTCTCTAAGACACTCTTTTCTCTTGAATGGGAGCTAATAATGTGCGTTCCCAGCCTGGAAGGACAACCATGTCCTGCGCTGCATCAAAGGAAGCGTGGCCAGCAGGGAAAGGGAGGTGATTCTGCTCTGGTCAGACCTCACCTGGACTGCTGTGTCCAGCTCTGGAGTCCTCAGCACAGGAAAGACATGGACCTGGAAGGCTACTCTAAGGTCTCCCCAGAGCCTTCTCTTCTCCAGGCTGAACAATCCCAAATCTCTCAGCCTTTCCTCATAGCAGAGGTCCTCTGATGATCTTCGTGGCCTCTTCTGGACTTGCTCCAACAGTTCCATATCATTCTTATGTTGATGATTCCAGAACTGGACACAGTACTCCAGGTGGGGTCTCACAACATCCCCTCTTCAAGGTTCATTTCCTCCAGCTGGAAGATTCTGGCTTTCTAGTCACAAAGTACTCCTTTCTTTTGATTTATGCAACTCAAGCGTACAAGGATACACATTACTCGAAGCAATCATTATTATATATGGATACAAATCTGTACAGGCTATCACTCCTTCCCCATGGAATATTCCACGGCCTGCTGATAATGTTGCTGGGTGCTCCAGGCGACATTCCAGGTGACACTGTTCCTCTCAAGCGGGGCTGGAAGCTATTCGAAACTGGAACTGCTCAAAGTGCATAAATGCTTTCTAATTAAGCTTACCATTAAAATATTAAATGGCATTTGATTTTTTTCCTTCCACACCTCATCCTGTCCCTGAACTGCTTTAGTTTGCTATTGTCAGTTGTGGCATAACCTAGAAATTACTGCATGTGGCCTTTCAGCAACTTCATTAAAATGCGTTCCTGTCAGAGAGCTCTACACTATACATATTAATAAGGCTTGGTGGCGATAATTAAGCAATGACTAATATGTTGGTGAATGTAAGTATCTAGCATAGACAGGAGGAACAATTTGTAGATAAATATATCATATTGGTTATTAAAAAAATCTTGACAGTAGAAAATAAGATATATTGAGCTATACTAATGTAAAGTAATTTTGTATTTCTTCCTTTGAAGCAGATAGGTTTGTCTTTAGAATAGAATCACAGAATCACTAATATTGGAAAAGACCTCTAAGATCATCAAGTCCAACCATCAGAACAACACCACCATGCCTACTGAAGCATGTCCCAAAGTGACATGATTTGTCCAAAACGTCTACACTTTTTTTGAATACTTCCAAGGATGGAGACTCCACAGCTTCTCTGGGCAGCCTGTTCCAATGCTTCACCACTCTTTCAGTAAGTTTTCCTAATATCCAATCTAAACCTACCCTGGTGCAACTTGAGGCCATTTCCTCTCCCTTTTATCATGAAACTTGGCTCAGGTGGAGCTGTGGGAAGCTGTCCTGGGATGTTCCAGAGTCTTGCCTATTGTCCCAAATCCCATGGCAGGGAGATGAAGGTCTGTGCTGAACCCAGGAAGGATCAGGCAAGGCTGCTCTCTCAGGGCAAATGTAGCTCTCAAGGGCAACACAGACAGTTTAGCGGTAGGAGAAGGTCATGTTATATCTGGGGTGGGGTGTCCACACTTGTAAAGAACCCCTTTAAAAAAATGGCATTGCAGCTCTGATTTGCACTCTCCTAACATGCACATTAATTCTGTACCAGCCAGAGTGGGGTAAATGATGGGCATTTGTTACTGATAATGAAACTATTGAACAAAATACCCAATCCAGACACATGTGGTAGGCGCTGATGCTGCCACGAAGGGGTTCCCAGTATAGCTCGTGTAGGACAATAGCAGCCTGCTACACTGTTCAGGCTGCTCTGGGGTATTTGTGGTGGTGGTTGTTGCTTATTTCAGTTCACATCTCACTCCTTCCATGAGGTGATCGGAGTTCTCTTCTCCCAACAGTTTGAGAAATTTGTAAAGAGCTGAAGATGACAGACAGAAGACTCTTTTTATAGATCTTTTGCAGTTCCAGTGGGATTTTATGTGAATTTTTGTGCTCTCTGTGGTGCAGGTGAAGGAAAGAGTGGTGACAGAAATTCATGTAACACAGGAGAATGCATTTGAAGAAGTCTGAACTTCAAAAAGATATTGATGGCAGTGGAAATGCTGGGTGCTCAGCTTGCTGAAAAAGGAATTGCTAATGCAAATGCTTGAATATGTATTTAAAGTGAGATTTGGACTTCCCATTGTTACTGTTTTTTTTTCAGGTTGACCCATATATCATTTCCCTGGATTCATAAGATTTTTAGTACTCTGTTCTGTGAAAGTATCAGAGGGACTACTGTTCAATTATAATTTTCATGCTTCTTAATTAATTTTCCATAATTAAGTGTTAGACTTTCATAAGAGTCATTATCTCTAAAATGCTAGCGTTGCATAGCAATTCAATACTATGTGATCTTAATTTGCAGATACTTTTTAAAATACCTTTTGCAGTTAATGTGTCGGCTTATATTATTTATCAGGTTTTCCAGTAGACAAGAATCTGCATTCACAATCAGAATATGCAGTATGTAATACAGATTGCTTTCACTCAGGCTTAAAAGGGGATTAAATATTCTCATGACAGCTGAGCGCTGCTTGCTCAAAGTAAAGGAAAAAGAAACACTCTTCATGGCATTTCAGCCTCCACATGTATCTAAGTGAGTGTTTATCACAAAGAGAAGGCATCAGTAACGATTTTTTTGTGCTGGGAGGCAGCCTGGGATAAACTACAAATCCTGTAATTAGGAGCCAATAGATTCTAATTTACTTATGTCAGTCCTCAAGCTGAAATCTAGCCTTTCTTGTCATGGCATGGAACATCCTTTGTTTAATGAACACTGAAGGGAAATGGAGCGAGGTACAAAAAAAAATAGCTCTTCTAAATGGATGCAGCCTTGTGCAAGTGTTTGAAGTTGTTATTTTAAGTGCTTATTTTAGCGACTTCTGAGCTGAGCATTTAGAATATTGTTGTGGTTTGGTATTTTTTCCAAGGAATTTTTCTTCCTCTTGCCAATAAAGGGAATTTCAGCAGGCATGAGAGAGGAAGGGGAGGATGTTTCCGGGGAAACCGGGACAGAGGTCATGACCGGACATCCATTTTCCTCTCGGACGGCAGTGGCAGCAACGGCAGCGGCAGCCCCTGCGTGCATGCGTTTTGCAATCTCTGAAGGAAAGATCACGGGTCATCTGAATCTTCCACAACTCCGGCAGAACTCGCACTAAGTTTCCATCTCCCTCCCCCGCTCTTCCCCCGGTCGGGGGCGGGGGGCGCGCCTCCCCGTGCAGGGCAGCGACTGCTCGCCAGCTCTTAAAGAGACCTGCATAGCAAGATTCTGGGTACAGGACTCAATCTATCTTTTAAGGCTTTAAGGTTTTAGTTGTGATTAGTGTTGATTCTGTTTTGTATACACATATATTTGAAACTAATAACTGTTATCTCTTCTATACAAAATTTTTTTTTCTGATTAAAGATCTTTAATATCTGATAACATATCTTAGTTTTCATCTAAACTAAGACACTTAATTGGTGCCCAACGTGGGGCTGAGAGCAAAGAAGGATAACAGTTCTGGCATCATGATGTTTGTTGTGAGTTTAGAGTCTATATGGACCATGCCGTACTACATATTTGCTTTCTGTTGGTACAGAACTATGCCGAAAGGTCTGGCGGGCTTAATTCATCTGAGTGCAGCAGCCAGTAGAACTCAGATAGCTATGATCATTATTGAGTTCTTATTTTGGATCTATAGTGTTATGGATTCAGTGTCTATGGGTTTCATTTGGAATGTGTTCTTAAGGTTGTATTCCTGCACCAGCCCAAGCTGTTACCTCTGGGGACACAGTGATAATGTTACCTACCCGCAGGGAGGGACACAGGAGAGTATTTCATCTCAACCTTTTATTCAGGCACCTTTTAGGTTCCCTACAGCAGCTTTTGGGAAGCTTAACCCCTCGCTAGATGCCAGGGATCTCCTACTTTATATCATACTTGTGGTGATTTGTCTGCATGGTTGTATTACAATTTATCTTGGGTATGAAGCCAGGAACAGGGGTGGTCAGGAATGCAACCAGAAGCAAGGAAAGGAAAAAAAGAAGAGAGAGAGTAAGCCACCTGATGTTATGGTAGCTCAAGATGTGGCTAAAGCAGAGGAAGAGTCTGAGCCAATAAAAGTTGTACCTCAAGATGTGGCATTTAGGAAAAATGTTAATGTGGTTGCTTACTTTAACATGAGCTGCAGCTCTGCCAGCAATGATGCTATTTAAGGAACACTAAAGCTTAGAGTGAAGTTTTTACTCAACTTTATTTGGAAACTTGCTGAAGTGCACCAGATGCTGGGGGAACCAGAACACACTTCTTGGATTGTGAGACCAAAGGCAGGAAGGTTCCCACAGAACCCTCTTCCTTATGTAGCTTCTGTTTCTTATTTAGATTTTGTTTTTTAATACCCAAGAGCTTTTAGTGGTGTTCTGACAATTGTGGCCTGGCAATTTGTCTAAAGTCAAGCAGGTTTTGGTTTTTTACTTAAAACTCCTAACAGGCTTAGAAGTCCCACAGCATTTTTCAGGGCTGACATCATTCTAAATGTTATAGTTTCAGCTTGGTTTGTTTTTTGTTTTTTTTTTCTTCCCCTCCTCTTTCAGAGAATTTTTTCTTCCTTTGCTGGCAGTGGGGGGGGCAGGGGCCATTTCCGGGGAGACCGGGGCAGAGGTTGTGTCCCGTTTGCCCGGACATTTCCTTTCACTGGCTACTTCCCGGTCTCCGCCTCTTTCTCCATCTTGCTGCCTAGAGAATAGTCGCGCTTTGCTACCTCTGCTTGCGTTGCTGTATTCTCTATCTCTCTATCTTTATTTGCTTTCCTCTGTGTGTGTGTGTGAGTGCGAGTGTGACCGATAACCATCTGGATCGGCGCTGAGGAGGAGGCTGCCCGGAGCGGAGCTGCGGCCTGGGAGAAGCTGTGCGCCCCGCGCCAGGGCTGCCCGGAGCGGAGCTGCAGCTTAAAGTGACGGCACCATCAGAGCTCGGGTACGGGACTCGATCCATATTAACAACTTAATCGCACTTGTTGTTGACTTGGTTCTGTTCTGTGCACACATACACTTATAGCAAAGAACTGTTATCTGTTCTGCACAATCTCACAATCTCTGATTAAAATCACTGAGCATACTTTGGTTGGTTTGGTTGTTTTCTTTTTCATCCAAACTAAGACATTGTTTTTGGTGGCCCGTACAGGGAAGAAGATAACAGTTCTTAGCATCATGATGTGTGTTGTGAGTTTGGGGTCAATACAGACCATTCTGTATTATATTTTTGCTTTCTGTTGGTATAGAACTATGCCAAAAGGTCTTGCAGGTTTAATTCATCTCAGTGCCTCAGCCAGTAAGACTCAGACGGCTGTAATTATTATTGAATTCTTGTTTTGGGTTTATAGTGTCATGGATTCAGTGCCTGTTGGTATTATCTGGAATATGTTTTCAAGGTTGTACTTCTGTACCAGCCTAAGTTGTTATGTCTGGGGGGTTAATAATAATGATACTTATCCTCAGGGAAGGACACAGGAGAGTGTCTCATCTCAAATTTTCATTCAGTCATCTCTCAGGTTCGCTACAACAGCCTTTGAGAAACTTTACCTCTTGCTAGACATCAAGGATATCCTGCTCTATATCCTACTTTTAGTTATTTGTTTGCAAGTTGGTTTCATTAGTGTCCATCTTATGCATGAAGCTAGGGACAAGGTTGGTAGGGAATGCACCCAGAAGCATCCGCAGGAAATTAGTAAAGGAGAGAGCAAAACGTCTGATACCATCATATCTCCAGACGTAGCTAAACCTAAAGAACAATCAGAGCTGAAAGTTGCCCCTATTCAGAAAAGGAAATATAAGGCCAAGTCGGCTCGTCCGGTGGATGAGGATGGGGAAGCGGGTACTTCACAGACTGCAGACCCAGAACCAGAGATTGTCACTGAGTCCCTCACATATGACAACCTTCGCAGCTTGCGGAAGGACGTTACTTGAAAACCGGATGAGCCTATTCTGACTTGGATGATCCGAATTTGGGACCTTCTGGGAGAAAGCTTACAAGTCGATGGTCATGAAGCCAGGTATTTAAAGGCTCTGGCTCGAGATGCAGGTATCGAACAGGCATTTGTGAGGGAACCAAGATCCCTTTCACTCTTCGAGAACCGATTTGTGGTATTTTCTGGTCGACTATGGAGAGGATATGGAACAATGGGACAGGAAACCTACCTATGCCTTGGCAGCCCGGGTACACGAATTGAAGGACAAAGAGAGAAGAAAATCAGCAAAAGTAAGTGCGGTGCCAGTTCCCCAAGGATCTGACCCATTAGAGGAAACCTCTAGAATGCATCCATCAGGAAAGAGCTGTGATTGTTATAATGAAAACCAGTGTTAGAGGGGCCCTGCCTCTAGCCAGGTAGAGGCACGGGATAATCATGTCTATTGGATTGTGTGGATTTGGTGGCCTGGCACATCAGACCCACAAAAATACCTGTGGATACGGGTGCTCAGTGTACATTAATACCATCAGGACATGTGGGCTCAGAAACAATTGCTATTTCTGGTGTGACAGGAGGGTCTCAAGAACTGACTGTGTTAGAAGCTGTAGTAAGCTTGACTGGTAGAGATTGGCAAAAACACCCTATTGTAACTGGTCCGACTGCCCCATGTATCCTGGGGATCGACTACCTTAGGAATGGATATTTCAAGGATCCGAAGGGGCATAGGTGGGCTTTTGGAATAGCCGCTGTAGAAACAGAAGAGATTGAACAGTTAAAGTTATTGCCAGGTCTCTCAGAGAGTCCCTCTGCTGTCGGATTGTTGAAAGTTGAGGAACAACGAGTGCCAACTGCCACCACAACAGTGCATCGACGACAATACCGGACAAACCGTGACTCTGTGATTCCCATCCATAAGATGATCCGAGAACTGGAGAGCCAAGGGGTGATCAGTAAGACTAACTCACCCTTCAACAGCCCCATTTGGCCTGTGCGTAAGTCTGATGGAGAATGGAGATTGACTGTGGACTATCGTGGCTTGAATGAGGTTACTCCACCATTGAGTGCTGCCGTGCCAGATATGTTGGAACTCCAGTATGAACTGGAATCCAAGGCAGCGAAGTGGTACGCCACAATTGACATTGCTAATGCATTCTTCTCCATTCCCATAGCTGCAGAGTGCAGGCCACAGTTTGCTTTCACCTGGAGGGGCGTGCAATACACCTGGAACCGATTGCCCCAGGGGTGGAAACATAGTCCTACCATCTGTCATGGACTGATTCACGAAGCACTAGAGAAAGGTGAGGCTCCAGAACATCTGCAATACATTGATGACATCATTGTGTGTGGGGACACAGCAGGAGAGGTTTTTGAGAAAGGGAAGAGAATCATTCAGATTCTTCTGGGAGCTGGTTTTGCTATCAAACGGAGTAAAGTTTAGGGGCCTGCCCAGGAAATCCAGTTCCTGGGGGTAAAGTGGCAGGACGGACGTCGCCAAATTCCAACAGAAGTTATTAATAAGATTACAGTAATGTCTCCGCTGACCAGCAAGAAGGAAACACAAGCCTTTCTGGGTGCCATAGGTTTCTGGAGGATGCATATCCCAGAATATAGTCAGATAGTAAGCCCTCTCTACTTGGTAACCCGTAAGAAGAACGATTTCCACTGGGGCCCTGAACAAAAGCAAGCTTTTGAGCAAATTAAGAGGGAGATTGCTCATGCTGTAGCCCTTGGACCAGTCAGGTCAGGACCAGATGTGAAGAACGTGCTCTACTCCGCATCTGGGAATAATGGTCTTTCATGGAGCCTTTGGCAGAAAATGCCTGATGAAACTTGAGGTCGACCGCTAGGATTCTGGAGTCGAGGCTACAGAGGACCTGAAGCCAAATACACCCCGATTGAGAAAGAGATCCTAGCTGCTTATGAAGGAGTTCAAGCTGCCTCAGAGGTAATAGGGACAGACGCTCAGCTTCTCCTGGCACCCCGGTTACCAGTGCTAAGGTGGATGTTCAGTGGACGGGCTGCCCCCACACATCATGCCACTGATGCTACCTGGAGCAAATGGGCTGCTTTGATCACACAACGTGCCCGTATGGGAAAACTAAATCGCCCTGGGATCCTGGAGATTATTACAAACTGGCCTGAAGGTGAGAACTTTGGTTTAGCAGGGGAAGAAGAACAGGTAACACGGGCAGAGGAAGCTGTACCATACAGTCAATTGCCAAAAGAAGAAATACGCTATGCGCTTTTCACTGATGGTTCCTGTCGTATCGTGGGGACAAATCGGAAATGGAAAGCGACCGTGTGGAGTCCCACACGACAAGTTGCGGAAGCTATTGAGGGTGAAGGAGGGTCAAGTCAATTTGCGGAGCTTAAAGCTGTCCAATTGGCTCTGAACATTGCCGAACGAGAAAAGTGGCCAAGACTTTACCTTTATACTGATTCATGGATGGTGGCAAATGCACTGTGGGGGATGGTTAGATCGATGGAAGAAAGCCAACTGGGAACGCAGAGGGAAACCCATCTGGGCTGCAGATATATGGCAAGATATCGCTGCTCGAGTGGAGAAGCTGATCGTGAGAGTCCGCCATGTGGATGCACATGTGCCCAAGAATCGAGCCAACGATGAACTTCGCAACAACAAACAGGCAGACCGAGCTGCACAAGTCAAGGTGTCACAGATAGATCTGGATTGGCAGCATAAAGGAGAGTTGTTCCTGGCTCGATGGGCCCATGATGCCTCAGGCCATCAGGGCAGAGATGCTACTTATAGATGGGCACGAGACCGAGGGGTGGATTTAACCATGGACATTATCTCCCAGGTTATCCATGACTGTGAGACATGTGCTGCCATCAAACAGGCTAAGAGAGTGAAACCCTTATGGTATGGTGGACGTTGGGATAAGTATAAATATGGAGAGGCCTGGCAGGTTGATTATATCACCCTGCCGCAGACCCGCCAAGGTAAGCGCTATGTGCTCACCATGGTGGAAGCAACTACCGGATGGCTGGAGACATACCCAGTGCCTCACGCCACAGCTCGGAACACCATCCTAGGCCTGGAAAAGCAAGTCTTGTGGCGACATGGCACTCCAGAACGGATAGAATCAGATAATGGGACTCATTTCAAGAACAGTTTAGTTACCACCTGGGCAAGAGAGCACGGCATTGAGTGGGTGTACCATATCCCCTACCACGCACCAGCTGCCGGGAAGGTTGAACGGTGCAATGGATTGTTAAAAACCACTTTGAGGGCGTTAGGTGGAGGGACTTTCAAACACTGGGATCAGCATCTAGCAAAGGCTACATGGCTGGTCAATACTAGAGGCTCTGTCAATCGAGCCGGCCCTGCCCAATCAGAATCACTTCACACTGTAGATGGAGATAAGGTCCCTGTGATCCACCTGAGAGGTATGTTAGGGAAAGCCGTCTGGGTTAAACCTGTCTCGAGCAAAGGCAAACCCATTTGTGGGATTGTGTTTGCTCAAGGATCTAGTTGTACTTGGTGGATAATGCAAGAGGATGGACAAACACGATGTATACCTCAAAGGGGACCTTATCTTTGGATGAGTTAAGTTTAAGTTTGATATGAGGTGTGGGCATGGAAGAAAAAATTCGGGGTGGATAATGTTATAGTTTTAGCTTGGTTTGGTTTTGTGTTTTTTTTTTTTCCCTCCTCTTTCAGAGAATTTTTTCTTCCTTTGCTGGCAGTGGGGGGGGCAGGGGCCATTTCCGGGGAGACCGGGGCAGAGGTTGTGTCCCGTTTGCCCGGACATTTCCTTTCACTGGCTACTTCCCGGTCTCCGCCTCTTTCTCCATCTTGCTGCCTAGAGAATAGTCGCGCTTTGCTAGCTCTGCTTGCGTTACTGTATTCTCTATCTCTCCATTTTTATTTCCTTTCCCTCTGTGTGTGTGTGTGTGTGTGAGTGTGACCGATAACCATCTGGATCGGCGCTGAGGAGGAGGCTGCCCGGAGCGGAGCTGCGGCCTGGGAGAAGCTGTGCGCCCCGCGCCAGGGCTGCCCGAAGCGAAGCTGCAGCTTAAAGTGACGGCACCACCAGAGCTCGGGTACGGGACTCGATCCATATTAACAACTTAATCACACTTGTTGTTGGCTTTGTTCTGTTCTGTGCACACATACACTTAGAGCAAAGAACTGTTATCTGTTCTGCACAATCTCACAATCTCTGATTAAAATCACTGAGCATACTTTGGTTGGTTTGGTTGGTTTTTTTCATCCAAACTAAGACACTAAAAGAGATATGAATGATTCAAAACAAATTTGACAAAAAAGTCATTTTCTTTGCTCACTTGATGTATTTGCATCTATACAAAAGGAACAGCTGATCTTTGGCAGATATACTGAGCATAGTATCTGGAGTTGATACGGAATGTTAAGAAGCTTATTTTAGTTGCTGGAAGAGAACACAAGGAGTTAAATGAACCAGTCTGAAGATGTGAGACTAAATGCAGGAGAAGCTGGGAGCCCGACCCTAAGCTAACATAAGTAAATGGAAGTTCCACCAAGGGTATATCAGATGAAGGACTGCTCCCATACCTTCTTATTTTGGATGATTTGAGGTTTTATGAATCCTCACTTAAAGAGAGATGTGAAGAGCCAGGTATGCCTTCACAAACTGTGTGAAAAGTTGAGAAGGATCGGTCTAGTCATGAAAATTTTCTTCACATTTGTTCATTACAGCTATATGAGACAGTGGCTCTATTACAACACCTATAAAAAAACATATTAGCATCAAAACTTTATCCACAATTATATCTCACATATTTAAATACAGGATCATAGTGGTTTTTAACTCTAGTTTAGCCTTCCCAGGCTTTTGGTCAGTCCCCAGGAGAAGCATTTGAAAACTGCTTTGAGTGGATAAAGCTACTTTGCAGTCCAGGACCACCTGCTGTGGTACTCCTATCCCTTCACTGCTAGTTTTCTGAGGACAGATGCTGTGGGAGACCAGCCACCAGCTCGAAGGCCATGAGATACCAGCCACCACAGTTGTACAGAAAGGAGTAATGGGTAAGCAGAGTCTAGGAGCTCCAGAGGGTTAACTCCTGGGATGCTCTGACAGGGTAGGACTAACCTCCTCTGTAGTCCCATGAGAGTGGGGAGTAGAAAGGAAGGTAGCCAGTGACAGGCATATGGAAGTGCTTAGATTTTTACCTTTTTTAGCTTTTGAAGGTAGCCAACTCTCTGTTTCTCAGTCAGATAAATGTCACTTCTTGTTGGTGGTATGTCCTGCAGAAAAGTGAGAGACTAAAGGAGGAAGGCGTGTGATTTGGGCTCTGAATTTCAGCAATTGAGAGGTTTTCGGACTTCATAATTTATCTTTCAAGTGAAAAGACTGTTATGTAGGCCTATACATGTGTTGGGAATAATTTAAAAAATAAACTCTCGAAGGAGTGAAGTACTAAGCAACTCCGTTCATACATGGAAACTCTTGTGCCTCAGTCTCTGCCTCTCTTCTAAAAGTGCTGGGAGACCAAACCCCTAGAAGAGATTAAAGGGGATAAGGGAGAGATATGAGAGTGACAGTCTGGTCCACGGACGTTGGATTTGTCATTTGTCTCTTGCCACAAAGAGTTTGCAAACCCATGAATAATTGCATAATAATTACAATTGTGGAAACATAGCTTATTTGGAGAAGTGTGTACACTTGCTTACAGTACTGAAAAATGTGAGTTTCTGATTTGTCTTGCTCCTGCAAAATATGCACAGAATGAAAAGAGCAGCAATTATATCCTAGTTAAGGCATAATCTAATAGTGTGTACAATTCCCTGCTGCAAGACCAGTCTGTTCTGAATTGCACTACTACGAGCTGAAGAGAACAGAATTTGATTCTGAGAATCCAGGTAGCTGGTGGTGACCCCCAAAACAGGAGAAAAATAAATTTGACTTTCATGCGTTGAAATGGCAGAGCTGGCAAAACTCACTTGTTGATTTTACCTGTACAGTTATATGAAATCACTGAATGGCTTCTGAAAAACTGTTTTACAGTTTCAATATGCACCAACTCTAGGAAGATGCATTGCTTCCTGTGTTTTAAAGGCCTAATTTAGAGTCTTCCAAAGCAATCAGAAAGCTTTTTAGTGGTTAGAAGAGATGTAGATTCAGTTGTAAATAGTTAGGTTGCTCACTAGTATATTATTCTAGGGAAGTGCTGATTGATTTATTCTCCTGTGTGAATGTTTTGCGATGAGTAGTGACACCAAAGTATCGTGCTGTGTTCAACTGTTTAGAGTCCCTTGAACATGGTTTTGTAAGGCCATTTCTATGGTAACTGGATGTGGTTAGGGTAGTTAGATAAACATACAGGGAAGGGGATGAATCACTAAGTAAATATAATATTGATGGTGTAGGAACTGCTGTTACATACAGCACATTTGTGGCAGATGTGACATTTGTTTTCTGTTGTCAGGAAAATGTTACTTGAAAGAATTGAGTCTGAATGTGTAGTTTCAAATCTGCATATCCACCGCTTTCTTGTTGCATACATTGTCTCCATTTAGACTCTCAACTAGTTGTCATCTTTAACATATTCTACTTCTTTTTACACACCCCCATAGAATCCCCTAATCCAAGGTCATACCAGAGAAGTTTCCATTGCTGTAAATGTCAGTGTAGTTGCATCATTAAAATCCCTTGAAGTAAATGGTCTGCATTAATGTAAAAAGATATATATGCCACTGAAATAGCATTATAATTATTAGCAGAGCATGTTGGCAGTTTCTGTCAGCAATTTTTGCAACCATGCAACATAGAAAGGGACAAAAATAGCATTTACTGTGATTTGCATGCCACATAAAGAGGACACAGTGACGTAGTGCCAAAGTCACAAAGAAAAGCCCTGCAAGTAGTTTTCTGTCCTCTCTTTTGCACTTTTTCAGAATCTTGATACTTGAAGAGCCTTGCACTCTTGGTGGATGCTTGGGCTGGGGCTCCTTGTTAGCCAGCACCTCCAGAGCAGCCTGGTGCATCCTTCAGCAGATGGAGCCATCAGCCTTGTTAGAAGAGGAACCAAGACAGAACGATCAATGCACATGCTTGTGTGCATCCAGGTAAAGGGTTTATTCATTACTGTTTGTAGTGTTGAAGATTTAACCATTTAAAAGGCATAATTAGAAGACAAATCAGATGTTTGGTCACCCTGTTGCAACTGAGAAAAAAAATATATATATGTAAGATGTGTATATATCTGCATATGTGCTAAAATGAGTTCTCTGATCCCCTACTGTTTATTTTGCTTATAATGAAAAACTTTTTTTCAGAATAAATGAAGATCAAAATTTGTTTCAGAAGTGTGGTTAGTATATTCCCTTCATGTGCATGCACTTAATTCATGATTTCCAGCCCCTAGTTCCCAAATGCTTCATCCCACTCCTCCATGGCTAAGTCCTCAGTCCTCAGCAAAGCATGTTTTGAAATCATAGAAGACATTTTTTGAAGACAAAAACCTCATGTCTGAGCTTTGAACTCTATGGAATTTGCCACGATTTGTAGTATCTCTTCTTGAGTTTTGGTGCAAACTAAGAGTTAAGCAAAAATACATAGAAAATTACATGAGCTGTTGCCAGACAAGATATTGCAGTGATACCATAAAATCCTTACTGCTTTCCTGATCCACTTGGCATGAAGTGTTATCTTGACTTCTACTTACTATTATTGTATATCATCAGGGGCTTCTTCTTGCTGCTATTTTTTGGCAAAGATCCGGTAACTGGTAGCATGTGAATGAACATTTTGCAGTAACAGAAGAACAGGGTCCACAAACAACAATGAGAAGCCATGTGCTGCAAAGTCACTTTAGCATTTACATCTATGTCAAGCATCAGGGCTAGAAAATCACAGTCTTTAAGAACCAATGGACTTTCACATCAAGTAGCTTCCACTGCTCCTGCTGGTAAACACCTATGTGAATATTTACAACTGAAATGGAAACATAAAAAAATGATTATTTCATGTGAAGCTTATATTTTTGTAAATCTTTGCAGCAAGTTCTGCTGTATCTTCATGCTGGAATTGTTTTGATTTCAATGTACTCCCTTGCAATACTACATAGTGGTACACTGCTTTGTTATCATTGTATATACATAGTTTGGTGCACTACAAAATTATGTATATAGTCCATGACATTCATTATGAAACACAGTGAAAAACTAACAGTTCCAGAAAAGAAATGAAAAAGAAAAAGCAGTGTTGAAACACCTTCTAAAGTCTTAAGGTAACTTTTAAAAGATTGATGGAAAAGTTTTGAATTCTTCAGCATCCCGTGGGTTACCTCTACTGTAAAGGCTAGTGAATTACTTAGATCATCTTCCCCATGATATCCTTGACTTAATTGAGCTGTAGTGTGAGGAACATTTATTCAACAACTGCAGGCACTGACTCTGCAGGGCAGCTCTTCAGCTGGGCTGGAAAGTGAGGACTGTAAGATCCTCTGAGATTGTTCAACACAGCCGTTAAAACACAGTTACAGACAAAGCCTTCTTGAAACCTCGAAGTCATTGGATGGATCTTTTTGGACTAGGGTCACCTATGGTTCTTTTGCAGCTCTCAGCCTCACTGTTGCATAAAAGAGGCCTTCAAACTTCACCCATTCTGTCTGACAAGTTCCTGGTTTTCAGCATTCATCCTTCATGACCACAATTTGATCATTTAGGATGACAAAAACCACCTAACAGTGGGTTCTCAATTCTAAGGGAGTCATTTTTAGCTGGTATTGTAAGTGAAAAAGTAAAAAAGGAACACAGGCTTTCACATTGGAAGCAACTTGGTACTTTTAAGAAGCTGTTCTGGATAACTGGATGAGCAGTGCTAAAGAAATGGAAGGAAATTTAAATTTTGTGCTTGCAAGATACTTTAATCCAATATTTATAGCAACACTGTAAAATCAGGACTGTCAAAGAAAGAGCACTGTAACTGGAAGTGGAAGCTCGCTGATTCCAGACCTGGCCCTGCTTTGTGACAGTAAGCACATCACTCACATTGTCTTGGTTTCCTCTGATTTTGGCACTGGGATGAGAAGTACCTATGAATTGTAACAGTATTTGAAATGATGCATTTTCATTTCTTTCCTTGCTACAATGTGATCACAAGAGATCTGCTGTGAATTTTTCCAGTGCAATATTCAGAACTGGCTTTAATATTTATAATTGGTCAAATAAATGCCATGTCAGTTTCTGTTTTGTGATTATTTATTAGTTGTGTTTGTTATATTTTTATATATAAACACAATATCTAAATATTCTCAGATATATCATACTAAATTTCGAAACATGCACAAAACAATAACAAGACTAAAGTAAAAAAAAAAAACAAATTCTTATAGTATTTTGTGATATTTAAGTGACAGAGATTACCAGCTCTGTGTGAATTACACAGGTGGGAAAACCAGATCATCTGTCATGTTTCCTCAAAATACTTTTTAATGCCATTTCTACAATCCAGGAGATCAGACTGACAAAGCTTTACGATTCTGTGAAATCCTACACTGGACTGAGAGGTACTGGGAGATGCTTCTCTGGCCAGCAAGGGTAAAGCCACTCCATGCCAAGCAGCAATCACATTTGCAATCTGCACATTTGGCAATTGCATAAGGGCATCTACCAGGGAGCACATGTACAGACATGACAACACGACTGCCAACACAGTTCAATTTTCGTCTCTGAAAAGTCACAGCCAGTTTTCCCTAGAGCTTCCAGTTCCCATGCATACCACATCCCAGGTCTTGTTCTTCCCTCATCTTCACAGAAGTTTCTGCTCTTCTCCACCTGACTCTCCCTCTTGCTGTTGGGTGCATTTACAGCTCATGCTTGGCTGTCCCTACAGAAAACCTGGGGCCCAGAACTTAGCCAAGGCAGAATACAGAGACTGAGATTAAGCAACAATAGACAAAAGAGGCCTTTTGGTGACCATGAACCTTAATGAATCTTCAAGCACGTAGAAATGACATTTCACCTTCACATTTCTAAGAAAACAAAGCTAAAACCCTTAGGTCTTTAAGGACAGAAGAAAAGAAAGTTTACTGTCTCCTAACAGCTATCAACCTTCAATAAATACCCTTTCTCAGAGAATCATAGAACGGTTTGAGTTGGAAGGGACCTTAAAGATCATCCAGTTTCAACCCCCCTGCCGTGGGCAGGGACACCTCCCACTAGATCAGGCTGCTCAAAGCCCCACTCAGTCTGGCTTAGAACACCTCCAGGAACGGGACATCCATGACTTCTCTGGGCAACCTGTGCCAGTGCCTCACTGAAGGAAGCCGCCTCAGGAATCAATACACGATCTTCATGGAAGTATGGTATTGTTCCCCTTTATTGCCAAGATAGCTCAGATTATATACTATTTTGCCAGAGTACACGCAGCTAAGCAATTATTATGATTGGTTACAATACAGTGTCTACCCGCCTAACATAACAATATAATTGGTCCAGCTAGACTACTCACCCACAAGCACACTTTACAGCCACACACCCCCCCTCCTTGCAATTAAGCCTTGCATTCTTTGCATTCTTGTTCTGTCCTTATCGCCTGTGAAACATCCTGGTTCCTCTTCCCAGCTCTATGCAAGGATGGTTCTGAGGCCACTCCCGCCGTAATCGTAGGCAGGGTTGTGCACACAGGCTTCTTGTAATATTCCATGGCCTTGCGCTGCAAGAAAATCCCCTACAATTCCCCCTTTTTCTTTTTGCACAACCCAAACTCTGCTGATACTTTTTTCTATCATCTTCTGTAAACAATTCAATATACAAGGCAATATTAATAATAACAAAACCACAGTCGTCAGTATCAATAGTCCAAACTTTACCCAACTTAAAAGCCATCCGGTTATTCCCCATCCTTGAAACAATCCATCCAGACCATCTGATACCTGTAACTGTTTTGTTAAGTCATGCAGCTGGTTGATCTGTTTGTGTATAGAAACAGAGTGGTCAGACAGATTCATACAACACATGCCTTCAAATTCATTACAGCCATGACCTTGAGCTAATAACAAAAAATCAATAGCTGCTCTATTTTGCAATGTCGCATGGCGAACAGAATCTACATCTAACAATAAGGAGGATAGTGCCGCAGAAGTAGCATTAGTTTGTTTTGCGAGCCAGCATCCTAACCTACTCAGTTGCGTGAGTGCCCCAGCTACACCTACTTGAGGAGCTAAAACAGATGCTGCAAATATTTCTCCAGGTGACCAAAACTCTACATTATCTTTGCAATCCTTTGTGTACATGTGTATTGCCCTTCTCCATCGATGATGTGAACGTGCCTTGGCCAGTATCATTGTGGTGTTAGGAGTCAATAAAGTTAATCGTCCTAATGAACAGGGTCCTCCTCTTAATTTAGATGGAATACCTGGCCAAGCACGATCCCCGCAGACTAAAAACAAACCTGTTGGTAATTTCAAAGGAGTATTGGTCGATTTTGAGATAGTTAAGCTAGTATAATTACACCACACACTGCTGTTGCGATATACACTAAGGCTTGAATTAACATTTACAGCTGATTCATTTTTTCCTGGCCAGTTAAAGTATAAACAGAAATCCATTTTTATTGATCCCAACAATTCTATTTCCTGAGGTTCTAATAATGCATGCGGAAAGGTCCAAGGAACCCATAGGTCCCAAGCATCCACTCTATCTTTATCTCGTTTAACAAAAGGAGGCTTACAGGGCCATTCGTCTATGGGGACTGCTACTAAACAGGTAGAAAAGGGGTTTTCTGGTGAGGCTAGTGACAAACAGATTGTGTCCTGACCTGTTAGGTTAGCTAAGGTTATCCATACATTCTGTTTCGGTTGTGGTACAGTGTACGCAAAAGAGATTTTGCACAAGCTTACAATAACACACAGCTCAATCAGGTCCATCACTGTCCTTGGCCGAGACCACGATCGCTGTGGCAGGCTTGGTCCATCGACTAGGTACCCAGAGAGGTCCGTCGTCTGTGGAGACACAACTATAACCCCGACCATTAAACAACAGAGGCTTAGGACCCCCCCACGTTCCAGTTTTAGGGTCTTTATAATGGACCTGAATCTCAGGTACAGATTGCATTTTCATTTTACTGTGATGAGTTATTACTGGAGGTTGTTCTGCATCACCTGCTAAACTCAGAAAGTTCAAAGTAAACAAAACTTGGTTTAGTCTGATAATTGGATCCGTTATTTCTGTTGGTTTTTGTTTGTTAAGATATTATTTTATTGTTCTATGGGCTCTTTCTATAATGGCTTGGCCTGTTGGATTGTGAGGAATTCCTGTTACATGCTTAATTCCCCATGTCTGCAAGAATCTGTTTACCTTTTCTCCAACATATGATGGTCCATTATCAGTTTTTAATTCCTTTGGAACACCCATTATAGCAAAGCAAGCTGTTAAATGCTTAATCACACATATGGCTCGTTCTCCTGCTTGAGCAGTAGCCCATATCATTCTTGAAAATGTATCAACAGTTACATGTACATATTTTAATCGGCCAAATTCTGGTATGTGGGTTATGTCCATCTGCCAAATTTCACAAGCTTGTAAACCTCTAGGATTAACTCCTACTCCAAGACTACTGCCATGTTTACTACACTGAGGACAAGATCTGACTATACCTTTGGCATCAGAAAGGCTGATGTTAAACTGTCAACTCAATGGTTTTGCAGCTTGATGAAACAGAGAATGACTGTTTCGAGCTGCTGAAAATGAGCTCCTTGGAGCTTCAATGGTAATGCTAACAATTGAATCTGCTCTTGCATTACCCTCTCCAAGCCCTAACTCTGTTTTATGGCTACGAATGTGAATAGTACAGCATGGTTTAGTTCAAATTAAAACTGCTCTTTTTACTTTTTGAAACATGTTAATGACAGTAGGTGGGGATGGGCAAGGGCAAATGGAACAGAGAAAACTCATTTAGACCAACTCCAGCAACATTTGTAGCACACTAGACTTACCCTGAAAGCTATTAGCAAATAGCACTGATCAGCTGTAGAACTAGTCTAATCTAGACTAATCATTCTTGGGGGAGGGGTTTGGTAGTTGGCTTTTTTTTTTGAATACTTGATTTTGACAGTCAAAGCAATTTGTGTAGCTTAACTGTGATGCAGACGCTTTCCTCCTGTTGTTTGACTCATGCTATCTTATTTTATCCAGGTTCTTAGAAATAACTCTCTGAAAGGTCAATCTTAGTTGAGTAATTGGGATTTGGGGAGTTTGGTAGGAACAATCTAGTTCCAAATAATTAACCTGGACAGCATGTCATTCAAGGAAGAAAAAAAAATCACTCCCCAGTGTCTCTCCTTTCCTCTTAGGTCTCTGCACAGGTTACCAAGCCCCAAGGTCTCAGTGTGCAGTCATGCGGTGCATCTGGTCACCTGTTTACCCCTCCCGAGAGGCAAGGGACGAGCAGAATGTGTCTGAATTCCCTCTGCACAGGATAGCTGAGCTGGGGGTCATAATTTACTGCAGATATAGACCGACAATAAATTAGTACGCCCCCAAGAGTCTGGAAGAAACAGAGGACGAGCAGTGACTCATTTCTGAGTCATAGAGCCTCCCTGGATTTATCCTGGGATGATGTACTCTATGCACCACTCCTTGATCTGGTCTGTCTCGAAAGGACAACTTGAGCCCTCAACAGCCCTGAATATAATTGTGGAAAAATAAATGTTAGCTAGCAGCAATCATTCCTTGGCAGCAGCAGACTTCATTATGTTTTGTAAGATCCTCCCTGTATCAGGTCAGTATTTTGATAAGAAACAGTGAAAAAATATGCAGGGCATTCAAAGTATAGCACTCATTAGACCTTTTGGTGAGCTGATTTAACTCCCTGTCTGGCAAGAAACTATTAGGTTTGCAAGATAAAAAGTGTGCTTTCTGCTTGGTTGGCAGTTGGAGGGGCCCAACAGCATCACAGCCAGCATATGATAAGCTTCAGGAATGTATGGCTGTGAGGAGGAGTGATTCCTCCCCCCTTCAGGAGTAGAGAGCTATCAGATCTCCTGTAACTTCACCCTGAACCTCCCACCATATTCCAAATATGAACAGTCAACAGGTTAGGAAAAAGTGAACAGGCTTTCAAACTCAGACGCTGTTGCAAGGTGAGGGGATTAGCAAGCTAAAAGCAACCACAAAACCTCAACTGACAGTGAGAATGGGCCAGGAGAGTTCTTATTTCTTCTTGCCTGTCTAACAGATCTCTTTTGACTTATTATATTTGTTTCCTTATGAAATATTCCTGAATAATGTATCTTAAGTACATTAAATGTCATATATTTTGGCAGGGATCTGTCTTCATGACAGTTCTGTTTTGAAGATTATGAATGTCCGCTGTAAAAAATTCATTTTCCTTTTTCACATTGACTGAGATAGGTTTTGATAACAGTCTCAGCAGGTGAAGCCTTCAGTCACTGAATGGTCATAAGAATTAAAAATGTATATAAAGAAATAAATTACCCTGATTCCTGTTTCTTGATCTCAGAAGATATAATGAACTAACTGAACCATACAGTATCACCAGTAGTGAATGTACCAGGGCAGAAATGCAAAATTGATTAGAAAAAACATTGCTCAAGAAGGTATATTTATTTCTGTGACTTTTCTATCTTTCTAACAGACGGAGTCCTGTTTCATGAGGAATTCTTGCTTCCTCACTGCTTGTTTTAGGCAGTTCTAATCACCCTGACACTGTGAGGCAGTAACAAGCTCTTGGAAACAATACAAAGATGTAACTCAACATTATATATATATATTCAAATAATTCTATTAAGCACAGTTTAGGAAACTTGGCTGCTATTTTTTTTAAATAACTGAATCCAAAATAAGTTGCTACATCTATAAAAACAGCAGTTACAGACAGACCTGTAGATCAGAGTGTTATTTGCAACGTTATCCACAACACCAGACTTGTGATCGATATCTGTGAGTGTTGCTAGAAATAGCCGTGCCATGGAAAACGAACACTGTGTTTGCTTCCTGCTAGCTCAGAACAGTTGATGCATCATGTTCATTCTGCAAAGTTTCTACTGGATTTTATCTTCAAGTACTTACAGAAGTGAAGCCACACGACTCTATGAAGAAAGAAATCCTCCATGTCCTTACATGGCTTTGCAGTGTCCTGTATGTCTTGAAGGGAGTGACCACTAGCTCTGCCTTTGCCTTACAATGTTATATTTTTCTTCCAAGAAGACTTACATTTATGCAACTGTAAATTATCAGATTAGAAACAGGTTGCCCAGAGAAGTCGTGGAAGCCCCATCCCTGAAGGTGTTCAAGGCCAGGTTGGAGGGGGCTTTGAGCAACCTGATCCAGTGGAAGGTGTCCCTGGCCATGGCAGCGGGGTTGAAACTGGATGATCTTCAAGGTTCCTTCCAACCCAAACCATTCTATGATTCTATGAATCTATAAATTGATTGGAACAAATGGGACATTTAACTGAAGATTGCACCATGTAACTTTTGTGGAGTCATTAATGTAGATTGGACTTAGTGGCACTCATGGCTCCAGAGATGTTTGGTCTTAAAGATCCTTGCATTTGGAAACAGTGGGATCTTGAAGGGTGGCCTGGATTTGCAAGACTCTCCTAGTCAGCAGTCATTGCAGACTGTGAGTGAACCAACGTGATTCAAAAGCTTGTGCTATTTCCAATAGAGGAATTAGCAGAAGTCATCACTCAGATTCAGCATTGTGTTAGATAGACATCCTAAAAATTCATATTAGATATTTCAAAACAAACCTTTTAAATTGCAGTTGTGCTATGTGGGATTTTTTTTAAATTTCAGTATAAAATATTTGGTATTTTAAGTCTTTAATTGTCTTGGCAAAAAGCTACTACCAGGCTTTGAATTTTGGAAGCACGTTTGTGGCAATGATCCTAGTGGATTCATAATGGGTAGGAAGGACTTTTTCCATTAAGAGCTATTTTTAACAATGAGGTCATAACTGTAATGTAAAAGTGAAACTAAACTAAAAAAATAAGTTAATCTTGCAGTATTCTAAAAGATTAAACTGTTGCACAGTCACAAAATATCTAAAGTTATCCCTGACACATATATTCCAATTTACATCATTAGCCTAGTGGTCAGAGGAAGTGAATTTGTTAGCTCTGCAAATCAAGGAAAGATCACAGAGGTAAAACACCACACGAGCATGGGATCTTGATTTCATTTAACTTTTCAAGCCCAACTTTGGAAGCCAAAGACTTTGTGCTAGAAAACCAGCATAAGCATTCGGGGATCATTGCTGCAATCCTTTTCAGATGGATTCTGTTGTATCCAGGATCTTGACTGTAGTATCATGTCTTATTAAATCATCCAGAATACCTCATTCTGTTGTTGGTTGGCCTCCAGCATTACATCTTTGCATGTCTCTGGCACCCTGGGGGTCCAGTTTGTTAGACACTCCTTTGAATGCACTGAACTCCATGGGCTGGGTTCCAGGCTCAGGAAAGGAACTTGCCCACTGGGGATGCCAGCTGTGGTCCTGTTTCTGGTCACGGAAGGAATGCAGAAGCAGCGAGTTCATGGCAGTGACGGAGGCCTGATCTTGGGCAGGGGCACGTGCCCACCCTTTTGCTGAAGGGGGCTTCTTCCTAAACATCTATCAACAAAACACCAGGTACATACAGGGCTTGCGTTCACCTTTGTGCATTGACTACGTATTGTATGGTCAAGGTCTGGCATAGTCTTTCCTTGCAAGTCAAACACTATCCTCTCTACTCTTCAATTTCTGGATTCATTTTGATGCTGCTTGCCTGTATCATTGTAATACCCCAAGCTCCCATGCAGCTAGGCAAGGCAAATAAGCACACAGATGCTCTCTGTAGCCCGAACAAATTGACCACGTTGCTGGAAGCCTAGTAGGTTTGGCTCTAGGACTACTATATTGCATTGCTAATGCTTCTGCAATCTGAATGGGATTCCTGTTGAGGTTTTTTGCATTTGTTCTAAACTTTTTTTCTTGTTACTATTTGCTTCAGAATATTATTGTTCTGTGCCTCTAAATATCTGACCCATCTTTCATTTTGGTGGATCTTCTCCATATTTTTTTTGCCAGTTGTTTCTTTTCATGGCTTGTTTGTCCTCAAGGGGTGTTTTCAGTAACTCCCCATCTAGTTTCAGTTGCAGAGGAGGGAATTCTGTATCCTCCATTTTTCTGTATCCTCCATTGCACATCCAGCAGGGCAGCATAGCATGGATCCTTGTGGCATCCTGGAATAGCAGGAAGGCACTAATGCCACAACCCAGAGACAGTGACAGGGGGTAGTGAGCTCACTCTGGGTGATGTACAGGAATGTGTGAGCAGACAGGGAGGTAAGCATCTTCCAGGGAGTGGACTGGTAGACAGCATAGAATCATTGAATGGTTTAGGTTGGAAGGGACCTTAAAGATCATCCAGTTCCAACCCCACTGCCATGGGCAGGGACACCTCCCACTAGACCAGGCTGTTCAAGGTCTGTGCTGTGGAGCACTCCTAGCCCTCACCTAGGATTTGGAGACAAATGAAGGGTAACAAGAAAACTCAGGGCAGGACAAAGCTTTGTAACTGTGCCTTCCAGCCAGAACAGACTCCCAAGCCCACCCCATGTTCTGGCTGAACATCTTGCTGGGAAGGCGCTGCTGGAATTCTGGAGGTGCTGAAAGAAAGAGGTGATTGTCCCGCTATACTCTGCACTGATACGGCCCCTCCTTGAATGTTGTGTGCAGTTTTGGGTGCTGCAGTATAAAAAGGATATCAAGCTACTGGAGAGTGTCCAGAGGATGCCAAAAATTGGTGAAGGGTCTAGAGGGGAAATTATATGTGGAGCAGCTGAAGTCACTTTGTCTGTTCAGCCTGGAGGAGACTGAGGGGGGACCTCATAGCAATTTACTGCTTCCTCACAAGGGAAGGAGGAGGAGCAGGCACCATGATTACTTCCCTGGGGAGCTGTTCCAGTGCTCCACCACCCTCTGAGTGAAGAAACTTTTCCTAATGTCCAGCTGAAACATCTCCTGGCACATCTTCCTGCCATTCCGTCGAGTTCCGTCACTGGTCACCAGAGGGAGGAGACCAGCACCTGCTCCTCCTCCTCCTTCCCTTGTGAGGAAGCTGTAAACTGCAATGGTGTCCCTCTCAGTTCCCTCAGCCACTCCTCTTAGGACTTGCTCTCCAGCCTCTTCACCAGCTTCGTTGCCCTTCTCTGGATGTGCTGCAGGCATGTAAAGGCAGGCTGTGCACACACACTCACTCTACACACACACACACTCTCTCACATGGGCTCTCTCACACGTGCGCTCACACGCACTCACACCTGCTCTCACACACCTGCACACTCTCACATTCACACACACTCATGCTCACACAGTCATACACTCACACCCTCACACACATTCTCACACTCACACACATTCTCATACACATTCTCACACACTCACTCTCACGTACACACACACTCACATACATTCTCACACCCTTACACACATACTCTCACACACGCACTCACTCACGTTCATGCTCACTCACACTCTCACATACACTCACACACATTCTCGCTCATTCATGCCCTCACACACATTCTCTCACACACACTCACGCTCACTGTCACACACGCCCTCACACATATTCTCACACACACACACTCACTCACTCATGCTCACTCTGGCGCACACAGCCATTCTCACACACTCACACACACAGAGCCGCCCCTCCCCAGGGAACCACGAGGGGCGCGGGCGGCGCGCGGGACCTCGCGGGTCCAGGGAGGGGCGGTGGCGTCGTCACGTGACGTGCCGCCCGCTCCTTTAAAGCGGCCACATGCAGCCTTACGGCAGTCATGATCTTGGCTAGCGAAGCGGGCGAGTAGTCGGCTCTTGGCGGGCAATCGCTGCTCAGCCCGTCCCTGCCCCGCACCTCCCGGGCAGCGGGCGGGCGAGCGAAGGTGGCTGGGGCCATCATCGAGAACATGAGCACTAGAAAGCTGTGCATCGTCGGGGGGATCCTGCTGGTGTTCCAAGTCATCGCCTTCCTGGTGGGAGGTCTGATCGGTGAGTGCCGGGGGTGCAAACTCTCCCTGCCTCCCCGCCCGGGCTGTGGACCTACTTGTTACGGTATCGCTGACTGCCGCCCATGATCTAATTAGCCCGGCTATTGTAGTTAAGGAAACACGGCTCCCTGGGCCTCTTTATGCGCATTTCACTCCGGTGCCTGCGAGGAGAAGAAAAGAGCAGGGAAAAAGTTTTTTTGGCCTGGTTTCAGGCTGTGCTTAAGGAAGGCGGGAGGGGGGGCACTGTCAGCACGGCGACTGCCCGCACCGGGACCCGCCAGCTGGGGAGGGGAACAAATACTCTTGCTGGGTTTTTTTAAAAAATATATTTCTCTGCTCTTTTCGTGTCTCTGCCTCTCCCCGTTCCTCGGCCTCAGTACCGGCCGCGGGGGGAGCCTCGCTGCTGGCTGGAATGGCAGAGAAAAGAATTTTAAAAAGAGGCGGGGGAAAAGGGAAAAACGGGTGCTGCTCTGGGTTCTGCGGTTCCCGGGGTGTGGGGCGGCCGGGCGGAGCTCCCCGCTTTGTTCAGGGCCGCTTCCCTGCCCCGACCGCTTCCCAAACGGGATCGGCTCCCGGTTGGTCCTGCTCACCCCAAACCCCGGTGGGTGCCTGAGGGGGGGGCTTAAGATCCCTCCGTTCCCCCCCCCCTCCGTCCCTCCTCACTCGCACCCCCCCCGGCCCCAACCCCCCAGCCTCCCTTGGAGCATCTCGGGTGGCATCCAGCATCCCCGAGCTGCTTCCCAGCACTCAGACTTCTTCGCCCAAAACTTTAAGCCCGGATGGTGTTTGTTCCTTCATTAGCGTTTCAAAATCCTTAGGGAAGCGCTGCCGTGGGATGTGCAGCCGGGGTTTGTCATCGCCTCTGGGAATTGGGATTTTTGCCTGGAGAAGGAACTGGGGGATGGAAGGAGAAAGATGGAGGAGAGCAGGAGTTTTGGGCAGCCCCGGGATTATTTGTTTGTTTGTTTTACTAGAAGGCAGCTGGGTTCTGCGCCGGCTCCTTACGATTGCGATATAACATCTGGCTGCTTTGGCCACATCCAGTGTTGAGGAGTTGGGGAAGAGGGGAATTCCCGACCCAAACCATACTTGCTCTCCTGTTCTCCTGTGGGGCGAGGGCTGGCTTGCACATGGATTTATTCCCCTTCCTCTGGTGTTTGGAGCAGTTGGGCTTTTCGGTAATGCCTGCGGGTAACTGAGGTCACCCTGTGCTGAAAGGGCATCGGGAAAATTGGTTATTTGGGAGAATAGAGTTGGGCTGTTCTTGTGGTGGTCTTCATTTGAGAGGTATTAAATACCTACAGCCGTTCCTCAGAAAGCAGATTCGGTGTTCCTGATGCTCATTAGTGCTTTGCGTTTTTAGGCCCTAATTATCTGTTCTTAAGAGCCAGAGGAATTCTATTAGACAGAATTTTCAAAGACTTTAGTTTCCTTCATTTTCTTGCTTCAGTTTCTCATCTTTGTTTAAGGACAAAGGAGTTGGTGGCAAACATTGTATTAAACCCCAGTTTTTCAAGTCTTGTGTGTCTGAACTAATGCTGAATTAGGATTGACTTTTTTCCTTCCTTTTTTTTTTTAAAAAAAAAAAGAAAAGAGTTGGTTCAAGAGCAGATTCTTGAACCCAAAGCTGATTGATTAGATAGTGTCTTGGCCTGTATTGTGCAGAGAAGCCGGACTTGGTGCTCATCTTAAGTGTTTTTTTAGCAGCTTTTTGATTCTAAGTTTAAAAAAAGTTGCTTGTACAAAAGGAAGATGTTGATCAGAAAACCCTGTTTCTGTTATCATCTGGGGACAGGCATGATAAAGCTGAACAGAAATATGGCTAGAATAAACAAGTTTGTAGGGATTTGGAGATGAAAGAACTTAGATGCTATTAGTTCAGTCTTCTGTCTTGCCTATTCCCTGCCTTACAGCTGCTGCTGCTGGACATCTACAATGGGGCCCTCTTTGTACTGGGTGGGGGGCTACAAGCTGATGCTGGGTCTGGGGAACCACGCAGGTCTGCAAATGGGAACGTTGATTTGAGGCAGAGTTTGAATGTCTTGCACAAACACGAAATGACTTCATACTGCTGGAGTTAAGTGCATCCTCTATCTGTGGGCTGAGTCCATGGGGGTTATTGTGAGTAAACTTCCTTTCATTGCTGGAAAACATCACTTCTGGTCTTCTAGCAGATAAACCTGCACTTATCAATCATCTAAACTGTTTTTTCCTCAGCAGTATTTACCACTGATGCATTTAAGGAGTTAAGAGGCTCAGGGTTCTGTCAGCTCCTAGCCAGCTCTCCTGGGAGCTGGGAGCCTGTGTGTGTACTATGCCTGTGGAACACCAGTCAATGAGGTGTGGTCCCCAGCATCTGGCACAGTAACATGCAAGCAGGGCATCGCAGCCCGGCAGTCTGCAGGAAACTCTTCCCAGCCCTGGAGCGTGCCTTGTTCTTGGGGTACTCGTGTCCCTGGAAGCTCTGAGCCAGTGGCTTGTGACCAATCCCTTGGACCCCAGCTGGGGTTCACAGCTCAGGATCCTTGTCCCTAGCATGTAGCATTTCCTAAGAGGCATCTAGGGAGAAATGGTTCGGTGGCTGGCATCCCTCTGCAGCATGCCTGGAGATGGCAGTGGGGAGCAAAGCAGTGCAATGGGTACCCAAACTGCCAGTAGGTCTGGTGGCAATGACACAGGACTACTGCTCTTCAGAGAGGTGTGACACAAGAAGAGGTAGGAGCTGAGGTGTCACTGAAATAGTGTTCCTGATCTGGTTTGATCCAGTGCACCAAAAAAACATCAATCTAGTTATTTTAGTTTAGTCAGGTCTAGACAAACCAAAATATGTACACAAATGGAACATGGCTATAAAGCTAAACCAGCCTTTCCTTTAGCAGTCAGTTAGGTCATATTTCAAAACAATGACTAAGTGCTCTATTTTAACAGATTGCATTTGTGTATTTTGGACTTGTACAAGTAATGCATTGCTACCTGATATGACAAATTTTCATTTTTCTGAAACTGGGTTTTTCTGCTGGTTGTGGTTCTGTAGCTGGTTTTTGAACAGTAAACTGCATTAATGTCTGAGTTTTTAATATAGCTTACCAATTTCCCACAGCACTTGTATTTGAAAGCAGGAGTCTTATCACCTTTCACATGGATTTTACTTAGAACTGTAGATTGGCAAAGCATGAGAGGTACAAATACAGGAGTCATTCCCTTACTGGGGTGAAGCTCCTGTGGCAGTCTAAGGGAGCTTTGCAAAGCTAGGGAGTGAGAAAACACCTCAAAAGTGAATTCTATTGAGCTGTTTCTTTGTCATGCTGTGGCAATGAACTGTTGGCTCCAGACAAATGGCATAGTTGCTGCCTCAAACCAACCTGTTTTCAAGCCCTGCAGAATTTCTGGTGTCTGCTCTGTTCCCAAGTAAACATCTTGTTTAAAGTTTTATGCTTCTGGATTGTAGGTCAAATGTTCTGTTAGGATGTATCAGTACTCAATAAAACATGACCTATTAAAATTAGTCATAAAGCCTCATCCTCCCTACTCCACTGAGTGATAGCATATGTATATTATAGGAGAATGGGATCAAACAGGAATGTTTTCTGTGCTCCTTCAAGGCACTATTCATGTTTGTGAGCAATTAGGCCGAAGCTAATTTACAATCATGTCAGCATTCCCAGGAGCCCTCATGTGCTATGCTTATGTATGCTCTGCCTTTTCAATATACCTGGCATTCTGACTGCCTCTGGGGGTCCCACCAGGCTTGTCCAGGCTTTGAATTGTGCTAACCAGCATGTGGAGCCAGGGTAGCTGGTGACAGTGTGAGGACAAACATTCCCACAGCTGGACCAGCTGTGGCATCCATCTGGCCCTGCTTGTTCCTGGGAGTTTTGAGCAGGGTGTTCTGATGGAGGTCATGCTAGAGTTACTCCACTAGAGCAAGTGGTTGGTGAGCTGGGACAGCTGGTGTCCTCTCCTTCTGACACCTGGCCAGGTGGGAGAAGTTCTCTATGTATGGAAATTTGACTTCACTCTAGTTTGGGCTTAATGCCTCTAAATTGGAGCTTTTGATTACAAATCATCTCCCTCTATATAGTTTGTGGGAAACTGTTAATGGTGGCACTCTTCGCAAATTCCCTTGCATCCTGGAATTCATTTATATACATAGTATTTAAGGGGGGGGGGGGGGGGGAAACAAGACTTTACTGCTCAAATATCTGAGGTTCATGAGATAGTAGGAAATTTTGTGTTAATTAAGTCCCAAAGTGACAGGCAGAAGTTATAATGCTCTGTAGATGTGTGGCTCCCATGGAGTGCTGGGAACACTGAGCCACATGGGTACTGCCTGTGTCCAGGCAGGGTTCTGTGCATCTCAGTGGTCTTTGTGCTGCTGCTTAGTCACTGCAGAAACGGGGCATACCTGGCACACTCGCTGGTGTATTTTTAAGCTAGCTTGTGCTTCATTGAATGGTCTGGCCTGTTCTAATGACCTGGGGTGAGGAAATTACCCAGCCTTTGCTGCAGTTTTCTCTGTTACTTCAGTCAAGCAAAAAGCAATGTGCATCTTGACCTTGCTTTTCCAGTACTGTAGGAGGCTGTAGCAAAGAGTAAAGCTGCTGGGCAGGCAGGCAGGCTGAAATGAGGGGCATGGGAAGCAATTGGACAGCTCTGTGCAGCAATATCCCTGCTTCAAAGCAGTAGGTTTTGTTCCTTTAGAACAAGTTATTGAAAAGACAACTTTTGAATACCTTATTTTGTGAGTTACTCATAGGACTACAAGGATGCCTTGTCCCAAGTCAGAGTATCTTTGTTTCAGCTCAAATGAGCTGACAATGAAGGAGAAGCTGGCTGTAGTGAAAACAAAGTCCAGGAGCAGGCACATGTACAGTTAAGGACAAAGTCCAGTGCCCAACTGTACCTTTTACAAATTTAACTGATTGGAAAAGTAGAGATATTTAGCACATGAGTCTTCTGGGCTGAGGGGGCCTTTTCTAAAAGGTGCAGGTTCAATGTTCCCTTGCTTCACTTAAGGTTGAAAAAACAGAATTGTTTTGACTGAAGCAAATAAAACTTGTGTCTAGCCCAGAGAGATAGTCATGTGTATAAATGGCTGAGCAGCTATCAACAATTCCAGTTCGTTATCTACATGTCTGATTTGGCCCCTGAGCTATGAGTTTCCAAGATTTAATTCTCTTTCCTCAGATTTCATTACCTTAGGGCTGAACTGATCTTTTCACAGAAGAGCTGCTCTGATTTCTAAGGTATGTGAATGCAGCCTGCTAGGGAAAGAATGTCTGTGTGCTCTAGGACAAAGACCATTTTTCTGTGCCTGATTTTCTTTCATTGCTAGCCTTTCCAGAAGATGGGCAAGCTGTGCTGAATAGGTTGATGCTGTACCATGGACACGAATGCCAATAAACTCCTCTATATAAACACATTACTTCAGTGCTGCAGCCTTGGCAGAAGTACTGGGAGCTGATGAAAAAGCAGACATCAAAGGTTGTGTCTAGTTTAGGTCTGCTCAATTCCTCTTTTTAAGAGCTGTAACTGTAGCTGAATGGGTGAATGTGCCAGAAGTTGAGAATTCCCAGGCAGAAATGTCTGTGCTGGGGACTGAGGAGCAGGCAGGGAGACTGTAAATCCTCCAAGGCACTGGGTTTGGTTTTTTGTTGTTGGTTGTTTTTTGTTTTTTTTTTTTTTTCACTTCTCACAGTTGCATCACTTCCAAACTGCAGTTAACTTGGGAGAGGTGCATCAGGGAAACTGTGCATGGTAGGTTGCATCAAGAGGACTGTCCTCTTGCTGCTCCTCTTTGATACGAACTACAGAGGCTTGTCTTTAAACCAAACCTAAACACTTACCAGCCAGTGGTCCTGCTGCACTTTGCAAGGGGTAATGGTTAAACAGGAAATATTTTTGTTAGTAAATAACATTTATGTTCTTTGAATTCAAGTTTATAACTATGACAGTCTCTGAAAGCCTTTGAAAGGTGCAAGGTGTACTCCACTGCTGGCTTCAGCCTGGGAAATCTGATCTCAAGGATCTGATCTCTCCTATTCAAATACAGATGGATTCTTTATATATGAGTGTTGGTGGTTTTGAGGTATTCCAGTGTGCAATTTTGGTACTTCCAGGCTGTCGCTCAGGAGAAAAGCTGCTGAAAATCTGGATACTGTCAGGTCATACTGCTATTTTAGACCTCTGTTTGCAGGGGTTTAATATCTTGGCTGGGTGTAGCAGCAAATGCATTTCATCCAAGTTGAAAATTGACAAAGGACAACTTGGAAGAGGATCAAACTGTCTGTGGCAATTAGTAAGTCAATTCTACCTTTTTTTTATAAAACATTTTTAATATTTCTGCATTTATGGAACTAGTGCTAGTGCTCACTTAGTTTGCAATTGTTGCTTCTGGTACATAGGTATATGAACCGTGGAGGTCATCCTTTCAGTTATAAGGTACCAAAGTATATTTGCTGCATAAGGTTTTCTTGCTTTGTGACTTGCTTGGGGCTGAGGGAATAATCCTTTATCTATGAGAGCAAGATGGTTCCCCTGCAGCCCTTTGGTTGGTGTTTGGTGGTGGCAGCCTTGCAGGGTGCTTGGACTCTTGCTCCTGCAGCAAGGATTGCAACTACACCTCCAGTTTTAGAGGTTTGTGGCACAGCTGCTCCTGTGGCTCTGAGAGCTGACTGACTACAGAAAGCCTCCAGTTTGTGCTGCTCTAAAGAGGCTATGCTGCATGGACAACTGTTCTTGTTAGCATGGCCCAAAGCTGCAAACACAGCAGTGAAGAACAAACCTTGAGCAAAAAAAAAAAAAAAAAATAGCAACCACCCCTGCAATGCCTACCCACATGTATCTCCAGCTGCTGCATGGTTCTAGGAAGCTAAGAAAGCATAGAAATTCCTCAAAACCACACTAAGGCTGTGCTTCTGGCTGTAGTGCTTGGTTAGGGATGAGCTGGCAGCTTGCTTCCCACCTGATCTGTTAAGACTGTAGGTTTGAGTTTGGCAGAGGGCTGGGCTGCTGTCTGTGCCACCAAACAATCTCCCATCCAACTGTACTCTGAACTGGGGGAGGGCTCCCCTTGCCCTCCAAGCAAGCCAATGTTGTCACTAGAGGAGGTGCATGCACAGCCTGCTCCTGGCTTGCTCTCCACATCCAAAGCAAGAGTCCTGGGTGCAGAACACAAGCTTGGCTCAAGAATTGCCAAATTTAGGCTTAGCTGTTTGGACAGGTTTGGTGGTGAAGCACTGGAATAAGCTTCCCTAGAAGTGATGGAGTCACCATCCCTGGAGGTGTTCAAAAAACACGTAGATGTGGCACTTTGGGACATAGTTTAGTAGGCATGGTGGTGTTGGACTGACAGTTGGACTTGATGATCTTAGAGGTCAATTCCAACCTTAATGACTCTGATTGTTACGGTCTGAAACAAAAAAAAAGGCAGAGAAACCTGAAGTAATGAAAAATCTATTGGAGATGACGAAGAAGGTTGTTCAGCCATGACAGTGCATCTGGCAACTTCCACTGTAAGGATGGAAATGGTGCCCTGGGATTTTAAAGGACTATGGTCTTGAGAAATCTTGAAGTCAAGTGATAAATACTTTTCCCAAGGGGAGTGGTCTTCTAGTAAATAGTGTGGGTTTTTTTAAAAAAAATTAATTAGATTATTTAAATGTACAGCAATTCAGCATATAAAAGCTGCTGCAGTGATCAGAAAAAGGCTTTCATGTAGCTTGTGAAATAGTAACTAGTAATAAAAATGATAATTTAAAGTCTGCTTTAGAGGTCACTCAATGTATTGAACTGGTAGCATCAAGATCAGGAAAGAGGGAGGTAGAAAATTAAAATTTTCATAAATATACATAACGTTATTGAGGCTTTCACAGTTCAAGTTGGAAAAGTTCAGTCTGTCCGATGATAAATTAGCTTGTTTATTCTGATCCTGCTGTTGATTAGTGTAATGAAGCAGAAGTCCATTGTGTATGCTCTTTGGGTAGTGAATGGCTCTGCACAGAAAGGAGTAATTGAGTAGAAAAGCAGAATGCTCCTGGTGCATGGGAGAAGTTAACACCACATGAGGTCAGCAGTATTCAAACTTTAATCAATGTAGACACAAAGCAATTGAGATTTTCTAAAAGGCTTGTTTATAGTGTGAGTGCAAGGATCAGTAGTTAATTTGAAATGCTGTAGGTGCTCTAGATAAGAAGATACAAAATATATATTATAGAGGTAAGTATTCATGTGGGGAAAGAGGGGTGGTTGTTCTTGTAACTGGGCTGAATGTGTTGTTTGCAGGAGTACGGAGGAAGGAATTATTTGAGGGTTTATTGCAGGAGCTTTTTAAAGATCACTTATTGAAAATAAGAAACTGAGCAGTGGTGGCTGTCATGCAAATCTAAGGTGTATTGTAAAATGAAAATATTGAGAAATTGAGCTCGGTTATGTCATATGAAATCTATTTTTTAGAAGACCTAAGGAGTTAAGTCTGAATACAATGAATCAGTTGCTTGCTTTGTCATGTTTTTCCTCTGAGGAATGGTTCCTGAGGTAAAGCCCCTTTACCAGCAGTATCTTATTTTCAGCTTTTCTCAAAAATGGGCACTGAATGCTTACATGTTGAGAGAGAGATTGCTTCAAGGACAGTATAGCTGAAACAAAGCTACTTACTGCTGTGTTAGAAGGATGTTAAAGAATTACCTGTTTAACCCCATTGAGGTTTGAACCGGGGCTTTGAGAATTAAAAAAAGATCAGTTCTACAGCTGATCAGTGCTATTTGCTAATAGCTTTCAGGGTAAGTCTGGTGTGCTACAAATGTTGCTGGAGTTGGTCTAAATGAGTTTTCTCTGTTCCATTTGCCCTTGCCCATCCCCACCTACTGTCATTAACATGTTTTGCAGGAGAGGTGAGCCCAAGAGGTAGGTAGGAACAAGTTATGCTTGTGGCATGAAGATGTGCCTACAGGAGGGATGGAGAGGGGCTCTTTATCAGGGAGTGTAGTGATGGGATGAGGGGTAACAATTTAAAGCTGAAAGAGAGGAGATTTGGATGATATATTAGGAAGAAATTTTGTTACTGTGAGGGTGGTGAGGTGTAGGGGATTTTCTTGCAGCGCAAGGCCATGGAATATTACAAGAAGCCTGTGTGCACAACCCTGCCTACGATTACGGCGGGAGTGGCCTCAGAACCATCCTTGCATAGAGCTGGGAAGAGGAACCAGGATGTTTCACAGGCGATAAGGACAGAACAAGAATGCAAAGAATGCAAGGCTTAATTGCAAGGAGGGGGGGTGTGTGGCTGTAAAGTGTGCTTGTGGGTGAGTAGTCTAGCTGGACCAATTATATTGTTATGTTAGGCGGGTAGACACTGTATTGTAACCAATCATAATAATTGCTTAGCTGCGTGTACTCTGGCAAAATAGTATATAATCTGAGCTATCTTGGCAATAAAGGGGAACAATACCATACTTCCATGAAGATCGTGTATTGATTCCTGAGGCGGCTTCCTTCAGTGAGGCACTGGCACAGGTTGCCCAGAGAAGTCATGGATGTCCCGTTCCTGGAGGTGTTCTAAGCCAGACTGAGTGGGGCTTTGAGCAGCCTGATCTAGTGGGAGGTGTCCCTGCCCACGGCAGGGGGGTTGAAACTGGATGATCTTTAAGGTCCCTTCCAACTCAAACCGTTCTATGATTCTCTGAGAAAGGGTATTTATTGAAGGTTGATAGCTGTTAGGAGACAGTAAACTTTCTTTTCTTCTGTCCTTAAAGACCTAAGGGTTTTAGCTTTGTTTTCTTAGAAATGTGAAGGTGAAATGTCATTTCTACGTGCTTGAAGATTCATTAAGGTTCATGGTCACCAAAAGGCCTCTTTTGTCTATTGTTGCTTAATCTCAGTCTCTGTATTCTGCCTTGGCTAAGTTCTGGGCCCCAGGTTTTCTGTAGGGACAGCCAAGCATGAGCTGTAAATGCACCCAACAGCAAGAGGGAGAGTCAGGTGGAGAAGAGCAGAAACTTCTGTGAAGATGAGGGAAGAACAAGACCTGGGATGTGGTATGCATGGGAACTGGAAGCTCTAGGGAAAACTGGCTGTGACTTTTCAGAGACGAAAATTGAACTGTGTTGGCAGTCGTGTTGTCATGTCTGTACATGTGCTCCCTGGTAGATGCCCTTATGCAATTGCCAAATGTGCAGATTGCAAATGTGATTGCTGCTTGGCATGGAGTGGCTTTACCCTTGCTGGCCAGAGAAGCATCTCCCAGTACCTCTCAGTCCAGTGTAGGATTTCACAGAATCGTAAAGCTTTGTCAGTCTGATCTCCTGGATTGTAGAAATGGCATTAAAAAGTATTTTGAGGAAACATGACAGATGATCTGGTTTTCCCACCTGTGTAATTCACACAGAGCTGGTAATCTCTGTCACTTAAATATCACAAAATACTATAAGAATTTGTTTTTTTTTTTTACTTTAGTCTTGTTATTGTTTTGTGCATGTTTCGAAATTTAGTATGATATATCTGAGAATATTTAGATATTGTGTTTATATATAAAAATATAACAAACACAACTAATAAATAATCACAAAACAGAAACTGACATGGCATTTATTTGACCAATTATAAATATTAAAGCCAGTTCTGAATATTGCACTGGAAAAATTCACAGCAGATCTCTTGTGATCACATTGTAGCAAGGAAAGAAATGAAAATGCATCATTTCAAATACTGTTACAATTCATAGGTACTTCTCATCCCAGTGCCAAAATCAGAGGAAACCAAGACAATGTGAGTAATGTGCTTACTGTCACAAAGCAGGGCCAGGTCTGGAATCAGCGAGCTTCCACTTCCAGTTACAGTGCTCTTTCTTTGACAGTCCTGATTTTACAGTGTTGCTATAAATATTGGATTAAAGGAGAGGAGAGAACAAAGAAAGTGGTGACTTAGAAGTGGAATATATACTTATTGGGACTGGTATGTGCACAGTTGACAGTGATCTATACTTCATATAAACTCAGTTTTCACTGCTATATAGTAATATAATGTTTAGTCTGTATGTGGAGTGATTAAAAATGGGGATGAAGAGACAGAGCAGCACATCTGCATCCCAGGAGCAGTAACAACTGTCAGGGCTTTTTGCTCTGAACAGGTTAATTCTTAATATGCTGTCAAGGGAAGCATACTTCTGTAATATGAAGCTATAGCTTTTGTTTGAAAAAAATTATGTTAACAAAATCACGGTTAGGATGTTGTGATTAATTATGCTTGTATTGATTGGGAGAATGTGTGTTTACTTTCCATTTTAAGCAACTAAACTAGGAAGGTTAAGTTTGAATAAAACTTCTGCCAATAAAACACCCACAAAATACTCCCTTGGTTTCATTTAGTTGGCCACAGTGTTACACTCATCTTAAATGGAATTAAAACTTCTGAGATTTTCTGGAAGTGAGATTTGGCAGCATGGTAGTAACCAGGATCTAACTCTGGCTCAAGAAAGCAAGGCACCAGTGACATACAGACCTGGCTGGATCCCTTCAGAAGTCATGACTCTTTTGCAGTTTGCTGTGTACTTGGGGAAGGATGGTCAGTTTCTTCAGGAAATGCTGTGGAGTTTGACTATGGAGAATAAAGAGAGGCAGAAGCAGTGTTGAATGGCTTGTGGTGTCCCAGCTTTGTAATGAATCACTTCAGCTGTTTGCCTCCACTTGTTTAGTCTATGTGAAGTGAAAGCATTTCAATTCCAGTTAATATGTAGGAGAGAAATCCTCTCTACCTTGACAATGAGGATGGTCACCAGAGCTGAGAAACCAAAGGATGACATCTTTTGCTGAATCAAGTCGTCAGATCTTTGACCTGTAACCAGTAGATGTAAGGTATGCTGAGATCTTCAAATTCTCATATTTGGAGTTATTCTAGAACACTGTCATCTTAGTTTCAGGCGAAACACTGCTACCAATTCAACATGAGACTAGTTTTGGATCATTCAAAACTGAAAGGAATTCATCTTCTGTCTGTATTGTTGTCCTGTCCCATCTATCCCCTTAGCACTAAATACCTCTACCTGTTTTAACAGCTGCTGTTTCTTGGGGACAGAGCTTGAGAATATCTGTGTGCTTTAACCAGTGTATCAGTACTTTCAATGTTACTGGAAATTATATGCCAGAGTTGCTTCAATCTGTAAGATACAGCTGAAATGGCTTTAAGAGTTCATCAGAAGCCCTCAGGAGCTGGTGACTGCACTGCTGAGGATACCTGGCTCTCCAGGGGCTTGTTGGCTAAAGATGCTGCAAGGAGCTGTGCTTCCTTGACAGGGAACAGCAGGATCTGCTCTGAACCCCTGTAATTTGGGGTATCCTTCCAGCTTTTGCAGTGAGCCTGGCACCTCTGAAGCCTCTGCTAGAGGAAATGGAGTGGGCACCTTCCTCATTCCCCAGCAGGATGTGGGCCAGCTGTGTTGGTCGGTTACTGTATACCTTTAAGACAAATGTGTTTATAACATATATGCAAACAAGCTTCAAAGAAGATAAACTGTATTCACTCCCCAAACTAGTATGAAAACCAGTGAACTGCAAAAGAGATGCTCAGACTGTTGGTTTTATTTTCCAGTCTGCTTGCCTGGGTTTTTAAGGAAGATTTAGTGAAGGTTTGTCCCATCAGAGCTAAGGAGGGCTCTGACGGTGACAGTCAACTTCTGCCTGCTTCCCATGGGCACAGACATGCCTGCTCCTTCAAGATCATGCCTGTTTCTCTGAAAGCGTTTGCTGTGAATCATCCTGTCTCAACTTGTCTGTGGGGAAGCTTTTCTTAAGCAGGGGGACTGGAAGTATCCACTGACAGCACTAGCACCTCTTGTGGCCTTGTGCTTATGGCTTTCAGAATTCAGCACAGGGGTCAAACCCCTTCATGTGTGAGGTCCCTGCCTGGTGCCTACTCACAGCCCCTAGAGCCAGGGCACCTTTGTGGAGGCTCTCCAGGCAGCTCCAGCCCAGGCTCATGGGGCTGGCTTCTGGGGAGCTATGCTCCCAACTGGTTTCTGCACAATCTTCCTGATCAAAGCCCTGCTACTAGAGGACTGCTAACCCCTCCAAATGGGACCTGTCTTATTGCAGTGCTTCTCGTTGCTGTGAGTAGGCTGGAATATGGGCTGAGCCTTATCCTCTGTTATGCACAAATGGCTAATTATTTACAGGTGAACATATATAAAGCTGAACCATCTACCAGCCCACAGACAGAATGGCTGAAAGCAGCCTGCTTGGCACCACGTTTTAACTGAACTCCCTTGATGCAAGCTTTGTTTTGCATAGCACTTTGTAATACTGTTAGTTGACTTGGCTGCAGTTTCACAAAGCATTTTTTTCCACTTAGTTCAACCCTCACTTGAATTTAATGGGACTGGAGCAAAACAAGTAATGGAAGCCAAATGCTGATGTTTGATATGCAGTTCCCAACGAGGAATATATACAGTGATTGTCTCTTGCTCCTCAAAGCTGTAACTTTGGCAGAGGGGATACTTGAGTTAGCATGCAAAGATTTAAAATCATAATCAGTCAGTGATGAAAACACGTATTTATGGCTTTAATGAGTTGCATCAAAGCGAGAAACATTCATAGAAGTAACAATGTCTCTTCATTCACAAATGTCTACTTTTAAATCACACAGATCTGTCAGTTAAAAAGCTTCAAGAGCTTGGCCTGCATTTCTGGCTTATTTCATAACAATATTCCTAATATTCACTTACAGCTGCAGATTTAGCCATGGTTACTAGGTTCTGCATTGAGGTATGGCTGGAGATTAGTCAAGTGGAAAGGGACTTGGGAGTGCTGACAGGAAACTCAACATGAACCAGCAGTGTGTGCAAGTGGCCAAGAAGGCCAATGGTATCCTGGCCTGTATCGGGAATAGTGTGGCCAGCAGGACCAGTTCTCATCCCCTTATACTCGGCACTGGTTAGGCCGCACCTTGAGTACTGTGTCCAGTTTTGGGCCCCTCAGTTCAAGAAAGATGTTGAGATGCTGGAGTGTGTCCAGAGGAGAGCAACGAAGATGGTGAAGGGGCTGGAGCACAAGCCCTATGAGGAGCGACTGAGGGAGCTGGGGTTGTTTAGCCTGGAGAAGAGGAGGTTCAGGGGAGACCTTATTGCTCTCTACAACTACCTAAAAGGAGGTTGTAGTCAGGCAGGAGTTGGTCTCTTCTCTCGGGCGACCAGTGACAGAACAAGAGGACATGGTCTCAAGCTTCGTCAGGGGAAGTTTAGGCTTGATATTAGGAAAAAATTCTTCACTGAAAGGGTGATTGGCCATTGGAATGTGCTGCCCAGGGAGGTGGTGGAGTGTCTGTCCCTGGAGGTGTTTAAAAGGAGATTGGATGAGGTGCTTAGTGCCATGGTTTAGATGACGAGTAGGTGTTGGTGTTGGGTCATAGATTGGACTTGATCTCAAATGTCTTTTCCGACATTGTGATACTGTATGCTAAAGGAATGTTGCACCATCTTACACAATTATGGCACATCATTAAAGCGTTCTGTAATCCCAGACTTGCAAGCCAGATTTCTTGTTTGGTTTTTTGAATGCTTGCTTTTATTTTGCTGTTTCTTTCTGGGATATCATTGATTTGTTCTTTTGGGGGGCTGCTGTAATGTATGAGCTCTCTGTGGGACCTGGAGGACTGCTGGATGCAGCAGAGGTTTGAGATGCAGCAGTGCTATGTATTTGTGATGCACTTAGGCTGTAGATTGAATAGCGAGAGCAAGTAGGAATCAGTATTCCTGCTTGAGCAAATCCCTTTCCTTTCAGCCCACTCACTATGCCAGCATCACTGTTACTTTTCAGCTGGAAGAAACTTACTGCTGTCAAAAAAAAATTTGAAAAAATGCAGTTTATAAACAGCTGCTTTTTAATAGCTTTCTCTCGACTCGTGTGTTGAGTCATCTCCCCCTGCCTGTAGGAAGGAGTGAGGGTGTCATCTTTCTAGCAAGGAGGCATGTTAGTGAACATGCTACTCAGAGTTCCTGGCTTGTATACCAAAAAGCAATAGAGCTGCTGTTGTGATGCTGTATCTAAAATACAAGGGAGCCAGGTCTGAATTATCTGGGTGTGTGTGGGGATGTTGGCGTGCTGAGCTGGGGAGCCCTGAGCTGGCTCTGCCCTGGCTGGGGCAGGGGGCAGCTGGGTGGGCACTGCTCAGCTCTGATTTGGTTGCAGTTTGTAGGTAGGGTGTTAAGGCTGCTGGAGTTTTTTGGTGGGCTGTGATCTGTCCAGGAAGTCCTAGACTATGTGTTGGAATGAGGATGGTGACAACATGAAAATAGCCTTTGGCAGGAGCCCATGTGCTGGCTGGCTGATCTCCAGTTTTACATGACTGCTCTGTGTCTTTTCCCTGGAGACTTTATTCTGTGTGCCTGGATGTCTGTTGTTCTGTGTGCTACTTCTGTTTTAATTCATAGCAGAGGAATATTTCAACATTTATTGCTTTCATTAGAGCATTTTTACATTATTAGGTTAAACTTTGACTTTTTTTTAATTTCAAGCTTTATTTTCATTTTTTAAAGGGTTGGATAGTAAATGTAATTTCACAAACTTCTATTATATAACTTTAATTTCATCGAATTCTAGTGAAAAGAAAAGTATATTTTTTAACAGCTTAAACAGTTCCACATGCTTCCCAAAACCTGTGAAGCTGGAAGAAATTCATTACAGCATGTCCAATTGTACCTTCCTGGTAATACTTCAGAAAATGGGACAGTTCTGGTTTAATTGCAGTGAAATTTATTGGATATAAAATTGTGTTGACTGTTGTGCAAAAAAAAATACTACTTTCTATGACAAAAAGGGAACATATCTATCCATAAGGGACCAGGGAATTATCGAGTTTCTGGTCACTTGGACTTTCTGACCTGAGAAAGCTCCTTGGATCATACTGAGGAGATAAGGAACTAGAGCATTTGCAGCTCTACTCGTCCCCATGGTTTGCCAGTTCTGTGATGCATTAAAATAGCATTAAAATATTTATTTCCTAAATAATATTGGAAATGAGGCAGAACCACTGTCGTAAGAATTTATAATAAGTTTTAAGGTTTTTTTATAAGTTTTTTAAAAGCCTTTTCTTTCTCAGATTTTAAGGTGGTGTGTGTGGAAATTCTGCTGAAGGTGGAATGCAATTCTTTTTCTGCTTTCTTCCTGATTTGTACTTCAGAATTCTTGAGTGTTTCCTCATTGATGTAAAGCCTGAGCAGTATAATCCTCCATAGCTCTAATTATCTCATCTGGAATGTTTCCCATTTTCATTGTATTAAGATACATGTATCTTGTGCACGTGCACATTTGCTTGCTGTGGTGATGAGGACAGTGGAGAGTTTGGGGAGCATTTCAGAGCCAAGACCTCTGTTCAGCTGCTTTTCTCCCAATATCTTAGAAAACCCGTGGCTAGGGGAAAGAGATGAATCTTTGATTGTACTAGTCATTAGTTCATACCTGACTGGCAGCAAAAGAAAGAAATTATCTTCATCTTTCTCTACAGCTGGCAGCAGTGGTATGCAGGAGCTTTGGAGCATCACAGAGGAGGCCTGCTTACCTGCTGCTTTCCACATAGGAATATTTAGTGAGGCTGAGAGCTCCCACGGCAAGTTTGCAGGTGGAAGGTGTGGGTGATGGCCCTGGGCTGGGTCAGATGCTGAGTGCTGAAGGTAGTTAAATGCTGAAAGTGGTTAAATGCAGAAGGTGGTGACAGGTCTAGAGCACAAGTCTTATAAGGAGTGACTGAGGGGACTGGGATTGCTTAGTATGGAGAACAGGAGGCTGAGGGGAGACCTTATTGCACTCTATAGCTTCCTGAAAGATTGTAGCAAGGTGAGTATTTGTCTCTCCTCCCAAGTAACAAGTGATAGGATAAGAGTAAATGGACTCAAGTTGTGCCAGGGGAGGTTTAGATTGGATATTAGGAAAAATTTCTTTACTGAAAGAGTGGTGAAGCACTGGAACAGGCTGCCCAGGGGAGCGGTGAAGTCTCCATCCCTGGAGGTGTTAAAAAAACATGTAATGTGGCACTTCAAGACACGATTTAATCAGCATTGTAGTGTTGGGCTGATGGTTGGACTGAATGATCTTAGAGGTCTTTTCCAGTCTTAATGATTCTGCCATTCTATGATTCTATGGTGTTGCACACTCCTGTTATAAGGATTCAGGCCAAGTTGCATCTCTTGTTTGAGCACACTGCCTCAGCAGCTGGGCAATGGAGGTAGGACTGGCTCCATTAGCAGTGTAATTAGAGAAGCGACAAAATTATTGGTGGTCAGCACTGATGGCAAAAATCCATGAGAAATGGTCCACTGATGATGGTGCCTGTGAGTGATAACCTCAAGGGATAGGAACTTGTTTGCACTTAGCTTGGTTTTCTGAAGATATTTTGTTTACCTTATTAATTTGAGCTATGTTGGGATGAGAATGTACCTTCATATAAAGAGAATGTGAAGTGGAAGTGGTGCTCGTGCCACACTGCCATGAGGCTCATCATCCCTCAGGAGAGGGCCTGGTTGTCCTGGGGATGGTGGCACAGGGAGGGCTGCCCTGCCTTCTTGACTTGGCATACTGCAGACCAGGTCACTGAGGGGTTTGAAAGTAACTCCAGAAAAATGAATGCAGCATTAGCCATTTTCAGTGCTGGGAGCTTATTTATTTCCCTAATCATTTTTAAAAAATTGTGTGATTCAACAGTGAGAAAAGCCTTCCTGCCCAAGGAAACGTGTGGCTGGGCATGGTTCAAAGCACTGCAGTAAGCTTTGCCCCGCTCTGCACGACCACAAGGTCTGGGATTAGTTCATCTGTCTGGGTTTGTGATATCCATATGCTTTGCAAGTGAATTTGCTTGAGTGAGCAAACTAGAAAAGTGTGCACACAGAAAAAATATGCTGGTGACTTTCTGTGATTTTGGGACAACTGAGATCTGAGACTGAACTGGCAGATTCCCAAGGCTTCAGCTAATCCTAATTTGATCCCACTACAAAGTCAATGATATATCTGTAGATGTGATGGTCTTGCAGTTAAGTAATTAAGTTTAAGGAGCTGTGAAGGATGATCATTTAATGCATTTGTTTTAAATTATCTTCAAATAGTTGAATGGGGAGCTGTGTATTTTGATGGGGAAACCAATGTGTAAGATATCTAAAGATGCTAAAAATGTGGTTCTCTTCCATTCACAGCTCCCAGCCCCACTACAGCTGTTCCTTACATGTCAGTGAAGTGCATTGATGTAAGAAAAAACCACCACAAAACCAAGTGGCTGATGCCCTGGGGACCCAACCACTGCAACAAGCTCAGACTTCAATGAGGCCGTGAGCAGGCAAATCGAAGCCAATGATATCGTGTTTGCCGTGCATGTTCCCCTGCCCAGCAAGGAGATGAGTCCCTGGTTCCAGTTCATGCTTTTCATCATGCAGCTGGACGTTGCGTTCAAGATGGACAATGACCTGAGTAAGTCACTCTGCAATTTGTTAGATGCTGACTCTGGTCTAATTTCCTAATGTTTCTCTGAAAGTTGCTTTTATCCTGCACTGTATGTTAACTTCTACAGTGCCTCCATACGGCAAGGTGATACAGGAACATATTCTAAACACGGGAATCAATAATGAGACCTCTCAATATGTATCTTTGCATGGAGAGTGGTTCACGCTGCACTAGTGAGTGGCTAAGCAACTGATGACCTGTTTTAAAGTTCCTTGTTTTAAAGTATGTAAACCATCAGCAGTTATACTGGTTTAAATCTAGCAATTCTGTTTTTACAGCATACACCCCTGGGTTTCATATAGTTTTCCAAAATATTCTAGGATACTGAGTGCACAGCAAGAGTTTGCAGTCAATACAGCCCAGCCTTTTCAGCTGCTGCTTTCCTCCTGCTCCTACATGTTCCCAGCCTGTCCCTTGTGCTGGCTCTGCACATGCCTGGCCATGTGGTGAGTTGTGTCGTGCAGCCTCCTCAGCAGGAACTAGTTTGGTGGGACAAGCTCTCTGACCAGTTAGCAGGTTGCCTTGGCTGCTGCTGTACAAAGCAGTGCCAGGGCCATCGCTAAAGGTCATCTGGAGCAGGTGAGGAGTGGAAATGGCCCTTCTGGAGGCAGGCTGGTGAAATGCACAGTCACAAGATTGAGGGGGTTTGTTTTTATAAATGTCTCTGCTGCAGAAAGGCTTTGTACAAGACTTGAATTGGTTACTAGTTTCCCAGTATTGAAGACTATGCCATGGTGTTTTGCTCCATGTTTGCCAAATGCTTTTGTGTGATGAGTTTTATCTGTGAGCCAAAGTACTTATATCAAGGTCAATAATTTCATTTACTAAGTTTACATGAGAAACTTATAAGGAGGAATGCTCATGTTGGAGTTTTTAAACACGCTCTCTCCACTGGGCACCAGTTGCTTAACAGTTGATGTGATGTTTATTTACTGAACGTTAATCATAATAGTAACTAACTTCAGTTTGAGGATGATTGCTGGTGAAATTGAAACAGTTGTCCTGCCTTCCATCAATCCTTGTTAGGTACATTTTTTGCTAGGATTTGATATACGCAGATGAAAAGTACTTTCTGGCCTTGGAACTACAGTGGTCCAAATTAACTGGAGCCGTTATAGGAACCGTGGCATAAGCTGTCTTACTGGGATTCACCCTTAGGACCTGGAAGAAGATAAAATATTAAAAAAAAAATACACACACAAGAAAACCAAACCAAAAAAAAACACCCCCCCCCCCCCCCCAAAAAAAAAACCAAACTGAAAACAAAAAGAAAAAAACCCAAAACACTGCAGAAGTTTGCAAAATGTTGGGAGCAGCATGGGCAAGATGGATCTGCCCCTTACATGTTTGCATGTTTTGAAGTGTTTAGGGGAAATCCCTCTCTCTAACAGCTATAAACTAACAACTAAACTATTTACTTTTCAAACTGGTCTGCACTGAGGCTTCTATTGCTCTGTCTGGCTGTAGCCTGCTTGTTGGTCTGGCTGCAGTGTTACTGAAACCATGTGGTGGATCAGTTCAGGGAGCAAAGTTGTGTCAGAAGCTGGCCACTGAGTTGGGGCTGTGGGCCAGCAAAAGTGCTGGCACAGGGGAATCAAATCTAGCAGATCCACTGAAGCTTTCATGGCAGTTTTGAATTTCCTCTCAGCATGGACCTGTTCCTTCTTAGCTATTTAATGTGTCATCATTAAGGTAAGTTAAAAATGAGATTATATAAAGCCTATGTATGTATTCTTAACCCCATAATTATCTCTAAAATACAGAGAGAGTAGCTTTGTAACTTTACTAAGGCCTCAGTGTCTTAGACTTCAATGGACAATTGTGTTTAGAGAAAAAACACTTTTCTGAGGCTTTTAAAATCAAACTGCTGACCTGGAGCCAGTAACTGGCTGAGTACCTGGGAGCAGGTTGCTAAAATGCAAAATAAGCTTTTGACTGTAATTTCTCCTGCAAGTGTAGAGAGCTTTTTCAAGTCATTTGGTCTGTTTGGTGACCAAGTCCATCAAAGATAGGAGCTTTTTTGAGTTTTAAAAGCCAAAAAGCTTATCTTGGGCCGTTCGTTCTCTGGGTGATAAAAGGGAAATTCGGAGGTGAGCCCTTCCACTTGTGCAGCCTGGAAAGACTCAGTTTCTGGTCACTATTAGTTCAGTAGCTGCTGCTGTTCTTTCTTTATAAGAAGCATTTGGAGACGAGGGACACAAATACTTCTTATGGTGGAAGCTTGTTTGGCATGTTTGGAACATTTTCTTTCATTGACTGAATAAAATACTTTAAAACATTTTCCTACATGTTGTGCTAAGCTGAAGGCAGATGTAAATTAAGTATAAAATCTAAGAAACTAGTGAGTAACACCTTGCTTGCTAGATTGTGTTGTAACAGATTTTAAAAAATAAAAGTAAAACTTGTTAAGCATATGGGGTTTTTTTCTATATCTTGCTGCTAACTTTGTGTTAGTGCTGCATTACTCAGGTAATTCAAATTAGCTCCTCAAAAAAGGCAATAGTGAAGATGTGAAATAACCTCATATCTTCTTTCAAAATGAAAATTTGAGTTTCTTCTCTCAAGCTTTAATCTGAGACCTCAAAGCCAACAGTCACCCTGCTGGAGTTAATGACAGCAGGGGCTGGTGCCAAACCGGCAACAGCTCCTGGAAAGCCTTGTAGCTGTAGCCTTGGCCAGTCATCGTCTTAATTACTGTCTTGAAGCTGCCTCAGATATCTAGGAAAGCAGCACTGCCTGGTAATGGCAAATGCCCTTATCTGCCTGAAGAAGCTGGCTGCCCATCTCCCTGCAGAAACATCCTGGTCTCTGGTGGCTCCCAAAACCCTGCAGCATGGCATGAAGATGTAAAAGGGTGAGCAGTGCAGGGCCCTGGGCGTGGCTGCGATCATCCTCTTGCTCATCAGTAGGGACACTCCTGAGCCACATCTCAAACTGTTTCCTGCTTTTCTTTGCCAAGTCACTGGGTCATCCTCTTCCCCTGCAATCCATAAGCAAGGCTGCCCAGAACAAAAGTTTGCATCCGCTGTGAGTCTGTGGGCTGGGATTTCCTGGGCCACTGTCTGCCACAGCTCTCCTAGTAGAGGAGTGCTCTGAGATCAGGGTGGTGAGGCTGCCCACTTGTCCATAGGGAGACAGATGTCAGGGTGACTCACAGGCCTGATGTAGGTGCTTTCCCTTGCCTCTGGAGAGCCGGAGTCTGACCTGTGTTTCAGCCTTCCTCATCCAGCCAGCAAGGTCTTTCCTGGTGCCCTGGGGAGCAGAGGAGCATTCGGAGCCTGCAGCCTGATGGGGCTGAGCGTTCCAAAACACCCTGTGGGATCTACAGCCTTTGGAGGAGGAGAATCAGCCTTTACCACATTTGCCTTGAACTTGCTCTGGACTTCTGGAATGCAGATGTTGTCGGAATGCAGAGGTTTAGAAACTGGGCAGATTCCCTTATTTCTGTCATGGAAAGCTGGGAAAGAATTCGACTTGCTGTTTTTCTGAGGAAAAGGTTATTTCTTTGCCCAAGCTGTCCTTGTCATTTTTTGATATGTTGTGCATTCAATTATTAAAAATTCCTTTCTAGAACAGGGAAAGGCAGTGGACAGGGAAATAAGATGAAGCTGTCTTCAAACCACCTGCACCTCAATCACAAAAACTGCAATGGAAAACTTTAGTGCCTCTCACAAGGACAGCAATATCTGCAAGCAGGACCCCACTCCTGCTGCAACGCTAAAGGCTGTATTGGTATGGACAGTGTAAACGATGCCAACCACCCTCTGGCACTCTCTCAGCTGCTGGCATGGGCAGCGGCCAGAGCCCTGTGCAGCAGTGTTGGTGTGCAGCCATCCATCCCTGCATCCATCCACTGGCAGTGTCCCCATGGGAGCAGCAGCCATCCTCTGGTTTCCAGCCTTAAGAAATCTGTGCACAAAAGGCAGCTTTTTGCAGCTGACATTATTTCATTACTGTGCAATTAGGTCTGGTTCCCATTGTTGGATTTGAGGAACAGTTCTCTACCGAACAGTATGTTACTGTCCTTGTTTGCTAGCAAAAGTCTGAGTGTGGACTGAAGTAGGACTATGTCTGCTGTGCTGAAATACATGTGTGTATATGTGTGTATCTATGTACACATATGTAACTGTCTTGAAGGGTCTTCATACAAAACTCTAATGGGAGATGTTACCCTGATGCGGAGACTGGTGGAAATTCAGAGGGTGATTCTAGTCCATTGGTCTGGAAAGGTACAGATGGAGTATATCTTCTGCCTTCTGGTTTTCATTCTCAATGGCAGCATCAACATTTGGATTGCGAAGATGAAATAATGAATGCTGGTTTTGTTGGATTTAATCCCAAACATTTCAGTTGGTTTTATGGCTTCTGAAATGAAATTTGTAGTTCTTAGCCAGGCCAAGTTTAACCTTATGTTTCCATTTATCTGTTTTGCTGGTCTTCTAAATAGCAGATCCGAGATAGTAAATTCATGTTTCATGGAAACCTAACTAATGGCTGTTGTGGAAAGGAACTTGATATCATCTAGATGGTATAGATCACGTGTGCAAAAAAAAAGTCAAAAATCTTGATGCACCCACATTAAGGCATAACGGAGCCACCTCCAAACACTGTATCAATAGGAAGTCTAAACCACAGATACCAGCCATGCCCCTTCCCATCATTTTGGATGAGTTTGTCAGCACCTATTGCCAACAGTATAACTGAAAGATGAAAAATGAGACACGCAGTGCTTGGAGGGCTCATGATTACTTGTAGACATGAAACAGCCTTCCTCCATAATTATGAAGACCACACTTTTTTTCAGAGCTGGACTTCAAAGCTCATCAAGTATTGGTGTGTCTTTGCAGCCCATTCCCACACAGGCTGCTTCTGTGAGAGCAGGCAGCCCTGTTTTCAGACAGACGGTTCCTGGTGAAAAGCTATGGGCGTTGACATTATATAGGACTTCTGCGTCCTTACAGGAAGGAGCACATATGGTGGTGTCTGCCTATGCAGTGATGTTGCCCTGATGGAATGTGTGCGAGTGTCAGCTTAGGTCTGCAGAGGCAGTTCTGACCTGCTGAGCTCAGGAGTGTGTCACAGCTTCCAGGGAGCTTGCAAGCAAGAGCTGTTTGCAGTGGGAGCATGATACTTTGACACCAGCATGGCAATGGGTTCTGCAGCCCTCTTCCAATGCTCCTCCATGGTGAGTGGTTCTGTAGCCATCTTCCAACACTTTTCCAGTGGCTGTGGCTCTCAGACTTTGGTGATCCATGAAAAGAGGCTAGGTCGTAGCATGCATGTGGTCATTTCAGAATGTGTTCCTCTTTCAGAGCCTTCCCTGGGATCTTTGCCTGGTAAACAGGAGAATTTTACATCTGGTAAAGCTGGTACAGAGTTGCCTTGGGTCTGTAAAACATGTTTGTGTTGCTACTTGGCAGGCTTCAACTGCAATTCTGTTTCATGAACTGGCTCAGCACCTAAAAAAAGTCTGGTCCAGCCCCCTTTCCTTCTTGCAGCAATGACCTCTTGGCAGCATCCTGGCAAGAGGATATTTAAAAGCAGTTAAACCCCATGCTCTTTCTGTGAACATGTCCAGGAGAGGATGAACCAACTGTTGCCATGCAGATTTGATGTGGTGACCTTACTTGGGCATATAAAATCAGTGTGTGCTTACTGATGTTCAGGTTGGTGCATCTATAAAGGTAAAAACAAGTCAGTGCTGCTGTGGGGAGTGCATGTGGAGGGGAGGGCTCCAAAGTCTTATGTAGAATGATTTCAGCTAAACAATACATGTAGAAAACATCAAGTCCATTATATGTGGTCATTTCTGAGGGTTTTTTTCCAGCAAGGCCAGCATAAGTAATCTTCAATTTTTAAATATTCTTTTTAAAGTAACTTTGTGTAGTATTTTCTTATTATTCTGGGAACCCTGGGTTGTCTTCTAAGAGCAGATCCCAGTTGTGGGCAATTTTGAAGCAATTTGTACTTTTGGTGATGCATTTTGACTTTTCACAACAGTACCTTTCCCTACCTCCTCCCTTCCTGTCCCACCCAAAGACCTCTGTGACCCTTTCTGTTTCTTTCATATGATGTCTCTCTGGTGGAGTATCTCTTTCAAGGGACGTATTCTAGACCTTTTTATTCAAGATGTGGGGCTTCAGTGTTGATAGATGGTGAACCAAAGGAACCAAAGTTTACATTGACTTCCACTATGACATTTAAGTGAACAAAATGTACTGTTAATTGCATGGTTTCTCCTTTATACAGTTCTAACCATAAACAGTATATATAGTTTTGTACTTAATCTTGTACTATCTTTGTACTATTTTGATGTTGGTTTAAGGCAAATCCTGTGATGTAATATAATTATTTCCTGAAGCAGGTGGACCTATTGTATGCCTTTGCATTACCTGCAGAAAGCCTACCTTGAAGCCCGTCTTATTGTCCCTATGCCAACTCGAGGTGAAGAGGCTGGTGGATTGCTTCATGGCAAAATGTCTGTCTCTGCAGCTGTCTAGGTTCCAATTTTATAGGAATTGTTTCTAATGCTATATGAATAAATAATGCTCTTTAGCCACAACTGTTAACACAATCTGTAAGTCATGATATGTTTGAAAGATATCCAGACCTTTATGACCAGTAAAAATTCTTTCTTCTCTACTAGAGAAGAGATAAATGTTTTGAAAAAATGTGACCTGATCTGTGTTTGGAATGCAAAAAGTTCCATTCCTTTGTGTAGCTGAGTGTCTCTCGGAGGTCTCGGAGTCTAGAGGCTTTTCCACCCTTCTGATGTTCTGTACCCTTCCTCTGTAACAAGCTTAATATCTCCTTACTCTTGCAGAAGAAAATGCTGAAATTACCCTGGATGTGTCATTAGCATATCGTGATGACAAGTTTGATTGGAAAGAAATAGCACATGCAATAGAGATCAGGAAGCTGAAATGCACCTTCAGCTCACCAAAAGTAAGGTGTTTTGATGCTGGAGGTGGGGAGGTGTGGGAATGTGGGATTTGCCCTCAGTTTCCTTCATGGTACTTCCTAGAAACTGAGTTGTTCAATCAACTTTAAAACATCTCAGCTTTTTCTTGGCTCAAAATCTTTGAAAACCTAATGAGCTCCACATGCAATTCATTATGTTTGATAGAAGAGGATGACATCAGAGGTAGAGTTAAAATTAGAAAGAAAAGGCATGAGGTGTTGTCCTCTGCAGTTGTGGTCAGGCTTGGATACTTTGTGATTTGTATGCCCCAAATCATCCTAGAGAACTTGAACCTCTGCACCTTGTTCTGCCATGATGGACAAAATCTCTTCCTCAGGAGTGGTGAGGAAATAGCCCATCCAGGGCACTGTGACACTCAAAGAACCTGACCAGGTGGGGCAAGAGTTTCTTAAATTAACTTCTTAATGCCTGAAGATATGAAACTTAAGAGCAGAGAGGACAGCTAGCAGTGAAAATAGAGCATCTTTGTTTAAAGAAAGATGTTTCTTTTTGTGCTGCAGACTGAAATTCCTGTGCTTAAGTTAATCTGGTGTCTCTTTACTGTGCCATATTTTTCAGTTCTGTCTTCTCCCACTTCACAGTCTCTTTCAGCAACCTCCAGAAACACCTGTGTGCTTCCATACAGCCACATAAATGCAGTCAATACATATGAGGTGCAGAAGGGAGTATTGCTGGTAAAACAGGACTTAAGGAACTCCAAATCGAGACGTTTGAGAGGGTTGCGTATTTTGTTTTGGCTCAAGTTGTGCTTGCTGAGGGAGGAAGCTTGGATCTCTAAAGTAGCCTTTCATCCTGAAAGGCTTCCTTGACTTTAAATATACTTAAGAGCCTGAGATGTGAACCTGCTTGAGTTCAATAACAATTGACTCAATGACTCAAAACAATCAAAAACTTGAGCAAATATGTCCCTGAACCTCTGATGTTCTCCAGTCTTGCACAGACTCTTCCCACAAGAAAACTGGAATTAGCAAACAGGCTCTTGGTGCTAGCAATGGTCCCAGTGTTAAGGCTTTTGCAGACCCTCATGGTGGAGGGCGTGCTGGTCCATCTGTGGCTGACCGCTGTCTTGCTGCTCTATGTCCTTTTGCTAGACCCTGGACTCTGAAGGCTGTCACTATGACTGTGACTTCCTTCCCTTCATGGAGATCGGTAGCGTGGCCCACAAATACTACCTCATCAACATCCGTCTCCCTGTGAACGAGAGGAAGGGCATTAATTTTAGTATTGGAGAAATCAAGGATATCCGCCTCATGGTAAGTGTCTGCCTTGTCTCTGTCCATATTCACCACCCCTTGGCAGAATGCCTCTGCCCCACGGTGCTGCAGCCAGCAAGGGCATCTCCCCTGGGGCTGCTGCAGCTCCTTTCTTGATTCTCTCTTTGATCCACAGCAAATGTCCTACCCTTCGTTATGGGTAGCTCCTGCTGGCAAATGTGCCTGCGTTCCTTCCTGAGGGACCATAGAATGTTAGAATGGTTTGGGTTGGAAGGAACCATAAAGATCACCCAGTTCCACCCCCCCTGCCATGGGCAAGGATGCCTTCCACTGGATCAGGTTGCTCAAAGACCCATCCAGCCTGGCCTTGAAGACCTCCAGGGGTGGGGCATCCACAACTTCTCTGGGCAACCTTTGCCAGTGCCTCACCACCCTCACAGTAACAAATTTCTTCCTGATATCTAAATCCCCCCTCTTTGACTGCTGTCTTCTGAGGAACCCTCCCCAAGCCTTAAGCAGTGCCACCCTCCTGCACTGCCTGGTAACCACCTTCAGAGCTGGCCTCTTCCTCTAGTTTTAAGAGCTCCCCTGTGTCCTGTCCTCCCCACCACAGTCTGGCTTGGGTGCAGAGTCTTCCACCTGATTAAGCCCTGCTTCTCGCAGATAGGTGCTAAGGAAGAACAGAACAGTAGGGTTCGGGGGGACCTGATGTGTCTTGGAGTTGGCTATCACCATGCAGATGTTTGGGATGGCTGTCAGCTATTCCTGCACTCCATTGAGGCTTGGTGACCATGGGTGCTTCCAGCTGGAAAACCTCCCACTGCTATCCCTCTCAGCAGCAGCAGCGAACCAGCCAGCTGTGGTGGCTACAGACAGCAGTGGGAGGGTGTGTGTCTGGGCAAACGTGTTAATTTGGATGATGCGTTTCCCACCAGTGGTGACTGTGCTTCATGAGTATGTTGTTACTTGTCTGAGAGCAATTGTGCCAGTTTCTTCCATGCTGTGTCAGCCTGCCCCTCTCCCAAATGCTCTCCACCTCATTGTATATGTTGGCATTTGTTTTTGGGACTTTCAAAGCGTCCTCAGATCGCTTGGGGCTAAAGTAGGCACCTGCTCCCTTTCCAGTGTTGGGCAGACTGCCTTTGAAAGGGGAGTTGCATCTACGTGTGCTCACATGTAGTGCCATGTACTTGCCTCTCCTGTAAGGAGAAGCACAGGATAATGATGTTAAACCTGTACGGCTGTTGCATTCCACCTTGGTTTTCCTTAGGGCATCCATCAAAATGGAGGCTTTACAAAAGTGTGGTTTGCCATGAAGACTTTCCTCACCCTTAGCATTTTAATTATCATGGTCTGGTACTGGAGACAGATCTCGCTGATGACACGTGCTCCTGTCCTGCTGGAGAAGTGAGTAGGGTCTCGTATGCTGGCTAAGGTGACCCTCAAGCAAGAGGACCCTGACCAAGGTGGTCACTGCTCCCTGGCAGAGCCCATGTTTGGGGAGACAGGAGTGGTCTCTTCTGTCCCCTCCCTCCATGCAGGCACATTGGGAGCAGGAGACCTCCATAGCCTCTCTTTTCTTTCCCACTAAACCCACAGAGAATGAGTAGCTACATTTGCCCATGGCTGCTCAGAGGGGCTTAAGTCCTAGAGGGTTTGCTGGCAGGAGGTGACACCTTGTCACCACTGCCCAAACAGTGCCAGATTTTCTTCCATTGCTCTTCATGCACAGCTTTGGCTCCTGGGGCTCTGTGTCCTTGCCTTGCATGTTGGAAAGAGATGGTGTTTCTGCCTCTCTAGGGTCATCTTTGCTCTGGGAATTTCCATGATGTTCATTAACATCCCCGTGGAGTGGTTTTCCATCAGATTTGACTGGACTTGGATGTTGCTTTTTGGAGACATTCGACAAGGCATTTTCTATGCTATGCTCTTGTCATTTTGGATCATCTTTTGCGGAGAGCACATGATGGTGGGTACAACACAGAAGGGAGGGTGATTTCCAGCCACACTTGCAGAGATACCTGACAACTCCCTTGTACTTGTTAAGTGTTGGAAACAATGCTGTGGGGGCTTGCATCAGGTGAGAGGACTTAAGGCTGACTTGCTTTTCCTTTATCTCATCCTCCCTGCTTCTTGACTCTAATTAGGACCAGAGTAAGCGGAATCATCTCTCGGGGTATTGGAAGCAGGTTGGACCTATTGCTGTTGGCGCCTTCTGCCTCTTCATCTTTGATATGTGTGAGAGGTAGGTACAGCACCGCTCCTAGGGCGAACCTTCCCTGTGCACTTCCTGCAGAAGGGACCAGGAGTTTAATCCCCATGGCTGGATGCACAGCCCTGTCTTGTGAAATGAGGAGAGGCTCCTGTGAGTGCACTGAAACATGCTGGTGTCTCCCAGCAGTGTATCTTGTCCCATAGGGCTGTAGGGAAACACTTCCCACCTTGTTTCCTCCTTGCCCACATGGGAAAGCAGCATGGCTGGCTCTTTATAGGCTGCAGAGCAGATGTGGGGCTCTCTGAGCTTCTTGGCTTCTGTGGTAGCTTGGTGTCTTCTTTTCTCTTTGCAGGGGAGTGCAGCTGAAGAACCCTTTCTACAGCATCTGGACCACTGAAGTTGGCACGGAGCTGGCTGTATCCTTCCACCAGGCTTGGGGCAGGTTCAGCCTGTTTTGGTAGATGAGGGAGGTGTTCCCCTCCTGCCAGATACTTGTGAGATGTGGGAAAACCCTCCTCTTTTTGGCAGGCTGGGGCTATGAGGGGGACTTGTGCTGTGCAAGATGCTGGTGTCATTTGGAATCATAGAATCACTAAGGCTGGGTTGGAAAAGACCTCCAAGATCAACAAGTCCAACTGTGAAGCCCAGCACCACCATGGCTACTAAACCATGTCCCAAAGTGCAATATCTACACGCTTTAATACCTCTAGGGATGGTGACTGCACCACTTCACTGGGCAGCCTGTTCCAGTGCTTCACCACTCTTTCAGTAAATTTTTCCTAATAGCCAGTCTATCCCGTCCTTACAGGTTTGGAGCTGGAGGTCCCTGGACACTGGTGCTGTGCTCAGGGAAGTCACTGGAGAACTGAACCTCTTATCAAGATATCAATGATTTGGAGGGAAGCATGGGAGATTTAGGTCCTGGGTGTCATCATAATAGCCCAGTGCCCATGCTGCTCTGGCAGTGCCTGCTGCCCAGCTGTTATGGCATATGCTCTGGGGCCCTCCATTTGTAGCCATTACTGGGGCAGGCGTTGCTGAGGCATTTCCATTAATTGCTCTCTCAGGTCACGTTGGAAGGGCTTGCTTTTCATTGCCATTAATTCTGATTACTGGGCTGAGATAAGCTAATGCAATTAGTGCCCCATTCCATGGCATCCAGCCCTCTCGCAGGAGACTCTCTGAAGATTGCGCTGGCTGGCAAGGGCTTCTTAAATCTGCTCTGCATATTTCAAATGGACAGGTGTTTCGATGGATTATCCCTACTTGCTGCTGTGCCTGAGCACTGGGGAATGGTAGAGCCTAGGCTTCCTGCCAAGCCAAGACCTCACTCGCATGCTGGCTGCTCTCCTGTGTAAGTGCATGAAGTTCAATTTTGATCTTTGAGAGGATATTAAAGTAAGTGAATTGCCTGAAAAAATGTTTGCTGCTGTTTGCATTTGGCTCATACCATTTTCTCTTAACCTGCACTGCCCAGATGGCCTTTATTATAGTGGCAGGAATCTGCTTGTGTCTCTACTTTCTCTTCCTGTGTTTTATGGTCTTCCAAGTGTTCAGAAACATCAGTGGCAAGCAGTCAAGCCTCCCAGCCATGAGCAAAGCTTGCTGCCTTCATTATGAGGTAATGTCATCCCCCCCTTGTTGCACAGATTCTTTATTTTTAAAATGCATTTTTGGCCTTAGTCTGTACTGAGACTTTCTCTATCCCTATAGTCCTGAACTGGAAAATCTGATCTTTATCACCTTTCTTATGCTGCTTAAATCCCCTAAATGCCTGTTTTTGGAAGGCATTTGACTGTCAATAAGTTTCTTTATTTGGGTTTTTAGTCCTGATTTTTCAACTGTTAGGAGGGTCTGTAAGCTCTCCTTTTCCGTGAGTAGCTGTTATCTCCAAGCTTACTGAACAATGTTGAAGAATAGAAGAAAATTGCCTAAATTACTGTTTAAATTACCAAGCATAGCAGTTCTCCATACCTACTTTTCTTTTCCTGTAACATCAATTATTGTGTTTCATAGAAAGTGTTGCTGAGATCCCCCTGTTTTTCCACAGCCTGAATTCAAACCTTTGGGGTTGTCTTTTTCTGAGTTGCAGGAGGGAAACTGTCCCACCAGGATCAAAATGCAACAGGTTCTGCCCATGATCCTTGTTTTCAGCCCATGAGTTTGAATGTTGTTTCTGTCCTAGCTGTCTAACTGCTGTAAAACAGAAGGAGCTCACTTCAAGTGCTTAAGCTGAGAGTGCCTGTTGTTTCCGTGGGTGTGTAAATATTTATTGCCAATGCTGTTCTGTTAAATGATGGTCACTTCTGATTTAAACAAGTCTGTTATCACCCATCAGGAATGCACATTAAAAAAGAGGTTTGGACTTGACAGAATTTGAAGGTGGTATTAAGCATTACTTTTCTGTCTTTCTCTGTAGCAAGAGGCACAGGACTGCAGCTTGTATTGTAGAGCTGCTGCAGCCATGCTCAACATGCCAACATCTAGCAACTGTGAATCTGATATGGAAGAATTAAACTAATAGTCATTTGTTGCCCAGGGAAGCTGTGGGTGCCCCCTCCCTGGAAGTGTTCAAAGCCAGGCTGGATGGGGCCTTAAGCAGCCTGGTCTGGTGGGAGGTGCCTCTGCCCATGGCAGGGGGGTTGGAACTGGATGGGCTTTAAGGTCCCTTCCAACCCAAACCATTCTATGGTTCTGTAGTAATTATGGCAGACACTGATATTTCCACCACAATTCCAGAAAGAGGTTAAAAAAAACAACACACACAAACAAAACCAAAGGAATTTGTAAGTAAAATATAAAGCTGGTGGAAGCAAGTAGGATATGCAGTCTGATTCCTAACCAAGCGATCTTGAGCCATAGTTTGTCTGGTAATCAACGTTTATCTATAATAGCCAGCGTAGTTTTGACAAGCGTCAAGACTCAGTGTGATTACCAGACTGTGGAGGTGAGGATCAGTCTGGTACCAGTACCCCCACTGTAGAAACACTGACTCCTCTTGCTAAGCCATGCAAACTCTCCACAGATGCTTGTCTTCCAAAAGCTACGAGCTATCAGGCAGGCTGGTGGATGAAACCCATGGCTTAAACTGGCCTGCCTCATCTTCCACATTAACTCTTGGTAAATCAGGCACAAAAGCAAATGTAATGGAAAGCAGGGGCTGTCCAGACATGCATACTCCACTCAGAGCATCTGAGAGGAACACAGGCATGTAGGGAGCAGAGAATATGGGCTGTCATGAACATAGCACAGAGGAGTGGGTGGAGGTTTTTTGCTTTGGGGTTTTGTGGGTTGGACCCTTTTTTCTTTGCTTTTTTTCTTGTACTTAGATATTCTCAAAACAAAAATGGGGGCTTTTGTGGATTCTATTAATGTGACATTTCTCTAAACAGGGGCTGATTTTTAGGTTTAAGTTCCTGATGCTCATTACCCTGGTTTGCGCAGCGATGACTGTCATCTTCTTCATTGTGAGCCAGGTGAGTGACAAAACTCTGCCCTGTCTGAGAACATCAGCCTCTGATTCCCTGGCTGCTAACGATGTCCACTATTATAAGCAGATTTGATAATAAGTTGCTTTTTAAGAAGTTTTCATTTATTTGAAGCACTGTTATAAAATTGCTTAAGCTGAAACCTTCACAAAGGCCTTTGGCTCACAGTAAGATTTGGGGCTCCACTGTTTGAAATATATGCCAACACGGTTTAGTCATTTCTGAGAACTCAGCAAGAGGAAAAATGTTCAGTTCATATTCAAAGAATCCGGTGGCTTTGTGTGCCCACAGAGAAATAACAGAATTCAGTCTTCCCTGGGTTGACTTTGCAACCCTGCTGTTTCCAGTGGTATCTGTACCTATTTATTCCAAGCCCCACTGCAGTCTGTACAAATGAGCTTATATCACTACTTAAATGTACTTGGATGGTGTACCCCAAATGGCTTTTCAGATGGCAGCTGTTTCAAAGATGTCGTTTGTGGTTGTTCCTAAGCATAGGCAGCTTGTAGCTGTGGATGCAGCCTTGCAAGCGTGGGTACCAGGAGCAGGTTCTCCCTCACTGCACTGCTCATGCTTTGGGGTATGTGGTGGGTCTTAATGTAAAATACAGCAGCAGATGGCTTTGCTCTTAAAAAATCTTTTAGGCTAAAGCAGTGGTTTAAGAAATGGCAATTCAGTTTATCATTGAGCATTAATGACCATATGAGTGTAACACAAATGATCTTGTCCAGTTACTCCTTAAAAGCTACTTTAGCTTTCATCTTTCCCCTGAATGTCTTTCTGTGATGGAAAGCCAACATTTCAGTGTGAACGGTCTGTGTATCTTCAAGCAATATTAATATTGATGATGTTTTCGTAAATCTTGACAAATCTGTGCGTGTCTAAGGCTGAAACTGTCAGCCCAGGCCCTTCTCATAAGACAGAAGCAGCAAGGCAGTACTCAGCACATTAGCTCTTCACATTATTCATGCAGCTTTCTTTCTGTAGAAGGTCTATTTATAGAAGTCTAATGTTTTCAGATGTAACTAGTTGTCTCCTAGGTACTGCTCTTTATGTGGCTATCTTTGAACACATCGGTTACCGCAGGGATGTGTCGCAGAATGTGAGACGTCTCATTTAAGAATGATAAAATTAAAGAAATCCCAATGCGTTCATTTTGTAAGGACCATTTTTTACCTGCAGATTGAGACTAAAAAGGAGAATCAGTCTGACTTCTGCACCCCTGAATCTGTTAAACTCCATTTATTCAATCCTGTTGAATCACCACTGTTCTTATTGGTTTACTCAAAGTTAGTGCTTTAGGGGGTCACTTCTGTATTTTACATAATTTGGTCTTACGGACCAACACATGCATGTCTGCTTTCTCCTGGGCAGGTGACAGAAGGCCACTGGAAGTGGGGGGACATAACGATACAAGTGAACAGCGCCTTCTTCACTGGCATCTATGGAATGTGGAACCTCTATGTCTTCACCCTGATGTTCCTGTACGCACCATCGCACAAGAATTAGTGAAGATCAGTCAAATGGTAAATTCCTCTAAATGGTCTGAAAGCTGTCGTAGGAAGAAAGCCATATAAAGTGGGAGATAGCTTTTGTGCGGTTTTTTTGTTTGGTTTTTTTTTTTTTATTTTATTTTAGTGCACATTCAGCACCTTGAAATGTTATGCAAATAATGGTTTGGTCTGCCTAGCAGACATTTTAATTAATGGCCAGCTTAGACAGGTTTGATTATTTAGGCAAGACTGTCTAAAACTTTCTAGATGTTTTTTGTACTTTTTAGCATTACACAGCTGTAATTGTGTAGCTCAGGGTGGGATGAGAAAAGGAGAAAATGGAAATCTGGGCAAGTGGAGAATGTTGATGCTGTTGGATTTCTTTATTGGTAGTCTTTAGTAGCATAGAAATCATCCTTTGCTGGTATGCTTGTATTTAAATAACTGTAAGTAAAAGCATTTATGGAAATGTTGCAGTCTGTAGCTCAAGTAGCTCCTGAAAGCGTGGAGGGAGTAAACCAGATTTTTTTTTTGTTTGTTTTCCAATTGTCAAATATTTTATTGTGAGACCAGGCTAATGAAATAACTTTGTTTCTTAGGTGACCTGGGAGTAAACAGTGGGGTAGAGCTTCAGCTCACCACCACCATTGCCCATGTAGATGGGCCAACAGAGGTTTATAAGCTGGCTCACAAGAAGGCTCGGGAGTAACACTGAGTGGCCTCAGCTGGGACCCAGATGAGGGGTGAGAGCAGAGGATAACACAATGCCTCTGGGAGGAGGCCTCTGTGACTTAACTTGCTTCTTGAGCACCCCATACCTAGAGTGTTTCACAGAGCAGTGACACTGAACAGAACGTTTGTAAACTCTTTGATATGGTGTAGTTATTTCTGGGGGGAGGGATATATATCTTGTGTTACACTCAAGCAAGTCAAAACCTGCTAGAAAAGCATTAAAGTTGCAAAGTCGGCCATGCGGAGGCTAGGAAGGAGCAGAGCTGACACTGGGCAGTTTGTATTTGGCTACTGTGTGCCTGTGTATGAAGGTGCTGCAGGGAGCTCAGGTGGTGAGCATGTATTCCATGCTTTGAGTTTTCTTGTGTGCAACTTTAAACAAGGTGTTGGTTGCAGGGAAAACAAAAGCCTTGTTGTAAAAACATTTAATTCTACCATTCATAATTGTATTGAACCTGTTTGAGGTCTTTAGTGCAGCCCTGCAACTCCACAGGAAACCTCTGTCACTTGAATGGAACAGCTGGGGAAGGGGGTAGACTGTAATATATAAAACTTTAGTAGAAGCAGCAACATGTTTTCTCAGTAGGTTTTACAGGTATAGAGGAATGCAAAAACTGGATGCCTGAGCCAGGTTGGAGGAGAAAAGTTCTCCTGTCCTGAGGTCCCAGAGGTACCAGTCCCACAGCCAGCTCCTGCCTATTCTCGGCCCCTTTGGCTTCCCTCCCTCTTGTTGTCTTCATCTTACTTTCTTGTTACAGCTCACTTTTATGCTTCTTACGTGTCATGAGGAGAAGGGGAAGGCCGTGGGAGAGATGCTGTGTTCTTAGTTCCCATGCCTGTGAGCTGGGCAATCCCATTCCTCCTTGCACTGCCAGGGTGATGGAGCATGATTGGCAGAGCTGGATTCTTCCAGGGATTATCAGACTTGGAAAAAAAATCCACTTGTCATGCACTAACGTGGGTATTTGCTTTTCAGAGCAAAAGCAGACGATGAGGTTGTTCACCCCATGCTGGGCCTGGGCAGGTCTGGAACAGATATGGAGCAGAGGTGTAAACTGGGCTGTGCTGGGGACCAGTGAAGGGAAGTGTTAATGGGGCCAGAATGGTCTGTGCTTTTAAGGGCACACCTTCTTCCAGGGTCTGGAGGATCCAGAGGAGCCTCATCACCTGGCACTAGTAATTGTCAATGTTAACTGCTAGTAACATGTAACTCAGCCTCCTAGTTTTGTCCCTGAAAGATAAGAATCTGCTACTGCTGTCTGAAGGGTCAGAGATTGGGAAGAGAGGGGAAGCTCCCAAACGCTGGCAGGCAGTCATCCTGGGTACTGGTAAAAACATGGTCCTGGAAAAGGTGACACGTTGTCCTTGGATTCTTAAAACTTCTAAAATTACACGTCAGTTGTTTAAGTATCGAGTATTAAGACTGCAAAATGAAATGACAATTGGGAAATATCAGAAGTGAGATTGCTTATGAAACCTTGATCTGTCTCTGGCCAACGTAAGCATTATGACATGCAATGAAAGCCTGTTGTGTGCTGGCTTTACTGTCACCTTTTGGCTTGTCACAGTCAGGGTGCTGGGCAGGAGTTGAGGCTGCGTAGCTAGAGCTCTGGTTTGCACCGGGAGGTGCTGGTTCATCATGATTCCCACCCCAGCAGCAGCTCATACTTGATGAGGCCCATCCCTGATCACCCCTGCACACCCACCTTGCTGTTTGCATGGGGCTGCAGCTCACTTTGGCTCTAACCATCACCATTTCAAGCATGATAGTAACCAAATAAAGCACCAACTTCCCTTGCCTTTTGCTTTCCCTCCTTCCCTGTGTTTCTTGAGATAGGTCAGTACTTCAGCGGGAGTGAGATGTTCAAATAATTCCTCTTTATTTTCCCAGCCCACCAGGGAAGGGGGCCAGAAGGCTGATGCCTGCCCCTCAACTGCATGCAGGGCTGGACAGACACTTGGTCTTCTTGCCAGCCTCGCCCCAGAAGGGATTTCTCACTAGGACTGCTGACTGCACCAAATGAATCACACCAGGAAGTGCTGGGCTGTTATAATCCCAGTAAGAAGGTCACTCTATAAAGTAGTATTTAAAATAAAACTTTTCTAATAGCTCAACACTATAAAGAAAGAGAGGGTAACATATATAATCTCATATCCCTTCAGTTTCTGGGAACTCAAAGTTGTGCACCATGGAATGAGTCTCTGATCAGGGTGCAACACACCAGGCAGACCCCCTCTGTGAAAAGGTTACCCTGATTTTGTTAATTCAAGCTATTCTAGTATTTTCTTAAATGAAAGCAATTTTGTTCATCATTCAGTTCAATTCCAGCAGGATCTCCAGCTCCCCCTGCCCTGGCAGCACCTCAGCCAAGATGTGTGCTCAGATCTGAGGAATGTTGAATGCATCACTCTGGGTGAAGTCCCTTGTGTGCTGCTATGTGTGAAGTCACTGTAGCACAGAAAAAGTGCTGACCACTACTCAAGGAAGTAGCTTTGGCTGATTTTGGGTACTTGAACACTGATCATTTTTTAGAAGTTTGGAGGTTTTGGGGGTTTTCTTGTTTGGTTTGGGGTTTTTGGTTTTTTTGTCGTGGTTGGTTGGTTTGGGTTTTTTTGTAAAGCGGGTTGATCATGCGCCTGTACTGAAAGAAAATGTAGCTTAAAAGAAAAAAAAGAAAAAGAAGGGGGAACACTTATTGTATGTGGAATAAGGGCTGGGACTGCGCCTTCAACACAGACAGCAAAATGTAACTTGTAAGATTTACTTAGGGAAAATAAGTGCTCATAGGTACAAGTGGTGTTCCTGCTTGCAGTAGTTCTATTACAAAGTGAATTAAATTAATGCACATCATGGTAACTCCAGCATGTTCCTGGCTGAGTATTCGACTTTACAACTTTAACGGCCTTTTTACATTGGGTTTGTATGTGATATTTATGTTGTTCAATAGATGTGTCCATGGTTTATATTGCAGCTTAGTATAGTATTGTTCCTTACAAATGAGAAATTGTAGCTTTAAAACCAAATTTTGTGTCAAACTAAATTTGTTTACAGGTGTGTGTATGTGTGGGGGTAGTTTTTTATTTCTTAATTCCTAAGCCCTACTCATATGTCTCATGTTCCTAGACCTTATTAAAATATATCCTTTTTTGTTTAGGTTGAGCTCAGTATTTACTGAATGCTTTAAGCAACCTGGAATACACGTAGTTTGTTAATTTAAATAAAATATACAATATTGTGGATTTGTTATCAGGCTGGTTCACTGACTGAGAAATCATAGCTCTTCTGCTGGGATCTTGTGTGCTTTTAGCTGGTCTTTTCCTTCAGGCAGTTGTAAGTCACACAACTTGTTGGGGGAAATGGTTGACTCACTTGGATGATTTTCTCCCACATCTCTCTCCAAATGCTTTGCAGTGCAGATATATGGTGTTTTGATGCTAATGGCTTTTTGACCTTTAAAACCTTTGCTTTAGGGCTAATTTCTAGCAGAGCCATTTCTGCCTTGTCTCTGGAGCATCGGTTGCAGCTCCCCTCGCCTGCAGGACTGGGGCCAGTAGGACTGGGGTGTTGAGCCCCTCATTCCCATCAGTCTGCTTCCATGGTAGGGCACTACTGTTGGGCTTTTCTTTTGGGCTCTGTATGTCCCTGTTTGCCAACCCTGAATTTGGTAGAGCTTTACTGAGAACTTTGCATGTTGGCTATTACCTCACTGTGACAAGATCTGGGTGTCCTCCTCCAGCTGCTGCCACATTTAGAGCTGCTGCCTCCCACTGCTCCCCATGTTGGCTTTCTGTCTGTAAGCCGGGGGGGGGGGGGGGGGGGGGGGGGAAGAAAAAAGGGTCCCTAGGACTTGCACTTCACGAGTAATGGGAAATTTTATGACAACAGATTAATTTGAATATGAAGAGCTTGACGTTCCTATTGCAATAGAGGCTGCCCTGATAACATGGCACATGGGGAGGAACTGAGCTGCTGAGTTTTAGGCAAAGCCTGTGGCTCCATTTCTGCCACAGCCTGTGTTGGCTACAGCTTCTCCACCACAGGGAGGAACTAGGGCTGCTCAAAGACAGACCAGAGGTAGTGCAGTACTTACAGGCTTTAATGAATTTCAAAAGAGCAAACTGATGAATTTTTAAGTAACCAAAGCTGCTGCTGTCTTCCCACATGCTTCCCTTCCCAGGGTCCTTCTGGCAGCTCTGTGCTGGCACAGTGCAGACCTGGGCTGCCCTCTGCTGCCAGAAGAACACAGCTGCCAGCCAAGACTGCAACAAAAAAATAAATCACCTCTAAAATGTGGGAAATCTGCTTACATGTACCCGTTCCTGTTACCTGCAAGATGCTGCTCAGGGTCTGAGCTGTCCCAGGAGCTTTGTGCTTCTGTGCCACCAGGCAGGGACACAGTAAGAAGTGGAGAGGAATGGGAAAAAACTGCCTGAAAGTTTCTTTAAAAAGCTACCTGGTGTTGCTATGAGCAACCAAAGTTAGGAGAAGGGAAATGGGTTACAATAGATCTTTGAGGGGAAGCTAGGGACCTCGGTTTTTGAGGCCAGCAAAAGGTCTTTGGTTGGAACAGTTTGACTTGTTTTCTTATTAGACTAATTTCTGCATTTTCTTAGACGTTTAGGACCATAGTCTCTCTACTCTAAAACCAATCTGTGACTGAAGTGGGGAGCTGCAGCAAACTTGAGTGCAGCCTGGTCTGCCATTCCTTTGCTCCCAGTCATGCCAGTGCCAGGTGAGGTGTGAGCGTGCAGCGCTGGGCTGATCTCCTTCAAACAAACATCAGTCCTCCCTGTGCTCCTGCCCTCCCCAGGGACGCTCTGACACCAAAGGGAGCTGCATGAAGTCTGTGCTGTGATACCTGCCTGCAATGATGATCTGGGAGGTCCTGGGGAACTGGGCTTGTGACCCCGATGCTCATCCCTCTGAAAGGGTGCATTATTAGATCTAGGAAAGGTTCAGGGAAGGGTGATGAAAATGTTTGAAGGACATATGGCTGTGCCTCACTGCATGCCTGATGGCCACAGGTTCCAGCAGCAAGGCTTGTGGGATGGATCTGGCCCTTGTTTTCCAGCCTAAAAACAGAAGAAGTAGTGGCCTGACACTGTCCCCAGGTGGAATGGTGCTGATGAGCACCAGCGGGGGAGAGGAAGGTGCTGGCATTTAAAAAGGACAAGGAATAATGGGCTCCCAGCAGTCCCCAGGCAATCAATATGTTGTGGGACACTGGAACATGCCCCCTCCTCCACCACAAATCCTGTAGCCCAAGGCTACTGTACAGGAATTCATTATGATGAAAATAAAGCATTAGCTGTATTGATAGGAAAAGAATTGAAGGAGACTGAACTGCAGGAGATCACAGTATTACAAGGCTGGAAAAGACCTTTGAGATCATTGAGTCCATCTTATGACCCAATACCTACTTGTTGTCTGGATGAGGCACTTAGTGCCATGGTTTAATCTCCTTTTAAACACCTCCAGGGATGGTGATTCCACCGCCTCCCTGGGCAGCACGTTCCAATGGCCAATCGCCTTTTCAGTGAAGAATTTTTTCCTATTATCAAGCCTAAACCTCCCCTGATGACGCTTGAAACCATGTTCTCTTCTGTCACTGGTCGCCTGAGAGAAGAGACCAACCCTTGCCTGACTACAACCTCATTTTAGGAAGTTGTAGAGAGCAATAAGGTCTCCCCTGAACCTCCTCTTCTCCAGGCTAAACAACTCCAGCTCCCTCAGTCGCTCTTCATAGGGCTTGTGCTCCAGCCCCTTCACCATCTTCGTTGCTCTCCTCTGGACACACTTCAGCATCTTGACATATTTCTCAAACTGAGGGGCCCAGAACTGGACACAGTACTCAAGGTGCGGCCTGACCAGTGCCAGAGTATAAGGGGATGATAACCTTTCTAGTCCTGCTGGCCACACTATTCCTGATGCAGGCCAGGATACCATTGGCCTTCTTGGGCACGCTGCTGGCTTGTGCTAAGTTTCCTGTCTACCAGTACTCCCATGTCACTTTCTGCCTGACTACTCTCCAGCCACTCTGTCCCCAGCCTATAGCTCTGCATGGGGTTATTGTGGCCAAAGTGCAGAACCCGGCATTTGGAATTGTTAAACCTCATCCTATTGGAATCAGCCCATCTCTCCAGCCTGTCAAGGTCCCTCTGTAGGGCCCTCCTACCCTCTAACAGATCATCACTTCCTCCCAGCTTGGTGTCATCTGCAAACTTGCTGATGAAGGACTCAATCCCCTCATCCAGATCATCAATAAGGATATTAAACAGGACCGGGCCCAACACTGATCCCTGGGGGACCCCACTAGTGACCGGCCGCCAGCTGGATGAGACACCATTCACTACCACTCTCTGGGCTCGGCCATCCAACCAATTCGTAACCCAGCACAGAGTGCTCCTGTCCAAGCTGTGGGCTGACAGCTTCTCCAAGAGTCGCCGGGGAGGTTTAGACTAGACATTAGGAAGAATTTCTTTACTGAAAGAGTGGTCAAGGATTGGAACAGACTGCCCGGGGAGGTGGTGGAGTCACCATCTCTGGAGGTGTTAAAAAAATGGGTGGATGAGTTTGTTAGGGACGTAGTTTAGTAAGGAGACAGGCACAGTTGGACTCTGTGATCTCAGAGGTCTCCTCCAACCTAGTGATTCTATGAGTCTACTATGGGAGACAGTGTCAAAGGCCTTGCTGAAGTCCAGGTATACTACATCTACAGCCTTCCTCTCATCCACCAGGTGAGTCACACAGTCATAAAAGGAGATCAGGTTGTTCAGGAAGGACTTGCCCCTCCTAAATCCATGCTGGCTGGGCCTGATCTCTTGGTCATTCTGTAGGTGCTGCATGATTGCACCAAGGTTTATCTGCTCCATAATTTTACCTGGAACTGAGGTCAGGTTGACAGGTCTGTAATTACCTGGATCGTCCCTACGGCCCTTCTTGTGGATGGTTGTCACATTGGCCAACTTCCAGTCATCCAGGACCTCTCCAGTGAGCCAGGACTATTGATAAATGATGGAAAGGGGCTTAGCAAAGTCATCTTCCAGCTCTCTCATCACCCTAGGGTGGATCCCATCTGGCCCCATAGACTTATGAGGATCCAAGTGGCTCAGCAGGTCTCTGACTTCTTCCTCCTGGATGACAGGGGGGGCTATAATTCATCCTGACCCCATCCACCACCTCAGAAGACCAGTTATTCAGTAAACAATCTGCCTTACTGTTGAAAATGGAGGTAAAGAGGGCATTAAGCACCTCAGCCTTTTCCTCATCTTTAGTTACTATTTCCCTCAATATCCAATAAGGAGTGGAGGTCATTGCTGCCCTTCTTTCTGCCATTAATAAATTTTAAAAGCACTTCTTACTATCCTTAACAGAAGTGGCCAATTCGAGCTCCAGCTGGGCTTTTGTCTCCCTAATTTTCTTCTATCTTAGTTTAGATGAAAACTAAGATATGTTATCATATATGAAAGATCTTTAATCAGAAAAAAAAATTGTATAGAAGAGATAACAGTACTTAGCTTACAAATATATGTGTATACAAAACAGAATCAACACTAATCACAACTAAAACCTAAAAGCCTTAAAAAATAGATTGAGTCCTGTACCCAAAATCTTGCGATGCAGGTCTCTTTAAGAGCTGGCGAGCAGTCGCTGCCCTGCACGGGGAGGCGCGGCCCCCCCGCAGCCGGGGAAGGGCGGGGGAGGGAGATGGAAACTTAGTGCGAGTTCTGCCGGAGTTGTGGAAGATTCAGATGACCCGTGATCTTTCCTTCAGAGATTGCAAAACGTATGCACTCAGGGACTGCCGCTGCCGTTGCCGCCACTGCCGTCCGAGAGAAAACGGATGTCCGGTCACGACCTCTGTCTCGGTTTCCCCGGAAACATCCTCTCCCCATCCCCCCTCGCGTCTGCTGAAATTCCCTTTATTGGCAAGAGGAAGAAAAATTCCTCGGAAAAATCCCAAACCACAACACTTCCTACATGACTTAACGATATCTTTGAACATAACCTGATTTACCTCCCCTTCTTTCCAAAGACAATACACCCTCTTTTTCTCACTTTAAGCCCTTTCAGAAGCTACTTACTCATCCAGGCTGGCTCATCTTACGGCACATCGGGACAGCCTGCTCCTGTGCCTTCAATATTTCATTCTTGAAGTACATCCAGCCTTCCTGGACCCCCCCTTGCATTTAAGGACTATTTCCCAGGGTACTCTCCTGACTAGTTCCTTAAATAATCCGAAATCTGCCCGCTGAAAGTCCAGCGTGGACGTCCTGTTCATGCCCTTCCTTGTTTCATTGTTTATGGAAAACTCAATTATCTTATGGTCACGATGAGATGTACAGACCTGGGGGCTGCTGCTCACTGCCACTCTGGTTCTTGTTACAAATGTGTGTCACTCCTGTTCTCAAAGATGAGAAATGGTGCATTTTTACTAGGGTAAAATAAGCAATAAGCAGCAACAGATTTGTTTTTGGAAGGATTTTGCTCTGTGGTTGGCACACAGAGATGTGTCACAGGTCTGCTTTCCTACTTAGCACCTGACATTACATTCTATAAGCCAGTGGCTCTTTGAGCTTTTCCCTTGTCAGAGACTATTAAAGGAAATCAATACGCACTTCAGGCTTTAGACCTAGAGTTTCAAATAAAAACAAGACCTTATCATGGCTATAATTGTTGACATCTTCTACCTCTCCCTCTCTGATGTGTGAGAGGTAAGTCTGGAGCTGGTGCTGCACAGGGCAGAGGCTCAGCTGCCTCTGGCTGCCAGTGCTGCTCCTACTCTGCTCTCCGCCAGCCCAGCTGCGATGGCGTCTGTTCCGGGACCCTCCCTTTGCAGCCATCATTGGGGCAGGCGTTGCTGAGGCATTTCCATGAATTCTGTTTCAGGTCCCACTGGAAGGGCTTGCTTTCATTGCCATTAATTTTGATTACTGGGCTGAGATAAGCTAATGCAATTAGTGCCCCTTCCATGGCATCCAGGCCTCTCACAGGACTCTCTCTGAAGATTGTGCTGGTTGGCAAGGGCTTCCTAAATCTCCTCTGCAGTTTTCGAGTGGACAGGTGTCTTGTCGGGTTATCCCTCCTTGCTGCCATGCTGGGCTCTGGGGAACGTCAGAACCTGGGCTCCCCACTCACTTGTGGGTAGACTGCAGGGCAGGTGTTTATTGCTAGCTCGCCTGAGCTGACGTGTGATGGCTCCATGCAGTGAAATCCTCACTGAGATGGTTTAAATATTGTCCTGTCCTTTGGCTGTTCCGTTATCTTGAGTCAAGGAAAGTTTATATCCATTATAATAGCAGGCATTAGTGTTTTCTTCTATTTTTTTCCATCCTCATTTGATTGTGCTATAGCTCTCCAGAGTTTCCAGAGTAAGGGCACTCTTCCAGGTACAGATGAGGCTTACTCATGAGATGGATGTTATGGCTTAAAAATAGATCAGTCACTCTGGAACATTTTCTAATAAATATTTTACAGGTTGAACTGCACTCCCAAGTATCAGCATTGCTTGGATAAGACATACTTTCTGATAAGCCATATGCACCAGTGACACACATCCTCTGGGTTTTATAATAATCTCTGTAATTCCAGAGGAAAAAAAACCCTTTCCTGCCTTCAGCTGCTGTCTCATACCTCTCAGCAGGCATTGGTGACATTCAAAGCATTATTAAGAAGATGGCTGTACTGGCCATGAATATCAAGCTCCATCTCCCACAAGAAAAGGAAACCCTTGGTTGGCTCCAGAGGAAAAGCAGTGGATATGGAGCACAGTGACGACAGAGCAGGAGTGGGGCCTGTCCCCGAGCCCTGGGGTGTTGTGCTCATTTGGACATCCCCCAGCAAGACACCAAAGGCTTTCGGGAGCTGTTAGTGCTGTGCCACGCTGCAGTGGTACCCAGAAGGTGGACATTTTAACTTCAGGAGATCAGAACTGGAGTTCTCAGAACTTTTTCTGTAGTGGTATAGCAAGTAAAATACAGTGGTTTCTAATTCAGAATTGCCTGAAGCACCCATGTTCTGGCCTGTTTTCAGCCTGGCTGCTGCTCACTGTGTCAGTCTGAGTAAGGACAAGTTGTGTGGGAATCCACACAGGAGCTGAGGGCTGTCAAACCTCAAATTAAATCCATTTCTGGGGTGCCCCTTCCATGCTCAGGTATGAGCGCTCCTCACTTATCCTCCCTGTCAGTAGCAGGTGAGAGGGAGGCAGAAGCAAGGGCTGTAGGCGTGCGCCTAAAGCAAGGCTCCCCCTCCATCTCAAAAACATTGACCTGCATGATTTCAGCCATTTCAGCTCCAGGATGAAGCTAAGAGCAGACCCTGCAGATGCTCTCCTCACTTAAAGAAACCAATAAAGTTTGGTGGAGCATCTCCCAATGAAAGGGGGATTTACTGCCCTGAACATGGATCGAAGAGCAGTCAGGAGCACTGCCTAGACTTGGTAACCCAGGAAAGTACGTTCTTGTGCAATCTTTGCAAGTCTTAGGAGAGTCCTGACATAACAGAAACTACAGAAAAGGGATCTGATTACCTTCACCCGTCCCTTCTGTGGGTCCCCACTGCTGTCCTGCACTAGTTCTCAGCTCCAGATGTTCCCCAGGCAGTTTTCCACAGCAGCAGCAGGAGGCAAAGCAGCAGACAGTGCCTCTCTCTCTCTCTGCGCTCTGCCTTCTGGGGAGGCTCTCGCAAACAGCTGATTTCCATTTAAAATTCCTCTGGTTGCTGTCAGCTCCAGCCCAAGTAAATCCTGACCAAAAGCTGGGCGTTGAGCCAGCATCTCATGGACACATCTCTCCTCGATTGGTCAGTCCCACCCAAGACAGAGGTTCTGCACAGGACATGTCTCTCCTCCCCATTCTTTCTTCAAGGATGCTGTAGACCTTCCCACTCTTTTGTCTCTGCTACATTGACTCACAGCTTCTTTCCTACTGTTCTCACTGGAGAAGAGTCAGAAATCCTTCCCCAGACACGGGAGCCTGCTGGCTTTTCATATTGCCTTACTTATCAAACAAATACTTCTTGGAAAGAGCTGCCTTCTGGATTCTGCTGGTCTGGGCTCGGTTCTGCACCCAGCTAGGCAGGACTGCCTAAGGTGGGTAAAACACAGCTGGTGAGCAGGCTGAGCTGCACAGCTCAGACCTGCCAACAAGGGCAAGACCCCAGGCACAACCACCTAATTGGGTTCAGATGGACAGCGACTGAGGAATGGTAATCCACCCCAAACCCTGGAAGGCTTAGAAAATATTGTCTGAAAATGGGATGTCTGTCTTTGAGCAAGTGTGGCTAGCTGAGATAGGGAATAAGCTACTAATTACTAGTTAGCATTTAATTGTGGCTAATAAATATCTCTTAAGCACCAGAAATTATGCTTAATAAATCAGCTCTGGAAAACCCCATTAATGATAGGATTCAGGCAAAGTGAGTGACACAGTTTTTTAGGCTGAGCAAGTCATCCTGCCTGGAGAGACAAGAACTGTAAAAGCAGCCACAGGAGGGATGGGAATCATTTTCCAGTCACGGAAAGGTGAGAGTTGATTAAATCCTCCCCTGAGCCACTTGAAACAGGCAGATAAAGGCAGGTGGGACTCGGTGCCCACTACAGAAAGATGTTTGTGGGTTTGTCAGAACTCAAAACCAAAGCAAAGGTGAGCGAAAAAAGGAAAATGTTTCAAATGGACACAAGCATCATCTGGATTCAAAAGGGCTCTTGTGACAGCTTTTGTCAGGGTCTAGCCGTGTCTTCATCTGGGATGCTGCTTGCAGGCACCGGTGCCATAGCCGAAAGGATTCAGGGAAGTGAAGGCTTTGCAAAGGGACAGAGAAAACAATTTATCCAAATAGATTCCTGCAGTAAATTAAATGCACAGAGGACTTTCACCACCATATATGTACATCGTCAGGACAGCCTAGGTACCGTTACAGCACCCTGTAGATATAAGAATCCCCAAGGACACGGTCCCAGAGAACTGGATAAACTGCAATGCCCTGACTTCACAGGCTTGGGCACAGGCACTAGATGTGGGTCTTGCTTAAACGGTTTTGATGTAAAACTACATGCAAAGAGTGGCAAGCAGCAATTCAAGATTCTCTTGGCTGCACAAGGGAAAGAGCATCTTCAGCTTGCCGAGGCATGGTGGATCCTGCAGTGGGGATGGGAACATGATGGAGGAATTCAGGAACCAGCACTATGACTGCTCCAAAAATCAGATGGCAAACGGGGTCAGCTTAGGAGTCAGCATTCCCCAGCAAGTCCTTCAGGAACAGTGTTTGTGTTGCAGCAGGTGGAAACATGGGCTTCAAAGAGAGAGTATTTGACAAGAGGTGGGGAGAGACAGGAGAGAAACGGGCATGGGGCAGCTGATGGTGCCAGCTACCTTGAAGTGGGATGTTTTATGAATACATATGTTTTTTTAAATTATTTGGGGACTGCAGAGGCCTTAACAAAGTGAAGACAAAAGGTGTGCTGAATGAAAGCCTGTAGAAAATTGCAGTTGACGTGACCAGGCAGATCTCCACACAGCGATATCTGTGCACGAGCATGTTGCTGCCAGCACACATGGACGTGCATGTTGTGCACCACCAAGCAGGACCCTGTCTGTCCTCTGCACTTCTTCTGGGCACCTTGCCAGCACAGCGATGCCCCTCAGACATTTCACTACAGGAGGCATTTGGGTTCACTCTTAGTCTGAGACTTATAACCTTCAGTGGTTACCCAGGAGGCAACCCCCTGTATATATATAAGCTGAGCACAGGTTTCTTCAGATGTCTAATAAACAACAGGAGAAAATCTCCTGAACAGCAGCAGCATTCCACATAGTTGTGATCCAGCAGCTGGGATTAGAGCATTAATAATTCTCTAATGTAATAAAAGTACAGTTTATTAGAAGTAATTTTCATCCCTTTGTATTAAGCATGAAGCAATGCTGATTAGTGTACTGTTAAAGAGGTCTGCTTTATTCCCCTATATTCATTTTCTTCATTACTATTATTATTATACAGGTTGCCCAGAGAAGTCATGGATGCCCCATCCCTGGAGGTGTTCAAGGCCAGGCTGGATGAGGCTTTGAGCAACCTGATCCAGTGGAAGGTGTCCCTGTCCATAGCAAGGAATTGGAACTGGATGATCTTTAAGGTCCTTTCCAACCCAAACCATTTTATGATTTCTATGCTTCTGTGATTTGATTATTTTTTATTATTACTGTTGTTGTTATATCATTGTTATTATTAATATTCCAGACAGGAACTTTCAAAGCAGCTCAGTGCTTACTGGCTCTAGAGGCCTTTTTTTGATGGTCTCAGTTATAGTTCCCCTTAGTTTTGGGTGGCTTTTGAGCCAAGTTCTACCTTGAGTCTTTCCAAGTAACTTGCAAAAATCATGTGTTCTGCTTATAAGTTTTGTAGCTGAGATGAGAATCGGCCCTAATCGTTATCAGCAGCTGACTTTGAGACAGCTCACTTCTGCATCTAAAACAGCTCGCCCAGTAGTTGAGCATCTGCTTTTATTTTCCCCTAGTAAATAATTCAGTGAACGATGACAGGACTTGACAAGGCCTCATGTTAAGATTGAAGCTCCTTGAGAAAATCCTCTGGGCTTTTTGTGTTGGACAAAAAATCCAGAGTAGTATGAAATAGATCCAAAGACCCTTTTTTTTTTTTCCATCTGGGATAGGAGGCAGGCATTACAAGGCTGCTCAGTAAGGATAGGAGTGGATTCAAAACAGATGGGAGAATACTGTGGAGTCAGGGAGGCAGCAAGTGTCAGAGAACGAAGAAACAATAACCTGGAAAACAGCAAATGGTTTTGGAAGAATAAGCTTGGGGAAGGACTGAGGAATGTTTCCTCTACAAGAAGTCACTAACACTTTAGGTGCTGCTTTACCTCCCAAAGTGAGATTTGGCTACAGAGAGAAGCAGCTTAGGTGCTCAACTAAGAGAGAAAAACACAGATAGGAATGCTATCACTACAGCAGCCTTTGAACAGCAAGTGCAGACTTGGTAACGGGTGCTACAATACTGGGGGTGGGCCAGCCAGTAATTTTTCTATCAAAGTATCCATGTGCAATAGGAAAGAACTAGGGCCATCAGAAGTCAGGATGTGACCAGGTTGTATATAATCCATACAGCCCCAAGCATAAACAGTTAATGAACTGCATTAATTTTCAGTAGACTAAAAACATACAGCGGGAAGACAAGAGATGTGATAGCAGGGAGACGTAGAAGCAGTAGAAGTGCAAACAGGATGGGAGAAACAGGCAGGAAAGATTCTCAGCACCTTCAGGACACTTCCACTGGTTTCTCTTTCCTTCAAAGCAAGGAGAGACTACTAGGAAAGGGAAGTGTTGCCTCTTCAGCTGTCAGAAATTCACCTGCTAATACAGGAAAAGCAGTCTCAGAGCCTGACACAAGGACAAGCCTGTGCCAACAGATTCTGGGTTTACCAGATGCTACCTTGATGGTGATATGGGATGACACAGCCCTGCTGTGGGTGGCTACTTAGCAGCAGTACCAACATGTCTCCATCTTATCTGCAGATGCTCAGTTGTTTTTCCTTGGTTTCTCAGCAGCACCTGTGCTGTGGGGGGATCACAAATGGTGCTGCACTGACAGGGAAGGTGTCACAGTGCTAACCACCTCCTCATATAAAGCCAGCTTGGTTCCTGGTGCGGGTCTGCTCTTTCTGAGTCGCTGCTCAGAACAAAGATGGGCACATGTCCAATAAGGCAGGCACAAGTGTGGGCAAAAACTTCCTCCAGTATCAGGAAGAATGAAAATTATCCACAGGCCTTGAGAAAAAGGTGAGCTCCTGTTGCACATGCAACCACACTCACACCAACATGTTTCTCCACAAGAGCCATGGTGTCTGCCCTGCCCAGCTCCCCTCAGACACGGGAACATGGCTTTCCTCTGTGGCACAGCCTCTTCAGCATCCCTTCAGATGGGGACCAGGTACAAAAATGAAACCCACCCTTAGTTTCTAAATGGCATGATCCTGTTCTGTTTCTGCCCAGCGTTTGGCTGATGGGAAAGGACCCAACCAGACCTTGGCATCAGTTGAGCAGCTGCAGAAATGGCTTCAAGTAGGTAACTAGAACATTTTCTCCCTTAAAGGTCTTTTGCTTGATCCTGTCCTTGTCCCTGAGTGAAGAACTACAATTGCTGCCTTAACACTCAATAATTTCCATGCGGAGTAGTACAAGGGTTGGTGCTGGTTTCTACCCTACTGGAAAGGGAAGTGTTAGCACCGGGAAACACTCAAGTGCTTTGAAGTGTGTTGGCATCAAGACCCAAGCTCCTGTCGGCTGCCCTCCCTCGTGCCGAGGAAGAGGTTATAGAGTCTTCTGCCACTGGCTATCCACTCAGCCAGGCCCAAGACTTTGCTTTAAGGCCAGCTCCTCAACAGGCACAAACTGGCAGAAGTCTATTCCCTGCAGTGAACATGGGAATAAACTACAATGGTAAAGTAAGGTAGGGTGGCTGGGGAGAGGCAAAAAGGTGAGATACCGCCTTAAAGAGTTTTTTACACAGCCAGTTGGCCTTGAATCTGTTCATAAATCCCAGCAAAAGGAATTTTGTTTGATCTGCTCCCAGTGGCACAGCCAAAGCTGGGGCCAGTGGATCAGGTCTATTGGACATTTACAGAAACTGGATTTTGGGATAGAGGAAAACTAATTTTAGCAATGGAAATTCTGCTTTCCTCAACATTTTCTCCTTTCTGGGCACACTCCCTCTGCTCCAGGATACATCTGAGACCACTTATAAGCACATTGCTCTCCAGCTTCTGCACTAGTACAAGCAGATTTATAGGACTTTTAACTTGCCAGGCACCTGCAATTGCATTCCCAAGGTCATCCTCTGTCATGGATGACATCCCTCTCCCACCACGCTGTGCACAGTACACCCTGCAGCTGCCTGTCCTCTGAAGGCAACCCTGCCTCTGAAGAGGCTGCAGGGAAGCAGGGGGGAGACTGCTGAGGAGCAGCCAAGGGAACAAGCTTCAGCCTTTGATTGATGCCGCTTACATTTGATTTGAGCAGGCAAACACAGCTCCTTGCCTACATTCTCCCTGGGGCAAACAGACTCCCACTGCTGCCAAATTGTTGTTTGGAATTATTCTACAGTCTGCATCAGTACACAAGCCACATGTGTCTTTCCCCATTCAGTTACTGCAAGACTCAAATCTTTAGCAGGATTCAAATCCAGACTACATTAACTTTTGCTACTTTGGTTCCCTTAGTGTCAATGTGGCAGAGCAACATCCCATCAGGGAGTGATCTTTCATTTCCCTGGCTCCAAGCTTTCTGGGAAGGGCTGTGACAAATGCCCCCAAGGAGATTTAACTCTTCGGCAGACAGACCTGAGCATGCCCCAGCCAGAAGCTTCTATACTTACAGCATTATCGCCCTTCTGTGACCAGGATGTAATTACGACTTTTGAAACCACGGGTTATTAAGCACCACGCATTGGGATAAGCAATTATTTCTTAGAGAGTTTGGGCTGTGAAAGTGAGTCACTGCTGGTGTGCGTGAGGAGCACAGGAGGAGCATGAGACCCGAGTGGGCAAGTTTGCTGTCCAAGACGTGCTACCAAAAGGCCACACAGAAATGTGCATGGCTGGGTGGACTGGAGGCAGGGCAGGATGGGCTGTCTGCAGGAGGCACTGAGGATAACTGTGTTCCTGTAGACTTCCAGAAGTATTTTATTTGACCTTTTTAGGGCTGTTATTACCCAATGGTCCACAGAATTACCTATGGCACTGCCTCTAACTAGGTTTTCAGTTACAACTTCTGGGAAGGGGAAAGAGCTCTGGACCATCACAGGAGGTCCTGAAGCAGGTGTACCAGCCCCTTTGGCTGCAGAGTTTGTTCTGCTGTGCTTTAACTGTAACAACAATAAAAGAGTGAAGCTTGGCAAAAGGCTTTCTTAAACACCCTCACCTTCAGCAGCAGAAAAGCTACAGATAAGACAGCCAGACCATGAAGACACTCCTTGGCCAAGGCTACCCCCACCTTCTCCCAGCTGGAGCTGTGAACAGGGATATTTGTCCTCTGTGCTCTTTTTGAACATCCTGGCAGTGGAGCACCACAAATACCCTTGGTCACATTTTAAAACTGCCATATTCCTGGATTCCCAGCCCTGGCTGCAGCTTCCACAGAAACTGGCCATGTCCAAGAGTGCTGGCCAGATCTGTCCTCTCCTGCCGAGGCAGCACAGCTCCATGCTGACAACCCCCTGATGGCTGCCCAGGGACCCATGGCTTTTTGCAGACTTCCAGATGGGAAGCTCTGGTCCAAACCCAAGGCCACACTTAGAAAAGAACTTTCTAGAGTAAAAAATAGAAGAATTCTGATGCAGGCAAGGCAGTATCCTCTTCCTGGTCACAGTCAGAGACGGGGATGGTTTTAATTGTCACGGTGGATGATATTGCTGTTAGTACAAACCAAGGCTGGCTGTCCTCAGGACATCGGGGTTACACAAAGGTTGAACCTCTGCTTCAAGGCTGGTACCCTCCAGCCCTCCTGGTCTTTTCAGCCAGCAGCTGGGAGGGAGGGATGACTCCTGCCAGCCTGCCCAGTGAAGGCAGCCATGCTTCTTTGGCGTTTTATGTGGTTGACAACTGGCCGAATATAAACCAGCAGTGTGCCCAGGTGGCCAAGAAGGCCAATGGCATCTTGGCCTGTATCAGAAACAGTATGTCCAGCAGGACCAGGGAGGTGATTGTGCCCCTGTACTCAGCACTGGGCCACACCTCGAGTATTGTGTTCAGTTTTGGGCCCCTCACTACAAGAAGGACATTGAGGTGCTGGAGTGTGTCCAGAGAAGGGCAACGAAGGGCTGGAGAACAAGGCTTATGAGAGGCAGCTGAAGGAACTGGGGTTATTTAGCCTGGAGAAGACTAGGCTGAAGGGAGACCTTATCACTGTCTACAACTGCCTTAAAGGAGGTTGTAGTGAAGAGAGTGGGTCCCTAGATTTTAGATCTTGTGAAGAGAGGGGGTTGGGTCTTTAGATTTAGATTTTGGGGTCTCCAGACTTAGACTTTTAAGACTTAGACTTTTAAAGTTTAAGAAGTAGTTTAAAAAGCAGAATTGCTGAAGTAACCATTTATGTAGAAGTGAGAGATCTTTTAACAAAAGGGCTCTGTCCAGAACTGATGAAGTAAGCAACCAGCTCTGAGAAGGGAGTGCAGAATACTTCATTAACAGGAGATAAGGAAGAACCAAGGCCTAAAAACTGGTCAGCTCTGATATGCAGAAGTAGCAAGGAACCAAAGCACGACTGAGCATGCGCAAAGCAGAAAGGTAGAAAGTTCAACCCTGAAGATGACTTACTTCATCCTCATGACCACCAGAGACCACCATCAGAGGACACTGTGCAAGTGTGACTGGGAGGAGACCTAATTTTAATACAAAGCAGGGACAGGTGATACATATGTATAGGCGTATTAGGTAGTCATATGAATATGTACTATTTGATTGCATATAAACCGGGACCAGTAGCTGGTGAGTTGGGCACATCTTTGGAGGAATTATCCCTCGTGCGCCCAGCGCTGCAATAAAACATATCTTTCTTTAGAACGTCATAAGTTGTAAAGTTGTCACTCCGCGTGTCAGTAGTGAAGTGGGTGCTGGTCTCTTCTCCCAAGTAACAAGTGACAGGATGAGAGGAAATGGCCTAAAGTTGCACTGAGGGAGGTTCAGATTGGATAGCAGGAAAAATTTCGTCACCGAAAGGGTTATCAGGCACTGGAACGGCTTCCCAGGGAGGTGGTTGAGTCCCTGGAAGTCTTTAAAAGACAGGTAGAATCATAGAATGGTTTGTGTTGGAAGGGACCTTCACAGATCACCTAGTCCAACTCCCTAGAGCAGATGAGGTGCTCAGGGATATGGTTTAGTAGTGGGCAGGTACGGGTGGACTCGATGGTCTCAAAGGTCTTTTCCAACTAAACGATTCCATGATTCCATGATTGTATGTGGTGACCCCGCTCCTGGGCCATCCCGGCGGGAGTTGGGGGCTGACTGGGGCTCCCCTGCAGGGCTGACAGCCATTTTGGGGCGTGAGGGCGGGCAGGCAGCCCCTGCCGGAGGGGGAGTGGGAGTGGGGCCGCCGGGCGCCCCCTCCCGCCCGCCGTGGCCGTGAGGGCTCGCCCAGCCCCGCGCTGCTCGAGAGGCGCCGCGGCGGGGGCGCCTTCTGCCGCCAGGCAGCGGGTGGTGCGAGCTACCCCCAGAGAGGGTGTGTGGGGAGGCGGTGTGTGGGGAGTCTCCTCGAGAAGGAGGAGGAATGCAGCTGGGGTTGTGCAGTGTTTGCCGATGCGAGGGAGCCAGAGCGAAACGGCGGAGCGGAGCGGGCACGGCCCCTCGGGGCACCCCCGGGACAGAGCCAGCCCTGCCCGGGCCAGCAGCGGAGAGCAGCGCAGGGGAGAGGGTGGGGTGTGTTTGCGCCTGGAATTACAGGGATGGAGCCCCCGAACCCGCTCTGACAGCTTCAACCACCGGATACAGGTGTTGTGTGGAGTAATTATTCATTTTTACGGGGATTTTTGAGGGGAAGGCTGGATTTTAGGGGTTTTTTTTGAGGCATAGGGACAGGCGGGTTCCCCGCATAGAGCCCGCGGCGGGTGGGAACGCCTGGAGAGGGTCTGTCTGTCCCCGGGGGGGGGACCCGGGATCTGTGTGTCCCCCTAAAAGGTACCGAGGTCTGTCCATCTGTTCCCGGGGCGGTGCAGGGGTTGGGTCTGTCTGTCCCCGCAGCCGTGCCAGGATCTGCCTGTCTGTTCCCGCGACGGTGCAGGAGTCTGTCTGTCCCCGCAGCGAGGCTGAGGTCTGTGGGTCTTTTCCCGCAGGAATGCCGGGGTCTGTCTGTCCGTCTGTCCCCGGGGCGGTGAAGGAGTCAGTCTGTCTGTCCCCGCAGGGGTGCCGGGATCTGTCTGTCCTCGCAGGGGCGCAAGGGTCTGTCCGTCCGTCCCCGGGGCCGAGGTGGCCCATCCCGCTGCGGTGGTGGCCGCCCACCAGGGATGCCTCATCTCCTGGGGGCTGGAGTGAGCAGGGAGAGAGGGAGGGGGAGCGGCCCTGGGAGCGGGGGCGCAGGCAAGGACCCTCCCGAGCTCCCCTCCCGCCCCGCAAGCCCCGGGGCTCGCACCAGAGCCGGCACAGGTTCCCCGCGGCTGGAAGGCGGTGTCAGTCCCGTTCGCCGCCAGTGGGGCCAATGGCTGCAGGTGAAGTCCCTTTCCCTTCTCATAACGAGAAGCGTGCGGGGGGTGCATGCCTGGGGGGGAGCGGTTTGCTTCTCTTTAACAAAAGGATGGGAGGGTAGTGACCAAATTAATTGCTTATTTCAACAGCACACCGTGAAATTACCGAGATGGAGTGAACGATTTATTTTTCTTTCTCTCCTCCTGCTCCTCTCTTTTCCTTTTGCTCCCTCCCTCTCCCTTCCCCGCAGGTCACCTCTGCATGGGTGAGGGTGTGTGTGTGTGAACTTGAAGAACTCTTGCTTTTTCCAGCTGGAATCTTCACTAGTGTCACAGCGCAGCAAACATGCCTGAACAAAGCAATGATTACCGGGTGGTTGTGTTCGGAGCAGCAGGGGTTGGCAAAAGCTCCTTGGTCCTTCGTTTTGTAAGGGGAACTTTCAGGGAAACCTATGTTCCCACAATCGAAGATACGTATCGGCAGGTCATCAGCTGCGACAAGAGCATCTGCACCCTTCAGATTACAGACACCACGGGAAGCCATCAGTTCCCTGCTATGCAGAGGCTGTCTATCTCTAAGGGGCATGCTTTCATCTTGGTGTACTCTGTCACCAGCAGGCAGTCCATGGAAGATCTTCAGCCCATCTTTGAACAGATTTGTCAGATTAAAGGGGACATTCAAAAAATCCCAATAATGTTGGTGGGGAACAAAAGCGACGAGGCCCAGAGGGAGCTGGATGCCAGTGAGGGGCAAGCATTAGCCAGCAAATGGAAGTGCTCCTTTATGGAGACATCTGCCAAAATGAACTACAACGTGCAGGAGCTCTTCCAGGAGCTCTTGAATTTGGAGAAGAGGAGAACTGTCAGTCTCCAGGTGGATGGAAAGACATCCAAGCAGCAGAAAAAGAAAGATAAACTGCAAGGCAAGTGCTCTGTTATGTGATTGACTTTGGCTGGATTTGCACCACTGCATGGTATACTCAGAGCATGGACTCCCACAGAAAATTTATTTCTGCTGGAGGTTTCAGAACAATCCATGCCTTATGAGGCTATTGCTTTTCTCTAAAATTTCCGCTGGATTATTTTATGTGTTGGTTTTAAAGCGGATGACTTTCTGCATGTTTATTTTTTTAAAACAATAAATGTTCAATGTTAGCGATTACACACGACTAAGTTTTTAATGCAAGAAGTTTACAGAAAAGTGTTAGAAACAAACATCTCTGTGAGTACATGCTAGTTTTAAAGCATTTCCAGCCTATCGGCTCTAAAGAAATCGTAGTATCTATAATGTGTATACTTGAAAAATTGTTTTCAGGACTCTGTTGACCTGAGCAAATCTTTAACTTAGCTGGGCATTTGCACTGTGAATGAACATGTATGTGGCTTCAGGTGCTTACATTTTTGGCAGACTGACTGGCTTGCCTACCAAAGATGCAGTTTTTCCATGGTAGAAGTTAAGTTTTCCTGTGTGCTATGCAATTCCTGAGACTTCTGCAGTTCAGTGAGTGATTACAGCTATACCTTTATATAATCAGGCTCTTTGGTTTTCCCCCCTTTTACTCTGACTTCCCCTGTTCACTGAGGCAGGAGGTTCCACTTGCTCTGGCTCCACATCCAGAGCTGATCCTTTGCATCCTTAAGCAAGAGCTGTCTCCTTCAAGAAGGGAACTGGGTTGTTGTAAGTACCAGTTGATACCAGCTGGTTATCTTGGCAACTCATCTTGCCTTTCTCAGCTGTCAGTCTGATTTTGCATGTGGCTGACGCTACTCTTGCAGTCCTCCTGGAGTTCTCTTAGGTATCTGTTAGGCATTTTCATTTCCCCTCGCTTATTTCATCCAAGTGACTCAGGTTTTAGTTGAGGCTTAGGACAAGTCAGTTCAGGTAACACTGATTTGGGAAGAAGCATCTATACATGGAAACTATGTGTATAAAGCAAACTCCTCTCTGATGGAACCTTTTAGCAGACAGGTCACATAAATGCAAGGGGGTCCAGGAAGGCTGGACGTACTTTAAGAATGAAGTCTTCAAGGCGCAGGAGCAGGCTGTCCCGATGTGCTCTAAGATGAGCTGCAGGGGCAGACGGCCGGCCTGGATGAGTAAGGAGCTTCTGAAGGAGTAGGAGTAGGTGTAGGTGTTGGGTCATAGGTTGGACTCGATGATCTCAAAGGTCTTTTCCAACCAGCACTTATTACCTTGAAATCTTTCTCTGCCATGCACTGCTGATGAGGCGTATTGTGCTTATCTCTTGTCAAAAAAAGAAAAAGGCCAGGTGAGGGAGATGAGAGAGAGGAAGCCCATATCTCCAGTCTTTTCATTTATCACAATATCACAGTATCGTACTCCTACTTGTAAACTACACCATGTCACTAAGTGCCTTATCCAATTTCTCTTTGAACACCTCCAGGAATGGTGACTCCACCACCTCCCTAGGCAACGCATTCCAATGAACAATTACCTTCTCAGTGAAGAATTTCTTCCTAATGTCAATCCTAAACCTCCCCTGGCGAAGCTTGAGACCGTGTGCTCTAGTTCTGTCACTGGTCGCCTGAGAGAAGAGACCAACCCCTGCCTCACCACAACCTCCCTTTAGGTAGTTGTAGAGTGCAATAAGGTCTCCCCTGAGCCTCCTCTTCTCCGGGCTAAACAACCCCAGCTCCCTCAGTCGCTCTTCATAGGGCTTGTGCTCCAACCCCTTCACCATCTTTGTCGTTCTCCTCTGGACACACTCCAGCATCTCAACATCTTTCTTAAACTGAGGGGCCCAGAACTGGACACAGTACTCAAGGTGCGGCCTGACCGGTGCCGAGTATAAGGGGATGATGACCTCTCTAGTCCTGCTGGCCACACTGTTCCTGATGCAGGCCAAGATACCATTGGCCTTCTTGGCCACTTGAGCGCACTGCTGGCTCATGTTGAGTTTCCTGTCCACCAGCACTCCCAAGTCCCTTTCCGCCTGACTACTCTCCAGCCACTCTGCATCCAGTCTATAGCTCTGCATGGGGTTGTTGTGTCCAAAGTGTAGAACCCGGCACTTGGACTTGTTAAACCTCATGCTATTGGAGTCAGCCCATCTCTCCAACCTGTCAAGGTCCCTCTGTAGGGCCCTCCTACCTTCTAGCAGATCGACACTTCCTCCCAGCTTGGTGTCATCTGCGAACTTGCTGATGAAGGACTCGATCCCCTCATCCAGATCATCAATAGAGATATTAAACAGGACCGGGCCCAGCACCGAACCCTGGGGGACCCCACTAGTGACCGGCCGCCAGCTGGATGAGACACCATTCACTACCACTCTTTGGGCTCGGCCATCCAACCAATTCCTAACCCAGCACAGAACATTCCCATCCATGCCACGGGCTGCCAGCTTGTCCAGTAGTCTACTATGGGAGACAGTGTCAAAGGCCTTGCTGAAGTCCAGGTACACCACATCCACAGCCTTCCTCTCATCCACCAGGCGAGTCACACGGTCGTAAAAAGAAATCAGGTTGGTCAGGCAGGACCTGCCTCTCCTAAAACCATGTTGGCTGGGCCTGATCTCTCCCTCATTCTGCAGGTGCCGCGTGATCACACCCAGGATTATGCGCTCCATAATTTTGCCTGGAACCGAGGTCAGGCTGACAGGTCTGTAGTTACCTGGATCGTCCCTACAGCCCTTCTTGTGGATGGGCGTCACGTTGGCCAACTTCCAGTCTTCTGGGACCTCTCCAGTGAGCCAGGACTGCTGATAAATGATGGAAAGCGGCTTAGCAAGCTCACCCGCCAGCTCTCTCATCATCCTAGGATGGATCCCATCAGGCCCCATAGACTTATGAGGATCCAAGTGGCTCAGCAGGTCTCTAACCTCTTCCTCCTGGATGACAGGGGGGCTGTATTGCACCCCACCCCTATCCACCGCTTCAGTAGACCAGTTGGCCAGAGAACAATCTGCCTTACTGTTGAAAACCAAAGTGAAGAAGGCATTAAGCACCTCAGCCTTTTCCTCATCTTTAGTTACTATATTTCCCTCAGTGATCGATAAGGATTGAAGGTTGTTGCTGCCCTTTTTTCTGCCGTTAATATATTTGAAAAAGCTCTTGTTGTTGTCCTTAACACAAGTGGCCAATTTAAGCTCCAGCTGGGCTTTTGCCTCCCTAATTTTCTTCCTACACGACTTGACAATATTTTTGAACACAACCTGACTCACCTGCCCTTCTTTCCAAAGGCAATACACCCTCTTTTTTTCACTGAGCTCCTTCAGAAGCTCCTTACTCATCCAGGCCGGCCGTCTGCCCCTGCGGCTCATCTTAGAGCACATCAGGACAGCCTGCTCCTGCGCCTTGAAGACTTCATTCTTAAAGTATATCCAGCCTTCCTGGACCCCCTTGCTTTTAAGAACTATCTCCCAGGGTACTCTCCTTACTCTCCTTACTATTTGAACAATTCTTACAATCAGTGCTGGCTTCTGATGTTTCATTGTCTCCTCTTTGTCCATGAGCTGCTTTTCTGGTCTCCTCAGGCTGTGCCTACGCAACCAGTAAGGGGCTGGTTAGCTACCTGTGTGCCAGAGGAGTTTGTCCCTTTATAGTTGGAGCCCTCAGGCCATTTGATTCAGCAGATCTTACTCAATATGATTTCAGAAACCAAGGCAAGTTCTGTGTGAGTGTCCGGCGCTGGCTTAAGTGTTATGCTCACTTGCCAAAATAAAGTGTGGATTTGCCAAGCTGATGTAAAGGCTCTACACCTGATTTTTCTTATTGGAGATGATATCCCGCAGGTCTTGCAAGCTTCTTGTGCTGAACCGGTAGTGCTGAACGGTATGGTCCTCAGTGCCATTGCTGTGGATATCCTTCTCTTCTGTTGCAGTCAGGGGCAAGTGAGGATGAAAGGCAACTGTAGAAGCAGCCATAACAACTTTGCTTGAAAATAACTCTTGTTTTTCCCTTTAACTTTGTGGATGGATTTTGATCCCTCTGTTCTTTAATTTCCAAGCAGTCATGCAATGCTTCTCTGTGGGTTGTTTTTAGCATCTGGCAAATATTATTGCAAAGACTATTACAGTTCCATTCCAGCCTTTGAAACCCCTATAAGTCATTTTATATTTAAACAACTCCCACAGCCTTCATGGAGATGCCTGTGCAAAGGCAGGGCAGCATGTATCTGATTATTCACACACCCAGGATGTTCTGTAATGTGTCATTATCACTGTAGTGTTTTCCATGTATGTGGTGTGGAGAACACTGGGAACTGGGGTGGAGCACAAGGAACAACTAATATGAAAAAACAGGCTCATTCCCTCCTGCACCTGGCAGATTCCTCAAGATGCTTTTGGTGGCTTCAAGAGGAGGTCCCACGGGACGGTGTGGGTGATGGAGATGCTGGGGTGCTGGTGATGCTGGATGCTGGTGTAGGAGCATCAGCAGCCCAAGTCCCAGCATAGCAGCCTGGAGAGGATTGGGAAGGAGAGACACATGATGCGGCTGCCTTTCATGCTATGTAAATAATCCTTGTTTTGGCTGTGCTAGAACAATTGTACGGTAAATTAAAACTGTATTAATAAGTAAATTGTATAATTGTATTTGTTTCCATATAAACTGAACTAGTCTGATTTATGTGTGTGCGTAATCCATCATTCTTATAGAAAGAAGATTTATTTAAATTGAACTGATGCATGTCAAGATGCTGGCTATTAAAAGTTCCATACAAATCTAAATTAAAGGGTACTATCTTAACAGTTTTCCAGGGAGCTATGTAGAGGATACCTATAGTTAGCAACAAAGTGAAAAATACTGTATTGCTTGGAGACACTTGTGAATTGTTATGAAACAGTGGCCACATTCTGCCTGTGAATGAATGTTACGTCATAAACCTTGCATTTGGATTGCTTCTCATAGCTAGGATCTGGTGTGTTTGTGTGTTCTGGCATAGTGGTGGCATTGTTTCCTTGCACTCTTGTAGTCTTGGGCTAACATTGTTGTTCTGACGTGATGGCATAGCTATAGAATTACTGCCCTTGGACTAACTGGAGAATAGCTGAAGACCTATCAGTTTTAGGGACTGATGTGTAAGTTGTTGCTAAAATCATCTTGAAGTAATGTGCCTCTTACAGATAGCGATTGAGAAGTTTATTGCACACGTGCTTAAGTTTTATTTCTCATGTAGGAGCATTTTGCTGAATTAAAGGAATAATGATTTTTCTTTAAAAACTAAAATGTTTTGCAGCATAAGAAGTATACATTGGAAGTAAATTCTTTAGCTTTTTTTCAGTAAGTTCAATTTTAAATTAATAGATTGTGTTTGTTGGTTTGGTTTGGGTTTGTTTTTGTTTTTTTAAAGGGTTCTGATGAAAGACATTCAGGAAAAATCATTTGTCTGGAGTAAACAAGCAGTTCTGGTGCAGCTCCTGTATTGCCTTACAGGCTTTGTCCTTAACTGCTGTGTGCCAACAGAATCTTTTTTCATGAGGCAGTGGCAGTGTGTTTTATGGAGCTATTTATGTGTCCTGTAACCTCTTCAACTTGGAGATGTGCCCTGACACCTTGTTTGTATCTGAATGGTAACTTATTGTTTCCCAAGTTGGTTGTTTTTCTCCGCTTTTTTTCTGAAATGCTCCTCACAAGCTCAGTTGCGGTGAGACAAGGGCATGGAAGATGCTGGTATGACTTGTTGAGTTGCTATTAATGTCTCCATAACGTCTTTCCAGGATCATGAGGTGAACACAGTTGACTGTAAAAATTCTCTGCGCAGCGTCCTGAATGAATCATGAGACAGGCCGGTAGCCTGGGTGCCTGGATGAAGTCTGAGCCATTTTGGGCAAAGTCGCTGAATTTCCTCGCTACCCTCTGTCTCAGGACTTCTTGAGGAATGGCAATTCCCAGCTTTGGCCAGCTAGGTATGTATTTCCAGCACTAATTTAACCCTGTCCTTCAGTTTCTCCATCATCCACTGCTTCAAGTTGGAAGCAACATGGACTGAGTTAAGCATTAAGACAGGTTTTTCTTAGATCTGCGTTTCAGAATCTCAAGTTTGCTTTAAAACTTGGCTCAAATTTTGCTCTGAAAAATCAGTTCCTTGCTTTCTACCATGTGGGGCTCTTAAATTATTTTCAGAAACAGCATTGCAGTTCATTCTGGAGGACATGTTAAGTAGTAGTCAGACTAGAAGGTGCCAGATCAGAAGAGGTTTAATAGACAAAGATAATGGCCCTGCAGGCCTTCTGATTCTTTGCTGGAGGAAAAATGTTATGGCACCTTTCATTTTAAAGCTGTTCCAAGGTTCCCTCTCTTCAATCCAGAAATTCAAACATTTCTTAATTAGTAATACTTATTATTTCCATGCAACACTCATTGACTGGCTTGAGGCAGCTTCCTTCCTGAATCTGGCCAACAAAATTAGTGTCAGAAGAAAATGCCAGGGAGGAGAATCACAAACAGCTCTTGTGCGATTTGCAACAGAAAAATGTGAGCAGTAGCTGGAGTGTCCACCCACGCATGTATTTTAAAAAACAAGCAGCCAGAATATTGCTGTATTCTCATTCCTCTTCCCAGAGCAAAGTAGGTACATGATTAGTGTAACAAACAGCTCTGAATAATAAGCAATATTGCTTTATATGCACGGTCTGTAGCTACAAGGTACTCGGCACATTCTAGAAGAGTAGAAGTGCATCTTAATCATCTTCTGCTTGTCTTCTACAGGTTCTGTGGTGTAAATTAAGTACATGAAAAGCAGCTAAGAGCTAATGAAAGTGCTAAAGACCACTTAAAACTAATTGCAGTGTAGCAGCCTCCTGGTTAATGGATATTGCTGCATGCTAGGCTAGCGCTGCTGCTGTAGCTGCTGCTCTAATTGCTTCCCATTTTCTCCCTTGTGAACATACATCTAATAATGCAAAACAACAAGAGGAGTGAAGAAAGGAGGGAAAGGCCCAAGTACCAGCACTGCCTTGGCAGGGTTGCTTTTCCTCTGCACAAGGTTGCAGTGTCCCACGGTGGCAGAGCTGAGTCTCGCTGGCACAGCTGGGCACCCGGTGTGGTGTCTGCCTTGGTCTGCTTCATCTGATCCGATTTGCTGCTGTCTGTTCTCAGATTTTTAGCAAGTCTTAACTGCTCCTGCAGCCCCTCAGCCCTTTGCTGGGTGGAAAAGGTGGATTTTCTCAAGCTTTTCAGGGTCAATTCTCTATACGTGTTTATTCATCTCTGGTAACTGCAATGATCTATAGCTGTTGGAGACCGATTCCGATTTAGATCTGGTGAAAATGAAGCACTTGGACAAGGGCTGGCAAAGAGTCAGAAGCTGAAACCAACCCAAAGTCCCTTCAACTTGTGCACAGTTTTCCCCAGAAGTGCAGAAGTGACTTAGGTGCTCAGTCCCTTTGGCTTTAGGAGGTCCTAGGGAATAAGGTGCTGTGCAGCCTGTGTAGTTTGCAAGCGTAGCACTCATACCATCCTGAATACACAGCAGCAATTCAGCCTCTTCTTCTGGGCTGCTGCTCTGGGCCCAATGGCTAGGCAAGTCTGCAGCTTTTCTGTCAGAGCTGCTTGCTTCTTAAGACAGATCTGGACAAATCAGTGAATTAAAACTTGATCGTCCCAGAGCAGCTGTAGGCAGAGGTAACTGCACTGCTGGTGTGAGTAAACACAGTGCTAACTCCAAAGCAAAGTACATGTATTTCCCAGCTGGAAACTGTCTCCTCCTGGGAAGATCTATTTTTAATGACTGCAATTCAAAACATTTCACTGATGACGATATATTATTAACGCACCCATGACAAGACCCCTGTATCTCACCAACTGAGCCTTTGATGACTCCTCTAGAAATAGGGAGATGATTTTCATACACACAAGTGCTGCCCCAGTGCTAAAGTGCACAGAACTAAAAGCCTTGCATCTCCAGCATTAGCAAGTCTTGTTTCACCTCTGCCTTTCAGAAAGGACGCTCCTGAGGTGACAGCTCTTTGTACCCACAGGTGAAACAAAAATAAAACACATCAACTTTATAACAATATCCATGGCTGAGCAACCTGAGTGCGCAGGGATGTTCCAGATTACTCGGGAGAGGCAGGGATGTTGCATTTGCAGGTTGTCAACCAGAAATACACAGAATCCAGCAAACATCAACATCGCCTGCTCAGCAAAGCCCTTCGGTGAGCTTTACGCAGCCTGTGCTTCCTGGGGCTGAGTCTGCAGCAGAGCAGAAGTGAGTTGTAGATGCCCACAAGTTCCTCCTGCAGCATCTTTGACACGAGAGAGGTGGATAGGAGGTGTTCAGCATCTGCTGCTGTGTGAAACAGCACTGGGGCATGATCACATCCTCTCAACACCTAGAGACAGCACAGCCGATGAGGAGAGCTGGCCAGCAGAAATCCAAATTTTTTCACCCAGTGGACAACAGAAAAAGTTGCTCCTTTTTACCCAGAAAGATTGTATGGACAAAGATATAATGTGTATTTTGTTGAAAACTCCCCTTTTCAAAATGCATCCTGTTTTTCCACCCAGGTAAAAGTAAGAGGAAATCAGACAGATTTTCTTCTGCCTAATTTTACTGGCTTTCTCCAAGGATCAGTATCCAAAAAACTTATACATGTACACTGCATTGTGCCCATGTGTCAATACAAGGTTTCTGGTGCCCGCAAAGAAGGAGTGGTTGAACATGTTGCTGTTTGCTGCCAGCAGCCAGGCTGCTCCTGCAGCACAAGGATCTCCTGCCCCTCTCCCGGAACAGAGGGCCATGCTGGGGTGGATTGTGGGCCGGCAGGTGAGTGCAGGCTTTTCATTTCCTAACTGGGGTCCCTTCCACCCCTGAGAGTTCTTGTTCCCACCCTGCCATAGGACGAGCATCTCACCAGGGTGGGAAGAGGGCAGAGGGCCACACCAGTCTCCGGCACAGGGAACAGTGGGAAGCTTTCTTTTTATATCTCAGTGATGCATTTGTATCTTTCAGACTAAAAATATCTAAGGTTGGAGATATGAAGACTCTTCTACATTGTGGTTTTTCCTTTGTTCCTACACAGTTTTCTCCAGCCCCTGCATTGTATTATCTGCCTTAGGCTGCTCATGGGTTCCTGGCAGGCAAGGGATAAGGAGCAGTGAAAATCCCTTTTTTGGAGAGAAAGATCCATCCATCTGGTAGAATCCCTGGACCAAGACTGAGGTTTCATTTGAGAAGGGAGCGGCAAAAAGGCTTCTTCAGCCAGTGCTGGCTGCTTGTGTCCTGCTGCGAGAGGTGAACTGCAAAATTTCTCTCCTAGTCTTTCTCCTTTAGCAGAATCTGTTCAACAAAAAAGCCAAGATATTGATTTTTTTTTTTTGGCTTATTAATTCAGGCTTTGCCTTGCAAATGCAAGAAAGCAGCTGGGACAGAGCGAGGTGCTTGCAGCACGGATGTCCCACAGCTCAGTATAGCATGAGGACCACTGCGGGAGGGAATGCTATCTGTTAACAGGGTCTATCATGGGAGGGAACGTTGGCTGTGAATGGGGTACATCACGGGAGGGAACGTTGTTGATAATGGGTGTCATCACAGGAGGGAATGCCAGCTCTTAGCAGGGTCCATCATGGGAGGGAACACTAGCTCTTAACCGGATCTATTATAGGAGGGAAAACCAGCTTTTAACAAGGCAGGGCCAGTGATGGGGGCACAGGGACCACTCCTGGACAGGAACCACAGCCACCGGCACAGGCTCCGACTCCTGCACAGAGGAATGATGAGGGATGGCTGCTCTGTAAATTACATTCTGCTGTCTCCTCCACCTCCGGTCCTCCTTCCCTTTCTGTCTATGCAGAATTTGATTACTTTTCTGCTCCAGAGAAAACCTTTCTTAACTGCTGACTGTGGACATCTGTCTAGTTTATTTTTAAAGCACCTTTCTATAATTATTTCTCTGGACTCTGTGAGCGAAGCCCACAGGATAGCTGGGATCACTGTCTTCCGGGAAGACATGGCAACCACCTCCACCCTGCACCAGCACCTAACCAGTAGCAAGTGCTCTAGCCTGCTCCCAGCTATTTTCAGGATCATTTTTTGTGTGTTTCTAGTTAAGTACAAGGTGAGTGGAACCACTGAGTCAAAATTCCCCTTCCGCACAGATTCTGGAGAAAAATTACTGGGTTTTTACGCAGTTTTGAGGATTTTCTTGAGACAGGAAAAAGCTAAGAACAAAGCTTTTCTGCTCTGCCTGCTTTTGCTTGGCTCCTGCCTGTTACATCATTCCTGCCAGGAGAAGTGCAGTGGCAAGGCCTGGGGACCCAGCTGCAGTGCCTGCCAGCCCAGCCACCTTGGATCTCCATGCTGACTTCTTTGGGCATCTTGCAAAAGAAGTGGGCAATTTATGCAGGGTGGTGGTGTTCCATTTTTGCTAAGGCATCTGCCTGATGTTTTTATGACAAAAAATGTTTTTGTTACAAAATGAGGAATGCTTGAAGCTGAAATGCATTGCAAAAAGGATCAATTGCAGAAGAAACTCTCACTGAATACAGCTTTGGATGCAAGCACTGGGTGGGTGCACAGCAGCCTAGCACTACACATGCGCTGGGGGCTCTGACTGACCCCACCTCCGTGCAAAGGCAAACTGCTTCTTTGTCCTCAGAGAGGCCAGCCTGCTGCTGGCAGCCTTGAACGTAGGGCTAGCTTTTGGTCAAATGGATGGAGAAAATCACTTTATTTATCTTTGTGCATCCCTCCCCTAGGAGGACACACTCGACCTTTGGGCACCGCAAATCAAGTGCTGCAAATGTGAGGGCAATGCTGATTTTCCAGGATGCTGTCTGTGGGGCTGTCCCCCCTGGATTGCAGCCATGCCCGTAGCGTCTCTGAGCACCTCAGAATTTGTTAGCCACTTGCAACCATGTGCTACTTTTCATTTCAAAGTCTGCTGCTTCTCTGTTGCATTAGGTGCTGTGTCTCATTCTCTGGCAGGGAAGAGGTGATGTGCTCACCTCTGGAACTGCATTATTCAAGCGACGCATACTCATTGCTCTCTGCAAGGCTCTTGCCAACAGGAGCTTCACTAATTGCCTTTAGGAGAGATTTATGCTACTGCTTCTGTTTCTCTTGTTCAGCTGGTTGTGCACCGTATTTTCGATGTACAATAATTTTTCAGCATAAATGCCCTGAGGCGCAGGGAGCATCCTCTGTGGTCACTGCTGCTTAGCTTTCCTTAGCACTGGGCTCCCAGCAGGGTGCTCAGAGCCTCCCCAGGGCACGAGAAACCAGTTCGGGGAAAAAAGGTAGGTGTCTTTTCTAGGATGGCCATGTGAGAGACAGGTGGTCCCCGGGAATGTGCTTTGCTGGATGCCAGTGTTCGGGAGCTGGGTGCCATGCACGCTCAAGTGCTATCCCTTGGCTCCGCCCTGACAAGTAGAGCAAAGCACTGACTTTCCCATAGCACTGGCCCCACTCCATTAACCCACCTTCTCTTGGTTCATGTGCAGTGAAGAATCATTAGGGCTGGCAGGGATGTGGTTATTTTTCTCCAACATCAGAGGTCTCCACAATTGGGATGGGGAAGACCCCTCAGCTCTTCCAGTGAACTCCACTTTGCTTCACTGGCACTGGGCAGGGCAGGATGTCAGTTGTGTGCACGGGCACAGACAGGACACAGGAACAACCACAAAAACACAGAGGAAATGCAAAGAGTAAATTAATTTTCATTACCTCGCCAGCTGGGGGATCCCCGAAGCAGCATCTGAAGGCAGGGACGCAGGCATCACGGAGCTTGGATCACCGAACCTCCTGGCTTCACCTGTATTGCAAGGGCAGGCGCAGTTTACCACTGTGCTTTCATTTTCCCACTGCAAGGCAGGAATCTCAAGCATGTTCGATAAGATGCCTCTAAGTCTATCACAGGGCTGTGTTATTTAAACACAGAGGTTCTACTTGTCCAACACACAAGGCTAAACAACAGTTAGTATGATAGATATGTTCTCCTACACCCCAGCTGCAAGTTACTTGAGTGTGTTTGCAATTCTCCTCACTGATCTTCTGTTATTTCCTCACACTGGTGATGTGTTAGAGCTGCAGCATCTTCTCAGTCATCCCTGGAATGGGCTAATGTGCCTCCGAGGCAGAAAGGAGCAGCTGTGTCAAACATGCAGAAGAAAGCTGGCTTTGCTTTAGCATGGCCCAAGTTCATACTGAGACCAGCTCTTCCGTCTTCCAGGTTTATGTTATTGCGGTATGTCCCTTGGCTGAACTCTAAACCTTGTTACACATGAAATAATGAGAGTTCAGCAGAGATAAATGATCATAGTGGACAGGAATACACCCTGGGTACCGCACTGAATCCCACAGGCACGGGCTGCTGCTAATACCTCACATCCAAAACAATGTTCACACATTTTGCTAGGGCTTAAGGGGAATAACATAAAAGAATCAAATAACAAAAAATTTATTTGCAATAGCTGAGGTTGAAATACAGGTGTAAGGCGTGTGAAAAGTGAGCTGCAAAAGAAACCCTTGCTTTGCTTTGTGTCATGTTCCTCATGCATGTCTGTGGTCAGAAGGGCAGGTAAGAATGAGGCTGAGACGGGATGATGGGCGCCACACCACCAGCCTGGTGGCATGGGAGATTTTCACAGTTTTCCTTGAACCAATTTCAGTCACTGATATGTGTGGTGTTCTCAGGAAAGTCATTTCATCTCCCCATATTTCCCCCAGTCATGAATGGACAAAAGGTGAGAAGAAGGTAAGCTCTTGAAGCAAAGACTTTTCAATGGTGTCAGTGCTCTGATCTAGGCTAAATACACTCTTCTAATACACACTAATAATAATGAACATTTATATATATATTTGGGGTTGGAGGAGAAAGGAAAAACTGGGCTTGTATCACTGCAGATCTGAAGAACTCAGTGTGCTGGAGGGGAGCCCGCACTAGCGTGGGTGCAGAGCCGACATGAGCTGCAGAGAGCTCCCCGGGGCCCTGATTTGCAGACAGGGAGCTGAAGCTGAGCCTGATGGGGTTTATCAGTGGAGACTGAGGCAGATCCAATGCTGCCAAACCTTTCTGCGCCAGAACCCGCTTCACCCTAGTCCTGCTACCAGTGCAGCCTGGGCTCTTCTTGCTCAGGTTCAGCCCCAGGGCACTTAGGAACATTCCCTGTGCCAGAGCCACCCATGCTAATGCACCCTCTGCCCTGCGCCCCTGCCCGGACCCCTGAGATCCGCACCCTTCATCTCCCAGTACATGCAACTGGCCCAGTGTATTCCCCACTGTGTTTATTGCACATGCCAGTGTGCCCAGTGCATGCTTTAGTACGTCCAGCATGTCCGCCCAGTGTGCCCAGTGCCTGCTCCAGTGCACCCAATGTGCTCTCCCAGTGTGCCTAGTTCATGCCCCAAGTCTCCCAGCATGTGCTCCTGCACACACAGGACATTCCCCCAGTACAGTGCCCAGCAGGGTCCCCGCTTGCCCATGGCCCTGAGGGCGTCATGCAAACCCATGGGGCAAACTGGCTGGGGTGAGATGGGATCCCATGGCAAAAGCTCCTCCTGGGGCCCAGCGATGGCCCTGCACTCCTGTGGCGCGTTTGGGGCTGCTCGCCCAGGAAGGCTGCACTGCAAGGCCACAGGCAGGTAATTAGCACTGCTTAACTAAGCTCATGATTAGAACTGAATTAGCAGGTAGCTCCTTCTTTAGCCTACGAGAGGGCATTCCTGCCTGTGGCCGGGCTGGCTGGCCGAGACGCTTAAGAAAAAGTGGCTCTATCTATTTTTAATTAGAAATTCATTCTCTTTCAACAGTTTTCCTAAGAATTTTGGGGTTTCTTTGCATCGGGACATGACACATGACAATGTCCTTCTCTACATCCAGCATTACTTTACTGCATCAAAATGTTAGCAGCTGTAATGCAGGGGATGCAGAATAAAAAGAAGCCAAGCAGAATGGCGATACCATCTCCTCTCCTATAAACTCTGGCTGTGGAGACAGGCTGGTGTCATCCATGAAGACCTGGCTGTGCCCAGAAGAGCAACAACCATGTTGCGTTGGTGTCAGACAAATCATGGATATGGAAAAAAGTGAGGAGGGGTTTTCCCAATGCTTTCAGACCTGCTGCAGGGCAGAGGTGCAGCTCAGGATGCGAAATTGGTGTTACCTCATGATGATATTCATCATCATGATGAGCACCATGTCTCCCCATGATGGGACTGGTGTTTTCTCCTGCCTAGCTGCCTCCCCTTTCTCCCGTCTCCTTTTTCCTGGTCTTGGTGCACAATTCCTCACAGGGGAGGGTGAGTGGGTGAAAGTCAGCAGCAGAAATTGAGTGCTGGGCCATCTTCAGAAGGGGAAGCTCAGTGTCCAAACCCAGCATCACTGCTGATAGTCAAGGAGATACAGGGCGAACATTGAATTCCAGATGTTCACATGTCCTCCTGGAGTTTAACAGCAATGAGTCTGGTGTAAAAACAAGATCAAGACCAAACTTAATCTGGACTAAGGAGCTCTCCTGCAGGCTTCTGGGCAGCAACCTGTATTTAAGTGTCGATCAATGCCCTCCTCTGCCTCTGAAGACAAATGTATTCCCTAGCATTTCACAGCATCAAAGCACCCAGCCCTGCAAGTGGAAGCATGTCAGGGTGCTTGGGCAGCAGACAAGTCTTTGCAGATGCCAGACCTGCTCCTCCCAGGGAGCCAGTGCTGCTCCCACTCTTCTGCAAACCCTGTGGGACACCCAGCTCATCCTTGGACATGGGGGCACAGGGATGCTCCAGCTGCTCCAGTGTCGGGGGTGCTCGGCCATCACACCCTGCGAGCCAAGGCTACACCAGTCCCTGGGCACACACTGCTCCTGCCTCAGTCCCTTTGGAATCAGCATTGGTGGGTCTGAATCCGTCCTTCAGAGCAGGAGTGACCAGATTTGGTTGTGCGGTCTCCTGTAGATTTGGAAGAAGTGCTTTGCACATCAGTTGCCTACACATCTCTATGGGGATTGGTGAATGATGGGATTTGGAAATGGGCACTGCATTTTCTAAAAGCTCCTTGTCCCCCACGTTCTGCTCCCTCAGGCTGCTCACACTCAGGCTCAGGAATAAAGTAAAAAATTAAAATCATAGAATGGTTTGGGTCAGAAAGGACCTCAAAGATCATCCATCTCCAATCCCCCTGCCATGGCCAGGGACACTTTCCACTGGATCAGGTTGCTCAAAGCTCCATCCAACCTGGCCTTGAACACCCCCAGGGATGGGGCATCTACAGCTTCATTAATATCTTTCTTAAAAACGTTCACACTTGCTGCACCAGTCCCCGAGCCTTGTTGGGGAAGATACTATAGCTCGTCAATTCAGGAGACACTCAACCTGCTGCCACTGGACCACCAGCTGCATAAATTCCCTGATGCAACGTACCCCGCTTACATCACCATGATGTCACACCAGCAAAAAATGCCATTATAACTTAGAAAAAGAGGGAAAACTCCTTTTTTCTAACACGGAAGCGTATATCCTATGAGTTGGGAAAGCAGAGGGGGGCCGGCACACCAATGTATTATGGTTATTGTGCCAAGTTTTGCACTTTGGTCACAACAACCCTGTGCAGCATTACAGGCTGGGGGAAGTATGGCTGGAAAGCTGCCCAGTGGAAAAGGACCTGGAGGTGCTGGTTTACAGTGGTTGAACACGAGCCAGCAGTGTGCTCAGGTGGCCAAGAAGACCAACAGCATCCTGGCTTGTATCAGAAATGATGTGGCCAGCAGGACCAGGGAAGTGATTGTGCCCTTGTACTCAGTGCTGGTGAATCTGTGTTCAGATTTGGGCTCCTCACTACAAGAAAGACATTGAGGACTGGAGTGTGCCAAGAGGAGGGCAACGAAGCTGGTGAAGGGGCTGGAGAAGCCTCATGAGGAGCAGCTGAGGGACCTGGGAATGTTTAGCCTGAAGAAGAGGAGGCTGAGGGGCTACCTCATGGCTCTCTACAACTCCCTGAAGAGATGCTTGAGGCCTCACTGAGGGGGCGCTCGCTCCGCCCACCGCTCGCGCTGGCGGACAGTGGGCGTGGCCATCCCGCCCGCTCCGGTCGCCCGTGGAGACAGGGGTGCGGGCGGAGGACGGGAGCGGCGGACGGTGAGTGCGGGGACCTGGGCGAGAGGGAAGGGGGTACTGGGCGGTGGACTCTGCAGGCAGGAGGCGGTAATTTGGTTCCAGTGGCCGCCAGGCTTCCCCCGGGTGGTTTTTAGGTTGCTTTTGGGTTTTTTGGTTGGCTTTTGGTTTTTTATGTTGGTTTTAGTTTTTTTAGGTTGGTTTGGGGTTTTTTTTAGGTCGTTTTTGGCTTTTTAGGTCGGTTTGAGGCTTTTTAATGTTTTTTTCACCCCCTCTCCCAGCTCTCCCGAGGAGCAGTCCCAGAGCGCAGCCGCTTTGATGCGGTTCAACAAGTTGCGTGCGGCTCCAGAAAGAGGTGAAATCTGCTCAGTTATGTAAAAATGAGAATAAAAGAGGCCTTTCTCTCGGAGGCAGGGTCTGTGCGGCAGCCCCCGGCCTCCCTACCGCCCGCCTGCATCCATCCGGACTCTCTGGACCGCAGGGATGGATGCACGGGACTGGGGGTGGGAGCCAGCAGAGGGGCAGCCCCAGCTTCCCATAAATAATTTAAACTTTGCCTGTGTCCATGTTCCCACCCGTCAGGCGGTGCCTTCCTTCAGCGCTGCCGGATGGAGGAAGTTTCCCGTGTGCGAGGAGTTGTGGGATTGATGTGGGAAGGAGTTTAATTAGTGGCAAGCGTCATTATTCGAGGAGGTTTCACGTTGATACTGAGAAGATTACACACCCTGTTGCAGTAATAAGTTTACTTTAGCAAGTCTGAAAATTGCAATACTCTATTCCAAGTTTAAATTCCTTACTTTTGGGATAGTTTTTCTCTTCTACCTGGAGTGTATATTGTGTTTTCAGCCTGGTGCTGTTGGGAAGGAGGACTCATGCTGGGCGGATGCCGTCTCGGCCCATCCATCTCCTTCCCTCCTTGCTGGCACTGATCCCGGTGTGGGCGTGTGGGGGATGTCCTGTAGCTGCCAGACAAAAGGCAGCAGGACCTGCCTTGATCGGTGGCTTAGAGCTGGAGGGGATTCATCACAGCAGACGCGATGGACCACGAGGCAGAGGAGGGCTCAGGAAGCCAGGCTGAATACGTAGGAAGCAGAGCCTCGTTGTTTCTGATGATCAGGAACAATTTGATTAGTATGGCGTATCAAATTGAATTCACAGTAATTTGTCAGGCCATTTGCCGGCATTTCTATTGACTTCGAGCTAATGGCATCAGTGACAAGTTACTTGTTCACATTTATCTTGGTTGTGAATTGGTTTAGAAATGAAATCCTGTGAGTGAAGAGCAAGTACTGGACAGCAGCAGCATTTTATGCTACTCTGGTAGCACTAAATGAGATTGAGGGATTAGTACGCAGCTAATGACTTCTCAGACCCATGTTTCACCCTTGCATTGAATGTATCGCAGTCACTTAGGGTAGCTTTAATGAAACACTAAAGTGGCAAATAAACTAGAAGGAGAACAATAGATGGGGTCTGGTGCTGTGTTCAAGCTCCCTCGTGTAACCAACCACCCAGCTGACGAGACCACCTTCATTTAAAAGTTAAACTCTCCTACTCTGTGGAGGAGTTTCGGAGGGCTCCCATCCAGCAGGCAGCACGGGTTGGAACCAACGTCTCCCGTCTCTTGCTGGCATTATACTCTAATGCAAATACCGAGTCGTGCTGGAGGTTTCAGACAGTCCATTTGTTTCAGATATATCTCTCTATGAATACATAATAACTTTTTTTATGAATACTGAAAGTTCTTCGTTTTGTAAACTCTGTTCCTCAAAAGACTTGGCATATTTGATCCAAATTCATGAGAAGCTCTCCTCAGCATGGTGAAGTCTGGGATGCAGACAGTAGGATGGCGATGGCTCCACAGTTCCTTCAAGTGTTGCTGAAAAGTTAAGTCTGTTGTGGAAGATGCTGAACACGACGGTTCTGCAGGAACAGTTTCCTATCCAGGCACAGCTTCCCAACCCTGATGCATCATCCTTTGATTAGGCTCTGTTGCAAAACTAAATTCATATTGCAACAGAAGCTTGTGGTACAACCCCATAAATCCTCGCTTTGTCCCCTATGCCAGAGCAGAGATCACCACATGAGCTGGCTTCACGGGGATGGAGAGGTGGGCTTTCCAAGCAGCATATAGGTAGCCTGGGAAACCCCACTGGAACCTTGGTCAAGCTATGGAACAGTATTCCTAGCAGGACTGTATTGCTGCAGTTTCATTTGCACTTCCAAAAACTATAGGAATAGGCAAGGCTCGAGTTCTAGCACTGAAATGCCCTTATTGTGCCGAGGTCAGAATTGGTAGTGAAACTTTCATTAGCTCTAACAGGGGCGGAAAGCAAGTTCCCCGGATCTTGAAAGTAGTTGTGGACTTGCCATTTCTTGGGAAATCGAAGCTGCAGGTGTTTAATGACTTGGGATTTGCTCCACATTAATCACTGCTAGAATCACGCAGCTATTTTCTGAATTTTGCAGTATTACACAACTAGACCTCATTTTTCTGAACCTGAATGTTCATCCTGCATTCAGTGCCGTGGCCTCTTCTGAAATCCCATCTTTTCTACTCTCCTCAATAACCTGTAGAAGAGTGTGGAAAGGAGGGAGAAGAGAAGATATTAATGTTATGAGTAAAAAGTTGTCACTCTGCATTTTGTAAGGAGTAATGAGAAGCAGCAGAAAAAGCAGAGGTAGCAACAGCAGTTCTCTCAGTGACTGACTTATGGTAGGATTCTCCATAGGGCTTTCCAGAGGTAGGTTGAAGCGGGAAGGTGGGAGGAGTGGTGGGGGTGCAGCTCCGGGAATCCAGCATTCCTATGCACATGACGTAGTGCTCCTTACTGTGGAACAGCTCAGCCCCCTTCCAGCTGAGCATCTGTGGGGAGAAGATCCTTAAAACTGAGACATGAGGTACAGTGTGCAAAGCATACATTGTGTTTGTATTCAGATTCCTTTGGTAAAGCAGGCAATATGTTTATATTCAGCTTCCTGTATCCATATCAGCATCTTGACCTGTTACAGAGTTAAGAAAAATAAGTGTGTTGTGAGGATGATTTGTATTGCAGCAGATAATGGCTGCAGGATGCGGCTTCTGGGATGCCACTGGTCCTCAGCCCCATTGGAGGGGTGGCACCCCGTGTTGACTCTCTGGGCTCTCCTGGGACTCATGCATCAGTGTGGGGCCAGCTCTCGTTTAAACAGTCAACTCAGCTTCAGGTAGAAACCAGTCCTGCTCTTTCATTTGTTTACACCATTTTGCTTCCCATCCTTCTCCGGTGTCTTTACAAACCTGCTGTATAGGGACAGGTTACTTTATTTTTGGACATGCATATTTTTGAGAAGGGTAACGAGGCTGGTGAGGGGGCTGGAGAACAAGTCCTATGAGGAGTGGCTGAGGGAACTGGGGTTGTTTAGCCTGGAGAAGAGGAGGCTGAGGGGAGACCTCGTCACTGTCTACAACTACCTGAAAAGAGATTGTGACGGGGTGGGTGCTGGGCTCTTCTCGCAAGTGACAGTGATAGGACGAGAGGAAATGGCTGCAAGTTGCACCAGGGGAGGTTTAGACTGGACATTAGGAAGAATTTCTTCACTGAAAGGGTGGTCAGGGATTGGAACAGACTGCTCAGGGAGGTGGTAGAATTGCCATCCCTGGAGGTGTTAAAAAGACGGGTAGATGAGTTTCTTAGGGACATGGTTTAGTAAGGGGACAGGTACGGTTGGACTCAATGATCTGAGAAGTCTTTCCAACCGGATGATTCTATGATTCTATACATGTGACCAAAGTCTTACCTCTTCCCTTGACTGTGCCTCTGCTCCAACACATGGCATCTGCTCAGAGCCCTCGCTCGCTGTGCAGGTAACCGTGCTCTGACACCATCTCTCTGGCATGTTTGGAGGTAGCAAGGCGAATTTTTGCTCTGGTGAGAATAGGGAAAGCCGGTTCCCCAGCCCGGGCTGTACTTGGCAGCTGCAGAGGCCGATGCCAGTGGTGCTCCATTGAACCATCCCTTCACTTCGTAACCACTCCTCGTGCAGAGGCAGTTGGGACTTATGGGGGAGATTTTGCCTGATCTTGGAAATGATGGTTATCTTTGTGCAACAGTGATTCTCTTTGTGTGAGAACTTCCCCTTTCCGGGGCAAGAATTGGGCAATTCTGAAGCCGACACTAGACGCACATGAGAGTGGGTGGCTGCATTATTCATAGGGAAGGTGTAGGATTAACCATGGGGAAGAGAAAAAGTTTTCCAGTGCTTTAAGCTGAGGAGAGCAAAAAAACTCCCTCCTAGTTTCTGTCATGCTAAGACGATGCCATAGGATCCAACTTTGCACTCACTGCCTGTGCAGCCTCCTTTGGCTGTGCCGGCCTTCTGTACCAGGGGAGTGTAAGGGAAGGTGTGGGGTGATCCCATGAGAATTGCAAATCATAGAATGGTTTGGGTTGGAAGGGACCATAAAGATCATCCAGTTCCAACCCCACTGCCCACCTTCCACTGGGTCAGATTGCTCAAAGCCTCATCCAGCCTGGCCTTGAACACCTCCAGGGATGGGACTATTTATGACTTCTCTGGGCAACCTGTGCCAGTGCCTCACCACCCTCAGAGTAACAAATTTCTTCCTAATATCTAATCTAAATCTCCCCTCTTTCAGCTTAAAACCATTAAGGAAGTCACCAGATGTACCAGTTGGTATCTCTAGAAAGGGACAATATGGGCTGTGAACCAGGGTAAACTGTCGTGGCTATGGAAGCTGGTGCTGTGGGTCTGGCTTGCAGAGCGGGAACAGCCACGGGAGGCGTTGGGAAGCTCTGGAAGCAGGGATTTGGTGGGGACAGAAGGGTGTCCTGCAACAGAAGGGGCTTATTCGCCAAAAATGGGTATTCTGATTGTTTATAAATTTAAGCTTTAATTTGAAATTGATTGTAACGCAGGAAGACTATCTCTAGAAAGGCTTTTCCTGAGCTGTCTGTCCCTAATTGGGTATGTTTAGGTTTCTGTCCTCTCTTTGTTAAGTCTTTGGGCTCAAATTTTCTCCATGATTGGTGCTGCCTGCAGTTCTGAGATACGTGATGTATCTGTGTCTGCCTGTGTCTGTCAACAAAAGAAAGAAAGATTCTTCACCATGTTGTTAATTATCTCGATGTATAGCCAGAGTATTTCCAGAAGAAAAATTCCTTTCTGGTTTTAAAAATAAGTCAGGCAGGAACCAAAGGCATTGACGCTATTTTTTGTGTGCCATATCATGGTGTGCCATATCATGGTGAAGTGCCAGAAATTGTCCCAGGGCGGCTCATTATGGTTTGTGTTAGAAAAACAAAGTTTTCAGAAAAGATCCAGTGCAGTAATATGGTGCAGCTTTCCATGTGTTCTCCAGATCTTTTGCTCATGACAAGACAGCATATATTTTAATGCTGGAGGATGCTGTTGATGTCTGTCCCTGGTAACTGCTGATAACATAAATAGACAGTCAGTTTATTTACCAGACCTTAACTACATGGGGCTGCTGTTTGAATCTTTGTTTCATTAATGAGAATTTGTTTAAAAGTAGCTGGAAAGGTAACTACATTACTCTTTTTTTTGGCATAACTATGACTAGTTGAGGAGAGGAATGGGGAATTAGGCACGAATGCCGTGATACCTCCACTGCTGACGTGTCTCTGTGCAGGGGAGCGGGACAGACAGCTGCTGCTTGGGGAAACCTGAGGCTGTCAGGGCAGGGTGCCTGGCTTTGGTACTAAAAATGTCACCTTCAGGTTTGTTGCAGTATTTCAGGGAAAGTCTGTTGAGATAGAGCTGTCTGATTGTTTTTAGAATTGTAATAGAATATTAGATTTAGGCAAGTATTGTTGGTTAGTATAGCACAGAAGTATGTAAGATTGTGTTTATATACATTTGGCTTGTTACAAAGCATGTAAAAGCATCTCTGGTACTGAGTAACTTGGAAATTAAACCTTCGAAGAAAGAGAAACATGCATCGTAAAGTGTCCAGAAGGTCAGTTCATTAAATATATACAAATTGCTCTGTCCCCCTCTCCCTTGTTGATCCTGCTCTTCATTTGTCATCATTAAATACCACTAGCAGAACTGGCAAGAAGTTATCCTCTCTGCAAAGCCACATTGTTGTAGGAAATACTCAAGGTGAATGTAAACCAACATGAAAAATGAATTTGCAGTTGTGTCGCAGTTCTGCAGAAGCCTAGGAAGCGTTTGTTTCAGATCAAAATAATTCCAAAGAAATCTCCAACTTCATTTGCCAGTAAAACGGTCTGTCTGCGCTGCAGAGGAAAAGTTAAACAAGTCTTGGAAATTTTTATTAATGCAAAGCTGTGATCATTCAGCCAAGGTCTTGTTTTCCTGCATCCTCTTACTCTTGTAAGGTGTGGGATGGAAAATGTTCTGCCCTCCTGGTTTTGTAGCATGTGTTAAACCTTTGGGGTCATTGTCCTGAAAATGTGAAAGTGCTGTTACAAGTAAAATGCTCTGTTTTGTTGGCCATTCCTGTGAATTCGTCTGAGCAGATCCCCAACAATTTTTTCAGCTGTGTTTTTAGATTCAAGCAAAAAAAAGTCAGACTTTTGTGACTAAGCTTGGAGCTGGGATAAGCAGAAAGCGTTGCTGACAGTTTTGTGAGACAGATTCTTCTCAGCTGAATCTGGTTTATGTTACTGTAAAACTGGTGAGGGATTTGTCCCGCAAAGCAGGGATGCTCTGGCTGGAGCTGGCTGCAGGGCCCACGGCACAGGAGGACCCAGGCTTGGGCTGCCATCCGTGGCCGATGGGTCTGGGACCTGTTTGGCTGCAGTATTTCCTCATTTCTCTCCCACATGCCTGCCCTTCCCTGATTTATTCCTTCCCAAGGACGGCTTAGCCTCCTAACACTTATGCTTCAGCTATGCAGCAGGGTTTTGGAGGGGGGCATTATGCTGGCCTCAAAGATAGAATCCTAGAATCCTAGAATCATAAGGTTGGAAGAGACCTCTGAGATCACCGAGTCCAACCATGCTTGTCCCTAAGAAACTCATCCACCCGTTTTTTAAACACCTCCAGGGATGGTGACTCTACCACCTCTCTGGGAAGCCTGTTCCAATCCCTGACCACCCTTTCAGTGAAGAAATTCTTCCTAATGTCTAGTCTAAACCTCCCCTGGTGCAACTTGCGGCCATTTCCTCTCGTCCTATCGCTTGTCATTGCGAGAAGAGCCCAGCACCCACCCCATCACAATCTCCTTTCAGGTAGTTGTAGACAGTGATGAGGTCTCCCCTCAGCCTTCTCTTCTCTAAGCTAAACAACCCTAATTCCCTCAGTCTCTCCTCATAGGGCTTGTTCTCCAGCCCCCTCACCAGCCTCATTGCCCTTCTCTGGACACGCTCCAGCCCCTCAATGTCCTTCTTGGAGTGAGGGGCCCAAAACTGAGCACAGTACTCGAGGTGTGGCCTCACCAGCGCTGAGCACAGGGGCTCAATCACCTCCCTGCTCCTGCTGGCCACACTGTTTTTGATACAGGCCAAGATGCCATTGGCCCTCTTGGCCACCTGGGCCACTGCTGGCTCATGTTCAGCTGGCTGTCAACCAACACCCCCAGGTCCTTCTCTGCCAGGCAGCTCTCCAGCCACTCTTCCCCAAGTCTGTATGCTGGTAATGTTTGGTTTGATAGGAGCTTCGATTCAGCAGAAATATCGAGGCTTTATGGCTCTGGGGTGGAAAGCAGCCCCTCTGAGCCATATGGTTTTTTAGAAGCATTTAGAGATGGTTTGGGCTGTGCTTTGATCTCTGGCAGGAATCGGAAGTAAAGAAATTAAATTTTTTCTTACTTTTTCTTAATTTTTGGGGTGTGTGGCTGAAGTGAGGACCTGCACAGATAAGCAAACCTGAAGCTTTTATATCAAAACTTGTATTTTGCACAGCACAGCTGTCACACACATGTGTAAAGGAGAGTTACACATTGCATTTATTGCTGTCTCCCTGCACAAGCTTGGCACTGGGACAACAAGGACTGGCTGCGGCAAGGCAGTCTATTTGGGAATGCAATTTGTTTTCCTACTCCATACAATGATTTTTAATGGGAGCTATTAAAATTTTGGTGCTGTTCCCAACATGGGAAGTGGCTTGTGATTTATAGAGGGGATGCTGCCCGAGCAGCCAGCCTATGGCAGTCAGCACCTCTGCCTTACTGAGGGCCATCCTTTGGGAACGTGCTGTGCTGTTTTTCCCCTCATTTCCTGGGAATAGCTCCTCCAACCTCGTCATTGTTGCCCAAGGAAGGCTGGGAGCTGCATGCTTTGCTGCTGTGCATCACTCTGGGTTTTCCTTGCATACCGGGGCTTGTAAATCTCAGAGCTAACTGCATTATTCGTCTGGTTACTGAGCAGCACCAGGGCCCTGTGACAGATTTCCGTCAGCTGTTGGCAAGTGACAGTTGCTTTTCTTCCAAAAAGTGTCAGTGGCGATTCTGGATCCTGCCGTGCCTTGGTTAAGGAGTTATCTATGCCCTAGCTGCTTTGCCAGTTTAGTAAATGCCCAGTGCATATAATCCATGTTTTGCACCATATTTGACAGCGGGTGTCTCTACAGGGATACAGAGGTGTATAAATAGTCAGTATAAATTACAGGAAAAGTTAATGTAGCAATTACCAGTCAATGGTAGATTATTAGCTGCCATTTCTAGAACATTAAATGTGTATTTGCATACCTGTGCCTGTATTGCAGTGAATGTGCACACCCTTAGAGTTCATATAGAAGGAAAGCAATTAGTATAAAAGACAACTTTATTTGTAAATAAAGTCCCCCCTCTAGCTATCACAGAAGGCATGTCACCTTCTGGATTTTTTAGCATTTGTTACTGTGAGAGTGGTGAGGCACTGTCACAGGCTGCCCGGAGAAGTTGTGGCTGTCCCATCCCTGGAGATGTTCAAGGCCAGGTTGGATGAGGCTTTGAGCAGCCTGATCCAGTAGGAGGTGTCCCTGCCCGTGGCAGGAGTGTTGGAACTGGATGGGCTTTAAGGTCCTTTCTAACCCAAATCGTTCTATGATTCTCTTTTACCCATAGCATTAAGGCAGCCAACTTGGTTTGTGTTTGTATTACGGATAGATGGTTTTAAATGAACAAATCCTTGTGGTCATTCAGGTGTTCTTCAGTCACTGGTTTCTGCTCTTAGCAGAGCTGTACATACCAGGCGCCCAATTCCAGTTTTAGAAAATTGCATTTTTGCTTAGTTTTAGTTTAAAATTAGCATTTGATTCAATGAAAACTTAGGAAAGGTGTTAAATATAGTGTGCTCTGGATTTGCCAGTCTTGCAACAGAGAACAGTGCCTGGTGCAGGAACTTGTACTTTTTAGGACTGATCAAATTCCAGGATTTTTTTCTGGGTATGTAAAGGTCTCTGTAGGGAATGTGGGCTCTAGGATTTGTTTCTGCTGTGGTTTAGGCACAGCTGATAGAATATATCAGTGGAGGCTTACATCTTGGAGCAGTCTACCGGAGGCAAAGTAATACATGCGCCCAACACCGGCTACGCTGATGCTTAATGTAAACCTGCTGAGGGGTTTATCCTTAGTAGTTTAACTCATCTTAAAGCCAGTAGCTTTTCTGAAGAGCTGCCTCTAAGAGGTGCCGTACGTCTGGGAGGGAGCACATTCAGGAGGAGCCGTAGTGGAAGCAAGGAGGCAGTGCAAAAAAGCTGCAAAAACTTGTTAACTTCATTCGCATTTGGGAGGTGGCCAGAGGGAGTTGGCTGCCTGTGGCCATATGCTTGGGAAGGGAAACAGGGGAACTGGCTGTAAGAAAGGTTTGAGGCAGATTTTTCAGTAAGGCCAATCTCAAAATACTGTAGTCTTTGACTAGAATTAAACCACAAGTGCTAACCCTTCTTAGCTTTGGCTTTCTTCCACTATGAAGGACTTACCATTTTTAATTTTAGTCTGTTTCAGGATCATTACACCAATAAAATCAAAGCAAGCCAGACAGGTAGCGAGTCTGCCTATGTAGGTAAGTTTCCAGTACACACTTGTTCCTTATTTCATGGAAAAGACAAAGCACCATGTCAAGTCCCAGAGATTTAATATTATTCTGGAGTAGAACAAATACAAAATACTGGGCAGCTTTATGGTGGAGAGGCCACAAGGATGGCACCGGTTCTGTGGCAGGCTGGCAGGCTCTGGCTGGCTACTGCCCGCTCTCTAATGCATTGATGGTGCAACAATGCTGATACTAATTCACCTGCATTTTTAACTGCCTGACTGTTCTCATATTGAATATTAAGGGGCAGAAACACTGTTTTGGGTGGGCTGCTTCTCCTGTGGAAATTAGGCTTTACCTTTTTTGTTCTACCAGTTAGCAAGGGACAGCGTGAAAGTCTTCGTAACTTCTGTATTTGCTGTGTTACACATACGTTGTTTGACATCTCAGAATGCATGTTCTTCCTATATTCACCTTGTTCTTAAAATAGGTACTTTGATAAATTCATGTAACCAAGAAGCTTGTGAAATACTTTGCACCCTTTCACTGGCTTTGAGCTGAGAACTGTGGAGCTCTTCACAGAGCATCTCCCACCAGTGTCCTCGGTTTTCTCTCTCTTTCAAACTAAAGAATTTGCTGAAGGTCACTTAACCTGAGGCCAAGCTGGATCTTGTGACTCCCAGTCTAGTGCTTTAATCACGGAGTGCTCCTGCTTTACATGCTGTAAGATGAACTGATTTTCATACAACTAAAAGTCTCTTTGCAAATGTCCCTTTGTAGTTTGTGTATGTCTCTTCTGGTGTGAGTTAGCTGCGTATTGCCCTGTGGGGAGAAACAGGTACCTTCTGTGCAGAAACCATGCTGCAGTTTGTTAGGGAGCACAAGTTGTCTTTACTAATGACTTCAGGCCGGTGTCTTTAAAAGACTATTACTCGGATGTTTTTTAAAGTAACCTTGCTCTAGAAGTCAGTTTTCATGGCTTTCATTTGTACTAAAGAAATAAAAAGTTAAGTCAGAAAAGATGCAGAGGAAAATAAAAGCCGTTTTTCCACTACTCGTTTCCCAGCAAGTAAATTGGGTTTGACAGAATCATGTGTATTGGAGGCTGACTTTGAAAATCAAATGTAGCTGTAGCCCAGTTTTGTTCAGCAATGTGGTGCTGGGGTAGCTTGTGAAATGGAGGTTATGAAGGAACACATTCTCAATTAAATACCCAAAACACTAAATCCAGCTGAAGATCTTGGGAGTTGTCAGTCTTGTTTATTTCACATTATTTGGGATTTTTATACATTTTAGAAAGACTAACTAAGAGACTGACAGCATTGTTTATAATTTAAAGAAGATCTCAACTGTAAAATCTCTAAATATTCTCCAGTGTGAATTCTCTGAGGAAGCAAACATCACAAATCAGTGTTCCATGCTTTAAGGAGCTTTCATTCTCCATGCCCACCAACAGGCCACTTGCCTCAGGGACTTGCCTCAGGGAAAGCAGGTGTATCCGCATGCCCAGACTTCCCATGCTAAACTGGCCCTAATTGCTGCACCTCCTCCAAGAGCTGTGGGTGGAATGAGGGTTTGTTGTTGCTGGAGCTTTTCTGCGTAAAAGTGGGTTTGGAATGTGCAGATATATACTGTAATCCAAATAAGAGGCCAAGGTACTGAATGGAGCTGAGGCATGCCATTCCCCTGCTTCCACCTTCTTTTTATATCTATGATGTGTAAAACCCTTGTCTCTGTATTTGCTTCACGCTTACATCACGTGTAAGATTGGTGCTTGTGTAGACTACACAAAAGACCAAGCAACTTTGTGCAAAACAGCAGCTTCTGTGCCCAGCAAAACAGAAGTTGGCTCCCCTGGGGCATCTGAGTTTCCCCAGTCCCTTCAGCTGTGCAGGGTGTGCATCCCAAAGCATTCACATCCTTCACCAAAAACACTTTCTGCAAGTAGTGGAGCTGCCAGATGTTTCAGCTTTTCTGTAACAATGTGATCCTTGAATAGGCAAAGGAGTTGGTTTTGTTTGGGGAAGATCTTTTTTTCTTTTACAAAATGTGGCCTTTTTCTAGCGCGTATAAAATATTTGTGCCACAATTGTAAATTTTGCCTGATACCTGTTTAAGAATCAAGTTTTCCTCACCTGCTGGGAACCTGCTCTCCACCACTGTTGCTGCTGCTGCTAACAGTTTGGTTTGCGGTGGCTGCAGAGGCAGGAGCAGGAACCTTCACCTGGCTGCCGAGATGGCAGCTAGTGCAGGCACCGCAGCTGGAAAACAGTCTGAGCCTCAGCTGGGGCTGTGCCAAGGGAGAGTGAGGGAGCAAAGGGCTGCTTGCAGACCCTGTGGTACCCCCAGAACCAGCGGGGAGGTTTGTGGACAGTCACAGTTGCCATTTTTCCTGGGAAGTTTGCATCGCGGGTGTTGCATTCAGTACTGCAAAATGCACAAGTGTCTCCGAGTGCTTCTCCTCCTGGTGAGCTCTGGTGTATTGCACAACCCCATCTCTCCTTTGTCAGATGTGGTATAAGTATCATAAAGACAGAAATGACCAGAAAGCATCTCTAATCGCCATTTCATTTTACTACTTAATTCAGTTTTCTTGATGAAGGGCTACAACGTTTTCCTGCTAACTAGGTTTTATTTTCCATCCAATTTAGTAGCATAGCAGAAGGAAAAGATTTCAGCCGCGATGTTTCCCTCTGCCAGGCATCTCCCTGTGGTTTCCACTGGGTGTCAGCACGGACGGCCCCGCGCCAGGGCTCAGGCGGCAGGAGCCCTGCCATCTGCCTGCAGGCTTTCCTTTTGGCTGCACCCACTGCTGGAAAAACTAGGTTGGCTGCATAACCAGAGCAAGGTGCTGACTGAGGTGCAGCTTTGCGATGATGGGATCACCCTGTGCAGGCACAAGAGGTGGATGAGCTGGGAAGGAGCTGTTTTGCTGGAGGTACTGTTTCCTTCTTCAAGCAGAGCAACCGGTCGGAGCAGGAGGAGCATCGAATGTGCCCTCCTCATTCCAGTGCTCTTTAATTAGGGTTACATCTGTGACAGTGGGTCCTGTTTCTGGAAGATCAGCGTGGATAACTTTTATAGTATTGACTTTGAAGGTGTGGATATGATAAAGAGCGCTGCCAGACAGGTGCTGTGGAGGTGCGCATGCAGGAATCGGCCTGTGCTGTGTCTGGCAGAGCAGGGCTGCTCACCCTATGCTTCCTCCACACCAACTCTTCCACTCTTTTTCCACACTCGATATGCATCCTAGCTTCCCAAGTCCTTTATAAAATCCTTGGGCTTGCTGCCTGTCCTGCCAACCCGAGGCACCTCCCGAGGGCTCCTCTTCTCTGTACAGTCAATGTTGGGTGAGCAGAAGAACCACTGAGGGTAATTTGGGTTTCAAGTGGGCAGAGGCATCCCCTGGATGGGCCTCTCTCCTACCTGCTGCTACCAGCAGGGACCCTGTGCCTCTCCCACCCTCCCTGCAGGTCATCTCGCAAGGACTGGGCAGCAGCCTGTGCCCAGTCCTGCTGTACAGCAAAGAGAAACTGGTATTACAGAAGGGGCCTGGTGATCTCCACTGCCCTGTGCAGGAGGGCAGGAGCAGCCACAGCCCTACGCTGGCACGCTCAGCTTCGGCGCAAGGAAGAGAGCATGGTCTTCCATCTAGCCGTGGGAGCTGACATCCTCTTTGCTGGGTGGTTGTGGAAAGGCACTGCTGCATGCTGGAGAGTGCAGCATCTGGGAGAAAGCACATCAGTGCTCACTGGGACTCCGAACGCTCTGCAGAAAATGCTGTTCCCCTCCAGGCTTGCTCTACCGCGAAGAGGCGAGCGGTTTGGATGAAGATAGTGCCAGACACTTTGAGGTTCTTTCAGCAGATTCTTCCCTTGGGGACCTAAACATTAAAGAATCAAGACCATGAAATATCACAATGATGGAGACTTTTTGACCCTTGCATGCAACCATACCTGGTTATACTAGGATGCAACCTTTAGAACAGAGTTTATTTCTGCACCCAGCTATGGCCTTAATGCCAGCGTTAGGCCTCTTGGTTTGGACTTGGAGAGGTTTTATGTTCTGCAAGTCATAACAAATCTGTTCCTGAGCAGCCACGTCTGCCCCGTAGGAAAACCAAGAACCAGCATTCAAGTCTCAACCAGCCGCCAACCTTCATGCTCCCACACAAGCGCCTGGGAAGTGGCACGTGCAAAAGCACTTGCAGCACCCAGAGAACTCATGGAAACTTTACCCTGAAACACCCCACAGAACAAGTGATGCACATAGCCCATATCCACCCCAGGTACCAGAGAGGGGCCATTACGGCTCCTCTTCCCTGCTCCCCATGAGGACTGACTTTGGCTGTTGCTCCTTCCAGCCTCTCCAGCCTGTGCATTGTGTCCTGCTGACCCATGGTTGGGGGGAAGAGGAGGCTTGCTTGGCTCCTGCAGTGCCTATTTCCCCTGAAGTGCTGGATAAGTGCCAAGGCTGGAGAGGAGGCACTGCTCACCATCAGGAGTGGGACAGGGTCTTTGCATAGGAGCAGAGGGGCTGAAAAGCACTGCCTGATCAGGGGTCACCCCACTGAGGAAGAAGCACCCCTGCTTGGCGGTGGCAGTGACTCCCAGGTGGCAGCTCACTGTGCTGTCCCAGCTGCGCCTCAGGCAATGGCACAACTTGGCCTCTGGAGGAGCGAGGAGCTTTGTAGAGCAAAAGCAAAACTTTTAAGCACTGAAAAGCAACCATAAAAATGCTACATTTCTGCCCAACAAATCTACTCTCTGTATTTTCAGAAGCAAAATTGCTGACTTCAGACATAGGAGAAAGCTCCTAGCTTTTTATTCCTGCTAACTCTGGAGAGTGTAAGTAGGTAAAAGGAGACAGATGGATTTGGGGTCTGGTGCTGTGTTACTGCTGAATTGTTTGCAGAGACCCAGCTGAAGGCAGTGGGGGTGAAAGGGTGCCAAGGAGGACAGTGTTGGTAAGTAAGGACACCGCAAAATGTTTTTGCAGACAACACTGAAGTAGCAGGGAGCTGTTGGTGTAATTTGGTAGGCGGAGTCTTTGGTGGTGGTAGCAGTATGCAAAATGGATAAAACTATTCCAGCAAAGACTGGGGAGTTGCAAGACTTGGGACAGTTTCGCTTGTAAACTTGCAGTGTTTGTTGTGGAATCACTGGAACCATAAACATGAGCTCCCTCAGTACCGTGTTATGCCTGGCATTAGCTTTGGTACCTAGCTCAGGGCAGGGGCGAGGAGTGTGGGCTGGGTGCAGCCTTGCAGCTCTGTGCTGCCCCTGGTCACACTGCATCCTGCTGCACACGGCGCTCTGCAAGGGCTCTGTCTTCACAAGGCTGAGCAAAAGTCCAGGCTCGGGGTAAGGAAACGTTTGTCACCCTGGGTTTGGTCAGTGTGCAGGAGCTGTGCTCTCCCAACAGCCTGTGCGGTTTGGGAAGCGAGAGCCAGGCACCTGTGCAGACCGAGGGAGCTTGCTGCCTGCCAGCCCCATGTGGGTCTGCTGTTCCTGAGCTGTGGGTCACCCCTTGGTGCTGTGCATCGACCCCTCGGTGCAGTGTGTCTGCGTGTTCCAAGCCCAAGCACAATCCTGCACCTCTCATTGATAAGGCGCTGGTGCTGGTTATGCGGCCATGGGCAGCCCCAGGCACGCAGTGGCATCGCCATGTGCCCTCGCTCGTAGCCAGACCCATGATTTGGATGCTCCTGAGGGATGTACAAAGGCATTTGTTTCTTTGTCAGAAAAGCAAAATAAACACTTGGGGGTTTCTGGCTTTGACCTTTTCAGGCTGCCTGTTTGTTTATTTTTTCTCTACTACTGTGATTTTCAGAAAAGCAAAATTATTTCCATGGTGGTGTTCGTTTCTTTTGTTTTTAGCAGGCTCAGGCAGGCAGCAGCATCCAACCATTTCTGAGCTGGAGGAGCTCCCAGCAGTGATTCAGACCCAGGCACAGGAACAGTAGCGGCAGTCCCTGGGGTGTGTGCTTATCCATACCGTAGGAGTGTGGCAGGGGGAGCCCCCAAGCCCGTGGGGCCCCAAGCTGGGGCTGCTGCAGGGCCATTTGCAGTGGATGCTGTGCAATGCCCTTGGCAAGGAGGGATCCCTTCTGCCAGCCTGCTGCAGGGGGACAAGGGATACTGGGAAGGCTGGCATCTCTCTGGTTTTGGAACTGCTTCTGTCCTTTGCCTTCTGATTCCTTGCCGAATTTGAAGCCTGCTGTGTCTCTGCAGCCCCCGCACCCAGGGCAGAGTGCAAAGGGCATTTCCACCTCTCTGTTCCATATCAGCTTCTATGGCTCTGAAAAAGGAGCTGCCCTAGAAACGTGCATTTGCAGATTAGCTGTAATTCAATATTCACGCCGACCCCCAGCTGCGGGTTGTCACCCTGGAAAACAGGAGGCTGATGGTGTGTTAAAGCCACGCATGTTTTGTACACTGGTGCCATAGTTGTCATCTTGTGTTTTGTTCCATTTGCTCTATTGATCTACATTTTTGAGGTTTTCAACTTAAAACTGTTTTAATTCAAAGGAAATAGTAACAAGATACGCATTTGAACCTTTATTCCACCGCTAGCTGGGGTTTGGAGCGGCAGCATAGGCTGACTTTACACAACCAGAGTGAACAGGGAGCTGTTTGCAGGGCTGAGCTGCTGGGCGATTCCCAGGTGTACTTTAGCAGTGGTGATTTAATTACATTTCACTCAGCAGGTGGTTCATAAGTCTTGGATCTAAAAGAGTAAAAAAGATAGATTGGTGTTTAACTATCTTGGTTGGAGCTCAAGTTGAATGCCCAACTGTGTGCCTGCCAAGGCTGCTGTTCATGGTGCCTGCTGCATTGCAACTTCCTTACCTAAAGCCTGCAGAAAGAAATAGGGCAAGGCCTTGAAAAATAGTTTTTTTTCTACGGAAAAGGGGCAGCTCCACCTGTTTGCAGGTGTTTCTGTTGTTATTGATAAGAAAGAACAACATGCTGGTGTATGGCCTGCATGAAGCACACTGGACATTTCATGTGTTTGCTCTTAGTGATTGAACCTTTGCCCGACAAAGTGCGGCTGGTGAGCATCCTCCTCTTTGAAACAATCCTAAGTCCTCAGTTTTCCGTGGAAAAAGGTATCTTCCCCAAAGGATGAGCTAAGCCTTCCCACTGGCATGTTTACTCCATTTGTTTGTTGACTGTGATGTTAATTACAGAGCCCTAGCCCAGCATGTGACTCTGAAAGCCTCCGGTACCTGGCGAGGGCCAGCAGCCTTGTTCCCTCCCGGTGTTGTTGATGCCTTTCCCATAGTCATTTTTTTCACTTTTGACAACTTGCAAACAGAGCAGGGGTAGGGCTGAGCAGCAAAAAAGGGCAAGAGGTGACAAGGAGTGCATGGTGGACTGTGCCCTGGTGTTGCATGGGCTGGACATTCACAGAAAGCTGAGGGGTCCTGGCGGAGTTAACGGCTGCTGCAGTGGAAACTGTTCTTCCAGTTGTCTGTCTCACCACACCTTTCTGCTCCTGCAATCTCCTGATGTTAAGAAGAGGAAAGTCAAAGATGCATGATCTGCTTGGAGCTGAAAATAAAGGAAGATCATCCTGGGTTACTTGAGAAATGCAGAGCTGCAGCAGTGGCCTGGCAGCTGGGGAACCGAAGGGCAGGGTAGTGGGCTAGTGTAGCTGGAGAAGGCAGACAAACCTGCAAGCCCCTCACTAGCTGACATGAAGCACGGGCACGGAAGCTTGCTTGTTTTATTAGACCAGCCAGCACAGCTGGAGAAAACATACCCTGTCTGTTTTCAAATGTAGCTGTTTGTGTTTTCAGAGTACTTCCTGCAGAAAGGCTTTGCCTTGGGCGCATGGTGACCAAAGAAGGTTGTTGGTGGGACTGATTATTTTGTCTCCTTTTAGGTTGAATCAGAGACAAGCAAGAGCTGCAGCTGTGCCCATAGCTGCTCTGGGGCTGGGGAGGCTCTATCATCCTCTGCCTCGGGTCTGGCAAGCCCTCCTTCAGTGTTAGCACTGGCCAGGGACAGAGCTGGTCATGCGTGCTGTGTCCCTACAGCAGCGGGTGCAGGGGACTCCTGGCTCACCCCCTCCTAGGACAGCAGGACATCACTCCAACTGTGTTTTATCTGAGGTGGTGACCTGAGAAACTTGTTGAAACTTTGATTTTGGTCTGTTTGAGAGTTGGGACTGTGAGTGCTGGGGGACACGAGAGATCCCACTGAGAAAAGTTGTAGAATCATAGAATGGTTGGGTTGGAAGGGACCTTAAAGATCATCCAGTTTCAACCTCCCTGCCATGGGCAGGGCCACCTCCCACTGGATCAGGTTGCTCAAAGCCTCATCCAACCTGGCCTTGAACACCTCCAGGGATGGGGCATCCAAGACTTCTCTGGACAACCTGTGCCAGTGCCTCACCACCCTCACAGTAAAAAAATTCTTCCAAGTAGCTAATCTAAATCTCCCCTCTTTCAGCTTAAAGCTGTTATCCCTCATCCTATCACTACACTCCATGATAAAGAGCCCTTCCCCAGCTTTCCTGTAGACCCCCTTTAAGCACTGGAAGTCTGCTATAAAAAAAGTGGTGGGGTGAGTTCAGGTCTCAGGGTGTCTTTGCTTTCAGTTGCGAGCTGCCCATTAAGCATGAAGGCTTGTTTCCCAGAAATTTGAGCCGTGCTCTCCCCAGCTGAGTGGTCTTTTCTTTAGAGAGTGACTTAATTATCCTGAGAGACATCCCTGTGCCAGAAAGCCCTGCCCCGGGCTCCAAGTGTACGAAACCCCAAGTTCTGCAGAAATGTGCACACCCCCAGTACAGATCTGCAGAGCTTTATGCAGTTTGTTGCTGTTGTTTGAAATGGAGTGTACCCTATGAGAAATCTTGCGACTTGAGATGGCCGCAGCAGCTTAGTTTGTAGGGTAGGTTGCTAGGAACTTGGAGTGAAAACAGTATTATTGGGTGATGACCTAGTTGTTTGTAAATGTCCTGTGGAAGAGATTCAGTAATCTTAGGAGGACTAAGCAATGCTGCTGATGTTTGTTTGAAGATGAGGAAACAGCAATTTAATTATCAAATGTTTTGTTATGGTTTGATTTGGGTTTTTTTCTAAACATCTAATTTATTAACAAAGCTAACCAGCTGGGAAAATAAGCACTGAAACTTTCCTAACGAGGTCATTTATGTAGGATGGGAAAGGACTCTAGAGAAACTCAAACCTCTCCAGTAGCAAAAGGGGTTTGAGTGTTGTGGCTTGGCAATGGGGAAGGGAAGGCAAAGTCAATCTGGGCTTGCCCCAGCAAATTGAAAGGAGAATGGTTTGTCTTTTAATTTTGCAGTAACTTTTTTAACCCTTATGTCTTTTTATTTATAAAAATAAAGTACTAAAATTGGAGGAATTGGCAAACGATGAATTCTCTTACTTCTTGAAATGCACGCATATAAAAATAAATTGCTTTGGGTTGCTTTTTTTTTCACACCATAGTTTTTCCATACAGTAAGTGAGAACTGCAGGGTTTGTAATGGGAATTTGGGCTCAGTTTGTAGTGGATGCATGCTTTCATGTCCATGTGAAACAGTTCCTTCTTATTAAGGTTATTTTAAAGCAGCTGCAGTCAGTTTGCAACACACCAGCAGAGTTTATCAAACGCAGCAGCTGCATGTATCAGCTCTAACAGCACGTGTTCTTGGTTGGAAGTCTCATTCTGCACGAACGTATGAGCCTGTCAGGTATGGGGAAGCTTTTGCAGCTGGGACCATCTTCTGCGGGTCTGTCTGGGCGATCCCTGTGGTGCAGCAAAGCTGTGGGGTTTGGTGTGCTGGTGCCTGTTTGGCAAGTCCATCAGCCACCGTGGCCCCAGGGGCCTCCAGTGGTTCTGGCCAGATGCTGGTGATGAGGAGGCAGAGAGAGCAGGGTAAATGCAATGCTCTGGTCCTGTGGTTTTATTCTAATCAATACTGAAACTCCCAAAAGGTAGGATCTTCTGGCTTCTCTCTGTATCCTTTGCAAAGCAAATTTTCCAAAGTAGCCAACAGTCTTATATCTGCTATCTTTTCTTAATGGTTGAGAAATGCCTTTTAAATTCCTCTTCTACCATTTCAGTTTCATATAGCCAGGATGCTGGTTTGTATTTGCACATCTCCCACTTGGTGCCTGTGGACCCACTCTCCATCAGGAGCAGGGTCATCTTCCTCTGCTGCTGATGATGCGGGAGGACTTCTTATAGGAATTATAATCCCATTGCAAGAACCTTCTCCAGACGCAATGTCCCCATCATCCATGTCAGCACCTCTCCTTGGACCCAGGGAAGGGTCACTGATGTTCTCGGCGAGCCATGCGTTGCTTTGTGCACCTGGCCATGGCTTTGCCTACCTCCTAGGTGGGGAGGTACTAGGAGCATAGTCTGCAACCCCACATTGGATGCCAAGCTGGGAGTTAGAGCAGGGAGCAGCCCAGGGGGCTGTGCCGGGGAGGGGGGGGGGGCAAGAGGAGGCATTGCCTGCAAGGGTGATACTGTTACCCTGTACAGATGCATTAAGCCTCATGTACATGTTGAGCAGAAGTCTCAGTTGGACTCTGCAGCCATTTGGCCTCAGCAAGCACCAGAATTAGGCGAGGAAACCCAGATACAGCGAAGCCTTTGGTCTGGTAGTTTCCCATTGCAATCAATTGCTTTCAGTGGGAAGGAATCTCAAAATTTGGACTCGATTGTATTAATGGCTTTGAGTAGAATTGGTTTAGGTGCTATTTTAGTATGTTGGAAGGGGGCTGTGGCAGCAGAGCAGCCATCCCCCTGCCCACTTCTCATGGTGTGCCAGCAAAGGCAGGAAGCATTGAACAAAAACCACAAAATGTGTCTCCTTTTAAACTTCCTTTCTAGGAATTCTAGCTTAACAATTAGCTTTGCAATAATTAAATTTACCAAATTATCAGGTTAAATGCCCCAAAAGTCCAGTAACAGAAGACTCCTGTGATGTTTCTAAATGCTGTTTTAAATGAGCAGATGCTGTTTTAAATGAGCAGATGGTGCTGTGGAGTGCAGCTTGCTCATGTTATCTATTGGATCTGAGGCTGCAGCTCTTTGGGCAGTCTCAGTGTGCCAAGATGTGCTGGTCTCCTGGCTCCATTCACCTGGTGACAGCATTCCAAAACCACAAAGCAGGTTTACTGGCAGAGCTTACGTGTATCCCGGCTCGGGTGCTGCCATTGACAGTCAACAGGAGCTCCAGCTTAGTTCCTCTCGCTGCCTCTGGTGAGCTGCTGGCAGAGGTCATGAGTCCCTGCAGGCAGGACCTGCAGCAGCACTGAGGGAGGTGGGGGCTCCCCTGCAGCTGTTGTGGCACCAAGCCCTCAATGTGGTCACAGTTCACATCAGCTAAAACACGGCCTGTTCCTCGGGATGTGAGGTATTCTCCTGATTTTACAAAATTCAGGTTCTGTCCCTGTGGTGAAGCCCACAATGTGTTCCTGCATTGCCCGGTGTGGTGTAAGCCTTCCTGGCCTGTTGAGTTGGCCATAAGGGACTTGAACTGGAAGAGGCTTTCTTGTCTGAGTCGCGGCACTGCAGGGCTTCCATTGGAGGTGGTTAATGCACCACGGCCTTTGCAGTGAATTTCAAAGAGTTTTCACTTGGTATTTTACAAATAACATGACGTGCATTCAACATGCACCTCTCATCATCACTTGCAACGAGAAATATGCTCCAAGTAGCTTGCCCTTTCGCAGCAATAAAGTGAAACGTCTGATTATTAAACCTTTATGAACAGTTTTACAACTATTTCCAGACAAATGTGATTATGCTGTGCCAGTCAGCATTCCTTCTTTGTGAGTAATTTGTAGATTGAATCACTAAATGTTCCATCAAAATGCATTTTAATATTTGGATGCTACAAATATGAGTGATTTGGGATGCATACACTGGGTGCTTGCTGTGGGATGTGACAGCTCTGTGATTAGCAATAACTCGACTGTCATATGGTGGATCTGGATTAGTAACTGAGAGTTTGTGTCATGATGTTGATACAGAGGATATTTCAGACAACCATGCCTCTCTAACTCTTCTCCTCAGCTAAAGCATGCAAAGACTTCACACCTCCCTAGAGCAAGCACCACTCCCAGAACTCTGTACCCACAGCCGTGCCAAGTAAGTAGCCGATGGTGCTGGGAGATGGCAGCTCTGCTCTGGCAAAGCCAGTGCCCATTCCTGACAGTGGGGTCCATGGGCTTGCACCCAGCGCTGCCTGGCCCCACCGCCTCAGCTCCCCCCTGCGTGGTCATGGCTGCACCTCAGCTGCCCTGTGCTGACTCACAGTTTGGATTTGTCACCCCCTGCCTCATCATGCATGGATTAAATGAGGGTTGGAAGAGGCTTACAGGGCTGGAGGATGAGCTGCTTCTGTGCAGACAGTCCTATCTCATTTCCTTTGAGCTGCTCTAAATGCCGCACCGCAGAGCTGAGTGAGGATGAGTGCCTGTGTCTTCGGTTAAGACAGTGCCAGGGAGGGAACGCTGCTTCACAGAGACTTTTTTAAATTTTGCTTTAATTGCACTCCATGGGTGGTGAGCAGTGAATCACGTATGACTTGCTCCATAGATGACCACTCTGGTGCACAGTGGGAACTTTGGGGATATTTTAGGGTGATGAGGGGCTTGTGGGCAACTGGGACAGTGGATGGCTGCCACAGACTGAGGCTCGGGCTGCCAAGCCAGCTCTTGTGGAGGTGAAACAACCATGGTTTACAAGCTGTACTCCTGCACAGCCGGGGTGAGTCAGCCAACAGCATGTGCTGCCAGCTCAGCTTCCCCAGCCTCTGTGTCATGGGCATCTGCTCTGCTCAGATTTCCTCAGCTTTGCTGCAGCTTTACCCCTGGTAGCTGCATACAGAAATATTTCAAGGAGTGGAAGGTACACACTTCAGCTGCAGTGTGCCCCTGAAGTGGCCGGTGCCTCACCTGCTGCAGGGCACCTGCTCGGAGCTGTGATGTCTGAACTGGCACACATTTAAAGGCTCTAAAATTACAAAAGAGCTTCTGTGATTTGCCATGAAATCAATCATTTGGAGTATTTGCAGCATTTAAACTAGTTCTGTGTTTAATGCTTGTCTCCTGCATGCAAGGAGTTACTGGGCAAGTAGGCCAGGGAGCTAAACAGGGGCTGTTATATGGCCACTTGGATTTGTGCAGATCGGAAAGATTCATGAGTGTTTTCTTAAGATTTGTTTCAGGAAATAAGTTTTTAGTGATACCTAATATCAGTTATCAATGTTTCTCCTCCCTACATGCATGACCTGCTGCTTGGCAATTACTCTGGCCAAATCCATTGCAAGGAAGGTGCTCCTGCACCCTGCTGCTGGCTGTTCCCCAGCTACGGTAACATCCCCATGCTGCTCTCTTTGCAGCTCGACCATCGAGCGCTGCCAGCATTTGCTCTGCTCTGCAACACTGCTTGCCATGTCCAGCCTGATCCTGCTCTCTCTGAACTTCGTGATTACTGGGGTGGATATAGTTGGGAAGAACAGCGAGTTGCTTCATTTGCGATTGACCACTTGGAAGTTAGAAGAGCAGCAGAAATCAGCCATGAGCTGTAAATCATTAAATACCGGTTCACACAACACTTGCAGCACTTCTCACTGGTAGATTGCAGGCTGCAGGGAAAGCCGAGCACACTTGGTACCACAGGAGCATGGGTCAGTGCATCACCCCTAATAGAAAATGCTGAGGATGCTGGGCTGATGGGTGCTCGCTGCTGGCTGTGAACGGTTCCCAGCCAGCAGAATGCACTGCAGGTGCTTGCACTGCTGTTAGAGGAGAACTGGGGGTGTGCAGCAGCGGTTTGTGGCATCCCATGTCTACCATGGGTGCACTTCACCAGTGTGGGCTGTAGTGGCTTGACATGTACTGGGAATGAATCCAGGGCTGGTCTGCAGAAGGAGAGAAAAATATTGGAAGTCTGGGCCCTGCTGAACTGTCCAGTAATGACAGTGTGTACCAAAACAGGGACATGGTGCAAAATAATGCTGTTGTCAGTGAGCTGGCCAGGCACGAGCACTGGCTGGAGAAACAGCACTGCTACCCAGGCCAAGGCATGAGAAACCTGAAGCCTACAAGGAAATGTTGTACGCAGCGCTTGGAAAGGTCACATGGACTGGAGTCCCTGTAATGCAATAAATGATTTAAGCACAGCACCACGGAGCCAATTATTCTCCTGGATTTGTGGAAAACAAACAACAGGGTTTGTACACAGTCCTGCTAGAGATTATGTGCAAGGATTGGCACAGAAAGCACAGTTTTACAGGCTTAGGGCTGTCCTAAACCAGCTGCGCTTCAAACTCCTGGCTACCTGAATAATTTAGCAGTAAGCTCTTTGCTGCTGCTATTCCCTTGAACGTGAAGCTGTATGGTCCTCAGCCCTTCCCTGCACCTGCTGCTCCATGCAAGGGTCATTTCCTTCCAGCAGCAGTGTTGGTGCTGATGTGCATCCACATGGGATGGGAAATGACCGGGGATGCTAGGAGCATGCAACATGAAGGGTGCTGCTGAAAGATGGAGCAAGGCAGCCTTTAGTGTGGCACAGGCAAAGGGATAGCTTGTGGTGGTCTGATAAGCCAGGGCAGGCTCGAGCGTGCCATATGAGTTATGTATAGGTGAAGAAGCTGAGGAACCACCATGAGGTTAAGACCTCCAAGTCCTGAGTAGTGTAAATGCTAGTTGAGCACTGACTTAAAGCATGCAATCAAGCATGCTTTTCTGGACACAATGAAGGAGCCTTGTTGGGATCTCTGTTGCAGAGCTCCTAGGGGACAGCAGTGCCAGCTCCAGCAAAGCTGACCCTTAACTGTTTACTGGTGCTGCCTGTCCTTTTGGACCTGATTTTGAGTCAGGTGTGACAGGTGGGCTGCCTTGTTTGTGTGGATATGGTTGCACACATCAAATCCTGGTTCACTCCTTACTCTTTAGTGAGGTTGGGAGTGTGTCTTCTTCCTTGGTCCAGCTCGCAGGGAAGTGTGTGGCATCCTGGCATGGGCTGGGCTCTCCTGTAAACTGGTGGCAAGTGCTGTCTTCTTGCTGCTTGTGGGCATCCTGTGGGTAGCTGCAAGGGAGGGTCAAGATACAAAAGCTGTGCTCAGATAGATTGCTGCTGGATTGCCCAGCTGAGCCTGGTGGAGAGCATCCTTCCTTCCCACTGGACATCATCCAATCACCAGCCCTAGGTTGGGATTGATGCTTTTGCATTCTTACCCAGAGAAGGAAAGTCCCTGAACTGCTTGCTTTTTCCGTCACCCCCCATATATGACCACATGGGAGCAGACAGCAGCTGGGAGTACATCTCTGAACTTTGCCTTCTTGTTTTTCTTTTCCTCTGATGTGTTGTAAAGCTGCTGTGGGGCTGCAACACAGCCTGGCTGGAGACAGATGAAGGAGGTGGAGAGGCTGGACTGTGCAGCCGATGTGTCTGTGCCTTTTCCCATCCTACTGGCTGCAGCGGGCTCAGCGGAGAGGCAGAAAACAGCCATTAAATACTCTTACATCTGCAAGAGGTCTTCATTCCCAGTGCTCGGGCAGGCGGGTGGCAGCTCTCCTTCCTTCCAACACCACCCTGGGGCGACTGATCCTTCCCACAGGGCAGGATCTGTCCTGCAGCAGCAGACAGAGACTGTCCATGTTGCATCCAGCTCCTGTGCAAATGTCAGGTGTAAAGGTGGGTGTGCTGTGCATTGCTGGCTGCCCTCCAGCTTGGGAAAAGCACGAGTCGATAAACCTGTATTGCCCATTAACACAGGGGAGAGTGAAGCAGTAAATGCACAGGAGTTCAATGGGTTTTTTTGGAGGGTGTTTTAGTTGCAGAGCATTGTTTGCTGAGCTGCTTCTCAGCTGACAACTCCTGTTGTGCAAAATAATTTTTTAAAAAAGCACTTTTTTGCAGCACATGGCGGTTGCCTCTGTATAAATGCAGTTTAACGTGCTGTGCCATCTTCTGGAAAACTAACCTGCTGTTTTTTCAAACAGAGCTTCACTGCTTCACTGAAAATGTCTGGCAAAACAGCTAGCACAACCAACAACATAGTTCAGGCCCGGAGGACTGTCCAGCAGTTAAGAATAGAAGCCTCAATAGAAAGAATAAAGGTGAGAGCACGTCTTTCTTCACACCTCCTTTTTTCCTATTTCTTTCCTCTTTCCAACCTTAAAGCAGTAAGACAAGGGAGCGTGCGAACATTTGTGCCCACAGTTCGTGGGTTTTTTCCCCATCTCAGAATGTGATATTCAAATATCAGCCCAACAAATCTGAATACATCTAATTCTTGTGGTCACAAACCAGCAGTATCTTCAGGTAGCATGGTGTTTTGTGGACTCGTAGGAGTACAAAACCAAAATATGAAGTGCAGATCAAATGTGTGAAACAAAAGGCAGATATGAGTTTCCAGTTTTGTGCATATTGTGTGATTTTTGTTCCATCTTTTGGCTGGCTGAATGCTACATCTTCAAGGAAATGAACATGTAGGGACATTATAAAAAAGAGAAGGTAGCAGAAACTGAATTCCTTTAGCTGAAGGCAGAAAAAACCCCAAACTTGTTTCCAGCCAGCAGGGGTAGGATTTTGGCAACACTAGCAGTATTGCCTTCAGGGGTTTTGCCATGCTTCTTGGATTGCTGCCCACCCCCTTTCAAAGGCCAGCAGAACACCCAATCGGACTCACAGAGCAGCGGTGCCCTCCCTCAGGCGAAGAGGGTCAGGAGCTGGGGCCATGCAAGGAGGAAATGGTTTGTCCTCCAAGGACATTTCCGCTTACAGTCCCCAACTTTATGATTGCAAACCTCCTCCTGTTTATTTTTAGTCTTCTGTGGAAGCCATGCAGGAACCGAGTGCTGCTTTTGCCTGGTCTCACAAACTGATCCTGAGTACCTCAAAGAGCCCCAGGGTCCATCCTTTTCTCCTCTCTGCAGGTGAAACTAGTGCGAGCCCGTGGCAGCGTCTTTTGCAGGAGACAGGGTCCTGGAGAACGTGTTGATCTCCAAGCACCTCTCCCATCCCACGCAGGAACTTTGTAATTGTCGGCAGCTCTCAGCGTGCCTGATTATGCTAACAGTTATGGAGAAATACCGTTTTATGTTTGGGGTTTTTTCCATCTTTTGCAGGTGTCAAAAGCATCATCAGACCTAATGCTCTACTGTGAAGAACATGCCAAGAAAGATCCATTGCTAATGGGCATACCTGCTTCTGAGAACCCTTTCAAGGACAAGAAGACCTGCATTTTGTTATAGGAAAGCGGCAGCTTCTCTCCAGCCCTCCCGGGCAAAACCAGCCACAGGCAGGCATATAGGCAAATATTCTGTAAAGTACCAGCTATTCACTGTGTAAGAGCAACTGTTCTTTTACCAAGTTTATAAACGATTTATTGAGCTTTCTAAAGCATTTCTTTATTCCCAATCTTTATTAGGAATCAAGGTTTCAAACTAAATTAACTTCTTTCTTGTCCAAGGGAACAGGGTCTCTGTCAAGCCGGCGAGTACCATGCTGGCGTCCCTGCAGTGGGACGGACAAGACGAGCCAGGGGTCTTGTCCTCTGCAGGAGTGAGTTCCAGTTGCACTTTTCAAGTTACACAAAGAAGACCAAAGTTGCCTGAGCTTCGCTGACAGAGCAGGGGCAAAGGTGTAGAAACCTGATTAAACATCCTTGGGTTTACATTTTTTTTTAACATGATGTGTGTGGGGTGGGGGGTGCACCTGTGTCAGCAGCATAAGTGCCTGTGTCTGTGCACAGACACATTTAGAAGTGCATTATGTAGCAAAAGCTACCTTGAAAAATTATTGTAGCAACTGCTGGTGAACTCCAGGGAGCCATGCCTGCAGGTTGGCTTCTCTTGACAGAGGTTTTTAAGTGTAAAACCCCAAGTGTCAAGAATCAGAGATCTGCGGGTTTATTTTCCTGGTATTTAAGAGGAGTTGAAAAAGCAGGATTTTCAGCTTTAATTCTGTTTTTCTGCATTTTCTTCTCTAACTAAAAATCTGTGTTAGTGTTTAAAAAAAAAACTCTGTTAAATCAAAGGCTGCAAGCTCATACTGCCCAGGCTTTGTGCTGAGCTGGAGGCATGGGTCCATCACTCGAAGTTGCAGCTGTATCTTGTGCAGGGAGTCAGAATCTGACTCTTTTAAATTCATTTTTGAAAGAGAAAAATGCCAAATTATATCCAGATTGTGGTTATGCAGATATAATGAGAGGGCCTTTCCATCAAGCAAGTGATTTTATATATACACGTAATAAAAAGTCTTTCTCTGTGTGCCTGTGTGTGTATATATATATATATAAAAAATTGAATAGTGTATTTATACAAACATTTCATATTAACAGAAAACTTTGAAGGGATTCAAAACATACTGACCAGCTGACTACAAATGTCTTTATAGCCAGTGGTTCAGAGGCTGAAGTTGTGATCTGCCATAACTGTGCATTTCTGTAATGACATTTACAGAATTTATAATCCACTTGTAATTTACTGTCTTACATTGAGTATTTGTCATTTTTATATATTATATGCATACTATTGATCTATATTGAGAAATTATATATTTGTTTAACAAGCCTTTTTAATGAACAGTTCAAATGTTGACATGACTGACAAAAAATTGTACTGCTTATTATGTGCTTACATGCAAATAATTTTTATAGTATTTTTCTAGTGATAATTTACAAAAAAATAATGTAGATCCACATTCTGTTTTTTTTACTCTCTCTGTCATTTTAGAACACATTTTATTAGAAATAATTAATTCACTAAGTTTGGGTATGGACTGTAACTGTTGAGAGAACTCCCGCTGTGCTCAGAAGCATGCAGGCAGGGACATGGGGCACGGGGCAGGTAAATCACCTCATGCTGTTGCCAGAATATTGTTCTCCCATCAGTCTGTTGTGCCCATAGTAATGTGCATTTTTCTTTTCTTGGAGCTCCCTTCCTCCCCAAGAAACATCATCTGTGCAGCTGCACAGGTGCTGTTCGTGCCTGACTTCTTGGCTCTGTTGTCTGCCTTTTAATCAAGCTGGGAGCGGGGAACACTTGGGGATCTGGCTGTGGGTCCTGGCCAGGGCTCTACCCTGTGCTGGAACTTGGCCACCTCCCATCGTTGCCACCCATCACGCTCTGTCCATGCCTAATGGTACTTTCTAATAAAGAGCTTCTGGCACCTTCCTTGGGCTCTCGCTCTGTCACTCCTCTCCTATGAACCCCCAGCATTTGTGAAGCCGACGTCAAGCACACCCCAGCTGTGGCTGTGGCTCTGTCTCAGCCCCTTGGGTGAGTGAAGTGTGTTTTTCAACTCTTTTCATACAATTTTAACATCCTTCCAGCACTGAGGCATGATTTATGACAGCATCTATTTCAGACTTGCTCACAAATCCAGAGAACAAAAGGATTGATTGTAGATGCCCATGGTTGCATTGGTGATCAGAGGCAGAGGAGTAAAAACACCAGGCTGGGTTTATTGGGGTACTTTCTCAGTTTTAGGGAGAAGACTTGAGATTGTCAGCTAACTCAGCACCACACTACTGCCTGCTTCTGATGGTGGGGGTTTTGTGTAGATTTTTGTTAAACTCTTCATTTTTTAAATGCAATACATAGGAGCATGTGAAAGCTCGAGCAATTATGTTTGCACTTTGCTCTTTTGCTATAAATACTCCTGTGAAAAAACAGGAATTGTAAAATTCAGGGGAAATACAGACTCTGTCCTAGCAGAATGAAAAAAAGGAGAAACAAGACCATCTGCATCCACACTTGCTGGGGTAAACCCATGGAGACAGCATGACAATGCAGCCTCTTTCTTTTATATCAAGTGAAACCAATACCACTCCAGAATGGGTATTTATTCTTTTTTTTTTTCTCCATAAATTAAGCAACCAGCTTGTTGGTTGTGTTTTTTCTCTTTATTTTCTATATTTGACTCCTTGATGCCGTGTTGCATTAAAGGGAGAAGGGTTGATTGGTGGCTTGGAGGTCATACTCTTACTAAAACAGCCTCTTGCTAAAACGCTTCTGATTTTTCTGTGCTCCCAGCTTATCATTGTTCGTTTTCCTTGGCCTCCTGGAGCTGGTGAGCTGCAAAGGTTGGACTCGCTGGTGCATTGCTGGATGTTTTCTCTGTGGGAATGGGATTGGGATGGCCTGGTGCAGGTGTGACCGGTACCCTCTGCTCCTGACCCCTCCTAATCTGCTAGGGGTCCCTTAATGAACCTGACTGTCCCTGTAACATTTGGTGACAGCAGGACTGGACTTCTGCAGCCCCCAGGGAGAATAGCCAGAGTGTGCCAACCAAGACCCTCAAGTGTGCTTGCTGACTGTGTTTAAATCAGTTTAAATTGTCTTTAGGCAGGACCTGTTCTGTAAAACTGATGGGGCTAAAAGGGGCAAAAAGGAGATCTCACAAGATCTCACTGTTCTTCCAGGCTGGGCATGGAGATGTGTTTACTTGGATGAGTACTGTGGCAGGGGCAAGAACTGCAGGACACCTCAGCCCTGGAGCAGTGACAGAAGCTGAGTGTTCCTTATTTAAAAAAAAAAAAAAAAAGAAAGTTTAGCTTTATCAAAGGCTCTTGGTTGGGGGAGATTTTGATTTGGTTTTTACTTCTCACGTCCTTTTTCATCAGGCAATGCTGAACCATCTGTCATCTGGTTTAGCTCATCATGCCAGGATTGGGGCCATCATCCCCCATCCCCAATGCACCAGTGTCCCTCCCTGGGACATCCCCTGGGAGCTGCAGTCCTGGTGAGAGGCAGAGCCCTTTCCTGGGGAGCTCACAGCCCAGCCAAGCTGCTCCTAGTGCTGTGCCTTGCCAAAAATGACCAGATTTTGCTTCAACATGTCACAATGTCTTGATGCTCTTTGTTTTTGAGTCAGCAGTCTGGTTTATTAAAAGCCAGGAAAGGAGGCTCTTCCCCAAGCCAAAATATGCCCTTCCCACCTCTCCCAGCGTCTCTCCTGCCTCTCCTTGATGACTGGGCGCTGCTGGGCTCCACTCTGGCTTTGCCCCCTTCCAAACCCATTTCTGGCTGCAGCTGCTCAGAGGGCCAGAGCCCCTATCACCTGGGTGTTTTCAGGAGGGCAAGGCACATGGCCAGGCAGGACATCCTCCTTCCCTCCCCTGCCCCAGAGCTGTCTGGTTTGGGGCAAAAAATAGCATTTGGGTGCACAGATGTGTGCTGGGCCCTGTGCCACTGGGCCACCCATGGGTCCTGGGTGGGCACTTTGCAGTGTGGGGACAGGGGCTGGAGAAGATACCAGGGGTCTGGAGGGGCTTCAGATCGAGGTTGAGCTTGGTGAAATAGCAAATATCCCAAATTAATTTTCATTCCAGAAACCTGATTGATCCACCTGCCCTCTGTAACATGCTGAGGAAAGAGCAACAGAGCACCTTCTGTGCAACAGCAAAGGAGAATAAAAGATCCCCTTGATGCACTTGCATGGATTTATGGACAGACGTGGTTAAATGTTTTCCCCTAATATCTGAAATTTGTGCTGCTGAAGTCACACACAGCAGTAAGAGGGTCTTAAATAAGTGCGAATGGAGGCAACAGCCAGTGGATCAACTCCTGGGAGTGTATTTGCTTTTGAAATGTTGATGCTGAATACATGGCCTTAGTAATGAAACTAAAAATAGTGTTTAGACAATTCCTATTTTTGTGCAGCTACTGTGGCTGAGCCTGACCTGACCTCCTCAGTGGTGGTTACTTGTGGGCCTCACTCTGTTTTGACTGAGGCACATGCTGTGATGGGCAGCAAGTGCAACTCCTGCATGGATATCTGTGGAAAGGAGCCACCTGCATCCCACCATGTCTTTGGGGACCAAGGACCGTGCCTGCCTGGCCCTGAGCTACGTGCTGGACACACAGTGAAGCTGCCACGGGGTGGATGACATGGCCCTGCAGCACCTCATGGGATGGAGACAGGCAGTCTCGTGCTAGAGCGTGCTGTTCCACTTGTCCAGGGAGCAGGAGAACTGGTCCAGCGTTGCCGCCCAGCTGGGCTGGTACCTGCCAGAGGCAGCGGGACATTGAGCCTGCTGGGGCTGGAGTCAAAATGACCCCCACGCCACTGCTAGGGCATGCACGAGAGCTGCAGGGTCCAGCAAGATGAGTGGCATCCAAGCTGGGTGTGGCTAGGGCAGCCCCAATGTAGGTCACCAGCATCCCTGCGGCAGCGTGGGTGGCACTGGACTATTGCCTACAGCCAGCAGTGTGGGTGCAAGGGAGGCCATTTTCCTGTTCTCTTGGGGCCTGGAGAGAACTTTCTGCCACATGCACTACAGCCTTTTTACGTGCCAGCATTTATACATGAGTACAAGAGGAAACCCCCTGTCCCCTATGGACATGAGTAGTGTCAAGGGGGCACAAGGAGCAAACCCAGGAGGGTTGCAACACTGACTGACACCTTCCCAGGAAAGGAAACATCGGGTCATGTTTTCCTCCAATGAGGAACCAGGTTTCTCCAACTTCCAAGAAGACTTGGGCTCTGCAGGAGTGTTGAAACCTAAAAAAATAATGCTTCCTCTTGTGTTTTTTTCTTTTTTTTAAAGCTCTGCTGGTAAGTGGCAGAGTTAAAGAAAAGTACCTAACCTTTCCAGCATTTCCTGCAGCACATCAGCTGCTTTTCCATATAACGGTGTGGGAGGGACTGGGACTAAAGCCACACAGGACCAGAATACCAGGACCTTGCCCATAGCCATGACAAGGAAGCAGCTGCCAAATGCACCCTTTTGCCTGAACATTAGCAGAAAATAAAACCCAGGATGAAGGGTTGGATTTTAAAACTTTATTTCAGGAAAAAAACCGCAAACCCCCCCAAACCAAAACACTATCCAATTTCAAACAATTATATTAAATGTAGCTGCCTTTAACAGCCAACTGTTTAAAGATGTGTGGTTGAAGAAAAATTGCTTAAGGGCATTCCAGTTCTCAAACCTCCGAGTATAAATAATTTTTTCAGCAATATCATAAAATAACTTATTATATAGCTTAGCATAAAAACTTGAGAATTAACATCCGAAAAATACAATTAAATTGTAAAATGTTTCAGTTAACCTTTTTGCTCTTTAAGGTATTTAAACCAGAAACTGTAAGTTGCACTTTAACAAAACCGTGAAGGGTGTTGGGAGTTTTCCATGAATAACTCAGCCAGGCGGCAGCCCCACCCATTGCTCTTCCTTTTGCTTCCATGCTCATCCCCATCTCTTCCAAGTCACTTTTCCTCAGTCCCACACAATGTAGTTCAGCTTCCCCCCCTTGATATCAGGTTTAATTTTTTTGGTTTTGTTGTGGTTTTTTTTCCTCTCCCTTCCCCATAGTCCTCATGCCAGGGCAAGGGAGTTGCTTCCTGAGCAACTGCTAAAGTATTGCAAAACTTCAGTGCAATTGGGTTCAGTTCGCTGTCAGCCCAGCGCAGTCACCGCTCTGGGAGGTTAATCACTGGCACCCACTGATTCATGTAGCGACTCTCCTGGCAGAAGCACATAAGCTGACTCAGCGCTGGATCCTTCCACTGCGAGACATGGGGATTCTGGAAAGAGAGAGGGGAGAAGAGAACTTTAAAAAAGAAGCAAAACCAACATCCCCCCCCAGTAAAAAAAAAAAAAAAAAAAAAAAAAAAGCACAGCAGAAAACGCAGGAGGGTGAATCGTCTTAAATTGCTACAAACTGCCACTAAGGCAAACAAAGCAACCAGCCCCAGATGCACCTGAGTTTTTTGCAGCCTTGGATGCCCAGGCAGAGTAAGAAAAGGAAAATGCAAATGGAAAAGGAAAAAAATAGAAAAAAAAAAAAAGTTTCCTTGGGGCCCTCACAGGTCCCATGGGATCCCCTCCATGCTGGCCTGCTTGCCGGACATGGCCCTGAGTCCCACACCAAGGCCACAGCCGTGCCCCAGGCACGGCCAGTTCCAGTTTTACCAAATAACACTTTGGAACTGTGTTTGATTCCAGGCTTTGCAGGATAAAAGTCATATTCATCATCGCTCACTGGAAAGACGAGTTATGCCATGCTGCCAGCGTGCCAGCGCCCGGTTTTGGGAGGCGCTGCCCTGCACTGGCTGTCGCTCTGCAGCATCTGCATCCCTCGGGAGCTGCGGAACGCGGCAGGACCCGCGGCCACGGGGCTACAAGCACGTCCTCGTGCACTTGTAGGGCTGGTGCGGTGTGAGGTGCGAAGCCCCGGGGTGCGGGTCTCACCGTGACGAGGACGCAGTGGAGGTCGGCGGGCGGCTCGGGGCCGGTGGCGGGCAGCAGCAGCTGCGCCAGCCGCGCCGGGTTGCTGACCCGCAGGATGTTGATGTCGTTCTCGCAGCAGAAAGCCTGGATCAGCGTGAAGTGGATCTGCAGCGCCGCGTCCCCCGCCTCCTCCTCGTCGGCCGCCAGCAGGCACAGCACCACGTTGTCCGGGTCCCTGCGGGGACACTCGCGGTCACCGCCGGGGGACGACCCGACACCAGACGGGACACCGCGGGGACACACCGGGGACGGGGACGTCGGGGAGAGACAGCGGACGGCACGGGGAGAGACAGCGGACGGCACACGGGGGGGGGGGGCCACACGGGGGAGACACCGGGACGGGGGGACGCACCAGGATGGGGGGGACACCCGGGACGGAGGGATGGGGGACACCGAGGGCGAACACCTCGGGGGGCATCGGGGCGGAAGGAGGACACCAGGGGAGGGCGTTACCGAGGGAGGGGCGTGGGGGGTGTCACTCACATATTGAGCAGCTTGGCGGCCTCATAGACCCCGAAGGTGAGGCTCCGCTGGCTCAGCGCCTTGCTCAGCACCTCCTCCAGTGCGTCCCCCGCCTGCTCCATCCTGCTACCGCGACAAGCACACACACGCCACCGTCACCGGGGGCCGCCTCCGCCGCCACCTCCCCACCCGCCCCCGCCCCGGTCCCGGCCCGTACCTCCCGGAGGCGCGGTGGTCCCCAGGCAGCTCCTCCAAAGTCATAGTGCGGCTAGGGGCGCTGCCGGTGCCCCGGTATCCCGGTACTGCCCAGCTTGTCCAGCACCGCTGCCACCTCTACGGCACAAAGGCGCCCCGCAGGCGCTATCCAACCCACGCCCGGCCAACCCGCGGCGGCCAAATTTGCATACTCGCCTTCCATTGGCTCATGCAAATGAGGCCGCTCCTCTTCGCCGCCGGCCTGACCCCGCGCCCGCGTCGCAGCAACTGGCGGGTCAGTGACTGCTGATTGGCCACGGGCGTGGCGTGGCCGGCAGGAAGAGAGAGGCAAGAAAGGAGGGACAGGGAGGGGTGCACGCAGCATGCGGCCGTAACACGGATTTATGTGCCCAAAGCACAGTATAGGGATGGGGGTAGTGGTGCGGTTTGGGGGCTGAGCTGCTGGAAAGCTGCTCTGCGGAGAACGACCTGGGAGTCATGAGGGACAACAGGCCAACTGTGCTCAGCAGTGTTGTCCTCGTGGGCAGGAAGGCCAACGGTGTTAGAACCAGCTGCTCAGGGGGGTGGTTGAGTCACCAGCCCTGGAGGTGTTTAAAAGACAAGTAGATGTTGTACTTGGGGGCATGGTCTACTAGCAGGCTTAGCAGGGCTGGATCGATGGTTGGATTCATGTTCTTAAAGATCTTTTCCAACTGAAACCATTTTGTGAATCTGTGTCCTGGGTTGCATGGAGAAGAGTGTGGCCAGCAGGGTGAGAAAGATTCTCCTCCTCTACTCTGCTCTAGGGAGGCCCCATCTGGAGTCCTGTGTCCAGCTCTGAGCTTCCCAGCTCTGGAAAGATAAGGAACGACTGGAGAGAGTCCAGTGGAGGCCACAGAGATGTTGAGGGGACTGGAGCATCTCTCTTAAGAGGAGAGACTGAGACCTGGGTCTGTTCAGCCTGGAGAAGAGAAGGCTGAGAAGGGATTTCATCAATGCTGATCAATATCCAAAGGGTGAGGAGTAGGAGGGTGTGACCAGACCGTTCAGTGGTGCCCAGCAACAGGACAGAGGGCAATGGGCACAAATTGGAGCATGGGAAGGTCCACCTGAACATGAGGAAAATCTTCTCTACTGTGCAGGTGACAGAGCACTGGAACAGACTGCCCAGGGAGGTTGTGGAGTCTCCTTCTCTGGAGATATTCCAACCTGCCTGGATGTGTTCCTGTGCAACCTGCTGGAGATGACCCTGCTTTACCAGGGGGTTGGAGTGGATGAGCTCCAGAGGTCCCTTCCACTCTCAACTGTTCTGTGATTCTGTGATCATTTCAAATATCTCACCTTTGCTTTATTTCCCTTGGCTGGGCCAAGCCTGAAGCCGCCGGCTCCGTGCTGTCACAGACATGAAGCTTGCCCTTCTGCTGCTGCAAGGCGGGTGCTTGGCTGCCTGCCGATCCCATTGCCTTCAGCAGCAGCAGGTATCACCGATTGGTGGCAATGGCCAGAGATAAGAGCTGGGAGTACAGGCCGTACCCTCAGAGAGAACTGTGGGAGTGCCGCCAGATCCTGTGTGAGGTATGGCTGTGGAGCTCTGTAGTGCAGGACAGAGCTTGGCCTGGCAAAGCTGAACATCCTCTGCATTGGGCCTCTGTCAGAGCACTCTGGCCCTGTCACCTGTTCAGCGTCCCAAGACCATGGCTTTCCCTTTAAATTCACAATTAGGATGAAGTTGTCTGTCTCCCTGCAACTACAAAGATCACACTCTTTCCGAGGGAGCACCAGGATGCCCAGGAAATAACCTCACTGGCTCTTTAAAACTCAGCACACAATATTGCAAAATACCAGGTATGGTCTGTTGCACTGGCAGTGGTGAAAGCAAACAATATTTTGACTGTGGTTTTCACTGGAAATGTGATCCAGTGATCCCTCACCCTAACGCTACGAGCAGCATTTAGCAGTTCCTGACAGTGCTGACGGAGCTGCCTTCATGCCAAGAGTCGACTGGGGAGGTGGAAGTGCCCTGTGGGCTGCAGGCAGCACTGATCCCCAGTTGCACAATGGGATTTAACCCACAGCCCTGGAGAGCATCTTCCTGCTGTGTGCCACCATCCTGCCAGGAACTCCCACAAGCTCTGGCTTTCCCATTTGTAGCATCTCCTGGGATGTGGTGGTTTCTGATCAGTGCGTGTGCTGTGACATCTTTTGTTTATTTTGAATGGGCTCCTCCTGGTCCTTAGTGGGTCAGAAGCAGGGTGAGCCCTTTCCACCAGGTCCCTGCATGGGGTGGGGGTCACCCCAAGCATTTCCTTAGAGGACACCCCGATGCCTCTTGTACTATTCAAGACAGCGGTGTTGGACTCAAGGGAGGCAAAGAAGACAGCAGAGTCTTAAAATACGTGCTGTGTGTGTAGTAAAAAACATAGTTTCACTTCTTGGCCAGGAAAGGTAAAGCAACTGTGGAGAAACCCCAGACTCTGGAGGCAGCTTCAGCAGCTTTGGCCTCCAGCTCTCATGTTGGCTGAGGCTGGCATGGCATGTTCTTGCTGCTCAGATCAGCACCGCGGCTGCTGCTGTGTTTGGCACAGTGCGAGGGCCTAGCTGCAGGTGATGACCACCATCGCCCTTTTACCCAGGAGCCAGCACTGCAGGGTGTACAGCTCAGCTGCTGTGCAGGACAGTGCAGTAAGGAAAGGCAAACAGCAGCTCCAGCACACAGCCAATGTTTCTGACAGCTGCAGCTCAGCATGCATCCTTCTGCTATAGAGTGATTTGTTCCCTCTCTCCAGTTTGTTTCTGCTAGACCACATTATAATTTCCCAGTGAGTCACCAGCATTTGTGCTCACACTTGCAAGAAATACCTTTTCTGAATACAGTTTGAAGGCTGTAATAGTCGGAAGCTACAGAGCTATCCTGGCCATGCTGGTACATTGCTGGGGGCAGTTATGTTGCAAATGACCCTGCAAGCGCTTCGCCCTGCAAAAACCCCTGATGGGGGGAGCTGCACTTCTCACCTCCTGCAATGCTTCATGTCTGCCAGAGCTGTAAGACTACTCTGCAGCTGATGCTGACTTAGCTAAACTGTTGATGTTTGAGACCAATAGAGGAGACCTGCTCCTCCAGGCCAGCTTGGGGTTTCTCCAGAGACTTTTGCTGCCATATGGCCTGTCTCAGCCTGGAAGATCTCCAGGGAGGAGTTCTTCTAATGGGAGCTGTGTCAAAGATCACGCTTGCTCAGCTGTTGCACCTAGAAGCTGCCCTCCTTCTGCAGCGAGTGCCAAAACACTTGCTCAACCCGGGCTGCAAAGCTCACACAGTCCCACCAGCTCCAACAGACTGGGGCTGCTCTGCCCATGCTGCAGACAGGACCCTTGGTGGTCCCACACAGATTTTTTGGCAGTGTGTGCTTTCAAGTTTTGCTTGTGTCAGCATTTTCATTTGGCTCATAAACAGCAGCAGCCATTTTCCAAGGCAGCATTTGCTGAAGCGTGGTGTGATGTGCCTGTGAGTGCAGCTGAGTTGATGCAGAGCAGCGTTCCATATGCTGCTTGCAGAGTCACTTAATTAGCTATTCTGAAAAAACGATCTGGACATGAAAACATTTCTCCCAGCAGAATATAGACAGCAGTTTAAGTAGCCCCTCAGTTGTGTTGGCTCTGGCAAGGAAAGCTTCCAAAAGTTTGCCGAGTTCCCTCGTCTCAGCTCTCACTGCCCATTGTCCTGCCCCTGCAACTCTGATGAGACATGACATGACTTAACAAAGCCTATGGCATCAGGAGAAAAAGAAAAAAGCCTCTTTTGCATCAAGTGGAGGGGTGGCAGATGGCAGGGCCACAGCAAAACAGGTGGAAGCATTGTGTGGTGACCCTCTGAATTAAGTTTGGTTAATTTGCTGTATCTCTATTAGCAACTAAAATCTCCGGCTTCACTGCAAGATCTCAGATTGTATCTTGCAGGTGGTCTGGCTGAGCAGTCCCATCTGTGGCCAGCTCCAGAGCTAAATCTGTCTCGAAGGCAACTGAAAAGCAGCTGAAGCCTCTTTTCTCTCTCCTCCATGGCAGCAAGCTCCCTGACCCGCGCTGGTGATGATGGCAGGCAATGCTCTATAACTGCATTTTCCCTGCAGGTTTCTCAGCTGGGAGCATTTTTTCTTCCCTCTCTTTGCCCAAAGAAGCAGCAAGGATGCCCGGGAGGTGCATGAGTCCCTCCTGCTTTGCAGCGAGGAGCATCGTCCCAGGGTGCTGGGCACAGTCACATACGTGGGAGCAGTGAACCTGTTCTGTTCACCCTTGCAGTTACAGCCACCTTTCCCACTGTTGCTGTGAGGAGCAGGTGGGTCATGTGGGGACAGGATATGAGTTTATGGTAATTCCATTTCATTTTGACTCCTATAAAGCACTGAATGAAATAAAAGAAGGGACCTTGAGGTGAAGCACTGGGTTTGATGGTCAGTGCACTAATGGCTGTTGCAGTGCATAGAAATGACACCATGGCAGTGATTTGAAAGCAGATTTTAAAATGGGTGTAATGGGCAGAAACACAGGAATTTTGGTGAAGTTTTTAAGAATATTGGTGAAGTTTTTAAGGGCAATTTTGACCCATGCCAGCAGGGAGCCCCTTTGGCTGCCCTGAGGCACTGCCCCCCATGCTGTGGCAATGCCCAGTGCCATGTAGGGCAGCAGAGCCCTTCTCCCACTGGATGTGCCACACTCACTCGCCAAAAAGCCATGTGGGTGATTAGTGGTGTCCATGGGTGCCAATTAGCTGGTTGGCATCCCATCCACAGCCCAGTCCCTTCAGCAGCAGCAGAGGCCCATGCCTGGCTCACACTGCCCTGTGACCCCGGCAAACCTTGCGGCTGGTGCAGTGCTGCTGCACCAAGCCGTAGCATAGCCTGGTGGCCCTGTGGTGAGGAGAGGAGGCAAGGCAGGAGCTCCACACAGGATTTGGCCCAGCCATGTCACAGCTCGCAGACAGGAGCCAGCGGTGCCGTTGCTGTGCCCGCAACACCAGGTGGGTACTTGGGGCTGGGGGATTCATTTGGCTCTGGAGCTGTGCTCCCAGCTCCTGGCACAGCACCTCTGGGCAGAGGCCACGTGGCTACAATTACTCCAGGAGCAAAACCCATGCTTGGGAACACAATAGTTGTTTCTTTGAGAAGTGGAGAGAGAGGGGCTGCCTCCAAACCCTGGCCTGTGCCTGGCAGTCCCTGCGCAGGTGCAGGCGCGGGTGAACATGGATGCAGGTGGACACAGACATGAGTGTAGGCAGATGTGGGTGGACATGGATGGATGTGGGTGCGGGTGGAGGTGGATGCAGGTGGACATGGATGTGGGTGGATGTGGGTAGATGCGAGTAGACGCAGATGCGGGTGGACGTGGGTGGACACAGACATGGTGGGTAGACACAGGTGGAATGGATGCAAATGGAGGTGGGTGTGGGTGGACATGAACATAGGTGGGTGGATGTGGACTCAGGTGGATGCAAGTGGAGGCAGACACAAGTGGACACGAACTTGGGTGGAGGCAGGTGGACATAAGTGGATGTAGGCTTGGGTGGAGGTGGACACAGATGGACACAAGTGGAGGTGGATGCGGGTAGACATGGACACGGGTGGATGTGAACTTGGGTGGAGGCAGGTAGACATGAGTAGATGTGGACTTGGGTGGAGGTGGACACATGTGGAGGTGGACACGGATGGATGCAGGTGGAGGTGGATGTGGCTAGACATGGATGCGGGTGGACACAAGTGGACACAGGTGGTGACAGCAGTCACGGGCGGGCGGGGACAAGGCGGCGCCCCCTGGCGGCCGCGGTGGGGATCAAGCCCCGGTCCGGCCCCGCGGAGCTGCGGAGGGGGCGTTGGGAGCGTTGGGAGCGTTGCGGGCGTCGCGGGCGTCACGAGCCAGAAACGCGATTAATGATTAAAAAATGTAATTTTACAGTAAGAAAAAAAAATACCCGAGGCACAACACATCGCAACAGACAAGTCTGCCCTTTGTTACCCGCCCTGGGGCTCGCTGCTGAGGACTGACCTGATTTTGGGGCGATGGGATGCTGACCCTAACTGCATCCCTGCGGGCACTGGTCCAAACTGGTGGGGCAGCAGGACTGGGGTGCTTCTGGCTGCCCGTGCCTCCAACCCTCTCCAGAGTCCCTCCCCAGAGAGGGACTTGGGCTGCAAAACCAGAGGAAAAGAGGGTGAGCAACCTTCCCGCAGCAGGGAGGATGGAGGCGTTGAATGCAGGAGTAATGGGAGCAACGTGGGACGGAGGTTGGGACATCCCATCCTGATGGCATCTCCCCATCAAACCTGTCCTCCGGCACATGTGTCTTTTCCCTGCCTGGGGAAGGAGCAGATCATTTCTAAGCTCATGAGCAACAACGAGCACTCAGAGAGCACCGTGTGCTTACTTGGAGGATGTTTTCCCTGTCATAGAATTATATAGAATCATAGAATGGTTTGGGTTTGAAGGGACCTTAAAGCCCATCCAGTTCCAACCCCCCTGCCATGGGCAGGGACACCTCCCATCAGCCCAGGCTGCTCAAGACCCCATCCAACCTGGCCTTGAACACTTCTAGGGAGGGGGCATCCGCAACTTCCCTGGGCAACCTGTGCCAGTGTCTCACCACCATCATCGTGGAGAATTTCTTCCTAATGTCTAATCTAAATCTTCCCCCTTCCAATTTAAAGCCATTCTATTGGTGCAGGGGCATCGCTGCAGAGCGCTTGCAAACAGGGAAGCTGCAAACTGACAGCAGATTAACACATATTAACTGAGTTTTAGGTTGCAAGCATTGCAGAACTCAGTAAACTGGGATGTGAGGAGACCTAGGATTCCTTCATTCCCCACCAGCATGCCCTCTGTGCCTGCTGGAGTGTCAGGAATGCAGATGGCACAGTCTCAGCCTGATAAGTGTTTTGGGAGCAGTGAGGGTATTCCTTGGCAGCCGCACTGCGGGGCTGAGTCAGGCAGTCCATCCTCCTACCATCGCCTCAATCCATGAACTGAGGCTGGAAGAAAAACATTGAATAACCCAAACTCGTGAACCAGTCCCAGGGAAAGATACGTGTAGCCATCTCTGCAATGCTGCAGGCCAGGGAACGCTGGCACTGCTGTCATGGAACACTGGCACTGCTTCCATGCAGCCCATCCCAGGAAATGGATGGGACAGAGAGCCTGGAGCAGCACCTTTCAGGCCAGTCCTTTAACATAAACTTGTAACAAAGGTAATTTATTTTTTTTTAAGAAAATACAAATTTTTTAATATACATAATTTTGTAATGAATTGTGCAAGCTTTTTTTTTATGTATATACAGTTCTAAAGAAAGCAAATATTGCTGCTACAGCTCCCCGGTGCTGGAAGATACCCTTGTCCTGAAGCAGTCTGGCAGATCAGTCTCATTCCACAGTCATTGGGAGAGCCAGGGATGCTTACAAAGGCCAATCCAGAGCAGTAGCAGCAAGCCCTACTGGTTTTATTTTCATGTGTTATGGGAGCTGCCAGCACTTTTTAATTAGTTTGAGGATTTTTGCCTCTTTTTCTGCTCAGGAGCAGTCTTCAGGCAGGAGCCAGTTTTCTCTGGTTGATTTGCAGTTGCTCATGGAATTATTACCCTGGTTGGATTTGTGCGTTCAAGTAAAGTGATTTCTAGTGTTGGTGTTACTGTTTGCTCTGTGCAGCTCCCTCCTCCTTTGCAGCGGGGCTGGGAGCTAGATAAATACTGAGATTTCACAATTTTTAATTTGTTTTTAGGCCAGGGCCTTTCCAGGGCCTGCAGCAGCATCAGATCCCAAGCGGTGGCCGGGCATCACTTGGAGAAGGGATAAACCCATGAAAAGCCATGTCTCTGCAGCTGAGGCACTCCAGGGCTGCAGGAGGGTGACTTCAAGGTGATGACTTGGGATGCAGACTCCCATTTTCCCAATTTAGATCTGGCCCTTTCTGTCTCCCAGATGGGTCTCAGGACATGGGGGAGCAGTAAACGAAGAGCAGCCACGGGATGGCATCCTAGGGATGAAGAGAATGCTGTGGAAAGCTGCTCAGGAGGCAGGAAGGGGGCTTGGGTCTGTCCTGTTGGAAGAGGGTGAGCTGTGAACCAAAGGGCTCCTCTGAAGGCTGAATAAAAAGGGATTTCCTTAGCGAAGGAGTTGTGCGACTGTGAGGAGCCTTGGTGGGAGGGATCTCTGCCTTAAGGAGGGGACGAGAGCTTGGCAAGGCAGCAGAGGTTGGCCTTGCAGGGCTGGCAGCCACTCCTGGCGAAGAGCAGGTGCTGTTCCCCACGGAGCTGCCCGCATTGCAGGCAATGTGTTAATAACACTTTGTTCTTCAGCTCGTTCATCAGAGGCGCTTGGAGCGATTCACAGGCGGCAGTCGGTGTGTGCAGCACGTCCACAGCAAACGCAAATCCCTTTTTTCCTTCTTTTCTTTTTTCACAGGTGGGGGCCAGCAGCGAGGAGCTGCCCAGGCTGCCAGGCAGGTGCAGTGGGGACAGGGATGTACTTGGTCCAGCCAAATCCCTGCCACGCTGGGAGGTCTGGTGGCTTGAGCAAGTGGGGTGGCTCTGCAGCCCTTCATCACCAAAGTCTGACCCCTCGCTGCAGGCTGCACAAACTGCCACTATTTTTGGTCCATTTTTATTATGTTTTTCAGCCAGGAAAATAGTGTCTTGGTCTGTTTCTTCCTGCAGTCCTCCAGATGCTATCTTTAGTGATGTTCATGGTTACAGGAGCTGTGTCACAGTGGGGCATCCCCATGTGTCCCTGCTGTGCTGGGAACCAACGCTCTATTATCAAAGTGGGCAGTCCTGCACTGCCACTCACTCTCAGTACCAACGGGACCTCTACCATAAACAAGACCTCACTCATGAATGGGACCTCAGCCATGAATGAGACCTCCACCATGAATGGGACCTCCACCACAAAAGGGATGCTAACACTGGGACAGTCAGCAAGAGATACAATGCAGACAATGAAGCGCACCAGGTTAAAACCACTGCATGGGGAGGCATTGGAGGTCTTGCTACCAGGCTATGGGTCAAGCATCTCTCATTTAAGGTGCCAGAATGTGCCCACACTCCATTGGTGGACCTCGCTGGAGCCAGGTGGGATGGGTGGCCAGCCAAAGGTTGCACCACTAGAGCAGGAGCTAAGGGTTCTTGGGATATCTCAGAAAAACGTTCTGAGCAATTGCATATCACTCTTAGGCATTTTTGGGGCTGATGCCTTAATGATCATGTTCAATGGAGAACCAGAGCCTCATCCCTCACCCCAGTTCTGCTCTACACCCCAAGGATGCACAGTGATCCTGCCCAAGGCGTGCTGCAGCCATGGTTGGGTAGTGAGACCATTTCCAGGGTAGTAGGTGACTGGGATGAGCCTGATCAATGGTGAAACCTCCTAAGGTGCCAGCCAGAGCTGAACGTGCAACAACAGCCCTGGAACTTATTTGGGCTGCAGAGACCTAGGCAGGTCAGGCAGACCACACTGCTCATTAGCGGCGAGACCTGGTAGTTCCTCTGCCTGTAATAACCCTAATGAGTAGTTGTCCTGCCCAGCTGCAGGCAATTCTGTGACCTGCTTTCAGTGTGTTTGATCTTGCTTTTCTTGTATTTCCTTGCCCAGGTGAGCCTGCTGCCACAGCAGGTATGATCAAAGGTGCATGGTCTGACAGCGCCTGGGACCTGCATATTGATTGAAGCCGATGTCATCTGGGGCTCACTGCAAGCACCCAGAGACTCGATGCGTGTGCCTTGCTCACCTTCTGGGAATACATACCTCATGAGTGACGGCCAGCATCATCATTAATGGCTCAGGCTAATCACCTAGGCCTGACATCATGCTGGAGGAGGAGATGGTGATGCCTTCCACACACAACATGCAAGGTTTTCTGCATGGGAGCTGCTGCTCCTGCACATCCCCATCTGCCCAGAAATGCACGCCTGTGGTTTGCCCCAAGTCCCCAGGACAGTTTGAAGACTCCTCTCACTGGTTCCCAGCCTCCCTGATGCCTCTGCAGAGGTTTCATCCCTGGAAAGAGGAGTCAGCAGCCATCAGAGGCTGCCATGGGGGTGAACCATGGCTTCTTTAATCCCCGCATTGGTGCCCTGCGCCACAGCGCCTGGTGTGAGGGCTCGCCAGTGATCTGGGGTTAGCGCCAATGCTCAGAGCAATGCCACAGCCTGGCCCTCTGCCTGCAACAAGGCACAGGATACAGCCACTGTCCATGCAGGATGCTCCAGGAGGGGAATGGCTCTGTTCCTTTATGCCTGCTACAGGGGATTGCATTTCCTTACAGGGGTATTTATGCCTCTCAAGGAAATTATAAAATCAGTGCTCAGTAGCACCCCCAGGCATTTCTGGTGCTTGTTTTGTGTAAGGACTGTGGGCTTCTGAACCAGCAAGCACAGGGTGTCTTCCCAGTCATCTCCAGGGGGAAAGCACTGAATTGCTCTCCCCTCCAGGTGGGAGGGCAGGGTGACCTGGAAATCTGCCTCTGCCCAAGTGAAAAATTAGGGAAATGCCCAGAAACACATGAAACAGAGCAATGCCTTCTTCCCAGGAGCGATCTGCACGGCTGAAGGAGGTGGGCCAGTTGGAGGTTAGCAGGTCCTGCAGGGGCTCATCCCTGCTCTACCAGACCCCACAGCTGCTCTGGCTGAGAGAGCCATGGCCCTGATGACTTGTGGAATAAAGACCCCCACAACTCGCAGAGAGTTATGAAGTCAGGTATGTTTATTACACCGGTGGGCAGCAGGTCGGATAGCTCCAGAAAACCCTGCGCCCCGAACAAAGGACAGGTCAGCATTTATTGCCCAAGGACATACATATTCATTACATTTGTTGATTAGTCCCAGGACATCATTAACATATGTTTCATCCATCTTGTGCGTGCACAGTGTCCCTTTGTGGTGGTCATGCAAGGGTCCTTCCTGCAGACTCAGTTGACATCCTGCTTGTGGTCTTGGACCTTCCTGTCAAGGGTGCTTGAAACTTCCTCCTTATCAGCGCAAAAGTTCTAACCATCTCCTTATCAGCAGATGCTCCTAGACCAGTTTTCCTTTATCAGCAGATGCTCCTACAGAATTCCATTGTGAAACCCCCCTCCTTGCAATTTGGCTCGTGAGAATATACAAAGGCTTAAAGTCCCACATCACCAAGACCGGTCCCACAGGCTCTGTCCTCTCCAAGGAGTGCAGAGCCTGCACTGCCGCATGCTTTGCTGCAAAGCCACCCTTGGGTGCACACCTCTCCTTGCTCCGAAGCTGCTGCGCAGCACTGAGCTGTCTGGGAAGCTGCAGGAGCAAGAGCCCCAGCCCATGGCTGCTGCTTGGGGGGTGCGTTGGGGATTCAGGGCCTTGCAGACCCCCTGCCTACTTTGGGCCATGCCCAGGGGACGGTGATGGCATGGGGACCCCTCTCTGCACAGAGGAGCAGCTGGTGCCCAGGCATGCATTGCTGTGGGGTAGGGCCGTCACCATGCAAGGGCACACACGGGATGAGGATTTGGGGTGCAAATGGTGCAGCCCGCAGGCTGCCCCGGCCAGCACAAGACTCTCGCCAAAGACTTTCCCTTGGCCTCATGGCACCACACGCAGGGTTTGTTTAAATCAAACACAGCAGAGCAAATAAGCCTCAGCTGCCTGTGGCATGCTGGGGAGCCAGTGACAGTGTCACCTGTGTGCCACACACCCCCGGGGTCATCTTGTCCCTCCCCAGGGGCCCTGCAGGGCCCCATTCCTCCTGGGATCGAAACAAGCAGGGAGAAGCAGGCAGGGAGAGGGGAGCTGGGGACATGCCCTGTGTGCAAACAGCCATGGCCGCATGTTACCTGCACATGGTGCCTGGGCTGGGCTGCTGGCAGGGAGCGCTTGGCTCAGGCACTGGAGACGGCCCAGCCCCAGCCCACTTCGATTTTATTCTAATTGCATGTGCAGGGGCAAGTAAGAAAAACCAAGCACAAGGGCTGGGTCGTGTTTGGGACAAGTCCCTTGCATGGGAAGGCTGGGGAAGCACTGTGGCTGGCAGAGAGTTTGCCCACCCAGCAAATGGGCACATGGGGCAACACAACAAAGGTTCTGGGTTGGGTTATGGTGTTCTCTGTTAGAAATTGCCAGTGCTGGGAGGGAGAGCTGTAGGACAGATGTGTGGGAGAGCTGGCATTAGGGTAGCAAGTGTTTGCTAACCCATTAAGCTAGTGACTTCTTGGGGGCTGGATTTTGCAGCACTCTCGGAGTAACCAGGAATGTGCCACCTGTGAAATCGTTATAGCTAAAGATGCAGCAAAGTGTCATTTTTTTGTTATCATACCCTGATATGTTAGAAATTTCCCTTTTCTGGTTTGCTGCATTTCTATGTCAGCCCAGAAGCACTCCAGCTTACACGAGCACCTGGAGGCACTGGACATGCCTGGAGTTCCTCTGGGCCCTGGGAAGGACCATTCCGTGCTTCAGGACAGAGCAGTTGGGTTGCACGCTGCAGTGCCATGAGGCACTGGGGGTCTGCCGGTGCAGTGGGGAGCCTGGCCAAGCTGCCAGTTCTCCTGCTTCTTGCTCTCCTGCAGATGCCAGATGGGAAGCTGTGTCTTCCTCTACTTAGCCCTGCCTCAGCCCTGCCTCAAAGTAACCATATGCTTGTTTCCTGCCCTGCATTGTATTCCCATAAAACTAAAGGGCCCTTTTTATTTGCGTGACAGATGAAATCTGGGCTCTACAGAGACACTGTAGCCAGCCTGCAGCCGGAAGAGGGAAGGGAGAGATTAAGCCGCTGGCTGAGGATCCAGGACAGTGGGCAAGCTGAGGATGCTGAGGGCAAGCACTGCCTCTCCGCAGCCCCAGCGCTGGGTAGAGGCAGCTGTGGGCTGACTCAGAGCAGTCTCGCCTGCTCCTGCTTCACAGCTCACCCTGCCATGTCCCTGCGAAGCTGCCGGCTCAGCAGCCTGGCCCAGCTCTCCCACAGCCACCCTCCACGCCCATTTGACTCTGATCCAGGCATGCAAACAGGATGGGCTGGTTTTCGACGGTGTCAGGCTTGATGCTGCCCAGGCAGCCGGCAGGGCTTGGAAGCGGTGCTGATGAACATGGCTTCATCCCCATGGCCTCTTCCCCAGTGGGACTGGGACCAGCCAAAGCTCTCCTGAACAACCTCAGTGCCAGTGCCAGCATGGGGCATATTCACAGTTGTAGTCTAGGGGTTTTCAGTGCCCTACGAACAGTGCCAGTCCAGATTTTTACTGTCTGCCTGTTCTGGGTACAGGGCAGCAAGTCAGCCTGCTGCAAAGATGCATCCTGTTTGCACGGTGTGGCTCTAGACTCAGACTTTGGCCAAGCCTGTGATTTCAGGAACCCAAAGGCCCAAGCCCAGCCCCAGCTGCTCATGCTTATAGGCAGGACACAGGCAGGAATGCAGGCAGGGCAGGGCACAGCCCCAGGCTTCGCTTGCTAGCGTGGAAAGCCACACCAATGGTTTTTGTCTGAAACAATGTGGGTTGCAGGATGCTTTGGTTCTTTTCCAGGGGATGTTCACAGGCACAGTGCAGCACTAGAGCACCCAGCATGGGTCCAGCCCTTGCAATCAGGGGCAGAGTATTCCAGGTGTGCCTTCCATGTGTGTGGGAGTCCCAGGCATCACTGGTGTTCCCAAATGCCTCTCAGGGGTGGTGTTACCCACAGGCACCTGACCCCCCAGCACCACAGTGTGTGGCTATGTGCCAGTGTCAGCAGTGAGCCTGGTTCAAGAGGCTGAGTTTCCCCATCAAAGGCAGCAGAGAAAGCACAGAGGAAACAGAACTCCCAACATTGGATCTGCTACTGAAAGTGCAGGAACGTGCAATCACAGGCTGCCTCGTGCTTGGCTGCAATAGTGGTTTAATGTATTCCCTTTCCTGCCAGCCACAAGGCTGCGGTGCAGACCCAGCCAGCCTAAAAAAAAAAAAATAACACAGGCGAAAAAAAACATCATCTTTGCTTTCATCCAGCAAGATTGGAGCCCTGATCCAGCTGCTAGTGCAGCCCCGTGGGTGGTATGCCAGCACAGCAGTGGTAATGGCCACACGTGGGAGGCAGCAGCAGGCAGAAAGCAGATGTGTCAGCTGCAGCCAAGATGGGAATCTGCCTGTGGAAGCAGGAGGCAGCTTTAGCTTGCAGGGAGGAACAGTTTTCTGCCCAGACAGTTACCAGCTGGCCCAGCGGGTTTCACTTTGGCATGTCCCAGTCTTCCCAGTGCTGCTGCACACGGCCCTTGGCCATTTCGCTAAGGCACCTTCATTTATCCCCCTATAATTTCCCCCAGTAATAACCCTGAGAAGACCTGCCATGGGTGCTGGCAGTGGCAGATGGAGCAGCTTAGTGAGGGCTGCAGCAAGCATGGGGATGCCCTGGCAGGAAGGCTCAGTGCCCGCCAAGGGCTAGGCTGAGTAGGGTGCCAGCTGCATGCATGAGCTGAGCTTTTTGATGCAGCATTGCTGACTGCATTATTTAACTTGTGGCTGTGGCAGGTACAGGGGTGCAGAGGCTCTCCTTGGTCCCATAGTACCTGGACCCCAGGATCCCTGTGCTCTGCTGAGCCTTTAAGCAAGGGGAAATATTTTTTTTTCTCCTCTTTTCCTTCTCCATCTTTTCAGATTAATCTTTTCAGCAAAGCCCTCTCCAGGGTTGGTGACAAGGGATCTGTTTGATCATGGTGGCCAAGGTGGTTCCTGCATACCCCGGCCCCTCCTAGCACCCCTCTTCCACAGCACCAGGGCCTCTGGAGCCCTGGGAAAGAGGTGGGTACAGAAGAGCTCACAGAAATAAGCTGCACAGAGGCAATAAAAGCAGCGTCTGGTGTGCTTGACCTTCTGCTTTGTGAAGTTCCAATGCTGGTTTTCTAGGCTAAAAATACCTTGCATCTTGACTGCTGTTAAGGAAGAACACTTGCTTGATAGGTTGTTAAGGATTCAGGAAGAAAGTTCAGGCAGAGCTCAATTAGCCTGGCTTAATTTATAAGTGAATTTCTATCTCTGCATGATTTGCTTTACTTTTCTGTTGCACAATTTAATGCACAGAGCAGTATTGGGCTTTTTTATTTTTCAATGCACGTACCAAATGTAGAAGCACCATTGTTATTCACGTTTACAACACTCCTCATAATGAAACTGCTGGGTTTTCTGCTATGAAAAAACAAATCTAGTGCTGGGCCAAAAGGGGCAGGATACGTGGGAGGATAAAGCTGTGTGGTGCAGATCATGTATCTTCCCGTGAGCTCTGCCTGACTGCCTGGTAATTCCCGCTGTCTTTCTGCCCAGCACTGCTTAATTCTTGGAGTTTCTCTCATAAGGGATCTATGTGCCACAAATGTGCTGATGCAAACAGTTCACTGGCAAGTGCTCTGTGCTCTTGCTACCTGTTTTAATGCAATGGGATGAGCAAGCACTGGCAAGCATGAGGTACTGCTCAGCTAATGCAATGTACTTTATTATTATATTAGTAATACTGTAATAATTAGGAATGCAAAAGTGCTATTATTATTATTATATCAGTAATGCCATGCAATGCAAAGTAATTGCAAAAGTCACAGTTTTAGACAGTGCTATCTTTCACTAACTGTCTGCTCCTTCAGACTCCCCAGCACTGACATGCTTTGCTTATAAAAACTGCCAGGAATAGGTCATCTGTCATTCTGGACTCTGAGATGCTGCTGCTAAAGCCATGTGATGGGTGTAGAACATCTTGGTTAAAATGGTTGGTATCTTCATGCAGCAAACTGACAATCGAATGAAAACCATTGCTAAAGCAAACTGAACAAGAAGTTGCTAAGTTTCCTTGTGACATACAATGATTAGAATCATAGAATCATTAGGTTGGAAGAAACCTCTGAGATCATTGAGTCCAACCATGCCTGTCTCCTTACTAAACCACGTCCCTAAGAAAATCATCCACCTGTTTTTTAAACACCTCCAGGGATGGTGACTCCACCATCTCCATGGGCAGCCTGTTCCAATCCTTGACCAGTAAAGAAATTCTTCCTAATGTCTAGTCTAAACCTCCCCTGGCACAACTTGTGGCCATTTCCTCTTGTCCTATTGCTTGTCACTTGTGGGAAGAGCCCAGCACCCACCCTGTCACAACCTCCTTTCAGGTAGTTGTAGACAGTGATGAGGTCTCCTCTCAGCCTCCTCTTCTCCAAGCTAAACAACCCCAGCTCCCTCAGCTGCTCCTCATAGGGCTTATTCTCCAGCCCCTTCACCAGGCTCGTGGCCCTTCTCTGGACACAGTACTCGAGGTGCGGTCTCACTAGTGCTGAGTACAGGGACACAATCACCTCCCTGCTCCTGCTGGCCACGCTGTTTCTGATACAGGCCAAGATGCCATTGGCCCTCTGACCACCTGGGCACACTGCTGGTTCATGTTCAGCCGGTTGTCAACCAACACCCCCAGGTCCTTTTCTGCCAGGCAGCTCTCCAGCCACTCCTCCCCAAGCCTGTAACGCTGCATGGGGTTGTTGTGTCCCAAACGGAGGACTGTGCACTTGGCCTTGTTGAACTTCATCCTGTTGGTCTCAGCCCATCGGTCCAGCCTGTCCAGATCCCTCTGCAGAGCCTCCCTTCCTTCAAGCAGATCCACGCTTCCACCCAGCTTGATGTCATCTGCAAACTTGCTAAGGGTGCACTCAATGCCTTCATTGAGATCATTGATAAAGATGTTAAACAAGACCGGACCCAACACTGAACCCTAGGGAACACCACTCGTGACCGGTTTCCAACTGGATTTACTTCCATTTACCACAACCATTTGGGCCCGGCCATCCAGCCAGTTTTTAATCCAGCAAAGGGTGTGCCTGTCCACGCTGATGGCAGCCAGTTTCTCCAGCAAGATACTGTGAGAAACGGTGTCAAAGGCTTTACTGAAGTCCAGGTACACCACATTCACAGCCTTTCCCTCGTCCATTAAATGGGTAATCTTGTCATAGAAGGAGATCAAGTTGGTCTGGCAGGACCTGCCTTTGGTGAACCCATGTTGGCTGGGCCTGATCACCCGGTTGTCCCGCGTGTGCTCTATGATAGCACTCAAGACAATCTGTTCCATGACCTTCCCCGGCACCGAGGTCAGACTGACAGGCCTATAGTTCCCTGGATCTTCCCTTTGACCCTTCTTGTAAATGGCCGCAACATTCACCAGTCTCCAGTCAAGCGGCACTTCCCCAGTCAGCTAGGACTGCTGGTAGATGAGAGAAAGGCATTTGGCGACGACCTCTGCCAGTTCCCTTAAAACCCTCGGATGGATCCCATCTGGCCCCATGGATTTGTGTATGTCTAAGTGGCCAAGCAGGTCACTAACCAAGTCCTCCCGAACAGCTGGAACTTCATCCCCACCATTCCCTGGCTGAGGGGGCTGAGTATCCCTAGCACTTTCCCCTTTGGGGTTAAAAACCGAGGCAAAGAAGGCGTTGAGCACCTCTGCCTTGTCCTCATCCCTCATTGATACTGCCCCTTCTGTATCCAGCAAGGGAGGGAGAGTCTCCTTTGTCCTCCTGTTGCTGCTGCTATATTTAAAGAAGTTCTTTTTATTGTCTTTGACGGAAGTGGCCAGTTGAAGTTCTAGTTGGGCTTTAGCCCTTCTGATTTTTTCCCTACATGATCTCACCTCACCCTTGTAGTCCTCCTGGGACGCCTGCCCCCTCTTCCAGAGCAAATATACTTTCTTTTTTTTCCTGAGATCGATGCTAAGCTCCCTACTCAGCCAACCTGGTTTTCTTCCCCATCGACTCGTTTTACGGCACACAGGGATGGCCTGCTCTTGTGCTGCCAGGATTTCCTTCTTGAGGAGCGTCCAGCCCTCTTGCACCCCTTTGTCCTTAAGAGCCACCTCCCAGTGCACTTTATCAAGCAGCCTTCTGAAGAGTTCATAGTCTGCCCTCCGGAAGTCCAGGGTGGCAGTTCTGCTGACCCCTCTCCTCACTGCCCCAAAAAGCGAGAATTGTAACATCTCATGATCTCTGTGTCCCAGGCGTCCTCCAACTGCAATCTCTCCCACAAGGCCCACTCTGTTCGCAAACATCAGGTCCAGTTGGGCACCCTCTCTAGTCGGTTCTGTTACCAGTTGTGTTAGGAAGTTATCATACATACACTCTATGAACCTCCTAGACTGCTTCCTTTCTGCTGTGTTGTACTTCCAGCAGACATTCGGAAGGTTGAAATCCCCCACGAGAACGACGGGATGGGATCGCGAGACTTTTCCTAGGTGTTTATAGAAGAGCTCATCAGTCTCTTCATCCTAGTTGGTTGGCCGATAGCAAACTCCCACCACAATGTCTAGGTTACCACTCACACCACTGAGTTTAACCCATAGACACTCTACCTTATCATCGCTATTACTGAGTTCTATACAGTCAAAGCACTCTTTGACGTATAGAGCAACCCCACCACCTCTCTTTCCTGGTCTGTCCCACCTAAATAGCTTATAGCCATCCATGGTAGCGCTCCAGCCGTGCGAGTCATCCCACCATGTTTCCGTGATGGCAATTAGATCAAAGTCACCCTGCCTAACCACAGCTTCCAGCTCATCCTGTTTGTTCCCCATGCTGCGTGCATTACTGTAAATGCACTTCAGATGAGCTGTTTTCACCCCCCCTTTTACTGTCTGTCTACCATGCCCCTCAGATCCTGGGGTGTTGTCCCCATATTCAATTCTATTAGCATGGTTGCCGTTCCCTTCCCCCTTCCAATCTAGTTTAAAGCCCTCTTAATTAGTCTTCCAAGCTTTTCTGAGAAAGCCTTTCTGCCCTTGGGGGTCAGGTGCACCCCATCACGCTCGATATTAGGAAAAAATTCTTCACTGAGAGGGTGATTGGCCATTGGAATGCGCTGCCCGGGGAGGTGGTGGAGTCACTGTCCCTGGAGGTGTTTAAAGAGAGATTGGATGAGGCACTTAGTGCTGTGGTTTAGATGATGAGTAGGTGTTGGTGTTGGATCATAGGCTGGACTCGATGATCTCAAAGGTCTTTTCCAGCCTTGTGCTACTGTGATACTGTGATACCTGCCAGCAGGCCTGGCACGCTCGCCAACCCATTATCGAAGAACCCGAAGTTTTGTTCTTCGCACCACGTTCTCAGCCACTTGTTTAACTCCTGGCTCCTTCTCTCATCATACCCTATGACTGAGGAGAAGACCACCTGTGCCCCCGAGCCCTTGACCATTTTTCCTAGAGCTTTGAAGTCCTTTTTAAGATCCTTTAGGTTTTTGGTGGAACTTTCACTGTTTCCTAATTGGAAGACTACCAGGGGGTAGTAATCTGTGGGTTTGACCAGTTTGGGAAGCTTCTTGGTCACATCCTTGACCAAGGCCCCAGGTAGACAGCAGACCTCCCTCTGCAGTGGGTCAGGTCTGCATATCGATCCCTCCGTGCCCCTAAGGAGGGAGTCACCAATAACTACAACCTTCCTTTTTAACAGAAGCCATTTTGATTGAAGACTTCTCTTTTTTTTTGCCTAGGGAATGTTTCCAGGCTGTGAGTGTTTTCAGTAGTTTGGTTTGGTTCCACTTGCAGATCTATATATCTATTCTGTAAGGGAACCTGTGGGACCAGATTTGGTATGGGGAAGGTGCGCCTGCCGTGATGAGCAGGAACCTGCTGCCATTCTGCTTCGCTTGTGTGGTTGCCTTCCTCAGTTGAGGACCTATGGGGTGGGGTGTCCACCTTTGTACCAGGCACTTCTGTCTGTTTGGGCTGAGACTGGGAACACAGAGCATTAAACCAGAAGTCTATTTCCTGCTTGCACTCCCTGATAGTCCTCAGCCTGTCCTCAGCCAGTCCTCAGTCCTTATGCGATACCTGAAGTTTTTATTACTGGTTGGAAGTCATGACCATACTTGACTTCATTCAGAAGCAAACATAATGTTTTCTGTGCAAGAAATCAGAGTATTTTGTATGGCCTAGGAAAAGATCTGTCTCAAAAAAAAACCCCAAGCAATGTCCTCCTTGTCCATAAGTTGCACATTCTGACAGCAAAGTAACACATGCATCTGGAGAAAACCAGAAAAATGGGTTTATAAAGCTTCTTAAGTTAAAAATTAGGAAGAGAACATGTCTTGGGAAAGGAGCAAAGACTCCAACGAATTCTTTTCCCTCTGCTTACTGCATTTCCTATTCTTGATTAATAAGCAGGCAGTCAACAGCTGTTGGCAAAGCTTGAGAAGAGCCTGAGAGTGTAGCGTGTCAGAAAGCATCCCATGCCTCTTTTGGTAAGCAGTGCTGGAGTGACTCCTTAGGTCACTGGCTGGCCTCAGCCAAGGAGTGTCACATGTCCCTGCTGTAAATAATAGCACTGGCACTTCAGGTGGTGGAAACATTGGGTTTACTCCAGTGCTGCATGATAACATAAGTCTCTGCTATGCAGAACTGCATTGGCCTGCCCAGTCTTGGATGCCAGCTCCTGGTATTCTTCTCTGTGTGTTTGAATCACCCCCTTGCTGTCTGCTAGTGTCTAATGACTGCATCGGCAAGCAGCGTTAACGAGATGGCCGTCCTGAGACCAATGCATGGGGTTTCGGTGATTTGGAAGCCGTAATATAGAAGTTACATCCTTGTGTTATAGTTTCAGCTTGGTTTGGTTTGTGTTTTCTTTTTTCCCCCCCTCCTCTTTCAGAGAATTTTTTCTTCCTTTGCTGGCAGTGGGGGGGGCAGGGGCCATTTCCGGGGAGACCGGGGCAGAGGTTGTGTCCCGTTTGCCCGGACATTTCCTTTCACTGGCTACTTCCCAGTCTCCGCCTCTTTCTCCATCTTGCTACCTAGAGAATAGTCGCGCTTTGCTACCTCTGCTTGCGTTGCTGTATTCTCTATCTCTCTATCTTTATTTCCTTTCCCTCTCTGTGTGTGTGAGTGCGAGTGTGACCGATAACCATCTGGATCGGCGCTGAGGAGGAGGCTGCCCGGAGCGGAGCTGCGGCCTGGGAGAAGTTGTGCGCCCCGCGCCAGGGCTGCCCGGAGCGGAGCTGCAGCTTAAAGTGACGGCACCACCAGAGCTCGGGTACGGGACTCGATCCATATTAACAACTTAATCGCACTTGTTGTTGACTTTGTTCTGTTCTGTGCACACATACACTTATAGCAAAGAACTGTTATCTGTTCTGCACAATCTCACAATCTCTGATTAAAATCACTGAGCATACTTTGGTTGGTTTGGTTGTTTTCTTTTTCATCCAAACTAAGACATTGTTTTTGGTGGCCCGTACGGGGAAGAAGATAACAGTTCTTTCCATCATGATGTGTGTTGTGAGTTTGGGGTCAATACAGACCATTCTGTATTATATTTTTGCTTTCTGTTGGTATAGAACTATGCCAAAAGGTCTTGCAGGTTTAATTCATCTCAGTGCCTCAGCCAGTAAGACTCAGACGGCTGTAATTATTATTGAATTCTTGTTTTGGGTTTATAGTGTCATGGATTCAGTGCCTGTTGGTATTATCTGGAATATGTTTTCAAGGTTGTACTTCTGTACCAGCCTAAGTTGTTATGTCTGGGGGGTTAATGATAATGATACTTATCCTCAGGGAAGGACACAGGAGAGTGTCTCATCTCAAATTTTCATTCAGTCATCTCTTAGGTTCGCTACAACAGCCTTTCAGAAACTTTACCTCTTGCTAGACATCAAGGATATCCTGCTCTATATCCTACTTTTAGTTATTTGTTTGCAAGTTGGTTTCATTAGTGTCCATCTTATGCATGAAGCTAGGGACAAGGTTGGTAGGGAATGCACCCAGAAGCATCCGCAGGAAATTAGTAAAGGAGAGAGCAAAACGTCTGATATCATCATATCTCCAGACGTAGCTAAACCTAAAGAACAATCAGAGCTGAAAGTTGCCCCTATTCAGAAAAGGAAATATAAGGCCAAGTCGGCTCGTCCGGTGGATGAGGATGGGGAAGCAGGTCCTTCACAGACTGCAGACCCAGAACCAGAGATTGTCACTGAGTCCCTCACATATGACAACCTTCGCAGCTTGCGGAAGGATGTTACTCAAAAACCGGATGAGCCTATTCTGACTTGGATGATCCTAGTTTGGGACCTTCTGGGAGAAAGCTTACAAGTCGATGGTCATGAAGCCAGGTATTTAAAGGCCCTGGCTCGAGATGCAGGTATCGAACAGGCATTTGTGAGGGAACCAAGACCCCTTTCACTCTGGACAAGACTTTTAGCCAGTGTAAAAGAAAGATTTGCCTACAAGGATATCTTGCAGGCACATCATTTGAAGTCATCTTGGAGGACTATGGAAGAAGGAATTCTGCGCTTAAGGGAGATGGCACTACTAGAAATACTTTATGGAAGGGAAGGGGAACCCCTCAATGATCCAGATAAGGTTAGGTGTACACCGGAGATGTGGTGGAACCTGTCATACCAGGCACCAAGTATATACTCCCATCACTTGGCATCCCTACATTCGGCAGAGGACCAAGATATAGTGGGCGTTGCAGTGAATAAACTCAGAACATATGAGAAAATAATCCAAGGTCCAGTGCAGGCCCGTATCGCTGCAGTGGAGACACTGGTTCAGAACATCAACAAAGAACAGAAGAATTTTAGAGATGAGCAAAAGGAGGAGATTAGAAAACTTAAGGAAGAGATCAAGGACAGTATTCAAAGTCTTCAAGTGGCACCAGTACGAATTGGGACTTCTGGAGCCACAGTCAGATGCCTCCCAGCTAGAACAAGAGGACAGGCTTCGAGAACCGATTTGTGGTATTTTATGGTCGACCATGGAGAGGATATGGAACAATGGGACAGGAAACCTACCTATGCCTTGGCAGCCCGGGTACAGGAATTGAAGGACAAAGAGAGAAGAAAATCAGCAAAAGTGAGTGCGGTGCCAGTTCCCCAAGGATCTGACCCATTAGAGGAAACCTCTAGAATGCATCCATCAGGAAAGAGCTGTGATTGTTATAATGAAAACCAGTGTTAGAGGGGCCCTGCCTCTAGCCAGGTAGAGGCACGGGATAATCGTGTCTATTGGACTGTGTGGATCCGGTGGCCTGGCACGTCAGACCCACAGAAATACAAGGCTCTGGTGGATACGGGTGCTCAGTGTACGTTAATACCATCAGGACGTGGGCTCAGAAACAATTGCTATTTCTGGTGTAACAGGAGGGTCTCAAGAACTGACTGTGTTAGAAGCTGAAGTAAGCCTGACTGGTAGAGATTGGCAAAAACACCCTATTGTAACTGGTCCGACTGCCCCATGTATCCTGGGGATCGACTACCTTAGGAATGGATATTTCAAGGATCCGAAGGGGCATAGGTGGGCTTTTGGAATAGCCGCTGTAGAAACAGAAGAGATTGAACAGTTAAAGTTATTGCCAGGTCTCTCAGAGAGTCCCTCTGCTGTCGGATTGTTGAAAGTTGAAGAACAACGAGTGCCAACTGCCACCACAACAGTGCATCGACGACAATATCGGACGAACCGTGACTCTGTAATTCCCATCTATAAGACGATCAGAGAACTGGAGAGCCAAGGGGTGATCAGCAAGACTCACTCACCCTTCAACAGCCCCATTTGGCCTGTGCGTAAGTCTGATGGAGAATGGAGATTGACTGTGGACTATCGTGGCTTGAATGAGGTTACTCCACCATTGAGTGCCGCCGTGCCAGACATGTTGGAACTCCAGTATGAACTGGAATCCAAGGCAGCGAAGTGGTACGCCACGATTGACATTGCTAATGCGTTCTTCTCCATTCCCATAGCTGCAGAGTGCAGGCCACAGTTCGCTTTCACTTGGAGGGGCGTGCAGTACACCTGGAACCGATTGCCCCAGGGGTGGAAACATAGTCCTACCATCTGTCATGGACTGATTCATGAAGCACTAGAGAAAGGTGAGGCTCCAGAACATCTGCAATACATTGATGACATCATCGTGTGGGGGGACACAGCAGGAGAGGTTTTTGAGAAAGGGAAGAAAATCATTCAGATTCTTCTGGGAGCTGGTTTTGCTATCAAACGGAGTAAAGTTAAGGAGCCTGCCCAGGAAATCCAGTTCCTGGGGGTGAAGTGGCAGGATGGACGTCGCCAAATTCCAACAGAAGTTATTAATAAGATTACAGCAATGTCTCCGCCGACCAGCAAGAAGGAAACGCAAGCCTTTCTGGGTGCCATAGGTTTCTGGAGGATGCATATCCCAGAATATAGTCAGATAGTAAGCCCTCTCTACTTGGTAACCCGTAAGAAGAACGATTTCCACTGGGGCCCTGAAAAAAAGCAAGCTTTTGAGCAAATTAAGAGGGAGATTGCTCATGCTGTAGCCCTTGGACCAGTCAGGTCAGGACCAGATGTGAAGAACGTGCTCTACTCCGCATCTGGGAATAATGGTCTTTCATGGAGTCTTTGGCAGAAAATGCCTGATGAAACTCGAGGTCAACCGCTAGGATTCTGGAGTCGAGGCTACAGAGGATCTGAAGCCAAATACACCCTGACTGAGAAAGAGATCCTAGCTGCTTATGAAGGAATTCAAGCTGCCTCAGAGGTAATAGGGACAGAGGCTCAGCTCCTCCTGGCACCCCGATTACCAGTGCAAAGGTGGATGTTCAGTGGATGGGCTGCTCCCACACATCATGCCACTGATGCTACCTGGAGCAAATGGGCTGCTTTGATCACACAACGTGCCCGTACGGGAAAACTAAATCGCCCTGGGATCCTGGAGATTATTACAAACTGGCCTGAAGGTGAGAACTTTGGTTTAGCAGGGGAAGAAGAACAGGTAACATGGGCAGAGGAAGCTGTACCATACAGTCAATTGCCAAAAGAAGAAATACGCTATGCGCTTTTCACTGATGGTTCCTGTCGTATCGTGGGGACAAATCGAAAATGGAAAGCGGCCGTGTGGAGTCCCACACGACAAGTTGCGGAAGCTATTGAGGGTGAAGGAGGGTCAAGTCAATTTGCGGAGCTTAAAGCTGTCCAATTGGCTCTGAACATTGCCGAACGAGAGAAGTGGCCAAGACTTTACCTTTATACTGATTCATGGATGGTGGCAAATGCACTGTGGGGATGGTTAGATCGATGGAAGAAAGCCAACTGGGAACGCAGAGGGAAACCCATCTGGGCTGCAGATATATAGCAAGATATCGCTGCCCGAGTGGAGAAGTTGATTGTGAGAGTCCGCCATGTGGATGCACATGTGCCCAAGAATCGAGCCAATGATGAACATCGCAACAACAAACAGGCAGACCGAGCTGCACAAGTCAAAGTGTCACAGATAGATCTGGATTGGCAGCATAAAGGAGAGTTGTTCCTGGCTCGATGGACCCATGATGCCTCAGGCCATCAGGGCAGAGATGCCACCTATAGATGGGCACGAGACCGAGGGGTGGATTTAACCATGGACATTATCTCCCAGGTTATCCATGACTGTGAGACATGTGCTGCCATCAAACAGGCTAAGAGAGTGAAACCCTTATGGTATGGTGGACGTTGGAATAAGTATAAATATGGAGAGGCCTGGCAGGTTGATTATATCACCCTGCCGCAGACCCGCCAGGGTAAGCGCTATGTGCTCACCATGGTGGAAGCAACTACCGGATGGCTGGAGACATACCCAGTGCCTCACGCCACTGCCTGGAACACCATCCTAGGCCTGGAAAAGCAAGTCTTGTGGCGACATGGCACTCCAGAACGGATAGAGTCAGATAATGGAACTCATTTCAAGAACAGTTTAGTTACCACCTGGGCAAGAGAGCACGGCATTGAGTGGGTGTACCATATCCCCTACCACGCACCAGCTGCCGGGAAGGTTGAACGGTGCAATGGATTGTTAAAAACCACTTTGAGGGCGTTAGGTGGAGGGACTTTTAAACACTGGGATCAGCATCTAGCAAAGGCTACATGGCTGGTCAATACTAGAGGCTCTGTCAATCGAGCCGGCCCTGCCCAATCAGAATCACTTCACACTGTAGATGGAGATAAGGTCCCTGTGGTCCACCTGAGAGGTATGTTAGGGAAAGCCGTCTGGGTTAAACCTGTCTCGAGCAAAGGCAAACCCATTCGTGGGATTGTGTTTGCTCAAGGATCTGGTTGTACCTGGTGGGTAATGCAAGAGAATGGACAAACACGATGTATACCTCAAGGGGACCTTATCTTTGGATGAGTTAAGTTTAAGTTTGATATGAGGTGTGGGCATGGAAGAAAAAATTCGGGGTGGATAATGTTATAGTTTCAGCTTGGTTTGGTTTGTGTTTTCTTTTTCCCCCCCCTCCTCTTTCAGAGAATTTTTTCTTCCTTTGCTGGCAGTAGGGGGGGCAGGGGCCATTTCCGGGGAGACCGGGGCAGAGGTTGTGTCCCGTTTGCCCGGACATTTCCTTTCACTGGCTACTTCCCGGTCTCCGCCTCTTTCTCCATCTTGCTGCCTAGAGAATAGTCGCGCTTTGCTACCTCTGCTTGCGTTGCTGTATTCTCTATCTCTCTATCTTTATTTCCTTTCCCTCTCTGTGTGTGTGAGTGCGAGTGTGACCGATAACCATCTGGATCGGCGCTGAGGAGGAGGCTGCCCGGAGCGGAGCTGCGGCCTGGGAGAAGTTGTGCGCCCTGCGCCAGGGCTGCCCGGAGCGGAGCTGCAGCTTAAAGTGACGGCACCACCAGAGCTCGGGTACGGGACTCGATCCATATTAACAACTTAATCGCACTTGTTGTTGACTTTGTTCTGTTCTGTGCACACATACACTTATAGCAAAGAACTGTTATCTGTTCTGCACAATCTCACAATCTCTGATTAAAATCACTGAGCATACTTTGGTTGGTTTGGTTGGTTTTTTTTCATCCAAACTAAGACACCTTGATTAGAAGCAGAAGTGTCAAGTTAATAGTCCATGGCTATTTAATTCCCAGGCAATGGTTGTCTGCAGTTCAGATCTCCAGGACTGGCTGCAGCCCAGCATCACTGAGCGTGCATGAATGTTTCTGTGGCAGGAAATGTTGCCGACATTCAGAAAGCAGCAAAGCCCCACACCTTGCCACCTGTCCTTCCCTCGGCCAGCCGCAGCACCATCTGTCCTTCTCCAGCGTGGACCGGGACGTGAGGAGGTGTGACGCCCCAGTGTAGCAGCTGTGCTCGCCAGGAGCCAGGGCAAGCGCTGTCCCAGCATAACGGAGAGCTTTGTCAGCAAAAGCTGCTGAAGCAGCTGGGGCCATTTCTCCCTGTCACAGTGCATGGGAGGGCTTGGCTGCGGCCGGCTGGAGTTCTCCTGAGCTGCCCTGCACGCTGGCCGCTATGCTGCCCCTACCAGTTGCACCAGAGAGCAGAAACCAGCCTCGCTTGTCTGCAGCATCTCAGCCCAAAACAAACTGTGAAAAATGTTTTCTTTGCTGAGCATTTTTTTCCCTGGCCCTTCCTACCTATGGCTCTGGCCACAAACGTGGTCCCACTAGAAGACATGTTTCAGCCAAGCTTCCTAAGGAAGAAACATGTGTGCAAAGCTCTCAGCCTCAGCCATTCTCTCAGTCACTTTTGAACTTGAGCAACAACAATTAGAAAGGCCTTATCTTCTTGTAAGCTCTGTGAAAGCAGGCATCTGGGAGCAGGGCAGGGACCTGCTAATGCTCCTCCAGAAAGAAAGCAAGGTAGCTGGAGGAGCAATACTTCAGAAGGATAGCAAGGCGTTGCGTGGAGCAATGTTCCTCTGGACTCTACAAGGTATCAATGAACCCAGTGGGACTGCCTGGAACTCCCCAGGTGTAGGAAGCCAGGCTTTTTGACTCTGCTGCTCTTGAAGCCATTGGTTTGACTTGACCATTTTCTCCTCTTTTTCCCCAGGGAGAAGAGCAGGCCGCAGACCTGCCAAGGAACAGGCTGGAATGGGAGGAAATGACTGTCATGCAGCATTTGGGTTGGGATTCCTGCAAGGCCGCGCCTGTCGAGTGAGGCAAAAGTTGTCAATTTGAATGTGCCAACTAATGAGTTTGTTTTTCAAATAAGGCTTAAACCCAGTAGCTTCTCCTGTTCTGACTGTGCTGGTCCTTTTCATGACAGGGGAAGAACAACATTCTTGTGGCTACAGCACTAGGACACTCCCTCTGTTTAACAGCTCCCTGTTAGTTTGAAAATTTAAAACTCCTTTTTTAATGTTACAAATGAAACGTTGTCTTGTGGCCAGAAGTGCCTGAAAACTGTGAGTTATACTCAGTGGACAACATTGGCATTTAGATTTTTGACTGTGGCTAACTGTCAGGCCTCCTTATTGCAAAAACCAATGTGCAAGCAGGCAGTGCCTGCCAAAGTGTGCGATAGTCCCAAGAAGAGACAGAGCTTCCTACCATCCACCCTGCAACTCCCGTTTCTTCCTACACAGAATGAATAAATCTGGTTGTTGGTGATCATATCCATATGATGACCAATTTCCCAGTTTATATTAAAACCCTTTGAATCTGTTTTGTGTGCGTTTAATTCAAGATGTGATCCAAAACCCATTATGCTATATCTGCACTTGGAAAATTTTAGAATATGGAATATTTGTCAGCTTACAGTGTGGTGCAGAGGAGTTGAATATGCACAATCCTTGCAAAAGCAACAAAAGAGAGATGTTCTGGCTTTCCTCTGAGTGAAAAATCCCAAGCCCCAACAACAGGCAACTGAGAAGTCCATTTCTGTGAAGCAATGCCCTCTTATAAACAAAGAGGTCATTCATGCCATCGAGCACATAGCGCGTCAGGGCTCCATGTGAGAAACATTTGTATTTTATTCATTAAAGGTACATGATGCAATGCAGCCTCGGTGCCTGTGACAGGACAGAAGGCTGAAATGGGTTCGAGGCTTTTCCTGAAAACATCCACCGTGTAAATGCAAAGAGCTTTAACTATGTGTTGCTTGGTGACATTTGATTCATCCCAAAAGCAAAAGGCTTGCTTGAAGAAAATATATTGAGTTCTGAGGACAGAATTTATGGTGATGACTTAACAATATCCTGAGAAAAAGGTGAGCTGCTCATGTGAGTGCCACAGTGCTTTGATCCCTCTTGGACTCAACAACAGTACTGCAGGAGTGGCTTCCTCAAAGGCCTCCCAAAGGCAGAACAGAGATGGCCCTAGTACTGCAGAGAAAGCTGGTGAGGAACGATAAATGCAACCATAATAATTTTCAGCTCATCTAGAAGAAACTTAACTGTGGACTTCTTTTTCAAAATCAGTTTGTGGAACCTCCAACCTATGAGGAATGCACGTTCAATAATGTAGCAAATGCAATGAAATGCTTTTCTAAAGCGATTATTTAAAGTGGTCTCACTTCTCAGAGCAAGCAAGGCAAATACTAGGAGTATTATCCATGCTGAGGATAAACTTAATTATACTAACAGGCACCAAAAGGTTCTGATGACTTATTTAAAGATATAAACTGTGAACATGGGAAAGAGTGTCCTAGAAGGACATGCCAAATCTGTGCCAGCTAAATGTGTTTCAATCTCTTGACATAATACCAACTGGCAATAAAAAGAGCTATATAGACTATCTGAGACTGCAAATATTTACCACTTACCACCACATTTATTTGCTTGATATTGTCTTCTAATTGTGTATATCTGCTAATTAGATGAGTATAAATGTTAATGGACAAAGAAGGACATTTAATTGTAGAGTTAAGATCAAGGTAAATCTGCAAGGTGTTGAAACAGTAATTTCAGTTGGTTATAGCAGCAGGTGTCAAACTGCTGTTACTGAAGTTGTTTTCAATGACATGCGTTTATCCCAGTGTCATGCTTTAAAAAGCAATTTTAACGCTTAGCAAGAAGTGTCAGATTCACAGGTTTTGAATGCAAAATTGCTGAGCAGAGAAACATGTCCCCGTGTTAACTCAATCTCTTGACAGAACTGCACCCATGCTTGCACTTGCCCAGCTTCCATATGTGGAGTACTCAGAGCACTCATGGCAATGATCTTCACCACCACCACATAAGAACGGTTTTGCTTTCAAACCACACACCATGGCACAACCACCTTTCTTACCCTCCACATACAACCAGTAGGCTGTTTCTCCCCATCTGCCCTGGATCTGATGGCAGGTCCAGTGACTACCATCACATGGGACAAACCCTGCAGCGTCCGAGCACGGTGTGGGCTTACACGTGGCTGTCCCACAGCTGTGTGATAAGGCCCAGGCTGGGAAACCCCCAACGTCTGTCTGTGGTTTCATGCTCTTCAGATTTTTTTTTGACCTATTTTTATAAGGCAACAAGATGGAAAGGAAGAACAGTGAGATATTCAGTAGTTTCATACACCAGTGCAAATATGACAGCTGCCCAGGGAGGTGGTAGAGTCACCATCCCTGTGATACTGAAAATGCTGGCAAATAAACTCTCAAAGACTTGTTTTGGAGCTTTAGAAAGCAGCATCCTTTATTTCAGTGCTGGGCCCGTAAGGGAATTATTTCCATCAATCATGCGCAAAGAGACAAGGGCTGGGGACAGAACATATATACAACTTACATGCATGTGTATAAGTTCTCCCAGCAATCTGACGCATATTCTACTACTTTCTGAGGACTAATCTTAATTTTATTATGAACTTCACAACAGCCAAGTCTCTGCTCATTAGAACTTTGAAGTTCTCTGTCCGGCCTTGCATTCCTAGATAAGGGAAGAAGTATTGTTTTTTGTTGTGGTTTGGGATTTTTCCGAGGAATTTTTCTTCCTTTTGCCAATAAAGGGAATTTCAGCAGACGCGAGGGGGGATGGGGGGAGGACGTTTCCGGGGAAACCGGGACAGAGGTTGTGCCCGGACATCCGTTTTCCTCTCGGACGGCAGTGGCGGCAATGGCAGCAGCAGTCCCTGAGTGCATACGTTTTGCAATCTCTGAAGGAAAGATCACGGGTCATCTGAATCTTCCACAACTCCGGCAGAACTCGCACTAAGTTTCCATCTCCCTCCCCCGCCCTTCCCCGGCTGCGGGGGGGCCGCGCTTCCCCGTGCAGGGCAGCGACTGCTCGCCAGCTCTTAAAGAGACCTGCATCGCAAGATTTTGGGTACAGGACTCAATCTATTTCTTAAGACTTTTAGGTTTTAGTTGTGATTAGTGTTGATTCTGTTTTGTATACACATATATTTGTGGCTAAGAACTGTTATCTCTTCTATACAATTTTTTTTTCCCTGATTAAAGATCTTTAATATCTGATAACATATCTTAGTTTTCATCTAAACTAAGACATCTTTGAACAGCACTATTTAAAAAAACATTCTGTCAGAATGTCAAAAACAACTGAGCGAAATAATTGAAAAAAAAAATATTTGTAATCCTTTTATTGTTCGTTGTGAGGTAGTTATTTGCAAAGCAAGGTAGTAGCGCTGGACGCGTAGCTAAGGATAGCCAGAGGCGCACCCAGCCTCAGCCGGCATGGGTTAATATACAGTTGGTACATATTCATTACATGCATATATTCATTACATGCACATATTCATTACATTTCCAGGAGTAGGCCAAGTTAGGCTGATCAGTTCCAGGGAATCATTAACATAAGTTCCTTCCTCCTCACAGGTGCGCAGTGTCCTTTTGTGGTGGTCGTGCGAGGGTCATGAGGAGGGAGACTGGGACCTTCCTTTTGACTGCGAGTAGCCTCTGTCATCTGCGCAGGCTCAATTGGTATCTTGCCATGGGGCTCCTGGAGATTCTTGCCAAGGGTATGTTAAGCCTCCTCCTTATCAGTGCAACTCAACCCTGATGGGCTTGTAAAAACTGCCTCCGTACCAGGACAAGGTGACCCTCATGGACTTGCAAAAACCACTTTACAAAATTCCATTGCAGACCCCCTACTTGCCCATCAAGCTTAAACAAAGCACAAAGCCAATAATTTAATTGCCTATTTTCACAAGAAGAACAGTCTGTGTCTGTCTAATTTTCAAAAATACTGCTACTTCGATATCACTTAACTGAAGGGAGTTAGAAAATCAATTCTACAGAAAATCAACTCTACTTAAGACAAAATATTCTACTTTCTACAATAACAACCACTTTTTGTTATCACCTGGAGGTATTTAAAACACAGGTAGATGAGGTGCTCAGGGATAGGGCTTAGTAGCGGACAGGTACAGTTGGACTTGATGACCTCAAAGGTCTTTTCCAACAAAGTGATTCTGTGATTTTAACCCAAACCATTCTATGATTCATTAATCCGTGTACAGGTCAGGCTTTCACTGAAGCCTCTCAGCGTGATCTTGAAGCTTCTGCACAGCTAACTAAACCCTGTAACTTTGTTGCCTTATTTAACCCTTAAATAAGCCACACAGACCCCCCCCAGTACTTTGTTGCGCTTTAACGGCAGAATTGGTTCAAGAACAGAAGCCGATGGCGCTGTTCCCGCTCCCTTTCCCACCGGGTATCCCTGCGGTACCCGACCCCTCCGCCGCGGACGGGCTCCTGGAAACAGGGCGCGCAGCGCTGAGACGCCTGGGCCCCAGCAGGAAGCTCATGACGTCAGCGCCGGAGCCGATAGCGGGGCCGATGGCGGGGCGGGGTAGGCTGGGAGCTGTAGTGCGGCGGGCGGCGGCGCGCGGGGACTACACTACAGCTCCCGTTGCGCGCCGCGCGGGGGCGAGGTGCCCGGATGTGCCCGGATGTGCCCGGCGCCGGAAGAGAAGAGGGGCTCTCTTCGCGGCCGGCCATCTTGTGCGGCAGCCAGCAGGGCGCGGGGAGCTCGGCAGCATCGCAGCAGGATCCCGCCGACGGGGGCCCATCATGCCCGGACACCTGCAAGAGGGCTTTGGCTGCGTCGTCACCAACCGCTTCGACCAGCTCTTTGATGACGAGTCCGACCCCTTCGAGGTGCTGCGGGCGGCCGAGACCCGGCGGAAAGAGAGTGGTGGCCAAGGGGGCGGCGGGTCCCGCGGTGGCACGGCCGGCGCCCAGAGCGGCTCCTCGAGCGGTGCCGGCGGCGGTGGCCCGGGCCAGGCGGGCGCGGGCGGCGGCCCCGGCAGCGCAGCCAAGCAGCTACGCAGGGAGTCCCAGAAGGAGCGCAAGAACCCGCTGCCGCCCTTCGCCGCCTCGGCCGGCAGCGAGCGTCGGGAGGAGGGCAGCGGGCAGCCCAGCGCGCCGCTGCGGAAGGAGGGTGAGTGGGGAGCGCGGAGTGGGGAGAGTCGGACCCCACCGAGGGGCGCACAAAGGCGGTGGCGGGAAAGCGCCCGAGCGCGGCGCTGGGGGGCCCGGGTGGGGCCGCGCTCCCACATGGGGCAGCGCGTGGCGGGGCACCTGTGCCGCCCGGCACCGGCCGGAGCCGAGCGCACGGGGAGCCCGGGCGCCACCGCTGGCCCCGAGCGCCCGTCGTGGCGCGGGGTGGGGGAGCTGCCTGAGTGAGAAGGGGAGCGGGAATTGACCTTCTTAGCGGCGCATCCCGAGCTTCGTTTGTGTTTGGGGAGGGGTATCTGCCCTGTTTGACAGGGTGGCTGGCAGGCTTTGGGCTCCTCGCAGTGCACTGGGACCTTCCAGGAGCTGAAGGGGCTACAGGAAAGCTGGGGAGGGACTTTTTACAAGGGCAGGTAGTGATAGGACAAGGGGGGATGGCTTTAAACTGAAAAGGGGAAGATTTAGATTGGACATCAAGAAGAAATTCCTCACGATGAAGGTGGCAAGGCACTGGAACAGGTATCCCAGGGAAGATATGAATGCCCACTCCTTGGAAGCGTTCAAGGCTAGGTATCCAACCTTTGAGCTTTGAGCAGCCTGGTCTGGTGGGAGGTGTCCCTGCCCATGGCAAGGGGGTTCGAACTGGATAATCTTTAAGGTCCCTTCCAACCCAACCCATTCTATGATTCTGTTTTCTAGGGAAATGTGTTGGTAGGAACAATGTTTGTACTCTAATAAGAGGTTGTGTGAATTCCCAGCCGTGTTGGTGTAAACACATAAGAAATCCCACACGGGAAACTTTGTTGGGGGAAAAAAAAAAAATCAACGTATAAATAGTGTAAAGTGGATGTGTAATCAGCAGTACACCGCTCTGCATGGAGAGTGGTAGATGTTTCGCGCACGTTGTCCTGTGGCAAGCAGTTGTACTGCACACACGCTTCAGCGCATGTCAAATTGGGCAGAACTCCGATTAAATTGGCATCCTTGAAATGCATCAAAGTGTGGTGACAGCAGGTGACGTGTGTGAGGCAATGATGTGCTACCTGCAACTGAACTCGAAGCAGGCTTTTCAGAAGAGCACAATTCTACAGGAAAGCATCTTCATACTTCAGCATTTCCTTTAGTGCACGTTGCAGAATGTTTCTTGGCCGCATTTTATGCTTTTTAAGATAGAAAAAGTTTTAATGTACTGGTTGTTTTAGAAAGTGGGCCTCCCACGTGTTACTGGAAATGCCTCATGAGCAGCAGAAGTTAGGCATCTTTTGTGCTTTAATGCCTGAGTTTTTTCCCGGTGAGGAATGCACTAATTTGTCCCGAGTGGCAATTTGCTAAGCCAGGGTCCTCTGGAAGTATTAGTCGGATGCAGAATCATGGCGTTGTCCCACATAAGGTGAACCTGAAGCATGGGCAGTGTCTCTGGTCACTGCGAGAGGAGGTGGAGGGTTTTGGTAGGGCAAACCTCCCGTTTTTCAAATTCAGTTTCAAGAACAAGCATTACTTCGCTTTGAAAATAGTATTTTGTAGCTTATTATGGGAGGGAAACAAAGTTGGGCCTGCTTCTACCAGTGCATATGGAGCACTGGAGTAAAAGTCACTTTCCAGTTGGAAAATGTCTGCTTTTTGGGATGGGATGGTAGTTCTGACATTATAAATGTGTTGGATGCCGTGGTGTTGACAAGGTTTGTATCCTGTGTGGATCTATTGCAGTTTAGAAGTATTGCACTGCTCTGTAAAGGTGCAGATTGTTTGGCTGGTGAATTACCATTTCAAAGCTTTGTGGTATTAAGAAAGAGAAATAACTTTTATTTTTGATTTGGCTTCCCCAAGAATCAGTTTTTTCTGAGTGCAGGGTGTTGAACTCAAAATTTGAAAGATGTGGATTATTCATTCCAGTTCTGCAGCATACATACCTCCTGTGAGCTTTATCTCTTAAAAGGAAATGGCCAGCCTTAGTTTGAGTCCTTTTTTCCAAATAAGCCTTAGTGAGTTTAACCCCTGTGTTTCCTCAGGGAGTGAGGATTACTGAGCAAGCAATCTATGTCATGCAAACTTCATAAGTACAGCCTGTAAGGTAAGGGAGACATTCATTTGGGTGTGTTGTCTTGGATATCATTACAACTGTAACTTCTTTAGCCTTGCCCAAATATGGCATTTCTTGTTAGGCAATTTCTTTAAAATAATTTTAAAATTGGCAGCTCTTAGTTTAAAAGATGGTTCACAATTCTTAAACCAGCCTTGGTGTTCTGCTTAACGTTTTTTGCCTAAATATTTTGGCAAGAAAATAGTATAACAAAGGAGTAACATGTTTGTCCAGAACTTTCTAAAGGAGACTAGAAGGAAACACACCACCCCCCACCCCCCTCTGTGTTTAAGAGTTTAAGATCCCTCAGATGCCTCAGTGAAGAAGGTAGTGCCCACTGGGAGTGATTATTTTAAAAAAACTTTCAGAAGGCATAGAGAGGGAGGGAAGAAGGCTGACCAGTTCGGGGCACAGGATTTTCTTGAGCTGCTTTAAGTAAGTGCACGTTGAGGTGAGCTTTTTGTTGGGGAGCATGGATTTGCCTGTGAGGATCGGGGTGCTGTCACTTGGACCAGTGTGGTGATGCTGGCTTTGTTTTGGTGCACATCAAAATGAAAAGTGGCTTTCAGAGAGAAAAAGTATCTTCCTTACCTTGATCCTTCTTTGAAAGTTGACCGTATCATTTTACAGGTGTTACTAATGTATTGTGTGCTCTGACAGGTTTTGTTTCCTACAATATTGAGTGTACACCTGTACAAAATACAGTTTTATTGAAATGCTGTGTAAAAATGTGAATGAGAAGAGCCGAATAATCTACAGTGACTTTTTTATAAAGGTAGAGTTTCCCAGATTGTTTAGTCATAAGGCTAAAAGCAAAAAAGTCAATTTTAGCTTAACTTCAATATTGTTTTACAGTGTTATACTCAGTATCTGCCCTGGAGCAGCTCTGCATTCTGTTAATGTGTTTTGCCTGATGTTTCAGGGATAAGGCGTGTTGGCAGGAGGCCTGATCAGCAGCAACAGCAGGGTGAAGGCAAGCTTATTGACAGGAGACTGGAGAGACGACCACCTCGTGAGCGCCGCTTTGATAAACCTGCTGATGAGAAGGGTGAAGGAGGAGAATTCTCTGTTGATAAGTAAGAATTTTGTCTTGCATAACAAAGAACTTTCCTGGCTTTGATAGGAAGGGATTGTTCTGCCTTCTGCTACTATATTTTTTCAGTTGTCTTTGTTTTTTCCCCCCGGTTGTCTTTGTTTTTTCCCCCCGGTTGTCTTTGTTTTCCCCCCCCCGGTTGTCTTTGTTTTCCCCCCCCCCGGTTGTCTTTGTTTTTTCCCCCCCCCCGGTTGTCTTTGTTTTTTCCCCCCCGGTTGTCTTTGTTTTTTCCCCCCCGGTTGTCTTTGTTTTTTCCCCCCGGTTGTCTTTGTTTTTTCCCCCCGGTTGTCTTTTTTTGTTGTTGTTTGTTTTTTGTTTTTTCCCCCCGGTTGTCTTTTTTTGTTGTTGTTTGTTTGTTTTTTTTTCTTTTTCCGGTTGTCTTTTTTTTTTTTTTCCCCGGTTGTCTCTTTTTTTTTTTTTTTTTTTTTTTTTTTTCCGGTTGTCTTTTTTTGTTTTTTTTTTTTTTTTTTTTTTTTCCGGTTGTCTTTTTTTGTTGTCGTTTTTTTTTTTTTTTTCCCCCGGTTGTCTTTTTTTGTTGTCTTTTTTTTTCTCCGGTTGCCTTTTTTTTAAAAAAAAATAATAAAAAAGACAAAAAAAAAAAGACAATTGAATCAAAATTGATTGAATTACATTTTTCAGTCACAAGAAGAGCACATGTCTTGCAGACTAAAACCTTCTCTCCTTTTCCTTGATTTTGTGTACAAACTTAACTCATTGCGTTTTAGACTGGGAGTGATCTGTTATAACATGGTCAGTTCCCTTGGTTGAACTGAAAATACAGTTTAAATCATTAAGATGTCCCTTCCAAATCAGGTCATTCTGTGATTCTATGATCCAACATGTCTCTCTAAATCTATGGCAGATAGGTTAGGAAATGAACTCAAGTGTGGCTGTTGCCTGCAGGATGAGATTTGTTTGCTGTTATGGCTGTTGTTTACTTAAATCCATACAGCTAAAGTCAAGCCAATAAAAGTTTGTCCACATAGGTGTTTATACCTTGGCTGCAGTGACTTTAAATCTGGAAGTGGTGAAGCCATCTTAGGTGTAGGTGGGTTTTAAGGTGTCTATAGTATCATGAGGGATCCAGAATGCAACTATTCTGAAAGTAATGTTCAAATATTGAAATTGTAGTAGCCACAGTTAAAATTCTTTTAAAAGTAAGTTGGATGAACACAAGTTACATTCAAATTGTAGTATCAGCTAGTTATGTAAACAACACAAACACTAAATTTTGGAATTTAGTGCCGTAAGATCCAAATGAACAGTAAGTCTTCTGAGCATTTATTTCTAGAATTCTAAAATGTGAGTGTTGTATACGAGGGTTTTTTTCAGTGCAATAGTTTGGTGTTGAAAGTAGAGCCTCAGCACATTCACAAACAGAGGAAAAGTAAGCAAAATTCTCAGAAGAGAAAAAGAAAACTTTAAAAAACATGCTGTAAATATTTGGAGATGATATACTCAAGTGTGGCTGTTCCATGCTAGACCCATTATTGACCGACCTATGCGTGGACGTGGTGGACTTGGAAGAGGACGTGGACGTGGGCGTGGAATGGGCAGAGGAGATGGCTTTGACTCCCGTGGCAAACGTGAATTTGACAGGCATAGTGGCAGCGATAGATCGTAAGTCTTTAACTTATTCTATTGTGTGTGGGTTTTTTGACTATTCTTTACACATTTTAAAATTTGCTTTTGACTTTCTGTATCTGGACACTATAATCTTAACTCAGTTTTGTTAGTTCTGTTTCACATTCACATTTCAGCGGCCTGAAGCATGAGGACAAGCGTGGTGGCAGCGGATCACACAACTGGGGAACTGTCAAAGATGAGCTAACGTTAGTAACCTCTAATTGCTCAGAAATCTATTAGCAGAATGTTAATAAATCCTAGCTCTTATGACTTGCAAAATGAAAAGATTTAGCTGCCCTTTTTTTTTGCCTTTGATTTTGATAATTTTTGCTATATCATTAAAGCAGCCTTTGTAGAATTTAGAACATAAGCAGCTTCTTGTAACATTGGCTTCACTGTTAAAAGCAGTATTTGGGATACGTTTGTAATGGAGGAGAGGGTCTTGTGCTGCTTTTGAGCAATTCTTTTAGTAAAAATAGAAAAAATTGATTTTGATCAGGTTTGGCATGCTTTTTTACAATTATTGCTTTGAAAACAGTATTTCCAATTCCCAGATCCATTTTGTGTGTCAAGGTAGAGCAAGAGGCTTTTGGAATGCTTGCTAGTAAATGTTGGTGAGAACCCTTGGGAGGGTGGAAGACATAGAATTCAAAGGCAGAGAGCACCAATCCTTAACCCCAAGTAGTTTTGAAGAAGAGTGGATTGTGTAAATCTGCTATAGAACTTAGTCATTAATCTTAAGCAGCTTTAAATAGGAATGAAGTTTTAAAAAACAACCCTCCAAACATTCTGTAATTACAGTGAATTGGATCAGTCAGCTGTAACTGAGGAAACGCCAGAGGGAGAGGAACATTCGCCTGCTGATTCTGAAAATAAGTGAGTACCACCCCTCTTAATGTTTGATTGCTTCAAAGGTGTATTGCTTTGCATGTAACCTCTGATATTTATTCCTAATGTTGCCAAACTCTGATTATATTTTCTTCAGTAGGTATAAAATTATTCACAATGCTGCTGAAAGGCTATCTCTTTAAAAACTGCATGTCTACAAATTGTTGCCTTGAAACTCTTCATTAGCATTATGCAGACTCTTGGGTCACTTTCAGATTTAGTTATTAATAATCAGTTCTAATATGCTTAGTGTCTCAGGATTGTGACTTCTAAGTACCAAATCCAAAAATGTCTGTGCTCATAACTGGGTGGAACCAACCACCAAACAAAAAGGACAAAATGTTCTTCTGCCAGCGGAAGGCAATGTTTTTTAAACTTAATGCTTCAAAGCAGCTGTTGAACTGTGTGACTAGCCTGCAGAAGAAAGGTTGTTATCTCTTTTATTCTCCAGCTACTGAGTATGCAGGCAGTTTTCAAATTTATTAATGATCACTTCTCATTTCGCTTGAACACTGTTGCAGAAGAAACCAGTGATTTGATGAGTGACAAAGTAACTGGAGAAGCTGAATGAGTGGTATAGAATAATAGAATTGTTTGCTTGGAAGAGACCTTTGAGTCCAGCCATACCTGTCCACTACTAAACCTTATCCCTGAGCACCTCATCTACACTTCTTTTAAACACCTCCAGGGATGGTGACTGTTCCAGTGCCCGATAACCCTTTCAGTGAAGAAATTTTTCCTCATATCTAATCTGAACCTCCCCAAGTACAACTTGAGGCCGTTTCCTCTCTCCTGTCACTTGTTACTTTGGAGATGAGACCAACATCCACCTTGCTACAACCTCTTTTCAAGCAGTTGTAGACAATAAGGTTTTCTCAGTGTTTTCTTCTCCAGGCTAAACAACCCCAATTCCTTCAGCTGCTTCTCCTAAGACTTGTTCTCCAGCCCCTTCACCGGCTGGCTTCATTGCCTTTCTCTGGATGTCCTCCAGCACCTCAGTGTCTTGTGGAAAGTATTCAAGATGTGGCCTCACCAGTGCTGAGTATAGAGGCACAATCAGTTCCCTGCTCCTGCTGGCCACACTGTTTCTGATACAGACCAAGGTGTCATTGGCCTTCTTGGCCACCTGGGCACACTGCTGGGTCATGTTCAGCTGGCTGTCAACCAACACCCCCAGGTCCTTCTTTGCCAGACAGCTTTCCAGCCACTCCTCCCCAAGTCTGTAATGCTGCACGAGGTTGTTGTGTCCCAAGTGCAGGACCTGACACTGGGCATTGTTGAACCTCATCCCATTGGTCTCAGCCCATCTATCCAGCCTGTCCAGATCCCTCTGCAAAGCCTCCCTACCCTCAAGCAGATCCACACTTCCACCCAGATTAGCGTCATCTGCAAATTTACTGAGGGTACACTCAATCCCCTTGTCTAGATCGTTGATAAAGATATTGAACAGAACTGGACCCAACACTGAACCCTAGGGAACACCACTTGTGACTGGTTTCCAACTGGATTTAACTCTTGTTTACCACCACTCTTTGGGCCCTGCCATCCAGCCAATTTTTTACCCAGCAGAGGGCGTGCCTGTCCAGGCCAATGGCAGCCGGTTTCTCAAGCAGAATACTGTGAGAAACAGCGTCCAAGGCTTTACTGAAGTCCAGGTACACCATATCCACAGCCTTTCCCTCGTCCAGTAAGCCAGTAACCTTGTAGAAGGAGATCAGGTTAGTTTGGCAGGACCTGCCTTTCATAAACCCATGTTGACTGGGCCTGATCACCTGCTTGTCCTGCGTGTGCTGTGTGATAGCACTCAAGAAGATCTGCTCTGTGACCTTTCCTGGCACCAAGGTCAAGCTGATAGGCCTGTAGTTCCCCAGATCCTCCTTCCAGCCCTTCTTGTAAATGGGTGTAATAGTTGCCAACCTCCAGTCAAGTGGAACTTGCTCAGTCAGCCAGGACTGCTGGTAGATGGTAGAAAGGGGTTTGGTGAGCAGCTCAGCCAGCTCCCTCAATACCCTTGGGTGGATCTTGTCCCATCCAGCCCCATAGACTTGTGAATGTCTAATTGACCTCTTGGATCATGGGAGTTTTATTCTGCTCCGTGTCTCTTACTAATGGTTCAGAGGGCTGAGTATCCAGAGAACAGCTGACCTTGCTATTAAAGACTGAAGCAAGACATGGTTGCTGACTGCGCAGGGGGGCGGTCCTGGCAGCAACCGAGGGAGATTTAAATGTCCCCTTGGGAGCGCTGCTCAGCACTTTATTAAGGCAGCGAACCTGTTCACAGGAGCGGGCAAACAGGGTCGTTGAGAGTCAGTTTGCATGGCAGTTCGCACAGGCAGGGGGAGCAAGCACTCCTCAGGTAGGTGTTAAGTGTGGTCGTTTGGTGGGTGTGGTGTTTTGGGGGGTTTTTTGGGTTTTGTTTGTTTGTTTGTTTTGGCGTTTCCTGCTCCCCTGACCAGCAATGGTGACCAGGCGAGCTAAAACTATTGCCACTAGGAGTGTGTCAGTCCAAACAGTGCCTCTAGTGAAGGATGCAAGTGTCCAGACTGTCGACTGTAGTGAGTGCCCTAGCTGGCTCATAATACCTGGAGACAATCCAAAAAATACCTGCATGAGGTGTGAGCAGGTCAGTGATTTGCTTCAGATGGTTGCAGAGCTTAAGGATCAGGTGGAGAGGCTGAGAAGCATAAGAGATAGCGAAAGGGAGATAGACTGGTGGAGTCGAACCCTCTCTTTCCCCAGTAATACACCCCAGGAGACAGAGGAACGGTATATTCCTCACCACCAGGATGAGGGGAGGGACTTAGTTGTTGAGGAGGAATGGGAGCAGGTCTGCTCTCAATGGGGACAAGAGATTTCCATCCTCCGACTCCCTTCAAGATGCCACCCTTCCAGTTGCCCTTACAAAACATGTTTGATGTCCTGGAATTTGAGCCTCAGGTAGATGATAGTGATGAAGACTGTTAGTCTGGGGAACCTCTTGATATTGCTCTGTCTGTCAGGCGGATCAGAACTTCAAGTACAAAAAAGAAATGGAGGGTAGTTGTAATAGGCGACTCCCTTCTAAAAGGAACAGGGGGTCCTATGTGTAGGCTGGACCCATCCCACAGGAAGTCAACTGCCTTCCTCAAGCCCAGGTCCGGGATATCACTAAGAGACTCCTGGATCTAATTCACCCCTCAGATTATTATCCCCTGTTGGTTGTTCAGGCTGGCAGTGATGAACTCGATAAGAGGGGCACCAGGGTAATTAAAAAGGAGTTTAAGGAGCTAGGCCGACTAATGGATGGGGCAGGAGCGCAGGTGGTGTTCTGCTCAGTCCCTCCAGTGTCAGAAAGGTATACTACAAAGAACAAGAGAATCCACGCTCTCAACAAATGGCTCAAGGACTGGTGCAGACACAGGAATTTTGGTTTCTATGATCATGGGGAAACCTTTACTGCACCTGGCCTGCTAGACCCAGATGGGTCCCACCTAAGTAAAAAGGGCAGAAGGATTCTAGTCCAGGAGTTGGCAGGGCTCATTGAGAGGGCTTTAAACTAGGCCCAAAGGGGGAGGGGGATGTAACCAGACTCACCACTGAAGCGACTGCAGAAAGTCATTATCAAGGGTGAAGCCAGTAGCCCAACTGAAGTGCATGTACACTAACGCACGCAGTATGGGTAACAAACAAGAGGAGCTGGAAGTCCTGGCCCGGCAAGAGAACTATGATATAGTTGCTATCACGGAAACGTGGCGGAACAACTCTCGCAACTGGAGTGCTGCCATGGAAGGCTACAAACTCTTCAGGAGAGACAGGTGTGAGAGAAGGGGTGGAGGGGTGGCCCTGTACACTAAGGAAACTCTTGATGCCGTAGAAGTTGAGATTGGTGATGACCACATTGAGTGTCTATGGGTAAGAGAGTAAGAGGGGCAAGCAAGACTGACATCCTGGTTGGAGTATGTTATAGACCACCTGACCAGGAGGAAGAGGTGGATCTACTGTTTAAGCAGCTGGAAGTTGCTTCAAGATCGTCTGCCCTTGTTCTTCTAGGAGACTTTAATCTCCCAGATATTTGCTGGGAACTTAACACAGCTGAGAGGAGGCAGTCCAGAAGGTTCTTGGAGTGTATGGAGGACTGCTTATTGTCACAGCTGGTGAGTGAGCCTACCAGGGGTGAGGCTCTCCTTGACCTGGTGCTTACAAATAAGGAAGGGCTGGTGGGTGATGTTGTGGTCGGAGGCTGTCTGGGCTGCAATGACCATGAGATAATCGAGTTTTCCATTAACAATGAAATATGGAAGAGCAAAACCAGGATGACCATGCTGGACTTTCGGCATGCTGATTTCAGATTATATAAGGAACTAGTAAGGAGAGTACCCTGGGGAATAGTTCTTAAAAGCAAGGGGGTCCAGAAAGGCTGGATGTAATTCAAGAATGAAGTCTTCAAGGTGCAGTAGCAGGCTGTCCCGATGTGCTCTAAGATGAGCCGCAGGGGCAGATGGCCGGCCTGGATGAGTAAGGAGCTTCAGAAGGAGCTCAGTGAAAAAAAGAGGGTGTATTGCCTTTGGAAAGAAGGGCAGGTAAGTCAGGTTGTGTTCAAAAATATTGTTGTGTAGGAAGGAAATTAGGGAGGCAAAAGCCCAGCTGGAGCTCAAATTGGCCACTTGTGTCAAGGACAATAAGAAGTGCTTTTTCAAATATATTAATGGCAGAAAGAAGGGCAGCAACAATCTTCAATCCTTATCGGACATTGAGGGAAATATAGTAACTGAAGATGAGGAAAAGGCTGAGGTGCTTAATGCCTTCTTCACCTCAGTTTTCAACAGTAAGGTGGATTGTTCACTGGATAACTGGTCTTCTGAAGTGATGGATGGGGACAGGGTGCAATATAGCCCCCCTGACATCCAGGAGGAAGAAGTTAGAGACCTGCTGAGCCACTTGGATCCTCATAAGTCTATGGGGCCAGATGGGATCCACCCTAGGGTGATGAGAGAGCTGGCAGATGAGCTTGCTACGCTGCTTTCCATCATTTATCAGCAGTCGTGGCTCACTGGGGAGGTCCCGGATGACTGGAAGTTGGCCAATGTGACAACCATCCACAAGAAGGGCTGTAGGGTTGATCCAGGTAATTACAGACCTGTCAGCCTGACCTCAGTTCCAGGTAAAATTATAGAGCAGATAATCCTGGGTGCAATCATGTGGTGCCTGCAGAATGAGTGAGACATCAGGCCCAGCCAGCATGGATTTAGGAGGGGCAGGTCCTGCCTGACCAACCTGATCTCCTTTTACAACCATGTGACTCGCCTAGTGGATGAGAAGGCGGCTGTGGATGTAGTGTTCCTGGACTTCAGCAAGGCCTTTGATACTGTCTCCCACAGTAGACTACTGGAGAAGCTGGCAGCCCGTGGCTTGGACGGGAATGTTCTGTGCTGGGTTAGGAATTGGTTGGATGGCCGAGCCCAAAGAGTGTGGCCCAGTTGGCGGCCGGTCACTAGTGGTGTTCCCCAGGGATTGGTGTTGGGCCCGGTCCTGTTTAATATCTTTATTGATTATCTGGATGAGGGGACTGAGTCCTTCATCAGCAAGTTCGCAGATGACACCAAGCTGGGAGGAAGTGTCGATCTACTAGAGGGTAGGAGGGCCCTACAGAGGGACCTTGACAGGCTGGAGAGATGGGCTGATTCCAATAGGATGAGGTTTAACAAATCCAAATGCCGTATTCTACACTTTGGACACAACAACCCCATGCAGAGCTATAGACTGGGTGCAGAGTGGCTGGAGAGTAGTCAGGCGGAAAGGGACTTGGGAGTGCTGGTGGACAGGAAACTCAACATGAGCCAGCAGTGTGCCCAAGTGGCTAAGAGAGCCAATGGTATCTTGGCCTGCATCAGGAATAGTGTGGTCAGCAGGACTAGAGAAGTTATCATTCCCTTATACTCGGCACTGGTTAGGCTGCACCTTGAGTACTGTGTCCAGTTCTGGGCCCCTCAGTTTAAGAAAGATGTTGAGATGCTGGAGTGTGTCCAGAGGAGAGCGATGAGGATGGTGAAGGGGCTGGAGCACAAGCCCTATGAAGAGCGACTGAGGGAGCTGGGGTTGTTTAGCCTGGAGAAGAGGAGGTTCAGGGGAGACCTTATTGCTCTCTACAACTACCTAAAGGGAGGTTGTAGTCAGGCAGGGGTTGGTCTCTTCTCTCAGGTGACCAGTGACAGAACAAGAGAACATGCTCTCAGGCTTCTCCAAGGGAGGTTTAGGCTTGACATTAGGAAGAAGTTCTTCACTGAAAGGGTGATTGGTCACTGGAATGCACTTCCCAGGGAGGTGCTGGAGTCACCATTCCTGGAGGTGTTTAAAGAGAGATTAGATGAGGCACTTCGTGCCATGGTGTAGTTGACGAGTAGGAGTAGGTGTAGGTGTTGGGTCATAGGTTGGACTCGATGATCTCAAAGGTCTTTTCCAACCTTATAATACTGTGAAAAAAGGCATTAAGTACCTTGGCATTGTTATTCCCCCTGCATCCAGTAAAGGATGGAGATTCCATTTGGCCCTCCTTTTGTTGTTAATATATTTGTAGAAATGTTTATTATCTTTCACAGAATTGACCAATTGAAGTTCTAGTTGGGCTTTAGCCCTTACGATTTTCTCGCTGTAGTGATGCTTACAGTTGATATTGAAAGCGTGATACATTTTTTTGTGATAGTGCAGTACAACAAAATGTTTAATGATGAAAATACTTGTTTACCCAAGATTTCTAATGTGGAGTTTGCTATAGCTTGATTTCCTCATCACTAACTTTGGTTGCAGGTAAAGGGGGTACAATTACTGTGTAGAGAATAAGAAATGGCCTTAGTTTAACTAAAAAAAGAGTAAATGCTATTACTTCTCCAAGGTTAAGGTCATCTTGTATACAAAGTATTATCAGACTTTTCAAGGAATTACAGCTTGAGCATTGGTTATTAAAGGACTGGCTAGCTTGCATTTTAAACATTATATTCTAAGTTCAGTCAAGTCTTGGATGCCCTATCCCTGGAGGTGTTCAAGGCCAGGTTGGATGAGGCTTTGAGCAACCTGATTCAGTGGAAGGTGTCCCTGCCCATGGCAGGGGGATTGGAACTGGATGATTTTTTTTTTTAAGGTTCCTTCCACCCCAAACCATTCCATGCTTCTATATGTATTGGAATCTGGCTATCTTAAATTTGCTGTATCTGCAGTATTTCCTGGTCGCAGTGTCCTGCTGCTTGACCAGATACTGACCCGTCTATGAGCAGATCACTTAACCTGTGGATTCTGCAGGCTATTGCTATGGGTTTTGTTCTTCCTCAAATCTGTGGAAAATTTGAATTCTTCTCAGTTCTAAGAATAACACGTGTTGTAATCCATCAATTGTCTCTATAGAAAAGGATCTTTGCAGGGTTAGTTTTTGAGTTGGCTGGTTTGGTGTGGATCTCAAACCTATGTTTTTCAGCAGGACTATAGGATGTTTTACTACAGTAAAATGTGCAGGATGCCAAGGAGTAATACCTTTGCGTTGAACAAAAAAAGTACTTCTCAGTATATACCGTGTCAAAAATCCTTCTGTCCTACAGAATAAGAAATAATTTTGAGTTAAAACCTCTGCATTATTATGTCTGTATTAATGGCTTCAAAATTAAGACTTTGTCTTAATTTAAAGCATCCATGATCTGTTTGCTGCACATATATGGCACTGTTTTTCTATAAATCAGAAGTTTAGTTGCATGAATACAGTGAAGAATGACAAGACAAGAGGATTCACTGCCTGTGTGGATTTAACATGATCTGTTATTGCGCATGGTGATTGTGTGTTTTATTTGAAAATAGCTCTTTGGCAGAAGGTAGAGCACTAAAGCTTTACAATGAGGTGATGCATGGCACAAGTAACTTAGTTGTGTGCTGTTGTTTTTTTCAAGTTAGCTGAAAGTAAAAATTGTTTCAATTACCTGTGAAATTAATAATTATCTTTGGTTCATTAAATGAAGCAGATTATCCAAAACTGATTAAATTCTGTTTTTTAAAAAACCAACAAGGTTTAAAATTGTGATAGGAACAAGCACTTTCACACTGCTGTAACTTGAACCTTTGGGAGAGAGGTATCCTGAAAAGGGGAATAAGCTCTGAACAAATCCATTGCAGAAGTTAGGCTTTCATATTTGTGGAGAAAATTGTTGTTAATGTGGAGAACAGATTGAGTCAGTGTTAATTTTAACATTTTGCTGTGCTGTCCTCACCATTGAATTGCTTAAAGGTGCCTGGCTGTGATTTTTATTGGCACTCCAGCTATAGGAAATGAGTTTTCATGTGTGCTTTGAGTGGTGGAAATGAGGGGATTACATCTACCTCTTAACTGTAGAAGCAGTTGACAAACTTTTGTAACCTGGTGCTGATTAACAACTGATTTTGAATTTATTGAATCTCAAATATGAGTTCAAAGTCATGATCATAATTATTTGTGAATTTACTACAGGGAGAATGAGGTTGAAGAAGTTAAGGAAGAAGGTCCTAAGGAAATGACCCTGGATGAGTGGAAAGCTATTCAAAGTAAGGATCGTGCAAAAGTTGAGTTCAACATCCGTAAACCAAATGAGGGTGCTGATGGACAATGGAAAAAAGGATTTGTTCTTCACAAGTCAAAGAGTGAGGAGGTAAAGTGATTTTCAGTATTTGCCTGTATCCAGATTATGTAGGTTTTTCTGTTGGTATGCACTTCTTGCAGTGGAAGCACTGTTCTTTGAGATGCTGACCTGTAGCCAGGAGTTTCGAAAGTGGGAACAACGTTTCTCCTAATGGAAGTCAAGTTGTGCAGGAGCATAAGCAGCCATTCTTACTGTGGTTAGTTTTAGCAGTTGATCTGTACCTTTAGGTTGGTGCATACTGTGATATAATCCAGGAATAAGACTGGAATATTGTGGCATCTCTGCAGGTAACTCGGTTGGGACTGTGTCTTGGTGAGCATGTTTGTCAATATCAAATGTATTTATTTGCTTTTTAGTTTTTAAAGAAAGCTTATGTTATTTAGCAACTCTTAGTGCTGTGTAGTACACTGATTTGTGGTGCTTGCTAAACATGATGCAAGACTGAAGAAATACTGACCCATGCCTCAGACACTTTAAAATCTACACTGTGTGTCTGAAGTTTGTAACGTGGGTAACTTCTCAGTTTGTAATGGTTTAGACAAGTGTCCTTGAAGCTTTTGAGAAGCCAGGTGAAATGCATTTGTATGCTTCAGTGATTCTCAACACAGTTGCTGTAGAATTATTTTAAAGTTGTTGTTTCTCGAGCATACTCATTTCGATCATCGCAAGATTTTAATCATTCTATTGAGGTAGTGAGAGTGGCAAGGAGACACATACTCTTTTACTTCAGAAGGGAGGGAAGTGCTGAGAGCTCTTGTTTTCTGATGCAGGGCTGGAGTAATCTTTGTTTTTTAACACTGTAATATCTTAAGTAGGCCATCGTAAATTATTGGCCTGCAACTTTGTATACCAGATGATTCTGACTGCCTTTGAAGTAACTAGATAGTATGTAATGTGCTTTTCGGTCTTCTGATCTGTGTTTATGCTTTTACACACTTGGTCAGTGTTTTCTTGTAAGCTGGAGACACAATACAGATGGGGAGGCACTGTTCAGTACTTTCCAATGAATGCTTCATTCCGAATCTTACTGAACTCAAAATGAATTTGACTTCGTCCCAATCACGCTGTTTTGTTTACTTGCTGTGTAAGGTAGTTCAGCTCTTTAAATGATTGCCTATCTTTTTGTTTGCCTTAAGCTGGTTACTGTTTGAAGTGTTTAAATACTGCTTCCCTGGCTTGTGTAGAAAAGGGAAATTGAGTTAGGCAATATCTCAGAAGTGAGATATTAACAAAACTGCATTTAAACTTTGATGCTTTCTAGCCTGGTTTTCTTGTATGTCTGGCAGATACCTTTTTTTTTTTTTTTTTTTTGCTAAGTATTGTAGCCAATTAGCTATATAATATAATATAGGCATTAGGAAAGCCTTTGCTGTAGCTCCTTCTGTGAACAAGTTTAGAAAGTGGAATATTTAGAAGTTATGATCAAAGCCTACTAATCACCTGCTGTTCTTTTTCTATTTGTCCACTTGGACATACTTATGAGTCATGAAATTAAGGCTGATGTAAGGTTTCTGTGATTCTTATTGATAAGAAGGGAGTTGATGTGTGGAAGTGACTTGGTTTATAGGTAGATTCTGGATTTTAGCCCCACATCTAATGTACTCTTTTGGCTGAGAAATCACAGAATGCCCCAGTAGATCTTCTTAGAAGTCTGAATTGAAGTGTCATGATGGCCACCCTCATTTCTGTAGCTTGAGAACTTACTGGGAAAATGTCCTAGGAGTCTGGGAAAAGGGAGCATGAGGCTCTAGTGCTGTTCATCTGCCTTAGTCTTGTGAAAGAGCTGTCCTCCTCCTACTTGTGCTCTTCACTGGGGGTGAAACACTTGACCAATCTGAGGTCTTTCCTCTTTCTCACATTTGCTATGCAATTACTAGAAAGTGATACTTGGTATAAAAAAAACCTCTTAATACGGTCTTGGGTTCTTCTTGGTTTACTATGAAATCCATGTGTATTGTCAGCCCTAGTCTAAAGAGATTCTTTCCAGGAGATTGAGTTATACCATAGTTGAGATGGTCATTTTTCCTTCTCCGCAGGCTGGTTTAGTTGCTTGAGTCTTTTAAGGTCTGCTGGTGCAGCTGAACAAATCATGGGAAGGAGTTACATTGTGGAGAAATCTTAACATTTGTCCAGAAAGTTAGTTGTTTGTCTTCTGAGAAGACTGATACAATAACAGAACAGTTCCTTCTCTGTGTGTCTGTGTGCTGTCTCTTGTGCCTTCAGACTTCCTTGCTAATCTAATGACATCCTTAGAGGAGGTTCATTGGGAGACTGAGAAATGTGCTTTGGAAAATAACAGTTCATCTTAAAATTTGGTGGGGTGACTCTTGAATTGAGGCTATGCCGAAACTTTTTCTCATTAAGAGTAGTTTTCAACATCATGCCCTCTTATCTGTCTAGTTCTGTAGGCAATGTGCCCGATGTATTGAGGTGCTAGAGATCAGCCTGCATGTGTGGTCTCGACTGGAGTTTTCAGCTGCTTATGTTTAAACCTTTCTGGTATTGGTCTGAGATTTCTCTTATCCCCTTGGCCATGGTTTAGTCCATCCTCTAGGCTTTCTTTCTGGCTGCTTGCACCACTGTCGATCTCATCCTTTTGCTGCTTCATGTGCTCAGTGACATCTATACCCAGCAAGTTCATGTGATCTTGTTCCTATTGCTTCTGTATGTAGTTGAGTCTCATTTCTTCCTTTTGTTTTCTCCCTTTGTTCCTTTTGTCACTTTGGCATGGATGCAACTTTCATCAGACAAAGGCGATGACAGAAATGCAGGGGAGTCAGCTGGAGTCAAATGAGGTACTGATCCTTTATATCTAATTGGTAATACCTGTGTTTTGATATGAGCCCCTTTGGAAATGAGGATCTGGATATTAAGGAGTCACAAAAATAGAGGATACAAGTTGTGGTGGCTAAAAGGCATGGACTCAGATCTGCAATGATTCTGAGACACTTTATTCATTCACACTAAGCCTTTTATACACTTCCAGGGTTATGGTAGTTTCCATTAGAATAACAATTCCACCTTGCTTAACTATAAACACACTTCTGTTTTGCCCTCAAGCAGTGCTGGGCTTAACTCTTATCACCTTTTCCATGATCAGCCGGTCACGAGTTTTCTCAGTACTTTGACTAAAGCCTGAGAACTTGTTCCACAGTCTATCTTTCATTTCTTCCCACAACAAGTAGATACATTACTGAGCTCTTCTGTCCATGCCTGTTGTCTAATGACACCATATAGGACCCTTCATAATTGAGTTGAATTCAAACCTTACCATAAATGTGTTTATAATGAGTCTTTATTTTTTGCTCTTGCTGCTGTTTTTCTGTATCTTGATGTCTGCTCTGCCCCCCTTTCTGTCAGTAGCTTGTTCTTAATTTTTGACAGCTTTCCTCAAGACCCATAAGTGCAGCAGTGCCTTCAAGAAGCTATTGGTTATTAGATCAGAGCATGACTGAGGGTTGACAATTCATATTAATTGTTTCCAGAGATTATGCAGAATAAGCAATTTGTACGATTTCTGTCTGTCTTTTGTCACCTAAGTGATAGAAGAGGATGAGAAGAATATGCCAAGTCTTTTACTGGTCTTTTAAATTAGTTTTTATTGTTTTAGAGAAATTATTGGGTTACATACAGAACTTGTCACTTGTTGGATTTAGCAGTTAAACCAAAGTTAAATTGAGAAAATGTTTCAGGTATAGACTGTAGAGTTTCTTTCTTAAGGAACAACAGAGTAGGGAAGGAGATGCACAGAATTACAGTACAAAGACACTGATACTGCCTCTCGGAAAGAGAACGTCGTACGACTGCCAATAAGTTCAAAATTCCATCTTAGTACCTTGCAGTGATCTGTAGATAAAATATTAAGTAGGAAGAAAGGCATCAGCCATAACAAATGGTATTGTGTGCTGGTTTGCAAACTGTCAGTGTACTTAACAGTGGTGTGTCAGGATGAGATGTGGATAGACTTTTCTCTGAAAAAATAATTCTTTGGGTAGCTTCCCAAGTTTGGAAAAGAGATCTCTGAGAGAAGGGTGTACAGTTCAAGTTGTAAAATCAGGAGTGGGCTGGGGAGAACCAGTTGTTACATAGAATAAATTGCAACAGAACATGTTTGAAATACAGCAGCATGAAGGGGTATTTCTCATCATGCCTGATTAAATCACAGTGCCCTCAATGCAGGATGTTGTGGAGGCCAAACATACAGCCAGACACGGAGAGGGGTAATGAGATCGGTGGGGGAGAAGGCTGTGTATGGCTTTGTACATCATGGTGCTTGCGACTGACTCAAGGAATCCCAGAAAGCAGCTTTCTGCCTTTTGGCTGCAGGACCTCTCTGTGTCCACTGGCTGCCTTCTGAAGCATCCAGAAATGGTAATTAAAGGATATGAGTCTGAATTGCACAATATGTTGCTGTTGAAAGTCAGTATTGTTTAATTACACCACAAGAAAAGTTCTTTGTAGTGAGTAGGCTTAAGCTTGCACATGGCACTTCTGTAGGAGAAAAGAAGCAAACTGAGAATTTCTGTGCCAAAAGTTAGGGGCTTATAGGAAAAGAAAGCATTGTGTTGTCATGCTTCCAAAATGTGCTGACTGGGCCTTGTAAGATAAGAGGCAGAGTGCTGGACTATATAAGCCCTTGGTCTGATCCAGTGTGGTCAGTTTTATTTTGTTTATCATAGGTGCCAAAACCCAACTCACCACATGGAAAAAATTTATACAGAATAGGAATAATTATTAATTTTAAAACATTTGGGATTTTTTGTTTTATGTCTAATAATTTAATATCCTCAAATGTGCTGAATAGTAGCATTTATGGTGTTAGACATAAGTGTTCAGTGTGTGCCTTGCTCCTCAAGGCTCAGCTTTCTCACTGGGAATGAACCAGCTGTAAGGGAATGTCCTCTCCTGGCAAAGGTGGGAACTGTCTTGGTTTTCAGTGTAATTGGTGAGACTGGTTCTCTCTTTTTTAGCATTGGTGTTCTAGCTACTCCAGTTACATTGTGTTTGAATTGATTATGCCTGGTTTGCTGTTTGTTGGGGCTGATACAAACCAATAAGGGATTCTTACCTTCTCCCTTGTTTTAAATATTTATACAGGGCTAAGCAAATGCAAAAGTGTAAAGTACTGGTTGAGCAAAATAAGGATGGGTTACAAGTAAGTATTTAAAAAGAATGAAATAAATTGATAGAACCTGAAGATTTCTCAGGATTCAAAGTGAGAAAAATGCTAGAAAATGAGGTTCTCTATTGGCTTGGTGATAGTCAGTTTGGTCTCAGATAAGCCTAAATGTATTCTCTGAAGGAACTCTAGAGCTTCCCTGAATTATCTCAGAAATTCAAAAAGTGCCTGTTTGATTATCTATGTGTGGTTTTGTCTTCACAAGTGGTGTAACTTGATTACTAACAATTCCTGCACTGTCTTTTTAACTTGGATAAATTGAGGTGATCAGTCATCAGTTTGGGAGTGCATTTGGAGGTGAATGCACATGCTTTGGTTGAAGGAGTGTGACTGCAGAGGAAAAGTTTTCTTTGTTTTTTTTCTTACTCATGGAGAAACACTCATTTCAGGCTCATGCTGAGGACTCTGTAATGGATCATCACTTCCGCAAGCCAGCAAATGATATTACGTCCCAGCTGGAGATCAACTTTGGAGACCTTGGCCGCCCTGGACGTGGTGGCAGGGGGGGACGAGGTAACCGAGGGCGTGGTGGCAGGGCCAGCCGTGGAGGCAGAACTGACAAGGTGAGCGGCTACAGCTTTCATCTAAAAGGAATTGAGTTTTGGTTGTTACTAGGACTTTCTTACAGGTAGTTTGAGGTGTCTTATTTTGGGGGGGGGGGGGGGGGGAAGTTGCTCTGACAGCAAACACCTTATTTTAAAACCAAGTGAAGTGTCAGTTCTTACAAGCTTCCTTTAAACTAGGTTACTGTTAGGGCAAAAGCATGAATGTTTTGGCAGTGTCCTTATCAAACACAAGAGGGTGGGAAGTAGGTTGGATTAAAAAAAAAAAAAAAGTCCATCTTTGAAGGCTGTATCTAAAAAGCTTTAGTATTGGCAGATCTGAGTGTGTTGTGAGATGCTCCTGTTTGTGCCAGAGCAGATTCACAAGTGTTAGGGCGGTTGTACACCGTTCTGTGTCTGAAAATCTGCATTGTGATCTATTGGGAGTAAAAGACTGGTTTTATGGCTGCGTGTTATATCTTGAATTGGAGAAATTTAGAGTTTTCATGTGGTAATAGGACTCTCACTTTTTATTTTTTCTAATCTGTAGTGATTTTTTTTTTCCTCCTCTAGTCCTGAAGCCCTGAGGAAATAACTCAGGACTAAGTACTAAATGGGAGTTGGGGAGAGAACATGTCAAGTTGAAGTATTGTAGTATAGCTACAGTAAAGATTTGATTTAATACAGATCACCTGCATCTAATCAAACTGTTACTAGAAAATGAGTTCAGTCTGTGTGGTGTGGCTTTCTTCACATAGACCAGACTTGGTCATTTTTGTCTTGGAGGACACTGATTTTTTTCACAGTGAATCACTAAGTTTTTTACGTTTCTTAGTTGGAAAACATCAGTATAAGAAAACTTCAAAGAATTGAAATTAACTGATGATGGTGTTTGCTCTCAGTTGTTTCATTAATATGACATCTTGCTTCAAGAATGCTGCTGTAAAGTAGTTAAAACTTGTCTGCAGTCAACTTACTGACTTTGTTTATTTCCTTCCAGTTGGTTAAGGAGTTTGATGTGATCCACACACCCAACCAGGTTGGTGATGTCTTCTGGTGCTTACAATACCTGTGGCCAAGGCCCTCCTGTTGCAGGGACTGTTAACTCCCCTCCTGCAGTGGACTGGCTTTTTTTGCTTGTTTTCTGTTTTCATGTAATGAGCAACTGGAGACACCAAGGCTTCAGATCCTGCCATTACTTCTTAAAGCTAATTTGTGGACTGAGTGCTTCTGCAGGGTCTTAAGTCTTGCCACAGGATTTTAGACATAAGTTTTATTGGAATGGTTTGTATTTATCCTGCTCTATTTCTCATCCCTCATGATTGAATAGTATTCTAAAATACATAATTTCTGCATTTCATCACAGCACTGGTTTTTAGGTGTGGTACAGAGCCTTTTAAACTCTGTTGGGAAGCACTAAGGAGTTTCTTGGTTAATGTACGAATTTCTAGGGCTAAATTGTAACAAAAATTCTTTTTATTGACAGCAAGTTTATGACTGGGGAAAAATGAAAACATATGAAACTTAATTTGTGCTGCAGGCAGGCCTTTTCTGTAACACTTCAGTTGTGTTGCTCTGTGTGAATTGATGATTATGGGCTAGTAGAAAAGCCTAAGTCCACATGTAGGGATCTCTTTAAGGATGGAAAAAGAAATGTACTTGTAACCTTGTGTGGTAATCATGCGCAGATATGGTCTGTTTGCTTATAGTGCCTCTTAAGATCTCTTGTACTACTTCTTGAATCAAGAGATATGTTCTAGTCCCTAGAATAAAATGTCATTTATGGGGGGGGAAAAGTTGTACTTGTAGTGATTTGTCTGGTACCTGATAGCTCACTGTACCTCTCTGAAACCTGGTATTTCCATGTTGAATAGGATTCAGGTTGATATAGTTTTTGGAAAGGAAGAATTACCTCCCTGGTTTGTCTGAAGTGCCAGGAGTCTCCCTGTCTGCCCCTGCCCCATGCAAGGGCTGCCCAGTCTGTGCAGAGGGACAGAGGCTTAACCGTGTCCCTGTGCCACTAGCTGGGTTCCTGTGTCTGTCCATGGCTGAGGGATGGTGACACCTGGTGCTGCCCAGCTCAGCTGTGTGCCGAGCTCAATTTGCCTGGCAGATGGAAGGGCTTGGTAATGTGTGAGGAATTAAAAACAGTAGGGCTTGATGCCACTGAAGGTAATAACTTTCTGATGTTTCTCTTTCAGTCAAGTGCTTCTGCTCCTGATGTAGATGACCCAGAGGCTTTCCCAGCTCTGTCCTAAACTGGATGTCATAAGCCAACCCTGCCCTCGTTGGACCTTCCTCTCCGAGGCTTGCATGCTTTAAGGATCCTAAACAACTAAGAAATTTAAAAAACCCAAACAACCCCCCAAAAAACCTGTCATTCATACCATTCACACCTAAAAACTGAATTTTATCTGTTTTGAAAATGAACTTCTCTTGCTACACAGAAGCAACAATATGGTAGTCAGTTTTGTATTTAGAAATGTAATGGTAGCAGGGATGTTTTCATAATTTTTTCAGAGATTATGCATTCTTCATGGATACTTTTTTGTATTGCTGCTTGAAAATATGCGTTTCCAAACTTGAAATATAGGTGTGAACAGTGTGTACCAGTTAAAAGCTTTCACTTCATTTGTGGTCTTTTTTTATCAATTTAGGATTTTGGACATTTTCCTCAAACTACAAACTGGATTTTAATTATTGCACACTATTTCTGTTTCCTTAATTCCTGTTTAGCAGATTTTTATCAGCCCATGGTCTTTTGAAATATGTGAAGTTTTAATTTGGCAGACTTAGTGCTGTGTGGGACTTTAGTTTTAATGCTTAATTTCAGACTTGGAAAAACAGTCATTTTTCATCTATATTTGGTAGTTTGTTTACACAACTTGTTATACAAAATTGATTCCAGATACTTGAAAAAGATTCAAAGCACATTGGTTTATAGTTAAATACCTGTGTACTGGTCCAGCAATGATGTGTGGATAATTGGTCTAAACATTTTTTTTTTTTAAATTAATGTATTACACCTTTCACTCCCCCCTTTTTACCTTTATTCCCTCCTCCTCCCTTCAACAGAACAAGATGCTTTGTTGGCAGAAAAAATAAGAGTTTTAAAATTACCTATGGTTTTTCTTTAAGAGGGTACCCTGCTAATGTGAGTAACCTTTCCTGTTGTTGGAGGTGGGGAAGGCGATAGCTGTTGCTCCAGCAGTCTGTCTGGACTGTGGCTGGGAGGTGGAATTGAGCTGCGGAGTCTGTCACAAGGACACCAGTGCCTGATGTATTCATTCACAGCAGTCCTCTGACAGCAGCAGGTTTTCTGCAGGAGGAACGAGGCCTTGGCTGGGTCTGGCAGGAGGGAGTTCTGGCTTAGGGGACATTGCAGCCTGTGTGCAATACAACCAAACCCCAGCGCTGAATCTCTCCATCAGAGTTTTGTTCTGGGTTTGTGCAGTGTTCGAGACCTGATTGGTAGCTGACAAATTAATGTTTTTCAGAGCGTGATTGTAAGAAACACTTTGTACCCCCATAGAAATTTGCCATGGCTTTAATTTAATCCCTGTGAACAGGAACGTTTCCACTTCAGTACACAAAAGGAGATGAGAGAATGACTAATAAAGAGGGTTTTTTAGGGTTTTTATCTGCAGCATTTGTTAGGAGACTAGAAACAGGATTCTCATTTTATTTAATGTTTTACACTTTGGACAGCTTATAACCTATTTGTAGTTTCTTAACCAAGATAGAAAACAAAAGTTAACGCCCTATTTTTTTAAAAACTGTACAGGACAGGCAAAATGTATTGGAGACCTTTGAATATTTCCTTAACTGTGGTGCTGAGTTGGCTTGCTTTCTCTTAACTGTTTTCTCCAAAAGTTTTTGTTTGTAAGCCACTGTTAATATCATTGGATTAGACTTTTTAGTGCACTTGCCTATAGTTTAAAGTACCAGGCTGTGAGGAGTCAAGTTTTCAAACAGTGGATGGTGAAAACTCTTGGTTCGTTTCTTCTGATGCTGAGCAGATCCTACAGAGGTGCTCAGTGTTGGAGGTCTGGCACTGAGTTGTTCCTCTTCCCTCTCTCTTTGTGGTTTGGTAGAATGTGTTGTAGTTCCAGCATTAGGGACACCTCAGATAATACAATTAAATACCTTGATATGCAGAAATACACTTGCAGAAAAGCTTTCTCTGTAAGGTAAAGCTCCTCCTATTAACCAAATGGTGTGTTTGCTGTTTTAGTTGCTGCTCAGCTTTTTTCCTAGATTACTTCTGGGTCAACCTGTTGGTTGTTTGGGGCCATGGCTAGCCAGACTTGGCCAGAAGCTTTCCCTTCTCCTGCTTCAGAGCATAGAGCAGTGCCCCAAACGGCACGGCACGTACAATTTCCAAGTCGGCTTGTACTTACAATTGATCTGTCTGCTGTTCTGATAGATGTAAATTTGCCTCTTTCAGTCCATTTGTGTCAAGAACTAAACTGTGAACATTAATATTGGTGGGTGTTAACTGAAATAAAGGTTTATTTTCATGCTCTTTTAAAAATGTAATGAAAACAGATGAAGATGAAACCACTTATTAATAGTGTCTTCTCTGGGTTCTGCCCCAAGAGGTCCAGTTTGTGGTGATGGTGCACAGGCGTTTCCATTGCTTATTTACAATTAATGAGCTTGTTCTTTAGTAACATTTTCTGTCCTCTTGCTACTTTTGCTGTCATGCCAAATCTAGAGGGCTAGACCTTTTAAAATCTGAACAATTTGAAAAAGTTGGAGAGAAACAGAGAAGCACGTGGTGCAAATTGGTTTTTGAATGTCACGATGGCAGTGTTTGAGCATGAAAGTTCATCTTACAGACTGAATGCCACTAATGCTGGGAGGAAACAAGACTGACTAATAAATGTTAGCCAACATAAGTTCTTCTGAAATGTCAGAAGTCAGCATGAATATGTGGTGTTTGCAGTTGGAGGAGTTGAGACCATTTTGACCTGTAATGGCTCTCTGCCCATGGAGATTGGTTTGCATAGCTATGCCTCTTGTTTTAATAAATGCAGGACATATGCATAAAGCCGACACTTTTAGCATTTGCTAACCTGCTTTCCTAAAATCGTAACGAGGACCATGTTATCTCCATTGTCTACTCCTGTTCTGGTCTGCCTTCACCAGATAACAGCCTTCAGGCCAGACTGGGGCTGTGTTGGAGCAAGCGTTGTATACCCAGAGGCAGTGGTTGCCACTGCACTCCAGAAAGGCCAAATGAAATGTTCTTGCTGCTTGGGGGGATGTAACTCCAGGGAGGAGTTAGGAAAGTTTGGTTGTTGTGCTACTAATGATGCTCTTTGTCTGTTGGAGTAAGACTTTATGGGAAGCCCTACATGGGATTTGATCTAGGGGCTTGAAGAGCAAGGAGAAAATGTGCTCTAGTGTTCGGTTGTCCATATGTTGAAGGTCAATATTCAGAAATAGATCACTGACAAAATAGTGGGAGGTTTGCCTTTTTGAAAAAAAATACCTTTCTTTGGTATTGGGTGTCTAATTTGGTGGTAGACAGCAGAGTTGAGGTAGTGGTTTGTAATGTCCAGCCAGAATCCTCTTTCAGGGTGATTGCCAGATTGGGTATAGAGAGGATGAAAACAGAGCTCTGTCTTGGATGTCCATGTGAAACATTTGCCTTTGAGGGGACACCAAGCCAATCTGAAGATGGCAGATAGCTGTGCAGCAGGCTGGAGACCAAACCTTGGGACCAACTGCTAGGCTCAAAAAGTGCAATTGTGGAGCTGCTACTTTGCAAAACAACAATCAAGTGCGCTTTCTGTATAGCTGGCAGTGTGAACAGCCTTTTACAGAGGCGGGAACAGTGCTTTCCTGCCTTGCCAGAGGCTGGTCTGGGTGTAGCTTATGTCACTTACGTACATCGTTTTCACAGGTGAAATACCTGACAGCAATGAAAAAGGGCAGTGCAAGAAGAGGACGTAACTGTCACTGACAAAGCAGCACTGGGTTTGTTCCTAGCAGTGAAGCACAGTGGTGCCTGCGATGTGGCCAGAGCCTGCTGGTGGCTTCTCCCTGGGACTGAATCTGGCAGGGCTGCAGGGGCTAACGTGCTTCGGCTCAAGTTGGAGGGTGCAGAACTTCCCCGGTCAATTGTTTATGACAGAAGGGGTTGCAGTATGCTCTCACTTCCATTCCCTGTGAGAGAAGGCAATTAGGAGCTTCCAGTAGTTTTTCCATATTTCAACCATGATTACAACTTCAAAGTAAGCAAATAAGTGTGAGAATTTGGTGAGCTGGTGGCTTTTGCCAGTGTGACTGTCACTGGCTGTACAGCGGTTTGTGTCTTGCTGGCAGGGAGCAGTAAATCCCTTTGGTTTGCCAAGATGTGCTGTAGGAGGGGAGGGGAGCTGGGATGGGGCTGGAGCTCAGGGCAAGCCCAGGCTGCTTTGGTTGTGTCAGTTCACTGCCTGAGGGTGTGAGCTTTCCCATAGTCACTGATAAGTCTACTTGAGCTGTCTGGTCTTCATCCTGGAGACATTGCTACGAAGGTTGTAACACCCAAGAGGTGAGGGAGCTTTATTTTCATAGAATCATAAGGTTGGAAGAGACATTTGAGATCGAGTCCAAACGTGTGCATTCCTTACTGGGTGGAGTGAAGGTGAGTCGCATATGAGACTGGGTTTAGTGCAGTTTAGGAGTTTGAGTTGGTGCAAGCCCAGTTGTGTTTGGGATCTGTACTCTACAAACTGCAGGATTTCTTCTGTCCTTTCTCCTAAGAAAGTGCCTGAAGGTCTCAAAGGTCTCAATGGCTCCATGAGATTGCATGACCCTTGCCAGGCAGAAGAGAAGCAGAGCGGGATAAGATGACCATTGGTACTCGGGTGCTTTTTCATGCAGCAGTTCCTTTTAACAGTGGACCACTGCTTACCTTTGTCAGACTTGGATGAAGTCAGTAAAAGGGGAGGCTGCTCTGCAAATTGTTTGTTGTCTGCTGAAAAAGCTGTTTCCATGCGGAATTGCATCTTCCCCTGCTGTCCTGTATGAGCAGCACATCCATGTCTGAGCTGTGACTTTGAGCATGGAGGTCCTGGGCCGGTTTGGAGGTGGCAGTGAAGATACAAACAAGTCCCAGGGTTGAAATTCTAACTGAAAACTAAATTTCTGGTAACTACATGAGTAGGGCTGTGTTGCAGAGCTGCTGCAAAGCCTCCTTGCACATGGTTTTATTGGCAGCCTGTGGATTAAAAACTGCTGGCTTTGACAGCCCTATTGAAAGTGGGTGGGAGCGTACATTGCTTGTGTTGGTACCATGGTGAGACAGGCTGTGTGCTGTGTCTTAATGTGTGCAGCTGTCAGGTGAGAAGCTGTGTTGTGTGTTTACTGGCACATCTGGGAATCATTTTTCCTCAGTGCCCAATTTCTGTCATGATTGGTGAGCTCATGCCCAGCGGTTTAGCAGCAAGGGTAAGTATTCTCGCCCTCCAGTGACTGCTGAGCTGCCTTGCAGGAGGAATAAGCTTTGCTGTAGCCTGGTATGAGAAGAATCCCTTGGCATGTCTGGGAGAGGTCATGGGCAGGGTCCCACATGGGTGAGCTGGGGGGTGGGTGCAGGTACTGTGGGTCCTGTGCCAGGGTGGTGGGGGAACAGCTGTGTGCACCCAGTGTAAAGGGACTGTTCCAGTGCTGTGGCAGAAACATCCATCTTTGAAGCCATCTCTGTGCTGCAGAGAAGCCCTGGAGTGCACAACATGAGATCGACAGACTGTAGCATGCAGAGCTGTTACCTGGAGTGCTGCTCCTCCTGTGACATTTCCCCATGACATCTTTCCCTCTGCTTTGGGAAAGCAGTTTCCTGGGCAGCACTGATCACCAAGTCTCTTCCTGTTTCTTATCCCCCAGAAATGGCTTTCAGGAGGAGTGCCACACACTGTTGTGCTCCCAGCTTTGACTGCAGCCTCCAGCTACAGAAACATCCTGGTTGGGTGGTTGGGGGTTTGTGGGTGCCTGGTGGGAGCTGGCAGTGAGAGGTGTGCTGGATCCTGCAGACTACTTGGGCAGCTGAGCTGCTCTGCCTTTACTAGGACGTATCTTCCTGAGAACATGTGTGGCTGTGGCCTGTGGTGGTGTTATTTTGTTTTCAACACTCAGAAGACTGGAAAGCTGAGGCTTGAGAACAGCCAGGGTACTGGGAATCTCTTGTGCTGATCAAAGGGAAACACTGGGCTTTGTGGGAAGTGCTAAGAGAAGTTGCGGAACCACGAGGAGAGCCAGTGCCAGGGTTTGAATTTCACATTCCTAATAAAAGCTAAAAACTAATGTGCACAGGACTATTTTTGTATGCTCCTGCCTATTGCAGGGGTGTTCCCACAGTGTGGGAGGAGGTACAGACCTTGGCAAACCAGGGAAAGCGAACAGCCTGGCCTGCCTGGCACTGGCTCAGAAGGCACTATGTGCCAAGTGATCAACTGACAAGGCTTGTCCCGCAACACATGAGTGCGTAGGCCTCCTGCAGAGAGACGGTAAACCAGCCACATGGGGAGTAAAAGCTAGGGGAAAAAGCCCATGGAGTTCTCCCTAATGCAGAGCTGTGACTGTGAGGTACCAGCTTTGTGATGCTGGTCCATCTGCTTCTGCTATGTAAGATCTTTGCAGGGCTGCTGGGGGCCATTCCCCCACTGAGCTGGATAATGGCTGTTCATGGAAGTGTGCTGAGATGGTGGTGTCACAGCAGGGTTTCATCGCTGGTTTGTGCCACTACTCAACAGCTGGAGGAGCAAGCTGTGGTTGGAGAGCAGCCACTGGATCCTGGGTAGGAGGGGGATGCTCCAGGTAAGTTTGGGTCTGGACTACCTCATCTCTAGCAGCAATGCTTCAGCTTTATTTTTAAAGACACTATTTTGTGTGTAGCTGCAGTGTAGCACTTGAGCATGACCAGAGAAAACAACAGGAAACAAATTTCAGGTTTCCAATGCTGTGTTTATATATACACATTAGTAAACAGAGTCACTACATGTGTAACTTCAAACTTGTAATTGGAGTAATTCTTCAATAAATTATTTAAATTCTCATCATTCAATTTGACTTGCTGTGTACAAGAGTTACTTGTTTTTATTTCTGGTGAAGATTCTTCTTTTTTGGAACTGAGCCACAAAGGCTCATGCAGCCATGTCCTTCAGTACCCACAGGGGCTGTAGCACTGGTGTCACTGGGGACAAGGTGACTTCATGCCAGAACTGGGGCTGCTCTGGGGAATATGTGTTGGGCATTAAGTTCAGTACCAGTGGATGCAGATGTCCCCATGCTGCATTGCTACCCTACTGTGCACAGCAGGAGGAGCAAGGGCTCCAGCCATGGTCCTGCTGAGGCTGGGATGCTGGGCTCTGGCCTTGGCAGAGCTCCTTGCTCTTCTGGACCATCAATGGTTATCAAGATGGTTAGCACAGCTTTTATTTCTGGGCTGGACTGAGCCAAGCTGAGCCACTGGTGATCAGGTGGGTGGGATGGGGCAGCCCAGGGAGAAGGCATCTGAATATTTAATTACACTCTCCTGGAGCTGGGTCAAGCAGCCCTGGCATTCCTGATCTGTCTTTAATTTCACCTGAGCGTGCTGGGTGGATGAGGAGCTGCTCTATTGTATAATAATGTGTGACTTGCAGTGCTGGAATGGTTTGTGACTTGGGCTTTTTACACTTCAAGGTGTCACATGCAAGTTACTGGACTGGCTGTATCGAAACATGCTGAGATATTTCAGTAAAGTGCAAAAAAATGGAGCCAGACTTACCTCACCCTGACTGCCGCCTACCTTGGGAAGGAGCTGCAGTTTATTTTCACAGTATTCAAAGTAAGATTCCCATCACAGGAAAGTATGGGTGTCAAAAAAGTCAGTGGGAAGATGGAGAGCGGATTGCACTCAAGTTCAGAGTGGTCTTTAGTAGTGCCTGTAGTGAGGGCTAGGAACACAGCAGTGGTGTTGGTGACAGGGTTGGCAATGTACTCAAACAGTCTTTGTGTGCTCAGTCTCTTCCACCACAATCCTCTTGTAGAGGTTGGGAGGCTGCTGCTGATAAATCTCTACATCTACTGTGCTGGGCAGTGGCTGGTACTCCGACTCCTCCTGCCCTGAGCTGCTCTCCAGCAGCCAGTCGCCGTTGTTCCCCCTGCTGACAATGCTGCCAGAGAGGAGCTTGTCCTGGAAGGCTGGGGGATCAGGCTTCACAAGGGCTTCCTCTACTTGTATTGTTTCAGGCTCTTCAAAGCTGCTGCCACTGTATGGGAAGAGGCTGGAGGGCAAGTTCAGCTCAGCCTGTGGAGGGGCACATGCTGTGCAGCGATAATTAAAGATGCAATTGATACCTGTGACCTCTGACACCCACAATTCAAGCATTCCTCCACACAGCAGCTAATAGGGCTAAAAAAATAGATCTCTGCATGATTCTTGCATTTTAGTTTGCCTGATACATCCTACGGTCTACTGTGATATGAGAACAGAGCTTATCTGCTATTGGAGATTGCTGGATTTACTGCATTAAGGGATTACTGACTTGTGTGACTTCAATCACTTTTCTTTCTGAAGGTGGTGGGATTAGAAGAAAAAAAAAAAGTTTACCTTCATAGATGTGTAGTTCTTGGCCCACGTAGCATTAGCTGGGTCTTGGATGGCTTTGCTCTGCCACTGCGGCATAAGCGCAGAGAGGAATGAGCATAATCTGCTGTGCTCTTTGTGCATGGGATTTCCAAAGAGCTGGGTGTGATGGTGGATCTGCCTCAGCAGGGACCTGCTGGGAGCAGGTCGGTGTTGGTTGGCAGGGCGGTGCAGCTCTGAGCAGAGGGAGATGCTACCCAGTATCATCCTCCTGTCAGACCTGCTGGCTGTTTGCTTGTGAGGACAAACAGCAGCCCTATGGGCCCCAGTCCTGGAAAAACTGGCTGGGGACATGTGCAGGTTGCTCTAAAGGAACACATTTCTTCATCCCAGAGTTTAATTTTGCTTCCAGGTTAATTGTCAAGGATTGTACCCCTTGAGTTTTGTTTTGACAGAAGCAGACCTTAACCTGTAAGTTAAAAATTCACTATATATATATGAAATAAGGCTATATTTTAAGCTCAATGGGTGTCCTTGTTTGTATTTGTATACTCCGAGACTTTTATTCAGAGCAATCCTTGCTATTCCACAAGATGTCCTGAAAGGATGTGACCATCCATTCTGAGAGCAATTCTGTGTTTTATTGGAACATAACGGATGGATCCACTCACACTTTTCTAGCTGGAGGTACAGAACAAATGAAGGCTGAGAAGATGAAGAAGCTGCAGGTGAGCACAACAGTCATCCGGTCCCCAGCACCTGAAATACAGAACACCCATCGTTCCTCTTTATTTAAAAAATAACAAATATGCTGATTCAAGTTGGACAACAATGACCTGACTCATGTTTGCACTCATAAACCATACAAGCATTTTCTAGTTTAAAATCAGCAATCTGGATGGACTGTTGGGGACAACACCACCTTGTAATATGAAAATATCTACTGCTGTCTCTCGAGATACACAGTCCGTGACCTGAAATACACAATTGCTGATCTCTCCTCCAGTACTGAACCAAACACTGACAGAGGATGTGAGAGGTGTTAAGCAGGAAAGATTTGACAAAATTCAGTGCATCTTCAATAAACTGCTGGTGACTGGGCAGTTTCTTGGTGAATGCCTTGGCTTTACTGTGCTTGTACTATCTGCTTAAAATGTAATTTTTATGAATCCAGATTTTGCACCAGGAAACTTTTAACTTGTATGGATTGCTTTAATTTCCTCTCCTGCTCACCTCCCTGGATTTTTTCTTCAGTCCATGGGAGAAACCTGTATCCAGAAGAGCCCTGCTCCCACATTGCAGGGATAAATTTCCTAACATACTCAACTTGGGAGCTTCAAGTTGTTGTTGTGGCACATTGCTGGGGAGGAAACGCAGCAAAACAAACTTCCTGGCACTACTTAAGGACAAATTTTATCAACTCCCTTCTTGGGGTTTACTGATAATTTCTCGTGATTTGGGGTTACAACAAATTCAATCATAACAATCCATCTTGTAGGACAGAAACCCTGATTGCTGCCTTTTGCTGTAGTCAGAAGACTCTGGGAGAAATTCATGCTGTTGTATCCCCTGGGAGACACAGGAACAGGGACCACACACACAATGCTGTGTTCCTCAAGAAGGCTCTGAGGTCACAGCAGTTTTAGTGGCAGCAGGTTTTCAGAGAGTCACTGGCCTGTGGAAGACATGGCAGTCAGTAGGACTTTCTGCATGGATACTTGGGCCAGATCTTGAAGCCCACAGTAAGTCAAAGGAACCAAACCCTTTCTTCACAATAAACCATCCTATTGGCCTTCAACTACTATTAAGTGTTGCAGCTAACATCTTGGCACAAAAGCAGGAGCTTGAAGATGAAGTGATGATACATTTTAAAACTAGCCAAAATGAGAGCTCTTTAGTAGTTAAAGAGTAGTGGGAAAAGCATTCACAGTCTGCGGAAAACAGGAGGCCAAGGGCTAGAACCTCTCCTGATTCCTCACCATCTCTTACTTTCCAAGCAGATGAGCTCACTGTTGCCCCGGGATCCCTCTCCAGCAGCTGTCGATGCGGTCATCCACAGGGCATAGCACTCACTTTGCTACAGGTCAGTGATGTACAGCGAGTGTGGGGCAGTTGTGTTAGAAATGGCTGGAGGGAAGAGAGGAAACAAACGAAGCACCTAGCACATGTTTCTACTGCATTTAATGCCAATGAACTAGATTTCCAGAACTTGGAGCATGGAGAAGCATCTGTTAATCTAAGTAATTTCATTTTCCATGCTATAGGAGTGACCTGTACCATTGTATAGATGGAACACCAGGGATTGCATATCCTGTCCTCTGACTACTGTTGTTTGGCAAGTTAACATTTCAGTCTAAGCGAGGTTTGTATGGTGGAACTACGAAACATCAGTTTAAAACTCATGCACTTTCCGCATAAAGTTTAAAAAATGCCGTCTTTAGGGTGGAAGCCTGGGAGCTGTGCAGGGGGAGTGGGAGAGGGTTTGGGTGGGAAAGGCGTGTGGGTGTGGGAATGTAGTGGGTGCTACCTGCTGAGCATGTTCAAGAGTAGAGCATGCATTTGGTGGGTAGGGCTTTTAGAAAGTCTATTGTTTTACCCTGCCAATAGTTACAAGGGCCTGCAGTGATTATGGCTTCAGAAAGTAAGTAACTGGGAAAAAAAAAAAAAAAAAAAAAAAAACAAAAGAAGAAAAATCAGGGAGAAATCTGATAGTTCCACGTTCAGAAAGACTTTTAGAATGATCTGACTCAAAGGTGGAAGCCCTGACAACATGGCCCTGGTGATGGGCAGCTGCAGCAGAGGGAGCTGACTCTGAATCTCACTGCTAACCCTCATGGCAGAGCAGCTGCCTGTGACTCCCAGATTGCACAGAGATTTCTGCAAGCATCTCTCTCTCCCACCCACAGAACATGCACATCATGTTGACCTTCACCAGATACCTCCTGTAACTATCTGAGGCTTCCTCCTTGTCCTTTTTATGCAGGTAAATATGGTATCCTGTGATGCAGCCCCTTTGCTGGTGGGCAGGGATTGCTTCCTGTGAAACCAAGATGCCATTTGCCCGCAGTGTTGTATACATCTGGGGCCCAGCTGATGGTGCTGCAAAACAGAAGATTGGCTATTAAAGCTGAGCTTAAGCTGGCTTAAAAATATCTGGAAGAGTATTATCATGGTTTACCTTCTGCTCTTGAGTATCCCCTGACTGACGCCACTCGTCCAGCTCTGCCCCCATAGAGTGCAAACATGCTGATCTGATAGCACACATACTCTTTTATGTGCTCTGAATAGAGAATTTAAAAGTGGACAGTTGAACTATTTACAGTCGTGGCTAAAGTATTTACATTAGCTGCTTAAATATGAGATTAATCTTCTGATTTATTATCACATCTTTCAGAAAGAAGGAAGGAAATTCTTTTTTGTGGTCTCCTGTTCAGCTTGGCAGAACCTTACTGTGCATTAAGCACACTTGGAGGGGTGAATTCTTTTGTTTTCTCATGAAGCAACAGCTGCTGGCAGTCCTATACCCTCCAAAGGAAATCTGGGACCATGTTTTGTGCTCCAGGTAAGGGAAGGAGGTGAGTAGTGATTACCCAGCTTATTGCTCTAAGATAAGAGGTGCAGTGTTTGGCCACGCGTGAGGTCCCTTAGGAGGCATGAGACTTCATGGGAGCATCCTCCTCCGGGCTGCTGCCATGGGTTATGGACAGGAACTGGTTTCTCTCCTCTCCAACACAGAATATAAAGTGATGGTGTGAATATGTTGCTTTTTCAGCTCATTTGAGAGTGGAGTTGTAAATGCCTCAGAGGTATGGCATCAGAACAGAGGATAGGAAAGACTAGGGAAAGATAGGGCGGAACACTGACACGTGGTACTGGTTAGGATCAGTAACCAACAATTATTATGAAGGAAATAGTCTTTTCTTAACCCTTTGATATCTTGTACCTCTAACTGGCTTGTTTCATTTGGAGAGACTGGGTTTTTTAGTTATCAGATATAAATCTCAGCTGAGAGTGACTGTGGAACTAACCCCAGAGCAACCACCAATATTTTTTTCCTCCTATACAGAAAACTTTAAATGCTACCATTTCTTATGCTCTGTCATACCTGGTACAGGAAATTTGGGGCTGAGTGGCTTCAGGGAATGCTTGTTAAATTTGCTTCACAGCTACAAGAGTGACATTTCACGGGAGATAAGGCTTGTGCGATTTCCCCTCACCATCACCTTCCCTTCAGTCCTGCCACCTCTCTCATGCAAAAAAGCCACCTCTTTTTTTGACATGATTAGTTTTCTGCTGTGTCAGGTCCCTGGATGGCTGATGGTGTGGGTTACATCTGTGTTGGCAGAAGGGGCAGAGGTGAAATTACAGTAGGTACTAATGCAGCGCGACTTAATGTGTTGTGAAACTGCACTCCTGACCACATTGAAAACTGGAGTTGCAGATCCCTGAAGATTCATTGAGATGGACCTTGATGAGCGCAAGGTGGTGGGACATCAACACTTCCATGGTGTGCAGCGGAGCAGCCTAAAGCAGAGCACTGCTGTTATTTCCAGAGGTCCAGAGCCAGCAGAAGCCCTTACCCTGGGTGCCCAGGTTGGTGACGATGGAAGCAGACAGGGACCTGCCCCTCAAGTTCTCAGCAGTGACTGTTATCTTGTAGTCCACCCTTGGCACAACTCTGGCGCAGCTGGTTTGGGTAGTAAGTTGTGATTCTCCTCCTGGGAGGTCTGGCTGGTCCAGGGCTTCAAAGGTCACTGTTTATTGCAGGATTCTTCCTCTTGCTCCCGAATTGCTCAAAGCCTGCAAGGAAAGTGCATGTGTTATTCTTGTCTCCTGATGAGCAAAGACTTCAGAAAGCTGACTCTACAAGCCAAGTGGCCCGGCAGGCTGCCTGGGGAGGTTTCAGGCCTGCTTGTGGAAGGTGGCCATTTGTCAACCAAATATTTCATCTGTTTTTAAACGAACCTATCACCATGCAAGGGGTCTTTGTGTCACACCTACAAGCCCTCCCTTGCTGGAGCAAGCTTGCAGGCTCAGGTGGGACTGCAATTTGTCCACCCAGGCTGGGATTCCCGGTGGAGCAGCAGCCGCAGCCCCTTCCCCATGCCGGCAGAGCTGGGCAGCCTGGGGATGGCTTCAGAGCATCTCCCTAACCCAGATGCTCAAAATGACAAATTAAAGTGAGGAACTTTCACTCAAAGGTAATTTCTTCTCTCACTTTTCTGTTCTAATAGTGAAAAAGTGTTACTTGCTGGACAGCAGCACCTACCAGGTGGTAACCAATTATCAGGTTTCACTCTCTTCTCTGAAAGCTAGAAGAAAAAAGCAATGCCAGAGATTGTTTGCTCCCTTGTTGAGACTTTCTTTCATAGTACTTTTTTTAAAAAAATTAAATTAGCTTAAGATCTGTGGGCCTGAAGTACAGCTGATGTGTTTCAAAAGTAGCATAGTTCCCCCATCAGCACCAACCTGGGCATACTACTCATAAGTGAATGGGAACTTTTATTGCTAAAAATATCATGCTTTTTTTCCAAAGAAAGCCAGTGTCCTGGCTGCAAAGTTTATTTTTCCCCTCCACAATTCTGCACACTTGTGTAACAGCTGCAACACCTAACAACCTATTCTGATTTTCCCCTACGATTTTGCTGCTGCCCAGTCCTGTGACCCATGCTCTCCATTCCTAAGCCTAATCCCAGCTCCCTCAATGCTCTTCTCTTGGGAATCCGTGGCATCTAGACACATGAAATTAGTTAATTCCCTCATGATAGGGCTAAGAACGTGCATTTACCCCAAAGTCTTTGTTAAGGTTACATATTTTTCTTTTAATTTCATATTTATTTTTCTAGTTTAGTGAAGTTCTTTTGCTGTGAGCTGCTGATTTTCCAAGCAGCAATATAACCAGGAACAGGGAAACACACAGCATCCTCCTTCCTTGAGTCTGAATTCAAGCCATGCTTTTCACAAGGGGAAAAAAAAGAGTATTAGCTGGATTCATAAGAATAAGCAAGCTTTGATTTGGGGAAAATCAAGATTTTTACTTAAAGCCACGGTAAAGAAGTATTTAAATTCAACCACTGAGAACACACAATTCTGAAAAGTCATCCTGTGCAGTACCATGTAACACCTCTCACTGTTTTTTCCTCCCTGGTGTCTGCAGTTGTACCAGCAGTTTTACAGTTTCCTGCAGTCCTTATACAGTGTGTTCATAGAATCATAGAATCATAAGGTTGGAAGAGACCTCTGAGATCACCGAGTCCAACCGTGCCTGTCTCCTTACTAAATCATGTCCCGAAGAAACTCATCTACCTGTTTTTTAAACATCTCCAGGGATAGTGACTCCACCACCTCCCTGAGCAGTCTGTTCCAATACCTGACCACCCTTTCAGTGAAGAAATGCTTCCTAATGTCCAGTCTAAACCTCCCCTGGCCCAACTTGCAGCCATTTCCTGTGGCCGTCTGTGGGATCTGTCAGTTTTTGCTCTCTGGCTCTAGGCAATGAATGTCTTTACCAGCCAGCTGGTAGGACCTCGTCAGAGGAGCTGAAAACCCCTGTTCTTTCCACAATTCTCCTTATAGTCACATAGTGACTGGAAACTCTTTATGTTTTGAATAAACTTTCCAAAAAGACACTAAAGCAAACTGTGCTCCAGCAGTTCAAAATAAGAGACACATAAAGAATGCCAATGTGACAAAAGGTAACAAAGCTTGGTTCCTCGAGGTCTCTGACAAAAATAAACCATCAAATTCAAATAATAATTCTTGCTAATAACCTAAGCAGTAGGCAGCTGTTGCACAACCCCAGCTAGAACAGGACTGCCTGCTTGTAGGGGATTTTCTTGCAGCGCAAGGCCATGGAATATTACAAGAAGCCTGTGTGCACAACCCTGCCTACGATTACGGCGGGAGTGGCCTCAGAACCGTCCTTGGATAGAGCTGGGAAGAGGAACCAGGATGTTTCACAGGCAATAAGGACAGAACAAGAATGCAAAGAATGCAAGGCTTAATTGCAAGGAGGGGGGGCGGCTGTAAAGTGTGCTTGTGGGTGAGTAGTCTAGCTGGACCAATTATATTGTTATGTTAGGCGGGTAGACACTGTATTGTAACCAATCATAATAATTGCTTAGCTGCGTGTACTCTGGCAAAATAGTATATAATCTGAGCTATCTTGGCAATAAATGGGAACAATATCATACTTCCATGAAGATCGTGTATTGATTCCTGAGGTGGCTTCCTTCAAGTGGTGCCCGATCCAGGGACCAAAAAGCGGTGGTGGCTCGACATTCTCTACAGGGAACCCAGGAGACCGGGTGTTGTGGTTTGGGATTTTTCCGAGGAATTTTTCTTCCTTTTGCCAATAAAGGGAATTTCAGCAGACGCGAGGGGGGATGGGGGGGAGGATGTTTCCGGGGAAACCGGGTCAGAGGTCGTGACCGGACATCCGTTTTCTCTCGGACGGCAGTGGCGACAACGGCAGTGGCAGTCCCTGAGTGCATGCGTTTTGAAATCTCTGAAGGAAAGATCACGGGTCATCTGAATCTTCCACAACTCCGGCAGAACTCGCACTAAGTTTCCATCTCCCTCCCCCGCCCTTCCCCGGCTGCGGGGGGGCCGCGCTTCCCCGTGCAGGGCAGCGACTGCTCGCCAGCTCTTAAAGAGACCTGCATCGCAAGATTTTGGGTACAGGACTCAATCTATTTCTTAAGACTTTTAGGTTTTAGTTGTGATTAGTGTTGATCCTGTTTTGTATACACATATATTTGTGGCTAAGAACTGTTATCTCTTCTATACAATTTTTTTTTTTCCTGATTAAAGATCTTTAATATCTGATAACATATCTTAGTTTTCATCTAAACTAAGACATTAATTTGGCGCCCAACGTGGGGCAGAGAGCAAAGAAGGATAACAGTTCTGGCATCATGATGTTTGTTGTGAGTTTCGAGTCCATATGGACCATGCTGTACTACATATTTGCTTTCTGTTGGTACAGAACTATGCCGAAAGGTCTGGCTGGATTAATTCATCTGAGTGCAGCAGCCAGTAGAACTCAGATAGCTGTGATCGTTATCGAGTTCTTATTTTGGGTCTATAGTGTTATGGATTCAGTGTCTATGGGTTTCATTTGGGATGTGCTCTTAAGGTTGTACTCCTGCACCAGCCCAAGCTGTTACATCTGGGGACCTAGTGATAATGTTACCTACTCTCAGGGAGGGACACAGGAGAGTGTTTCTTTTCAACCTGTTAATCAGTCACCTTTTAGGTTTGCTAGAACAGCTTTTGAGAAACTTAACCTCTTGCTAGATTCCAGGAATATCCTACCGTTGGTGAATTGTCTGCAAATTGGTTTAATTATGATCTATCTTATGTATGAAGCCAGGAATAGGGGTGGTCAGGAATGCAACCAAAAGCAAGGAAAGAGAAAAAAGAAGAGAGAGAGTAAGACACCTGATGCTATGGTAGCTCAGGATGTGGATAAACCAGAGGAACAGTCTGAGCCGATGAAAGTTGTAGCTCAAGATGTGGATAAACCAGAGGAACAGTCTGAGCCGATGAAAGTTGCCCCTATCCAGAAAAGGAAATACAAGACCAAATCGGTTCGTCCAGTTGATGATGACGGGGAAGCGGAAGCGGGTCCTTCACATACTGCAGATCCAGAACCAGAGATCGTTACTGAATCACTCTCATATGACAACCTTCGTGGCTTGCGAAAGGACGTTACCCGACATGCAGATGAGCCTATCCTGACTTGGATGATTCAAGTGTGGGATCTTATGGGTGACAGTTTGCAACTTGATGGTTCTGAAGCCAAGTATTTAAAGGCTCTGGCCCGGGATACAGGTATTGAACAGGTATTTGTGAGGGAATCAAGACCCCTTTCATTCTGGGCACGAGTTCTAGGCAGTGTGAGAGAGAGGTTCCCTCATAAAGATATCCTGCAGGCACATCATCTCAAGACAGCTTGGAAGACTGTGGAAGACGCGATTTTACGTCTGAGGGAAATGGCACTGCTAGAAATACTATATGGAAGAGATGGGCAACCCCTCACCGACCCAGACAAGGTTAGATGCACACCAGAAATGTGGTGGAAGCTTTCCTGTGGTGCACCAGGTGCCATTCTCCCATTATGTGGCGTCCATGTATTCGGAGCCAGACCAGGATTTGGTGGGTGTCGCAGCAGGTAAACTCAGGACATATGCGAAGATGGTCCATGGCCCGATGCAGGAACGTATCGCTGCAGTAGAAACAGCAATTGAGAGGATGGATAAGAGGATGGACAAGCAGCAAAAGGAGATCATGGAAACTCTTCAAAATCTTCAAGTGGCACCAGTGCGAATCAAAGCCTCTGGGTCCAGAGGTGGACACCTCCCGGCTAGGGGAAGAGAACAGACTTCACGGATCGATCTATGGTATTTCTTGGTTGACCATGGGGAAGATATGAGACGGTGGGACAGGAAACCTACCCATGCCCTGGCAGCCCGGGTACAAGAATTGAAGGAGAACGAGAAAAGAAAATCGGCAAAAGTAAGTGCAGTGCCAGTTTCCCAAGGATCTGACCCACTAGAGGGAACCTCCAAAATGTACCCATCACTAAAGAGTTGCTGTCACTGCAATGGCTGTTAGAGGGGCCCTGCCTCTGGCCAGGTAGAGGCACGGGACAACCATGTCTATTGGACTGTGTGGATCCGGTGGCCTGGCACATCAGACCCACAAAAATACGAGGCTTTAGTTGATACTGGTGCTCAATGTACGTTAATGCCATCAGGACATGTGGGCCCGGAAACTGTTGCTATTTCTGGGGTGACTGGGGGATCTCAAGAGCTGACTGTGTTGGAAGCTGAAGTGAGCTTGACCGGGAAAGACTGGCAAAAACACCCCATTGTTACTGGTCCGGCCGCCCCATGTATCCTGGGAATTGACTACCTCAGAAATGGATATTTCAGGGATCCAAAGGGACATAGATGGGCTTTTGGAATAGCTGCTGTAGAGACAGAAGAGATTAAACAGCTAAAGTCACTGCCGGGTCTCTCAGAGAGTCCTTCTGCTGTCGGATTGTTGAAGGTTGAGGAACAACGGGTGCCAATTGCCACCACAACAGTGCATCGTCGACAATACCGAACGAACCGTGACTCTGTGATTCCCATCCATAAGATGATCCGAGAACTGGAGCACCAAGGGGTGATTAGTAAGACTCACTCACCCTTCAATAGCCCTATTTGGCCCGTGCGTAAGTCTGATGGAGGATGGAGATTAACTGTGGACTATCGTGGCTTGAATGAGGTTACTCCACCGCTGAGCGCCGCTGTGCCAGACATGTTAGAACTTCAGTATGAACTGGAATCCAAGGCAGCGAAGTGGTACACCACGATTGACATTGCTAATGCGTTCTTCTCCATTCCCATAGCTGCAGAGTGCAGGCCACAGTTCGCTTTCACTTGGAGGGGCGTGCAATACACCTGGAACCGATTGCCCCAGGGGTGGAAACATAGTCCTACCATCTGTCATGGACTGATTCATGAAGCACTAGAGAAAGGTGAGGCTCCAGAACATCTGCAGTACATCGACGACATCATTGTGTGGGGGGACACAGCAGAAGAGGTTTTTGAGAAAGGAAAGATCATCCAGATTCTCTTGGAAGCTGGGTTTGCAATCAAACAGAGTAAAGTTAAGGGACCTGCCCAAGAAATACAGTTCCTGGGAGTGAAGTGGCAAGACGGACGTCGCCAGATTCCAACAGAAGTTATCAACAAAATCACAGCAATGTCTCCACCGACCAGCAAGAAGGAAACACAAGCATTCTTGGGTGCCATAGGTTTCTGGAGGATGCATATCCCAGAATACAGTCAGATTGTAAGCCCTCTCTACTTGGTAACGTGTAAGAAGAATGATTTCCACTGGGGCCCTGAACAACAGCAAGCTTTTGAGCAGATTAAGCGGGAGATTGCTCATGCTGTAGCCCTTGGACCGGTCAGGACAGGACCAGACGTGAAGAATGTGCTCTACTCTTCAGTCGGGAATAATGGTCTTTCATGGAGTCTTTGGCAGAAAATGCCTGGCGAGTCTCGAGGCCGACCGCTTGGATTCTGGAGTCGAGGCTACAGGGGATCTGAAGGCAAATACACTCCAACAGAGAAAGAGATCTTAGCTGCTTATGAAGGAGTTCAAGCTGCCTCAGAGGTAATTGGAACAGAAACTCAGCTCCTCCTGGCACCCCGATTACCAGTGCTAAGGTGGATGTTCAGTGGGCGGGCTGCCCCCACACATCATGCTACTGATGCTACCTGGAACAAATGGGCTGCTCTGATCACACAACGTGCCCGTATTGGGAAACCAAACCGCCCTGGGATCCTGGAAATCATTACAAACTGGCCTGAAGGTGAGAACTTTGGTTTAGCAGATGAAGAGGAAGAAGAACAGGTAACACGTGCAGAGGAAGCGCCACCATACAATCAGTTGCCAAAAGAAGAAATATGCTACGCCCTTTTTATGGATGGTTCCTGCCGCATTGTGGGGACAAATCGAAGATGGAAAGCAGCCGTGTGGAGCCCCACACGACAAGTTGCGGAAGCTATTGAGGGAAAAGGTGGATCAAGTCAATTTGCAGAACTCAAAGCTGTCCAATTGGCTCTGGACATTGCTGAACGAGAGAAGTGGCCGAAGCTTTACCTCTATACTGACTCTTGGATGGTGGCCAATGCATTGTGGGGATGGTTAGACCAATGGAAGAAAGCCAACTGGGAACGCAGAGGGAAACCCATCTGGGCTGCAGATATATGGCAAGATATCGCCACCCGTGCAGAGAAGCTGATAGTGAGAGTCCGTCATGTGGATGCACACTTGCCCAAGGATCGAGCCAATGAGGAACATCGCAACAACGAACAGGCAGACTGAGCTGCACAAGTCAAGGTGTCACCGATAGATCTGGATTGGCAGCATAAAGGAGAGTTGTTCCTGGCTCGATGGGCCCATGATGCCTCAGGCCATCAGGGCAGAGATGCCACTTATAGATGGGCACGAGACCGAGGGGTGGATTTAACCATGGACATTATTTCCCAGGTTATCCATGATTGTGAGACATGTGCTGCCATCAAACAGGCTAAGAGAGTGAAACCCTTATGGTATGGTGGACGTTGGGATAAGTATAAATATGGAGAGGCCTGGCAGGTTGATTATATCACCCTGCCGCAGACCCGCCAAGGTAAGTGCTATGTGCTCACCATGGTGGAAGCAACTACCGGATGGCTGGAGACATACCCAGTTCCTCACGCCACTGCTCGGAACACCATCCTAGGTCTGGAAAAGTAAGTCTTGTGGCGACATGGCACTCCAGAACGGATTGAGTCAGATAATGGAACTCATTTCAAGAATAGTTTAGTTACCACCTGGGCAAGAGAGCACGACATTGAGTGGGTGTACCATATCCCCTACCACGCACCAGCTGCCGGGAAGGTTGAACGGTGTAATGGACTGTTGAAAACCACTTTGAAGGCATTGGGTGGGGGGACTTTCAAACATTGGGACCAACATTTAGCAAAGGCTACATGGTTGGTCAACACTAGAGGCTCAGTCAATCGAGCCGGCCCTGCCCAGTCGGAATTCCTTCATACTGTAGATGGAGATAAAGTCCCTGTGATCCACCTGAGAGGTATGTTAGGGAAAACTGTCTGGGTTAAACCTGTCTCGAGCAAAGGCAAGCCCATTCGTGGGATTGTCTTTGCTCAATGATCTGGTTGCACTTGGTGGGTGATGCAGGAAGATGGAAAAACACGATGTATACCTCAAGGGAACCTTATCTTTGGATGAGTTGTTCATATTCTATGTGCCTATCTGTATATGTATATAGTTGAAAATATGTATGTATAAATTTAAGTCTGATTGTTGGCATGGAAGAAAAATTCGGTGTGGATAATGTTGTGGTTTGGGATTTTTCCGAGGAATTTTTCTTCCTTTTGCCAATAAAGGGAATTTCAGCAGACGCGAGGGGGGATGGGGGGAGGATGTTTCCGGGGAAACCGGGTCAGAGGTCGTGACCGGACATCCGTTTTCTCTCGGACGGCAGTGGCGACAACGGCAGTGGCAGTCCCTGAGTGCATGCGTTTTGAAATCTCTGAAGGAAAGATCACGGGTCATCTGAATCTTCCACAACTCCGGCAGAACTTGCACTAAGTTTCCATCTCCCTCCCCCGCCCTTCCCCGGCTGCGGGGGGGCCGCGCTTCCCCGTGCAGGGCAGCGACTGCTCGCCAGCTCTTAAAGAGACCTGCATCGCAAGATTTTGGGTACAGGACTCAATCTATTTCTTAAGACTTTTAAGTTTTAGTTGTGATTAGTGTTGATCCTGTTTTGTATACACATATATTTGTAGCTAAGAACTGTTATCTCTTCTATACAATTTTTTTTTCCTGATTAAAGATCTTTAATATCTGATAACATATCTTAGTTTTCATCTAAACTAAGACACCGGGAGAAACTGGAGCCAGAGGAAGCCGTAGCGGGAGAGCTCAACGTGGCCGAGGGTCCACTGACATCGGAAAAGGAACGCTGAGGTAGGAAGGAATTGCGCAACCTTCCCCCTGCATTGGAGCACAGCAATGGAGTTAGAGTTTGCTGCTGCTCAAAAACTGCTTCTAGGTATCCTCGCTAGGCGAGGGGAGGGAGTTAAAGACTTAGGAAAGCTCTTTGTATGGGCACGACAACATGAACATTTAAAGGATCCCTCCCGGATATTCTTAGCAAAAGAAATGGAGGGAGCACAGAATGAAACTTTGAGAGAATCTGAATCCCTTAGGGAAACCACAGAAGCTTCACCCCCTGGAGATAATATCCAAAAAGCAAGGGGTGAGGAAATGGGAGGACCTAGTTGTAGACCTAAGATATATCCCTCTCCCCCGAACAAACTCCACTGCCTCCTGAGGAGGACGGAGATGAGTTAATGCCTAACCAAGATGAGAAGATTCTTAAGTTGCAGGAATTACGAGATCAAATGATTGAATTAGAAGATCGGATCGAGCAATCAGTTCAGCAAATCGAGTCAAGAGTTTCGGAATGGTCGCACGTCACCCCATCAGCGCCAGCAGCGAAAGGACCAGCCACAACGGTGAAAGAACTGCACCGTTCACTGTTGCCGATGAGAGACGAGACTTCTGGTGGCCTGGAGCTGCGTCCTCCTCCGTACCATCACTCTGATAAAACATTGACGCAAGTACAACCGCGGTGGTCGGGTATAGTAAGGGATGCAATAATAGAGGGTGACTGGCAAACAGCGGGGGCTATAGCATGCCCGGTAGTGTTTGATCAAAATCAGCCACGGTATGAGCAACATGATTGGAAAATTTTACAACAAGCTAGAAAGACAGTGACAGAGCATGGGATAAAATCAGAAGCGGCGCGTACTATTTTAGATTGGATTTATTCAGCAGATGTTAATTCTCCGGCTGATAGTATGAACTTAGCGCGCTTGCTCTTAACTCCATCACAAATGTTAGTCTGGGAAAGAGAATGGAGACGTCTTGCTCAACAAGAGGCGAGCCGACCACGTAATGCAGGGGACCCTCTAGATGGAATTAACCCTGAAATGTTGGTTGGGGCTGGGATTTATAGCCACCTTCACGTTCAGTTACAGTATCCTGCTGCAATACATCATTTGTCGGCGCAATTAGCAAGACAAGCCTTTTATGCTGTTCCAGATAACAAACCACAGCCTAGTTTTACGGCGGTTAGACAAGGTCTCTCAGAGCCGTTCGCACATTTTGTTGACAGATTATGGGATGCAATAAGTGTTCAAACTGAAATGTCTGAAGATTCTAAACAATCAATGCTTAAATTGTTGGCTTTTGAAAATGTGAATGCAAAGACTAAACCTATATTAGCAACATTACCTAAAGGTGCTGGAGTGGGAGAGATGTTGGAAATTGCAGAACGAGCCAAAAATCAGCAACAAGGCCAGGTTGTAGCTCATGCAGTAGCAGAAGCTATTAAGCCAGCTACCTCACTTATAGCAGCTGTGGTACAGAGATTTCAGAAACCAGTATCAAAAGGTGACAGCACTCAAGGATTGTGTTTTCGATGCGGTAGCAAAGGCCATTATCGGTGAACCTGTCATGCTGCTGTATGGTGTGATAGATGCCAAAAGGATAATCATGCTACAACAACATGCTGGTTTTCAAAAAACGGGAACAAGAGCGCGAAGAGTCCCTGCGCTCAGACAAAAGTGGCTGGCCCGGTAACTCAGGCAGCCAGTATAATGCAATCCAACAACTCTCTCCCCCAGTCACAAGAGGGAGTCTTGGAATCGATGTGGCAGCAGCAATAGATGTTATGTTAATAGACCAGCAGGTACACAAAATACCAACAGGAATTACAGGTCTGATATATAATGAACATAGCATTATTGGTGCATTGTTAATCGGAAGATCATCTTCTGGGCTTGCTGGTTTAATTGTATTGCCGGGAGTGATTGATGCAGATTATACTGGGGAAATTATGGTATGTGCGTATACATTGACTCCACCACTTGCCATAAAGCAAGGCACTCGAATTGCCCAATTGGTCCTTTTTCAACAGGTTTTGCATCAACTTGAAAACATTCCAAGGCCACACCGCAGTGTGAGTGGCTTTGGATCGACAGGGGAAACTGTAGTTAGTTTGGTGTAAAATATGAAACAACGGCCATTAATTTCAGTAGTGTTAGCTTTAAATCGACAGAGGCACTGAATCCAAGCCATGTTAGACACCGGCGCAGACGTTACAATAATTAATCAAACAGTTTGGCCGGCCAATTGGGGAACTCGACAAGCCTTAGATGCAGTGCAAGGGGTGGGTGGAGGATCTTCTCCAAAAATCAGTGTAACTCCAATTCAAATTGTTTTTCCAGAAAACCAAACAGTAGCTGTGTCGCCCTATGTAATGAATCTACCAGGGGGGCTCCAAGCATTACTTGGTAGAGATGTACTCAGTCAGTTGGGAGCCACATTGTGTTTTCCTTACCCGCCACTGCTGTGCAGCCGCCCATCCTAACCAATTCAGTGGAAAACAGATGAACCAGTGTGGGTTGAGCAGTGGCCACTAAGTCAAGAGCGACTGCAAATAGCTCATCAGCTGGTACAAGAACAATTGGCTGCTAAACATATTAAGACATCAGTCAGTCCATGGAACACCTCTATATTTGTGATACTGAAAAAAATCTGGCAAATGGCGATTGTTGCATGCTTTATGTAAAATCAATGATCAGATGTGGGCTATGGGAGCCTTACAACCAGGCTTACCTACTCCTACAATGCTCCCACAAGTTTGGTTTATATTGATAATTGATTTAAAGGACTGTTTTTTCACAATCCCTTTGCAGCCACAGGATACTGTTCAGTTTGCTTTTACATTGCCTTCTGTAAATAAGGCAACTCCTGCACAAAGATTTGAATGGGTAGTTTTGCCTCAAGGAATGAAAAATTCCCCAACAACGTGTCAAATGTATGTCCATTGGGCATTAGAACCTGTTCGAAAAATGTTACCACAAACTATCATTTACCATTACATGGATGATATTTTATTTTGCCAGCCTAATCCATTTACACAAGATGTTTTAATGACAATTACAGAAATGCTTTCTGAGAATGGCTTGGTGGTTGCACCTGAGAAAATTCAGCAGAATCCACCTTGGAAATATCTTGGGTGCCTTATCACTGACAAAACTGTTCAGCCACAAAAATTAATGATCACTACTAAAATCAAAACATTGAATGATGCACAAAAATTAATAAATGATTTACAGTGGATTCGTACGATTAGTGGAATTCGAAACGATGAAATGCAGCCACTAATGTCTCTGCTGTGTGGTACAAACCCTGCACAGGCAGTGAGTCTCAATACAGTACAAAAACAATGTTTGCAAACACTGGGACAAAAAATTTTAGATTCTGCAGTAGATCATTGCTATTCAGACGTTCCCTTAGGCATTTGGATCTGTAATCAATCTGATGCTCCTTTTGCAGTAATATACCAGTGGCTGGCTTTCCAAAAAGAAAAAGGGGGAGAAATGGGGAGTGAGCGAGGTGAAACAGAAACAGAAAAGCAAGAGGAAATGAAAGACGAAAAGGCGATAGCTATATTAGAATAGATATTCACACCACATACAGCCCCAATGAGTATTTGGCCTAGAACAGAAGTTATAGCGTATTTGATCCGAAAAGCACGAACAAGAGTGTGTAGTATATGGGGACGTGAGGCAGAACGTATCAGTCTTCCAATTAAGAGTCTAGATCTAGAATGGATATTAAGGCACTCAGAACCCTTACAAACCGCACTTCTGTCTTTTTCAGGAATTATCCACAACAGAAAACCTAAAGATCCCAGGCTACAGGTTCTAATGAAACAAAATTGGGTCGCTGCACCAAAAGTTGTTTCCCAACCAGTGGATGGTCTTACGGTGTTTACTGACGCAGGGAAAAAGAGAAAAATAGCAGTATGTACCTGGAAAGATCAGGCAGAATGGCAGCAACAAGTAATCCAAGGAGATATACAGGATTCTCTGCAGACACTAGAGCTCACAGCGGTCTACTGGGCCTTAACACATTGGCCACAAGAAAATCTGAACATAGTATCAGATTCATTATATGTAGTGGGAGTAGTACAGCGAATTGAAGATGCCATAATTAAAGAAGCAAATAATCGCAGACTATTTGATCTATTTCAAAAAGTAAAAAGAGCAGTTTTAATTTGAACTAAACCATGCTGTACTATTCACATTCGTAGCCATAAAACAGAGTTAGGGCTTGGAGAGGGTAATGCAAGAGCAGATTCAATTGTTAGCATTACCATTGAAGCTCCAAGGAGCTCATTTTCAGCAGCTCGAAACAGTCATTCTCTGTTTCATCAAGCTGCAAAACCATTGAGTCGACAGTTTAACATCAGCCTTTCTGATGCCAAAGGTATAGTCAGATCTTGTCCTCAGTGTAGTAAACATGGCAGTAGTCTTGGAGTAGGAGTTAATCCTAGAGGTTTACAAGCTTGTGAAATTTGGCAGATGGACATAACCCACATACCAGAATTTGGCCGATTAAAATATGTACATGTAACTGTTGATACATTTTCAAGAATGATATGGGCTACTGCTCAAGCAGGAGAACGAGCCATACGTGTGATTAAGCATTTAACAGCTTGCTTTGCTATAATGGGTGTTCCAAAGGAATTAAAAACTGATAATGGACCATCATATGTTGGAGAAAAGGTAAACAGATTCTTGCAGACATGGGGAATTAAGCATGTAACAGGAATTCCTCACAATCCAACAGGCCAAGCCATTATAGAAAGAGCCCATAGAACAATAAAAGAATATCTTAACAAACAAAAACCAACAGAAATAACGGATCCAATTATCAGACTAAACCAAGTTTTGTTTACTTTGAACTTTCTGAGTTTAGCAGGTGATGCAGAACAACCTCCAGTAATAACTCATCACAGTAAAATGAAAATGCAATCTGTACCTGAGATTCAGGTCCATTATAAAGACCCTAAAACTGGAACGTGGGGGGGTCCTAAGCCTCTGTTGTTTAATGGTCGGGGTTATAGTTGTGTCTCCACAGACGACGGACCTCTCTGGGTACCTAGTCGATGGACCAAGCCTGCCACAGCGATCGTGATCTCGGCCAAGGACAGTGATGGACCTGATTGAGCTGTGTGTTATTGTAAGCTTGTGCAAAATCTCTTTTGCGTACACTGTACCACAACCGAAACAGAATGTATGGATAACCTTAGCTAACCTAACAGGTCAGGACACAATCTGTTTGTCACTAGCCTCACCAGAAAACCCCTTTTCTACCTGTTTAGTAGCAGTCCTCATAGACGAATGGCCCTGTAAACCTCCTTTTGTTAAACGAGATAAAGATAGAGTGGATGCTTGGGACCTATGGGTTCCTTGGACCTTTCCGCATGCATTATTAGAACCTCAGGAAATAGAATTGTTGGGATCAATAAAAATGGATTTCTGTTTATACTTTAACTGGCCAGGAAAAAATGAATCAGCTGTAAATGTTAATTCAAGCCTTAGTGTATATCGCAACAGCAGTGTGTGGTGTAATTATACTAGCTTAACTATCTCAAAATCGACCAATACTCCTTTGAAATTACCAACAGGTTTGTTTTTAGTCTGCGGGGATCGTGCTTGGCCAGGTATTCCATCTAAATTAAGAGGAGGACCCTGTTCATTAGGACGATTAACTTTATTGACTCCTAACACCACAATGATACTGGCCAAGGCACGTTCACATCATTGATGGAGAAGGGCAATACACATGTACACAAAGGATTGCAAAGATAATGTAGAGTTTTGGTCACCTGGAGAAATATTTGCAGCATCTGTTTTAGCTCCTCAAGTAGGTGTAGCTGGGGCACTCACGCAACTGAGTAGATTAGGATGCTGGCTCGCAAAACAAACTAATGCTACTTCTGCGGCACTATCCTCCTTATTGTTAGATGTAGATTCTGTTCGCCATGCTACATTGCAAAATAGAGCAGCTATTGATTTTTTGTTACTAGCTCAGAGTCACGGATGTAATGAATTTGAAGGCATGTGTTGTATGAATCTGTCTGACCACTCTGTTTCTATACACAAACAGATCAACCAGCTGCATGACTTAACAAAACAGTTACAGGTATTAGATGGTCTGGATGGATTGTTTCAAGGATGGGGAATAACCGGATGGCTTTTAAGTTGGGTAAAGTTTGGACTATTGATACTGACGACTGTGGTTTTGTTATTATTAATATTGCCTTGTATATTGAATTGTTTACAGAAGATGATAGAAAAAAGTATCAGCAGAGTTTGGGTTGTGCAAAAAGAAAAAGGGGGAATTGTAGGGGATTTTCTTGCAGCGCAAGGCCATGGAATATTACAAGAAGCCTGTGTGCACAACCCTGCCTACGATTACGGCGAGAGTGGCCTCAGAACCATCCTTGCATAGAGCTGGGAAGAGGAACCAGGATGTTTCACAGGCGATAAGGACAGAACAAGAATGCAAAGAATGCAAGGCTTAATTGCAAGGAGGGGGTGTGTGTGGCTGTAAAGTGTGCTTGTGGGTGAGTAGTCTAGCTGGACCAATTATATTGTTATGTTAGGTGGGTAGACACTGTATTGTAACCAATCATAATAATTGCTTAGCTGCGTGTACTCTGGCAAAATAGTATATAATCTGAGCTATCTTGGCAATAAAGGGGAACAATACCATACTTCCATGAAGATCGTGTATTGATTCCTGAGGCGGCTTCTTTCACCTGCTATTTGCTAAATTCAAAGACAGAAATACCCTCAGTGCCAGCAATGTTAAGAGCTACTTGTCCTGCATTAACTGCACAAAGTGACTGGAATAGAAACAAGAAGCAGGACCATCAGAAGAAATAAAACCAGAGTGCACTCACTGGCAGTGAGGGAGGAAGGGCCAAGCTCAAAGCAGGAACTGTTGGGCTCCAGTGTAAGCTGTAAGGGTCATTTCACATGTGAACCACAGAAATTAGCTGGGGGAAAAGAAAAAGCTTACTTATGACTGGTGCTTGCGTAAAGCAAGCTTTGTGGCAGGTTAGAGAAACAGTTAAAACTGTAGCTCATTGAAAAGGTAAACTCCTGGGTATGCAGAAGGCCAAACTCGTGTAGAACTTCAGCTCCTTCTAAGAAGGACAACCATGATGTACCCAGAGCTCCTCGTCTGTAACCTTCCCTTGCTGTTACCTGGTCTGAAGACAGAAAACACTCCTTGATTAGCTGAAAAGATGATTCTCATTTTACAGCACTGGCTGGGTAGAGGAGTGATGACCACAAATGCTGTAGCAAGCCAGGGTGCATTGAGAAGGTTGAGAAAACTGCTGAGAGGAAGATGGGGGAGGGAAGGAAAAGTTCACACCTTTTGCATCAATCAATGCTTCTTACAGAAACTGATGCTGTCAGTAGTGGTAAATAGCATGAGTAATAACCGCACAAGCCTGAAGAGCTTATAGTAATTCACAAAAAAATAGTAATGAAAGCCAAGTAGGAATTGAAAGGTGGGGATACCAGAGCAGCCGACACAACTTTGTTGAAACAAGAACTTCTTGTAAGAACTGAATGTTTTGCAGCTTGTCAGTTTGTGCAGCTCTGGGTGAAGGCAGGCAGGCAGGTATATGAGCCCATGGCCAGTCAAGGCAGCTAATATTAGAGTTGGCAGAAGCTGGTAGAATTGCCCTCAGGCTGGTGCTGTGTGTCCCTGGAGTCTGCTGTGCTGTCCTCTGGAGCAGAAACACTCTTTACTCACCCAGTTCCTAGTGGGATTTCTCCCAAATGCTTGGCCAGGCTCTGCTCTGCTGAAGCTACCCAGGTCTCCAGCACCTCTGAGGCGTGGTAGAGGGGTCACATGGGGAGGCTCTGAGTAGATAACTTCTCTACTCGGGGAAAAGATGGCTTGGCAAAACTGGTTTGTTAAGACCTGCCAGCATCAGCAGAACTGAGCGCACCCAGGCAGTTTCCCATCCAATTCACTCAACATCTGAGCAAATTTTTGAGTGAGCTCAAGGACCCAGAGCATCACTCAAACTGTGGTTCATAAGCACCAGAGGGTGACAGGGCAACTGTCCTGACCTGAATACAGGGTTGTTGCAGGAATTCAGTAAAACACCTAGATATGAACCAATACAGACTTTTCCCCCCCACTATCTCTGGCTTTTCCAGATGTGTCATGATGTGGCAAGCCACTATGGCTCCAGTCAATGTGGAGAAAATCCCCTCAACCTTCAACAATGTTAAACGAAGATGCCCTTCAGACCTTCTCAGTGAACTATTGAAATTCCTGTTTTCCAAGAAACTTGAAGTTCTTCATTTTTTTTCTTTATTAAAAATTCTGTTACAGAAGTCACTTCCCTGCTGGTTCCACATCTGGATCCACAGGGACTCTGCAAACCAACCAGGAAAAACCCAGCAGCATTTTAACTTCACTAGCTGAAGTTTCCACTTGTATGCAAACGTTTGGCATGGCCTTGGTGCCGCAGATGATGTACTGTGTTACCTGCTTCTGGAGTCTGCGTTTGGTATGCCTGCCAGTCACTCCACAGTCCTCGCTCAGGGTGAATTTAACAGCTGACCTGAAACTCGCAGGCTGTGTGAGGCTCAAGATCATAAAGTGTGCATTTCTCGCTGTTTATGCTTTCAACCTTCAATGAAGATAAAGGACATACAACCTTAAATTCAAAAGGAAATAAAGGTTGAAGGCGGTGACAGGATGAATTACTAATGCCCAAAGGAAGCTCAGGCAGCAAAACACACCTTTAAAAACAATAGGGAACCCTCTGATCAGAATGAACTTTAATAACACAAAGAATGATGCAATGAATCATAAAGCTTCCATTTTTTTTATCGGAAAAATCCCTAATTTAATTATGCGAAGATAGCAAACTTTCTGTTCATGTGCTTTACTCAACCTCAAACAATACATTTATTTTACCATTTAAAAGCAAAGACTACCAATCAACATCAGGGAAGGCACAAATATTTGGAAATTACACACCTGTAACTGTGAGCTACAACGAGCAGCTGTGACCACATTCCAATAAGTGGTGGGTCAAACATAAGCTGTGATTCTTCAGTACATCATATGGACACTTGAGATATGGGCAACCATTCATACACACAAATTTTTACAGGATCCATGTTTTACTTTCATTCAGTTTTGCACTGCTGATAGTTTTTGACCCCTAGGCAATAGTTTTTCTTAAATATAATGTTAGAGAACAGAGAGAGGCAAATTTGGACAAACCAACTCTTGTAAGAAATAATGAAAAAAATAATGAAAGCAACCTCCAAGGATCGTGATATCCTTTACTCTTCAGAAGAGGATTACCGTGCTCCAGATCTGCCTGGTAAGTGGATGGTATCTCAGCCTGCAGTGCTGTGCTTGTGCTTCCGCGTGCCGAAAAAAGGTACAATTTGTTACAGAAGAATTTTCAAATTCCACTAAAAAGTTGGGAGGATGTGGTTTCACTAGCAGCAAAACCAGAAAGAAGCAAACAGAACTCAAATATGCAGCACAGCTCAAAATGGAGGGTTACATGGAAAACAAAATTACTGGTTTAGTCTGTATGGATGGTTTTTTCTCAGAAGTTTAAACAAGAAAGCACTCAAAGTGTTTTCACGTATTTCTAAAGGGTTGGGACTAACCGAAAGGCAGTAAATAATGCATTTACCTATGTCTATTAACATGAAGATGAGCGGCTGTGAAAAAGCACTTCCTAGCTCATTGAAGGCAACAACCACAACGGTGTAAGTAGAGTTGAAGTTCAACTTGCCAGCGAGCCAGACTTCTTATTCAGACTTTCTTCTGAAACACGAGACATCCGTCTCATTTGACAACCTGAACAGAAAGAAAACACTTGGTGAATACTCTCCTGTATACCAAGAAAGTTGAACCCTGGGTGCGTCAGGGCACAGCCCATGTCCCTGTATAGTTATGCTGCGCTGGATCCCTCGAGGCTGCAGCTCCTTCAGCAGCTTCCCCACAGGCTGGCTTTCAAGGGAGAACCACTACACTGAAAGCCAGGTAGGATGTCTGCCCCTTAAAAGATCTATCTGCTTAAATACAGCGGTTACAGTAAATACTCCTCTAGCTAAACCTGGTAGTAAAGGTGTTATACTGGTTTTTTGTTTTAATTGCAGACAAAGGAAATTATTCTGGATTTCTGCTGAGCTGCAAGTATGTGAGTAGGTTCCTTTTAACAGTGTAATGGTTAACTAATATTTCTCTATGAAGGGGCATAAGTATTGGTAAACAGAATTTGAGGGGGATGATGGATTTGGGGACTTTTTTGTTGGTTTTTTTTACAGAAATTAGTGATGAAAAATGTAAATTATCTGCAGTCTAATGGTCAGGCTACATGACTTCGAACACAACTTTAACTTGCAATCTGTCATTCAACCCATTGCCTTGTGTAACTCTTAGCTTCTCTGCATATTTTCTTCCACCTGAATCAGAGATGATTGTATCAGGTTGCTTCAGGCTGACCTTCTTATTTTGAAATATACTTAATAACTTACTAGCAAGCACTGCTACATCTCTGTGTACCATCACAACACTCGCAGGGCTCATTATCCACATTTCCCTCCTCTTCTGCACATTACCCATACACTCTCCTTCTGCTTGAAAAGGAGCAACAGCTTTCTACAAGATTGCGGAGGGGACCCCTCCGCTGAGTCCATGAGAAACCCTTTAACAGATCGGAGCGGGAAAGCAGGCAGTCAACTCAATATGAGTGATAAAGCAAGCTTCAACTTTATTGCTCCAAACCATCACTTATATACACAATCAGTTAATTATGCCTACTAGTCATTATCTTATTGGCCAAGCTCTAAAGGTAACACTAACATATTCCTCCTACTAGCGGTTACAGCTTCTATGTTATTTTCTCTTATTCCCGGATCTCAGCTCCTCTTTAGTTGTTTATCTCCTTCTCAAGGACAGACTGTCCTTGCCGACTTGCCAAGTTATGCTGCCTTGACAAGTTCTGTCCCTGGCCTACACGGCCGTATAATCTTCTGACCCTGCCTTGCACAACTCCTCTAAAGACCCGTGTCCTTGCTCTCTGAGCCAATTTCCAACACAAGATTCTAAGAAAGTTACTGCTACTTTGGCCAACAGAAGCAAGTGAAGAAGGTGAAGAAGAGTGAACCTCATGGCGCAAAGAGATGGTCAACACAGCAGCATGGAAACAAAAGTGGCCTAGGTCAGCCTACTCAATAGTTTGCAAAAGACAAAATCAATTCATTCCACTCAGATATTTGCTTGAATAGAGGTTTTTAATAAGGTTCCTTCTATACATGGTGATTCCCAAAATCCAAAGGTCTCCTAACATGCCTTGATGGGCTCCAGGAAGCTTTTGCTCCTTCCCCACTGTTTGCTGCTCCTCTTTTCAGGGGAGGCTCAGCAAAAGCAGAGCAAATAAAAAATACAGGTTGGGTCTAAAATGGGAACCAAAAATAACACATTTGCAAGCAAATTCCCTCTCTGTCTCCATAGCTAAATTCCAAGACAGTAAGCAGCTCTGATTGCAGTTTTTCTGGTGCAGGCACTGCTAACCACAGACTCCCTGAAAAAAAGGAGATCCACCACAGGAAAGCAGCAGGTTTGAGTAACTGTTTTCAGACTGCTTCCCCTACTAACCTTTTGTTTCCAAAAGGGAGCCACGTCTTGGCATACCCTCTTTACCTGCTGAACCCATAGGGAGCCAACCTACTGCTATGCAGCACACACAGATGTGAAGAGAAAAGGGGATTTTTACTGCTCTAGGTGGCTTTTGTGATCATGGCAGCCTTGGGCCATCTTACTCACAATCCAGCTCTTCTGTGTGCTTTGATAAGGGTAGATCTGCAATAAATGGTGTAAAAAATAAAAAAAAACCCTCTAGGATACAATTATAGGTATTAAAGAACCTATGTTTCTGTGTTACTTACTGTATTACATATACAGTGTTGATGTGAGTGAGCCTTCCTTTATCCCAGGTGCAGGTGGGATGGCCCTCTGTCCCATACTGGATACACGATACATTTCCTGGCTCATCTGGAGGATTTGAAACAGATATTTTTATCAGTTTCTTCCTTAAAGGTGTTGATAGGAGACATTTTAAGAAATGCTAGGTTTGGCTTTTTGATTGTTTTGTGGGTTTTTTTAGAATTTATAAACAAAATATTCAGGATAATAGTTTTTATATATGGAAACAGCTGACTCTGTGATCTCTGCAGCCTGTTGAGGCCTCTGACGCTTAAGCCAAACCCCAGTGACTTTACAAGGATGCCAAATGAATACAAGTGCTTAACACCTCTCTGGACTCAACACTATAAGCTTTGCTTGAAGCAATCAGTCATTATTCTTGCAAGTCCCATATGTCCTGGAGAGACTGCTGGGTGTCAGCGTAGAACATGAGGGAGTATGATATTTAGGATATTTGCTTCGATCAGGCAGTTTCATTTAGCATCTCTTCATTTATCAGTAATGGAGTTACACAGTCCCATCCAGGAATATTTTAAATATGAAGAGACAATAAAAAAATAGCACCTCTTCTGGAAAAGGACGCTCACTCCTAGTTTCTAATGCATGTCTCGGAGGTACCACAGGAAACATTTAACAACAAGGAATAATTAAATTGTCCTTTCTTCCAGATTCTATATCGATGCCAGAAATGAGTTTTTTTCTTGTATTCACAATCTATTTTGCCCATGTGTAAACATGTGTTTACCTGTGGGGGCTCACAGCGGGCCATGGATCCTGAAAAGGAGACAGTTAGCTTTGACCTTGGTGATATCAAAGTATTCCCGTGAGAAGATGACCATGAGAAAGAAGAAAGGGAGGCTTGTAGGGGTGCAGGCTTGAGAAACAGGGAGTGCATGGGGGAGGAAGTTGGCACAGAAGAATGTTAAGCAAACGGGGTTGAATGTTAGCCAATAACATGCCTGTTTATATTATGTAGAGCATATAAAAGGCAGCTGTCGTTTTTAATAAAGGTGCTGCTTACTTTTGAACTGAAAAATAGGAATTATTGTCGTTCTTTGTCCGTCTCGACTATGACAAATGGTGACCCCAGTTTCCTGAACTTTGAGACAGCTGGGGAGAGGCCGTGGAGATGGAGCCCAGCATAGGTGAGAAGAGGTGAGGAGAGCTGCTGAATTGATCCGGATCGTTAAAGACACCTTGGAAAGGTGAGTTGCTGGGAACATGGGTGTAAATCTCACTAAGGAAGAGAACACTGTACTTCCTATGTGGAAATTAGTGTTAGAGAAGAAAGGAGTTAGTTTAGCAGAAATAACCTTCAGGAAAATTTTGCTTTGGAGCAAGAATCAAGGCTTTGAGACTAATATGTGAACAGTCTTTAGTCTTTCAAGTTGGAAAGACTTGGGAGATAAACTGTTTGATAATGCCACTCGTGGATCTAAAGAGGCTATGGAGTTGTTATCGCTAAAAGACTTTAAGGAGAAGCCCGAGCAGCTGGAAGCAGAAATTACTAAGGGGGCTGCAGCGCTTCAAATTCCTAAACAAGAGGCTAAGGAGAAAATTAAGGTGGTGCAGCCCAGACAAAAGGATGCGGAGATCAACACACAGACTCCGATGCAGAATCGAAGACCTTTTATTGTCAGAAGGCTGCATTTTTATATTCTTCAGAGTTCTATCATGCGCTGGATGTTTTTCACGATTGGATACATACAGCTGTCCGCGCGCCTAAATTACACTTGTGATTGGTTACTTATACATGATCACACACTGCTGCAAGAAGCAAGTTTAACATTCTTTTGCTAGATAACTTGCTCTTTATCTTACACTTCTTTGCAAACAATTCTATTTCTTCACCACCTAATCCCTCATATCTCACTGTTCAAGGCCCTTCAAGAATAGCATGCTGCTCGTTAATATAAAATGTCTCCAACAAAAGGACAGACCAAGGAAATCTTTATTTACATGTGACGATTCTGATGATGAGATCTTCTCCAAAAGTCATGTACAAAGCTCTGCACGGTCTTAACTCTGTGGGCCAAGGGATCTGGCTGCGAATGCGACATTCGAACAGCACTTTTGGTTCACCGTTTGGAATACTAACGAACAGGTGGTGAGGCTGTTCGCTAGGGAGGAAGCAACTACGAGTCTGTCACGCTGGGGCAGAGGTCAGCTTGGTTACCCGGGTGGGTATCCAGCAGGACCGCGGGGAGGTGTGACCTCTGCAGCTGAGCCCAGCTCGTAACTATGGCCCCGTCTTAGAGGGTCATTGGTAAGGTTCTACTCAGCACTCACCTCCCGATGGCAGCAGGAGCAGCAGCTCAGACACCCCACAGATGGGATAAGGGTGCTGGGGCTTGTGGGGAGGCTGGCATCACCCCCAGTCTTCAGGGGTACTTGGGTGTGCTATGTTCCCAGAAGGATGTTTCTATTGGAAAAGAGCAATTCCAGAGCACAAGGGTGCTGTGTTTCCTTGCACCCTGCTGGTCTGCGTCCTGGCTGCTGCAAAGCCATGTCAGACCCTGGATCCCGTGTCCCATACCTGGGACACTGTACTTGTACCTGTACTCTGAGCCCTGCGGGGCTGGCAAAGTGCTGGGCTTTCCCTCTGGAGGCATTTGTTGGCCTGGGAGGGGATGAAACCAAAGAGGCTGGGGAGGAAGGCAAACTCAGCAGGGTAAAATTCAGGCAAGACTGTGGGATGCAGACTCAAGCACAGCTCCTTGGAGAGCAGGGGGAAGCCCTTGCCTGGGATTTTATGACTGTCTCAGGGAGGAGCGCTGGCAGGAAGAGCCATTGCTTGGCTTGGGCAGGACCTGCCATGGCAAGGGGGTGGGAAAGATGTTACGGAAACAGAGGAGGTTTCCATCCCACAAAACGCTGTCTGGTTAGGTCTGAGCATCTCCAGGGATGGAAACTCCAGGGCAACCCCTCAGGGCAGCCGGCCCCATGCTTGGTCACACTTAGAGGGCTTTTTTTTATGTTTAACTTGAATTTCCTGATTTTTCAATATGAGCCTGTTGCCTCTTGTCCTGTCCCTGGGCAGCACTGAGAGGGGTCTGGCTCCCTCATCTCTACTCCTCTGTCAGACATCAGACCCTCCTGAGCCCTCTCCAGGCTGGATAACCCCATCTCTCCCAGTCCTTCCTCATATCTCAGGTGCTCCAGACCCTCAAATATATTTTCTGCTTTTGCTTGATTCACTCCAGTCCATCCATGTCTCTGCTGTCTTGGGAAGCCACAGCTCTGGACCCAGTATTCCAGATGTGCCTCACGAGGGCTGAGCAGAGGGGCAGGATGAAGATGAGCTTGCACTCCCTTTGCCCACCATGCCAGTCCTCTTCGAGGAAGGCTCTTGGGGTGCTCAGACATGGTTTCCCTTTTATAAATCCACACTGCCTGCTCCCATCACCTCCTGATCTTCCTGCATGTGTTGGGAAACAGTTTTCCAGGAGAGTTTGCTTCATCACCCGCCTGGGGGTGGAGGTGAGGCTGTCCAGCCTGTGGGTTGCCAAAAACTGCACACACATACATGTCCTATAAGTATAGGGAAAGGACTAGAGAAATCTCACAGATGTGAAAACTAAGAGAAATACCACTGGAGGAGGATGCTTGGGGAAAGTGGCTTCCGGGCTACTCACTGGGGTTGGACACCAGGCTCTACTGATGGGTTGCCTGTTACCCGAAATGCTGAGTCCCATGTGCCTGCAGACCTGTTCCCCTGTGCTAGCAATGCTGGCATAACCCAGCCTTACCCCGAATCCCCAAGGGAAGCCTTACCATGCATCTCCATTGTCAGCCCTGGGGTGCTTCCTAAGCATTCCACGGTGAGGGCAGACACAGCCGCATCGAGCAGCAGTGTGGTTGATGAAACAACTCACGCCTTTCCTTCCCACAGACTATGCAACGTGACCACAGCCCAGGCCATGGTGGGCTCCGGCAAGGCTTTGGCACTCCATGTCCTGCTTTGCTGCCTGTGTGGAGGTAAGCAGCCTCACAGCACATCTTGGCACGGCTCAGCACAGCCACCATGGCATCACCCTCACACACTGCTGGAGCAAACACTTCAGCTCTGCCGAGGAATTAGAGGTGGAGCAGGAAAATTACAGTGCTACAGCTATGGATTTGGGGGGGAGAGCTTTGTTAGCACTGAGGGGGACTCCCACACCCTGTGACGTCCTCTCCTCTCTGCTCACATCCTTGGGCTGGGGCTGCATACAGCTGTGCTGGAGTATGCTGGCATTTCAGTGACTGTGAGAAGCAGCATGATCCTACCTCTGCATACGGGAAGCTGGAGCGCAGCTACGCCCTTTCCAGGAAGACCAGATCGAGCCTGATACTAGCTGTGAGCTGGGTTTGCTGGGGCTGTGCAGAGCTCTAATCTGATAGTGAAGGGCAAAGAGCACCTCTGCGCGGGGGTTCTCCCTCTAATCTTGGGGGATCAGAGCTCTCAAGACTACAGGTTATTTCCCTGCAGTCATTTAAGTATTAGAGAAAAACATAAAATTGGTGAAACTAGCTGTTTCTGATGTGAGATGAGTCATGGGATGCCGGGTTGCTGCTGTAGGCAGGGGGGTTCATCCCTATCCTGGGGGTAAGCAAGCAAAGGGGCTGAGGGGCACCAGCAGCGTCCCTGCTATGGGATTATGCCACGCGTGCTCACATGCCAGCAAAGCAGCCACCCATGCAGAGTAGTGCAGCCCATGGGCATCATCTTCTGTGTGACACTCACCCAGAGTTGCCCTGACCCAGCAGGTGTCGATGCAGGTGTTGCAAACGTCAAGTGCTCGGGATACGTCTGGATTGAGCCTGCTCCAGTGGTGCGGATGGGCTCCAACATCTCCATCAACTGTCTCTCCACCCTCGGCTGCCCCTGGACCATGTTCTTTGTGCTCATCAACTACAGTTGAGCTGAGGGTCACCTGCACCCCCTCAACAGCAGCACCATGCAGCTCCGGCTGCACGATTTGCAGATGACCTCAGGGTTCATCACCTGCTGCCCCAACAGCAAACGTATCAGCCTTGTGTGCGGTGCCGCCATCCGGGCTGGCTGTGAGTACCCTCCATGGCTGTGGCGTCTTGGTGATTTTTTTGTTAAGCTGCAAGCACCAAGGAGATCGGGGTAAGGGGGTTGCAGCAGCCTGGGCTCTACACTGCTTGGGGGAATGTCTGTATGTTTTGCTTGATCTTGCCTCTGCAGACCCTCCAGACCTCCCCCCAGCAACCTGACCTGCACCATCTGTGAGCACTCTGGGCACCTGGGCTGCATGTGGGACGCAGGCCAGCCGACCCACCTGCCCACCAACTACACCCTCCACCTGCGCAGGTAGGGCCCTGTGGATCAGGGGCTGGGAGGAAGGTGATGTGCCAAGCCAGCTGGGGTCAGGAGGCAGTGAGATAATCGCAGAGCCTGCACATGGCCTGTGGTTGGGGTGCGGTGGCCACAAACCCAGGTGACATCAGGGATGCTCTGCTGCTGGCGGCTGGGAGCAGGCACCGTGCCCTAGTTGCTCTTTCTTAAAGCTCACATCTGCCTGGTCTCCAGCTTGCAAGCTGCACAGTAAAGCGAGAGTTTCATTCTGTGGGACAGACCTTACACACTTAGTGCTATTGGTGGCCCAGCAAATGCTGCATCATGTTGCAACATGTTACACCCATGCACTTTTTGCAGATACATTGACTCTCTAAGCTAAAGGGTGTGCAGAGGAAACACCCCACAGTGTGCACCTAACACTGCCCAAACCCCAAACTGAAACTCCAGCAGAGTGCAAAAGCTTGAATCTGAAGCAGGTGCACTGGCTGCTGCACGGTGTGACACAGCCCTGCCTACCTGGCCTGGGGATGCTTTCTGCCACATCTGACACCAAAGCCCCCATGACACTGGCAGGCTTTCTAAGTTACTCTGACTCAGTTATTAAAGTAAACACATTAAATCCTGCCATGTGTAGGCTTTGTGAAGAGAAGTGATTAACCACCTGCCTAAATTTGCTTGGTTTCAAACTTTGAACCGTGCAGCCAGAAAGAACAGAGAAAGTTCCCTTCATACAGTGAAAATGCAAATGCTATGTAGAAATGTCAAGAACAAGGCAATTACTTTCTAGTTTGCTTTAAGAGTGACAAACTCCAGGTCTGAAGATGATCGTGTCCCAGTTGCAAGCTGTGACCCCTCGAGAGCCGTGGTCGGTTTCCAGCAGGTGCAGGAGGCTGGGATGGGCTCTGACTGGGGCTGCCTTCTGCTTCCCAGTGTGAGGACAGCAGCAGGGAAAGATGCTGAGGATGAGAAGGTCTTCCCCACAGGCTCACCAGTGCCACTCAGTGCACTGCATGGTGGGAGCCACTACTCAGCATGGGTGCAGGCCAGCAACGCGCTAGGCACTGCCTGCTTGGCCCCTCAGCGCCTCAACCTGCAGGAGCTCAGTATGTCCATCCATTGTCTGTCTATCCATTCGGGAGCTGCACTGCATGCTGGGACTGCACGTGGCCGTACACGCTGCCCTGAGAGGTCACTTTAGGGGCAGACATGAGCAGTGCAGCTCCAGTGTGTGAGGGCAGTCCCCGTGGCATGCCAGTCCTCTCACCCGTGTTTTCCTGGCTCTTCCTGCAGTGGTCCCCACTCTGCCCTTGGTTATTGGTGCTGAGACGATGGAGTCGTCACCTCCCACCACCACCATCCACTGAAGGAGGCAGATGCTACAGGAGAATGTCTTCTGCGAGGAGCGACACAAAGCCATGGGTGCCTCAGCATGGCATGTGAGACAGTCTGGGTCCTCTCAAAGCCTCCTCCCCTGCAGATCTGAGGGAGGGGAGTCCCTGTGTGAGCTGCCCCTTGTTAGGAGACATGCCAGTCCTGGTCCCGTTGGAGACCCCTAAGCACCCCATGGGCAATGGGAACATTTGGGATCATTTAAAACGCACCCCTTTGCTTCAGCACCGGGGAAAGAGGGAAAAGACCTTTGAAATCATTGAGTCCAACCGTATCCGTCCACTAGTAAACCTTATCCCTAATACTCATCTTTTAAATACCTTCAGGGATGGCGACTCAACCACCTCCCTGGGCAGCTGTTCCAGTGCCTGACAACTCTTTCAGTGAAGAAATTTTTCTTGATATCTAATCTGAACCTCCCCTGGCACAAATTGAGGCCATTACCTCTCGTTCTATCACCTGTCACTTGGGAGAAGAGACCAACACTCACCTTGCTACAACCTCCTTTCAGGCAGTTGTAGGCAGCGATCGGCCTTCTCTTCTCTAGGCTAAACAACCTCAGTTCCATGCGCCTGGGGAGGAACATGACCGTCCCTGTCTGGGCAGACAAGCAAGGCAGCAGCTGCTCTGTGCTCCCTCTGTGTGTGGGGCGGGTAGTGACAGGGGGCTCACTGGGTCCCCCTCCCCCCTAGCACCCTGCTTCCCTTCCAGGTGGAGGTGTGGGATGGTGTGGTGCAGCATGGGCCCCGCTCATGGCATGACCTGCAGAGTAACACCCAGTACGTGTTTCAGGTCAGCTGCTGGCTCAGCCCTGCTCACAGCCCTTGGAGTGCCTGGAGCATCCCTTTTCTCTACACCACCCCTGAGGCAGGTAAGCTCAGCCTTGTCACTGCTCTTGCTGCATTTTCCCAAGCAGCCCATTGGCTCCTTGAGATGCTCAGCGGGGACCTGGCTCGAGCTCCAGATGCTGGGCAGCTCAAGCTAGGCAGCAACATTTGTGTGCACGGTGTGCACGTGGCACGGGGGCCTGCACTTCCCTGCTCTGCTGGAGACCACTGCTGGCAGGCATCAGGCACGATGCTGTGGCCAGGGAGGCACCGCTGCCAACCCCAAGCCATAGCCAAGGGCTGAGCACTGTCACAAGATGTCAGCTCCTCTTGTGCCCGTGGAGCACTCCCAGCCCCATGGAACATTGCACTTGGTGATTTTGGCAGACTCCTGAGGCTGCTGCAGCATGGTGAGAGCCAGAGAGAAACCAGAGGGGCTTTGTGATCATGTGGTTTTCCAAACAGAAAGAGGGATGGGATGTGCTTATTCACCTTTGTTAGCTGGCTTGCTTGCTCCCCAGCAGCAGGGAGCTCTTGCATAGGCTGGAAAAGCCACATCAGCCAAGGTGTCCCATCAGCCCCAAATACTTGTTTTCTCAGGTCATCTTCCCCCTTTACATCCTGGTTACAAACACCGCGATGAGCTTAGGCATGGCTGGCTCAGTTATATCCGCCGGCAGTGGGCAGGGATGCCCGAGAAGCAATGCCCTTGCTTACATCCTGGTTGCAGTGAGAAAGTTGAGAACGCGCTTGCCCTAAAAAGCAGTGCTCGCTGTTGTTTGCAGTCTGGGCCGTTTCCTCTCCGTGGCGCTGGCTGCATGGAAATCAGCCCACTGCCCCGCATGGAGCTGCCAGCCAAGCGGGGCTTTCTGCAAAGGCTGCATGTGGGTGGGAGCCCCATGCGTGGATGGGAGCTCAATGCTACATCCTGTGCTTCCTCCCACAGCCCCCGCCACAGCACCCGACATCGGGCAGCACCTGGGCCCAGCATTCCCAAATGGCAGCCACGAGGTGATGGTCTTGTGTGGGGGCTCACAGCGGGCCATGGATCCTGAAAAGGAGACAGTTAGCTTTGACCTTGGTGATATCAAAGTATTCCCGTGAGAAGACGACCGTGAGAAAGAAGAAAGGGAGGATTGTAGGGGTGCAGGCTTGAGGAACAGGGAGAGCATGGGGGAGGAAGTTGGCACAGAAGAATGTTAAGCAAACGGGGTTGAATGTTAGCCAATAACATGCCTGTTTATATTATGTAGAGCATGTAAAAGGCAGCTGTCGTTTTTAATAAAGGTGCTGCTTACTTTTGAACTGAAAAATAGGAATTATTGTCGTTCTTTGTCCGTCTCGACTATGACAAATGGTGACCCCAGTTTCCTGAACTTTGAGACGGCCGGGGAGAGGCCGTGGAGACAGAGCCCAGCATAGGTGAGAAGAGGTGAGGAGAGCTGCTGAATTGATCCGGATCGTTAAAGACACCTTGGAAAGGTGAGTTGCTGGGAACATGGGTGTAAATCTCACTAAGGAAGAGAACACTGTACTTTCTATGTGGAAATTAGTGTCAGAGAAGAAAGGAGTTAGTTTAGCAGAAATAACCTTCAGGAAAATTTTGCTTTGGAGCAAGAATCAAGGCTTTGAGACTAATATGTGAACAGTCTTTAGTCTTTCAAGTTGGAAAGACTTGGGAGATAAACTGTTTGATAATGCCACTCGTGGATCTAAAGAGGCTATGGAGTTGTTATCGCTAAAAGACTTTAAGGAGAAGCCCGAGCAGCTGGAAGCAGAAATTACTAAGGGGGCTGCAGCGCTTCAAATTCCTAAACAAGAGGCTAAGGAGAAAATTAAGGTGGTGCAGCCCAGGCAAAAGGACAGACCAAGGAACTCTTTATTTACATGTGATGATTCTGATGAAATCTTCTCTAAAAATCATGTACAAATCTCTGCACGGTCTTATGTGCTTCCGTGAGATCAGGTACCTTAACTGGGTCAGTAGTTCCATCTTTTTTACTACCTCGAGATATGCCGCGGAATCCTTTTAGTTCTGTTGAGCCTTCTGCCCCCCCCCTCTGCCCTCTATGCAGTCAGCTGCAGCTGAGGTGCAAACTAATCCATCTATAAGTACTCCTTTACTGGATAGTGACTCTGAGGAAAGTGATATTGTGGCAGAAGACTCTCTGGAGTATACGCAGTCTGACCCCAGAGTTAAAAACTTGGGAGGGCCCGGTTGCAGGAAAAAACTGCCACAAGCATGGGACTTGCCTCCTGTCTCCGTTACAGTAAAACCACGCAATCCAGTTCAATTTTGGAAACAAGTCAAGGCTAAAGCAATGGAGTTGGGGAATTGGGACTTGTCAGAAAATATTAATGTGCCTTTAACGACTGAGGATACTTTGATCTCAAATGACATGGGACCTATGGCTTTTCCTGTTGTGTATGGTGATTCGGCTCCGGAGACAGCAACAAAAGGGGCCGCTACCATGACCAGTCTGTTAACTATTTGGAGACTGGTTACTGATTCCTTATGGGACTTAGGAACTGAACATAAGGTAGCGATGGGGGCAGCGGCAGCTTTGCAAGCCCAATCTGTTGGACCATCGGCGCCGTCGCCCCCTGATCAGGAGGAGTCGCCACTGGTGCACACGGAGCGGGCAGCAGATAATATGGCAAGCGAGGATGGCCGTGACAGTGACGAACCATCTGATAGAGACATTGTTGCATACACTTGTTTGGCGGTTCTCATTTTCACATCGACTCAGAAAGTAGCGTTTGATCAGAATCCTCCTCGCAGCAATGAAGGGGTGGCAAAAAACGAACCTGGAAGGGGCAGCCGGGGAGGGGGCAACAAAGGGATCCCGAGAGTCGCAGCCCAGCCCTGCCCATCGCAGGCACAGCAGACTTATTGGCACCTACAGTTCACCTTGTTCCTCCAGGGGTTCAACCGTCCCTCTTTGAAATGTGAATTGATTCACAGCTGTTTGCACACAAAGGGTGTTGTAATAGGATTGATGGAGAGCGGCGCTGGTGTTACTGGGACAGCAGCATCTGTGCTCTAGCGCAGAGCGGGAACCAGCACGAGAGATCCACCGCCATTTAGTAACTGCATTTGCAACACTGGGAGCTTTTGCAACTCTAAAAACAGATAATGGTCCGGGTTATGTGTCAAAAAGCATTGCAAAAATTTTTAAATCATGGGGTCCGATTGGTAAAGGATTAAGCGCCTTACTGATAGGACGCTCAAGTAGTACTTTACAAGGGCTAACTGTACATGTAGGAGTAATTGATGCTGATTATACAGGATAAATTTGTGCAATGGTCTCTACAACAACTCCACCTGTTACTATTGAACAAGGCACACGAATTGCTCAACTTGTTCCATTTGTAAGTTGTGTTTCTAGGTCTGAACTGGTTGTTTGAGGTGATGGCGGCTTTGGTTCCATGGAGAAACCACTTGTCTTCTGGTCCCAGACTGTGTCAGACAAGAGACCACAAATGGTTTGTACACTTATAATGGACAACACCTCTCCTATGCATACAAAGTTGTCTGGGCTATTGGACACTGGAGCCGATGTAACTATTATCTCGCAACGAGAGTGGCCTGCATCATGGCCTTTGGTTTCAACCACCTCAGGAGTAGTGGGTCTTGGGTGAATTGCCAATACCCTTATGGCAGCAAAGCCTGAGGGACAGAAGGCTACTGTTAGGCCTTATGTGACTGCAGCACCTTTAAATTTATGGGGAAGGGATTGTCTCGCCCAATAGGGGGTGCGAATTACAAAGGATTTTTGATAGGGGTCATTGTGTTGCAGGGCGTGTCACGACCAACTCTGGCATTGAAATGGTTAACTGAAAAGGCAGTCTGGGTGGACCAGTGGCCCCTCAATCAAGAAAAGCTTGCTGCCCTGCATTCCTTGGTTATAGAGCAAGTAGCTGCAGGACACATAGAAGCCTCTCATAGCCCTTGGAATACACCTGTGTTTGTTATTAAAAAGAAGTCTGGAAAATGGCGTTTATTACATGATTTGAGAAAGATCAATGATGTAATGGCTACCATGGGAGCATTACAGCTTGGATTACCATCACCAACCATGATTCCAATGCAATGGGAAATTGATGTAATAGATTTAAAAGACTGGGGTTTTTTACTATTCCTTTAGCAGAACAAGATATGTTTGAACTTATAGCTCAGATTATTGCAAAAACCAGAACTCGCTGTGTTGAATTAATAGCAAGAGACCCTGAAATTATCACGATACCCATTTAGGTTGAGTATTTTGAGTGGTGTCTTGCCAACAGTACAGCATTGCAAGCTGCACTCGTGGAATATACCGGTCAAATAACATATCATTTGCCCTCTCATCCACTAATTAAAATGGGTAGTCAGATTCGATTTGGCCAGAAACAATTATCCTAGACCAACCCTGTGCAGGGTCCCACAGTATTTACTGATGGGTCAGGTAAGACAGGTAAAGGAGCTATTGTTTGGCATGATGGACAGCAATGGCAAACTGAAATGGAATATCAAGAGGGATCTCCCCAAGTTGTGGAGCTTCGAGCAGTGTCAATGGTATTTCAGCATTTTCTTTGTCCTGTAAACACAGTGACTGACTCAGCTTATGTAGCTGGGTTGGTGCGACGTCTGGATAAGGCCGTATTACAACACACTACCAATGAACACTTGTTTGGTGTCTTAAAACACTTATGGTTAGAAATACAGAAATGACATCATATTTATTATATAATGCATGTTAGATATCATACAACATTGCCTGGGTTTATAGTTGAAGGAAATGCTGGAGCCAATGCACTCGTGTCTGGTGTCGCCCTAGGACCTACTCCGAATGTGAAGCAACAAGCAATAGCATCACATTAATTTAACCATCGGGGTATCGAGCTTTGAAGCATCAGTTTCACTTATCCAACACAGATGCTCTTGCCATCGTTGCTGCATGTCCTGATTGCCAAGGCCAGCATGTGCCACACTTTTATGGTACCAACCCCCGTGGACTTTGAGCTCTTCAGATCTGGCAGACTGATGTCACACATATACCTGACTTTGGTAGACAAAAATATGTACATGTGTCTATTGATACCTTTTCTTCAGTTGTTGTTGGAAATTGGCTCAGAGAGCAAGGACACGGGAGGAGCTGTGCAAGTCAGGGTCAGAAGATTATACGGCCGTGTAGGCCAGGGATAGAACTTGTCAAGGCAGCATAACTTGGCAAGTCGGCAAGGACAGTCTGCCCTTGAGAAGGAGATAAGCAACTAAAGAGGAGCTGAGATCCGGGAATAAGAGAAAATAACATAGAAGCTGTAACCGCAAGTAGGAGGAGTATGTTAATGTTACCTTTAGAGCTTGGCCAATAAGATAATGACTAGTAGGCATAATTAACTGATTGTGTATATAAGTGATGGCTTGGAGCAATAAAGTGAAGCTTGCTTTATCACTCATATTGAGTTGACTGCCTGCTTTCCCGCGCCGATCTGTTAAAGGGTTACTCTTGGACCCAGCGGAGGGGCCCCCTCTGCAAGTTGTTATTGCTACTGCTCATATGGGGGAAATGGCACATGATGCTATTCTGCATTGGCAATGAGCCTTTTCTATTGCAGGGGTTCCACAGCAGATTAAGACTGATAATGTTTCAGCATATGTTTCTGGTAGAGTGAAAAACCTTTTTACAACTATGGGGCAGGGCATTGTGGAACGTGCCCATGGTACCTTGAAGCACTTTTACAAAAACAAAAAGGGGGAATGGTAGGTGAGCCTCCAGAAGCACGTTTGATTAAAGTCACTTATGTATTGAATTTCTTGCATATCACCGATGATCTACAGGAACCCCCGATTTTACAACATTGTGGGTCCCTCTTGAAGCAAAACAGAGTACGTCCAGGGGTGAAAGTGACAGTGTGAGACTTACAGACAGGTCAGTGGTCGGCTCCCTGTGATTTGCTAACCTGGGGAAGAGGGTATGCTTGTGTTTCCACAGATCATGGACCTCAATGGGTACCAGAACACAATGTATGGCCAGTACTATCCTCATCCTGACTTGAGCCCTGGCTGCAGCATTTTGGATGCCCGCAGAGCAGAGGACAAATGTGTGGATCACCCTAGCCAACAGGACAGGACTTGACATGTCTGTCTACAGCATCCCTGGAGAACCTGTTTTCTACCTGCCTGATTGACCTGCCTACAGACCAATGTCTTGTGCCAACATTGTTACAGAAAGTGTTCTTCCAATGTCAATAATATTGTTGTTAGGATTAATAAAATGGATGGTTGTGTGGTGTTTAGTTATAGGGGGACAGAAAAATCTTTTGTTTAAAATGTAAGTTCATCTTTGGGGATATACAAAAATAATAAGTGGTCCAATAGTACAACAGCAAACATATCAAAATCAAACAATGCACCATTGGCTCTGCTGTCAGGGGTATTCCCTTTTTTCATTTGTGAGGACAAAGCACGAGGAGAATATTCCATTCAATATAAGGAAAGAGCCCTGCAGTTTAGGCCCCACTAACCTCACTAACACTAATACTAACACCAAGTCTAACTTCACCTGTCATCACCATCATAGAAGCAAGTGAGCAGCACATGTGTTATAATGGATGGAATATTCTTGGAAGATAGTTTAATGGTTTAAGAATCTTGGGTGAGATGCCCTTTGGGGATTTATTAGTTTTTATATATGGTTTTGATATGTATGCTGTGTATAATACAATGTATACAGAGAATGATTAATAGCACCATAAGTAATGTTGTTAGCCTTCGTCGGCTTACTTTATTGACACCAAATTTGACAATCACCGGCAGAAATCATACTGGTCCCCCTTTATGCCTAGGGGCTGCTGTTGCAACAGCCCTAAAGAGAACTAATGAATTTAGGGTGCTGGTTGAGTAAGCAGACCAATGCCACTTCAATGGCTTTAAGAGGTTTATTAATTGATGTGGATAGTGTTAGGCAAACAACATTGTAGAATTGAGCTGCTATTCATTTTATTTGTTAGCACAAGGCTACCTCAGGTTCCCTGTGCCACAGGTTGTGGCTTTCCCCACAACTACACTTTCCTATTTCTGAAAAATTTCTTAGTGAGCAGTGGGAAGGAAAAGTCCCATTCAAATTGAGGAGAAATGTGACTAAAAAGGAAGAGAAATAAGGTGGGGAAAAAAAAAAAAAAGTTCTCTCATCTCTTATACTTACCAGAATCATGTGTCTTTCTTGTAAGAAATGACAGGTAAAGCATTTCAGATGAGACACAACATAACTGAAGATGTGCTTCTGTGATGTGTGTGAGCATAGAGAATGGAGAATGTATACACACACACATATTCCGGGGTAAGGAAGAGTGAAGCAATAGGAGGCATGAGGGCAGTCAGTAGAATTTGGTCCCCCAGCTGAAGGTCACAGGGAAGGAAGGGACAGGAAAAAAGAATGGAGTGATGAGTAAGCTGGCAGGCAGGGAGGCCCATGAGTCCTGTGCAAGCACAGGAGATGCATGTGTGTATTTAAAGGATGCAGATAGAGAAGGCACAACACAACACCAAAGCTGTTGCTTTATCATGTCCACTCCCACTCACGCCCAGAGATACAAGCCTGCAGGTCCTTACCAACACAGCATGAACATCTCTGGACCAGTCCCTCTCCGTTCTTGCTTCCCAGATTAATTCTTGTGTTTACTGGAGTTTTGAGTATATCCTAGCCAGTTACCCAACTATGCTTTTGCTCTCCCAGATGTGTTTGTGGGAAGAGCTCATGCAGTAGCTTTCCCCAGAGAAAGAATGGTGTGTAGTGGGCTCAGAGCTGGGGACCCCTTACACCTCCATCTATTTTCACTACCCACTAACAAGCCCTTGAGCAAGCCTAGAGCTTTCACAGCAGCTTACAAACACATTATAAAAGGTGTTTCTTCTTTCCAGAAGAGAGAGTAGCAGGAGGTCCCATCAATGTATCAGTGTATGCAGTTTATCCTGATGGAGTCAGCAAACCAAGCTCTGGCCAAGGTAAGCCCAGCTGGGTGGGAAAGTTGTTGCTTGCTGTAATGAAGGTGCAAAGCTCAGGCTTGCTGCTCCATTCTTGAAGTTCCCATACTCTGCCTGTTGTGTAGAATTAGTTTTAGAAACAAGATGTAAAACCCTCCCATTGACCAGAGGAAAGCAGGGCTTTAGACATAAACCTCTTGGCTGCAGAGGACATGAAAATGGAGATTTATATCAATGCATCTGTATGAAAGCCTTCTCTAGCTGATTTTTGCTCTTGTTCACAAATCTCCAATGCACACAAGAACCATGTCTTGCTCCACAAGATACACCAAGGGGGCCATTCTCTCTTTTTGGGGGGAGAAAAGGGAGGTTGCTGCTTTACACATCTGACAATAAAGTGTTATAGAAAAACTAAACCCAACCCCCCAGCTTTTACAGAGATTAACCAGCCAAGCTGTAGCTTGTCCTTTCTTACCTGTAGTGGGAAGCAAGCAGGCTTTAGTTCTGGAGATAGGTTAATTCACAAAGGAAAGCAAGGACTGTCATCATCTTCAGTACTTTGTGGTGGCTTTGGTTGTCCTCAAGAGCTAGGCATACCAAGTTCACTAAGCTGTGTCATTCTGCTGCTGGTCCTTACCCAGGTGAACCAGGATAAGCAATGCACAGCTCAACATCTGAGCACTGAGAATGCCACACAGTACAAACACAATATCTGCATTCATGGATGCTGCATACAGCATCCAGTGGTAGCTGGGCAGGTCTGCAGAGATAGAGGAAGGCTAAGGTGAAATTAGCATAGATATCAAACCTGATCCTTCAGAGGTGGTCCAACATAGCTCTGAGCCTAGGGCTGAGCTTAAATACCCTCTTGGGCAGAGAGTGTGGGTGGAGGTTCCAGGTGATGCTGGCCAGGGCCATTAAGAACTGTTAGTGCCCTCAGTGCTCTGACAGAGCTGGCTGTAGCTGCAGGCAACGGTTACATCTGAGGATGTCATCAGTTCACCCTCTCATGCTGTGTTGCAATTTTAGATGGGTTATTTAAAGGTGCTCAGATACTTGCCCTATGACAAATCAGCTCTGCGTTTCTGGTTGGTGCCTCTCAAGGCTTTGAGAAGGGCAGTTATTCCATTTTCCCCCAAGAAATGGAAACAAATGTTCCTGACCAGTTCATCCCAGGTTGTTCATGACTGTTAGCCCTGGCTATTAGGTATTATTCTCACTGACAGCCTTTGGCTCTGGGCAGGTCAAGGTTTGGGCACCTCCTGCTCTGGTGACATGAATTTCTGAGGTCCTGATCCTCAAGTGATGGTTAAACCTCGGTAACAGGTCTCCATCTGTGCAGAAGGGGGAAGAGCAGGGTAGCAAAAGGAGGATGTTCTAACCTTTACAGGAGCAAACAGCTTAAAAATGTGTTAAATGCTTACAAATAGAGAATTCATCCTTAGTGGCTGCATAGGCTCCTTTTTAAAGAAGCTTGGGAGTTCTTGTTGGGAAGTACCAACACAAAGCAGCAGTAAAGCTCGTGTCTGTGACAAGATTTGCTTCCAAAGCACCAGCACAACCAACAGTCGCCACCTACAGAAAGGTACTCCAACTTGACCTCACAGGTTGAACCTCATTCTTCATCTTCCTTATTTCAATTGAGCCTGTCCATCGTCAGTAAAGCATTACTGTAATCTGTTCTTTTTTTTTTTAATTTATACCAATTCAGTGTGCCAGTGACACAAAACTGTTGTGACCCCCAAAGCTGCTGAATTCCCAGGCTTGATGGATAATGCACTCCATCACTTGTCTTCCACAATCGCATATATTTGAAAGATGCTTTGCAGTGCCTGTAGCACACTCCAGCTGAGTGGGCTTGTACTGCAAGCACACTCTACTTAGGGAACTGGAATACTTGAAACTCCAGGAGCTCTGCTAGGAGACGCATACGCTTCCAATGCACAAAATCAGAGAAGTACATTTTCTGTGATATTTTTTCCCTTTGGAGAGGAAGAAGTTGCATTTGGCTTTGGGTTTTCATTGGTCCTTGCAAAGCAAGTACCAAACAGAAGTGGAATGAGGTTTACTTCACCAGGTTTGGATAAGTTTGATCCTTTGACAGCCACCATTTCATTCATTAAAGGCTGTGAATTCTAAAAGGTTTTCACTCATTTTCATCTGAACCAGTCTCAACTGACTGATTACTGGCTCTGTTGCAGAAATGGCTGGCTAAAATTAGTGGTCTACGTTGTTTAGGACATTACACTGGCTATCTTTAATTGTCTCAGCCAGTTGAAGCTCTGTGATGAGGATGCTCTTCTTAATGCTGATCCTCTGCTTAGATGCATTCAGCCCTCTGCTGCTCGATGGCTCTGCTCTGCAGAGAAGGTGTCCTCCTGTCCCTGCCCTGATGGGACAGCTGTCTCTTGGGGACAGAGAGGCAAACATGGAGAGCAGCAGGACTTTTTCCTAAAGCAGTCAGCCAGCTGAAGGGTATGAGGGAGTTTTCAGATGTGTAAATGAGGAGCTTCATAAAGCACCTGGATCCTTGTACTTCTAAAGATGTACTTGTGAGACTGCCCTTCCCAAATTTCCCAGTATTGGCAATTCACTATCTTGGTAAAACCCTAGTGCCGGTGTGAGATGTGCTTGCACGGATGACTCTGCAAAAGGGGACTTTCGGGTTGCCAGCCGCTATAGGGGCATTTCCCTTCCTTTGAACACAACATGAACCCACAACCACATAATCAGCAATGCTCACCACCATTGAAAGACAGAGCAAAATCATAGGGAGCAGGGCTGGCAAGGACAACTACCCAATCCCAAGGGAAAACCACCTGTATTACTTCCATTCCTGGCAGATGTTTGCTGAAACTGCTCTTGCATTTCCAGGAAAAGGAAACCTACCCTGGTGCTCCTTAGCCTTGCTGCTAGAGCAGTTGTCCTCTTTTGTGACCTATGCTTTAACTGCTGAAGTCCATTATGCCGACTATCTTCCTAGTCCTTGCAGCAGCGCTCACTTGCCACCCCAGTATCTCACCCCCCTGCGTACTCTGCAAGGGATGCTCTGGCTGAGCCCAAGGTTGAATGTGCATTCTGTGCACATCCCAGCAGGATGACTCCAGCAGGATGACTCCAGCTGAGGTCTGACTGCAGGGCATGGTAGTTCCTTCCCTCTCCAGCCATCCGTGCTGCTCACACCTGGCCCAGAGTGATCACCCTGGTCTCCAAGCAGGAGGTGACCCCAGGGAGATGCCTGGCTTGTCCTGGCTGTGTAGCTGTGATTCTGGTCCAGGCTGTAGGTTCAGTCTAAACCCCAGCCCAGCAGTGGGATCACTCTTGGCCTGGAACCTCACTCCCTTTCTGTAGCAGCAACAACACTATGTATTTGTTAAGGAGAAGAGATCCCAAGGGAATTGCTGGATTTGTCCAGGAAGAAAGCTTGCTGCTTATTTTACCAAAAATACGCTTCTTCCCATAACAGACCCTTGAGCTGCAGATCCTCCCTCACAGCCCATTACACAAACAGGTGTTATCAGAAAACTGAGTCCCATGGGGTTCAGATGCTTTGGGAAATAATACGTAGGTGCTCATAAAGAAACATGTACAGTTCCTCAGGAAGACTAAATTCTTGCTGCAGGTGCTGAGGGGTGTGATGTGCATGGAAGATATTTTGTAACTGGTGTTATGTGTTTATCAACATCTTGTTTCACTGGATCTCTGAGAAATAGGAGAGCATGTGGAGTTCAGCCAGAGTTGGAGTTACTAATTACTTTGGGGGGCTTTATTTTTCCCATTATACCATTATTTATTTTCCTAAATAGTATTAAAAAAATAAAAATAAGCCATATCTTCTATGCCACTCGCTGTCCTCTAAATGAAGTAATGAACATTTTTTTCTCTCTGTTTAAGTCCCTTCAGAGGAGCAGCTCCTGGGCAGCACCTACAGCAAGATCTCCCATGGTAAGAAGATAGTAGCTCAGACTTGGTAAGCCAGACTTTCTCCTTGACCAGAAGTGGAAGTTTTATCCCAGGCAGCACCTGCAGCTTCTGGTGGTGGGGAAGTGAAAGCTCCATTACCCTTTGAAGAGGTCGGGGCCAGAAAAGCAAGTTTTCACTTGATGGGGACATGAGCTGCATAGCAGGAAAGGCAGCATTGCTCTCACAGCTCAACAGCATCAATATATTGCATATATTAAGTTTTGCTTTCTTATGAGATTTATAATAAAATGTACATTACAGCAAGCAGGGGATAAGAAAACCAGGAAATTATAAGATAATATTAATATATAGCATAACATCAATAGACTGTTTCAATCTTGCAGTTAGAAATGGAGACTCATTAAAGCATTTTTCATCTCTTTTTCTGATTTTGGTTACACTTCTGGTTTGCACATCATCTGGTAGAGGTTATGTTATAGTCTATTTCAGTACTTAAACCAAAAGCAAAACCAATGTAAGCTGAAGGACTCACTTCAACATTTCTGGAAGGTAAGGCTCCGTGGGAAAGGGTTAAACACAGTGATCACACTTCAGATTGCTTGATTGACCATGTCGAAGGGGCCCAGGATGCTCTGGTCACAGCACAACATGTATGGGACAGCAGTTTTGTTTTTTCTTTCCTTACGGCTTTGCTTCATTAATTGAGGAGCAAAACGGCAAGTGAAATGCTGCAAGCTGTTGAAGCAAAGATCTGCCATTTATATCAGCAGATGTCACGGCAGACGGGGCACAGAAGCAGGGCCACCCGATTGACCTTTTTCCTCTCTGTCCTTTTTCAGATGAAGATGTTGGAGTTTTCCTGGGATTGGGTGTCAGCATAGTCATATTATCGGTTGTTTTTGTAGTTCTGATGTTTAAAAAATCAGCCAGAAAAAGGTATTACTTACTCCTCCACAATTTCCTTATTTCCAACTCAAACTTTTTGTCTTAGTTTAGATGAAAAAAACCCAACCAAGATATGCTATCAGAAATTAAGTGATTTTAATCAGAGATTGTGTAGAAAAGATAACAGTTCTTTGCTACAAATGTATGTGTGTACAGAACAGAGTTAACAACAAGGGGTATTGAGATCTTAATATGAATCGAGTTCTGTACCCAAGCTCTGGTGGTGCAGGTCTCTTTAAGCCGCAGCTCCACTCTGGGCAGCCCTGGGGGTGGCACTAGCAGCTTCTCCTCCCCAGTCGTTGATCCAGATGACCAGTGATCACACACACACACACACAAGAAAGAAAAAGAGAGAGAGAGAGAGAGAGAGGGAGAGAATATAGCAATGCAAGCAGAGATAGCAAAGCGTGACTATTCTCTATGCAGCAAGATGGAGAGAGAGAGAGAGCGGCAATAGCCAGGGAAAGAAATGTCCAGGCAACCGGGACACAACCTCTGCCCCGGTTTCCATGGAAACGGTCCATCCGTGTCGTCTCCGTCCCCCCCCCCGCCCCTGCCGGCAAAGGAAGAAAAAATTCCCCGAAAAAGAAAAAAACAACCTGAAACTATAGCACTTTTCTTCCAGAATATTTTAAAATTAATTACAGAAACCTTTTCACTGCAGCCTGCTCTTATTGAGGGGAACTTCATTAATCAGTTTGCTATGCGAAAAGACTTTTTTGTGCTCTGCAGTAAGGCAGAAAGCAACAAAACCAGTAAAAAATCACTCCTCTATAAAGGCCAGTCTTAGGGACATGTGATAATATTATTACACAGACATAAAGAAAGGGAGAAAAAGAGAGGAAAAACACAATCTCTATAAGTAAGTTTTATCCTAGGACTTGTTACTCCCAGATTTGGCTGAAGAGGAGATGCTGAAGCCCATCGTGCCTGCATCCCAAGGGACAGGCAGAGACTGGGGAGTGCAACAGCAGAAAAACTCAATGGGGAGGGTCTTAATACTACTTTTTAACACCAGCTGCTTTTCACTAGGCATCCTCACAAACCAGTTCTCACCCATCCCAGTTTGTCATTTAACTGGAACAAGGATGTACAAAAGCCAGCCACTGCTGTCTCTGACACAAACCCACAGGAACAGGTGGCTTCTGTGGCACAGAGCTACTGGCTGGATCTTACCAACAAACCAAGAAATAGGGGAGAGGAGACCTGGGGCTCAAGGATGTCGAGGGGCTGCCTCTTTCAGTTCCTGAACTCAGCCTAATTCTTCTGCTCTCAATGTAATTGTGAAACACAGGCATTTCAGCAACAGGGTCTGTGTATTTTCCCAGAAATGCAGCAATGCATCAGAACGTCAGCCAAGCTCAGTGAAATTAGTCTCTTGCAAATGATTTTCACTACTGCAGCAGATTCAGCTATAGGAAAAATCATTTCATTACTGCTGTGTATTTGATTTCATCAGTTCAGGACACACATGCCTCCTCTCATTCATACATAGAGCTTGGTTCTCCCCTTACCCCAGTTTAGCAGCATTTTTACATACAGACATTTTACATAAGGGATTCACCTAGAGTAATTTAGATTTATTTTTTTTCTTTTTGGTAAAGAATTAAAGCCACCATTGTGTCGCTCTTGCCAAAATGGCTGTTCAAAGAGTTTCCCCACATGGAAAACAGCAACTGGTAAAGTCACTCCAGGTAATTGCACCATTATCTCCCAGCTTTTCTTTGACTCTTGCCTAAGTATAGACTTTATTCAGTGGCCACAATTGACTCAAGCTGCCCTTGAAGTGCATGCCAAAGCATGGAGACAGGCACAGCTGCTCTCTGCTTTCCCTCATCCACCTCGCTGTGGTCTCTTTCACAGGGAGGATTGGGTGAGAGAGGTAGGAAGGAAGGCAAGATGAAGACAGCGATTCCCACATTTCTTCTTTGGGATGCTCTACTGTTATCTCTCCTGTTGGCAAAATTTGCCAGTCTGTTACTACATTCATCTTTTTTTTTTTTTCAGAAAAAGAGTGTTTTCATGACTGACAGTTTCTGTGAGTTGTTCTTGGACACCAGTGACCCCACAGTTATGGAAACTGAGGAGGTGCCAGTGCATGAGGCGTACAAGAATGTGGCTGCCAAAAGGAAGCCCAGCAGAGAGGTCCCCAAGGACAAGGAGCGCCTGGGGAGCACAGCACCCACGAGTATCAGAACCCCTGAGCAGATCAGTGAATACAAACCTCAGGTGTCTGATGGGAACCAGCTGGGGTATGTGGCTGCCAATATTTACCAAACACAGCCCCCGACAGCCCTCCCAGAACCAGAGATGAGCATCTTCTTCAGAGACTACACAAGCCCCGTTCCCCACCTGTGGGATGCAGAGGGAGAGGGGCACCATGTCTTTCTGCTGGATAAGATCAACCTTGTCTTGAACAACAGCCAGAGTGGGCAAAACCAGGTGTTTGGCTCAGCCCAGGGGGTACACAGCTCCCTTCTGGAGAACCAGTGGGGACACATGCTGGCCAGCGATGTTCAAGAGCAAACACTGGTTCCTGACGAGCTGGTCTCCAGCCTGAGAGCCATGAATGGGGAGTCAGTGGAGATAAAGACCTGCTTTCCACAAAGCATCGGAAGATTGTTTTGAAATAAATTGTAGTTGTAATCAAAAAAAGTAATGTGAGTACCATGGCCTTTGAGGTTGCAAACAGCAGAACTGGAACAAAAATCCAAATTTGAAATTCACCATCTTAACTACAAATACTTGTGGCTGCCTGGGACACTTTGGCCAGTAAATCATAGCTTCAAATTTACCTCATATTGTCACAAGCATAAGAAACATAAAACTTGGATTTCCATAAGCACCAAAATACAGAGCAGGTAATTTTTGCAAGACACAATATGCTTCAACTATTATTCAAAATCATTCTTTTGTTAAATAGTTGGAGCATTTCATCCCTGGAGCTGATTGCTGTTAAGATGGATAAAATGATCCCTCAGACATCCTGACCAAATTGTGTAAAATCTCTTGGGATCTCTCCTAATGAAGAGACATTACGCTGAGGAGGATCTATATATCGTACAGCAGACATGGATACCAAGAACACAAAATCTTTTCTGTATGACAGAGTAACCCAATTTCATTTTCCCTCAAGTTCAATAATAAAAACTATATCAGCTTTCACCCCTTCATCATCTGCCAGGCTGATTTAAAATCTCTCTGAATTGGTCACTGGACAGATTCTTCATTTTAAGTGAGGGCTTTACCATCTCACAAGAGCTTGTCACTGCCTCAGCCTTGCCGTGTTGCATGAAGCACAGTGTGGTGCAGCAAAACAGCATTTATTCAGCACGACAGGGAATTTGGATCTTCTGACATCCAGATAATGAACTACAGGAGCCTCCTTCCCACCAAGCGGTTGTGAAATCATTTACAAGTTTGCCCGGGACTTCAGAAGCAGTCTTGCAAAATGCTCCTAAAGCAACCAGAAACTCCCTGGAAATGTGAGAGGTTGAATCATGCATCTATTTGCTGATCATCCACACCTTTTTAAGGAAACACTCCAAATACTTTTACAAGAATACAAGCATAAAGGAAGGGATAAAGGAAGTCACAATACTCTGTAAAATGCCCGAGCACTCAATGCTCCAGCACTCAGTGCTCCTTTGTGCTGTTCTGCCACTCCTCTTCTCCTGCATCTTCTGTCACAGCATAGGCTAGTTTCAATTTGGAGCTGTAGCCAGTGGAGGTGACACTGTGTAGCTGAGGTGGAGAGGGGTGCCGGTGCCAGAGCCACACTCCCATGCACACCCATGCACGTCTGTGCAATTCCATGCACCTCCCTGAATACCCATGCACTCCCACACATTCCCAAGCATACCTGTGCACATCCATGAATGCCCATGCATGCCCTTGCACCTCCATGGGCACCTGTGCACACCCACGCATGCCCATGGCTGTGCGAGAGTGCTGCAGAGCTCCCCGTTGAGTGGGAGGGGAGGGCAGAAGGGCCATGCCTTTGCTGTCTTTGGTAGCTGGGGGGACCAGGTCTTTCACAAGTCCCTGGAACCTCCACAGGCCAGCAAAGCTGGATTCCTCCAAATCATATACCTGCTGGTTTGAGGCTGTCTGCAGCAGCACTGGGATACTCTGCATGTAAAACCCTGGTGGGACAGCTTGGAGAATCCTGCTGCAGGTGCTGCCTTAGCCACCTTGCATTGTTGGAGACATTTTATATTAACGAGCAGCATGGTATTCTTGAAGGGCATTGAACAGTGAGATATGAGGGATTAGGTGGTGAAGAAATAGAATTGTTTGCAAATAAGTGTAAGATAAAGAGCAAGTTATCTAGCAAAAGAATGTTAAACTTGCTTCTTGCAGCAGTGTGTGATCATGTATAAGTAACCAATCACAAGTGTAACTTAGGCGCGTGGACAGCTGTATGTATCCAATCATGCAGAAACATCCAGCACGTGATAGAAGTCTGAAGAATATGAAAATGCAGCCTTCTGACAATAAAGGGTCTTTGATTCTGCATCAGAGTCTGTGTGTCGATCTCCGCAAATGGTGACCCCTGACGTAATCCGAAGAAGTCCAACATGATACAAAGAAGTCCGAAGAATCAGGATGGACAGGTCCAGGGATCGATAAAGCACACCTACAAGAAAGGTTGTGTTTGGGAAGGCATCTCAGCTAAATGATCGTCCCAGCCAGTGGAACTGAGCAGGACAAAAGACCCTGGGGCTTCAATCACCTGCTACAAAGGAATCAGGTGAGCAGCCGAGAAACGCGATGGGAATTAAGGTGTCAGTGTCAGAGGAAGAAGAAGTTAAGATGATAAAGTGCAGAGATCGACACACAGACTCCAATGCAGAATCAAAGACTTCCTTTACTAACTGCCAATCAAAGGCTTGATATTGTGGTGGTTGATTCGGTTGTAGAATAACTGGAAATGCTAAATCCACCTTTTCTCCTTCCTTAAGTGCATCTAATTTTATCTTTGTCCATCTGTTTCTAATATTGTCCCCTTCATTATCACCTATGGTTTTAACCTTTTGTCTTTTTTCTTCATCGCTGCTGCTGTCACTATCACTTCCAGTTTTGCATTGAGTACGTTTAACTCTTTTTTTCTTTGTTTTCTTAGAACTTTTATACGATATCATTGTAGCACATTCAGATTGCTGCTCGGACAAGGACCGATCTTTTTCCTCGTCACTAACATCTGTCTGAGTACCCTCTGAGAGAAAACCTTCTTTTATAGGCGCTAATGCCTTTTCATAAATTACCCCTGACAAACGCTTTTCTGGGGGGTTATAGCCGCTCAAGAGGCTACTCTGTGTGGGTTGGGCTGCTTGTTTTTCAGCCTGTAAATCTTTTAAAGTCTCATAAATCAATCGCCACGTTGTTAGAATTCGCATAGAATTTACATCTCCTTTTGAAGCCTTTTCAAAAAGCAAATCTCCTGCTTTTCTCCAAGTTGAGATATCAAAAACATATGGAGATTCCACAGGCATTCCATTATTTTTAAGCCAGGCTAATAATAACTCTAGAGCTTGTTTTTCATATTTAATTCCTCTTTTCTTTAGCATATGCTTTATCATCTTAACTTCTTCTTTCTCTGACACCTTAATTCCCATCGCGTTTCTCGGCTGCTCACCTGATTCCTTTGTAGCAGGTGATTGAAGCCCCGGGGTCTTTTGTCCTGCTCAGGTCCACTGGCTCGGACGTTTAGCTGAGATGCCTCCCCAGACGCAGTCTTTCTTGTAGGTGTGCTTTATCGATCCCAGGATCTGCTTGTCCTGATTCTTCGGACTTCTTTGTATCACGTCGGACTTCTTCGGATCACGTCGGGGTCACCATTTGTGGAGATCGACACACAGACTCCGATGCAGAATCAAAGACCTTTTATTGTCAGAAGGCTGTATTTTTATATTCTTCAGAGTTCTATCACGCACTGGATGATTTTACATGATTGGATACACACAGCTGTCCACGCGCCTAAGTTACACTTATGATTGGTTACTTATACATGATCACGCACTGCTGCAAGAAGCAAGTTTAACATTCTTTTGCTAGATAACTTGCTCTTTATCTTACACTTCTTTGCAAACAATTCTATTTCTTCACCACCTAATCCCTCATATCTCACTGTTCAATGCCCTTCAAGAATACCATGCTGCTCGTTATTATAAAATGTCTCCAACAATAAAGCATATGCTAAAGAAAAGAGGAATTAAATATGAAAAACAAACTCTAGAGTTATTATTAGCCTGGCTTAAAAATAATGGAATGCCTGTGGAATCTCCATATGTTTTTGATATCTCAACTTGGAGAAAAGCAGGAGATTTGCTTTTTGAAAAGGCTTCAGAAGGAGATGTAAATGCTATGCGAATTCTAACAGCATGGCGATTGATTTATGAGACCTTAAAAGACTTTCAGGCTGAAAAACAAGCAGCCCAACCCACACAGAGTAGCCTCTTGAGCGGCTATACCCCCCCAGAAAAGCGTTTGTCAGGGGTAATTTATGAAAAGGCATTAGCGCCTATAAAAGAAGGTTTTCTCTCAGAGGGTACTCAGACAGATGTTAGTGACGAGGAAAAAGATCGGTCCTTGTCCGAGCAGCAATCTGAATGTGCTACTACGATGTCGTATAAAAGTTCTAAGAAAACAAAGAAAAAAAGAGTTAAACGTACTCAATGCAAAACTGGAAGTGATAGTGACAGCAGCAGCGATAAAGAAAAAAGACAAAAGGTTAAAACCATAGGTGATAATGAAGGGGACAATATTAGAAACAGATGGACAAAGATAAAATTAGATGCACTTAAGGAAGGAGAAAAGGTGGATTTAGCATTTCCAGTTATTCTACAACCGAATCAACCACCACAATATCAAGCCTTTGATTGGCAGTTAGTAAAGGAAGTCAGGAAAGCTGTTATGCAGGATGGATTGCATTTGCCCTTTTCACAAACATTGTTGGAAAATGTATTATGTGGACAATTGGTTACTCCGTATGATTGTCAGCAGTCAGCATCAATGATTTTAACCCCCCCACAAAAATTGTTATGGAGAGATAAGTTTATGGAATTTGCAGAAGTGAAGGCAGTGGAAAACTTAGGACGTTCACAAGGAGACCCGTTATATGGGGTAGGAACAGATCATTACACGGGGGCAGGTCCGTTTGCCAACCCACAGGCACAATCGAGGCTGTTGCCAGATATTTTAAGAGAAACGGGAAGAATGGCACTCAGAGCACTTTTAACTTTACCCGAAGTGGGAAATAGCCGGTCTCTTTTACATCTATTCAGCAGGGAAACAACGAACCCTATATGCTTTTTATAGACAAACTGCGGAGTGCGATAGAAAAGCAAATTGAGCATCCGGAAGCCAGAGAGTCACTATTACTAAAACTAGCCCTAGAAAATGCGAATCTAGATTGTAAAAAGGTATTAATATCTTTACCTCGTAATGCAACCCTGGTAGAGATGGTAGAGGCAGCAAATCGTGTAGGCACGATGGAACAACATGCGACTGTATTAGCAGATGCCTTCGCAACAGCAATGAGACCTTTAGGGGCAAAACGGTGTTATAACTGTGGGCAACAAGGCCACTTAAGCTATCAGTGTAATAAGAATTTGCAAGGACATCGAAGAAATGGGCCCCTGGGAAATCAAATGCCAGGAATTTGCCCACGTTGTCGTAGAAGTCGACACTATGTCAATCAATATCGATCTCAACTTGATAAATATGGTAACCCTATTGGGCAAAATCAGGGAAACTGGAAACGCAGCGAAAGCCAGGATCGCACCAAGACACAAATGACCCCGAGTACCACACTCCCCAACAGGACAAGCTATTATTGAACGAACACATCAAGTGATAAAACAATATTTACAAAGACAAAAACAGGGGGAGTCTGGGGAATCACCAGCAAATCGATTGATGAAAGTACAATATGTATTGAATTTCTTGCGCTTAGCAGGAGGAGATACAGTACCACCAATTGTGAAGCATACGCAAACCATGTCAACAGGAATGCTAGCGTTTGATGAAAAGCTCATGGTGTTAATAAAAAACAAAGAGGGCAAATGGGATGGTCCATTTTGGTCAGTAACATGGGGACGAGGGTATGCTTGTGTCATTACAGGTTCTGGGCCTACGTGGATACCTGCAAAATGGGTAAAGCCTGCAGTCACAAACAACTCAACCGATTTACCACGGCCTGGGTCTTCAACCTAACTCAGGCAACAGCTGCAGCATTTTCGATGGTCGCGCAGCAGAAAATAAACGTGTAGATCATCCTAGCCAACACAACGGGACAGGACTCGATATGCATCCCCGGAAAAACTGTTTTCTACTTGCCTGGATGGCCTGCCTACAGACCAGTGGCCCATGTTGACGTCGCTACAGAAAGTGTTCTTCCAACATCATGGCTGTGTAATGTTTAATTATAGTGGGACAAATCAATCTTGTGTAAAAAATGTAAATTCATCTTTGGGGATATATAGAAATAGTAGTAAGTGGTGTAATTGTACAAAGACAAACATGTCGGAGATTGTTCCATTCAATATAAGGGAAGAGTCCTGCAGTTTAGGCCCTACTAACCTTACTAACACTAATACTAACACTAAATATAACTACAATAAACTTCACCTGTCACCACGATCATAGAAGCAAGCAAACAACACATATGGTATAGTAAGTGAAATATTCTTGGAAGATGGTTTACTGGTTTAGAATCTTAGATGATAGGCCTTTTAATGTTAGTTTTGTTGTGTTTAATGGGTTTTATATGTGTTTTGATGTGTCTTGATGTGTGTGGTGTGATGTGTGCAGAGGATGATTGATGGCGCCATGAGTGGAGCTGTGTTGGTGCAGATTGAAAACAAAAAAGGGGGAATTGTTGGAGACATTTTATAATAACGAGCAGCATGGTATTCTTGAAGGGCCTTGAACAGTGAGATATGAGGGATTAGGTGGTGAAGAAATAGAATTGTTTGCAAATAAGTGTAAGATAAAGAGCAAGTTAAACTTGCTTCTTGCAGCAGTGTGTGATCATGTATAAGTAACCAATCACAAGTGTAACTTAGGCGCGTGGACAGCTGTGTGTATCCAATCATGTAAAAACATCCAGCACGTGATAGAACTCTGAAGAATATAAAAATGCAGCCTTCTGACAATAAAAGGTCTTCAATTCTGCATCGGAGTCTGTGTGTCAATCTCCGCATTGCATCCAGCTGAAAGAGCAAAGAGCACACAACTCCCATCATTGCTAACAGGAGGGACCAGGGGCTTAAATATACCCTGCTAGAAGCTTGGGGTGCTCACAAGAATCCCATCATACTTGCATGTAGCTTTGAGTCTCCACGTACAATGGGTAGCACAAGGAGCCTCTGTGCTTTATACCTGTGCGTGGGATTTCTGCTCACTGAGGAGCCTGTGTAGCTTGTAGGGTGCTGCGTGACTGAGCTGGCTATGCATAGCACAGGGCATGTTTGCAGGGAATGTTTCTTCTAAGAATGATGTGAACATCAGCACATTAAAAGGCAAAAGGATCGTCTGACTGTGCATTGCCAAACCAAAATCCATGACATAGAAAGAGCAAGACTTGACGAAAAAGTTACAAAGCTGATGTAAATGCCAACCTATATCTAACTACCTACCTAGAGTGATCTACTTTATTATTACAAAATCACTTTTTGCATTAGAACTGCTGAATCTGGAGATTATAATCTTTCTTTCTTTCAATTTTTGCTGGGCACTCTATATGTTTCTCTAGCAGCTGTTGCAAAAATGGATTGATTTTGCTGTTTACTCCCGGATACCTTCAAATCAACATTGTTGTGTGCTGTACTTGTTTCCTTTTAACAGCCCAAGAGATCTGTTTCTTACAGAGTAGTGGTTACTTGGCAAGATGGGGTAGGATTATTCTTTAGAAGAAGCAAACCATTTCCAAGTCAGAAATGTGACTTCTACGTGTAAGCGAGTCTAAAATTAGCAATTGCTGCCTGTGCAGGAAGGAAGTTGTAAAAGAACAGCCACATACTATCAGCAACCCAAATGTGACATGGGGAAAGTATTTTTTTCAAAGTCCACATCCTGAGACTCGTGCTGCCTGTATTGCTTGAACTACCAAACTACCAAAATGCTCACCTTGTCAGAAAACAAGACAGAAATTACAGGTCCCTGCCAATTGAATTCTCAGCCCTGCTAACTCACTCCAGGATGGATATCTGCAAATATATTCATGGGTAGAAGAGCATAGCTCTTCTGTTCAGCAGCTCGCAGCACGCAGCAGTGCAGGGATGAAACATTGCCCTGCTCCCACTGGGTACATGCACTCCATTGGTGGCCAAGCTCCTGCTGATTTCTCAGGGGCTGAGGGAAATATTTCTTCTTTATGGGGATGCATAGATGCATCTGATAAGTATGGACTGGTTACCAGGAAAATGGAAGGAGAAGAATACACAAAAAAAATATTTTCCAATAGAACTATTCTATTCTAATATACAACAGAGTTCCCCTTTCCCTCTCTTCTAACCCATCTAACCCATTTGGATGGCGTTTGTATCTACCAGTGGTTTAAAAGAAGTGACGAGTTTGGTCTGGGATGGATATTTGTGACACTCACCTCTGGAAGTGAATGCGTCAGTGGGAACATTGACCAGTCCATGAAAAAAGCAGGGATTTTGATAAGAGTCCAATGCCACATTGTGTCCTTGGTTTCAAATTTTTACTTGTCAGATGTGTTTTTCACTCTGCTGTTTGTCTTTGCCTACTTTGCCCTCAGAAAGCCCTTTGCATCCTGCTTGTGCCTTCTTTCCACCAAGTGCATTGTTTAGGGGTGTAAACCAGCATTCCAAATGATGGGGATCGCACTATAGTGAGCAACCCTTCAATATATGGATGGCCAAGTGTTTTGAATCAAATCACAATGTCAATCTCAGTACATTTATTTTAACATCTCGGGGTTCCTTCCCTCCCTCAAGTATTACAAGTTTTCTACTGCTTAATAGAAAAAGCTTTAGAAAATACTGCTAAGTTTGGTTGTACTATTGGTAGACATATCTTGTGCCAGTGATTTCCACAGGTTATTTTTCAGTTTAGCAATGAGTTTCATGGGTTGTTCAGCTTCATTTCAACTTGGGGTTATATACCTTGGAGGCACATAAAGGAAGTACACGCTGAGTAATGTCTCTACTCACCAAAAAGCATTGATCTCTTATGTAACTCTCACTCAACCAGTGCAAGACTGCAAACTCATCTGTATGTTATCCCATGCAAGTGAAATCTGTGTGTAATCATTTAATTATTTTGGGTTTGTGCCAAATGAGTAAACACTGAGCAAGTTGCTGCTGTTGAAGCTATCAGGGAGGGGGAGCTTTGCACAAAGTAGGCTTTTTTGGTGAGCAGAACTGGTGACGCCATGTCCCTCAATGTGAGGGAGTGATGATCCTGTGTCTCTTGAGCTTGGTGTCCCTGTCCCACAGACAGAGACAACCAAAGGCTTTCACAAGTATCCCTCACCAATCCAAGGAAGAGCTCAGCGAGAGAGTATTGCCCACTCATCTAAAACTAGTGTAATTAAATATCAAAGCAGAATAGCTCATGACCCACAGAGATGCAGAGATGGGAGGAGAGAACAAATTAAAAAGAAATAAGAAATTGGGTGTAGTCCCTTCAAAGCTTCAGCAGGCTCAGCAAAGAGCAGAGCCATCCACTGCCTGCTCTTATCTCCATCAGCACTGGGTGTATCAGGTGTGAGTTTGTGATCTTGCTCGGGTGCAAGCCCTCAGCTCAGCCAGAGGAGTTACCAACAGCCTGGTGCAGATCAGCCAGAAACACTGTCCCTTTGGGACTTGTTTACCATCTTTCTTTAAAAGGTACACTTGAAAATTAATTAAATGAAATGCATAATAAAGAATGCACATAAAATAGATTATGCATTAAATATGCATCAATAGCTACAATTTCAAATAATTTATGCTGCTACTCTGCCACCATTACCATGCTTTCTGCAGAAGGACAGAGCATGTGTTCTGGTTTAGCGTTTGAAGCACCGGAGAGCTGGGGTTTAGTCTCAGCTCAGTCACCAGCTGGCTACGTGACCTTTATCAGGTCACTTTGCCTCCATTTCTTATCCACAGTTTGGATAGTAACAGTTATAATCTCTGTTAAAGCTTCAGAATCTAAAGTCCAAAAGCACCATATAGCATTTTGCAACAGGAACAGTACAAGAATATGAAGATAATAGAAATGTTTTCTGAATAACCTTATGCTGCTTATTTTTATTCTGCACATGCATTTGCCAGACTAGTCCAGGCTGAAAGGTTTGTAAGCATTTGGTTGTCAGTGAATTGTGGAAGAGATTTAGTGGCAGATGAAAATACTGCAGAGACTAAAACTGGATTGAAGCCTTTAACATTTCACAAAGCCAAATAACAGTAGATCTCTGGGGATTTCTGAATGCAAAGGCAAAAGATCAAAGACCAGGTAGCAATCAACACTTGCAAGCAAAGCTGTAAATAAATGGCTAGATCAGCAAAAGCCTTCTGAAAACATGGCAATGAGAAAATGACAGCAGATGAAACAGCCACACATCAGAAGCAGGAATATTCATCAACAATTATGTTATTTGGTAAAGCCTCTTGCATTCCTCAGCCTTTGGGGGAACTAATTCTTTAAGAGGGAAAAAGAGTTATTCACATGGTAGAAGGGCTGAGCACAACAGCAGATTGAAACCAAACTCGCATTTCGTAGAAGAGGCTGTGGTTTGTGTCTGGACTGGCTTCACTGAATGTCAGTATCACTGCATGTCAAATCCCATGAAAATACCACTTGCGAAGTAATGGGAGCAGGGTTCACATAAAAGATCAAAGCAATCATTGACACCATGAATAGAAACAAACTATAGAAGTGATCTATTAAAGGAGATTTCAGAGTTGCTGCTTACCACACCAACCAAGCCTTTCCTTATCAGAGAGGAATTATTTTTGCCACAAGAATATTAGAAAAACCCACAAATCTTAACCTCTTAAATGATGCAGGGTGATACTGTGTCTTGCATATTGTCTATATGATTTTCTAGAATGGCATCTAAATGCTCTCCTCGTGAACTCAAACTTCCTTGGCTTGGTTATGCACTCAGGAGCAGGCAGAGTAACTGCATTTACAGCACCAAGTAACCAATTTCATCCTGCTGGGTTAAGGAAAATTCAATCAGAATCACTGGCACACACAGCAGATGTAAAGCTAAGAGTCAGCGCACGGACTGCCTGCAATATTTAAGACAAACATGCAGTGAATTATTGCCCGTTCTACTGCTTTAGCAGTGAAGCAGTGACTTCAATACTACTATTGTGCCGTGGACCAAAACGCCACTGTCTGGGGTGTGAGGAACTGGACATCAGAGCAACTGAAAGCCATTAAAGAAGCTGAAGCAAGAAAAGCAGCGGGAATGAGCAGAGCAAGCTTGGTTCCTGAAAGCAGAGCTGCATGTGCTTGGGCCGTGGTTTGACATTCAGCAGCCTGAGCTGTTGTGCACTCTCAGCCATGTCTAGTGGTCCCGCCTCTTTCACAACCCTGACACGAGTCATTGTCCTGTGCAGTAAATTGGATCAAAGAACTGCTCATAAATTCCAAATAACACCATCTGTGATTTGGTTTTGTTTATTCCTATATTCAACCCTGAATTAATGTTACCTTCTTTGAGGTTCAAATATTAACAACGGCTTCAGTGTTGGTGCTGCATGCTGGGCTGGTGACCACTGAGGGCTGGTGTGCAGCATGTTGGTGTGGCTGGTTCTGGCTACTCCAGAAGTCCCTGCCCTCAATCGTCCATGGTGACCTTGCCATTGAGAAGGCTCATCCCTGGTGCCTTGGTTATCAGCTGTTGAAATCAGCAGCTGAAGCTCAGCACTGAAGAACCAGAAACTCTCTCATCCATAGAAAGAGTAGCTGATGATGGAGGGTTGGCAGCACTGCAAAACTCAGACAAAATATAAAATTGCAACAAAGTGCAACTGCATTTTTGACAGTAAGATCAATGCAGAGCTTGTGGCACAGCCAGAAATCTCTTATTTAGTGCTGCATAGCTTTGCTTGTGCGGTCCCTGGTACAATCAGATCAAGAATCATAGAATCATAAGGTTGGAAAAGACCTCCGAGATCATCGAGTCCAACCGTACCTGTCTCCTCACTAAACCATGTCCCTAAGGAACTCATCCATCTGTCTTCTAAACACCTCCAGGGATGGCAACTCCACCACCTCCCTGGGAAGCCTGTTCCAGTCCCAGACCACCCTTTCAGTGAAGAAATTCTTCCTAATGTCTAGTCTAAACCTCCCCTGGCACAACTTGTGGCCATTTCCTCTCGTTCTATCGCTTGTCACTTGTGAGAAGAGACCAGCTCCCACCCCGTCACAACCTCCTTTCAGGTAGTTGTAGACAGTGATGAGGTCTCCCCTCAGCCTCCTCTTCTCTAAGCTAAACAACCCTAATTCCCTCAGTCTCTCCTCATAGGGCTTATTCTCCACCCCCTCACCAGCCTTGTTGCCCTTCTCTGCACATGCTCCAGCACCTCAATGTCCTTCTTGTAGTGAGGGGCCCAAAACTGAACATAGTACTCAAGGTGCTGCCTCACCAGTGTTGAGTACAGGGGTACAATCACCTCCCTGCTCCTGCTGGCCACGCTGTGTCTGATACAGGCCAAGATGCCATTGGCCCTCTTGGCCACCTGGGCACACTGCTGGCTCATGTTCAGCTGGCTGTCAACCAACACCCCCAGGTCCTTCTCTGCCAGGCAGCTCTCCAGCCACTCTTCCCCAAGCCTGTAATGCTGTATGGGGTTGTTGTGTCCCAAACGGAGGACTGTGCACTTGGCCTTGTTGAACCTCATCCCGTTGGTCTCAGCCCATCGGTCCAGCCTGTCCAGATCCCTCTGCAGAGCCTGCCTTCCTTCAAGCAGATCCACGCTTCCACCCAGCTTGGTGTCATCTGCAAACTTGCTAAGGGTACACTCAATGCCTTCATTGAGATCATTGATAAAGATGTTAAACAGGACTGGACCCAGCACTGAACCCTGGGGAACACCGCTCGTGACCGGTTTCCAACTGGATTTACTTCCATTTACCACAACCATTTGGGCCCAGCCATCCAGCCAGTTTTTAACCCAGCAGAGGGTGTGCCTGTCCACGCCGATGGCAGCCAGTTTCTCCAGCAGGATACTGTGAGAAACGGTGTCAAAGGCTTTACTGAAGTTCAGGTACACCACATCCACAGCCTTTCCCTCGTCCACTAAATGGGTAATCTTGTCTTAGAAGGAGATCAGATTGTTCTGGCAGGACCTGCCTTTGGTGAACCCATGTTGACTGGGCCTGATCACCCGGTTGTCCCACGTGTGCTGTATGATAGCACTCAAGACAATCTGCTCCATGACCTTCCCCAGTACAGAGGTCAGACTGACAGGCCTGTTTTTATCTGGATCCTCCCTCCGACCCTTCTTGTAAATGGGTGTAACATTTGCCAGTCTCCAGTCAAGCGGCACTTCCCCAGTCAGCCAGGACTGCTGGTAGATGAGGGAAAGGGGTTTGGCGAGGACCTCTGCCAGTTCCCTTAAAACCCTCGGATGGATCCCATCTGGCCCCATGGATTTGTGTATGTCTAGCTGGTCGAGCAGGTCACTAACCAAGTCCTCCCTAACAGCTGGAGTTTCATTCCCACTATCTTCCAGCTGAGGGGGCTGACTACCCCTAGGACATTCCTCCTTGGAATTAAAGACCAAAGCAAAGAAGGCATTGAGCACCTCTGCCTTGTGCTCATCCCTCATCACTACTGTCCCTTCTGCATCCAGCAAGGGAGGGAGAGTCTCCTTTGTCCTCCTGCTGCTGTTGATATATTTAAAGAATTTCTTTTTATTATCTTTGACCGAAGTTGCCAGTTGAAGTTCTAGTTGGGCTTTAGCCCTTCTGATTTTTTCCCTACATGATCTCATCTCACCTCACCCTTGTAGTCCTCCTGGGACGCCTGCCCCCTCTTCCAAAGCTCATAAACTTTCTTCTTTTTCCTGAGCTCAATACTAAGCTCCCTACTCAGCCAACTTGGCCGACTCATTTTACGGCACATGGGGATGGCCTGCTCTTGTGCCGCCAGGATTTCTTTCTTGAGGAGCATCCAGCCGTCTTGCACCCCTTTGTCCTTAAGAGCCACCTCCCAGTGCACTTTATCAAGCATCCTTCTGAAGAGTTCAAAGTCTGCCCTTCGGAAGCCAAGGGTGGCAGTTTTGTTGACCCCTCTCCTCACTGCCCCAAAAAGCGAGAATTGTAACATCTCATGATCACTGTGCCCCAGGCGTCCTCCAACCGTAACCTCTCCCACAAGGCCTGCTCTGTTCGCAAACAGCAGGTCCAGTTGGGCACCCTCTCTAGTCGGTTCACTTACCAGTTGTGTTAGGAAGTTATCATCCACTCTATAAACCTTCTAGACTGCTTCCTTTCTGCTGTGTTGTACTTACAGCAGACATCTGAAAGGCTGAAATCCCCCACGAGAACGACGGGACGGGATCGCGAGACTTCTCCTAGGTGTTTATAGAAGAGCTCATCAGTCTCTTCATCCTGTTTGGGTGGCTGATAGCAGACTCCCACCACAATATCTGGGTTACTATGCACACCACTGAGTTTAAACCATAAACACTCTATCGTTGCTACTGCTGATAGCGATGAGGCACTGGCACAGGTTGCCCAGAGAAGTCATGGATGCCCCCTCCCTGGAGGTGTTTAAGGTCAGGTTGGATGAGGCTTTGAGTAACCTGATCCAGTGGGAGGTGTCCCTGCCCATGGCAGGAAGGAATGGAACTGGATGATCTTTGAGTCCCTTCCAACTCAAATCATTCTATGATTCTGTGACACAAATGTGATATGATGAACCAACCTGGAGACAAAAAATCGTGGCATATCTCTGGAAGAGTGGGGGTGCAAACAGCATCACAAAAGCTATTCCTCAGCTGGACTAGGCCATGTGGTAAAATCAAGAACTCCAGAGTACATTACAGAAGAAATATATTAAATAAACAAACACCACTCTCTCCTGACTGACCACTGATGACAACCACAGCAGGGGGGATGGACATACTCACCTTCTCTTGCATGGGTTTTTAAGTCCTCATTAATTAACTCTCAGTGCTCTGTTACTCTTATCACTTCAGCGTTGATGATTCACCACCATTCTTTCACAGTTCTTTGCTCTGAATGTTATTTCCAAACCTACAAACTGACAAAACCAGAGAGTGTGTCTTAGTTTGGATGAAAAAAAAAAACAACCAAAATATGCTTAAGTGATTTTAATCAGAGATTGTGCAGAATAGATAACAGTTCTTTGCTACAAGTGTATGTGTGCACAGAACAAAGTCAACAACAAGTGTGATTGAGATGTTAATATGTATTGAGTCCTGTACCCGAGCTCTGGTGGTGCCGGTCACTTTAAGCCGCAGCTCCGCTCCGGGCAGCTTCCTCCTCCGCGTCGATCCAGATGCTTATTGATCACACTCGCACACACACACACACAGAGGGAAAGGAAAATAAAGATGGGGAGATAGAGAATATAGCAATGCAAGCAGAGATAGTAAAGCGCAACTATTCTCTAGGCAGCAAGATGGCGAAAAGGGTGGAGACCGGGAAGTAGCCAGCGAAAGGAATGTCCGGGCAAACGGGACACAACCTCTGCCCCGGTCTCCCCGGAAATGGCCCCTTCCCCCCCCACTGCCAGCAAAGGAAGAAAAAATTCCCTGAAAAACAACTTGAAACTATAACATTATCCACCCCGATTTTTTTCTTCCATGCTCACACCTCATATCAAACTTAAACTTATAACCATGTTTATAACTCATCCAAAGATAAGGTCCCCTTGAGGTATACATCATGTTTGTCCATCCACTTGCATTACCCACCAGGTACAACCAGATCCTTGAGCAAACACAATCCCACGAATGGGTTTGCCTTTGCTCGAGACAGGCTTAACCCAGACGGCTTTCCCTAACATACCTCTCAGGTGGATCACTGGGACTTTATCTCCATCTACAGTATGAAGGGATTCTGATTGGGCAGGGCCGGCTCGATTGACAGAGCCTCTAGTATTGACCAGCCATGTAGCTTTTCCTAGATGCTGATCCCAGTGTTTAAAAGTCCCACCACCTAACGCCTTCAAAGTGGTTTTTAACAATCCATTGCACCGTTCAACCTTCCCGGCAGCTGGTGCGTGGTAGGGGATATGGTACACCCACTCAATGCCGTGCTCTCTTGCCCAGGTGGTAACTAAACTGTTCTTGAAATGAGTCCCATTATCTGACTCAATCCGCTCTGGAGTGCCATGTCGCCACAAGACTTGCTTTTCCAGGCCTAGGATGGTGTTCCGGGCAGTGGCGTGAGGCACTGGGTATGTCTCCAACCACCCGGTAGTTGCTTCCACCATGGCGAGCACATAGCGCTTACCCTGGCAGGTCTGTGGCAGGGTGATATAATCAACCTGCCAGGCCTCTCCATATTTATACTTATCCCAGTGTCCACCATACCATAGGGGTTTCACCCTCTTAGCCTGTTTGATGGCAGCACATGTCTCACAGTCATGGATAACCTGGGAGATAATGTCCATGGTTAAATCCACCCCTCGGTCTCATGCCCATTTATAGGTGGCATCTCTGCTCTGATGGCCTGAGGCATCATGGGCCCATCGAGCCAGGAACAACTCTCCTTTATGCTGCCAATCCAGATCTATCTGTGACACCTTCACTTGTGCAGCTCGGTCTGCCTGTTCGTTGTTGCGATGTTCATCGTTAGCTTGATTCTTGGGCACATGTGCATCCACACGGCAGACTCACAATCAACTTCTCTACTCGGGCAGCGATATCTTGCCATATATCTGCAGCCCAGATGGGTTTCCCTCTGCGTTCCCAGTTGGCTTTCTTCCATCGATCTAACCATCCCCACAGTGCATTTGCCACCATCCATGAATCAGTATAAAGGTAAAGTCTTGGCCACTTCTCTCGTTCGGCCATGTTCGTTGCCAGTTGGACAGCTTTAAGCTCCGCGAATTGACTTGACCCTCCTTCACCCTCAATAGCTTCCGCAACTTCTCGTGTGGGGCTCCACACGGCTGCTTGCCATTTTCGATTTGTCCCTGCGGAGGAGACCCCTCCGCTGAGTCCAAGAGTAACCCTTTAACAGATTGGTGCGGGGAAGCAGGCAGTCAACTCAATATGAGTGATAAAGCAAGCTTCAACTTTATTGCTCCAAGCCATCACTTATATACGCAATCAGTTAATTATGCCTACTAGTCATTATCTTATTGGCCAAGCTCTAAAGGTAACATTAACATACTCCTCCTACTAGCGGTTACAGCTTCTATGTTATTTTCTCTTATACCCGGATCTCAGCTCCTCTTTAGTTGTTTATCTTCTTCTCAAGGACAGACTGTCCTTGCCGACTTGCCAAGTTATGCTGCCTTGACAAGTTCTATCCCTGGCCTACACGGCCGTATAATCTTCTGACCCTGCCTTGCACAGCTCCTCTAAAGACCCGTGTCCTTGCTCTCTGAGCCAATTTCCAACATGTCCCCACGATGCGACAGGAACCATCAGTGAAAAGAGCATAGCGTATTTCTTCTTTTGGCAATTGATTGTATGGTATAGCCACTTTAACACTGGTAATCGGGGTGCCAGGAGGAGCTGAGTTTCTGTTCCAATTACCTCTGAGGCAGCTTGAACTCTTTCATAAGCAGCTAAGATTTCTTTCTCTGTTGGGGTGTATTTGGCTTCAGATCCCCTGTAGCCTCGACTCCAGAATCCTAGCGGTCGACCTCGAGCCTCACCAGGCATTTTCTGCCAAAGGCTCCATGAAAGACCGTTATTCCCAGCTGCAGAGTAGAGCACGTTCTTCATGTCTGGTCCTGTCCTGACTGGTCCAAGGGCTACAGCATGAGCAATCTCCCTCTTAATCTGCTCAAAAGCTTGCTGCTGTTCAGGGCCCCATTGGAAATCGTTCTTACGGGTTACCAAGTAGAGAGGGCTTACAATTTGACTGTATTCTGGGATATGCATCCTCCAGAAACCTATGGCACCCAGAAAGGCTTGCGTTTCCTTCTTGCTGGTCAGTGGAGACATTGCTGTAATCTTATCAATAACTTCTGTTGGAATTGGGCGACATCCATCTTGCCACTTCACCCCCAGGAACTGGATTTCCTGGGCAGGCCCCTTAACTTTACTCCGTTTGATAGCAAAGCCAGCTCCCAGAAGAATCTGAATGATTTTCTTCCCTTTCTCAAAAACCTCTCCTGCTGTGCCCCCCCACACGATGATGTCATCGATGTATTGCAGATGTTCTGGAGCCTCACCTTTCTCTAGTGCTTCTTGAATTAGTCCATGACAGATGGTGGGACTATGTTTCTACCCCTGGGGCAATTGGTTCCAGGTGTATTGCATGCCCCTCCAGGTGAAAGCAAACTGTGGCCTGCACTCTGCAGCTATGGGAATGGAGAAGAACGCATTAACAATGTCAATAGTGGCGTACCACTTCGCTGCCTTGGATTCCAGTTCATACTGGAGTTCCAACATGTCTCGCACGGTGGCACTCAATGGTGGAGTAACGTCATTCAATCCACGATAGTCCACAGTCAATCTCCATTCTCCATCAGACTCACGCACAGGCCAAATAGGGCTGTTGAAGGGTGAGTTAGTTTTACTAATCACTCCTTGACTTTCCAGTTCTCATATCTTATGGATAGGAATCACAGAGTCACGATTTGTTCGATATTGTTGGCGATGCACTGTTGTGATAGCAATTGGCACTCGTTGTTCCTCAACTTTCAACAATCCAACAGCAGAGGGACTCTCTGAGAGACCCGGCAATAAGTTTAACTGTTCCATCTCTTCTGTCTCTACAGCAGCTATCCTAAAAGCCCATCTATGCCCCTTTGGATCCTTGAAATATCCGTTCCTGAGGTAGTCGATTCCCAGGATACATGGGGCAGTCGGACCAGTTACAATAGGGTGTTTTTGCCAATCTCTACCAGTCAGGCTTACTTCAGCTTCTAACACAGTCAGTTCTTGAGACCCTCCTGTCACATCAGAAATAGCAATTGTTTCTGAGCCCACATGTCCTGATGGTATTAACATACACTGAGAACCAGTATCCACCAGAGCCTTGTATTTTTGTAGGTCCGATGTGCCAGGCCACCGGATCCACACAGTCCAATAGACACGATTATCCCGTGCCTCTACCTGGCTAGAGGCAGGGCCCCTCTAACACTGGTTTTCATTATAACAATCACAGCTCTTTCCTGATGGATGAATTCTAGAGGTTCCCTCTAGTGGGTCAGATCCTTGGGGAACTGGCACCGCACTCACTTTTGCTGATTTTCTTCTCTCTTTGTCCTTCAATTCCTGTACCCGGGCTGCAAAGGCATAGGTAGGTTTCCTGTCCCATTGTCCCATATCTTCTCCATGGTCGACCAGAAAATACCACAAATCGGTTCTCGAAGCTTGTCCTCTTGTTCTAGCTGGGAGGCGTCTGACTGTGGCTCCAGAGGTTCTAATTCGTACCGGTGCCACTCGAAGACTTTGAATACTGTCCTTGATCTCTTCCTTAAGTTTCCTAATCTCCTCCTTCTGTTCATACCTAAAATTCTTCTGTTCTTTGTTGATGTTCTGAACCAGTGTCTCCACTGCAGCGATACGGGCCTGCACTGGACCTTGGATTATTTTCTCATATGTTCTGAGTTTATTCACTGCAACGCCCACTATATCTTGGTCATCTGCCGAGTGCAGGGATGCCAAGTGATGGGAGTATACACTTGGTGCCCGGTATGAGAGGTTCCACCACATCTCCGGTGTACACCTAACCTTATCTGGATCATTGAGGGGTTGCCCTTCCCTTCCATAAAGTATTTCTAATAGTGCCATCTCCCTCAAGCGCAGAATTCCTTCTTTCATAGTCCTCCAAGATGTCTTCAGATGATGTGCCTGCAAGATATCCTTGTAGGCAAACCTTTCTCTTACACTGGCTAAAAGTCGTGTCCAGAGTGAAAGGGGTCTTGGTTCCCTCACAAATGCCTGTTTGATGCCTGCATCTCGAGCCAGAGACTTTAAATACCTGGCTTCATGACCATCGACTTGTAAGCTTTCTCCCAGAAGGTCCCAAACTCGGATCATCCAAGTCAGGATAGGCTCATCCGGCTTTCGAGTAATATCCTTCCGCAAGTTGTGAAGGTTGTCATATGAGAGGGACTCAGTGACAATCTCTGGTTCTGGGTCTGCAGTCTGTGAAGGATCCGCTTCCCCATCCTCATCCACCGGACGAGCCGACTTGGTCTTATATTTTCTTTTCTGGATAGGGGCAACTTTCAGATGATTGTTCTTTATGTTTAACTACGTCTGGAGCTATGATGATATCAGACGTTTTACTCTCTCCTTTAATAATTTCCTGGGGATGCTTCTGGGTGCATTCCCTACCAACCTTGTCCCTAGCTTCATACACAGGATGGACACTAATGAAACCAACTTGCAGACAAATAACTAAAAGTAGGATATAGAGCAGGATATCCTTGATGTCTAGCAAGAGGTAAAGTTTCTGAAAGGCTGTTGTAGTGAACCTGAGAGGAGATGACTGAATAAAAATTTGAGATGAAACACTCTCCTGTGTCCCTCCCTGAGGATAAGTATCATTATCATTAACCCCCCAGACATAACAACTTAGGCTGGTACAGGAGTACAACCTTGAAAACATATTCCAGATGATACAAACAGGCACTGAATCCATGACACTATAGACCCAAAACAAGAATTCAATAACAATTACAGCCATTTGAGTTTTACTAGCTGGTGCACTGAGATGAATTAAACCTGCAAGACCTTTTGGCATAGTTCTATACCAACAAAAAGCGAAAATATAATACAGAATGGTCTGTATTGACCCCAAACTCACAACACACATCATGATGGAAAGAACTGTTACCTTTCTTTTCCCTGTACGGGCCACCAAAAACAATGTCTTAGTTTGGATGAAAAAAAAAAACAACCAAAATATGCTTAAGTGATTTTAATCAGAGATTGTGCAGAATAGATAACAGTTCTTTGCTATAAGTGTATGTGTGCACAGAACAAAGTCAACAAGAAGTGCGATTGAGATGTTAATATGGATCGAGTCCCGTACCCGAGCTCTGGTGGTGCCGGTCACTTTAAGCCGCAGCTCCGCTCCGGGCAGCTTCCTCCTCCGCGTCAATCCAGATGCTTATTGATCACACTCGCACTCACACACACACAGAGGGAAAGGAAAATAAAGATGGGGAGATAGAGAATATAGCAATGCAAGCAGAGGTAGCAAAGCGCGACTATTCTCTAGGCAGCAAGATGGAGAAAGAGGCGGAGACCGGGAAGTAGCCAGCGAAAGGAATGTCCGGGCAAACAGGACACAACCTCTGCCCCGGTCTCCTCGGAAACGGCCCCTTCCCCCCCACCACTGCCAGCAAAGGAAGAAAAAATTCCCTGAAAAAGAAAAACAACCTGAAACTATAACAGAGTGTAAGGGCTGCACCTGTTGATTTCACTTTTGAGTTTGAATTCCATTTCCTTCAATAGTATTTTTAACATTAGCATTTGTTTATTTTCTAACTGAGGCTCCAGCCTTCTTTGATCATCAGCTTTAACTTTCTCTGATTCTTATTCAAATAGTTGGAAAAGAGGCAGCTTTGCACCGTTTGGAACTCCTTACATTTTTAGATAGCATTTTTTTTTTCCTTACAAAGCCGATGGACACAATGGCTCAATAAGCCATTACCAGGCTTCTCTTTTGGTTTGCCTTGCTTTAGAAGTCTCCTTTTACGTGCATTTTGATCCCAGATAGATTATTTCATCTTTCGCTTCCAGAAGCTGAGCACGAAATGCCACAATAGCATACGTTTAAATTTCATTACATCATTTATGTTCACTTTATTTTCACTGTCTGTAAAGGAAGACCATATTCTTTACTCACTTCTGTTCCTTATTCCAACACTCATAATGTTATGAGGATGGGTTGAAGCAGAAAGCATCTCGATCTCAGTACATCAAGTGCCACAAGCAACAGTGATTCATTTTGTAATAAAGAAAAGGGGTATTTGCTAATCGAACTCAAGGAGAAACGGGTCATGCAGAGTGCATGATTTCGAAGGAAGATGACCTCAACATGTTACTATGATCATTCCATAGCATCTGTTGCAACCGCTAGTCTGTAGAAACCTTAACGGCACGTCCTGTTTGGGGGTACATAGACGGAACTTGTGGGTTTACAACGAAACATACACGGAGAAGCGACACATCGAGAACCTTCAAGACGGACAGACACAAGGGGGTATAAATAGACCTTATAGCTTGCCTGAATTTTTGCGAGCCTCAGTGAAGCTGTGACTTCCCAGCCGCCCAGCGCTGCCTTTGCCTTCCTATCTTAATAAACCTTGGATAATTTACACAACGATTGCATTTGTCGTTAATTGACTATAACAATTTGGTGCTGTGACTCGGATCCAGCAAACTGGGTCAAAATTCCCACTCTGGGAGGGCGCCCCATCTTCGGATGGTCTCGGAGGGAGTTTTGACTTAGGCTTGCCTGGATTTTCCGAACTAGTTCATTAGGATAAGAAGGCAATTGAAAAAGAAATAAGGCCTGTATTTGCCCCATAAATTTCATGCACGAAGACCCGGACGAAGACTCCAGAGGGAGTGACTATATAGGGGATCCGTCGGGTCGGGGTTTGGCCCCAGAGAACGACAGATGAAGACTCTGGAGGAGTAAGTATAAAGGGTATCCGTCTGGTCGGGACCTGGGGACCCGGAGTGTGAACGACTGAGTCATCCATCGGACTTAGTAGTCCACCGGGCGAAGCGAGTGTGGACCTCTGAGTAGTGCAGTTCCCATTGTCCGCGAGGGCGTGGGCCACGAAAAGAGGGAAGTGTGTGGTTTGAAAAGAAAGAAGGCACTCTCGGAAGATGGGTCAGAAGAAGAGTAAAACTTCTGGACCCATGCAGGGAAAGTGGGGTGGGGGTGGGCTCCCCGATATACCCCATGACAGCCCACTAGGATTGATGCTCCAAAATTGGGAAGACTCTCCCTCCAGGGAAGGGAAGTTTAGGGAAAAGATGGTGAATTATTGTATGAAAGTTTGGGGAAATAAACCGATTAGAAAGGATTTCTATTGGCCAATTTATGGGAGTTTTGAGGATTGGATATGTCAACGACTGAATATATACGTCAATAATAAACATCCATTCAATAAGGAGGAGAGCGAATATGCCTTTTTATGGATCCTGGGTGCAGCCCAGGCTGTTAATTTGTTCCCATTAAAGGAAAAAGGGAATAACAAAAAGAAAAAGGGGGGCGAGGATGATCTACCAACGTGTGTGTGTGTGTCTCCCCGCCCTATGTTCCACCTCTTTTGCCATTAGAAGACCCAGATCGGGATCTCTCTCCTACTGCCCCTCCCCAACTCGAGGGAGAGAACTCTCCTCTCAATCAAAGGATAACTAGAAGTCAAACTAGAAAAAGAGGAGGGGAAAATTTGTTGTATCCATTGAGAGAAACTGCCATGGGAGGGCCACAACCAAGGGTGGGATTTGTCTCTGTGCCCCTTAGTTCGGGGGATGTCAGAGACTTTAAGAAGGAAATGGGGCAACTATTAGAAGATCCCCTGGGGGTGGCAGAACGCGTTGATCAATTCTCGGGACCCAATATTTATACCTGGGATGAGATGGAGTCCATATTGAGATTCTTGTTTACTAATGAAGAACGGGGGATGATACGGACAGCAGGTATGAGGAATTGGGACCAGAGGCAGCAACACGGACCCGCAGGGGACGTAAAATGGCCCTTGCAACGGCCCAATTGGGATAATCAGAATCCAGAACACCGGAATAACATGGTGGATTTAAGAGACATGATAATTCAAGGAATAAGGGATTCAGTCCCTAAGGGTCAGAATATTAACAAAGCTTTTAGTGAACAACAAAAGAAAGATGAGACCCCTACGGAATGGTTAGAGAGATTAAGAAAAAGCCTGCAGTTATATTCTGGGCTGGACTCCGATAATCAAGTAGGTCAGGCTCTGTTGAAAACCCAGTTTGTGGCGAAGTCCTGGCCAGATATAAGAAGAAAGTTGGAAAAGTTAGAGGGGTGGCAAGACTGGGGATTAGACGAGTTATTACGGGAAGCACAAAAAGTATATGTTAGGAGAGAAGAGGAGAGCCAGAAGAAGCAAGCCAAAATTTTGGTGGCGGCTGTGAGAGAGGGTCAAAGTCAGGAAAGACAAATTGAGGCAAGGACCGCAGACTATATGAAATACAGGGCCTTATCAAAGTAATGGAAAAACTGGCTTTGGAGGTGCCTCAGGGAATGTAAACAAGAAGCCCCAATCAGAAATGGAGTGTTTTTATTGTCACCGACGGGGGCACTTTAAGAGAGAATGCCAAAAGAGGATGCAGGATGAAATGATTTTTAAGGAAGATTAGGGGGGTCAGGGGCTCTATTTGCTGGGGACCTCTAAATCTAAGGAGCCCTTGATAAAATTGAGATTAGGTCCCCAGCGTGAGACATTCGAGTTCCTTGTGGACTCGGGTGCCGAAAGATCTACTGTCCAGAAGTTACCTTCAGGATGTTCAGAGTCAAAAGATACACTCCAGGTAGTAGGGGCAAAAGGAGAGCCTTTTAAAGTACCCTTAATAAAAAATGTAAGTATAGAAACCCCAACTAAATATGGAGTGGGGACCTTTTTATTAGTCCCAGAAGCTGAATACAATTTGTTGGGAAGAGATTTGATGGTAGAGTTAGGGATCAATCTGGAGGTAGATAAGGAGGAACTGAAAATCCGAATATGCCTGCTAACCACAGAGGACGAGGCTAGAATTAATCCAGACACTTGGTATACCCCCGGGTCAGTGGGAAGGTTAGATATCAAACCAATTACCGTCTCCATAAAAGATCCAGATAGCCCAATTAGGATTAAACAATATCCCATTTCCCGGGAAGGCAGAGAAGGGTTGCAACTGATTATTGAGAGACTTTTAACCCAAGGCCTGTTAGAGCCTTGCATGTCCCCTCACAATACACCCATATTACCAGTAAAGAAGTCGGATGGGACATACCGTTTAGTACAAGACCTGAGGGCTGTGAATGAAAGAACCATTACCCGGTTCCCAGTAGTCTCCAACCCGCATACTATACTTAATCAACTGAGTCCTGACTATAGATGGTATAGTGTCATAGATTTGAAGGATGCTTTCTGGGCTTGCCCCTTAGAGGAGAAATGTAGAGATTATTTTGCCTTTGAATGGGAAGACCCTAAAACGCACAGGAAGCAGCAGCTGCGATGGACTGTGTTGCCTCAGGGGTTTACAGAATCCCCAAACCTGTTCGGACAATCCCTAGAGCAACTATTAGAGTCTTATGAATTGGGACAGGGACTAGTTTTGATACAATATGTGGACGATCTGTTAGTGGCTGGGAAGACCCAAGAAGAAGTCAGAAATGAGAGTATCAAATTATTGAACTTTTTAGGCCTAAAAGGATTAAAAGTTTCTAAGTCGAAGTTGTAGTTTATTGAAGAAGAGGTGAGGTACCTGGGACATTGGCTTACAAAGGGACATAAGAAGTTGGACCCCGAAAGAGTAAGAGGAATTTTGTCCTTACCCGCACCTAGGACTAAGAGGCAGATAAGACAACTGTTAGGCCTATTGGGATATTGTCGACAGTGGATAGAGAATTATAGCAGCAAGGTCAAATTTTTATATGAGAAATTGACCAAAGATGGATTAATAAAATGGACCTCTGATGATGAGGATCATTTAGAAAGGATAAAAAGAGATTTAGTAGAAGCACCCGTCCTTGGTCTACCTGACATACGTAAACCCTTCCAGCTTTTTATTAATGTGGATAATGGGACTGCTTACGGGGTATTAACCCAGGGATGGGCAGGCCAAAGGAGACCTGTAGGGTATTATTCTAAAATATTGGATCCTGTAAGCCGGGGGTGGCCCACGTGCCTACAGGCAATTGTAGCCACCGCATTGTTAGTGGGAGAGGTTGCGAAAGTAACTTTAGGGGCTGAATTAAAAGTATATACTCCCCATAACATCCGTGGAGTATTACAACAATGAGCTGATAAGTGGCTCACGGATAGCCGATTGTTAAAATATGAAGGAATTTTGATTCATTCCCCTAAATTAGAAATAGAAACGACATCTCTCCGGAATCCTGCTCAATTTTTATATGGGAAACCAGAAGAAAATTTAACACGATTGTCTCCAGGTAATAAATCTGTCAACGAAAATAAGAGAAGATTTAGAAGAGGAGGAACTAGGAGAAGGAGAAAGACTGTTTATAGATGGGTCTTCACGAATAATTGAGGGACAAAGGAAGTCAGGATATGCTGTTATTGATGGGTATACTCTCCAGACCATAGAAGCGGAGGCCATTGGATAAAGCTTGGTCGGCACAAGCGTGTGAACTATATGCTCTATTGTGGGCGTTGAAGTTGTTAAAAGATAAAATCGGAACTATATATACTGACTCAAAGTATGCCTTTGGGGTAGTACAAGTTTTTGGGAAAATTTGGGAGGAAAGAGGTTTGATTAACACCCAAGGGAAGGGACTGGTACACGAAAGGTTGGTTTTAGAAGTTTTAAAGGCATTAAGAGGTCCGTTAAAAATCGCCGTTGTCCATGTGAAGGGACACCAAAGAGGGACCACGGTCATGATAAGGGGCAACAATTTGGCGGATGTTATGGCCAAACAAGCGGCACTTTTGATGGTTCAGACATCAGAAACACAGGGAGTGGTTGAGCTCGATAAAAGCTTCACCTCTCGGGAATTGGACAAGTTACAACGAGTCGGGGCCAGACGGGAAGGGGACAAGTGGCTCCTACCCGATGGCCAAGAAGTTCTCCCAAAGGGATTAGCTCGAGGAATATTAAACAGACTACACCAGAAAACTCACTGGGGAGTTCAAGCCCTAGTAGATCAGTTTGAAACAACCTATGCCTGTGTGGGGATATATAGTTTGGTCAAAAAGATCTTAGAAGGTTGTTTAACCTGCCACCGAGTGAACAAATGACAATTGAGGGAGCGAATACAAGGAGGACGTGAATTGGCAAAAAGACCTTTTGAAAAGGTGCAAGTAGATTTTACTGAATTACCGAAAGTAGGGAGATATCAGTATCTGTTGGTTTTAGTGGACCACCTTACGCACTTTGTGGAGGCCTTTCCAGTAGCAAGAGCTACTGCAAGAACGGTTGTTAAAATTCTCCTTGAAGAAATTATACCAAGATATGGAATCATCAATGTAATTGATTCGGATTGGGAACCACATTTTATCTCCTGAATAACCAAGGAGACTGCGGAATTGTTTGGTGCAAAGTGGGAATATCATACCCTTGGCATCCACAAAGTTCGGGGCGAGTGGAGAGAATGAACAGTGAGATAAAGAAACACCTAACCAAACTTATGGTGGAAACAAAAATGAATTGGGTTAAATGTTTACCATTGGCACTATTGTACATTCGGACACAACCTAGAACCGATACTGGTATATCCCCTTTCGAAATGTTATATGGAATGCCTTATGATTTTGGGATATTAATAGAACACCCAAAAGTTGCTGATAAAGTGTTAGCAGATTATATCTTAGAACTTAACAAATGAAGGCAAGAACTAAGAAAAAAGGGTTTAGTGGTACAAAGAGTACCCTTGGATATTTCATTGCACAAAATTCAGCCTGGGGACCAGGTGTTAATTAGGACTTGGAGAGAGTCCTCTCTAACACCCCGTTGGGAGGGTCCTTTTATTGTTCTGCTTACCACAGACACTGCCGTGCGTACCGCAGAAAAAGGATGGACACACGTTAGCAGGATTAAGGGACCCCTCACACCCGAGAAGTGGACTGTGACATCTAAGTCCAGGGATCTTCAGGTGAAGATAAGAAAATACCAACCTGAATGAATGTCTAATTCCGGAACTGAAGTAAGACCAAGTTTGTATGAGTGGTTCAAAGTAGCACCCGGGGAAGAACTCCGTAAAGTATCCTTTGCCCCCTGGATAAAGTGGGTTGTACCGAATCAAACGGGGGGTGCGGGGATATATAAAACCTCAGGAGCCTATTTACCCTTTTGCTGTGAAGTAGAGGTCGCAGTACCTTGGGAGGAGGAACCAAGAAGGATACCTTGCATAAAGCATCCGGAGTCAGGCCACACATGTTGGGTGATTTGTGAATGTTACCTTTGTGAAAGAAGATGGGCTTGTGTCTTATAAAAAACAAACCCTTTGTATGACTTGTCGTCCTAAACATGGTAGTCTGGAACAATTTGCAGCCCTCCATAAGCTATTTTGTGGTTGGGAGTTATTAATACCTGAAACCTGGGAATTTTTCGAGACCGATTGGGAAAAGACTATAAATAAGTGTGCTAAGAGGTTTGCGTGGAAAAGGGGACCGATCATCTCAGAGAGTCCCAAAGAAATAAAGTGATATTGTTACCGGGAAGAGGCCCGATTGACGTGACCATACAAATCTCCTGAAGAATACCCCTGCTGCCGTGAAGATGAGTAACCCCGCTGCTGAAAGCACCCCAGTAGGCGGTGGAGGCAGAGGAGTAAAACAGTGGAGCTTGATCCTAATCGTATGGGTCTGCTCAATCCAGGGCGGAATCTCGGATGATCTCTGTAACAAGTGTTATACACTTGTGAGATATGGATCCCGCCCCATGCAAGCCTTCTCTTACCACACTCATATAAATTCTGGATGTTATAACCGACCAATCGGGACATGTGAAATGTCAGGAAAAACTCTTTGGGTAGCCGAAAACCTAGGAGAGAAAACAGGAAGCGTAGTCAAGGGTTATGGAACCTGCCCTAGAGGTGAGAAATACCTATGTTTTACTAAAGAAGGAATGTGGGGCTATTCAGATGGAGGAGGATTACAGGACAAATATAAAGAAGAATTAGTAAAAAATGTGATTCACAACCTACAAAAGAAACCACCAGGCTCTCCGGTTCCTAAATCATTATATGAAAAACTTAGGGAAAGAATGAGTGAATGGGACCTACCGACTAGAGGGTGAAATTTATTCATAGATCTGATGGAGAAAATAGTCAAAGAATTAAATGTAACTTCTTGTTGGATATGTGGGGGATCCCAAATGACTGAGCAGTGGCCCTGGAGAGGGGAGAGTATAGGACCTCAACAATTACTGGGGTGGAATAGGACCCATGTATCAAGCATAATCAGACCCGAGGGATGGGTATTGAGCCATGAGGTTGTTGGTCAGGTTTGTGTTTCTAGAGAAGGTCGTGGCTTTACGCGGTATGTGGGACATACCCCCTGCAAGGCGACCCTGGTCACCAATTCAACGACCAATACTTGGTGGCCAGAACCGCATAACGGGTATTGGACTATTAATTGCTCTGAAAATCAGACATTATGTTGGAAAAATAAGACACAAGCAAACCCTTTTGAGGACATTCAAGGCTTGAAGGGATTCTGGGAAAACCCGCAAGATACAAATAACAAATGGAAAGCTCCAGACGGGTTATTTTGGATATGTGGGCAGAGAGCATATAATGAAGACGACCTCAACATGTTACTATGATCGTTCCATAGCATCTGTTGCAACCACCAGTCTGTAGAAACCTTAACGGCACGTCCTGTTTGGGGGTACATAGACGGAACTTGTGGGTTTACAACGAAACGTACACGGAGAAGCGACACATCGAGAACCTTCAAGACGGACGGCCACAAGGGGGTATAAATAGACCTTATAGCTTGCCTGAATTTTTGCGAGCCTCGGTGAAGCTGCGACTTCCCGGCCGTCCAGCGCTGCCTTTGCCTTCTTATCTTAATAAACTTTGCATAATTTACACAACGACTGCATTTGTTGTTAATCGACTAAAACATACTTTAAAACAAAACTGATTTTCTGACTCTGCTGCAGACCCTTAAATAGCAGTTACTTCAGATATAGGCATTTTCTCCTTGGTTCCCTTGTCCACCAAACTATTTATTTAAAAAAACCCCATGCAGTCTTAGTGGACTTGGTTTAAAAAACAATCCTTTTGTGCAGTTGCTTGCAATTTGTTGCTTTTCATTTGTGAGCTGCATCACAGCTGTGCCCAGTTTATCTCACAACTTAGTTAATTACATTTATTATTCTATAAATGTGTAGCAGCTGTTGCCCAAATCCAGCCTGATTGCATATGCCCTCTGCAGTTTTACTCAATTGATTTACTCCAAACATTTTTTTACTAAATAATTCATTTGGACGTAACCATCTGTACAAAGTATACATTAAAATGCTTCATAGTGCAGCAATTTGGAAGCCAGTTGCTCAAAAGATCGAAGGATGGGATCACATATGGAGTAGGACTGTCTTACCATAGGTATTCTCAACTCATGTCTGTCAGTAAAAGGCAAGGGGAGAATGCTCAGACTAGACTTCTCATTGTCATGGTATTTGAAAGCAGTGAGGAAACTTGAGTATTGTATGTGTTTTCAGGCATTCATCTTGATTCCTGGTGCTTCACTCGTTCTCCACAAATCTTTGAAATGTAGATGTTCCTCAAGTGGAGGGTGGCAGCTGTCAGGCATGTTAAACAACAGTCTGGAAAAGGGGATGTTGGCACGAAGCAAGGAAGAAACTGTCTCGATCACTAGGAAATAGAACTAAATATTTACCAAGATTGTTTTCAGGATTTTCCTAGATCTTCTGTGGTGACTAAAGGACTCCAGCAAAAGTGAGTGTCTTTTGCATGCACACAGCCTGAAGGATACTACTGCTAGTGTAAGTTGTGCTGCTTCCATTTTCTGAGGCTGCACTATTTAATTAAAAATGTAAATACCTTTATCTCTTGACCTAGTAAAAAGACTCAGAAGATCCAAACAGCTTGAAAAACACGATAGAACATCTCAAGAAAACACAAAACACAAATTGTTCTAGGGAATTGTCCATGGTCTTTTCAAATACTACAAATTTCTGCAGAGATGTTTGGGAAGTTCATGCATGAGATAGGAAATCATAGGAATTACTAACTGGTTAGTCTTCTGAATCCAACCATATCAGGATATGCTTCATGCTGGCAAATAATCACTTACTGGATCTGAGATCAGGCAAAAGTACACTCTAGCACGTGATAGTGCAAGGAGTTGCATAGAGGCAGCTTTACTATGGGCTCTGGCTGTCAGCTAAGCAAGAAGAGGGAAGGGAAACTGCACTCTTTGGACACTCAGGTGTAGCTGGAGTTCCTTGGAAGCTGACTCAGAGCACGCCTTTGGCCTTGGACTGCTGCAGCTAGGGAACATAATTTCCTAATCACTTCCCATCTTACCTGCATGTGAGCTGTCACTTCCATTCTGTTCACAGAATGCTGTATTGTAATTTGAAGTGAGGCTTTGAAAATAGTCGGTTTCTACCTGACTGCTTAGAGGAATGTGGTCAATATCGGAACCAAATGGTGAACTGTAGGCCCCGCTCCAAACTTACAGGTCCACTGGTGTTTATTTGATAGGGTTTGTTTTCCATTTTCTCCAGAGATTCAGGCACACCTTTGTATGATACCCATAGTCTTGTGCCTATAAATACCTGAAAAATGTAATGAGGATTGGGGATGACTGCAATGTAAGACAAGTAATCCACGAAACTGAGTTTTAAAGTAAGATATCCTGTACTGCTCAGGGAGAAAGCAGCAGAAGTCTGTATATACCCGTATGAAACCCTACTCTGGTCAGGTTAATTCAGGAACCTGCTGTGGGGTGTCTGACTGCTTAAAAAAGAAATGGAACAAGCCCTTGCTTTTCTGGATTCAAGTCACTTCCTTGTGATGTGATCATTTTTTGCCACACGGTGGTGGTGGTGCTTTCGGGTTTTTACTAATCCTGAAAAATTGTTTCAGCCAGCAGACCAGCTGGAGCAGTGGAAATGGCTTTATTTGTTAATTGCAACTTAATGATAATATTTTGATTTTAATAAATGTTCGTGCAATTTTCCTGTTGCTTTTTCAGCCAGGGTGTAATAGTGATACGTCATCAATATACAACAGATCTGTTGTACATAGCAAGGCTATGATTGCCAGATTCCCAGTCCTTTGCATCTAATATTTTCACTGCATTTGATGGTCTGTCACTACTTTGTCCCATAGGAAAAAGAGATGAGTTCTCTTTTTTTTTCCCTAAAGATGACTTATGAACACTTTGAATCATTAGGCATCATTTTATATAGTTAAAGTTTTTGTTTGTAAAAAGGTGGTTTAGGCATCAGGTTATGAGGAATGTATTAGTTTGAATTCACGGTGGCACAGGCTGCAATCTGCAAAGATATCTCGCTTGGCAGCCTGGTAACCGTCTTGCTCAGGGAGAATGATTCATGCAGTGATGCTCAGCAGCAGACAGAGGTAGTAGGAGCTGCTGTGTGTGGTCCCTGAGCTCCTGAACTAGGCTGATATAGTCCAGATCTCCTCGGTCAAATATCTTGCAGGCCCTATAAGGATATGAAAGCCTTCCTGAGAGTCTGAAAAGTACCCAGAGAAGACTATGAGAAAAAGAGGTAATTGAAAAGTCCTTGAAATCCAGCAGTCCTTAGCTGTCCATATTTACAGGCTGGATTCAGAGCAGGAGCTCAAGTAAGAATTCAAATTAAACCTCTGCCTTGATTCTAGTCAATGGAAAAAACCCAATAAGAGTGACATGGAATATGCTACTCCATCCCTTGTTAGTCTTGCTCAGAAAGCTTTTTGAGTGCTGTAGCTTAGTGCTGAGGGCAGATGCCACTTCTGTTCGGGTTTCACTGTAAAACTGTTGACCTTGAAATAATCCTCAGATTTTGTCCTTGGAACCAGAGTACCTGCTTGGACAGAAGGAGAAAGCAATGGAAGCAGTAGCCACAGTGAAAGCCCTTGCATCTCTCTTGTCCCCTCCCTGGTTATGGAGCCTCTTGGCAAGGAGAAGGAGTAGCCAAGGCAGGTGGAGAACATGTGAAGGGAGTCGCAGAGCATCTGTGCAAGCAGCTACCTGGGCTAGCAGCACTAGCAGAAGATAAGGGACTGTAGCAACCAACTCTGATCATCTCCTTCCTCTGTGTTTCGGCATCCCTGTTACTATATTTCTTCCTGATCCATAGGTGACGTGTATGTGGAAATTTTCTAGAAGGCAGTGTTTTTCTTGGAAGGCTAATGCAGAAGAAAGGAAATCTTATTAGAAGGAAACCACTTGAAAATCACCATAATTTGATTAGAAACACCAGACTCTTAAGAGAAATCCTGGAGGGAAGACAGAAACAGCTAAATGACCATATGAATCAAGGACAGGATTAATACACTGAGGAAGTGAGAGGCTTGATAAACATTCACACAATTAACATACCAGTACAACTGCTTCTGATGAGAAGGCTGCTGTTTAGATTTTTGCTGCCTCCTCTCCCTTGCCCCATCGCCCCAAGGAAGCCATTCACTTGCACTTTAATTACATTGCCTAATGATTCTGATCTTCATAGCATATGTGCTAGTTCTTAGTAAAGCTAAAATTAAGCATGCACAGTTGATGATACTGCTTGTCATGTGTACTCTGTTGCATTAATATGAAAGTTCATTTCAATATACATTCAAAAGAGAAGTAATTTTTGTATCTGTTCAGTGTTTGGTGTCAGGGACAGCATTATCCTCACTGTGCAGACTCTAGCACTCACAATATTTTTCCATGAGCATTCTTTCAATGCAACTCTTGCATACTTGCCACAGACTCATAGCAGTGCTACAGTGTAATTTACTATGAGTAGAGTTGGAATTGTTGTATAGAATTAAGCTTTTTCAAATTTTTGTACTTAATCTGCTTGTAAGCTATAGACAAATGTCAGTCATCTTAATTTTTTCTAGGTGACTGTACACTATTATCAGCTGGGATCTTATATATCAGATTGCAACTATTTAGTTCCTAGCCAACAACTTTTTAAAATAAATATTCACTGACTCAAAATTAGGAGATGCTATTCTAAAATTGTTAGAGCTTGTCGTTAAAAATGACCTTCATGCAGTGGTAGGTTATTTTGTTTAAATAGAAGGCTAAATATAAGTTCTCCATTTCAGCAGAGTGGGTTTTGATAGACTGAAAGAATTGTTTGACCATCAGCTGAGCTGATGGGCTTGACAACGTGAAGAAATTCTAGGGCTGCTCCAAGTTTAGTTCCAGCTGTTGGGGCAGCTGAGAATAGGAGGTGAAGGTCTTGGCTCTATCTGTGTGAAAAATCAGATTAGGAAGAATAACCAGAGAACCTAGGAAGGATGGAAGGGGAAGTATAGATCAGCAAAGAAACCAACATAATGGAACTGGAAACTGATTCGGAGAGCAGCAAGGAATTTGTAATCTCATGTTTCGTGATGAACCCCATTTGATGGTGTATCCTAATAAATATGAACCTTTGTGACCATCTTTGAAGTCTGACTCCTTTTACCTTGGACATATCCCTCAGGTGCATCTTTCCTTCAAAATTCTGTTCCAGTCTCTTTGTCCAGCCGGACTGAAATATTAATGCCCTGGATTCTTTTCAGCTTCTGTTTCTGGCCTGGTGAGTGCTTACGAGCAGTAAAACAGTCCAACAGGAATGACTTACAGACAACTTGTCTGGAATAGTTAGTAGCACAGAGATTCTGGTAGATTGGAGGTCATGTCCTTGGTCTACCTAGGAGCTCTCATCTGTCTTATATGAGTGCCTGAACTCCAGGTTAAATGCTGCTTTGGGAAAGTGAGTTTTTTCCTCTGGGCTTATATTTAAAAATTATAGACAATCACTTTTCTGCCTGAAGTAGAATGGGAGCAGTAATGAAATCTCAAACTCCTGATGAGAGACCTCTTTCTTAAAGACCCAGTATTCAGCACTGAGGAATCTCAATAACAGGAAATACAACCAGCCCCATCCGTAATTAGCTTGGTATCCACTCTTTTCAGCCAAATTTTTTCCCCTGATGACACACTTCCAACAACTCTAATTTTAGACTAGATAAAACTAAGCAGATTCAGCAATGCCAGAGGTGGTGTAGCAATATGTTGAAAGTTTATTTGTTTTAAACTTGAATGATGCTGATGGAAATGTGCCAAACTACCTATGTTTATATAGTCAAAGAGCAATCTGAAGGAGTCATGCTTTTGCATCACCAGTTAGGAATATTTTCAGCTTTGTCTGTGCAGAACAAATATCTGCTTACCTGAATATTTGTCATAAAATGTCCATTAGGGTAGACTCTGCACTGAGCTCTGCTTTTCACCCAAAGCGGTCCATTTCTCCATTTGCACAATAATTCCTTTCATTCATGTTAACATTATTGTTTGCAGGGCATTAACATTGCTGTTAATGGGAGTTGTGCACAGGAGCTGACAGAAATACTCCTTAAATCTGTAATCTGAATTCAGGCTGGGTAGAAGCTCATGGAGTGTTAAACACTTTTCTACTGGAGATCAGACAAAGCCCCACAGTATTTACATTAATCCTGCACTTTCAAAGCACATGCAAGGTTTTAGCTTCACAGCTACTCTTGATTTCAATGCAAGTTAAACACTGTTCAACCCTTTGAATGTTTCTTTTTAGAAGTGCTGGATTTGTGCAGCTCAGCTTCTGAAGCCTTTAGATCATGACTCTTCTGTCCTCATATGGATGAGATTTTAAGAAAACAGGGAACTATTATTCTGGGGAGGCTTCTCCCCCCACCCCCAGGAGAGTGACAATTCCTAAATATGTGTTTACCTACAATCCTGTAAACACAGGAGAAATGACTGCAGTTTAACTAACTTATGGAACTTGCTTGCTTGACTGATAAAAAGCTTTTCTGTTTGGGCCAAATTCTCATGGAAAAATCAAACTCTTCCCTCAGCAGATGAGCATTTTAAAGGTAGTTTACTGTGTTTTAAAATATAGATAATGGTGTAATTTTCTCAATGGCTGTAGAAAATAGATAGATTATGAAATGATTGTGGCCGTGTTTAGCTCTTGCTTTACTGAATTTAGACCTTTTTCAAATGTAATTGTTGTCTTGTTATGTGCAAAGGAAAGCAGGCAGGAGCCAGCTGCAGGAGGGGGTGATCTCCAGGAGTCCCAGCATCAGGAACACACAGCTTTTGCAGGGAGATGGAGAGCACTGGTCAATAGGTGGGTGGGCTGTGTTACTGTTCCTCATGTCTTCCTGGACAAAGCCTGTGCTGTTTGTACGTCTCTGTAAACCTAGCTGTGTAAACCTGCGTGCATTTTTGTATAGAGCACCTGTGGTAGAAAATTCAGGCCTCTTGGCTTTGGCCCTGTAAAAGGAGGACTGTGAGGATTCAGCAGCACTGTGTTCCTATCTGAGTGTGGTTTTACTGATTTATTTGTGCTGTTGTATCACAACACAAAAGGTGGAGTATTATGAATAGAGGCAACCTGGACTATGTCTTGCTGTTACTGGGGTCAGCAGCATCTGTAGGACAGTGTCCTGCCTCCTCCAGATGGAGAGGTGGTGTTATTCCTGCTCTAGTCTGTAAGGAGCTGCCTGGTGGCGTGGGGAATGAGGGAGAAATGGTCATACAGTAGTCTATTTTTCCTAAAGGCTTTGTTTATAGATACTGTTCCTCACTTGTAGCAGGGATGAATTCAGAGCATATAGCTCAAGCCTGGATTTTGAATGATAGAAATTTGAGAGCTGGAGTAGATCCAGGCTTTACCGCTGCACGTTGACAAAACTGAGTCTAAAGCCAAATACAAACCTGGAATTGCACAAGTTATCAGAAATGCCTCATTTTGAATTTTGTATTTGGCTCAAATCCATCCCATTTAAAAAACAAAACAAAACAAAACCAAAAAAGTTTTACTGGAAGTTTCTAATGGCATGTGATATTAATGATAATAATGATAAATGGCATTAGTATAATTTGGTTTCTGATATAAGGACTCCTTGAGAGGTCTGGCAGAGATTACAAAGCCAGTGGGACAATGACCAAATGACTTCCCAGCTCTCAAACCTGCCCCTTTATCATGTGTGCTTTGTTTCCCTGCTCTGATACAGGCGGGGTGAATTGAAGTCTGTCAGTCCCTTCCAGATTGTCTGTCTGTCACCTGTACAGAGTTCATTTTCTCCATATTTAATCTCAAAATCAGGAAAGTAATTTGAAAATACTTTAGAGCTTGCTATGTTTAAAGTGGCAAGAAAACATCTGAGGAGCAGTGGATCTTTGAAGCAATATATGGGTACAGATCAGATTCTGAGTTTGGATTTAGACTGGTATTTAATTTGAGGGTAATACTCAGCCATGGATGCAGTGATGTAACACCTAATGCTCTGCTTTTATAAAATTGCAAGAAACTTTATGCAATTCGACAAAATTCATTACATGATTTCTGTTGCCTTAAGGAATATACTTGCTAGTTACAGAAGATTTCTGTGCAAATTAGTCAAAACAAATCCAAACCCAGTTGTTCTTTCTCGTTCTGACTCTGATAGAGTCCTGTCCAACTAACACTAAGAGCAGGCTGAACTACCCAGTTCCAAACTCGTCAGTGACAAGTGGAAGCATGCATGCTGCAGAACACTGCTATATTTGACAGGAAGGTGCTTTGGGCAACTCACTGTCCCAAGTTCTAGCATGATATACTTACTGTGACATCTGGAGGGGATTATTGCTGAGCTTGGTTACAGCACTGTGTGTCTCGTCTCTTTTACAGAATGCAGTTGCCTTTTGTTTATATTGTTAGAGATAATTACAATTTGTTATCCTTCAAACAGTCACAGGATTTTGAACAAATGTACATGAGATACTTCAGCAATACCCTGTAATGCAGAGCAAGTGATGTGGAGAAGGTGTGTGTCACAAACTTATATGGGCAGATAAAATATTTTTGCAAAGATATAATATGCACCCTGAACAATTACAGCATGGTGAATCATGCAGATCAAAGTAGGCTTTATAAAAAGGCACTCTGCAAAACTCTATCATTATATAATAATGCTCACTGATTTCTAGGGCTCTGTCCTACAAGATATTGAACAATTCTAACCTGAGAAATAAAAAAAAAAGTAGATATATAACCAGCTACCTGTATTTGCTGACAAGAGTTTTGAGTAATAGTGCTTAAACACTATTTTCTTGACAATTCTAAAATCAAGGTGTTATTATTTAGCGAATTAGCCTTACCACAAAAATACAAATTAAAAGGAAAAGTAACATTTAACTTCAGATTTTTATTCTTTTCTTAACTGAAATTCTCCCTTGAGTTTAAAGTGTTCACTTCTGTGTGAGTTGTAGTAATTACATGGTGCTTGTCATGCAGATACATTACCTACTGACATTAAAGCTTTCAGAAATTATAATGGACAGGGACAGATGTCGCCAGGTTTAAAAATAAAATTAAAACAACAGAAACAGTGTAGCAGCTCATCGGAATTCATCAGCAATGGGGGCTTAATTCAGTGGTACTGTACTGTTATCTGTCAACGATTCATGCAATTAAGAGAAAATATCTCCCCACGTTTCCATGGTGTTAAAGCACTCCAGGAGAACAGCCAGCCCACATAGGACCCAGGAGCGATAAAATATTAATTCAGTACAAGCACATGTTTGATAATCTCAACATTTAATACAGGCTATAGTAATTAAATCCTAGCAAATTATTCAGTTAAACAGAGCAGAGCCAGATAGTATACTACTTGGCAATGACTTTATTTGCAAAAAAAAGCCTATTTATTGTGGGATTAGGACTGTAGATATGAACGTGGTGCTTTTATGTTAGCAATGCAGATATTGTGGATGATGTGTGCAGGCCTGGGCTGAGCAGCTCCAGCTGAGGTGAGCACGGAATTCTCAGTTTTCATGGTGTGTGTCCGCTTGCCAGACGAAGCCCCAAAGAAAAGGGAGTTTGAAATGCTGCATCAAGCAGAGCATAATTAATCCACTGCATGGGTCAGACATAACAAATGAAACTGGTCTCGATGTCTGTTGCAAGGAATTGCATGTCACAGAGTGGATTTTGGGGGAGTCCTGCCTCCTCCGTCAGCACTAGTGCTCATATCATACTGCACAGCCCTCTCTGGCTGGCTGTGCCGACCTCTGGTGTGTGCTGAACCTGTGCTTAAAATTAGCAACATTTCCTGACACTAAAAATGCCCAATAGACATCTCTAAGGGCGCTAGGGAAGTTATGTTTGGTAATAGCATCTTATAAGTATGGATTTAACAGTCACAGGTCCTGTGAAGCCAAACCTGGAACCAGAGGCATGGAGAGGGCTCCAGCCAGGCTTCTGCTTCTCGTTTCTGGGTCTCTACCTGTCTTTGCCATCGGTTTTCTGCAGGCAGCATGAGGTCCAGGTGCAGCTAGGAAAAATTTGGATTAGCTGGAATTAGTTACACCAGTGTCTTAGTTTGGAGGGAAGAAAAAATGACCAGCATCAGAAATTATCAGAAATTAAGTGATTTTAATCAGAGATTGTCAGAAAAGATAACAGTTCTTAGCTACAAATGTATGTGTGTACAGAACAAAATTAACAACAATTGTAACTGAGATCTTAATATGACTCGAGTTCTGTACCCAAGCTCTAGTGATGCAGGTCTCTTTAAGAGCAGCAGCTCCGCTCCGCGTGCCTCCAGAGGCAGCGAAAGGAATGTCCGGGCAAACGGGACAGGACCTCCCCGTAAACGGCCCCCCTCATCTCCTCGCATCCCCTTTGTTGGAAAAGGAAGAAAAAATTCCACGGAAAAGGAAAAAAAACCCTGAAACTATAACAACCAGGGTAGCTATCTTCTTTCTTGAAAAGAAATCCTGTCCTGATGTGAACTCGGGTAATTCCATGATTTTATGATTCTATGAAACTTTTTGGAAGAAAACTTTCCCTAAAAAGTTTTGAGTGGGATGCAACATCTTCCGAACTCCAGCCCAAGGTACTGCTAGGTCTCTGCTGCTGCGCTTGTTTATAGCACAGAGCTGCTGCTGGGGCTCAGTTGCTTCAGGAGGAATCAGGAGTATTTGCCCTATGGATATTTTTTGAAGACCTGCAGATGAAAGGGCTGTTGCAGCCCCTCCGTTTTCTTTTCATCTATTCTTTATAACATGATGCTTTTTTTGGTTCATGTTGTTGCTGCAAAAGGAGAGTGAGCTGGAACCTATTAAGTGGAAGTCCCACAATGAGTTTTTAGAAGACGGTCATAGGATTAGCTGAATAACCTTACTCATTATCAATTGCCTTGTACTAAAAAGGACAAGCTCACAGCTTGCCTGGAAATAACAGCAGTCCAAGGTCATTTTCCCAGAATTGAGGCTACATTGCTGTGAGAATTAATGTTTATAAAAACAAATAATTGGAAAATTGCTTGTTTGATTTCTAAGTACCTCAAAAATAGGTTTGTGTTGGCTTCCTTAAGCTAGACCATGTAATGAATTAGATATTGGTAGCTGGAAAAAGGCTTTAAGGGGCTGAAGGGTATTTATTTTAAACTTCTTAGGTGTGTGGTCTACAAAAACCTGAGAAAATATGTGAAGATAAAGTTTCAAGAAAGGAAGTGAAAAACTGTGCTTCAAAGGGAAAGGTTGAGAAGGAAATAATGTGAATTTTTGCTTTTGTGTTTTCTCCTAATTTTTCCACTTTAGTGGCTAATTAACATTTCAGAGGAAAGGAGGCTTTGCTAAAAATCAGTATTTCTCCTTAAGGCTTGGCTTAAAAATACGTCCTTGGGATCTTCAAGAATTGCATGGGAAAACAGGCTAATATTGGCATTCCTAATATTTTAAGGATGAAAAAAAAGAACAAATCCAACAAAGCCATTCTAGACAGTCTTTCAAGCCCACATAAAGAAACAAATTCAGACAAAAGAAAATACTTGGCAACTCATCCTTGATATTAATTCCAGTACTCTTCCCCTTTTTTTTCTGAATAGGTTATCCTGGGTATTTCATCCCTTCAGATAATTTTAGAGTGATTTCCCCTTTACTATTCAGCCAAGTTAATATACACAATGGTGGCAGATAAAATTAGTTATTTTTTTAATACACTAACACCATCCATCTTTGAAATAATTCAAGTTTATTCCTTTGGAACCCTACAGTTTGTCCCTGTCGCTCCAGCAGTGAGCTGGTGGATCAGAGCACAGTGTGTGGTAACCAGGAGGTAGGCGAGTGCAGGTCTGGAGGTAGAAGAAGAAATGAAACAGTTTGGCCTTAGAGCAGAATTTGGGGTTTGGGTCCAGAAATGGCTCAGGACAATCTCCCATTTCAAAAACTGAATTGGAAGAAAGAAGCCAGCTTTTTGATGCTTGGATCCAGCATAACATAGACTGGTAGGACAGACCAGTGGATGGATAAACCCATCTGGAACTAGAACTATAACACATTCAAAATCTGAATTCTAATTTTCAACAACTGCATTTCTTGCTTTGTCCAGCACAGATCAATAATCCTGCTGCTTCTCCAGCAATCCCCTGTGGCATTAGTCATTGTATAATGACCAGTTTTGCTCAACACTGGCTGTTTAGTGTGGGCTGTTGCACTGCTGATGTCTGCCAGTTGTATTTGAGAGTTATAAGCCATACTTGTATATGGGAGAAGGAAATGCATAGAATCAGGTAAATGTTTGTCAGTACAAAAAGCAGCTGCTCTTTTGTTGTCCAGATTAACTTTTACTTGATTTATTCATGAGCAAAATCTTATTAGACAATTTATCACAGTATCACAGTATCGTAAGGTTGGAAAAGACCTTTGAGATCATCGAGTCCAACCTATGACCCAACACCTACACCTACTCCTACTTGTCAACTACACCATGTCACTAAGGGCCTCATCCAAATTCTCTTTGAACACCTCCAGGGATGGTGACTCGACCACCTCCCTAGGCAGCGCATTCCAATGAACAATTACCCTCTCAGTGAAGAATTTCTTCCTAATGTCAATCCTAAACCTCCCCTGGCGAAGCTTGAGACCGTGTGCTCTAGTTCTGTCACTGGTCGCCTGAGAGAAGAGACCAACTCCTGCCTCACCACAACCTCCCTTTAGGTAGTTGTAGAGAGCAATAAGGTCTCCCCTGAGCCTCTTCTTCTCCAGGCTAAACAACCCCAGCTCCCTCAGTCGCTCCTCATAGGGCCTGTGCCTCAGCCCCTTCACCATCCTCATCGCTCTCCTCTGGACACACTCCAGCATCTCAACATCTTTCTTAAACTGAGGGGCCCCTGAACTGGACACAGTACTCAAGGTGCGGCCTGACCAGTGCCGAGTATAAGGGGATGATGACCTCTCTAGTCCTGCTGGCCACACTGTTCCTGATGCAGGCCAAGATACCATTGGCCTTCTTGGCCACTTGAGCGCACTGCTGGCTCATGTTGAGTTTCCTGTCCACCAGCACTCCCAAGTCCCTTTCCGCCTGAGTACTCTCCAGCCACTCTGCATCCAGTCTATAGCTCTGCATGGGGTTGTTGTGTCCAAAGTGTAGGACTCGGCATTTGGACTTGTTAAACCTCATGCTATTGGAGTTAGCCCATCTCTCCAGCCTGTCAAGGTCCCTCTGTAGGGCCCTCCTACCTTCTAGCAGATCGACACTTCCTCCCAGCTTGGTGTCATCTGCGAACTTGCTGATGAAGGACTTGATCCCCTCATCCAGATCATCAATAAAGATATTAAACAGGACCGGGCCCAGCACCGAACCCTGGGGGACGCCACTAGTGACCGGCCGCCAGCTGGATGGGACACCATTCACTACCACCCTTTGGGCTTGGCCATCCAACCAATTCCTAACTATTCCTATCTATCTTTGTTTATTTCTGTGTAATACTAGAGGAATATAGAAATAATTATTAATAACTAAAGGAATTGTCTCGAGCAGGATTAACCAATCAATGTTCCCATTTTCCCTGCTTTAGTGAGAATATTTACTTTTTGTTAGGATGGGAAACATAATCCTGCAAAGTTATTTTCCCCATAATGTCGCACTGCTAAAACAAAACAAATCTCAAATAAAAAAACCTCCAAAAGACAAATACGACATTCATTGACATGCTTTGTGAGACTGACAGCACTGCTGAAAAATTGCAACTTTAAGCTTATTTATGTGAAACTTTTCAGAAACCATTTATCACCAGTTATCTGCAGAATATTTTTTTCTTGTGTTGCTAATAAGATATTTCACCCTTAACACCTTTTAAGCCTGCAGTCATATATTAATATGGCAGCTGGTTGTAAACTTCTAACATGACACAATTAATTTTGCTTGTGACAGCACAGAGATCCATAATGATGTTCTGGATCTCAATCTTCTGGACTTGCTTTCCTCTGCAACACTGAAGTTTGTGCTCTTGCTTCATTCTCCCAGGGAAAATGACTGCCAGACTCTGAATTCCCAGTTGTGAGTACTGTTGTGTCCCACAGCGTGTAACTGCTCAGACTGGGGAGGAGGCTGCCAGTTTCTGCTGTGGCACTGAATTGCTTTTTGAATCGTAGTTCATGCTCTGGAGCTTGAATGCTGAACTGCCTAAGGAGTGATCCAGAACATTGGTATTAAGTTGGATTGCAGCCCGAAGTGTTACCTGACAGTTGCTTGGCCCTGCACACACAAAGTTTGCCCAGCCCTGCATTTCAGGGTTTAGAGCCTGCAGGATGACAAGTACGTATACTCTGCTTCCCTCTCCAAGTGGTGTTTCCCTCGTTCTAGCAGTGTCATGGCACCAATGGCATGGGGGCAGGGTTACTGCACTATCAGCAGCTCTCACCAGATTTCATTGTATGAGATTTCAAATTGTGTTATTTCTATAATTCTACAGTCACAGTTTTGCCTTTTATTGAAGAAGAGGAAACTGAGAGGGGATCTCATAGCTGTTTACTGCCTTCTCACAAGGGAGGGAGGTGAAACAGGTGCTGATCTCTTCTCTCTTGCAACCTATGATAGGACTAGAGGGAATGGCAGGAAAGATATGCCAGGGGAGATTTAGATTGGATATTAGGAAGAGGTTCTTCACCGAGTGGGTGGTGGAGCACTGGAACGGGCTCCCCAAGGAAGTAGTCATGGCACTGAGTCTGCCAGCATTCAAGAAGCATTTGGACAATGCCCTCAGTCACATGGTGTGAATGTTGGGAGTATCCTAGGTAGGGATAGGAGTTGGACTCGATGATCCTTCTGGGTCTCTTCCAACTCAGGTAATTCTACGATTCTCCTATTTTTTTGGTTCACATAGGGGCTAAAAACCATTTTGCTGATGAAGCAAAAGGAGTTTTCCTACCTACTGGATAAAAAAATTAATCCTTCTGGGAGGTGCTGGTGATCTGAATATTTAGGATCTTATGCTAGGATTTTGCATGTTGTAGTCTTTCTCTTAGCATGATCTGGGCTGTGCAGTTTCCTGGCTGCTCCAATTCAAAGCATGAGATCTACTGATTTTTTGATTCTCTCTTTCTGGCTTCCAACTTTCTATATGGAGACTTCAATTTTATCAGCTCTTTCTGGCTAAGGGAAAACCTCTTTTTTTGGCTCCTGCTGTAGCTCAGTGCTGCTTGGCCAGGGCTTCAGAGTGCACTGATGAAAACCTGGCTTTTTAAGGAGACGGCTGCCTTCGCCAATTCATGGAGACCACAGCAGGGCTGGAAGACCATACAGATGAGGACTACTGCAAGTACGGTTGCTATGCTAAAGTCAGCGATTCATAAATTACTTTAAATATAAAAGTGTACGTTGGTTTAGCCATAAAGACTCATCTGTGCTGTGGCAGGTTTTTTCCCCCAACTAATCCACTCCTAAGGCCAAAGCAAAATCAGGTGTCCATTGGCTCTTTGTAGAGTTTGACTGAACTGCTGAAAGCAGTGCCGAGTCCAGGGGATCACTCCTGATATGCTGACCTGAGTTAACCCAAATACTGCATGGATTTCAATCATTCAGCCCCTTTCGTGCTCATTTTCTGCTTTGCTTTTGTTCCCTTGCTCCATCCATCTCCATTTTTGGCCTCCAGGAGAAGCTAAGGATCACAACCAAAGGCCGCCTACCTACCTACTGAAACTCTCTGTTTGGTTGATGTGGGACTTTAAGCCTTTGTATATTCTCATGAGCCAAATTGCAAGGAGAAGGGTTTCACAATGGAATTCTGTAGGAGCATCTGCTGATAAGGAGATGGTTAGAACTTTTGCGCTGATAAGGAGGAAGTTTCAAGCACCCTTGACAGGAAGGTCCAAGACCACAAGCAGGATGTCAACTGAGTCTGCAGGAAGGACCCTTGCATGACCACCACAAAGGGACACTGTGCACGCACAAGATGGATGAAACATATGTTAATGATGTCCTGGGACTAATCAACAAATGTAATGAATATGTATGTCCTTGGGCAATAAATGCTGACCTGTCCTTTTTTCCGGGCGCAGGGTTTTCTGGAGCTATCCGACCTGCTGCCCACCGGTGTAATAAACATACCTGACTTCATAACTCTCTGCGAGTTGTGGGGGTCTTTATTCCGCAAGTCAATTTTGGCGAGCCATCCAGGAGAACTTCTCTGCCTGATTGCAAAGTCGGGTGAGGAGAGGATGTCCTAGGCACGCCCCGAGGATTACTCGGAGGACCTCCGACACTCATCCGGCTGCTGCAGGGGCAGACAAGGACCGGCAACAAGCGGAGCAGGTATGTGAATTGGGGGGAAAATTAGAAAATACCTGCAGGGGAATTAGGGGAAGAACCTATAAGCCGTGGGAGACGTCCTACGCGAAGGTGAGGAGTAGTAATGCGTGCCAAGACCCTATAAATCGTGAACTTCCACGCGTGGTGAGAGCCATGGGAATCTTTAACTAGGTTTGGAGAGTGAAGAGAGTTTTTACCTTGGAGGAGCCTATTGGACCTTTGCCAATTGGTAGTGGCTCTAGATTGGGAACAGCTTATCCAAGCCTGCGTAAAGAGGTTTGTTTGAAAATCGAGATAGGGGCAGTAAGGACAAATTTGGAAGAGCCCCTCATACCCCTTGTTAGGGCCATATTCTGTCCCAGACAGGGGGGACTAATAATTCAGGAACAAGAGTCATCTGCCTAGGGAACAGTGAAAACTAAAATGGGCAGTAAACTGAGTAAAGAACACCCTAGTTCAAGCCCCTTGGGTTGTATATTGAAACATTGGAATAAATTAGCAGGGCACGGAGGGATAATGAGTAGAAAGAGAATGGTAAAATACTGTAATGAATGGTGGCCCCTGTATAAACTGGAAGATGAAGAGAAGTGGCAAGTAAATGTCACTTTAAATTATAATACCCTTTTATAGCTGACGTTGTTCTTGCGGAGGGAAAGAAAATGGGAGGAGTACTCATATGCTGACCTTTTCTTCACCCTCCGGAATCACCCTGAATACCAGAGGTCTTGTGGCTTAAATCCTCCGCAGGACCCCATGGTGCTAGCTTTAGAGAAGGAAGAATTAAGAGATGGGAAAAGCAAGTTGAGGAGGTGTTGCTCTGCATGCAGTATCGGGCAACGATGTGTGAACCCAGAGAAAGTTAAAGTACAGAATAAAGATTTGCCAGAATTTGAAAGGCCACCACCTGTAGTGACACGGAAAAGCTCTGGGGAATCAGACTCTGGCAGCGCCCCTGGAACACCTGTGGCATCCTGTACTCGGGCCAAGAAGGATGTGAGGACAGAAGTGATCCAAGCGCCCTTACGAGAGGCAGTGGGACCAGACGGGGGTGCCGTGATAATTAGGGTACCTTTTTCTTCATTCGATTTAGAATCATGGGAAAGAAAAGCGAAAAACTACAGGGCTGATCCTATGGGGGTAGCGAAGTATTTCCAGTACTTGGTTAGACAACATAATCCTGATTGGAACGATATCCAACTAATGCTACATCATGTAACTGAAACTGAAAGACAGTTGATACTGAAAAAGGCTCAGGATATGGCTGAGGATCATCTTAAAGGGTCGGGGGAAGATGTAAAAGATTACTTCCCTTTGCAAGATCCTCATTGGGATCCCAACCGAAGCGTTCACATGCGACTGTTGGAGCAATATCGGGAGTAGGTATCAAAAGGGATAGAAAGGGCTATCCCAAAAACCGTTAACTGGTCAGCACTGTACTCAATTAGACAGGGACCGAATGAAACTCCATCTGAATTCCTCGAAAAACTTCGGGATACAATGAGACAACAGACTCCTCTAGACTCTGAATCTGAGGTGGGGACTCAGCAGTTAGTCTCACTCTTTATAGGACAATCAGCCGGGGATATCAGGAAGAAATTGCAGAAACTGGGAATGCCAGAGGGACGGAATTTAGAAAAACTTCTTGACGAGGCGTGGAGAGTGTTTAGTAATTGGGAAGGAGATAAGGAGAAAAGACAGGAAGAAGATCAAAGAAGAGAGAGAGGGGCACTTGTAGCGGCCTTGCAACAAGGGAGGCTGGTAACTAACAGGGAAACAGGAGCTCTAAGGGGAGGCGGTCGAAGGCCCCCATTGAGATTAAATCAGTGTACTTGGTGTAAACAAACAGGACACTGGAGGAGAGAATGTCCCCTACTGAGGCAGGGAGAGAGGAGAATTATAAACCCTCCCAGGACTCAAGCCTCAGTAGGTGAAGACTGAAGGGGACCAGGGGAATCTACTCTAGCGGATCCCTTGGTGACATTGAAGCTAGGGAAGCAGCAACAAGGGGTGGAGTTTTTAATAGACACTGGAGCAACATTTTCAGTCTTAAACCAGGCCCTAACACCTATGGGCAATGATTTTGTAACGGTAAAGGGGGCTACTGGCCAAAGCGAAAAGGCATATTTCCTCCAACCTTTGAGATTTAAATTGGGAAAACAATTGGGAATACATAAATTCCTCTGTATGCCAAATTCACCAAAGCCCTTGTTGGGACGAGATTTATTAGAAAAATTAGGAGCAGAAATAAGGTTTGGGGAAGAAGGAATAGAGTTTAAGGTGGGTGATGATCAACTAATTGAGCTCTTAAGTTTGGCCTTGATAAGCCCCTCTGAAAAGGCAGAGGTGCCTGGGGAGATTCGGGACCAAATATATCCAGAGGTCTGGGCCACTGAAATACCTGGTAGAGCAAAAACAGCCATATCAATAGTAGTTAAAATCAAACCAGGAACTAAGCCAGTGAGAATAAAGCAATATCCTTTGAGGTTAGAGGATAGACAAGGGATCCGTCCAATCATAGAGCGATTTTTGAAACATGGATTACTAATAGAATGTGAGTCGGAGTATAATACTCCTATATTACCGGATGGAAAATATAGAATAGTCCAGGATCTCAGGGCCATCAACAGAATAGCTGAGGACATATACCCTGTGGTGGCCAATCCATATACATTGCTGACTAAACTGAAATTTGAACTGGCTTGATTTACTGTTCTGGATTTAAAGGATGCCTTCTTCTGCTTACCTGTAAGCCCAGAGAGCCAACTGTTATTTGCCTTTGAGTGGGAAAACCCTGATTCTGGGAGAACACAGCTAACATGGACTGTACTTCCACAGGGCTTTAAGAATAGCCCTACCCTCTTTGGCAACCAACTGGCAAAGGATTTGGAACAATGGGACTGGCCGCCTGGAGTGGGGACTGTGTTACAGTATGTGGACGATCTCCTCATAGCCACTGAAACAAAGGAGCAGAATATAGCTTGGACAGTGAGTTTATTGAATTTTCTTGGGCTGAATGGTTACTGAGTCTCTCCACAGAAAGCTCAAATAGCCCAGCGACGGGTTACATATCTAGGATATGAAATCACAGCCGGCGAACGAACATTGGGGACAGCAAGGAAGGAAGCTATCTGTCAGACTCCCAAGCCACAGACAGTTAAGGAGCTTCGAACCTTCTTGGGGATGACAGGTTGGTGTTGTCTATGGATCTACAACTATGGACTCCTGGTAAGACCACTTTATGAACTTATTAAAACCAGCTCAAAGGACCTTACCTGGAATGGAGGAGCCCAGCAGGCTTTCTACAACTTAAAACGAGAACTCATGCGAGCACCAGCCTTGGGGCTACCAGACCCCACGAAACCTTTCTGGCTGTTCTCCCATGAGAAGCAGGGCATTGCTTTGGGAATTTTGGCCCAAAGCCTTGGCCCAGACCAAAGAGCAGTAGCATACATCTCCAAGCAATTGGGTGGAGTAAGCAAGGGATGGCCGAGTTGCCTAAGAGCGGTAGGTGTGGTTGCAACTAACATCCAGGAGGCCCGCAAATTCACCATGGGCCAAAAGATGACTGTATTGGTATCACATACTGTCTCTGCCATGTTGGAGGCAAAAGGAGGACATTGGCTATCCCCACAAAGATTCCTGAAATACCAAGCCATTATGGTAGAGCAAGATGATGTCGAAATAATGGTGACTAACATTGTCAATCCAGCATCTTTTCTCAGTGGAGCAACAGGAGAGCCTGTAACCCATGACTGCCTGGAGACAATTGAAGCAGCGTATTCGAGTCGGCTGGATTTAAAGGAACAACCACTAAAGGACGCCGAAGCCACATGGTATACAGACGGTAGCAGTTATGTTCGGCAAGGCCAACGGAAGGCTGGTTATGCAATAACTACTACTGACCAGGTAATAGAGGCCCAGGCTCTTCCCGCTAACACATCAGCCCAAAAGGCAGAAATCATAGCTCTGACCCGAGCTTTACAGTTGGCAAAAGGGAAAAAGATCAACATTTGGATTGATTCTAAATATGCTTTTGGGGTGGTTCATGCTCATGGAGCAGTCTGGAAGAAAAGGGGACTCTTGTCCACACAAGGAAAACACATAAAACATGCTGACGAAATACTTAAATTATTGGAAGCAATTCAGCTACCGGAAAAGGTGGCCGTCATGCATTGTAAATCTCATCAAAAGGAAACTACGGACCAAGAGATTGGTAACTCTGTGGCAGACCGTGAAGCCAGGAGAGCAGCAGAGGAAACTGTATGCAAAATAATATTTCCGAAGTTCAGCCGAATTGCTCTCCCTTCCTGGGAGCCTCTTTTGAGGGATGGACAACCTGGCTGAGGAAACGGAGACCTTTTGAGAAAAGAACACAGAGAGATCTAACTGGTGTTTTAGGAACGGGATTGGGAGTTTTAAATAGTATTGATTCAGAGGTATTAATGAACAAGTTAGCCACTACTTCTAGTGATCTGGCAAAATTACAACAGCCCCTGCGATCTTCCCTATCAGCTCTGGGAACAAATCAATGGCTGTTATCAAAGGTATTACCAAAATGGGAAGAAGTAAATATAAAGGACCATGAATTGATCGTAAGTGCCCTCGGTATGGTCCAAAATAACCTTTCTTTGGCTCTTAGTTGCATTCAGGCACAGCTATGGATGCAGTCGGTGGCTGCCTCGATCATAAGGGAGGGTGAGGAAGGTACTTTCCCCACCGAAATTCAGAAAATCGTTTGGGACAGTGCCTCTGACTTTGAGAGAGAACTCCAGTCCTGGTGAAACTTGGTAAACTTCACTTATAACCCCATCACTAACATAGCCACAGCCTTTGTGCTTACCATACATAATGCCTCAATATATGTGGTGCATCCCATCGTTGCATTAGGGTTGAACCACAACGGAACTATACTCTATCCTACCGAGCATAGAGTGTGGGCCCGAAAAGTGGATGGGAAGTGGCAAACTGTAGATTTAGAATCCTGCATCATGCGGGAACAACAGGGATTCATCTGCGAAGGTAATACACTCAGTGCTCAAGACGTTTGCCTAGATACTGAACAGAAGGTTTGTCATTTTGAGGTTCGTCCTATCCTTAACCATGAGACGGTTCTTATATATATTGGTAAGGGCTGTGTATGTTTGAGGACTATGTGTAATGTTATTTTAGTAGATATGATAAAAGTAGAAATTATGAATCATTCTAATTTTTGTATATGTAATTTTGTTAAAATCCAAGGGTGTGACTTTTCTTACTCTGCACCAGTGATATCTCACCAGCTCCTACAATCTAATTACACACTGTTCCATGAGCTATCACCTACTCCTATTGGAATGAATCTTTCCTTAGTAAAGCAATTGATACAGCACCCAGATTTGGTCAGGATTTTGGAGGAGATCCGAGAGAATGGACAAAGGACTCTGATAACTGTTCACCACAATATGGAAGAAATACACCGTGTTTTGAAGCGAGTAGAAACAGATGGAGAAAATAGATGGTGGGACACACTTTTCGGATGGTCCCCTACAGCTACCAGCATCCTAAACAGGCTGTATCACCCCATTGCCATTCTTTTAATATTAATTTTGATTTGTTTAGTTTTATCTGCAGTGTTAAACGTTTTGAATTGGAGAATGATGAAAAGAGTGGCACAATTAACATTGGTAATTAATGCTGTGCACCATACAATTCCTCTTGAGAGACAGATTATGTACGAAGGCAAAAGAATTTGCCTAGGATGAAAAAAGACAGGGGGGAATGATGTGGGACTTTAAGCCTTTGTATATTCTCACGAGCCAAATTGCAAGGAGAGGGGTTTCACAATGGAATTCTGTAGGAGCATCTGCTGATAAGGAGATGGTTAGAACTTTTGCGCTGATAAGGAGGAAGTTTCAAGCACCCTTGACAGGAAGGTCCAAGATCACAAGCAGGATGTCAACTGAGTCTGCAGGAAGGACCCTTGCATGACCACCACAAAGGGACACTGTGCACGCACAAGATGGATGAAACATATGTTAATGATGTCCTGGGACTAATCAACAAATGTAATGAATATGTATGTCCTTGGGCAATAAATGCTGACCTGTCCTTTTTTCCGGGCGCAGGGTTTTCTGGAGCTATCCGACCTGCTGCCCACCGGTGTAATAAACATACCTGACTTCATAACTCTCTGTGAGTCGTGGGGGTCTTTATTCCGCAAGTCATGGTGGGCTCTCTTTTTGCCTTCAGCCTCTACAAAAGCTTCAGTTCAGGGGCTGTGAGAATTGACCCACATTTTCCTTGCTGGAGTTGCCATGCTCTCAGGTGAGCTTTCCAAGCTATTAATACCAAAGCAGCATCACTCATCTTACAGTGCAGTCTTGTCTTAGTTTAGATGAAAACTAAGATATGTTATCAGATATTAAAGATCTTTAATCAGGGAAAAAAAAATTGTATAGAAGAGATAACAGTTCTTAGCTACAAGTATATGTGTATACAAAACAGAATCAACACTAATCACAACTAAAACCTAAAAGTCTTAAGAAATAGATTGAGTCCTGTACCCAAAATCTTGCGATGCAGGTCTCTTCAAGAGCTGGCGAGCAGTCGCTGCCCTGCACCGGGAAGCGCGGCCCCCCCGCAGCCGGGGAAGGGCGGGGGAGGGAGATGGAAACTTAGTGCGAGTTCTGCCGGAGTTGTGGAAGATTCAGATGACCCGTGATCTTTCCTTCAGAGATTGCAAAACGTATGCACTCAGGGACTGCTGCTGCCATTGCCGCCACTGCCGTCCGAGAGGAAAACGGATGTCCGGGCACAACCTCTGTCCCGGTTTCCCCGGAAACGTCCTCCCCCCATCCCCCCTCGCGTCTGCTGAAATTCCCTTTATTGGCAAAAGGAAGAAAAATTCCTCGGAAAAATCCCAAACCACAACAAGTCTGAAGAGAAAAGAGACCTTTGAGCCACTTTGGATTTCTGTACTTGCTGGAAAGTGAGGCTTCTCTTTCAGTCAGTGCCCATATCTGTGACTGGTGTTGACTTCAGTAGTTGATATTACTGGACTTTATTGGAGATAATCTAATTTTTTGGGTTCCTGGCCAAGCTAGCTGTTTACAGTGCTCATTACAACACAGTGAAGTCACCAAGTATGTGACACAATATCTGAGATTTCCATTATTTATCTTTACCTCTTGTCCTGCGTACTGTGAAAAAGGGTGGGGAGGGTTGTGGTCAGGGGTCAATGTTGTGTTCATCATTGCCTTCCTCTTGGGAATCAAGAAGCTATGAGAGGTTCCCACTGAGCAGTGGAACTGGCAGGGGGTGGATACATGCAGGTATCCAACCCTTGCACTGTTTTGTGCCTATCAGCTGCTGCTCAGCAGCGGGTTACTCCTGCAACCCTGCTTTGTTACTGCATGGAAAAAACAGTGGCAGTAGTTTGGTTAAAACTAAATAGAGTATCAGGGCCAGATTTCATTCCTGGCTAGAAAAACAAAACCTTTCACATATGGTTTAAGTGAAGGCTAGAAGTACCCTGAGGCTCCCTCTCCAGGCTGTTTTGCATTGTGTCGTAAGAAGAGTGTGGGTGTAGGCAGCATTTGGTAATACTCCATTAACTCCTAAGAAGACTATTCTGAAGGCCTTCCCTTGTGCAGGTGTCTGATTCTCCCTCCCGCGTAGCCTTCTTGTCTTCTCACACTGCATGCATCTTCCTGGGCCTTCCTGATGGCTACTCAATGTGAAAGATAAAGGTTTGTTCATTAAACCGTTTAGCATAAACCGTTTTAGCTTAAACTGCTTAGCATAAGTAAAGAAGGAGCCAACGCCCAACTAACTTGCTTAGCATAAGTAAAGAAGAGCCTGGGGCCTAAAGAATGTGTAAAATGAGGAAAGGTTTAACTATAGGGTTCAAGTTACTCAGCCGGATGAGCACCCGGAACCGCTGAACAATGGAAATTTACCCCACAACGCAACGTGGCATTAAGACAGTGGACTACCAGACCCAAGACAACACTATAAAAAGGAAGAAGAAAAAGAAGAGAGTGCGGTCGTTGGCAGAGCGAAGACTCCCCAGCCACCCAGCGCTGTTTTGTTTATTGCCTGCTTGCCAAATAAATTTGATTGGCTTTAATTGAGCTGGTTCCTGTCAATTATTGGAATGCATTTTATGACACTCAATATTATAGTAACAGTTGAATGCCCTCAGTGACTCTCAGTTAACAGGGTTGGAACAAGGAAGCCTTTATTTCATATTTATATATAACTTCTTATCTCTAGAGCATCTCCTGTTCATTGTAGTGAAGTCTGAGGGTACCTTGCCTTCATATATTGTGGGGCTGGGAGTGTATTGCATCTCTCTGCATTTATACTGAACAGAATTTATGTTTTAGCCTGTCTAATGGCCTTCTCAGCAGTTTTTACCATAGACTTTCCTCTGACTTCCTTTCTGTAAATAAATAATTCTGATGGATCATGCTAATGCTCCCTGTGAAAGGATCCCAGCAGTGGGGAGAGAGCCTGGGGCGTGCAGACCAGAGGCTGGCTGTGCCTGCGAGCCTCCACTCTGGAAGGGGCTGCTGCTCTCTGGGCTTTTCGCATGGGTAGCAGTGGTTTTCTTTTCCTTTGTGCTTCTTGTAAGGCATGGTGTGGGGCTGTATCTGTTGGTTTTGAAGGCTTCCAGCTCATCGTGAGATTTTTTGGGATAGTTTCAAAGACAACCTTGGAGTAAGCTGATGCATCTTTAAAGATGTTTATAATATGTTGAAGCAGGCAATGTAAAGTCTCCCTCTTGCTTGTTAATACTGCTCACTGACAATCATGACCTGTGAGAGTCTTTCCAGCCCATGGGTTCCTTTGCAGGGTTTTTGCAGTTCTGGAGGGGCAGTGGGAGCAAGCAGCTAGATCCTTGTGTCCTTTTGCAGCTCTCTGGACCTTTCGCATCTTGGATTTGTATATTTGGTTTTATCCTCACTGCTTCCATTGTGCCCAAGCTCATCCATAAATGTACCATCCTGGCTCTTAATTAGGTGTATTCATTCTGTATTTATAGGCCATTTGAGCCTTACTTGGATGTTTAAGATCACTTCATAATAATTAACAGAAATTGAATAAAGAAAATGTGTTTAAAGACCATGTATTTCTTTTCACTGCTGGTCTAGGGCTTATTTTTGCTTGCACATGCAGGCCACTGTTTCTCTGACCTCTTTTATATTCTATTCAATACTGTGTTGCAGTCTGAAACATCGTATATTAGGACCATATCTTATGGTATAAACGTGACATGGTATTTTACAGATTTAATGGAGAAGAGGCTGTCTATTTGAGTACCCACTGGCTTAGGGGCTATTGATTTAATTGATAAAAATGGATTATCAGGATGTTTTTAATTGCACTTTCAATGGAAATTCTCTGATATATTTATCTCCATTCCTTCCTCTTCTCCTTTCACCCCTCCCTGTTTGAATCTGAATGTGTTGTGCCTTTTGCCTGTCTGGGTTTAGTCCTCCATCCTCTGTGAGCACTTTTTTGGGGTGCTCCTGCCCTGAATCCCTGCATCCAAACCTCCAGTCTCCTGGCAAACCAGATGCCAAGTCCATGCCTGTCACCACTCCCACAAAGAATAAACTCTTTAATCATATGCTTTAGCGAAACTCACCCTTCCAGCCTATATGAGCTTACTTCCGTGGTGACTTCCAGCAGGGACTTGGCACAAAGACACAATTGGACAACTTCCTGCTATAGGCAGAGCCCCACCACAGCCTTGATGCTCCCTGCCCACCTTTGTTCTGCAGCTGACAAGGGGTTTCCTCTTCTGTTGCTCGGGCACGTGTTGAAGGAAAATACCCTCCTCCTGCAGCAGTTCTGGTTTCTTATCGAGCATATATGAAGGAAACTTATGGAACCAAATTGTATTTCTCCTAAATCTAAGCTCCTTGGACTTTAGATTCCAAACTGATCCTGAGACAGGAGCAAAACTTACACAAGGTCAGTTCAGAGTGTGGCTCTCGCATCTCCTGAGTTAGAAGGGATGGGCATGTGGCTTGGTGGTTTCAATGGGAATCACCGCTAACTAATTTACTGCTTCAAATCCTTGTTTGAAAACACCAGAAACTGTGAGAAGAGAAAACAAACTAATGCTTGATTTCCCACTGTTTTACTGGCAGAATGTCACCATTGTATTTTACACCGCATACATGCTGCTAAGGTACTGAGATAAGGAAAAGCTCTGAGATTTCCCTGCCTAGTGGTTCTCTGATGCTCTTTATTTTGTAAACCTCTTTATTCTATAATACATGATTGGAAAAGGCCATCTTGCTGATGAGAAGAGCCACAGCAGGAAACAACAATAATGTATGCTTACTGTCCGGCTTTATATCTAAAGCTCTTTTGTGCTTGGATTTAAAAAAAGCTGCTTTTTTATTTTTATGAGTTTTATCACTTCAACTGGTCTGGATACAGTGTATTAGTCAGATGTGTGGGTAGTGAATTACCCATGATGTCAAACTCTGTGTTGTTAATTAAAAATACATGCTTTTGACATATTAAGTATCCATTAAAAACACCGTCCTTTGTCTGGAGAGGCACTGTGCTTTGCACTTTGGCAATGGGATAAACTGACAAGACATGAGGGCTAGCGTGCAGAGAGCAAAACTGGGTAGGTTAAATGTAAAGGATGGAACTGCTGCTTTGGATTATGCATTGCTTTTGCTTAATTCCAAAGGAATAAATCTCGAGGGCTTTGCTGGCTGGCTGGGTGAGGACCAACAGGTGAAGTACTGATACTTTTTCACTGACTGTTAAAGTTGTTGTTCTGATTTGACCAGCATAGTGCAGCAAGTGTCTATTGGTTAGCATATCCTTAAAGTTGGTGGGTTTTCAGGGAGATGAGAAATGGTATTGTTTAAACTTCATGTGACACACCGATAATACGAGCAATATTTATTTTCCCACAGGCTATATTTTGAGATGCATTTGAACAGAGAGTTGCAGTGCTGTAGTATTTCCTTAGAACTGAAAGTTAGGTTTCATTTATTTAAGAAACAGATATTAAGCATACCTTAACTCATGCAAAATATGCCAAGCTGTTATTCCTTAACACCAAAAGCAAAGTGATGACAAGATCCTTGACCTTGGTTTGGGACTGCAGCATGCGTCTGAAATCCTGGCTTGGGTGCGATGGGTGGCTGGTGCCTGAACCAGAGGAATCCGCATCCTGAAAGAGGGATAACTCTCTGCTTTCCATGTGGGTTTCAAAATATTTAGTCTCTTTCCTTGCTGCAAGTGCCACAGTCATGGTTCAGGGTCCCTGGCATTGGGGGACTGAGTGCTGAGCCACAACTCCCTGCACCCTCCCTAGCAGGGGACACCTCCCCAGGGTGTGCTCTTGACAGCTGGCTTGACCAGGGAATTCAGGCTGGGCACAGTCTATAACGGAGATGTGTTTTATTTACTTATTTGTTGGGGAATGGCTCAAGGAACAGGGACATGGGTCCCTGGACGAGTTAGTTTGCAGCATGTAACAGCGTTAACCTGAGCTGGTGTGCCTAGGCCTCCGTTAGCATAAGCGAGCTAGGTTAGCATAAGTGAGCTATGCAGGAGGCCCATGAAGATTACGATAACCTTGAGCAAGGAGTAAGCAACATTCCTGGTAACGAGCCAGCATGGAAAGGATAAGCGGCCTGGAAACAAACTGCAGCCGGGAAACTAACTAACTGCGGCCGGGAGATGAAGTCACCAGTAGCCAGTAATGTTATAATACGAATGCATAATTAAAGGTAGCCAATTATGTTATAACACATGTGCATAATTAAAGCAAAGGAGCATAAAAGAAGCTGTGTCACATCAATAAATTGGAAGCTTGCTTATGATTCACATTGGATACGCGTCTTACTTTCCTCTGCTCATTGCACTTATTCTTCAGAGAAAAATCATGAAGTAAAAGGAAATCTTAAAAAAAGAGCGAGAGGGGGGAAAAAATGAGAGAGCCTGAATGGTAATTGCACTTGAAAAGAGTTGTTGTGTACCCCATCAATCAAAGCCCAGCACAAATGAAAGAGGCTCCTCCATTCCAAGCAGTTATACCAAGGAAAACGATGAAACTATGAAAGCAAGAGTACTACTACCAGGCTGTTGCTCTGCCCTGTAGCTGCCTTTACCTGGCGTTATTATGAGCAACCATAGATTTCTTTAATTTTGTAACAGGATAGAAAATAGGTAAAAATATTCATTAATATGGGTAAATTTGAGTCAGCTATGGCATTTGCTTTAAAACTGGTTTATTTTTAATGGGTCATTGCAGAGTCCTGAGTCTTTTTTTCAGCCCACGGAGTAGTGCGCATAGAGCTTTGCATTGGTATGCAGAAAGGAGCTGCAGGTCTGCATTTGTGACAGTCTATTTAAAACCTGCAAGAGAAGGAGCCTCCTGAAACAAGGTTATGCTGTTCATTTGCCATTCAAGAATTAAGAAATTGTATCTGCTGCCTCCAAAAATGAAAGAGAAACCCTACCTTAGTTTGAGTTTGCTCATAATGATTCTGAATGAAATTAATTGTTTAATTTTGATATTGAAATTAAATTGATGTGTTAATAAAATAAGATGTGTATCAAAAGGGACTATGATTATCCACTAAAACTATGCAATGTTCTATAGATGTGGCCATTGTGTTTGGTAGTTAATACTTAGAGTAATCAAAGTGAATTTTGTGAAGAAATGCTTTTTGAATTACAAAACTTTATATTACTTTAATGGACATACCTGTATGTGAAAGCTCTGAGAATTTTATTATGTCTCATTAAATATATTAGAATTAGATGGAAGATATTTTTATAGCTTTAAAGAAAGATAATACTCTCACTGTTCAAGGTCAGGGATGTTGGTAGTGGTGGGTTGGATGTGTTGGCACGCTGGATGTGGGGATGCCTGATGTATAATGCAATAGTCCCAGATTTTAGACGGAGTTCTCAAAAACAGCATTAAAGTAGGCCAGCTTGTTGCCCTCTCCTTCCCTGCACCGTACTTCTCTTCCCAGCTTTGCTTTCTTCTGTTACAGGTGGGTGCTGCTGCAGGCATGATGCCATTGGTATGTGTGAAGCAGCCTAGTACCTGGGCTTTGCAAGAAGTTTAGGACAGTTTGTATGTGCTGGTGAGGGGAGGCCCAAGCCCTGGGCTCCAGCCCAGGAGGCCAAGAGCAGGGACAGCAAAGTCCTGCTGTCTTCTCACTGCCTGTTACCAGATCAAGAAGTCTTTCCTGTTTCTACAGAGCTTTCAATAACTTTCAGTAATATCCACTGCATTCACGTCTTGCCTGAGGAATCCCGAGAGAAAGTCTTTGTTAAAATGTCCTACACAGGGAACATTTCCTTGCTTGTTGTGGAGGAACATAAAAATCTCTTAGAGCATTTTTGATTTCTGTGTATTTTTAAAGGCACAGATTCTTTGCAGCTCTGAATCAATTACTTAATATCCCTGGAAAGATTTGCGTGGTTGGAGCCTGAAGGCTTGGAGCTCAAGTGTTTTCACCTGGTTCTCAGTGTCCCAAAGTTCACCAAAAAGGCTGAAGCCCAAGATGCTGACCCCTTCACTGCCCCGTTCTGCAGTGAAATATTTCCAGTAGCATTTGTGCAGAAGGGCTACAGAGGGACATCCCACATGGTCACCTGTCCTGTGCTTCACTCTGCGTTTTGCTTGATCAAGTCCACTACAATATTGCTGTAAATGCATAAACCTGCAGACAGTGTGAACCAAAATGGTCTCTGAAGTCTGTGTAAGAGGGCCAGGCATGAAAACCTTGTCATACAAATACCATGACTCCTGAAGGAAACAGGTACTGGATGCCAGAGTGATGTGACACTTTCATTAGATGGAATTTTAAAAAGGAACTGGGAACAATATTAAACTTATCAATGCACTGGAAGAATAAGAGCCCAAGAATAAAAAGATGACATTTGTCTGTGGTGTTGGACATCAGTGAGTGCGAGCAATGCCTGATAAGGCCGACAGCTCTGAAGTGCAATTCCAGTCTGAAATATTGCCTTGTGATAGCGATGGAGTGAGGTTTGAGGTGGTGTGTATCAGTGGTTTTCAGCAACAATGTTTTTTGATCTGCCATCCCTGGAAATGCAGGCTGAGCTCTCCAAGAAAGCTCCAACTGAAGCCATTAATGAAACTTGTGACATCTCTTAATTTTAGAAACAATGGCTTTGTGGTGACCTCTGGGGAAGAACAGACCTTCTTTCAGTCTTGGCTATGTAAAAACCACAGAGTTTGTGGAAATAAAACTTAGTAAAAATTTTTGTCAATGATGTCAGCAGATCATGCTTTGAATGTGTGCAGGGAGCCGATGTGCTGAGTCAGGTAGATCGTTTTTACAAAATCACTTTTCAGAGGAAAAATTGTGTTTTGAAAAGGTGTAAGAATTCTGTGAAGATACAAACTTGTGTGTGATTCAACCAGAAGAAAATATGCAATAAAAAGAAGATAGATGAAATGCCTTGGGACTCCTAGCATGACTAGAGGCAAAAAAGCAAGAGGCATAATGATCTTGGAAACCTGTTTCTGCATGCAGGGGAGCCCTGCTACCATACAAACTGCTACAATCATTGGGAGAAGCCCTTTTTGTGTGTGATGCAAAGAGGTGCACACTACTAAAAGCATTAGTGTTATCTATTTGTATATTTGAATTTAGTGTGCAATGAGTGAGGAATGAGACACTGATAAAGGAGATGTCAAATGCTGGAAGCCACAGCCATAAAGCACTGCAGACACTTGTACTAGCATGGTAAAATGGAGCTGTAAAGCATTTTTGTGAATGGACTACATGGTCATATGGACTGTAATGGGCTGGTTATGGGTTCAGTGTCAAGAGAGAATTTCAGAACAGATTCAGATAAAAGAAGGCAAAAAGGAGCAGCATTGAAGGGTACCCCAAATCCAATATGTTAATAGTACTACAGTAACATTTAAGTTCTCTGGAAGGAGCACATAGCAGTTGAATGGGCCTTGCTGGTGTTTGATAAGGCAGGTAACTGCTGTGTCTTGTACTTGAGGATTTCTTTGAACCTGTGGTTGTGTGCTGCAGAGTACTCGGCAGTTCTAGCTTCGGGCACTCCTGGCCTTTCACTGCTTGTTCCTGTGCTCCCCTGACCTTGAACCAGCTGGCACAACCACTTATGCAGCTGTGCTGTGGGGACACCAGATGGATTCAGCTTAACAAAAAACAAACAACCCCCTGTACCCCCCAAAGAAACAAAAAATGTCAGGAGGAGGCCTGCTCCAGGGGCTCCTCCAAGAGGAGCTCCCCAGCAAGCTGGTAGGTCAGAGGTGGTGGCAGGAGAAGCCATGGAGTACCACTGCAGTGAGAATTAAAATGGGGAGCTGAAGGTGTGGGGAGGGGAAACTGCAGCATCCCAAGGAGGCAGCACAGGGAATGGAGAAGGAAAGTAGGTGCCAGCGCTTGCAGCATTAGCGTGGCTGTGCTACAAGTCAGGGTTGCTTAGCAATGAGATGAAGCCCATGTAGAGCAGGAGAATAAATAATGTTCTCACAGTGACAGCCTTAAAAACTTCCCTTCTTTCATGTACTTTTACTTCATCTGAAGGTAGCATGTTTCTCTTGAAATTTGAGGGCCATCCTTTAGAACTCCAGCAGTGTTCCAGCTGAGCTTAGAAAGCGCAGCTCTCTGGCAAAACACCCACGGGGGGACCCTGCCTGCACCACCTTCCCAAACACCCCTGCGCTCACCCCCCTGAGCCCAGGGGCTCACACCCATCATAAGGCTGGATTATGGAGCCAGCTTCTTCTCAGTTCAGCCTCTCTTGAGCTCCCATGCAAGTACCCGTTTCCATCTCTTTCACGTTTTTGATGCTTCTGCTTCATGAGTGGTTGCAGCTTGATTTCTGCTTTTTTGTTCACTGAATACACCTCAGACATCAGCAGCACCCTCTGAAAGGTTCTTTAAATATTTGTGTGATGAAGAGCCATTGCTTGGATGCTTGTACATTATGGCATTTCCATGGAGCATCTGAAATTGGGGCAATTTAGGAATACCAATATCCCTTCTGGCTTAACAGCCCTTTTATCCAATGTATCACAACAGAGGCGGTATGAATTGTGTTTGAGTAAACTGCTGTTTTGTAAATGGCTCCATTTGTATTTTTCAGATGTAAGAATGGAACTGCAAGCTTTGTTTTCTTGTGCCATAGCAGAGATTGTAATGGTCCCATAGTGTCCTCTGAGCCGTAGAAAATCTAATTAAAGGAAAATACTTTGCCATGTCAGTACAAGATTCACAGAAGAACTGCTTCATTTCTTTGGCCTTTCTCTTTTTCTTTCCTGATGCTTGGCAGAGCCTGTGCCAGCTTGGCAGAGCCTCCCCCCAGCAGACCCTTTGCCTCCTGCCCCAGGGGCAGGGGTGCGGGCAGGGCAAGGCTGCTGCCTCTGTGCAGGGTGATCTTCAAGGCAGAAAGCCTCTGAGCAAAGAGCTGGTGCTCTTTCCATTCCTAATCCCGGTTAACTTCCTTAGGAGTGCTTCATTCTCATGTGTGCTGCAGCATATTATTTAGAAATATGTAATTAAAGAAACATCTCAACTGATAATGTACTTAAAGCGTATTATCCACAGTGCCGCCTTCTCCTGGAGATGATCAGGGTGATAGGGTGTTATCTGCAGGTGCCCTGGGTTCAGAGCTGGAGTGCACCCATGTGGGTATGAGCTGGGCCGTGGGCAGCTTTGGCCTTGACGAGATAAGACTCTGCCCTTGAACCAACGGATAAGCAACTTCTGAAGAAGCCAGCTGAAACAAGGAAGCAGTTTGACAGTTGAAAAGACTGTGGGAGAGCCAATTATAATGTTTAGAATAGTGCGTGAACATGGAGCTTGAGCCTGTTAGAAGTTTAGACTGAGCATGTGGACAGATAACAAAGATATATAAGCTTTTGTAAAAGTAGAATAAAGTGTTAGTGCTTGGAACCTTATCTGAGTGCTAGTCATCAATCGCCACAAATGGTGACCTCAACATGATCTCAGGAACAGATGCAACTGCGGACTCAGAGCAGCCGTGGTGATGCTCAGCTGGACGAACAAAAGGTGGAAATCAGGACAACCCAGGAGAGAGCCACTGTCTGGACCATACCAATCCCTCAGGAGAGAGGTGAGCAGCTGAGAACTATAACTATGGGTTCCTCTATGTCCTCGGAGGAGAAATCCGTTGTTTCGATTTTAATGACCCTGTTTAAGAAACGTGGAGTCAGATTTGAGGAAAATGGATTGCGCTTGCTTTTGGCATGGCTAAAACAGCAGAAGTGTTCTGTGGATGCACAGACTGTGTTTTTTGTCCCTACCTGGGAAGACGTGGGGCAAAAACTCTTTGATGCTGCTTCTTGGGGAGATCGAACTGCTACTGGGCTTTTAACATTGTGGCATCAAGTGCTAGAGACGCTGAAGCAGATAAAATCTGATTCTGCGGTCGCAGCGTCTGCCAAAGCAGCTTTGACTTCTGATGATGCACATGATTCAGGGGAGAGGTCTCTGCAGGGCAGGGAGGAGGTGCGGCAACATGGGGAAAAACGGACAAAGACAGGAGTGGCCGCTGACACCCCTGGAGAACCCAAGCATCTCCGGCACAGTGCCTGGAAAAGAAAAAAAAACAACAAAAAACCAACCAACCAACCAAACAAACAAACAAAAAACCTCTCTTGCCTGAATTTGAAGGCTTTGCCCCTGTGATTCCTTCAGCCTGAGCCCATCCTTGGCCTGAGCCCATCCTGGAGGCTCTGTTAATAGACTCATCGGACTCACCCGCGCAACAATTTGATCCAGTTGCCAACTGGAAGAAAGTAAAACAACAGGCGGTTGAGAGTGGGGACAGTGACTTTGGGGCTGCTATTGCTTGTCCTCTTTTGAGGCATACTAACCAACTTAATGAACATGTTCCTTTTCCTTATGAGCTAGTTAAGGATTTAAGGCATACAGTGATGCAGCACGGGTTGGGGGCACCATATTCGCAAAGCTTGTTGCAAGCTATTTTTGTGGGAAATGAGTTAACACCATTTGATATTTGGAAAATCACATGTTTAATATTAACCCCAACACAAATGGTATTGTTTGAGTCAATGTGGAAATCTGCTTGTTAGATAGCTACGATTTCTAATTTGGAGCAACCTGATGGCAATCCTCTGAGAGGAGCTGGTATGCCACAGCTAATGGGGGAGGCTCCTATAAATACTCCGGAGCTGCAAGCTCATTTAGTGTCGCAGATTTTACAGCAGGCTGCCACCTTAGCCTACCAAGCCCTTTTGAAAGTCCCGACTCGGGAAAGGCGGAAAGTCAGTCTCTTCTTTTGTTAATGTTAAGCAGAGTCCTCGGGAACCATACATGCAATTTGTAGATCGTTTAAAAGAGGCATTAGATAAACAAGTAGGAAATGAATCGGCAAAAGAAGCACTTATGCTACAAATGGCCATAGAAAATGCAAACCCTGATTGTAAGCAGATCCTAAGGACCCTGAAAGATCCCACAATTGTTGATATGATTGAGGCATGTAATCGTGTAGGTGCTACACAGTTTAACATGGAGGCTTTGGCTGCTACTTTTGTGGCAGCAGTGAAAGTTCAAAATAATTGGTTTTTATGTGGGAAGCTCGGACACTTTAGGAAGAGTTGTCTGCAAAGAGGAACGCAAAACTCTACCCCAAACTCGGCTCCAGGTATTTGTCCCTGTTGTGGAAAGGGGTGACATTATGCTAATCAATGTCATTCTAAATTTGACACCCAGGGAAACCTTCTTTCACCATGAGGAAACTCAGGAAACGGGAAGAAGAGTGCGACAGGTGGGCGTGTGATGACACAAGTGCCACCGACCAATCCATTTCAGGCATATGCGATCAGTTGTGAGCAAAAACAAGAGGGAGTGCCGGGATGGATGTGCTTGGAACCTTATCTGAGTGCTAGTCGTCTGTGGAGACATTTTATATTAACGAGGAGCATGGTATTCTTGAAGGGCCTTGAACAGTAAGATATGAGGGATTAAGTGGTGAAGAAATAGAATTGTTTGCAAAGAAGTGTAAGATAAAGAGCAAGTTATCTAGCAAAAGAATGTTAAACTTGCTTCTTGCAGTAGTGCGTGATCATGTATAAGTAACCAATCACAAGTGTAACTTAGGCGCGTGGACAGCTGTATGTATCCAATCATGTTAAAACAGCAACCACGTGATAAACTCTGCAGAATATAAAAATGCAGCCTTCTGACAATAAAGCGTCTTCGATTCTGCATCGGAGTCCATGTGTCAACCTCCTCAAATGGTGACCTCGATGTGATCCGAAGAAGTTCGACATGATACAAAGAAGTCCGAAGAATCAGGACGGATGGATCCAGGGATTGATAAAGTGCACCTACAAGAAAAGTTGTGTTTGGGGAGGCGTCTTGGCGTCCCAGCCAGTGGGCCTGAGCAGGACAAAAGACCCTGGGGCTTCAATCACCTGCTACAAAGGAATCAGGTGAGCAGCCGAGAAACGCGATGGGAATTAAGGTGTCAGAGAAAGAAGTTAAGATGATAAAGCATATGCTAAAGAAAAGAGGAATTAAATATGAAAAACAAACTCTAGAGTTATTATTAGCCTGGCTTAAAAGTGATGGAATGCCCGTGGAATCTCCGCGTGTTTTTGATATTTCAACTTGGAGAGAAGCAGGAGATTTGCTTTTTGAAAAGGCTTCAGAAGGAGATGTAAATGCTATGCGAATTCTAACAACGTGGCGATTGATTTATGAGACTTTAAAAACATTTACAGGCTGAAAAACAAGCAGCCCAACCCACACAGAGTAGTCTCTTGAACAGCTATACCCCCCCCCCCCGAAAAGCATTTGTCAGGGGTAATTTATGAAAAGGCATTAGTGCCTACAAAAGAAGGTTTTATCTCAGAGGGTACTCAGACAGATGTTAGTGACGAGGAAAAAGATCGGTCTTTGTCCGAGCAGCAATCTGAATGTGCTACTACGATGTCGTATAAAAGTTCTAAGAAATCAAAGAAAAAAAGAGTTAAACGTACTCAATGCAAAACTGGAAGTGATAGCGACAGCAACGGTGATGAAGAAAAAAGACAAAAGGCTAAAACCTTAGGTGATAATGAAGGGGACAATATTAGAAACAGATGGACAAAGATAAAATTAGATGCACTTAAGGAAGGAGAAAAGGTGGATTTAGCATTTCCAGTTGTTTTACGACCGAATCAACCACCACAATATCAAGCCTTTGACTGGCAGTTAGTAAAGGAAGTCAGGAAAGCTGTTATGCAGGATGGATTGCATTCATCCTTTTCAGAAACGTTGTTGGAAAATGTATTAAGTGGACAATTGGTTACTCTGTATGATTGTCAGCAGTTAGCATCAATGATTTCAACCCCCCCACAAAAATTGTTATGGAGAGATAAGTTTATGGAATTTACAGAAGTAAAGGCAGTAGAAAATTTAGGATGCCCATAAGAAGACCCGTTATTTGGGGTAGGAACAGATCATTACACGGGAGTGGGTCCGTTTGCCGACCCACAAGCACAATCGAGGCTGTTGCCGGACATTTTAAGAGAAACGGGAAGAATGGCGCCCAGAGCATTGTTAACTTTACCCGAAACTGGAAAACAGGCAGTCTCTTTTGCATCCATGCGACAGGGAAACAATGAACGATCTGATAGAGAAGCTGTTGCATCTGCTTGTTTGGCGGTGCTCATTTTCACACCGACTCAGAAAGTAGTGTTTGATCAGAACCCTCCTCGCAGCACCGAAGGGGGCAACAAAGGGATCCCGAGAATAGCAGCCCAGCCCCGGCGCAGCGAGTGCCGCCCCCCGCCCCTGCTCCACACCCCCCCAGCGAGGGAGTCACGTGCCTGAACAGCGGGCAGCGCGGGAGCGGCACAGCAGCCTTTTTAACCCTTACAGTTCACCTTGTTCCTCCAGGGGTTCAACCGTCCCTCTTTGAAATGGGAATTTGCACACCAAGGGTGTTTTAACAGGACTGATGGAGAGTGGCGCTGGTGTTACTGGAACAGCAGCATCTGTGCTCTAGCGCAGAGCGGGAACAAGGACGAGAGATCCACCACCATTTAGTAACTGCATTTGCAACATGAGGAGTTTCTACAACTCTAAAAACAGATAATGGTCTGGGCTAGATGTCTAATTTATGTAGATAAAGCTTTAAGACCTTTTAGAAGTAAACATTCACAACTTTTGGTATATCATCACATGGATGATATTTAATAGCTGGAAAAGGGAACCTGGAAACTGTTAAACAAGACTTATGTCAGTCATTAGAATCTTTTAAATTGCAAATTGTGCCAGAAAAGGTACAAAGTGTAGCACCATGGAAATATTTGGAATGGAAAATATTAGACAGCACAATTGAACCTCAAAAAGTATCAATCAGAATAAACGTTCAAACACTTAATGATGTTCAAATTTTGTTAGGTAATATTAATTGGGTCAGGAACTTAATAGGGATAGATAATCAGACTTTACAACCATTATTTGAATTATTAAAAGGAGATACAGAATTAACAGCTCCAAGAACCTTAACCAGAGAAGCTGAACAAACCTTACAGAAAGTAGAACTAATGCTAAGTAAAAGGCAGGCACATCGTATGGTGTTTGAACAACCTATACAATTCTTAATTGTTAACAATGATGTTCAACCTATAGGAATGATAATGCAATGGATTGAAAATGAACCAGAAGCAGACAAATTAAAAATTTTAGAATGGCAATTTTTGCCTCATCAACCTCAAAATACAATAGCGACTCAATTGGAAATATTTGCTCAATTAATAATACAGGGCAGAAATTGAATTATTAAGTGAAAAAGAACCTGAAATCATTATTATTCCTTTGACAGAACAATCTGGAATTTGGAAAACTGAAATATGTGCATGTATCTATTGATACATTTTCAATGGCAGTTTGTATGACAGCACTCAGTGGTGAAACTTCCATACATGTACAAAGCCATTTTAGGCATGCTTTTTCAAAACTAGGAGTTCCCTTACAGATAAAGACCAACAATGGTCCTGCATATATTTCACATTCAACAGAAACCTTCTTTAGAAAATGGGGTATAAAATGTATTACAGGCATACTACACTCCCCAACAGGACAAGCTATTATTGAACAAACACATCAAGTGATAAAACAATATTTACAAAGACAAAAACGGGGGGGGTCTGAGGAATCACCAGCAAATCGATTGATGAAAGTACAATATGTATTGAATTTCATTCACTTACCAGAAGAAGACATAGTACCACCAATTGTGAAGCATACGCAAACCATGCCGACAGGAATGTCAACATTTGATGAAAAGCTCATGGTGTTAATAAAAAACATAGAGGGCAAATGGGATTGTCCATTTTGGTTAGTAACTTGGGAGAGAGGATATGCTTGTGTTTTAACAGATGTTGGGACACGGTGGATACCCGCGCAGTGTGTACAGCCATGTTTGGATCCACCGGAGAGGGAACAACAAGATTTTAACACACAGCAAGACCGTGATGAGTTCCAGCAGGAAGTATAAAGGATCCCTCCACAGCAGTATCAAATAACTCCTTTTTTCTACGTTTAGTAGGAGTGCCTGCAGACCAATGCCCCGTGCTGACGTCGCTACAGAAAGTGTTCTTCCAACATCATGGCTGTGTAATGGTTAATTATAGTGGGACAAATCAATATTTTGTACAAAATTGTTGTGGTTTTGAATTTGTCCGAGGAATTTTCCTTCCTACTGTCAACAAAAGGAACACGAGGGGGGCGGGGAGAGGCCGTTTCCAGGGAAACGGTGCCCGGACATCGGTTTGTTTTTCTTTCTTTCCCGCCTCTGGGGAGGGGAGCTGGTTTTTCTTTGTCCGGTTTCGCGTGCTTTCCTCGGGGGGAGGAGCGGAGCGGCGGCGTGGAGCTGCTGGTGAGCAGCAGCCCAGGAGCGGCCGGCAGTTGAGGTGCGACTCGTGGGGTTCTACAGTCTCTGGAGGAAGCAGCATCGGTCATCTGATCTTCCACAACTCCCGCAGAACTCACACGCCTGCTTTTTCCCTCGTTCCCTTCCCGGCCCGGGGCTGCGGCAGCGGCGACCGCCCCCCCCCCCGCACCCTCAAAGAGACCTGCGTCGTAGGATTTGGGATACAGGACTCAATACATTTAAAGGTTCTACGCTTTTGGTGATGGTTACTGTTAATTCTGCTCTGTTTATACATATATTCGTACCTGAGAACTGTTATCTTTTTCTATACAATTTTTTTGATTAAATATTTTTAATATCTGATTAATATTCTAGTTTTTTATCAAAACTAAGTCAAAAATGTAAATTCATCTTTGAGGATATATAGAAATAGTAGTAAGTGACGTAATTGTACAACGACAAACATGTCGGAGAATTTTCCATTCAATATAAAGGAAGAGCCCTGCAGTTTAGGATGACTAACCTTATTAACGCTAATACTAACACCAAATATAACTATATATATATATAACAATATATATATAACAATTTTTTATTAAATATTTTTAATATCTGATTAATATTTTAGTTTTTTATCAAAACTAAGTCATTTAATTGGCGCCCAACGTGGGGCAAAGAGGAAAAAAAAAATATAACAGTTCTAGCACCATGATGTTCGTTTTGGGTTTGGAGTCCATATGGACCATGCTGTACTACCTATTTGCTTTCTGTTGGTATAGATCTATGCCAAAGGGTCTGGCGGGCTTAATTCATCTGAGTACATCGGCCAGTAGAACTCAGATAGCTGTGATCGTTATCGAGTTCTTGCTTTGGGTCTATAGTGTTATGGATTCAGTGTCTATGGGTTTCATTTGGAATGTGTTCTTAAGGTTGTATTCCTGCAGGAGCCCAGGCTGTTACCTCTGGTGACCTAGTGATAATGTTACCTACCCTCAGGGCAGGAAGAGTGTTTCATCTCAGCCTTTTATTTAGTCACCTTTCGGGTTCCCTAGAACAGCTTTTGGAAATCTTAACCCCTCGCTAGATGTCAGGGATCTCCTACTTTATATCATACTTTTGGTGATTTGTCTGCAAGGTTCCATTACGATCTATCTTGGGTACGAAGCCAGGAACAGGGGTGGTCAGGAATGCAACCAGAAGCAAGGAAAGGGAAAAAGGAAGAGAGAGAGTGACACCTGATGTTATGACAGCTCAAGATGTGACTAAACCAGAGGAGCAGTCTGAGCCAATAAAAGCTGTAGCTCAAGATGTGGATAAACCAGAGGAACAGTCTGAGCCAATGAAAGTTGCCCCTATTCAGAAAAGGAAATATAGGACCAAATCAGTTCGTCCAGCTGACGATGATGGGGAAGTGGAAGCGGGTCCCTCGAATACTGTGGATTCAGAACCAGAGATTGTTACTGAGTCGCTCACACATGACACCCTTCGCAACTTGCGAAAAGACGTTACTCGACAGGCAGGTGAGCCTATCCTGACCTGGATGATCCGAGTGTGGGATCTTACGGGTGACAGTTTGCAACTCGATGGTGCTGAAGCCAAGTATTTAAAGGCTCTGGCTCAAGATACAGGTATCGAACAGGCATTTGTGAGGAAATCGAGACCCCTTTCATTCTGGGCACGAGTTCTAGGCAGTGTGAGAGAGAGGTTCCCTCACAAAGATATCCTACAGGCACATCACTTTAAGGCCCCTTGGAAGACCGTGGAAGACGCGATTTTACGCCTGAGGGAAATGGCACTGCTAGAAGTACTTTATGGATGGGATGGGCAGCCCCTCAGTGACCCAGACAAGGTTAGATGTACGCCAGAAATGTGGAAGCTTTCCTGTGGTGCACCAGGTACATTCTCCCATTATGTGGCATCCATGTATTCGGAGCCAGACCAAGATTTGGTGGACATTGCAGCAGGTAAATTCAGGACATATGTGAAAATGGTCCATGGCCCAATGCAGGAACGTATCGCTGCGGTAGAAACGACACTTGAGAGGATGGATAAGAGGATGGACAAGCAGCAAAAGGAGATCATGGAAACTCTTCAAAATCTTCAGGTGGCATCAGTGCAAACCAAAGCCTCTGGGTCCAGAGCTGGGTGACTCCCGGCTAGGGGAAGAGGACAGACTTCACCGATTGATCTATGTTATTACTTGGTTGACCATGGAGAAGATATGAGACGGTGGGACAGGAAATCTACCTCTGCCCTGGCAACCCGGGTACAAGAATTGAAGGAAAACGAGAAAAGAAAATCAGTGAAAGTAAGTGCAGTGCCAGTCTCCCAAGGCACTGACCCACTAGAGGGAACCTCCAAAATGTACCCATCACTAACGAGTTGCTGTCACTGTAACGGATGTTAGAGGGGCCCTGCCTCTAGCCAGGTAGAGGCACGGGACAACCGTGTCTATTGGACTGTGTGGATCCAGTGGCCTGGCACATCAGACCGACAAAAATACAAGGCTTTGGTTGACACTGGCGCTCAATGTACATTAATGCCATCAGGACATGTGGGCCCGGAAACTGTTGCTATTTCTGGGGTGACTGGGGGATCAAGAACTGACTGTGCTGGAAGCTGAAGTGAGCTTGACCAGGAAAGACTGGCAAAAACACCCCATAGTTATTGATCTGGCTGCCCCATGTATCCTGGGAGTCGACTACCTCAGGAATGGATATTTCAAGGACCCAAAGGGACATAGATGGGCTTTTGGGATAGCTGCTGTAGAAACAGGAGAGATTAAACAGTTGAAGTCATTACTGGGTCTCTCAGTGAGTCCCTCTGCTGTCAGACTGCTGAAAGTTGAGGAACAACGGGTGCCAGTTGCCACCACAACAGTGCATCGGCGGCAATACCGAACGAACCGTGACTCTCTGATCCCCATCCATAAGATGATCCGAGAACTGGAGAGTCAAGGGGTGATCAGCAAGACTCACTCACCCTTCAATAGCCCCATTTGGCCTGTGCGTAAGCCTGATGGAGAATGGAGATTGACTGTGGACTATCGTGGCTTGAATGAGGTTACCCTGCCGCTGAGCGCCGCCGTGCCAGACATGTTAGAACTCCAGTATGAACTGGAATCCAAGGCAGCAAAGTAGAACGCCACGATTGACGTTGCTAATGCGTTCTTCTCCATTCCCATAGCTGCAGAGTGCAGGCCACAGTTTGCCTTCACCTGGAGGGGCGTGCAATACACCTGGAACCGATTGCCCCAGGGGTGGAAACATAGTCCCACCATCTGTCATGGACTGATTCACGAAGCACTAGAGAAAGGTGAGGCTCCAGAACATCTGCAGTACATCGACGACATCATTGTGTGGGGAGATACAGCAGAAGAGGTTTTTGAGAAAGGAAAGAAAATCATCCAGATTCTCTTGGGATCTGGTTTTGCTATTAAGCAGAGTAAAGTTAAGGGACCTGCCCAGGAAATACAGTTCCTGGGAGTGAAGTGGCAAGACGGACGTCGCCAGATTCCAACAGAAGTTATCAACAAGATCACAGCAATGTCCTCACCAACTAGCAAGAAGGAAACACAAGCATTCTTGGGTGCCATAGGTTTCGGGAGGATGCATATCCCGGAATACAGTCAGATCGTAAGCCCTCTCTACTTGGTAACCCGTAAGAAGAACGATTTCCACTGGGGCCCTGAACAACAGCAAGCTTTTGAGCAGATTAAGCGGGAGATTGCTCATGCTGTAGCCCTTGGACCGGTCAGGACAGGACCAGATGTGAAGAACGTGCTCTACTCTGCAGCTGGGAATAATGGTCTTTCATGGAGTCTTTGGTAGAAAATGCCTGGCGAGGTTCGAGGCCGACCGCTAGGATTCTGGAGTCGAGGCTACAGGGACTCTGAAGCCAGACACACCCCGACAGAGAAAGAGATCTTAGCTGCTTATGACGGAGTTCAAGCTGCCTCAGAGGTAATAGGGACAGAGGCTCAGCTCCTTCTGGCACCCCGATTACCAGTGCTAAGGTGGATGTTCAGTGGGCGGGCTGCCCCCACACATCATGCTACTGATGCTACCTGGAGCAAATGGGCTGCTCTGATCACACAACGCGCCCGTATTGGGAAACTGAATCGCCCTGGGATCCTGGAAATCATCATGAACTGGCCTGAAAGTGAGAACTTTGGTTTAGCAGACGAAGAGGAAGACCAGGTAACACGTGCAGAGGAAGCTCCACCACACAATCAGTTGCCAAAAGAAGAAGTACGCTACGCCCTTTTCACGGATGGTTCCTGCCACATCGTGGGGACAAATTGAAGATGGAAAGCAGCCATGTGGAGCCTCACACGACGAGTTGCAGAAGCTATTGAGGGAGAAGGTGGATCAAGTCAATTTGCAGAGCTCAAAGTCTTCCAAATGGCTCTGGACATTGCTGAGCGAGAGAAGTGGCCACGGCTTTACCTCTACACTGGCTCATGGATGGTGGCCAATGCATTGTGGGGATGGTTAGACCGATGGAAGAAAGCCAACTGGAAACGCAGAGGGAAACCCATTTGGGCTGCAGATATATGGCAAGACATCGCCACCCGTGCGGAGAAGCTGATCGTGAGAGTCCGCCATGTGGATGCACACGTGCCCAAGGATCAAGCCAACGAGGAACATCGCAACAACCAACAAGCAGACCAAGCTGCACAAGTCAAGGTGTCACAGATAGATCTGGATTGGCAGCATAAAGGAGAGTTGTTCCTGGCTCGATGGGCTCATGATGCCTCAGTTCATCAGGGCAGAGATGCCACTTATAGATGGGCACGAGACCGAGGGGTGGATTTAACCATGGACATTATCTCCCAGGTTATCCATGACTGTGAGACATGTTCTGCCATTAAACAGGCTAAGAGGGTGAAACCCCTGTGGTATGGTGGACGCTGGGATAAGTATAAATATGGAGAGGCCTGGCAGGTTGATTATATCACCCTGCCGCAGACCCGCCAAGGTAAGCGCTATGTGCTCACCATGGTGGAAGCAACTACCGGATGGCTGGAGACATACCCAGTGCCTCACGCCACTGCCCGGAACACCATCCTAGGCCTGGAAAAGCAAGTCTTGTGGTGACATGGCACTCCAGAACGGATAGAGTCAGATAATGAAACTCATTTCAAGAACAGTTTAGTTACCACCTGGGCAAGAGAGCACGGCATTGAGTGGGTGTACCATATCCCCTACCACGCACCAGCTGCCGGGAAGGTTGAACGGTGTAATGGGTTGTTGAAAACCACTTTGAAGGCATTGGGTGGGGGGACTTTCAAACATTGGGACCAACATCTAGCAAAGGCCACATGGTTGGTCAACACTAGAGGCTCAGTCAATCGAGCCGGCCCTGCCCAGTCAGAATTCCTTCATACTGTAGATGGAGATAAGGTCCCTATGGTCCACCTGAGAGGTATGTTAGGGAAAACTGTCTGGGTTAAACCTGTCTCGAGCAAAGGCAAACCCATTCGTGGGATTGTCTTTGCTCAGTGATCTGGTTGCACTTGGTGGGTGATGCAGGAAGGTGGAAGAAGAAAATTTATACCTCAAGGGGACCTTATCTTTGGATGAGTTGTTCATATTCTATGTACCTATCTGTAAATATGTATATAGATGGAAATATGTATGTATATAGATATAAGGTTAAGTTTGATTATGGGGTCTTGGCATGGAAGGAAAATTCGGGGTGGATAATGTTGTGGTTTTGAATTTGTCCGAGGAATTTTCCTTCCTATTGTCAACAAAAGGAACACGAGGGGGGCGGGGAGAGGCCGTTTCCAGGGAAACGGTGCCCGGACATCGGTTTGTTTTTCTTTCTTTCCCGCCTCTGGGGAGGGGAGCTGTTTTTTCTTTGTTCGGTTTCGCGCGCTTTCCTCGGGGGGAGGAGCGGAGCGGCGGCGTGGAGCTGCTGGTGAGCAGCAGCCCAGGAGCGGCCGGCAGCTGAGGTGCGACTCGGGTTCTACAGTCTCTGGAGGAAGCAGCATCGGTCATCTGATCTTCCACAACTCCCGCAGAACTCACACGCCTGCTTTTTCCCTCGTTCCCTTCCCGGCCCGGGGCTGCGGCAGCGGCGACCGCCCCCCCCCCGCACCCTCAAAGAGACCTGCGTCGTAGGATTTGGGATACAGGACTCAATACATTTAAAGGTTCTACGCTTTTGGTGATGGTTACTGTTAATTCTGCTCTGTTTATACATATATTCGTACCTGAGAACTGTTATCTTTTTCTATACAATTTTTTTGATTAAATATTTTTAATATCTGATTAATATTCTAGTTTTTTATCAAAACTAAGTCAAAAATGTAAATTCATCTTTGAGGATATATAGAAATAGTAGTAAGTGGCGTAATTGTACAACGACAAACATGTCGGAGAATTTTCCATTCAATATAAAGGAAGAGCCCTGCAGTTTAGGATGACTAACCTTACTAACACTAATACTAACACCAAATATAACTATAATAAACTTCACTTGTCACCACCATCATAGAAGCAAGCAAACAACACGTGTTATAGAAAATGGAATATTTCTGGAAGATGGTTTAATGGTTTAGAATCTTGGGTGAAACGCTTTTTAATGTTGGGTTTATTATGTTTAATAGTTTTGGTGTATGTTTTGATGTGTGTGCTGTGTGTGATGTGGTATGTGCAGAGGGTGATTGATGGCGCCATGAGTGGAGTTGTAGTGGTGCAGATTGAAAACAAAAAAGGGGAATTGTGGAGACATTTTATATTAACGAGGAGCATGGTATTCTTGAAGGTCGTTGAACAGTGAGATATGAGGGATTAAGTGGTGAAGAAATAGAACTGTTTGCAAAGAAGTGTAAGATAAAGAGCAAGTTATCTAGCAAAAGAATGTTAAACTTGCTTCTTGCAGCAGTGCGTAATCATGTATAAGTAACCAATCACAAGTGTAACTTAGGCGCGTGGACAGCTGTATGTATCCAATCATGTTAAAACACCAACCGTGTGATAAACTCTGAAGAATATAAAAATGCAGCCTTCTGACAATAAAGCATCTTTGATTCTGCATCAGAGTCCGTGTGTCAACCTCCTCAGTCGTCAATCGCCACACACCCGTGTGATGGTTTCATCACTTGGCCTCAGCCGCTAACAGCCTTCACCCTAACAGTGTCCCATAGGAAAAACAGCTAAGAGGAAAGGAGCTGGGGCAGGAGAATTTCGGTGGTATTGTGTTGTAAGTCTTTGTAGGTTGGGAAAAGGAGGGAAAAAAAAAAAAAAAAAGTCATTTAAACTCCGCAAAACCTGGAGGTTATGAGAAAGTAAAAAGCCCAGAGATGGTGGTGCAGGGCCTGAGAACAAGCTTGGGGAATAGTTTCTGTCTGAGTGTGGGCAGAGCCCAGAGTAATGATGTGTTCAAGTGTAAAAAAAGTTGTGAATTGAAAATGCCATTGAAGCTGCCTCTGCCCAGTGTCCCTCTCAGGCTGGAGCAGCACCTTGCAGGGTCGTGACAGGGAGCAAATGCAAGATGAGCAGTTTTTGACATATAAATCTGTCCAGAGTACATGGTTTAGATATAATCAGTGTGTCTACAGAATATATTGAATACATAACAGATACACTCACTATATGCTGAGTCTATTGTCACCTTGGCTGTAGGTTGTGTGACATACCCAGAACTTCTTTCTCTCAGGTCTCCAGTAGAAAGGCCAAGTCTTCTCCTGCAGGGACAGAGGCACATCTGATCTTTAGACACATACCTATCTGTGTTTGTACCAGTAGAACCAGCACTGCACAGGTAGAAACATTCATCTTTCATTATGGGATGCTCAGCTGCATGCTTCCTCCCTGGTACCTGTTCTGGAGAGCCCGTGCTCTGCCACCCTGTCCCTCTGGGGCTGGGGACATGGTCACGCTCTCCCTGGCACCAGCCTAGGCATTTCAGATTTGCTTTGGGTCTCAGTGGGAGTAAAATATGTGTGATGGATAATTGCAGGGAAACAAAGAGCTAGAGTGAGGTTAACTCTGGGAAGAGGTCTGCCACACACAGAGTTTTAAAATGAGCTAAATTTAAGAATGAAGTGTGAAGCTAAACTTCTGCTCGTGTGGATACGTTAAGCCCTGAGTAGTACTATGTCTCTGGAAAATGGATTTGGATATTTCCTTTCTGTAAGAGAATACACTCTGCAATTCAGTTTTCTGCTGTATAGTATTTATATTCCCTAATTCCAGTCCTTACAAGATGGCACTATTTTTAAATGAGGCTTTTATTTTCCTAATTAACCATGTAATGATTGTTTTTCTCTTTCTCAATTTTGATACATTTGAAAGCATCTCATTCAAGTTTTGTGCCCTGGCTTTCCTGCAACTTCCAGAATTACAGCCAATGTTTCACAGCCAATATAAAGTTTCACTGCTGAAGACTTCTCCTTGAAAATAAGTCAGTTAAAATTTATCTGTGCATCATTTGCATGGAAGGTAGTTGGTGTGTCTCATAGCTTCAGAGCAGCTCCTCATTTGGTTGATCAGCAGGAATATTATCCTTGGAATAAAATGGGTTTTCTTAAATTCTCCTCTTCTCTTCCTGCTGGTCTAGAGGCCACTCAGAGACCAATCCATATTGGCTCTGGGTTTGCTGTGGACAAGAAGCACCTTGTCTCTCAACTCTCTCTTTTCATTTACTCAGGAGTTATCCCAGCCACACGGTGATCTAGGCAAAATCTTCTCAACACCAGTATCACTTACCCACAAAAGCATCCTAGTTAGCCCATGCCTTTTTATACTAAACTTTGCTTACAAGTAGCCCTCAACCTTTCACTGATTTTTTTAATGTTGTTGTTGTTGTTGTTGTTCAGGGAAAGGACCTCAAGCCTGTGGGTTTAGTGCTGCTGTGTATTTTCACTCCTTTCCAGCTGTGTGCAGAGTTGTGGATAATTCCTAGCCGGCAGTGTCCAGAGCTGCCATGGTGAAGCTGCTCAGCAGAGCAAGGAGTCAGAATGGGAAAAGGAGATCCCCAGAGAAGGGAAGACATAGCAATATCCTTAAAGCCCCAGAAGGGGTGGGTGACTAAAAGGAAGGTAAAGATATCAGAGCAGAAGGATGCTGCAAAAACAGAGATTAGGAACAGCACAAGAAAGCTGATTACAAGCCAATGTGCCTTGTGCTGTTAATGGAGAGATTTTATATCGGTGAGTGGAGGAAAAGGAGATTTTGCATATTGAGTTTGCTACAGGGAGAGATGATCTTCCTTTGGGAAAACATAAGGCTATTAATAGACCTCTTTTTTTTTGTACTGCAGTTTGGTAACAACTTCTAACAACCGTAGAGGGCTTTACAAAAGTTATTTTGAAATATTTAGCTGCATTCTTGACCTATCCTTTCTGCTGCTTTATCGTGCTACTATTTGTGGATAACGTATGTGACAAAACCTGTTAAAATTAGAATGAAGTTTATGAATAAACTTTGCTCTGAGCAATATTTTTCTTCCGAACTGAAATTATCACTTGGCTGAGCATCCTTGATTTCATGTTTGTAATACTATTACTATCTTCTGACTTATTAAAGGCAGTGCCCCAGAGCTTAGCCCAGAGCTGTGGCTTAGGCTCTGGCAAGCTGGCTGGTGAGCACTGGCTTTGGGAAGGCTGCCAAGAGGCACCTTGATGAGAAATGTCTTAGGAATCAAACAAACCATAAAAGAATTCCCTCTTTAACAAAAAGAAGTGTAACAGCATGAAATGGGTTGGGTTTTCTCTCTCTGCTGTTAATGGTCTTCTCTTGCTTATTGTACCTACTCCTCTGCCTTCAGGAAGACTGTTTCCCCCAGCCTACCCAATTCATTGGCAATGAATCTCCCCTTCTGCAAGCACTTAGTAGCTGTTAAGATGTCCTGCTCCAGGTGTGCTGGAGCAAGCAGACTTGTGGCTGTTTGGGTAAGTTTTGTTTCATGTCTTCTTTCTTGCCCTGGGGAGTACCACTCTTTCTGGTCCTCCATTAACCTGGCCACCAGCACTGCCTTGAGAAAAAGCCAGCTGACCTCCAAGATCATCAAGTCCAACCGTGCCTGTCACCCTACTAAACCATATCTCTAAGAAATTCATCTACCTGTCTTTTAAACACCTCCAGGGATGGCAACTCCACCACTTCCCTGGGCAGCTGATCCAATCCCTGACCACCCTTTCATTGAAGAAATTCTTTCTAATGTCCAGTCTAAACATCCCCTGGCGCAACTTGCAGCCATTTCCTCTCGTCCTATCGCTTGTCACTTGTGAGAAGAGACCAGCACCCACCCCGTCACAACCTCCTTTCAGGCAGTTGTAGACAGTGATGAGGTCTCCCCTCAGCCTCCTCTTCTCTAAGCTAAACAACCCTAATTCCCTCAGTCTCTCCTTGTAGGAATTGTTCTCCAGCCCCCTCACCAGCCTCGTTGCCCTTCTCTGGATGTGCTCCAGCCCCTCAATGTCCTTGTAGTGAGGGGCCTAAAACTGAACACAGCACTTGATAAGCTACAAAGGACATTACTGACTAAAGACTCTCCCAGAATTGCTCAGTGGATAACAGAAAACATTTTCCCCAGGTAAAGCCAAAAAGGCTTCTCAGCCTTCCCTGGACTCCCCTGTGCCCGTTGCCCACACCAGACTGCTCTGACCAGACCACAAGTTACTAGATGGATCCAAGAAAAAGAAAGATGACAACTTGGGGCCCAGATACAGGTTCTCACCCATGGTCCCAGCTGGTTGTCCCATCCTGCATTTAGGAATAAACTGAAGACTACCTTCACCTGAATATCTTCTTTAATCCCCAAAAGTTGCTCTTGAAAATTTCTAACACCTAAATGTTAGCGGAGATGCTCAAATAAGATAATTTATATTAAAATACAACCACATGGCAGGGGGGTTGGAATCAGATGATCTTTAAGGTCCCTTCCAACCCAAACCATTGTACAATTCTATGAAAGTGTTCCCGAAAAGATGAATTCCAATTCTTAGAAAGAAAGTGAAATCAAGAAAAGGATAATCTACTTCAGAAACTTAAGAAGCAGCAAGTCAGTGTCTCAGTGGCAGCTAATCCAAAAGATATCGGCACATGTGAGGACTGGCAGCTATTGTAGGAGACTGCATAGAAGCAGACTACCAGATCGGGGAAAATAGCCAACAAATAGATAAAAAAGGGAGGGAGACAACAGACTGAGAATTTAGTAAGAGACGTCTGACTCAACTGAAGAAGAAATATGAAAATAAATAAGCAACATGAAGACAGAAAATGGTAGCAAAAGGTAAATACAAAGTGACAGGATGCTCTTCTAATTCCAGAATTGAATTGTATCCTGGGCTGCATCAAAAGAAGTGTGGCCAGCAGGGCGAAGGAGGTGATTCTCCCCCTCCAATCTGCTCTTGAGAAGCCACCTGGAGTCCTGTATCCAGTTATGGAATCCCCAACATAAGGAGACGGAACTCTTGGAACAGGTCCAGAGGAGGCCACGAAGATGATCAAAGGACTGGAGCACCTCTGCTATGAGGACAGGCTGAGAGAGTTGGGGTTGTTGAGCCTGGAGAAAAGAAGGATCCGGGAAGACCTTTAAAGCAGTCTTCTAGTATGGAAAGGGGCTCCAGCAAAAAATATAAAAAAAATTTATCTCATTAAGTGTAATGGCTACCTCTACTGTGGAAATTTGGAGTGAGCTGGACTGACACCATACGAGATAACCTGCAGCTCTTTGGGGAAGGTTTTCCTTGCCTCTTTAGAGCATTGGGTGGAGTCAGAGAAATGCCACTGTATGTGCTGCAGGATGTGCGTGTACCTTGGAGAGACAGAGAAAAATGCTCTGAAAAGTAGGTATTAGCAGAAGTTTTGAGTGACTTATATTAATAAAGGCATTAGCCTAACCGATGACATTGCAATAAAAAGAACAGAATTGGAGTAGTATTTTAAGGTCGGATGTTGGAAAAAATGGAGCCAGGAAGTGTGGTAGTGAGGGTCCTTGCTGGCAGTACCAGGTGGAATTAACCATGGGCATCTTTTGCCCACCTTGACTTGCTGGGACTTGGAGCTGTCCTCCTCTCTGGACCTGGTATTTCCACAGCTGCCATCCAAGCAGCAGGCAGCAGAGTGACACAACACTGCCCTGTTACATCTGGAGGCCTGTCTAATGGCATAAAGGGGCCCTTTTTTGCCTCCTTGCTGACAGATCGTTGGCATTTTATTTGAAAAGAAATTGAATTTTTGCTGTCCCTTTTGCTGTCCCTATGAAAGCTTCTGTATTTTAGATTTCAGATATCAAATAGAACAAACCACTTGCAGACTCTGCAATGCTGTTGTTCGGATGTGGTGAAATCAGCCCCAGCACAAGGACTGGCAAGGATACTGGGTGCAGCAAAATAGTGCAAATTGTCTGCAGGATGCCATCGGTCCTCAGGTCCTGGGCAAATGCCCATGGGTAGCACAGGCGTGAGAGCTGCTCTGTGTGCCGTGACAACATGGAAACAAAAAGCGGTGACACTTGTTGAACAAGGTGTCCTCCAGGATCTGGTCCTCAGCACACTTTGTCACCATTGCTTGACAGCGCATCAAGGAGGAGCTTGGAGTACCAAAAATAACATGAATTCAGAAAGATGTGATTTAAAATTACAGAGCACCTAGGCAACAAAAAGTACACAGTCCATACTAGGCTTCAGCTGCTTCTTTGATGCTTCAGCCCAAACCAGCTTCGTTAGTCAAAATGAAATACTGTAGGTGGTTAATCCTAAACCCACCAGGGATCCTGAGCAAAACGGCAGCATGAAGCAGACACAGCAGTGTGGGAGCATCTGTTGCCATGCCAACATCTTAATTTAAAGCTATTGCAGAGCAGATGCTATTGCATCATAAACATAGGTTTACCTTGTAGTAACGATGCTGTTCTAGACATAGTTTGCTTGTGTGTAGGAATGTTTGGGACCTGAAGTACACAGAATAAATCAACGTACTGTGATTAGCTGTATTTATCTTTCATGAAATAAGAATAAGGCTTCCTTGGACTTATTGCTTTGCATGAAAAATAGTGAGTTTCATTTTTTTTCTAGAACACACCTGTTATAGTTTCAGCTTGTTTTTTTTTTTTTTTTTTTTTTTCCCTCCTCTTTCAGAGAATTTTTTCTTCCTTTGCTGGCAGTGGGGGGGGCAGGGGCCATTTCCGGGGAGACCGGGGCAGAGGTTTTGTCCCGTTTGCCTGGACATTTCCTTTCACTGGCTACTTCCCGGTCTCCGCCTCTTTCTCCATCTTGCTGCCTAGAGAATAGTTGCGCTTTGCTATCTCTGCTTGCGTTACTGTATTCTCTATCTCTCCATCTTTTTTTCCTTTCCCTCTGTGTGTGTGTGTGTGTGTGAGTGTGACCAATAACCATCTGGATCGGCGCTGAGGAGGAGGCTGCCCGGAGCGGAGCTGCGGCCTGGGAGAAGCTGTGCGCCCCGCGCCAGGGCTGCCCGGAGCGGAACTGCAGCTTAAAGTGACGGCACCACCAGAGCTCGGGTACGGGACTCGATCCATATTAACAACTTAATCGCACTTGTTGTTGGCTTTGTTCTGTTCTGTGCACACATACACTTAGAGCAAAGAACTGTTATCTGTTCTGCACAATCTCACAATCTCTGATTAACATCACTGAGCATACTTTGGTTGGTTTGGTTGGTTTTTTTCATCCAAACTAAGACATTGTTTTTGGTGGCCCGTACGGGGAACGAAAAAGATAACAGTTCTTAGCATCATGATGTGTGTTGTGAGTTTGGGGTCATTCTGTATTATATTTTTGCTTTCTGTTGGTATAGAACTATGCCAAAAGGTCTTGCAGGTTTAATTCATTTCAGTGCCTCAGCCAGTAAGACTCAGACGGCTGTAATTATTATTGAATTCTTGTTTTGGGTTTATAGTGTCATGGATTCAGTGCCTGTTGATATTATCTGGAATATGTTTTCAAGGTTGTACTTCTGTACCAGTCTAAGTTGTTATGTCTGGGGCGTTAATGATGATACTTATCCTCAGGGAAGGACACAGGAGAGTGTCTCATCTCAAATTTTCATTCAGTCATCTCTCAGGTTCGCTACAACAGCCTTTCAGAAACTTTACCTCTTGCTAGACATCAAGGATATCCTGCTCTATATCCTACTTTTAGTTATTTGTTTGCAAGTTGGTTTCATTAGTGTCCATCTTATGCATGAAGCTAGGGACAAGGTTGGTAGGGAATGCACCCAGAAGCATCCGCAGGAAATTAGTAAAGGAGAGAGCAAAACGTCTGATACCATCATAGCTCCAGACGTAGCTAAACCTAAAGAACAATCAGAGCTGAAAGTTGCCCCTATTCAGAAAAGAAAATATAAGACCAAGTCGGCTCGTCCGGTGGATGAGGATGGGGAAGCGGGTACTTCACAGACTACAGACCCAGAAGCAGAGATTGTCACTGAGTCCCTCTCATATGACAACCTTCGCAGCTTGCGGAAGGACGTTACTCAAAAGCCGGATGAGCCTATTCTGACTTGGATGATCCTAGTTTGGGACCTTCTGGGAGAAAGCTTACAAGTCGATGGTCATGAAGCCAGGTATTTAAAGGCTCTGGCTCGAGATGCAGGTATCGAACAGGCATTTGTGAGGGAACCAAGACCCCTTTCACTCTGGACAAGACTTTTAGCCAGTGTAAAAGAAAGGTTTGCCTACAAGGATATCTTGCAGGCACATCATCTGAAGTCATCTTGGAGGACTATGGAAGAAGGAATTCTGCGCTTAAGGGAGATGGCAGTACTAGAAATACTTTATGGAAGGGAAGGGGAACCCCTCAATGATCCAGATAAGGTTAGGTGTACACTGGAGATGTGGTGGAACCTGTCATACTGGGCACCAAGTGTATACTCCCATCACTTGGCGTCCCTACACTCGGCAGATGACCAAGATATAGTGGGCGTTGCAGTGAATAAACTCAGAACATATGAGAAAACAATCCAAGGTCCAGTGCAGGCCCATATCGCTGCAGTGGAGACACTGGTTCAGAAAATCAACAAAGTACAGAAGAATTTTAGAGATGAGCAAAAGGAGATTAGGAAACTTAAGGAAGAGATCAAGGACAGTATTCAAAGTCTTCAAGTGGCACCAGTACGAATTGGGACTTCTGGAGCCACAGTCAGACGCCTCCCAGCTAGAACAAGAGGACAGGCTTCGAGAACCGATTTGTGGTATTTTCTGGTCGACCATGGAGAGGATATGGAACAATGGGACAGGAAACCTACCTATGCCTTGGCAGCCCGGGTACAGGAATTGAAGGACAAAGAGAGAAGAAAATCAGCAAAAGTAAGTGCGGTGCCAGTTCCCCAAGGATCTGACCCATTAGAGGAAACCTCTAGAATGCATCCATCAGGAAAGAGCTGTGATTGTTATAATGAAAACCAGTGTTAGAGGGGCCCTGCCTCTAGCCAGGTAGAGGCACGGGATAATCGTGTGTATTGGACTGTTTGGATCCGGTGGCCTGGCACATCAGACCCACAAAAATATAAGGTTTTGGTGGATACGGGTGCTCAGTGTACGTTAATACCATCAGGACATGTGGGCTCAGAAACAATTGCTATTTCTGATGTGACAGTAGGGTCTCAAGAACTGACTATGTTAGAAGCTGAAGTAAGCCTGACTTGGTAGAGATTGTCAAAAACACCCTATTGTAACTGGTCCGACTGCCCCATGTATCCTGGGGATCGACTACCTTAGGAATGGATATTTCAAGGATCCGAAGGGGCATAGGTGGGCTTTTGGAATAGCCGCTGTAGAAACAGAAGAGATTGAACAGTTAAAGTTATTGCCAGGTCTCTCAGAGAGTCCCTCTGCTGTCGGATTGTGGAAAGTTGAGGAACAATGAGTGCCAACTGCTACCACAACAGTGCATCGATGACAATACCGGACAAACCGTGACTCTGTAATTCCCATCCATAAGATGATCAGAGAACTGGAGAGCCAAGGGGTGATCAGTAAGACTCACTCACCCTTCAACAGCCCCATTTGGCCTGTGCGTAAGTCTGATGGAGAATGGAGATTGACTGTGGACTATCGTGGCTTGAATGAGGTTACTCCACCGCTGAGCGCCGCCGTGCCAGACATGTTGGAACTCCAGTATGAACTGGAATCCAAGGCAGCAAAGTGGTACGCCACGATTGACATTGCTAATGCGTTCTTCTCCATTCCCATAGCTGCAGAGTGCAGGCCACAGTTTGCTTTCACCTGGAGGGGCGTGCAATACACCTGGAACCGATTGCCCCAGGGGTGGAAACATAGTCCTACCATCTGTCATGGACTGATTCACGAAGCACTAGAGAAAGGTGAGGCTCCAGAACATCTGCAATATATTGATGACATCATCGTGTGGGGGGACACAGCAGGAGAGGTTTTTGAGAAAGGGAAGAAAATCATTCAGATTCTTCTGGGAGCTGGTTTTGCTATCAAACGGAGTAAAGTTTAGGGGCCTGCCCAGGAAATCCAGTTCCTGGGGGTAAAGTGGCAGGACGGACGTCGCCAAATTCCAACAGAAGTTATTAATAAGATTACAGCAATGTCTCCGCCGACCAGCAAGAAGGAAACGCAAGCCTTTTTGGGTGCCATAGGTTTCTGGAGGATGCATATCCCAGAATATAGTCAGATCGTAAGCCCTCTCTACTTGGTAACCCGTAAGAAGAACGATTTCCACTGGGGCCCTGAACAAAAGCAAGCTTTTGAGCAAATTAAGAGGGAGATTGCTCATGCTGTAGCCCTTGGATCAGTCAGGACAGGACCAGATGTGAAGAACGTGCTCTACTCTGCAGCTGGGAATAATGGTCTTTCATGGAGCCTTTGGCAGAAAATGCCTGATGAAACTCGAGGTCGACCGCTAGGATTCTGGAGTCGAGGCTACAGCGGATCTGAAGCCAAATACACCCCGATTGAGAAAGAGATCTTAGCTGCTTATGAAGGAGTTCAAGCTGCCTCAGAGGTAATAGGGACAGAGGCTCAGCTCCTTCTGGCACCCCGATTACCAGTGCTAAGGTGGATGTTCAGTGGGCGGGCTGCCCCCACACATCATGCTACTGATGCTACCTGGAGCAAATGGGCTGCTCTGATCACACAACGCGCCCGTATTGGGAAACTGAATCGCCCTGGGATCCTGGAAATCATCACGAACTGGCCTGAAAGTGAGAACTTTGGTTTAGCAGACGAAGAGGAAGACCAGGTAACACGTGCAGAGGAAGCTCCACCACACAATCAGTTGCCAAAAGAAGAAGTACGCTACGCCCTTTTCACGGATGGTTCCTGCCGCATCGTGGGGACAAATTGAAGATGGAAAGCAGCCATGTGGAGCCTCACACGACGAGTTGCAGAAGCCATTGAGAGAGAAGGTTGATCAAGTCAATTTGCAGAGCTCAAAGTCGTCCAAATGGCTCTGGACATTGCTGAGCGAGAGAAGTGGCCACGGCTTTACCTCTACACTGGCTCATGGATGGTGGCCAATGCATTGTGGGGATGGTTAGACCGATGGAAGAAAGCCAACTGGAAACGCAGAGGGAAACCCATTTGGGCTGCAGATATATGGCAAGACATCGCCACCCGTGCGGAGAAGCTGATCGTGAGAGTCCGCCATGTGGATGCACACGTGCCCAAGGATCAAGCCAACGAGGAACATCGCAACAACCAACAAGCAGACCAAGCTGCACAAGTCAAGGTGTCACAGATAGATCTGGATTGGCAGCATAAAGGAGAGTTGTTCCTGGCTCGATGGGCTCATGATGCCTCAGTTCATCAGGGCAGAGATGCCACTTATAGATGGGCACGAGACCGAGGGGTGGATTTAACCATGGACATTATCTCCCAGGTTATCCATGACTGTGAGACATGTTCTGCCATTAAACAGGCTAAGAGGGTGAAACCCCTGTGGTATGGTGGACGCTGGGATAAGTATAAATATGGAGAGGCCTGGCAGGTTGATTATATCACCCTGCCGCAGACCCGCCAAGGTAAGCGCTATGTGCTCACCATGGTGGAAGCAACTACCGGATGGCTGGAGACATACCCAGTGCCTCACGCCACTGCCCGGAACACCATCCTAGGCCTGGAAAAGCAAGTCTTGTGGTGACATGGCACTCCAGAACGGATAGAATCAGATAATGGAATTCATTTGAAGAACAGTTTAATTACCACCTGGGCAAGAGAGCACAGCATTGAGTGGGTGTACCATATCCCCTACCACGCACCAGCTGCCGGGAAGGTTGAACGGTGCAATGGATTGTTAAAAACCACTTTGAGGGCGTTAGGTGGAGGGACTTTCAAACACTGGGATCAGCATCTAGCAAAGGCTACATGGCTGGTCAACACTAGAGGCTCTGTCAATCGAGCCGGCCCTGCCCAATCAGAATCATTTCACACTGTAGATGGAGATAAGGTCCCTGTGGTCCACCTGAGAGGTATGTTAGGAAAAGCCGTCTGGGTTAAGCCTGTCTCGAGCAAAGGCAAACCCATTCGTGGGATTGTGTTTGCTCAAGGATCTGGTTGTACCTGGTGGGTAATGCAAGAGGGTGGACAAACACGATGTATACCTGAAGGGGACCTTATCTTTGGATGAGTTAAGTTTGATATGAGGTGTGGGCATGGAAGAAAAAATTCGGGGTGGATAATGTTATAGTTTCAGCTTGGTTTGATTCTTTTTTTTTTTCCCCTCCTCTTTCAGAGAATTTTTTCTTCCTTTGCTGGCAGTGGGGGGGGCAGGGGCCATTTCCGGGGAGACCGGGGCAGAGGTTGTGTCCCGTTTGCCCGGACATTTCCTTTCACTGGCTACTGCCTGGTCTCCGCCTCTTTCTCCATCTTGCTGCCTAGAGAATAGTCGCGCTTTGCTACCTCTGCTTGCGTTACTGTATTCTCTATCTCTCCATTTTTATTTCCTTTCCCTCTGTGTGTGTGTGTGAGTGTGACCGATAACCATCTGGATCGGCGCTGAGGAGGAGGCTGCCCGGAGCGGAGCTGCGGCCTGGGAGAAGCTGTGCGCCCCGCGCCAGGGCTGCCCGGAGCAGAGCTGCACCTTAAAGTGACGGCACCACCAGAGCTCGGGTACGGGACTCGATCCATATTAACAACTTAATCACACTTGTTGTTGACTTTGTTCTGTTCTGCGCACACATACACTTAGAGCAAAGATCTGTTATCTGTTCTGCACAATCTCACAATCTGATTAAAATCACTGAGCATACTTTGGTTGGTTTGGTTGGTTTTTTTTCATCCAAACTAAGACAACACCTTTGCACATTCCTTACTTGAGTGCATGCCATCCCCAAGCTGTCTGCTCTGTGCCACCCATTTCCGCTGCTCATTGCTCTGGCACTCAGCTCCTTGGTAGCACCAATTGCATTTTTTTGTTGTTCGAAGGATTTCTCTGTAAGTCAAGCTGACAGGCTGCGTATGATGTGTATTTGTGAGCTAGAGCTGCAAATAGACAACCTGGTGGTGTGATAGGTAGAGTGTGGGAAAAGGCTCAGAGATCCTGCTGGTAGGGGCTTGGGTAGCTCCAGGCATGTTCTGGGAAAGCAGTGTTTGTTATTCTGACTTCAATTTTATTGTTTCCCATCCTGAGATAGCATTTTGAATGTGAAAAGAAATAGGGACACATCTTAGATTTAAAAATAAATAAAATTCTCTGTCTTGAGAGGAATGGTTGTGACTGGGAGGTCTGGGAAGGACTAGTGCTAATTAAAGGTTGAACCTGCAGTGGAAGCTCTGACAAGTGTGGCCAGACCTGCTGAGGAGTTGCTCAAATGAGAGCACAGCACCTGGTCAGGGTAAGGATTACAGAATGGCAGTGGTAAGCTTGTTAGGTAGATAATTGAGCCCTCCTTCCTTATCCCTGGTAGCACTAGCCTGGTCACCATATCCTCCAGGGTGATGAATGGTCTGATGCATATCTCCTCTATTTAATCACAGCTGTCCTGACTATCTCTACTTTGTCTTTTCTCATGCTGCTCAGTGCTTCATTGTGGAAAGATATCCCTTGCACCAGCAGCTCCATTGCTGAACCCCTGTCTTTTGTGAAATGTTTTTTCACCTCCTTCTAGGAAGTATACAGGGGCATAGATTTATACCATGTCCTTGCTACTACAGTTCAATTTATCTAATTCACAGAAACTGGTTATGTTTTCCAGTTTTACACCAGTATTCTCAGATAATAATGATTTTTTTCCTGTTGTATGTCTGAAGACTTAGACTGCTGTGTGGGTACTTGTTGTAATCAGTGCCTTGCCCTTTCTGCTGATGTGCTTTTTTGTTCTTGTGGCGAAGGGAGCAGCTGAGCAGCTCACACCTCTTAGGCAGAGGGCTTTCCACTACAGGCAGCTGCGTCCATCGAGAATGGAGATGTTGTGGTTCTTACCAGGTATTATGTGAGAATCTGTTTGTAGAAGCTGTCTTAAACTTGGTGAGTAGAGTTCAACCGCAGCATTTATTTTTCTGAGGAGGACAAAGCAGAAATGCACAGAAACTTCATGACCCAGAGGCAGAATGTTGCTTCTAATTTCTGGAGCGTGGGCAATGGGTAGGGGGTTGTTGAGTGCATCGGGTATAACTGTTATGAATCACAACTGGAATTGGTGTAGAAAATTGTGGTTTGTGCATATTTGGGGAAAGTGTGTATATAGTATGTGCTCTGGGGTGAATAATATGCTTGTTGTGTCTCAAACAATCTGAATATATCCTGCTCAAAGCATGAGCAAAAAGTTTTTCAGCATCTGTGTGTTTGTGATTGAACAAGTGCTAAAGGAAAGAGTTGTCTGAAGTGAGAGATGAATAGAGGCTTCACCCTAAAATCGAGACTGTATCGCACACACTGTTGTTTTGTGCATGTTTCTTCCCCAGCAACAGTGCCATGGCCACAGAGAGTAAATCTGGCTGCACTTGGCTCTGCATCGTGATGCCAGTGGGTCACTGCCAGAGTCTGATAAATCTGCTTTGCACAGGGTATGTGGAAAGCATTGAAGACAGTAATTGCAGGCCCATCAATAACTTCCTAAACACAAGTCTCCCAGGGATACCTGGGGGGAAAAAAGACCAAATACTTTTGCAGGAATGGTGCAATAAACCCTGTTTTGGTGACATTTTCTGCCAGGGAATTCAGCAGAGACTGTCTGTGGAAAGTGAACAAGTTTAACTGAGTAAGTGAAGACTGCAAAGCATTTCGATTTTTCTTTCTTCTTTTGTGCTTGTGCAAGAAGTATGAGTTATCAACAACTTCAGTTACTTGAAAACTCATTCCTACATTCCTTTTTCTGATTTTAGTTTGAGCTGATACCCACATATTCTCATTTATACCAGTCTGGTTGGTCTGTATGAGTGTTAACAAATGGTTTTTTAAAATGCTGGTTTGGATACGGAGAGTGGCTCTTCTGCCAGCAGTAGCCACTAATTCATTATTCAGGGGAGGTTTAGGCTTGACATTAGGAAGAAGTTCTTTACTGAGAGGATGATTGGCCATTGGAATGCGCTGCCCAGGGAGGTGGTGGAGTCACCATCCCTGGAGGTGTTTAAGGAGAGATTGGATGAGGCTTTTAGTGATATGGTGTAGCCAACAAGTAGGAGTAGGTGTAGGTGTTGGGTCATAGGTTGAACTCGATGATCTCAAAGGTCTTTTCTGACCTTGTGATACTGTGAATCATTATGGTTTACCCTGAATTAGCCACTTAGCACAAAATTGCTACTGTCTTTACAAGCCTCTGAGCCTGGAATATGTGTTTAAAGAAAAGGACGAAAGGCATTAATTTTTGACAAACCATGTTGCTCAGAAGCGTGCAAATCCATGTGTGAAAGTAGCTCAGTACTTTTGGCAGCTGAAATGAGCAGAAACACAAATCAACAGGACCCAAAGTGAGGAAAATTATGTGCACGTACAGAAAGGAAAAGAGGGCGATGCAATGGAAGAAACAGTCTTCGTTTGGGTAAGACTCTGCTCTGGGTACCTACCTTGGCTTGCTCATAGGACCAGATACGTGTAATTATGTTTTACTTGCCTTTTTTACCTGCATGTGGTTTATGCCTGTCTGTACTGTACCTGTGAAGTTATCTTCATACTCCCTGGCAGGACACTAAACTGGGAAGACAAATAACAATATCTGAATTTTAGCATTTTCATTACTGCTGTGCTGAGAAGGTGCGGCATGAACACAGACATGGGGGCAGCACATTGGGGGCAGAGCTGAGAGGGACCACCTGCGTCTCATTTGCAAATGCCTGCTTGCAAATTCATCATGCTTCGTTGTAAATATATTTGTGTTCATTTGTCTCTGTATTCTTTTCAGGTGTCATCCCAGAGTTTCCCCTTGGGTGGCTGGGGAAGGGAGGAGCTCGCAGGGCACAGGTGTTTGGGAGTCCAGTTAATGGGGTGGGCTACAGGTTAGAAGACACTAAGCAACAGTAGTTTTCCTTGGGTTGTGCAATTTCCAGCCTTCTACTTAAAACCTTGATGGTTTGTCTAACTAAATACTGTTTGTTTTACTACAAAATTTGTTTGGTGTTTTGTAGGGGAAAGAAGGTGGTTTGGTCAGCCCTATGGCTACTTATACTGTTCTCTCCGGGTTGTGCATGTGAACACAATGGTCGGCACCCCTGAGAGCTTGTACCCCAGGCCATGCTGAGGTGCAAAGGCTGCAAATATTTCTGGTCAATGTGGGGCTGGCTGGTGGTCATGGAACTGAGCTGCGTGGGTGCCTCTCTCTGGGCTCCCAGCCCTTTCAGTGGGGATTTTTTCTGTGTTATCCCAAGGAACAGGTGACCTCTTCAGGGTCCTGTGTCTCCTGGATGCTGCAGCTGTCTGAGGGCTCTCAAGCAGTGTTAATGCCATGTCTGGGTGAGCCATGTTCCCTGGTGCATGGGTGTGCGCTGCCCGACAGAGCTGGAGTGTTTGCTAGGGGGTCCCAGGATGTGGGTGATAAAGGGAGTTCCCATCTGCAGGGCTTTTTCTTAGGTGACTGGGTCTGCCTGCACACAGTCAATCTGCTACCCTCAGCCCATCCATCACTGCACAGAGAGGCTTTCCTTTAGCAAAGGCATCAGGAGTCTCTGATACGTTTGTTAAATGAGCGTCATGCTACAGCTGTTGTGCAGCATTTGAGGGGCAAGGGAATCATCTGAAAGAGCCAAGGGAGGAAGCAGAGAGGCAAGTAGGGAGGAATGGAATCTGCCCATTTGCCATCCTAGCAGCACCCTGGCAGAAAAAGAAGCACCACAGCAGTTTGATATGTGCCTCATCAGATCTAAATTTGTCCCGTAGCAAGGCTGACCTGTAACATCTATACTTAAAAAAAAAAAAAAAAAAAAAAAAAAAAAAAATCGCTTATGTCTGTTTCCCAAATTCAGAGTAACATCCATTCCAAGGGCTGTGAAGTGTCTTACCAGAGCATGATGGTCCCATTTCTGAACCGTTACTTTCATCTTCCTTTAGCTTCATCCTGGCTGACATCTGTTTTTCACAGCTGCTTCTTCATCCCCCACAATTTCCTTTTACTACCTTATTTTAGACATTTAAAGTGATTTGTCTATGAAGACCCCTCTAAGTAGGGGAAAATAATTTGTTTGCAAATAATACAGGCTGTATCAAGGCAAGTTCACTGTGGTTCTGTTTGACTCGATGGACATCCACATAAGAGCATCTGTCAGCAGGTGGTGCTCAAAGATGAAATGTAATGCTGAAATAGGAAAGAAAAGAGCAGGAAGGACACAGTAACCTCTTATGAGGTGGATTTTTCTTTCATGGATAGAGTATGGTTTGCAAGAGGGCTATTTTTTCCCTTTTTAAGGGTATTGCTGTGCTAACCTTTTAATAGCTGACCCCTTTGCTATTATCTGCTGGAGCACATTTCCTCTGAGGCTGAGAGTTCCTTCATGGGGGGTGAGGCTGCTGGAGTATCTCTGGAAGGTGGTAGCTCCTCATGCTGCCCCAGGGGGGTTTCTATCAGCTGAATTTTAATGGAGGCCCTGGTGGGGCAGAGATGTGCAGTGAGCAACATGCAGCGGCTCAGAAGGTACCAGGCAGGACCTCACTGCTTGAGTTGCTTCCAGCAGACCATCTTTTTTCCAGTGCCTCTGTCTCCACATTCCCCACAAAATCCATGAGCAGAAGAAGTGGCAACTCCATAGGAGTTTGACTGTGGCTAGGATCACGAAAAGCATCCTTTTATTTCCTTTTTGCTTTTGCAGGCCTGGGTGGTTTTGCATTCACAGTATCATAAGGTTGGAAAAGACCTTTGAGATCATCGAGTCCAACCTATGACCCAACACCTACACCTACTCCTACTTGTCAATTACACCATGTCACTAAGAGCCTCATCCAATCTCCTTTTAAACACCTCCAGGGACAGACACTCCACCACCTTCCCAGGCAGTGCATTCCAATGGCCAATCACCCTCTCAGTAAAGAACTTCTTCCTAATGTCAAGCCTAAACCTCCACTGGCGAAGCTTGAGACCGTGTCCTCTTGTTCTGTTGCCGGTCACCTGAGAGAAGAGATCAACCCCTGCCTGACTACAACCTCCTTTTAGGTAGTTGTAGAGAGCAATAAGGTCTCCCCTGAGCCTCCTCTTCTCCAGGCTAAACAACCCCAGCTCCCTCAGTCGCTCTTCATAGGGCTTGTGCTCCAGCCCCTTCACCATCCTCGTCGCCCTCCTCTGGACACACTCCAGCATCTCAACATCCTTCTTAAACTGAGGGGCCCAGAACTGGACACAGTACTCAAGGTATGGCCTGACCAGTGCCGAGTATAAGGGAATGATGACCTCCCTAGTCCTGCTGGCCACACTATTCCTGATGCAGGCCAAGATACCATTGGCCCTCTTAGCCCCTTGGGCACACTGCTGGCTCATGTTGAGTTTCCTGTCCACCAGCACTCCTAAGTCCCTTTCTGCCTGACTACTCTCCAGCCACTCTGTCCCCAGCCTGTAGCTCTGCATGGGGTTGTTGTGTCCAAAGTGTAGAACCCTGCACTTGGACTTGTTAAACCTCATGCTATTGGAGTCAGCCCATCACTCCAGCCTGTCAAGATCCCTCTGTAGGGCCCTCCTACCCTCCAGGAGATCAACACTTCCTCCCAGCTTGGGAGCAAAGCAGAGTGCTGCTTGCCACTCATGCGATGCACCTGTGTGGGGACATCCAGACCTGCCCAGGAAAGGGGACCTTGTCACTGCTTGTCCAAGAAACTGGCTGGGAGCCATGCTTGCCCCACCAAAAGCCCTGGTGGGACTATGCTCCATTGGGCTACAGCCACTCTTACAGCATCTGCTAACCGGAAATTACAATTTGCCTTGGATGTAGTGTTGAGGTACCAACTACTTTCAAACAGCAGATACAATCACTCCTATTCACCCAGAAACATATGGAATGTGTTTTGTTTCTAACTCTATTGCAAATGTATATATTTATCATGCTGTCATATTTCATTTTACTAGCTGTTTTAAAAAATGCATGATTTAAAAATCTTTGCAGCCAGCACAGGTAGGGGAGAAAGGAGTGTTTAAAAATTCAGCTCATTTAGAGTAATTTTTATTCTCTCTCCTTAATTATTTAGTCACTGAAATAACACTGAGGATGAGTCATAAATAGTGCTACGTTTCTATCTGTTTCTCCCAGCTAGCTGCTTTCTTCCTGGCTGAGGCACAATACAGTGAGGCAGAGCTCCTTCATTTTTTATTCCGATTCATCTAAATTCACATTACCCAGCAACACTAAAGCAATCTGGAAAGGAAACCAAAGGTAAATTTATATTTTCACTTGCTCTAACAAACAATATTTTATCGAGTCATGTACATGTGGGCTTTCACCTTGTGTGCATACACACATATGTTAACACACATTGGATGCCTTTGGTGGTGGCACTGCTCACCTCAATATGAGCTGCTCTCTGTAGCACCCATTATAAATTAAGAAAAGAAACTGTCAATAAAATAAAATGAAGCAGAATTACATCAGGATGTGGTGTATCTCATGGAAATTTGCTGTTTGTTTAGTAAGCACATGGGTGCGTGTATGCAAGATGCCTCCTTACAGCACTTTCTGTCCACAAAGAGCTTTCAATGTGCCCTCGGAAGAGGGACAAGCCCTTGTGTCTGCCTATTCCACGTTTAGCAAAATGTGGTTAGAAGGGGAATGGTAAATATGGTCAGATTTGGAGAATGAGCCAAAGTCAGTCATTCTCCAGCTCTGGTTTGGATCACTACTCACAACGCAGAACAGTGTCCACATTCCTAGTGAGATACTGAAAACCCTCCTAAACTGGTGGTGCCCAGGTGAGCTGGTGGGATGTTGCAGGATTCACCACCCACAGCTGGGAGCTCCTGCATGCTGCTGGGGCCATCTACTCTCCATTGCATATCTGATGAATTTGGTGCATTGCAGTGTTCCTTTGTTCTGAGCTGAGCCTGGACCCCATTCTTCGTGCATGTGGTCTTGAAAAAGTCAAGAGCTCAGCCCAAGAGCCTGAGGCTGGGGTTTGCTCATGGCTTGGAGGGAAAAAGTCAAAAAAAAAAAAAATATTCTGCACAGTGTTTTGAAAATGTGCCCTTGAAAGTGCTGAGGGATAATAATTTCCTGCTTGCTTCTGATTTGCTTTATGGAAATGGGTTTTTCCTGTCCCCTCCTTGCCTGCATCTGACTGCACTCTTGTGCTTTGCTGCTCCCATTCAGCACTTCCCAGGATCTTGAGCTGCCGGCCATGGGAAGGGCTGCAGCACAGCTTGGTGCCCCTCATCTTGCAGGGTCTGGGCAGGGATTACAGCTCCAAACCACTAAAACACGTAAGGAGCCCCAGGAAAAGCAAACCAAGGCACATGGAAGCTGTCAGGATCCTCCCATGGTGTTCCCACAGGCACCAAGACTGCGTGCAGGAGCTGTGCCATCTGCAGTGCTCCTTCCCTATGACTGAGCTCTCGCCTGTCATTGCTCTTACCCTGGGGTCACTTCTGCTGCTAACTTGTCACTGGGGCAGAAGAGTTTAGATCTACATGTGTTGAACCCAGAGGGGAATGAGGAGAGAAACCTGAAGTTATGCCTGAGACGCTTTGGGTACAGAAAAACTTGGTTCTTTCACTTTTAAATTTTCTGCAATTCATGTTTGTGATGCTTGGCACAAGACAGACACAGTTACAGCTGGGAGCTCTGGGCAAAGACAGAGCAATAGTGTATGCAATTACACTGACATAAATTAATTTTTCATGAATGCTGTGACCTTTACATGAACTGTTCAGGCATTAATGGACTTCATAAGAATTTTTCTTTGCATGTCTGTGTAAGATGTACAGGGACTGGATCCTGAAATGCAGATTAAAGTTTTGTCTCAAAGGTCATAAACTGGAGTAACAAAAAAGCTGCCCCATAAAAAAAATGGGGACATGGGAAGTGCCATCCTGAGTGCAGGGTCAAGGGAAAAAGCTATGAAAATATTGGGATACTGAAGTATTTCTTCCTTATGTGTAACAGGTGGCTGGAGAGGGCAGCCTACCTGCTTCCCATGGCCACCTCCCTGCACAGGCAGGGCAGAGCAGGGACAGGCAGTGTTGCACACCACACACGTGCACACAACCATCAGGTGAAGAAAACAGCTCTTCCACCAAGCACAGAGGAGGTGCAACATGGCTTCAGCAGCAGGGCTACTGCACATGGGAGGTGCTACCGAATAGTCTATGGTGGAAAAGCGATAATGGAATGAAGGTGTAGCTATCCCTCTGTACCTGACCGCCTATCTCCAAGCTGACAGCAAGGAACCAGAGAGTAATCTTTTTCCTTCTCCTGGTGTTCTCAGAGGTGCTTTGATGCCCAGGTATCTGCTTTCCAGGGAATGCAATTTAATCTGCAGAAAGGCAAGCGTGTCAGATTAATGGGAAGAGTGCGTGGCATGGATCCAATCTTTTTTTATATGAGCCATAATTCCCTTATGAAATGCAGTGGCCATCCTGAGTTAAGGATGCACGTCCATTTTGTCACTTCAGGCTGTGGTGTACTTCAGTGTGTGCACATGGGGAGATTTATGCAGCTTCTCAGATCTGTCTGCAAGTTTGCAGATGATACCAAGCTGGGAGGAAGTGTAGATCTGTTAGAGGCTAGGAGGGCCCTACAGAGGGACCTTGACAGACTGGAGAGATGGGCTGATTCCAATAGCATGAGGTTTAACAAGTCCAAATGCTGGGTTCTACGCTTTGGACACAACCACCCCATGCAGAGCTACAGGCTGGGGACAGAGTGGCTGGAGAACAGTCAGGCGGAAAGGGACTTGGGAGTGCTGGTAGACAGGAAACTCAACATGAGCCAGCAGTGTGCCCAAGTGGCTAAGAGAGCCAATGGTATCTTGGCCTGCATCAGGAATAGTGTGGCCAGCAGGACTAGGGAGGTCATCATTCCCTTATACTCGGCACTGGTTAGGCTGCACCTTGAGTACTGTGTCCAGTTCTGGGCCCCTCAGTTTAAGAAGGATGTTGAGATGCTGGAGTGTGTCCAGAGGAGAGCAACGAGGATGGTTGAAGGGGCTGGAGCACAAGCCCTATGAAGAGCGACTGAGGGAGCTGGGGTTGTTTAGCCTGGAGAAGAGGAGGCTCAGGGGAGACCTTATTGCTCTCTACAACTACCTAAAAGGAGGTTGTAGTCAGGCAGGGGTTGGTCTCTTCTCTCAGGTAACCGGTGACAGAACAAGAGGACATGGCCTCAAGCTTTGTCAGAGGAGGTTTAGACTTGATATTAGGAAAAAATTCTTCACTGAAAGGGTGATTGGCCGTTGGAATGCGCTGCCTGGGGAGGTGGTGGAGTGTCTGTCCCTGGAGATGTTTAAAAGGAGATTGGATGAGGCACTTAGTGCCATGGTTTAGATGACGAGTAGGTGTAGGTGTTGGGTCATAGGTTGGACTCGATGATTTCAAAGGTCTTTTCCAGCCTTGTGATACTGTGATACTTTCTCTAGAGACTAGGCTCTCTCAGAGGGAAAGGCTACTGTGAGGAAGTGCCCTGCGAAAGAGGGAGACTTTTTTTTTCGTTAGTCATTTCTTTCTGAAAATCAATTAACTGGCAGAGGCAACCCAGAAAGTCTCTCGGTAGCTATGGAGACGGACTGAGGAGCCGGGGGAGAAAAGTACAGTTTCTTCATGAAAAGTCCAAATTCTGTGTTCTAGTATTTTTAACCTCTTAGAGACAATTATAAACCATTTTAATTAGAAATGTTTATTGCCTGCTGTAAAACAGTGCTGGCAGTGGTCTGGACAGAAGGTGCTGTACGTGCCTTTCCTCAACTCCCCAGACCTGTGCTCACCCGCCTGCTTTGGTGCTGCTTTTGGTGCAAAACAGGATGGTATTTATGTATGAAATGTGCTGAGGACCTTCCATTCCTATTAAAATAACAATTTTGCACTGGAAGCCAAATGAGAAAAGCTGATGATTTAAGCATGGAGTGTGATAATTAGTGCCAGGCTAGTGTTGCATTTCATGAGGACTCCTTGCAGCCCTCAGGTCTCGCTCTAGCACCTGGGTGTTTGCTGCCTGTAACTCCTGGCTGTGCTGGGGCCGATGGGCAGGTTTTACAGGCAGCACTGCCTTTACTTCAGGTTAACTGATTCTTCCCATTTTCCACCTATTTGGCTGGGATGTAAAAGACTACACCATGCTGATGCTCCAGGGTGAGATGGAGATGATTTATTCAGGTTGTCTTTAAGAAAACTGGAAGTAGTCTTCCACAACATGATGCAGTGCCGTTTTTGGAGTGGAGGAGAAGTGTTATACCCCATGTGTGCCCCTGGTGTGAGCACACATTTTACAGTATTGTGGGGCTGCCCAAATCTGCTTCTCAAGGTGAGGCATGGAGGGGTTCATTGGGGAAAAGGATTTTTTGCTTCTGGCAGCAGCACTGCAGCCCAGGACTGAAAGGTTCATGCCTGCCCCATCTAAGCAACTGTCCCATAGACATCCAGGCCAGAAGAGACCACACCTCCTTTGGCTAGGGGCTGTGGTCTGACCATCTCAATATTTTTCTGCCATTTTCCAAATGGAAATGGATTTAATATCTGAGCCAACATTTTGTTCTGAACATGGCAAAAATATTTGCAAAATCTTCCATGCAAAAGAAATTTGAAAGCAAGCTGCTTCCCTTTGAAAACTCCCCTGTAGAGAACTTCAAAATTTTACTTTTAATGGTCTATATTTTATTTTCTTTGATACATTGATCATAGTGTATTGCATGGCAATAGGGCTGTGGTCCTTTGGGTGGTCCATCTGTGGCACAGCTGTGAACTGCATCCTCATCATCCATGGAAGGTTTTGCAGGGCACAAGGTGTGTATGGGATGCTGGGGAGATGCCCAGGGGACAAGAAGGTACCATTTCTAGGAAGTTATCAATGATAAAAGATGTATCTGAGTTGCACTTTGAAAGGACCTTGGAATGAGCGATGGTGCAGCTGGCTGCTGTAAGGGATGCTTGGATTGCATTGGGGTGTTGCATGAAGGAGGCTGCAGCTGCTGGCTTGTAAATCAACATGGAGGGGACCTGGGAGATATGCTGGACCCATAGATCTGTCAGCACGTCCCTACAGCTAAAAGCCTGAGCAGCAGCAGGTACCAAATCAGTAATAGATCAAGGAGATCTGAAGGTGCTTGAACTCTCCTAACTACCCCATGCACACCAGTAGCTCTAGCAACCCAGCACCCTCCATGCTGGGGGGAGGGATAAGGCAGAGATATGATCCTCCAAGGATCCTGGATCAGTGGGGCTGCTGCTGTGTGGGTGGGAGGGCACGTGGAACAGATGAAGCCCTTATCTCTAAGTAGTAAATGGAAAAAAATCTAGTCCGAATCCATAAGTACCATGAAATTCAAACTGCTGCCTGACTGAAGCTGTAGCAAAGAAGTGATGGTAAAGGTGACATCTCAGGGTCCTGTAATTATTCAGCTGGTGATTTCTGCATTCAATTTGACTGCTTTGCAAGGCAAAGCATATTTTTCTAGCAGTTTGCTTTCTGAATTTTAACCTGGCTCTGAAAAATCAAGATATCTTATTCATACTTACACCTCTTCACCTGCCGGATACATGGTAGGAGCAAGATAAGTGACAATTTTGTTATGAATGCAGGAAAGCCCCAGCATGGACTTCATTTTTGCAGATACAGGCCCTGAATCTATTCCCAGCCACATAGCAGTGTCAATCAGGAATAACAGCCTCAGTCAGTGTAACACAGTCCCCAGAGAATTTTTTCAGCAGTGAGCAAGGTCAAAACTTGAAGCCGTATTTGTGTCTGCGGAACTGAAAGTGGCAGATTTTCTCTTGTGTAATGAAGTGATCCAGATCCCTAGGAAGCAGTTATGCATGCATGTCCAAGAGAATAGCCAGCAACCCATTTTCTAGCAGGTAATCACTCCTGAAAACCTCCTTAAAAATTTAAATCTGAACTACTACGTGCTGCAATGGATTGCCATAGGAGAGACTTCTCATTTTAATCAGGAGTAAATGAAAAAGGGCGAAAGCCCCACATCTCCCCCCCCCCCCAGGATTGTATGTGCCCTTGCCTTGGCTGCCCTGCAGGTGCTGGAGGGGCTTTGCTCAGGCTTTCGGCTGCTCAGAGGAAAACCTTTTGGAATGCTTGGCTCCAGAAATACCAGCGAGGTCCCCTGAATAACAGTATATGTGGTTTTTAAAGAAAATTCTTCTTATCATTTTGTTTCCTTTTTTCCCAGTTTTGTACAGCCTCCTTTGCTATTTCTGTAACGACTGATGCCAAACGAGGCCAGTGCACGCCCTTCTCCAGCTGAGGCAGTGCTTTTGCAGGCTCTGGGCTTGCCTTGCATTGTCTCTTGATCCACTGCTGCTTTCAGCCTCCTCTGGCACGCAGTGTCCTTGTGCCCTTAGTCCTTCTCCTGCCTGTATGGGGCTGCTCCGGCTCTGTTGCCAGTGTCCCAGGAGGGAGAGTGAAAATAGTCGTAGGAGGACAAGTTGCCACAGAATGACAAACCTATGACTTTTTGTATAAAATCTGAAATTTCGTCTTCTTTTATTTAAAAAACCCAAGCCATTAATGAGTACATTCATGTGAAATCTTGTGCCATTTCCCAGTTAACCCGTTGTTATGATTTCTCCTCTGTCATTCCCAGCATGTTTTCTGCCTCAGCTTCTGCCCTATCTGCTGTCTGCATGATGCTTCATCCTGAGACACAAAGCTGTGTTTGGATCGGCTCTGGGGAGACCTCTCTGTGTTGGAGACAATTAATGCTTTTTGGGCAGAGCCTTTGTCTGAATGCCAGCGCAAGTGCAAGTTATACAGTGAGAGCAAATGGGGTGGCACACCAAGGGCCAAAATGAATGAAAAGGTCAAAAATGAACCCAACTTATGGCCCCGTGTCAGCTTTGATTTCAAGGCCAGTGATGAAAGAAAACCACTGTTCCCTTCCTGCCTTGCGCTACTGATCACCCTCAGCAAGAAATGAAGATGATTAAAAAAATTAGATTCAGCTGAGGTGCGTGGCATCCCACTGCCTGTGCACTGTGTGGAATCCCACCCATCCCAGACAGAAAACCTCTTTAGTTTCAGGATGTGTGCTTCAAATTTTAAAGGCTGAAGTGGTATCTGGCAGCTTGTGGGAGGGATGATAGTCTTGCACTAGAAACGCTTGGAAGATACTTGTGATCCAATCTGGACCACCAATGAGATCAGATGCTGGAACCCAGACTTTGATTCTCAAGCTGGGAGCAGTGTGGTCTGAGACCTGCTGGACATTAGACTACACATCCTGCAGACCAGCTTTCTCATGATATAGTTTTGTTTCAAAGGCCCCAGCTTTTTACCTGTTTTGCTGTCAGTTCTCTGAGCCTACCCCAGGTATCCAAAGTCCTGGCCTTCCTCCATTGAGATCTTGGGTTGATGTTTTTTGCATCCCTCCTGTCTTCCATGTTTTTAATGTCTCTGTTCAAATGTCTTCTGTCCACACTATGCCTTTATACATAGTTTGGAATAGTAGAAACCTTTGTTGCTAATGTATTAGGAACCAGCCAGTGTCTGCCCTGGAGGAGGTGTGATGCCTCACAAACTGCTTTATGCTGCCAAGTCCATTTTCATTTGCTGCATCTGTATGCATCTTGTACTATACCTTGCACAGACAGTGGGTGACAGTGGATGGCAATGACCCCAGAGCTGTGTATGCCAGTGACACCTGCGAACTCTTGCCCCGTCCCAGGCTGGAAGAAATATCCATATCATCTACTGCGAAGGAGCACACTCACTGCATCAGAGGCGTTCAGCAGAAATGTCAATGAGCCAAATTTAGATGTGCTGCCAGAGGGCAAGAAGAGGAGACACGCTCCTCCTGTTTACACTGGGTGGCCTCCTGCTTCCGCCATATTTTTTTTCGTATGTGAGACTTGGGAGCAGAGCTCGACAGAGACGTGCGCTGAGTGCCAGGGTAATACCAGCACCAAATCACTGCTGTGCCTGCACAAAGCACCCTTTCCAAGGAGCAAACATCTCTCACCAAACTTCACGAGTGACTGCTCCGTGGAGTAGGTTTATGGTCTGTGCTTGTTGCATGTGGTTACCAAGCAGTGTAAGATCCTGCAGCTGCAGATCCTGTGGTAGCACTTTGGAGCTGCTCAGCCCCCGGGGAAGCCCAGGTACAACCAAGAGCAGAACAGCCTATGGACAAAACCCAGGGCAACCCTGAGTGTGTCAAGGAGCTGTTAAGATTAACTCTCATGGTGTCATAGGAGACAGGGAAAAGCTTCACTTTCCTAGAAAAAAGGAAAATGTATAATTCTGTGTAAATAAACAGAAAATATTTATGACTCGGATGAGCACTCTTGGCTGTCTCACGCTGCTGGTGTCCAGAAATAGTCCTATATTATAGGCAAAAGAATGAGCATATAAGCCAGCCTAGTACAATTCTGGAGAGAATCCTCTAAAAATTAATTGCATGTGCCCCAGAGAAGCTGACCTGTTAGCAAGAATTGCTCTGGAGCAACTTGTGTTCTCTCTTTTCCTTGCCATTAGTGATCTGTTTAAATGTTCCCACAGCATTTGGGGCACTGTGGATGGGACAGGTACAGTTATTGCGTGCTAACTGTAGCTTTATATCCTCCTCCTACATAATGTAGCTGAAGCTGCCCCCAGGTGAGAGATCCCCCCTGCCCCCAGTCAGGGTCCTTCCCTTCTCTGCAGGCCCTGGGAGGATGAACATGGCAATTGGAGTGATCCTAGGACACCATTCCTCAGACCAAGGGAGAAGGGAGTAGTTTGTGGCTGCTTTGTGACACTAGGGTGGCCTTAAAAAAAAGAAATGAAATCTGGACTTTGGGGGTTGCTTTTCAAATAAGTGGACATCCCAGGCACACATGCGATTTAAAGCCATTTAGGTTTTTGTACATCCCGGTGGCTAGTTGTGTTTGTTTATTGAGGTGGCTGTAAAATGGAGCACAAGCTTGATGGGATGTTGGACAGAAAAAATGAAGGAAGCAATTGCTGGCCTTGTCAGTGTTGGACAATTTGTTTTGGCTGTAATGCCAATATTCACTTTTTTATTCCCTGGCCAATAGAACCTCCCTGCCTGCATGGAAGGCAGGAGGGGCTGGCTGAGCCCGGCATGCGCCATTCAGCATGGGGCAAACCAGTTTCCCCTGCTGTGCAATTCCCATGGGGAAGGCAATGTCGAAGCAGTTGGGCTCCCTCCATGCTCCAGGATGCATGCACTGCCAGTTGAGTTTGTGGTTTGCTGTGCTGGGGCTCTGTCTGAGCCCTGCTCCAACCTCACGCAAGTGTACTGGTAGCACTTTCCATGTGGGACTGAGTTTACTGGAAGTCCTTTAGATGGATTTGTTCTGCTGTGAACAGTCACATCCACAAAGATGACTTATCCCAGTAGAAGTTAGTTTGATTCTGGAAATGAGTCTGGCTAGGTGGCAGCAAGCACCCTGCACTGGGGCATGGGGATACCAAAGCTGTGCATCCCCTTCCTCATGAGCCAGCCAGAGCTGCCATCTGGGAAGCAGAAACCTGGTATAGTTGGACTTTACATGATGTCCCTTTGCTGAGGAGCATGAATTTTCAGTTTCTGTAAGGTTCTTGCTCCCAAAATATTCCCTTGAGAAATATTATTTAGCACCGTACTTCTAATAACCTGCTCTACAGTCTGTTGGGTTAGAGGTAAGAATACAAATAAACTTGAAGTCAGGCTAAGGGAAAGTGTATATGGCACTTCTTACTCAGAAGGTATTACTGGTCTCTGCTCCACTTTCTGCACAGGGACATATCGCTGCATCTCCAGCAATGCCCATGTCCTGGGGAGCGGTGTTTGCTCCCTGCTGGCCATTGGAGAAGGGCTGTGCACTGGCCCATTGCCTCACTCTTCCTCCTCTGTTCTCCAGAGACCTCGAGAAGAAAACTAGTATAGTTTCCTCTATCTGTAGTAGCTTATTGCTTAAGGATAACGTTTACCCTTCAGTGCTGTCCTGGAAGAAAGGAAGTAAATAAGACTATCATCTAAAGCAAAGAAATACAGAAGAGGAATGTCAGGTTCCTAGGCAAGTCTTTATAGTTGATATTTTTAACCTAAAATATGATATAGATCTGGATTTTCTGAATAAATGGCTCTGCCAAAATGTCACCCTGAATACTCCCCTTGCCCCTGCCTTGGATTACCTCTTCCAGGGATTTCAGAGCATTTTGACTGATCTGTTTGTCCAGCCGCAGGTGGGGCTTTCAGGTACAGCATATGAGCATTGCTATAATGAAACCAGTTTAGTGATGAGAAGAGTAAAATGCCTTGAGAACCTTTTGTAGGGAGCTGGTCCCTGGGAGGGGAGTGCAACAGGAGCACAGCCCCAGGGATTCAGGGGGTTTGGTTGAATTTGGTCAGTGGCAGGAGGAAGATTCCCCATGATGAGGTCTGTGGGTACACCAGCTTTTTGCAGAGAGCTGGGCAGGCACAGATGCAATGTGTTTAGCTCAACCTTCTGCAGAGAAGAGAAATCCAATTATTTCAATTAATCAAAGACACATCACCCTGCTTCCTCAGTGCACTAGATGGTAGTGTTATAAATTAATGAATACTGCTTCGGCATGAACTGCTCAAAAAGTTCATCCTCTATAGCAGTCCAGAGTTTCGGTAGATAATAACGTAATAATGATGCCAAAATTATCCCCTCTCACACGAGAGGACATCCTTTCTCCTGCAAGAAATGAGAGAAATGTACCTGGAAATTAGTTTCTGACTGAAGTTGTTGGTAAGTGAATGAGCAAGCACTGCTGCTGAGTGGTGCCGGTGCCATCCAGGGAACTCAGCTGTCCAACACCTTTCAACCCTCACCTGGGTGCACTGCAGGTGGACGTGAGCTGGTCCCACCTGGCTATCCACTCAAACGCTGCATGTGATGCTGGGTGAAAAATTGGGATGTGACAGCACTCGGCTTGGCTCTGTGCAGGCTTTGCTCCAGGGCAAACTGCAGTAAAATCACCTCTTCCTCACATATTTCTTTTATTAGCAGGAACTTTGGCAGTCACTGATACGAATTAGAAAACCTCCACTGGTGAGGAGGATTTTTTGAGGCTGGCCATGCCATCTTTGTTGAGCAGATAATGCATCCAGAAGCCCCAGCTTATCAAAGTGATCTGTGCAGTCTTGGGTAGCTTGGCACTGATTTTAGTTCTGCTTAAAATAACAAAAACGGTTACCGTGTATCTTCATCAGGTGCATCATCACATCTGGCAATTTGGGTGTTTATTATATTCTATTCCTTTTTTGTTTGCCCCTGTGGTAAATGAGAGAGGTTTCTTTTGCAGCTGTGAACAAACCCATAGTAGCTTCTTTTCTGGTGACATCAAGGAAGCCCAAGGGATGATGCTGAGGAGCTGTGGCTGCTCCCTGTAGGGTCAGCAGCACGTTCCTGCTGTAGAAGAACGTTATTTTTCTGTAGTCTATCTTTGAAGTATGCAACTTGTCAAAGCTTTCAATAGCATTATGCAATGCAGTGCTGCTTGGCTGGACATGGAAAACAAAGGGCTTCAGGAGCAGGCTGGTGTCCCACGTAGGAGAGCCCTCCTTGTACTTGCTGCATTCTTGGCTCCTCATGCTCCAGGCACAGCCTTGGCAGCTGCTTCCCTGCTTCTGTCTGGGAGAAGGAATTGCCCCACTATCTCTTCTCTTTTGTGGCATTTGGTTGAGTATTTTCAGGATGCTGTGGATGTTTTGGTTCCTCTCTCCCATACCTCACAAGCCAGAGAAGAGAAGGTAATAGAGAGCTTTAAGCAAAGCTCTTCTTCCAGAAGCTTTTAAATATAACCTGGTAATGACATGCGGTTGCTCAGTACAGTGCTCGGTATTATTGAATGCAAGTGCAATATATTCCACTATATTTTTCTTATTTCCACTTCTATTTTCTCTGGATCACTAACTTATAAAATGTGCCCTGTAATAAACTGGACAGTTTAAATTATTTATAGAATCTAATACACACATTTGAATTCAGTGCTGGTATATTTTGAGATATCAGAAGAGTTTTAGTACTATAATAAAATGAAGTTTATGCTGCTACTTAATCAGCCAGTGGGGTATCGGTTGCAGTGGGGTATCAGCTGCAGGGGCATTGGTTTACAATACTGTAAAACCGAGCTACTTGGAGACACTATAATTGACATTTGAATTCAATAAAAATATCTCTAGAAAGCAGTATTCTTGTTTAGTTCAGCAGCAGCAAACCAACATCTAATGAAAATTAGACATTCTCGATTACTTTCTAAATGGATCTGATGACTATGTTTATCTGAAGCGATGAGGCAACTCTGTCTTTGTCAGCATATTAAATATTACACACCATGCTCTGGCTGGGATGCAAAAAAATGAATGGCAGCTGCTGCTCAAAGTTCACATGCTGTGGGACGTGGCCAGGGCCCCATGCCCCTTGACATGGTCCACCTTCCCCAAAATAATTTGAGTGGAGGTTGTTTGGATGGTCATCTGTCTCTTTGCATGTCCTCCTGCAGAGAGCAGGTGCTTAGGAAATACTGGAGAAGAAAAGTGTAGTGTGTAATTAAGTGCCTTTTCATATACAATTAGCCTCTAGAAGCTGGAAAAAAAGAGCCACTACCTCTAGATGCATCATTCCTCAGCTATCGGTCACCTTCAGACCTGTCTTCAGCCAGCTACTGTTTCATTGTGTGGTATTTAATTACTACTAGCATTTTGGTGCCTGAGAGTTTTATCTGAGCGTGAAAAGTGGGACCAGAATCTATGGCAGAACCACTCCCCAGCTCATCACAGAGCCCTGTGGCATCAGAATAGTCCTTGTTTTGCCCAGGCTTGCTGAAAAACTTGTTTAACATCTTCACACAAAAGCAATCAGGGGTTTGGAATAAACTTATTCCCTTTAAATATAAGCTTTGAGTCCTGGAAAAATATAGAGAAGGAAAGATCATCTGTGGACAGTGTCTTTGGGCACGTCTCTGAGGCAGGTACCCATCTGACCCCCACTCTGGGTTGGTAAGCTCCTCTCTCCTATAAACCTCTCTAGAAGTCATGCCCCTGTTTAGAGTCCTGTGAATAGACTGCAATGGGCCAAGGGCAGCCTTGAGAGACAGAAAGGAGAAACAAAAACTTCTCAGGTGTAATTACTCTGTGCTAAAAGCAATTCAATGCTGAATTTGTCCCAGAAAACCAAATCCCCATGGGATAAACGCTTCATGCTTCAATCTGGCAGCTCTTTCCCGCTCTCGCTCCACATCACACCCCTGTTTTGCAGCTCTGCCCACTATACGCCTGCTGCCTGACACAAACCTTTCCTCAGTCATGCATGAGACCATTTATAATGTGAAAGGAGGGTGAATTGGAAGCATTTTCCTCCCTTCGTAGATAATAGGGTTTGCTAAAAAGTCATGAATTATTGGACCCTGATTTTGCTCACGTATCCACTTTTTGTGAGGCTTCAGTTAATTTTTGGGAGAGCAGGAGCTCCGGCCATTACTATCCCATTTCCGTCTTTGATATTTTCTTTTGTTTTCTTCTAGCTCAAGTAAAATTCCATTTTTGTCTTTCCCTTTATGTTTTCTCATGGTGTGACAGCTAAAGGGCTGTTGTGCAGGTACAGGGCTGCTGTTTGTTTTAAAAAAAAAGGTGACTTTTTACTATCTTTGTAGCGAGCTGATTTTTCTATGGAAAAATTTTTGATATCTACTGGCAAGGAGAGAGAGGAAACTCTTAACTTTTTGATGAAATAGTCCATTTTATGATTAGAAAAATGTTTTGTATTGAAGAACACTATGTACAAGTGTTAAACATTTGAGTGCGCTTTTTTCCTGAATGCCACTCTGAATGTGCTGCACATCTGGCCCCTGCTATGGGGCACAATTCTGTAGCTGGTTTGTAACTTAAGAGTTATCCAATATGAAGTTTACCTCCTGGTAAGGCTCAGGATGTAGGAGTTTAGCAGGTACCACTGTGGAAACACCTCATTACCAGCTCAGGAGTGAGCGAGAGTGTGATGAGCAGGGTGGTTGTCCCAGTCCAGCCCAGTTTGTCATGGGGAAGAGAGAGGCAGCCCAGACAAATAACAGCAAAATCTGTGACCTCACTTGGCAAAGCTGACCTTGGGTTTGCAAAGCTGAAGAGCTGGGAGGAAAAGAAGCCAAAGGTGTTGCTTATGTTCTCTAACTTGGTGATAAATATCTAAGTCAGGGCATGTGACGTCCTCTCATGTGTTTGTAGTTTCCCCTTTGTACTTTTGCCTGCAGCCTGCAGTCATCTCCCCAGCATCTTCCGTAGATGATATGAACCACATGTGGCATTTGCACATGACAGCTGGAGAAGATGGCTCTCAGACAATATGCTTCATTCAGATGCTTTTTGGATATCAAAATTGCTCCCTATTGTCTGCCTACTGTCAGTGTAACAGTTCTTGTGTCATAACTAAATTCTGACATCTGGTTTTTGCAAAGAACATTGAAAAGGATGCAGATAAGAAGTCCAGAAATTGCTTGATTATCCCCCTTCAGAAATGATGCTCAGTCTGCAAAGCATTTCCAAGCTGCCTGCATGGTGAAGTCCCTGGAAACATCAGCCAGTAGCTTTTAATCCTAATGGAGAGCATTTTGATTGTAGCTTTAGACCAAAGACGAGTGTCACCTGTATTTTCAATTTCTTCCAGTTGTGCAAAGGCTTTAATTTCCCCTACAGGTTTATAAAAATAAAAGTACATGGGCTTCTGTCTCACTGGCAGTAATTATCTGTGCCTGGTCTTTTTCTTGCAGCAGGTCTGTGCAGGCAGTATTGTTTTCCCTTCCCGTAGATCACATTGATGGATTCAAAGCACATTTGCATGCACAGTCTGGTGTCACTTGAATCTGCAAGTTCTGTTGTCTCTGTTTACTTTTAATGCTGCAGATTGAAGTAATCCCTAGCACAAATTTAGGATCTAGCTCTGACCTCTTAGAAAATGTAGCTCTTAGAATAGCATGACATGTTGTATTTTTTGACTTTGACATTGTTCTTAATGTTCAGCAATACTGTTTTGTGAGAAACATGCGTAATCGATCTGTACTTCACCACTAAGGGAAATAAAAATGCAAGCAGCAAGAATGACGATTTCTGATGACAACTTACCTGAGACTCTGTGCTCAGACTTCCTACTCCATCAGGGCACGGTGCTCTCTTATATTCTCTGTCTCTTCTCAGCACAGTAAGAAGCACCATGAGCCAGTAAGGTGTTTGCTCATATCCTTACTTATGTTTCAAAGGGAGATGTTAGGCAGAATTTTCAAACTTTCTAGCTGACCTGTTTTGTAATTCCATCACATCACAAATTTATAAGCAAATAGGATTTTATTCTGAGAAACTCTAAGTAGAGAGGATCTGACAGTGTCACAGAAAATATTTTACCAAATCCGTGTAGTCCTGAAATATTAATGCTAGACGAATACTGAGGACAGGCTCACCGTTGTACCACGGGCAGCGCTGGGAATCTCAGCCTACATGTAACTCCTGTTATAGATTTTGGTGGTAAATTTGGGAAATGGTTTCCTTCCTTGAGTGGACCTTGTAACATTTGCCTCGCAGCAGTCAGGCTCAGTGGGTTGCAGAGCCATGCATGGCCAAGTGCCACTGCAAGTGACTGCAGTGGGACAAATGTTTTGTCCCATTGGGTCAAGGTCTCTCAGTTCCTGTCCCTGGTAGCATTTTGCAGCTCAACATCAGCCCTGGCTGCTCTGCTGCTTGGACTCTCCTCAGGAGATTCCCTGCTTGGCACCGAGCAGGAATAATTGGTGGATCCAATTGTACCTTTCATAACCTTCTCTGCTGAAAGCTGACATTCAGTGTTTGTGCTCTTGATTACAGAACAGGCAGGAAAAAACAAACAGAAGGATTTCTGTTTTAGCTCTAAAAAGCTTTTTCTTTTTGAGGATATAGCGGGGCGGGGGGGAGAGGGGGAACAGGGGGAAGTGTTTCTTTTTTACACTGTATGGTTCTGGTGTGGTTTTCTTGTCTCCTTCATGCCTCGCCTTGTTTGCTTTAAGGATGATGATGCTGGCTTGATACCAGGCTCCTCGCAGCATATATAGATAGAAATCTGCCTTCCTACAGCTCAGAAGTGTTTGACTTTTGACTCAGATACCAAATGCATGGGCAGTGCAGGACATGCAGGAGCCTTGGACCTACAAATGAGGCATTGTTTAGTGCAAGAAAATATACACCAAGCCCCATGCTTTTCAGCTGATCACCCTTGGCAGCTGAGCTTGCACGGCTGCATTGTGGAGGTGGAGTTATAGCTGATAAGTAGGAATTCAATGAAGAAGTGTAGAAATCGTTGCTTGTTTCTGAGGGGTTTGTCCTTTACACAAATCTCCAGATGCAATAAGGTAGATTTGCTCTTTATACAAGGACCCAGATTGCAGAAGGGGCTGTGGTTTTCTTTTGTGCATTAAGTTGCTGTATCATGCACTATTCTGCTACCATGGCTTTTGTAGTCTCCTCCTCCATTCATGGCTCACAGCTCTGCACCAAAGAGGCTCCAAGGTACTTGGGGAGATTAAAAGGATGATTAAAAAATAAGAACAAAACCAGATCTGGCAGTCTTTTAAAAGGGGATTTATCTGTAATCACAAAAAGAGGAAAATGAGGTACCAACCTGCTGTGCTGCAAAGCAGAAGAGTCACATTAAGGACTTGAGCTAGATCCTAGTTCATTTATGATCTTCACCATCTGTAATTAAATACAAGTTTATCTGGGCAAAATGTATCTGCCTGCTTATACTGCATTGAAATATGATACCAAGTTATTAGCAAATAAAACTCAAGTGTCTGTATTTTATTATTTCTCCTGTTCATTTAACTTCACAACTGTGCAAGGTGCTGTGGGAGCAAGGTGCTGTGACTGCATCCTCAAGTGCTGTATGGGATCTCAATGTACACCGGGGACAAGCCCTAGGGAGACTCTGAACTCTCTAGACAAGGTCAAGCTTTGGGATAAGCCCTGTACAACAGCAATAAATTGAAAGACTTAATTTTTCTTAAAAAAAAAATCCATGATAGTTTTGACCTTCCTTAATAAAAATATTAGAAAATAATCAAAACTTTGCATTAGAAAGATGGAAATATCCTTGTCCCTCTGTACCATAACTTTGATGCTGTCTCATGTTTATTTGTCCCATAACTTTCAGACTGTCTCATGTTTATCCTTCTTGCCTCTGTACAAGAAGAACAGCTTTTTATTTTATTTTTGGCATTTTGGTTGGAAAATTATTTCTAAAGGGAATAATCATATAACACATCGCTGTTTTTCTCACAAGTCTTTGAAGAAAATGCAGGCAGAATAAATTTTTCTCTGAACACATTAAGTGAAACCTGAGCCTCTGCCCTGTCCTGCAGCACATGGGCGGAGTGCTCGAGGCCTTCAGTTGCGATTAATTTGTATGTAGAAGAATTATATAAAACAAGTATAATAACAAGTATAATAACAGCAGGTTGGATGAGAGTAAATTGCTTAACAGGCCCTTGCTAATATCTGTAAATCATGTGAAGTGTCCAGAAATTTCACTGATGTCATATATTGTAGGTTGTCGTAAATGCTGTAATACATCATTAAGTTGTCTGAACAGCATAAAATAACTCAACAAAGAATTAAAGGCAGGACACATCTGGCATGTCTAGACTGGGAAAATAGGTTACGTTTGAAAACATTAGCTCTTCCCTAGAGTCACTCATGACTAGTTAACATATTTTTGAAAGTATTAAATTGCATTTGCACTAGGAGAAAAATCATGTTTAAATTGTTATTAACTAACACATTTTCAAGTGTAGCTTATTTTTCCTCGTTTAGAAGTGGCTGTTATCAGATAAGCTGTCACCAACATGAGAGAGGATGTATGAAATTTGAAGAGGTAGGAAATGTTAAGGGAGGCTTTTTTATTACCCCCAGTATTTGATTTGGGTTAATTTCAACTTTTGGCTGCAGATTCTTATAATCCTTTTTACTGAAACCAGTTTGTTCCCCCCTTAAAGAAAGGGGTAAATAATCTGGAGAATGTAGAGTTTATCGGTAAGCACATCCTTAACACATCTCGCTGAGCAGATGTGCTGGTTTTGGCTGGGGTAGAGTTAATTTTCTTCACAGTAGCTAGTATGGGGTTTTGGATTTGTGCTGGGAACTGTGTTGATAAAACAGGGATGTTTTAATTTAGTCACTGCTGAGCAGTGCTTGCGCAGCGCAAAGGCTTCTTCTGCTCCTCACCCAGCCAGACTGGGGGAGCACAAGGATCTGGGAGAGGACTCAGACAGGACAGCTGACTCCAGTCACCAAAGAGGTATTCCAAACCATACAGCGTCGTGCTCAGCAATCACAGCTGAGAGGAGAAGAAGGAAGCAGGGGGGATACATTCAGCGTGACGGCATTTGTCTTCCCAAGTCACCATTACACGTGATGGAGCCCTGCTTCCCTGGAGACAGCTGAACACCTTGCCTGCCAATGGGAAGGAGTGAATGAATCCCTTGCTTTGCTTTGCTTGTGTGCATGGCTTTTGCTTTATATATTAAACTGTCTCTATCTCAACCCACGAGTTTCCTCACTTTTACTCTTCGATTCTCTCCCCCATCCTACCAACGGGGGACTGAGCAAGTGCTTGTGTGGAGCTTAGTTGCCAGCTGGGGTTAAAACACAATAGCAGATAAGTCTAGGAAGTGTCTGGCGTTGCATCTCTCTGTCCTTCATTACATCACTGTTTTGATGAGAAATTTTTTATACTGTTTTCCTGAAAAGTTTGCTAGGTGGAAATTACAAAAACTCTTTTCTTGTCTATCTGTTGCCTGAATGTGTTCAAGGTGTACAGCGTTGTTGTTGCACCCAGCTGGGGTTGGATGCTGTTCCTGGGGCACTCATTGTGGGCAAGCAGGATCTACCCTGGCCGAATTCAGGCACACTGGGATTCCCTGAGGGCTCTTACAGACTCCACTGAGGGGACAAAAGCCCTGTGAGAAATCAAAAGCTCTTACACCAATATTTGCAGAGTCAGCTGGAAGTCTGATATATCCAGCCAAAGGTCTTTGCCAGTCAAACCTGGGAAATGCTTCTCTCTGAAGTCTCAGGATTTGGGAGCTGAGCACTAGCTGGCTGCTGGGCCACTCACTGGCTCATGGCATTGGGGTGAGACGGGCTCTGCGGCATCAGTTTGGAATAACGTACTGCCTAAACCCAGTGTTTACTAGAGTCAAGTGTTCATTTGTTATCACAAACTGAATTCAGGCACTGATTTGACTTGATACATGTTAAGATTGCAGCTTACCTGCTCTGTGAAAAGAGCATGGTCACCTCAGCTAATACAGCAGCATCTTTTGCTAGTGCAAATTTTAAACAACTATTTGATGTATAGACTGATACTTTATTATTTTGTCCTTTTTTCTGTTGTTATCCATGAGAATTACTTTTCCATTAATTACTTTTCTGTTACGGTATCACAATATCATAAGGTTGGAAAAGACCTTTGAGATCGAGTCCAACCTATGACCCAACGCCTACACCTACTCCTACTTGTCAATTACACCATGTCACTAAGAGCCTCATCCAATCTTTCCTTAAACACCTCCAGGGATGGTGACACCACCACCTCCCCAGGCAGCGCATTCCAATGGCCAATCACCCTTTCAGTGAAGAACTTCTTCCTAATGTCAAGCCTAAACCTCCCCGGCAAAGATTGAGACCGTGTCCTCTTGTTCTGTCGCCGGTCACCTGAGAGAAGAGCCCAACCCCTGCCTGACTACAACCTCCTTTTAGGTAGTTGTAGAGAGCAATAAGGCCTCCCCTGAGCCTCTTCTTCTCCAGGCTAAACAATCCCAGCTCCCTCAGTCGCTCTTCATAGGGCTTGTGCTCCAGCCCCTTCACCATCTTTGTCGCTCTCCTCTGGACACACTCCAGCATCTCAACATCCTTCTTAAACTGAGGGGCCCAGAACTGGACACAGTACTCAAGGTGCGGCCTGACCAGTGCCGAGTATAAGGGGATGATGACCTCTCTAGTCCTGCTGGCCACACTGTTCCTGATGCAGGCCAAGATACCATTGGCCTTCTTGGCCACTTGGGCACACTGCTGGCTCGTGTTGAGTTTCCTGTCCACCAGCACTCCCAAGTCCCTTTTCCACCTGACTGCTCTCCAGCCACTCTGTCCCCAGCCTGTAGCTCTGCATGGGGTTGTTGTGTCCAAAGTGTAGAACCCGGCACTTGGACTTGTTAAACCTCATGCTATTGGAATCAGCCCATCTCTCCAGCCTGTCGAGGTCCCTCTGTAGGGCCCTCCTATCCTCCAGCAGATCGACACTTCCTCCCAGCTTGGTGTCATCTGCGAACTTGCTGATGAAGGACTCGATTCCCTCATCCAGATCATCAATAGAGATATTAAACAGGACTGGGCCCAACACCAATCCCTGGGGAACGCCACTAGTGACCGGCCGCCAACTGGATGAGACACCATTCACTACCACTCTTCGGACTCAGCCATCCAACCAATTCCTAACCCAGTACAGTACATTCCCGTCCAAGCCACGGGCTGCCAGCTTCTCCAGTAGTCTATTATGGGAGACAGTGTCAAAGGCCTTGCTGAAGTCCAGGAACACTACATCCACAGCCTTCTTCTCATCCACCAGGCGAGTTACACGGTCGTAAAAGGAGATCAGGTTGATCAGGCAGGACCTGCCCCTCCTAAATCCATGCTGGCTGGGCCTGATCTCTTGCTCATTCTGCAGGTGCCGCATGATTGCACCCAGGATTATGCGCTCCATAATTTTACCTGGAACCAAGGTCAGGCTGACAGGTCTGTAGTTACCTGGATCATCCCTACAGCCCTTCTTGTGGATGGGCGTCACATTGGCCAACTTCCAGTCATCCGGGACCTCTCCAGTGAGCCACAACTGCTGATAAATGATGGAAAGTGGCGTAGCAAGCTCATCCGCCAGCTCTCTCATCACCCTAGGGTGGATCCCATCTGGCCCCATAGCCTTATGAGGATCCAAGTGGCTCAGCAGGTCTCTAACTTCTTCCTCCTGGATTACAGGGGGACTATATTGCACCCTGTCCCCATCCATCACTTCAGAAGACCAGTTGTCCAGTGAACAATCGGCCTTACTGTTGAAAACTGAGGTGAAGAAGGCATTAAGCACCTCAGCCTTTTCCTCATCTTCAGTTACTATATTTCCCTCAATGTCCGATAAGGATTGAAGATTGTTGCTGCCCTTCTTTCTGCCATTAATATATTTGAAAAAGCACTTCTTATTGTCCTTAACACAAGTGGCCAATTTGAGCTCCAGCTGGGCTTTTGCCTCCCTAATTTCCTTCCTACACGACTTGACAATATTTTTGAACACAACCTGATTTACCTGCCCTTCTTTCCAAAGGCAATACACCCTCTTTTTCTCACTTAACTTCTTCTGAAGCTCCTTACTCATCCAGGCCGGCCATCTGCCCCTGCGGCTCGTCTTAGAGCACATCGGGACAGCCTGCTCCTGCGCCTTAAAGACTTCATTCTTGAAGTACCTCCAGCCTTCCTGGACCCCTTTGCTTTTAAGAACTGTTTCCCAGGGTACTCTCCTTACTAGTTCCTTATATAATCTGAAATCATCATGCTGAAAGTCCAGCGTGATTGTCCTGGTTTTGCTCTTCCTTATTTCATTGTTAGTGGAAAACTCGATTATCTCATGGTCGCTGCAACCCAGACAGCCTCCGATCACAACATCACCCACCAGCCCTTCTTTATTTGTAAACAGGAGGTCAAGGAGAACCTCACCCCTGGTAGGCTCAGTCACCAGTTGTGACAAATAGCAGTCCTCGATACACTCCAAGAACCTTTTGGACTGCCTCCTCTCAGATGTGTTAAGTTCCCAGTAGATATCTGGGAGATTAAAGTCTCCTAGAAGAACAAGGGCAGACGATCTCGAGGCAACTTCCAGCTGCTTAAACAATAAAAGATTTACATCTTCCTCCTGGTCAGGTGATCTATAACATACTCCAACCAGGATATCAATCTTTCCTGCCCCTCTTACTCTTACCCATAGGCACTCAATGTGGTCCTCTCCAATCTCGACTTCTACGGTGTCAAGAGTTTCCTTAGTGTACAGGGCCACCCCTCCACCCCTTCTCTCACGCCTGTCTCTCCTGAAGAGTTTGTAGCCTTCCATGGCAGCACTCCAGTTATGAGAGTCATTCCACCACATTTCCGTGATAGCAACTATATCATAGTTCTCTTGCCGGGCCAGGACTTCCAGCTCCTCTTGTTTGTCACCCATACCATCCCAGTCTATTCAATTCTGTTTAAGCAGCAAGTATTTTTAGCTGATGCTCATGGTGATAGTTTTGGGAGTTTATTAATAGTGGGACTGATTTTTTTTGCTCCTCTGCTCAGAGGCAGACTGCTGGTGGTGGTGAAGCAATGGGTTGCTGCGGGAAAGTGTGGAGACATTTTATATTAACGAGGGGCATGATATCCTCAAAGGTCCTTGAACAGTGAGATATGAGGAATTAAGTGGTGAAGAAATAGAACTGTTTGCAAAGAAGTGTAAGATAAAGAACAAGCTATCTAGCAAAAGAATGTTAAACTTGCTTCTTGCAGCAGTGCGTGATCATGTATAAGTAACCAATCACAAGTGTAACTTAGGCGCGTGGACAGCTGTGTGTATCCAATCATGTTAAAACACCAAGCGCGTGATAAACTCTGAAGAATATAAAAATCCAGCCTTCTGACAATAAAGGGTCTTCGATTCTGCATCAGAGTCCGTGTTGTCAGTCTCCTCAGGAAAGGTACAGGTGATCTTTTCCCTCGAAAGTGCAAGAGCCTGTGGAGCTAACAAGGTAGGAAAATAAAAACAAAGCCAGAAGGATTTTATGGTTTAAGGGGATGAGACAGCTGACATTTTCAAGCGCTTTAATGAGGACTATGTTTTGCTCACAGCTGAGGTACGAATGGTGTGGGTTTTGTGGAAGGAAGAAGAGAAAAGCCAATAAGTAAAAAAATTTCCTTGGCATAAACTGCATGGGATCTGGAAAAAGCCAGTGCATGGGCTGGCATGGCTGAGCCAGAGAGACAGCCCAGGTGAGGCTTTTGGGGTGATGCGTTGAGCATCATAGTGTACAAACATCCAAGCAAAGCTGGGAAGAGCTGAATAAAGGCACCAGTCAGTGTGGTTTGGGGTTGGAGCTGCTGTTAGGCTGTCAAAGCTGTACAGCCTGGCAGCTCTGTGCATTCAAGCAGCCTGTGGGTCTGCAGCGTGAAAGTCCATGCATTCTCAGAGGCACTGGCTCTGGGTTTATTATGTCTTGGCATTTTGAGTTCTTTCTGGAAGTCTGTTTCAAAGGGGTATGTTTCAGAGTTTCTTTTGGGTTTGCTTCTTGTAGTTGTGTCTGCCCAGTAAATCCTGACAATTCCTGGATCAGCATCAGTGCCTGGTCCTGGGGCCATTGCTGATGCTCACACATAGCTCTGTGAAAGCTCTGCAGATAGGCTCACCAGCTCTCACCTACTGTTGTATTGCTGTCAGTTTTTCCGATTACAGTCGCCCTGGTCAGAGATGTTATACAAGTCCAGTTACAGAATACCAATGGTTTTAAAGTTTGCACAGTGTTATTTGTATAGGCGAGGCAAAGGAGCGAGGCTCAGGCCAGTGGCGAGGAGAGGACCACCACAATATGCCTTGTGTTTCAAAATGTGGAGGAAGGCTTGTCAGGTCAGGCAGATTTTGATGCAAAGACATTTTCCCATTTTGGGGCTGTGATGTGCTTGGACAGGCCTGAGTTATGGGAGGGAGTCTCAGCGATGTGGATTGCTAGAGAGAGTTCATCCCACAGGCCCCTCTAGGCGATCCTGCAGCACTTGGTATCACAGGCATGCAAGCAGGCAGGGAGCTTCAGTGCCTGAACTTGCTGGCATCTTGCTGCAGTGTGGGTGTCTTTGAGACCTGCATACACAGCGCTCTTGAACTGCACTGCTGTGAGCTCTGTAGTGTGTGCCACCACGTGAACTGCTGCATCCACGCCAAGCCATTGCTGGTAGGACTTGCATTCATTGTGTGTTGCCATTGCATGCTTTTCCAAACAGGAGCACGTGTGCCACAACTGAGGTCATTTTGCAGGATTGTGGCAACTCAGTTGCAATGGTGTGTTTGTTAAAGACAAATTAACCTATGCAGCACACACGTATAGGATGGGCTTGACTTCACACATAGCAATATGTCACTGTCTTTTGAAAGATAAAGAATTGTTACTCTTTGTCCATTTAGCCAAGCAGAATCTGACCCAAAATTCCCCTTGTAAACCTTGAAATTTTCCTTGACCCATCCCTTCCTACCCACACAAAGGACCACCTGGGCCTGATCCATGACCAATGGTCCCATATCAATGGAATATGGAAAGCCCTACACTGCCCCTTTCTGAGAACCGACCAGTTGCTTTGATTGATGCAGGGCATGGGGAGAGCTGCAGTTTTGGCAACTTTATGCACCAATGGCGTAGCCAGGAGGAAAAGTACACTCTAGTACCATTGTTTGGGATTGGAAAAAGAAAACACGGGGAAATATAGGAACCGTATCTGCAGGGAACTGGGGCTTGTGTGTTAAGCAGGGATTGGCCAAGGCTGTCCTGGGGACGGCTGGGGGACGCTTGTTGTTTGATGTTGGTGGAGTCAATGTGTGCTGCCAGAGCCCTCTGGCACATCTGTGCTAATAGTGAGACTCAAATGTTCCAGTTATTGATTGCATTATTTTAGTTTCAATATTTCCTTTTACAAGGAGAAGGGCCTTGAGCCGCCTGTGGCTGGAGGGGGTCATGCACGGCAGCTCCTGTGCCTTACAGAGCACTTTGGAGTTGTGACCTGAACCCCTGGTTTCTTTGTCCCTTGAGGAGGGCAGAAGCAAACAGCTGCCCAGATTAGCACTACTGCTTCCCCAGTGCCGGTTCTGCTCTCTTCTGCTCAAAACCTGCGGCAAAGCTGAGAAGTACAACAGTAGGTGTGCACACTTCACTAACTCCTGAAATCAGGTGCATGGAGGCATTTGCAGCCAAAGACATCCATCCCCTAGTTAACAAAAGATTTAAATATTGTTGAAAATCTTGAGGAAATCAATAAACATCTTTAATGACTTCCTGTTGAAGGATGGAGGATGGCTTGAGCTACAGCAACTATTGACTGGGCTGTAGCACTGATAAATGAATGACAACTGGCACCCCATGCAACTTCTGCAGTTCTGCTTGGGGATGCCAGTGGGATGTAACAGCTATTGCTCATGGGAACAACACACGTTGTACTTGTGGCTTCATACACATTGGCTGTCCTGAGCTGGCTGCAAGCCTCTGGTCATGGCAGGTGATATCCTGTCTCCAGCAAAACTTCAAGGAGCTTTATCTCCAGCTTTGGTACCAGACCAGAGCAGGGGTGCTGGGTCTGATTCATGAGATGTGCCGAGCATGCAGGACACAGCTCTCGGGAACACCAAGAAAAGCCTTTGTGCTGTGTTTTGTCACAAACAACAGCAAATGTCAGCCTGGGATGTATAAACAAAAAGCTGCAGTCTGGTTTGAGCCAGTGCCGGTGAGGCAGGACAGAGGCAAGTGTTTTGTCTGAAGGCAGAGGGATGGAGACTGTGGGCCCAGCGGTCCCCCATCCTCATGTTTTGTGATGCTACTTCTTCAGGGAAAAGACACATAAATGTCTTTGTGTGTCCAGATTTGCAAACTTCTGTTTGCAGTAGGATGGTAAATCTGCAAAATCCAATAACAATAGATTTCATCCATATTTACTGAAATACCACTTTCCTGGATTCCAGACATTTGATTAAGTTTAATTTCACTTGATTCTTTTTATTATTGATTTAATTCTTTTGGAAGTCAGACAGCGACTATCAGAGAAGGAAAACAAATATTTTTGTAAGATTAATATGAACTCATTAGGCAAAATGCAAGTGAAGTCAGCCACAGTTCTTTTTTTAGCTCTTTTATTCCTTGTTCCGTGTTGTGACAGTGCTGTTCCTTCCGCTTAACTAAGAATAGCCAAAAGTCTCCCAGGAGCAGGCTCAGATGTGCTTCCTGGGGCTTCATCAGAAGAGTCAACTTTATAGGAGTGTTTGGAGGGGAAAAGCACCTCCAGCGAGTTGGCGAGAGCCGAGTCCCAGTCACTTGTGACATCCCCGGTGAGGTGTCTTGACCAAGCAAGCTGCCTTGGCCACCCCTGGGTGCCCCACTTTGGCAGTGTGTTGGCTTCTGGTAGGGAACAGCCAAGGCACCACTGTGTTTAGCTGAGCACGGCAGTGAGCATGGGCGTGCGGAGAAGGGGTTTCAGTTGGCATCATCTGCTTCTGTACCTTTGCCACGACTCTGCTCAAAGCTGGTGCTAACATGGGAATACATTTTCTTAAGAGATGGTACATACATTTTATGCATACAGTAATATATACAACACACAGTGATGTCTATCTTACACAGTTCCTCTGAGACCCTTTTCAAATAGGACTGTGTTCACCAGTTCTGTTAGGAAGCTGTCTCCATACTGGTGAGGTCTGGGTGGTACCTTTGGCCAGGAATTGCTGCACTGCAGATTGTAAGCGGGTTTTGAATTCAGTGAAGTGCTTGCTATCACAGTTATACAGGGCCAGATAACTCCAGATTGACTTGATCAGAAAATTGTTCTTATTTATTCTTTTATTTGTATTCAACCCTTGGCTATGCAAAGAAATTTGCATTTGCTGCAATAGGATGAGGAGCGGGCTCCTTGTCATAGCTCCTCAAGAGGACTTCTCCACAATCGTGAGTGTTTCCACCCCACACATTTCAGATCTATTGGAAAAGCAGCAAGTTCATTACAGGAAATTCAACTCATTCTTGACACAACTATTATATTAATCAGAAGAAACAATTTTGCATAAGTGCAGTGGCAGCAAATGGCTGCTTACACAAGAGAGGTTGAAATAATCTAATAGTTTTTTTCCCACAACTATATTTTGACTGAATTTACAAAGGTGTCATCTTTATGGACAATAACCCGAGCGGCTAAGTGCTGCGTGCTTAGAGTCATACCTGTATTTTATAGCAGAGCACGAGTTATGGGATGCCACCATTCGTAAATTAATTAACCCTGAGTGCACAGCTCTTTGCATGGGAAACAATATATAGCAGCCTCTATAAAACCAGTTATATGCCTTTGTGAGAATTTGTGAACCAAAGAGGAGAAAAGTCATTAATTGTCGAGGTCGAGATGGACAAGGACAACAATAGTTCCTATTTAGCAGGTCAAAAGTAAGCACTACTTTATTAAAACAATGGCTGCCTTTTATATGCTCTACATAATATAAACAGGCATGTTACTGGCTAATATTCAACCCCCTTTGCTTAACATTTGTTGTGGTTTGGGATTTTTCCGAGAAATTTTTCTTCCTTTTGCCAATAAAGGGAATTTCAGCAGATGCGAGGGGGGATGGGGGGAGGACGTTTCCAGGGAAACCGGGACAGAGGTTGTGACCGGACATCCATTTTCCTCTCGGACGGCAGTGGCGGCAACGGCAGCGGCAGTCCCTGAGTGCATACGTTTTGCAATCTCTGAAGGAAAGATCACGGGTCATCTGAATCTTCCACAACTCCGGCAGAACTCGCACTAAGTTTCCATCTCCCTCCCCAGCCCTTCCCCGGCTGCGGGGGGGGCCGCGCCTCCCCGTGCAGGGCAGCGACTGCTCGCCAGCTCTTGAAGAGACCTGCATCGCAAGATTTTGGGTACAGGACTCAATCTATTTCTTAAGACTTTTAGGTTTTAGTTGTGATTAGTGTTGATTCTGTTTTGTATACACATATATTTGTAGCTAAGAACTGTTATCTCTTCTATACAATTTTTTTTCCTGATTAAAGATCTTTAATATCTGATAACATATCTTAGTTTTCATCTAAACTAAGACACTTAATTGGCGCCCAACGTGGGGCACGAGAGCGAAGAAGGATAACAGTTCTGGCATCATGATGTTCGTTGTGAGTTTAGAGTCCATATGGACCATGCTGTACTACATATTTGCTTTCTGTTGGTACAGAACCATGCCGAAAGGTCTGGCGGGCTTAATTCTTCTGAGTGCAGCAGCCAGTAGAACTCAGATAGCTGTGATCGTTATCGAGTTCTTATTTTGGGTCTATAGTGTTATGGATTCAGTGTCTATGGGTTTCATTTGGAATGTGTTCTTAAGGTTGTACTCCTGCACCAGCCCAGGCTGTTACCTCTGGGGACACAGTGATAATGTTACCTACCCGCAGGGAGGGACACAGGAGAGTATTTCATCTCAACCTTTTATTCAGGCACCTTTTAGGTTCCCTACAGAAGCTTTTGGTAAGCTTAACCTCTCGCTAGACGCCAGGGATCTCCTACTTTATATCATACTTATGGTGATTTGTCTGCATGGTTGCATTACAATTTATCTTGGATATGAAGCCAGGAATAGGGGTGGTCAGGAATGTAACCAAAAGCAAGGAAAGAGAAAAAAGAAGAGAGAGAGTAAGACACCTGATGCTATGGTAGCTCAGGATGTGGATAAACCAGAGGAACAGTCTGAGCTGATGAAAGTTGTAGCTCAAGATGTGGATAAACCAGAGGAACAGTCTGAGCCCATGAAAGTTGCCCCTATCCAGAAAAGGAAATACAAGACCAAATCGGTTCGTCCAGTTGATGATGACGGGGAAGCGGAAGCGGGTCCTTCACATACTGCAGATCCAGAACCAGAGATCATTACTGAATCGCTCTCATATCACAACCTTCGTGGCTTGCGAAAGGACGTTACTCGACATGCAGATGAGCCTATCCTGACCTGGATGATCCGAGTTTGGGATCTTATGGGTGACAGTTTGCAACTTGATGGTTCTGAAGCCAAGTATTTAAAGGCTCTGGCCCGAGATACAGGTATTGAACAGGTATTTGTGAGGGAATCAAGGCCCTTTCATTCTGGGCATGAGTTCTAGACAGTGTGAGAGAGAGGTTCCCTCACAAAGATATCCTGCAGGCACATCATCTTAAGACAGCTTGGAAGACTGTGGAAGACGCGATTTTACGCCTGAGGGAAATGGCACTGCTAGAAATACTTTATGGAAGAGATGGGCAACCCCTCACCGACCCAGACAAGGTCAGATGCACACCAGAAATGTGGTGGAAGCTCTCCTGTGGTGCACCAAGTGCATTCTCCCATTATGTGGCGTCCATGTATTCGGAGCCAGACCAAGATTTGGTGGGTGTCGCAGCAGGTAAACTCAGGACATATGCGAAAATGATCCATGGCCCGATGCAGGAACATATCGCTGCGGTAGAAACAGCAATTGAGAGGATGGATAAGAGGATGGACAAGCAGCAAAAGGAGATCATGGAAACTCTTCAAAATCTTCAAGTGGCACCAGTGCGAATCAAAGCCTCTGAGTCCAGAGGTGGATGCCTCCTGGCTAGGGGAAGAGAACAGACTTCATGGATCGATCTATGGTATTTCTTGGTTGACCATGGAGAAGATATGAGACGGTGGGACAGGAAACCTACCCATGCCCTGGCAGCCCAGGTACAAGAACTGAAGGAGAACGAGAAAAAAAAATCGGTACATGGAGTATGGCTTTCTTATAAAAAAAAAGCAAAGAAAAAGCAAGTTTGAAAACAGCTGCAAGTTTGAGATTTTGCTCCATTATTTTTAAAGATTCTTTCCTGAAACAGCTCCCACAGGCATCAATTCTTGTAAAATATTCACAGACCTTTTCAGCCACCAGCCCTCTGTTCCCAGTTGCTGTGAGATCACTGGAAGGAAAGAAGAAATGCTGTTAGCTGCTTGATATGTTGCCCTTTGCTAAGTGAGAGCCAGCACCCAGGAGGCTTTCCAGGCCATTCCCAGAGGAGGTGAGAGGGAGACACCTGCCTAACTTGCAAGAGGAATTGCAATCCTTTCCGTTCCCCAGCTCAACCCAGCATGTGACCCCCAAGAATGGGATCTTCTGTGAAGAGCACAGCAGCTTTCTGCAGAAGTCTGCTCTCCCCTTGTTCCATAATGCATCCTTAAATCAGCAAGTACTTGATATAATTGGATCCCAGTACATAGGTAACGTTTGTACTGCTACTGCAGTACAAATAAACATCTTCACCACAGCTGTGGGGCTTACAAGATAAAAATGCACTTATCTCTTAAGAAAAACACGGGAAAGCTTGTGCACTGGCAGGTGATTCCTGCTACAATGGTATCTGGAATCAGGCAATCTTTTTTGCTGCTGATTTACTGCCTTTTTGAAAAAAGCAAAATAAACCCAAAGCTGGCTGTTGTGGATCCAATGGCAGTGCTGCCAGGAGGAGGGCGGGGGTTCAGAGTTGCTGAGTCTGCAGTATCCCATCATGGTTAATGACTGGTAGCAGGTCCTGGTCAATGCGGGGTCAGTGCGGCTGCTGCATTCCCCAACCCTGGTGCCAGCAACACATGGCAGGAAGCAACCTGTAGCAGCAAAGAGAGTAGCCAGCCGGTCAGTTAAAGAGAGTGCTAAAGTAAAACGTACAAATTGGAAAAGGAAGCAGCAATGTATTAATTAGCAGTTGGTATGGAGAGCTAGTGTTTTTGAAATGCTGGTTTCTCTTATTAATCTTGACACGGCTGTTTGAAGGTTATCTGGAAAGGGGATAAGTGATTTTCCTGAAAGCAGGTTTTGTGTTCCATCATTTCTTTAAAGCATGTTATTACAATTACCATTTACCTAATGAACTCTTCAAATTTAATTAGCATAATCAGTGCCAATTTTGCGCAGAAAGATTCATCCTGCTGTAATAAAAGTTTAGATGAAATTTGCCTGCAATCTGCAGAGGCCTGAGCTGGCAAATGTCTTCTGGGGACGCTCCCCAGCATGATCAAGAGCTGGTTACGCACTTAGCTTCTCCCTTCATGTCACCAACAGTTTGCTGAGGTAGAAGACGAGGTTTGGGTCTGCTCGAGCCACCCAGTCATACAGATCAGCTCAGCTAAGCTGCTTTGGTGTGAGTGAATCATCATATTGCATTGGCTTAGACATTGGCACTGCAAATATGAACGAGAACAAGTTTGAAACATAAATATCTGTGTGGAAAGAGGCCTGTCCTTGTCACACTGTGATTGGATGAGGACATGTGTCCATCCCTGTTTGACGGTCATGGAGATGTGATGTGTTTTTTTTAGTGGCAGACTTGGCAGTGTTAAGTTTACGGTTGGACTCACTCTTAAAGATCTTTTCCAACCTAAACAATTCTGTGATTTTGTGATCTGGTCCTGCTCTGTGTCCATCTATGGTGGAGTCAAGTGTGAAATGCAAACACCCTTGTCTCTATCTGTGTCCTGACAATAGGAATGTTCCTCTTCAATTCAGCCACCTGGATAATGCGGTGATTTATGTTTTGGATCCTTCCCTCCCCAAAAGTGGCATCTTATCTACTCATAAAATTGTGTCACGGAGGTTCTGGTCAACATATAGATGGAGAAATTAAATGTATGACAAACATCCTTCACATCTGGCATACAGGAGCTGATAAGTATTTCCAGCTGGGTTTGAAATAAAAGATATAAAAACTGCCAGATGAGGGGTTGCCCAGCAGGATCTGTCAGTGACAGCTGCAAAATCAGTTTTACCAGCAGGAGATTGGGGTGCAGGAGACTGCCCCTTGCAGTCCTGCCCTGCCCCTCACGGGTACTCTAGGGGACCCAAAATGGATCTGCCAATATTTTTTCCCCCAAAATTATTTTTTTTACAAAAAGTACTCCAGAGTTTGAGGGAAGTTTTACTAGAACAGATGACCAACTGCAGTCGCTCTGCAAGCAGCGAGGCTTTCTGTGATACTGCTTTAATAAGAAAAGCTGTTTTACAGCCAAAACCTCACTTCAAAGCTCTATTATTTTGAATACTTCTCTTAAATGAATTTGACTATGTTAATTTTACATACATATGTTCCTGCAAATCAAACTGCATCCCAAAGGGCTGCCTGTAGGTGCTGCAGTGTGCCACGTGCTTCTGTATGCGCTACCCACATTGCAGAAACATTTCTTCTCCATTGAATAAATTCTTCTTGGTATTTGTTTGAACAGTCTTACAGATTACACTTTTCTACTGAAGCAGTCATTTATTTAACGGAAAGCATTCAGTGGCTCTGGCATCCAGTGGGAAATGTGGGAGGGGGTTACAGAGTCAGGCCAGGAGGATGCTCATTTACACCCAGGAGCCAGTGTGGCAGCACATGGGAATAGGGATTTGATGTTTTGGGTAATCTCAGCAGGTGCCTGTCTAAAAATTTCTCATTCCAGTGCCCCGATGAAAATCTTAATTTGTGTAATTGCCAAGAAGCTGTTTATGTCTTAGGAGCTATGGATGGCTCATGTAGGTACTTATCCTAAAGAAATGTAATTGACCCTTGTCCTGAGGTTCTTCAGCCATCATTGTGGGGTTTTTTTCAATTAATCTTCTGCTGTCTTTTTGCATGCAGTTAAAATAGAATAAGCCCCTTTTGCTGTAAGATGTAACACAGAGGCTTGTAGCTTCCAAAATTGATAGTAAAACTTAATATTCCAGGTATGTGGAAAATCTGTGGATGGAAATCAATATTTCTTGTTCTTTCTTCAGTATACGTGTGCTGAGTGGTGTTTGGCAGCAGAGAGTGGGGATGAGGGTCAGCAGCCTAGTCGTGCTCCTGCCTTTCCCCCTGCCATGTTCCCACCCCAGCAGCAGGGGTCCTTTAGCAGCTTTTGGGGAGAGCCCTGCCTGCAAGAAAGCAGCAGACCACATCTGTCCACCTTTCACTATACAGTCTGGAAATAGTGGAGGTGAAAAAATATTTAAAACCAAAATACGGTAACAGGTGTGGCCAGTGCTGAGCATTGAAAATGAGATTGTCTCTGCTCTGTACAAAATTAAATTCCCAGTGGAAGTAATAAGCAATAATTTACTGTGCTGTATTTCAATATAGCAGGCAGCTCCATGAGTGCATTTCCTGAATAAATTAATGCCCAAGGGCTACTTCTCCTGTCCTTTGTAATGGTTTCATGCATGTCTCTCCCCTGCATTTGCCATCCCTGTCTCACTGCTGGGGAGATAACAGCCACCAGCCCAGCAGTGCCAGGCTTCTGCCAGGGCTTTGTCCTCTCCCGTTGGTGAGGGCAGCAGCATTTTCTTTTTGGGAGAAGAGCACCTTTGTACAGATACCCGTGGTTTCCCTAAACTCTTCAGCATCCTGAGGTGCCGCACCTCCCATGTTATTCAGGTGAGGTGTCAGGAGGGAAAGTAGCTGGGCATCACCTCAGAGTGGCAGATCTCCATCTACCCAGTCCCAGCCCCAGGAAGTGCTCCTGCTCACCTCCATGGGGTTTATACATACGCGCAGAAATAAGCATGAAGCACAGAATAGCTAAAGCGTTAAAAATGAAATTAGTAACATGCTTATTCTCACAAACAGAATAATATCTGCTGTTTCTATGTGGTACACGTACATGTTTACTCCCTTAGCATCCTTGCTGGAGTTAACTGCCTTGCCTTTCCTTTTGAAGTATTTGCAGACTGCAGAGACTGGGAGCTGCTTGAGTCCAATACACAGGGGATTGCGCAGCTGGATGATGAAAAGCAAAGCAAGACCACAATACCCTGGAAGAAATATAAAAACCTTTTTATTATGCTTCTTGTCATAGATCTGAAGTGTTGCTTGGACTGAAAAAACAGCAATAGGAGAGCAGGGAAGAGCTGAACCATGCCTCCCTGCTCCCTAAGGATGAGGGTCATTAAACCCCCTCCTTCTTGTCTCTCCAGTCACTGGGGCAGGGTCCTGGGGTTGCTTTCCAACAATGCATTTGTGTGCAGCTCCATAGCCCTCCCTGACACCAGCCACAGCCCACAGGTATCACTTTTTCAGACGGGAGATTCTGGAAGTTGTCATCTCTGTATTTAAACACACTGTATGAACATGTAAGACTTTTTTTCACCATAAGTAGCATCTAATTCTGCCTTTTTCATCTTCCTGATTTTACTAATATCAACTTATTTTTGTTTATTAATATAAAAGGTTAAGATAAATTGCTTTTAGGCCAGCTCTTCATCTCACATCTCTCAGCGAAGCATCCTGAGGTCATGCGAGTGCTTGAGAGAATCCCACCTCCAGTCCTTGGCAGTGCCTTCAGTTTCTGTGGTAACAGCACATCTCCACGGTTTCCACTTCAATATGCTAAAAAAGTTATTAATAACAGTGGAATTTCTTTGATTTTTCATTTGAATGATGCCAGGTTTAGAGTTAAATCAGCCAGGTATTTTGCTTGCCCTAAACTCAAGCTTGCATTAATGGCAGACAAAGTTGCCAGTAATCAGGAGTGTTGTCTCTGGGATCCACCATGACCAGGGGCTGAGGCCATGGAAACCTTTCCTTGCTGCTACTCATAACTGTTCTAATTTTTGATGTCTGTGTGCCTGTGGACCGCAATGCCTGCAGGCTGGTCAGCACGGGTTTGCTGCTCTTTGTGGAAATATCTGGAGGTTTGGGGACTCTACTAGATTCTTACAAATTGCTGTAGCTGACTGCAGAGCCCGGTGCTGCCTGCGCTGACCTTCGGATTCTGCTCTCCGTGGTCTGTTGTTTGAACCAGTGTTACAGAAAAGCAATAAAATTAGTTCATTCATGCTAATATCTCTTTATTGTATTGACTGGATACAGCTAGAAAAGCTGAATTTTTCTTCTGTGATCTGACTTTATTTCTGCTGTAAGTGGTTTGTAATTGGCAATGGGCAACTTTGCTTTTCCCATCACGTGACGCTGAAAGCTTTCTTTACAGACTTTGGGATGAATTTACTGTTCAGCTTTCTTCTTTTCCACTTCTCTCATTTTAAGTCTCAGGAGTGAGGAACTCCAGTAGGCAGTGGGCCAGCTGAAAAAGGCCTCTGTGGAAATACATCCATTGCATTTCCGTTTGGAGGTGGCTGCACCAAGTGGCTCAGCTGAAGCATCCAAAACAGCTCTGCATGCATGGCCGCTCACTCTGATGGACAGTGTAGATATTTTATTAGTCTTTGAGGAACAAACTTGGAAAAGCTTTTCTACTCAAGCCAGATGATATTTATTGTTAGAGTGGAGTGTTTCATGCATGGATAAAGGAGGCTCGGCAGAAGGTAGACTGAGAAGGTGATGGGAGCAGAACCATGAACTGACACAATCTAATTGTGACGTATTAAATTAAGCTTATGGGTGAAGAAGTTTGATTCTTTTTCTAGAGAAATAGTTCCTTTAAGATTCATGAGAAATACTTACCTGCAGCAGTGACATCTTTCCCATACTGCATGTGAGCACTAAAGCTTTGTGGATTTTCACAGCAGGGACAGCAGGAGCCCACATTGTGATTTCAGACCAGTGGAAGCAAACTCCAGCTAGCCCAGGCAGTCAGTGCCAGTGACCCCAGCCAGCCGCACAGCCAGCTGGTTCATTTGCTGGGCTGCCAACAGCTACCATGCCTGGCCATGGGTTTGCTTCTTTATTCTCGGTCTCAGGGATGCAAAACTGATAAGAGATTAAATTGTCCTTGAACATGCCCTGTATGCCGGGTGGGTTCAAGTTGGAGTCTCTGATCTATGGGATGTGCAGCTTCCAGGTAGAGAGTCTTATTTTAGAGGTTATGCTGGTTTTGCCATCTGACCATGAGACAGCAGGATGAGGTATTCAATACATTTGTTTAGTTTAGGTCATCACTAAATTTAGCGAGATCTCAATATCATTTTTAGGTTGAATCTATAATGGTTTATACTGCAGCCTCATATGTTCCAGTTGATTTCAAGTGAAATCTATGTAATTTGGTTTCTACTTAATGAAGTTATAAAGTCTTATTGTAAATTAGTAAAAGATCCTTTTTTTCTGTTTTGGAGTTTACTAGAAAAAAAAAAGCAGCTGCAGTCAAAGGGTATAGTGGAGCAGACTTTAGATAGTAAAGCAGGACTCAAGGGACGTTGATGGGAAAGTAACAGAGGTACTGGGGAAGGGGGCCTGGAGGGCTGTAGGAGCAGACCCTGTTCTCTCAGACTTTTTTCATAGGAGAGCTGTTCCATCCCTCTGATCATTTTTATGGGCTCCTCTGGACCCGCTCAAACAGGTCTGTGTCTTCCTTGTGCTGTGGGCTCCAGAGCTGGACACGGTGCTCCAGGTATTTTCCACCAGAAATGATCCACTGGCTTCTTGGGACTACTTACATAGTCAGACTAGGGGAAGGAGGCCAAAGTCTGTCTATCATCTAAAGCGTGCTTAATGACATTAGCAGGAGTAAGTCAGTGGAACTCCATTGAAATCAATTGAGTTGCTCCCACTTAATTGGTGAATTTTTCATCAAATACTTAATTTGCTCTATAGATGGATGGAAACATATATTCTGTATGCTAAAAATAGTCTACATGTTGGTCTTTCATTATCAATAAAACCCAAGTAAAGGAATTGTGTGCAGCCCAAAAAGCCTGTAAATCCCATGTGAAGATAGTTAATAAATATTAATTGGTGATGAAGGTGCTCCATGGCTCATGTTATGCCAGATGCTCTGGTCTCACCAGTGGCAGAGCCTTGTAGATCCCCAGCAACCCATCGGTTTGTATGGGAACTGGGCTGTGTAGTCACAACCTGCCTGGTTTTGCTTGTCTTTCTGGAAGAACCCACTCGACTCTTTTCTCTGCTGCAACAGCAGGTGCCAATATGAATTTTTATGTGAGTATACAAAGCTGGTGTCAGAGCATGGAGGGCTGTGTGCAGTGCTGCTGCTGGCAGTGCCAATCCTTGTGGTCAGCCCCAGACAGAGCAGGACACGGGCAAAATGCCTGAGGCTGCTCCTCCACAGCTCCCTGTGAGGAGAAGAATGATCCTACTGTCTAACAACTGCACAGAGGCAACAGTTCCACGTCACACAGGGCTGCAGGTGTTCTGCCATGAGCATGTGGGGCTGTATATGTTACTGGTTGTTATAAATGATACATGACTATGATGCAGTGCCCTCTTGTCATGCTGCCTGTGGGCCCTTCTAATTTTCTCTTTCCTTTCTTTTCCACTTGGCTGTACAAAGGCATCACAGAAGACACAGATTTTATTGGTTTTATGAGATACTTGAACAGAGAAGCTGTTTCAGAAACTCTGAAGAAACAGCTATGGAGGGGTCCCTATCACCCCGGGCCATAACAGAGCTGCAGCTCAGTTTGTGTGGGACCAGCCCAGGGGAAACCAAGCATCAGCCCACAGAAGCACTTGTTTGGGCTTGTTTCTTTATTGATTTATTTGGTTTTGTGGTTTTACTCTTGTAAACAGCAGTGTTGTGAATGGACTGGAGTAAATGCAGTGCTTTAGTGCTCAGGTTGCTCTTTCTTATTGCAGATTCCGTTCTGAAGAACAGAAGGTCTAGCAATATCGAGGCACACGTGGACATGGAGCAGGGGGTGGTCGAGGTGCCATGAACAACTGTGGAAAGCAGCAAGTGTGAGACACCTGCTGATGTTTTATGTGAGAACCAACTTTTATTTGTACAGACTGGGAAAACTGGAGTTTGGGCCCAGAGAGGCCAAAGGACAGAGTAGCTGAAGGATCTGACAATGCTTTCCCCTGCACAATAGCAGTTGTGAGAGAAGAGTTGTTGTCCTCTGCGACCCTCCTGCTGAAACCACAGCTCGAAAGCTCCCAATGAGGGGGAAGTTTGGCAAGACAGTGGGGCAGAGAAAATCAGGACAAAAAAATTGAGCCATAATTAAAAATTAGGAGCTGGTCTTCAGCAAAGAAGATTAAGGTATTAGACTAAGGCAAAAGGTGCAGCGACTGCACAGCATCACTTAATTTTCTTTCCTGTAGCAGACTGAATGCCTGACTTCTGACCATTTGATGATGTTTTTGAGATTGCTGTGTGGGTTGGTGCAAAGCATCTGCCTTTTTTTCCCTGTTCAACCTGGTATTATCATCTCACAGTAATTACATTTTCACAAAATGAGAATAAATACGTGCTTTTTTTTAAAGCATCAATATTTCCATGGGGTTAAATTGGCAATTCCCTTATTTTGAAGCAAGAACATCAATGTCTCTAAGCCTGACTCATCAGCCTTCCCCTTGGCCAGATAATAATAGAGTTATTGATCGTTACTCAGAAAAATAGAGTAAAGGAACTTTGTCTTTCTATGGAGAGCCAGAATTTAACCTGATGGGTTGTGAGAGGAAGAATTAGTGCTCCCTCTTGTATCTAATACATGTTAGGCATTAAGATCTATTTAATAATTTCAGGCCTCCACAGCAAGATGTTTATATTTTAATGTTCTATTCCGTGCAAATCCAGATGCTCTGTTTCACAGTAGGGTTCACATTGAAACCATTGTTTAAAATAAACCATGGTGCAGACTGGTTGTTATTTGGGAGTGTGCAGCCTGGCCATCCCTGCTTTGCCCCAGCCCAGGGACAAAGGGCCTGCTGGTGTCTTTGGGACCCACTCAAGGTGAGTGGCTGCTTTAGCTCTGTCACGCTGGCGGTTGGGTGTATCTGGGCGTGCAGGTCAACCCATCTTGGGATAGCAATCATGGCATGTATGGGGCTGATGGCTGATGGATTGGCTGAACCAGTAGCTGATGACCACAATACATCTCTGGGCTGGATGCTGAAGCTCTCTGTTCAGGAGGCACTTGAGCAGCCTCTCGCCTCCCAGACAAAAAGCTTGACTGCTGAGTGACTGCTAGTGAGTCATCGGTCTTAGTTCCCTGCCAGCAGTTTTAAAGTGGTTTGAATTCTTGGTAAAAAGAAAGAACAACAGAAGCTCAAAATTCTGGCTTCTGGAGTTATTTCTTGACATACTCTGAGAACCAGAAGAGGCTTTTCAGGGTAATACTGCAGGCCCACATTTGTCCCAAGTAACCGCTGCACTCATTTATTTAGTTCATCAGTTAAAAAGGCATTTATTTCTAGCTCCCAGCCATGGAAACTCAACTTTCTTCCTAGAAGAGGCCAATCTTTCCTCTGCTACAATGCTGCTTTTTTTGTCCTTGAAGTCCATATCCACACTACCAGCCCTGCACTGGTCCTGCACACCCCAGGTAAATACTAGGGACTGTAGTTCTTGGTTACATGTCATGATCTGTCTGTTCTCTGCTCCAGGCTTGTTGGGCCTTTCCAGGCATTTAAGGGACTTAGTGTTTGTACACCTTTATTTTTAGTGTGGAACATGATGTGATATCTCATGGTGGGGCCATTTATGCTGAGAACTAGAGACAGGGTAGCAATCACCAGTGTTTCAGGAGGGACTTCCAAATCCTCCTTCTGCGAATTGCCTACTTATACTCAGCTCTGACTACTCAAAGTATTTTCTCTTTCCTTTTGTCAGGGAAATAAATGCAATCACCAAGGTGCTGTTCTAAAATGTACCACTCATTTTTTGTAACCTATCTCATTAATTAACATTCATCTGTGCAAGAATAGGTGTGGTGGGGAGAATAATAGAGTTCTTATAATCAGTCTTCTGGGGAAAAAGATATCATAATTCCAGCATGTGAATACTGTTTTATTCATTGAAAAATATTCCCCTGTTCCCTCATCAAGAGTTGACTGAAAAAGAGAAAGAAGGAGGATGGTCGGATTACAGTTGTTTCTAATTCAAATGCAAAGGCTCTTCATGGCACTGAATATTTTGAACAGAAAGTGCCTGCAGCATTTGGCTTCACCAGACATAGAAACTTCTCATCTCTGAGGAATATATTCCTTTGGTTTAGCATATCTGGTGTTTCAATAACCTGGCAGATTTAAAAATTCTCCACTGAAAACATCTGTGGGACTCTGGCAAATGATTAACAGAAAAAGGAGCATTTCATTGGGACATTCACGGTTTTATGCCGAGCTCTCAGTTTTGATCTATCTAGAAATGAATAAGGAGTTGTTGTTTGGGACGCTGCTGGTATTAATTATACACCAATCAAAATTGTAAAGGGGTGAAAAGGGACAGGAATAGACATCTGCACTGTACAAATCCACTTCTGTAGTACTTGATCCTCTGACGATGGAACTTGTCCTGTAAATGCCTTACGTCCCGGGTAAAGGCAGTTTTAGGGAGACATTGTGCAACCATGAAAGAATCAGAACTGCAGCTCGGGCTACTGAGATCCTCCCTACAGCCCCTCATCCCAGTTGACCACTGCGCAAGGAATAACAGCAGATGAAGTAAACGCCTCTAATGGAAGGAAGCAGAAGCCAAGTGCTTGAGCAGGAATAGGAGGAAAAAGCCTGGCTGGTGCTGGAGCAATGTCTCTCCTTCAGCAGGGAGCCAAGGATAGCTCCCGGCTTCAAGAGTTTTCTGTTCATTCCTCCAGATGCACCAAACTGTGCAATGGTACTGGGGGAATTTGAGAGGTATTGCACTCCAGCTGGGTATGATAGGAAAATGAACCCGTAGCAGTCCCAGCTAAGAGCATCTCTGCCATCCTGAAGGGCTGATGGAACCTCAAGTACCAGAACACGTTGTGACAGCAACATCAGGGACAGACCCTGGGGGATCCCAAAGAACAATCTTCATGACAAATACTGTATTCCAGGCAACGGGAACTGTGGAGTTTTAGGAGGCGCACAGTGCTTTGAACATGACATGGAATAAAAAATGTTAAAACAGGTAGAAAAGGATGGGTAGTTACACTGAAAAAAACGATGTACTGCGTGAAACTGGTCAAACCAGAGGAATGCTCAGGGTTTGGAAGAAAACACAAGAACTGTGATGGATTATGTCACATGAAATCAGAGGATAAATACTAAGCAGGAATGAAATGCAGACAGCATCAGGGATTCAGGTGAAATATCCAGGAAAATATGGGCATAGTTGCAAGGGATAATAGACTGTCGACTGGGAGTTTGTAAGTTCTGGGGAAAGGAACCAAGGTGTAGCAGTGAGAGAGCGATAGGAAAGACTTTATTCATCAGGAATGTTTCTTACACAGAGAAAACTGCAAAATGCTCCACAGGTGGTTTCTGTTGACCAAACAGATATTTTGGAAGCAGAGACATCACGCTGAAGAGACTGTGGGGAAGGAGGCTTCATCCTCCAGGCGTGCTCCTTGCAGCCCCTGTCCCAGTGCCCCTGACAGAGAGTATCACAGCAAGAACTGTGCAGTGGGGGACTCTGTAGGCCTGCTCCTTTCCTTCTTGACTGCTTCTTTTAACATAAGTAATTTTGCATGCAATGAGGGATGCAATGATGCCCCCCTTACTGACTGTAAGCCTGCCTTTTGCAGAGACTTACCCTTCTCACCCTTCCCTCCTTTCCCTTCCCACATGCAGGATGGGTGCAGATGTGTCAGCCAGCCTCTGTTCCCTAGGCCATCTCTTATCATCGCTGGCTATTGCACGAGATAAGGAACTTCCACATGCATATGGTCATGCATATGTGGGATTGTAAGTGGCTGCTGCTTTTGAGGACTGACCATGGCTTCCTTTGTATAGCTCTAACAGCTTGAAGTTTATGTGATTTCTCCATGGGCTGCAGTTGCTGGGAGCTTTCCTCATTGCCTGAATGTATTCATCATATTTCCCAGCGCATCCATCTTTCACATTTCCAGCAAAAAAGTGTGATATGTTTGATGCTGTAGAAGGTATTGAGCTTTACATAGATAATGGTTTGGCCTGGGAATTGGAGCAGCTGAGCAGAGAGAACCTTCTTTCCAGTTTTGGGAGGCGCTGTAGCACTGGTGCCTGCAGCTAATGAACTGCAGCTCAGCAAGAGCCTGAAACAAGTTGCACCTAGACTAACAGCACACAGTGTGAGACCTCGGAGCAGGGAAAGGATCAGCATTATTTGGTCCTGGGGCTTCCCAGGGCTGAAACAGAAATAACGTAAAGGAGGACACTGTGACTGCCATTCTTATTTTTGCAATCTGTACTTTTGTCTGTAAATTCATGAGCAATTTAAAACTAAAAAAGGGAAAGATTCTTATCAAAGAATGTTCCTTGGTAGTTTTTTAAATGGTAATATTTGCAGAAGGTTCAATATTTCACATAAATTAAAGAAAATGCATCTTGTTCCAGAAATGCTATATAATATTCTAAGGATGGAAGTAGGGAAAAATATTGCCTAGTAAGTGATAATATATCAAGGTTTCTCTGCTCATTATCAGCATAAGAGACATAATATACATAAAATGTAGGTCACAGCATCCCATTTAACACCATGTTTATCCTTGGCATGAGAGGCAGCTGTATGCTACTGCACAACAAGACATGTTCTGATAAGAAATTTCAATGGCAAAAAGCCTCCTTATCTTTCAGATAAACAAATATGCTTTCGTTCTCCATGGATGCTTTCTTACAGTGTGTCATCTTCTCCCCCTTCTCCCTGCCCTGCTCTTGCTGCTGCAGGGTCGGTAAGGCTGGACAAAACTCCCTGTTCACAAAGCTTGGCCATCAGGGAGTGGAGGGGCTGCAAGCACCAAGGAGTATCTCCAAAATTACATGGGCAGGAGAGGATATTGGCTGGGCTTGGTTATGGCAGAGCAGGCAGGAGGAGGCAGGCAGAGGAGACAAGATTGTCCTTCCTGCGCTGGTGTGTGGGACAGGCAGAGGGGCTGCACCGACCCCAGGCAGAGCTATCCCACCAGCAGGACCCATGCATGTGCAGCTACTGCGATTTCAATAATGGATGCAGATGCAAGAGAAATCCAGTGACATTTAGGACTCTGGGTGTTGTGCTATGGATTGCAACTGAGGAAAAAGAGCTGCTGATACAGTTCAACGTGAGATGCTATGGTAAAGGAAACTTTACCTTCTAAAGATGTTCTCCCAAAAGATTTTCCAAGCAGCTTTGTAATCTCACCTGAAAACTCTACCCAGAGCTACTGAGCTCCTCCTTGAGCAAGAGGAAATGTTTCAGTAGTGATGACATAAAAATGTGGCACAGGAATTGCTTTTGGAGATGAGGAGGAGAGGTTCATGCACTGCTGTCTGCTGGAGGAGCTCAGCTCACCCTGCAAGCAGGGACAGACTGTAGCACTCATCAGTGCTGCCACTGGAATTTTATCATTTTGTGGTCATTTTTCTTTCCTCTTTAGCAGGATGGTTTCTCTGATAGTCACCTGGCCCTGCAATTGCCAACGCTGATTGCAGCCAGACAGGAATCTGAAGGAGGCTGGGGGGCCTGTGAAGGCTGGGGCATGTGGGGATGGAAACATCGGGAGCAGACACCCATGTGTGACCTGGGGTGCAGCTGGATGTCAGTGCCACCACTCAGTCCCAGCCTCAGCTCTCTTCTTTCACGCCTGAACATCTGTGTTTTTTGACTTTGGGGCAGGTTCTATTTGCTGAAAATCATTGCAATCAGGAGCACAAGCAGAAAGGATGCAATTGGTGTCTGATCTGTTCCCTTGGCATTTCTCAGATGAACTGTATATGGTGTTATGCATAATAAGAAAATTAGAGACAAGATATACCACCATTAAACATGTCCAAAATAATTAAGCAATAAAGAGTAGGGCAGGAGGATGCAGGAGATGCCAATAGATAATCAGAAAGTTGCTGCAGGTGAAGGCTGACCAGAAATGATAAATGGGAGGGCAGGGGAGAGGAGGAGGTGAAGGGGAAGTACTGTTAGCATAGAAAAAAATGAATAATAAGATAGCGAAGCTCCTACTTGTCCTCCTTTGTGAATGCAGGATGCATAAGCAGCAGGGTGTCGGGAGTGCAGAGATGGATCATTGAGCAGCTGAAATTTGTCTAAATCACGATGATGAGTGAGAAGCCAAAGTGCTGGGCTGAAGCCCATAAAGGAGACAGTCCACGAGGTGGGAGGTGTCAGTACAATATGGATGAGGAATAATGTTACATGTGAAGCCAGGAATAGCCTGAAATACTGGTTTTAGCAGGAGGGGAGGATTGCATTAATGCATAACACCCATACCAACCTCAATGACAAACAAAAAGAAACTTAGAAGCAAGGGGAGCAGAATCAATGGGCTGATAATCCGAGGCCTGACAAAACTGTGAGTTACCTGTGCCACCAGATAGCCCTGCACTGGCAGTGGTGCCAAGGCCAGGCACTAAGTGAGGGAGTTGCATCCACAGCATCCCTCCTGCTGCATGCCAACATGAATGCTCACAGTTGGGCGTGGGTTGAAGCTGGGAAACTACCACTTGTCTTTCATATTATGCTACAGCAAGTTGTTTTGAATAAATGTGCAAAATTAACATAAAGACAAGATCAAGCATTCAATATAAGCAAATATGTATTTTTTCACAACATGAAAAATGAGATGGAGAACAAAAAGAGCAGCAGTAATGGCAGGAGTTGGAAAAGAAAAATTAATGGTATTAAATAGAAAGCAGGGACCTGGATTGAAACATAATGTTATGGACAGAAATAGAGAAACTGCTGCGCAAGACTGTAGAAATAAAAAATACCTTTCTGAAGCTATGTATGTGTATAGAACTGTGTGAACAAGGCAAGAGAGTGAAGGCCACAGTGTCACTGACCTAAGTCAGGTCAGGTCTAAGTTAGGGGCATTTCTACCATCTCTGCTGTGAGCAAGGTGCTAGCAGAGGGGGTTGGAAGGATGGAGAGATTGCAGGACATTTCAGGTGGTTTATCTGAACTTTTGACGTGTGAAAGCTTTTGAAAGTAGGTTAAGACATCAAATAAACCACCCAGGCAAGCAGGCATGAGCTACCCGTGGAGCCATGGCCCTGGCCTCCCTGGACCCCCACGGCACGGTGATTCTGAAGCAAAGACGCAAAAAAAAAACAGAAAAAAAAAAGAAAATTCAGTTCAGTAGTCTAAAATCAGCTAAAATGCAGAAAGCTGTGTGTAGTGATCTATTTTTTTATTAGGTATAAGGAATACATTACTCTGGAACTTAATAGCTTTCAGAGCACCTTGTAGGCTCTTTCTACCCCCACAAAATTGACTGTAATTGCAAGATTTTGAGATTTCCAGTGGAAGATGAGCTGGAAATAATGAAGATACCACCGGCAAGGCAGGGAAGTCCTTACACAGGATCATTTCAAAACCTGAACTGGGAAAATGTGGTGTCTTTCTGGGTAGCTCAAGGGAGAACAATCGACCCTTGGGAGGTTAATAGGATGCTAGGGGTCCCCCAAAACGAAGTATCTTGTTCTGCACCTGCAAAAGGCCCAACACCCCCTCCTCTGCCTGCAGCTCGTTTTTTCCTGCCTTTCCCCCAGAGTGTGAAAACTGAACAGTGTTCCCCAGTGCCTTGGATGGAGTAACTGCTAAAATACAAAATCTCACCCTTTAGTCCCCCATTTTAAAGGCAATATTCATTGATATTCTGATTTCCTCCCTTTTTTTTTACACTAGATGTATTTACCAGGATTTATTTTTAAAACCGTGGAAACCACCTAACTTTATTTTTTTATAATATACATACTTTTTTCTGGAAAGCCCCTTGGAACTCATTTCGTGATCTACATTCCCTATTAGAGGGAAGGGGGCAAGTGCCTTACTCAATTCAGTAAAAGTTAATTTAAGATGAGAAAAATTGGAGGAAACCAGTTTCTATATTTATATAGAAACTAGAGGTGAAAACGCAAGGCAGAGGCATTGATGTTGTAAAACTGAGAACATATTTCTAATTTTATGAATAGTGCAGTGAGTTTCTGCAGGAATATTTCTTGTACATGGCTTATGCCTGAAAGCATCTCTGTGGCATCTCTGTCAGCATTGGTGGGGCAAAACTTCCAGCCCTGGCAAGCCTATGCTGACAGCCAGGAGTAGCGCAGGCGGGGTCAGATGGCAACCTGCACGCACACAGATTCAGGGAAGCTGGTGTACGTATGCCTGAAAATTTGCTACATATATACACACTTTCAATGTCCTCATTTTTCTCCAGCTCATAGCTGCAATCGTATGAAGAAGTTGTATTTTTTATTCTTTTTGCATTTCTGAGTTGAAACTGGCTGTTTCTGAGCCTGTGTTTCTAAATGTGCCGTCTTTTCTCAGTTTCCTTTCTCACATTAATGTTTCACATAAAAAATGGTATGAACTGAAGGCTGGGAGCAAACACTTGATGCCTGTGAGCCCTGCCCAGCAGAAGTTAATGCCATGTGGATGTGGCCTTTGGATTTTTGGAGCATGGCAGAGAGTCCAGGGCTGAGCTACACACAGCCAGCAACCTCACCACCCCGGACTGGGACCTCCATCCTTTCTTCTGTCCACCTCTGTGTGCTCTGGGACTTGAGGGTTGATGGACAATGGGTAAGATTTGAGAATGCATCCCTGCATTGATGTGGATCGGCAGTATCCGAAACTGACTCAGCACATCTTTGCAGCTGAGCGAACATGTCTTAGAATCATAGACTCATAGAATCATAAGGTTGGAAGAGACCTCTGAGATCATCGAGTCCAACTGTACCTGTCTCCCCACTAAACCATGTCCCTAAGGAACTCATCCACCCGTCTTTTAAATGCCTCCAGGGATGGCGACTCCACCACCTCCCTGGGCAGCCTGTTCCAATCCCTGACCACCCTTTCAGTGAAGAAATTCTTCCTAATGTCCAGTCTAAACCTCCCCTGGCGCAACTTGCAGCCATTTCCTCTCGTCCTATTGCTTGTCATTTGCGAGAAGAGACTAGTCTTGTACCAGCTTGAGCCTTCAGGAGGTCAAAATCTAGGATGGCAAGGCTGAATCAGGGCACTATAAAGGGAAGTGCTGTGGGAAGCAATGTGACACTTCTGGAACTGCATGTAGATGCTGCTGGTGTCACAAATAACCTCACTTCTCTGCAGCTGAAAGACGGCAGTGGTTTCCCACTCGGTGATGAATAGATGGGCAGTGAGCCCTTGGCACAGCCCCAGCCCTGCTGAGCACTTGGAGGTGGCATACAGTCCTTGTGCACATCCCCAGATGTGCTCACTTCATCCAGCACTGAAAAATTATAGCAACCTTTTCAGTTGTGACAAGCCTGTCGGATGCTGAGTATTGCCAAGCACACAGGAAGCCTGGATGTGACCAAAAAGCTGTTCATTTCATATTCCTATTATGTATACACAGCAGAATACGCTGTGTTCCTGTAGCCCCACCGAAGCAGGGATTTAGAGAGGCCGGACTGGCATGTGGAAGGACTGCTCCATAGCAAGTTCTTAGTAAAGTACTGCTCACTGATGAATGGATTTCCATGTATTTATTATAATAGACTGGCAGAAAAATAAATAGATGTGCTAACATGAAAACTCAAGTTTCATTTTAATGAAATGTTTATTCACAGCAAGTTTAATATTAATGTTAAATTGATCTGTGGAATTTTTTCCCCATCAATAGATGAGTCCGTGCTTTTCTGCATCTTCCAATTAACTGGCAGATAACACACTGTAAATCCAACATTGCCACTCAGTGAGTCCCAGGCCATTATTTTTTTAAAGTGTACAACCACTCAATGAATAATTAATAATGATTTGTAGTGGTATTCAACTATTACTGGTGTATCAGTATCATAGAGCAGGTAACAATTTTTCATGTATAGCTGGGAAACAGTGAACATTAAGAATGGATATATATAAAAACTGCACATATCATGCATGCATTATAAGTCTGACCTAACATCTACATAGCAAGATACATCTGCCATGTTGTACTTTGTAGAAAGGAGCCCCAAACATTAGTAGAGACCTAAGCAAAGTCTTAATAAATTGGTCTAATCTGGAAGCAAATGTGCTGGCTTTTCTCCCCACTTGCACGAGTTCAGGGCTAGCAGCCAGAGCAGCTCCACATCAAGAGGATGGCTCAGCACCTTGCAGTACATGGTAACAATTAATGAGCAGTTTAGAAAAAAATTATTCTGCAATTGAACTAAAAAAAGGGAGCTCTTACTATGGCAACTAACACGATGTACAGCACTACATGTCCTCTGCCCCATAGCATGTACCCACCAAGAGCCACATTCCCCGTACAGAATAGGTCCATGCTTTCCTTCTTTGCACAAGGCAGAAATGTACCTGGGTTTATAACATTAATATTGATTAAAGAATTTTATGACTAAGTGTGAGGAGGAAGCAAAATCCTGTTCAGTGCTCCGAATAATTTTGAATGCTTATTTTTAGGCCAGCATGAGATAATTGATTTACACAAAGCTGTTAACATCGCAATGGAGCCAAGGGCCAAGTACTTAATCCTGTTCCCAGCTTTTAATGGCTACGAGTTGCAAAGCAGCCCCACTGCCCTTTGTCACTGATGGGTCCTTGCACCATGCTCCCGAGGACTTTGTGATTCCTTCATTATAGGAAGAAACAGCAAGAGCTTGGATACTTTCCACTGCTTCTTTCTTGAGGCTTTCTGCCCTGTCAGCAGCCTTTTGAACTCGTAATGAAACCATATAGGCTGTAGAGTAAAACTAGTAAATATCAGTAAACACGGAAAAACCTCTCCAAAACCTTCTTTATATATGTTTGTTTGCTAATCCATGGCTTTTCTTTAAAAGTTCACACAAATAAAATCAGCTCAAATTAATAAACCCTTCACATATTCAACTCTGAAAACATGAAACATTACAGCCCCCAAAATAATTACCCTGAGAAGTTGTAAGAAATTAAAAATAGGGCTTAGAATGAAAGTGTAATAATAATAATAATAATGAATCATCTAAGAGAGAAGAGCAGCCTAGCAAGGGCAGACAGAGTCTGCAAGGTGGCTTGTGCTGAATGCAAGGACAGCCAAGCAGGAGGACATGCAAGGAGGGCTAGTCCTCACTAGTAGGGAGTTTGTGCTGATGGGATATGGAATTAGTGGCCTCTGCACCGGAGCAGACCCTCATAGCCAAGGGCAGGGATACATTTCTATCCCTGCTTGTGTGTGCAATGTGTGCTTTCCACCACTGACCTTCCCATGTACCTTGTTCATTGACTGTTGAAGGAAATTAGTGTCACAATTAGTTCTGAGGGATTTGGAGCCAAGCCTGCACACCGGCCCTCTCCTAATACTGAGCACCTTCTGAAACAGGAGGAAATCCATGCAGCCATAAGCTTTAATGGGACCTCTAAAGGGAGTTCAAGCCTTTCTCTTGTTGTTATGGTATTTATTAATAAGGTTGTCTGTGATTTTTTTCTGCTTGTTCCCTGCTCATTTAAAGGAAAGATGTTTCTCCTGCAGGAGAGCCCCTTCTGTGATGCAGGGAGGCGAATGATTCAGTGGCATGGAGGTTTTCCAGCGTAACTTTTCTCTCTCAGTTGTCAGGGAGGATGGTCTGAGCTGAATTTTAACAAACCTGCATTTCTGCCAGCTCATTCAGTGTCAGTAGCAAAATATAAATGGAGAGTTTGAAACAGCCTGAATAAAAATCACACCCCGCTGCATGTAATTGTGTCTTGTGAAGGAGATGTTGCCATGGTCCTTCTGGTCTTCAGATATTGACAGAGATGGTCTGCGGGCCAACCAAGAGTGAACAACCCCTGCTCTCTCAAAGTGAAAAAAAGAGGTTAGAAAGGCATCTTTTGTACTTTCATGTGTTCAGAAACACTCCCCCTCCCATCCAAATGTGTCTTGGATCCCTTTGCTTTGAGGTTTTTTTTGTTCTTTGGATAACTTAAAGGTCTGCCTGTGCTCCAGGAAGACACTGGCTGTCATCTGGCAGCCTAAGAGGGAACCGAGTAAGATTTAAATTGAAAAGCCCTCACCAACCAGAGGGGTTCAAATGTGATTAGATGTCAGCCCCTGCAGTTTCCTGAGGCAGCAGTGTGGTAGGGAGCAAGTTTTGAAGGACACTGCCATCTCTTTAGCTGCGGGGTTTCTAAGGAATAAGTTTGCTGCACCTCGTACCTGAGTTCACATCTTGTTTTTCATCATTGCCAAGGTGAAAAGCTGATTTTTGAGGCAGTACCCACATTTGCTGTGAATAAAAAGACTTGGCTCCATAGGACATGAATTCTACACCCAGAGCTTTCTGAATCTTGAGCACAAGCATCCACCAGCTGGTAGATGGTCTCAGGGGAAACTTCATCAAGCTTGCTCATCAAAATAACAAATTAAGGCTCTGTTGAGGCCACTTATTGCCTTTAAAACTTGCAGCCAATTTTAGGTAGAGGAGAAGAAAATATTCTTTTCCTTGCAGGGAACTTCTTTGCAATTATAATCATCTGAGAATGGTGACCCCCAGGGATGGGGAGAGTTGCCTTCCCCATCCCATCCTACTCCCACCTCTTTGCAGGGCTGGGGTGGCAACTTCAAAGGCCTTTTCATTAGGATATGTAAAGGTTCATTTGACTTAGCAGGGACTCATCCTATAAAACAGATTTTCTGTGTCCCTGGGAAGACACAGGGCTTTGCCCCGTCCCTTCTGGACAAGGGCCTGTGCAACACTGGGTGCTGCTCAGAACTGATCCCATTCAAGAGGTCATCAGTGCTTGGCTAGGTTTAGGAGTGATAAAGCTCCAGGACATCTCGTGATGAAGGACACTGCCCAGAAATCATAAAACATCTCCCTCGGGAGTTTCTATACAGACCTTAGTTATCAACTCCTGTGTCCCCTCAGGCATCCCAGCTGCATATCTCCATAGCTACTTCTCTGTTTTTCTTTCCCTGTGATTTCCCTTTCCCCTACTCTGGCTTTTCCTTTTCTCACCCTATCTTCATGCTAACGCCTCTGTTGTGGACCACATTAAAGAGCCAAATGTGTCAAGCAGCGCATCCCAGCAGTTCAGGCTCTGCTAGGAGATGCTGATGGGTGCTCCGTTTTCAGCCTTGGTTTGTGCCTGTCTATCTGCTTTTCTCTCTGCTGGTCCTTCCCATTCTCTCGGGGACCCTCCCTTGGCCAGAGCTGAGGGACATCAGGCAGGCCATTGTGCTTCTGCCAGCCAAAGGCTTGGAGGTGTAGGATCCCAAGGGTCAGTGAAGGCAGCTACAGGCGGGCACAATGGGTGCAGAGGATTTGAGCTTTGCACGTCCATCCAACCGTGTCTGCCTGTCCATCCTGTTGTATCTATGTGTCCACCTCATCACGCAGGGCTACTGAATCCTCCTGCCTGATATTTCACTGAGGTCATGATGAGCTGCTTGAAGCAGGGAAGAGCAGTTCTTCCAGTGGCAGCAGAGGACTGGGGTGGTAATAAAGCAAAGCCCTCCCAGCATCTAAACCCACCATGTTCCCATGGCTACCTCATTCCTCAGAGCAACCAGGGCAGCGCAACCCAGCATTTCCCGGTTTGTGGTGCACAGCTACCCCCAGCCCAGCTGCAGGGCTGAGGTCCCCTCCGTGCCCCCACCCAACCATCCCACTGGGACAAGGCAGCACTTGTTCCCAGGATGTCCCTCCTCGGGCTCTTGTGAATGCATCCTCATGGGGTGTCCTGATGTGAGCCCAAACGATGGGCACACCCTGGCATGGGGCACCACTGTAGGTGCCACCCCTGGCTTTGGGGTTGTGGAGAGGGGCAAAATGCTCCTTGACGACTTTGTGGTTATGTCCATAGGGAAAAAGCAATCCCAGAGGAGCGGGAACATGTCACCATTGGCACAAAGGCAAAGCAAATATGGGAATACATTAAAGCTGTCAATGAACAGCTAAATGCAGTAAACTAAGAGAGCATTTTCCTTTGTTCTTCACTTTTGATGTTATGTTTAAATCAAGCATGAGCTCAATGACTACTTGTTTTTACCTTTATAACTGTAATTAAGGGAGACGAGATCTCTGGAGTGTTGTCATTTGCTTATTTTTGCATACTGGCTTATGTTAAAATCTGTCATGCATTCTCAGTGGAGGGCAGGAGATACAGCGCCAGGCTTTTGCAATCCTTATTGAAACATTTCATGTACCACAATCATTTCCAGGCAGCTTTTCAAGCCGCTCTCACTTCTGGGCAGCTGGATGAGTTTGCTTGTTGGAGGCACTCTTTGCAAGTCCCACTCCCAGCCCAGCCTTCAGTAGGGGCCATCTCTGCTCCCTGAAAGCCAGATTGCACATGAAAATGGGGGTGTGACAGCTCGCTGTCGACAAACCCTGCACTGGGAAAGCTGCTGCCTGAAGTATTCTCTGCTGCCTGGCATCAAGGAGCTGCCATTAAGAAAGGAGGTGGATGGCACTTCTCCTTGGGAAGGAAGAGATGTGCTTTCTGCCTGCTGTAAGCCAGATGCCAGCATCAGGTTGTCTTGAAGGGTGAGAGGTTTGTGAAGCCCTAGTTTTGCTGCGACTCTTGCCAGGGCATGCAAGGGGACAGAGGTGCAGTTGGTGGGTACCAGTCCTGGGGGAAGGGGAAAGGAGGAGCTTATTGCCCTGGTTTGGTACCATGGGTACAGGAGCAGGGTGTTATGGGCTGGGTCCTTTCTGTTCCCCTAGAATCATCCCAACTGGGCCAGAAAGTCATGAGAAGTGCTGGGAGGAACTCAGGCTGCAAATGCTGTGCTGTGATGCTCTGCTGATGGAACCAGCCCTTGCACATGGGATGTAAGAGGCAGAAACCAATGTAAGGCCTTCGCTGTGCAAGTTTTTGGGTCTGGATTTTGGTGTTGTCTTCTTTTGTTGGGACATTTTGATTTTCACGCTGTTGGGAGCTGCCCAGGAAGCCTGGAAATGGCATGTTGGTAACACTGCATACCAAGATGCAGAGGTGGGGAGAGAGGCATTGCATCTGCTTCCCTTGAAATCAGGCTTTGTTTTACTTTTCAATTAAAGACTTAGAGCCTGCAAAAGCATACACTTCCCCAGAGGCCCTAACGAAAAGCCAATAACACATAGAGTGAGATCCCTGGTATGTCTAAGCAGAGTATTTTCAAGATCTTCCTTCCTTGATCAGACATGTAAGAAGTCGATACGAGCCTAGCTGATAAAAAAAAAAAGAGATTACACAAGGTGCTTCAGGTAACTTGTTGACAGTAAGTGAGAGAAGAAGCCCCTGAGCTTCCTCAGTGGAGAGTTGAAGGAAGCCGCCTCAGGAATCAATACACGATCTTCATGGAAGTATGGTATTGTTCCCCTTTATTGCCAAGATAGCTCAGATTATATACTATTTTGCCAGAGTACACGCAGCTAAGCAATTATTATGATTGGTTACAATACAGTGTCTACCCACCTAACATAACAATATAATTGGTCCAGTTAGACTACTCACCTGCAAGCACACTTTACAGCCACCCTCCCCTCCTTGCAATTAAGCCTTGCATTCTTTGCATTCTTTGCATTCTTGTTCTGTCCTTATCGCCTGTGAAACATCCTGGTTCCTCTTCCCAGCTCTATCCAAGGACGGTTCTGAGGCCACTCTCGCCGTAATCGTAGGCAGGGTTGTGCACACAGGCTTCTTGTAATATTCCATGGCCTTGCGCTGCAAGAAAATCCCCTACAGAGAGTGGCATGTAACTCTGGCTGCGCGTGCATGGTAGTGCCTTCAGGCTGTTTCACAGTGAAACAAGACTCCGTCTCGCTTTCCTGGTACTCTGGCAATACATTGCGGGGGGGGGGTTTATTATCTGCAAGCTTTTATATCCTGGGTGCTATGCAATGAGAAGCAGGAGAGCAGCTCCTTCCACAGACTTCTTCTGAGGTTCGGGGGCTGTAAAACTTCCTGGGAAGCATGGGGCCGGTCACACTGTCTGCATGGCTGTTCTCCAGCACCCAGCGTGGCTCTGTGCCTGTTTCCATCACTAACTCCACCATCCTGCAGCTTACAAACAGTTCTTTTTAATGTGAATAAACACAGTTTCTGAGGGCACTGATGCTTGCCTGGCTCTGCTGCTGAAACCTTTGTACTCTCATTTGCTGCCCTTGTGGCTATTTTTTCACTGTTGGTTGTATGCTACTGACAATGTGATTATTTTGCAATATTAAATACAGTAAATATCAAACACTGTAAATACAGTCTGATACAATCCAGTATGATTTTGCTGCTGTTATTCTACATCAGTTTTATTTTTAATTTTATTTTTCACATTCTAATCTTAATGTTTTTGCTCTGCTACAGAATACACAGTTTACAATTTCAATTAACAATGGCTTCACGTTATTTTTACAAACAGGCTTTAGAGAGATGAAACTGATGTGTCGTGGCATTGTACAAACTAAGAGTAACTCCACTTGAGTCCGAGAAATCCTACACAGCTGGTGTGAGGGGGGTACCAGCACCGCAATGCTTCAGCAAGAAGCAAATCAAATCATATTTTTATTGTTAATATACGGTGCATTTTTCAGTCTGTCCTTCTGGGCTTAGGTTTCTGTCCCAGCTGTGGTGAGTACCAGCTCCTATAGCCATCCCTCTCTCCAAGGGAGTCTCATCTGCTCTCTTCACACTGATGTTTGCCTTCGCAGGAGCTTGACTTACCAAAGCTGTTTCATTTACTGCTTCAAGTCTGAGCATCAGAAGATGTATGGTTAATTCACTGCCATTGCAAAGATTACGGTAAACATGAAAATCCCCTTGTCAGGTCACCAAAGGCTGTTCTCTGGGAAAAGGGAGGAGAAAAAGAGCCTGCTTGCTCCCGGGTGCTCCGTGGGGCTGTGGAGTTGGGAGTTTATTTGCTCTGAAAACTAGTATGGGGTTTCCCTCAAAATAATTATGTAAAATAAGAAAATGTAAGTTGGAAACAGTTGACTGTTTGATCCTTATGCTCCATGAGCCAGCAGGGCAAGTGCTGGCACAGGCATCTGCAAACCCGGGGATGTCCCCGGCTCTCACAGCCCATGAGCAGACACACCACTCACATCAGCTCTCTGACCACCAGTGTGCCCTGCTTTCCACTGACCACCTTCCCATGAGCACTGTGCTCAGGGCCTGGCTGCTTTCTCTGGGTTTGTGTTAGTCTTTATTATAAAAATGAAGCCTCTATTAATTTACCGAAGGACTGAAGTAACATATTAAGTTTCACTTTCCAGATACTGGAAACAACATAAGGAAGAATGAAGACTTAATACAACAAAATATAATACCTTGCTCACATTTAACTCAGCCAAAGTTATCACAGCATGCATTAGATGAGAAGGTTGGCCTGAGGATGAGAATTGCCCTGTTCCCATGGCACAGTCCTGGTGGGGCTGTTCTGGAGGCTCTTTCTTCCATAGATGTGGGGGATGTAAGTGCTGCTTTGATGTGATGAAAACATAGGATCGGTGATGTCCTATTCATAAGTTCATTCTGGGAGATATAGCCTAGTTCTAGCCAAAACCTCACTGCTTGCTCTGATTGCACTTCCAAAATTCCTAGGAGTGCGATCTTAGATTGTGTGCGTACAAAACCATTAAGCATCTATGATCCCTCTCTCCACAATAGATTTCCAGAACTTCACTGAGGAGAACCCTTGCCTGAAGGGAGTCTCATGGGGTAATCCTTTCACTGTGCAGCTGAGGGTGTCTCTTTATGGCTGCCACATTCTCCTGCCACGAGATTTAATCCATCCCAGCTGCCATCCCAGCCTGGCCAAAGCCATGCAGAGGAGAACTGGGCAAACAGCTAGGAGGGGAGAAGAGTTACCAGGGTTCTTTCAAAGGTGTTCATGGATATGAAACTAGGAGACAAGTAAATATTCTGAGATGCTGGAGTTACTGCCATATGTATGTGCTGGTTGCATTATTTTGCTCTACAAACAACAGTAGGATTTTAGGTTACCCCTTGTATAAGAAAGCTCAGCTTTACAACAGGGGAACTTCATGGGCTATCCTCATATGGGCATGGAGGGAGAGAGACTAACCTGACCATTTGGAGATGAAGAACAAGCACTTTGTGTCCAAAATTAAGGGGAAAAAATAGAATTGGAAGACATTCAGGAATTGTTCTGATGACATTTCTTTTGTCCAGGCTGACCAGAAACTTTGATTGCCGAAGCCAGTGTAATCAGGAGAGGTTCTAGAGATACACCTCTCCAAACAGCCCTTTGTTTCCCCCACCTGAGGGGAAGGCACTGTAGATTGGGGGTGTTCACTGAAGCACCCAAGATTTTCCACCACTCCCACCTCCACTGAGAAGAGGACAATGAAGCACTGTTCAATATGACATGTTGCACATGTTGCACTTGTGGCTTCTCACCCGCAGGTGACATGGGATCTTACATCTGCTGCAATGGTGGCCTGTGAAGACACCGCTCACATCCTCCAGGCAAGACACGTCTGACTGCACCAGCAGTTCCTCACAGAAAAGTCATGGTCTCAAGAGTCCAAAGTACACTGAAAGACTCTTGTCAGCTGCCTGGCCTGGGGGTACAAGCTTGTATTCATTTTGCCTTGTGAAACAGTTGCATTTGGGAAAACCATGGAACTGATGACTACCTGCAGAAGTCAGCACTGCATGCAGCGGAGCTACCCATCACATCCAGGTGGACATAAAATTTCAGGAGCCCACCTTCACCACTGCTGAAGGTTAGGCTTACACGGTGCCCCACTGCAGGAGAGCACAAGAGAAGCTGAGGGGCAGAAAGGATATAGAAAACTTCACAGATTACCCATGTGTCCCGATGGGTGAGTGTACCTGAGACTTGGCGTTAGGATGTGCTGTGAGCCACCAGGGTCTTCTCTGGGAATCACCAGGACTTTCTATGTGAACTGCGAGTCTCATGGATGGGCACCACAGGTCAGCATGCACCAACCCACCCAAAACAAATGTTTTGCTCCAGTGACAGAAGCATCACCCCAAGGGACTGGGATCAAGTCTCCCTCCTTCCCAGGCAGGACAAGGAAAGCTTTTCTGGAGAACTGAATATTTCGGTCTCTTACTTACAGAGGCTGTAGTACCCCAGGACTGAACTATGTAAAAAGGAATGTGTAAATGTAAAAGGAGATGAAAAATGAGGCTTTGCACTCAATGCACTCCCCAGCCAGGTCCTCCCGCTTTGGCTGGGATACATGCCTGGTGTGTCTCCCCTGACAGACTGGGAACACGGAGCAGCTAATGTAAGAGATGATCTCTTTTCATATTCACTTGCTATTTTTTCCTGAAGAAAATAAATTTTTTAAAATTAAGTTTTTCACCATGTCTGTCCTAGAGCATGGACAAGAAAGGTTATTTATGAATAATGCAGAGCTGCATCCCTTGTTGAAGGGAAGGCAAATAGAGGGAGCCTTGTAAAGAGAAACACAGCAGCAACCTCAATGGATGGGGATGAGCCAAGGCAAAAGGGGATCCTGCCAGGCCACCAAAGCCCTTCTCCTGCCCATGGGGAGAGCTGCCCACAGACCTCTGGCCATGCAGCGAGCAGCCACGTCTGCACAAGTCAACCCCAACTCTTACAGCAGCTCCAGAGGCTTGTCAGGGCAATGGAAAATGCAGCAAAGACAGTTGGATCAAAGCAGTGTCCGAGCACGGAAACACTTACTTGGGCTGTGCTCTGGAAACTACTGGAGGATGAATCCAAAGAGGAAGGTGTCATCTTCCACCCAGCTTTTTAATAAATTCAGCCAATTTTTTGTGTGTGGCACAAGGCTGCTACCCGGCCAGCACAGCACATTACCCCAAGGTCCCCACTGCATGCATGTGCTGCCCATGTGGTCATGCTGCATCAACACAGTGGGATCAACATCCTGCATGAACGTATTGGTAAAAGCTCCTCCCAGGGAGGAACCATTGCTCCACTGCACTTTTACCTGGGGAGAACCTGGCAATGCAATGCCCTCACTTTGGGGAGAATGACAACTGACTGCTGAAGGCTTGTCAAGCACCTGAGTAGTGCAAGCAGCACAGAAGACCTGGAGCTGTAGCCTTTCACTCCTGCCCAGGATTCCTTGCTTTGTTTCATCCTTTCATCCCCCTGTGCAGAAAGTCATTTGCTCCTCATGCAATGTGGGAGAGATGATGACTCACTGATGGAGAAAATGAACTTTTGGTGATGGGCTGTGAGATGAGCTTCATAGAATCATAGACTCATAGAATCATAAGGTTGGAAGAGACCTCTGAGATCTGTGCCTATCTCTCTACTAAACCATGTCCCTAAGAAACTCATCCACCCGTCTTTTAAACACCTCTAGCCAAGGATGGCGACTCCACCACCTCCCTGGGCAGCCTGTTCCAATCCTTGACCACTCTTTCAGTAAAGAAATTCTTCCTAATGTCCAGTCTAAACCTCCCTTGGAGCAACTTGTGGCCATTTCCTCTCATCCTATCACTTGTCACTTGCGAGCAGAGCCCAGCACCCACCCTGTCACAACCTCCTTTCAGGTAGTTGTAGACAGTGATGAGGTCTCCCCTCAGCCTCCTCTTCTCTAAGCTAAACAACCCTAATTCCCTCAGTCTCTCCTCGTAGGGCTTGTTCTCCAGCCCCCTCACCAGCCTTGTTGCCCTTCTCTGCACATGCTCCAGCACCTCAATGTCCTTCCTGTAGTGAGGGGTCCAAAAGTGAACACAATACTCGAGGTGTGGCCTCACCAGTGCTGAGCACAGGGGCACAATCACCTCCCTGCTCCTGCTGGCCACGCTGTGTCTGATACAGGCCAAGATGCCATTGGCCCTCTTGGCCACCTGGGCACACTGCTGGCTCATGTTCGGATGGCTGTCAACCAACACCCCCAGGTCCTTCTCTGCCAGACAGCTCTCCAGCCACTCTTCCCCCAAAAGAGTGGGGGAAAGAGCGCAGGGGAGGAAGAAAACTGCTGCAGAAGTTGCATGGAGTATGGGCTTCAAAAGAACCGTGGGGAAACAGGAAAAGATGGAAAATTAGAAAGTGGCAGTGCCTTAGCAGCCCAGTCAGTGCCTGCCTCCTGCTTCAGGCACAAGCGCATCTGCATCCTGCAAAGCTGCTCTCCATCAGGACCGGCAGTGAGTGGGGCTGCCAGCTCTCAGCACAGAGCAGCTGCTCATTGGGAATGTCATCTGCCCTGGGGTGGGAAGCTGAAATGTAATGCATGTGTTTGAGATCCAGCACCTTTACAATTAAGGCTGGACACTTTATTTTTGCAATGCTAAGGGTGTAATGGCTTTTCATAGAAAATGCATAGATTTTGCATGTAAAGGAAGTTGTAAGCATTAATAGAGGAAAATATGTTTTAGTCATTTTGTGTGGGAAATGAGACAGCTTTTGCTTTGGACAAATAGGGAAACAACAGACCTAGGCAGAAAAAATAAGGGAAAAGTAACATACAATTGTATTAGTAGCAAAATATGCTTTATCTTACAGTTCAAGTTAATTTTAATTTTTCAGTAAAAACATCTGAGGAAGAAATCACTGAAAAATTATTTTGTTTCCTCTGACAAACATAGAAGTGGCTCCACTGCATGCTTTTGCTTTCCCACATGGAAGAAAGTGATGCAAGCAAGACATGGCCAAGGCATAGAGCTGAGATTGCTAGTCTCTCCTCACTGCAGGGCAGGGCTGAGTTTGCCCCCCAGGCAGCCGAGCTGGTCTGCAATGCTGGTCTGATACCAAAGCTGGGAAATAACAAATAGTTTATTTATGGAAACTGTTGGTTTTTAATTGTATACTGAGTATTATGCTTCATGGTGTTCATGAAGTTACTCTGAAAATTAACATGGAATTCTCAAATAATCTGCTAAAACCAGCAACAGCTCATCAAAGAACATCATGAGCAAGAAGATGGCAGTACCTCCTTGCTGCACATGTTTAAGGCTTGGTATTCCTGAAGGGAGCTAGTGCAGAAGGCCTGGCAGGGGCTCCTTGCAATACCCATGTTCTTCTGTCTCACCTCCTATGGAGGTCCAGCTCTCTTCAGTCCTCCATTGCCCACACCACATCCCCCTTCCACATGGACACTGCAGCTTGGCAGGAGTTTAGGTCCCAAGCAATGCATCTTGCAGGAATTTGTGGACTGTAGGGTGGTTGTGTTGGGCTGTTAGTTTCCATACAAATAAACACAATTGCAATACGTTGGTGGTGGTTTGGTGTTTGTGATGATGCACAATACTCTCCAACAAAGACATGCATTGCACTCTGCTTGCTTTTAAGTGAATAACTTTTTGATATCTCTGTCTGATACAGCGTTTTATACCAGGGCATTTAACTTCCCTGAGTTGTCTTTCATTGCTATATCACATTATTATTCCTTTAAGGAAAACTAGAACATGTTTGTCTCCTAACAGCTAATGATTTCTTCAGCATGTGGTTTCTCATGCACGATTGTCTCTTTAGCCTGGTGTCATACAGCGTTGGGGAAAATCCAGCTGGTTTTAAAGATTTTTTTTCTATTTAAATGGCAAGGTTTTCAGTGAAAAGGTCTGTTTGGGAGAAAGAACTCCCCTGCCTACTCTTCCTATGGCTTTCTCACAAGAAACATGTTGGGAGCTGTGCTGTCACTGGATGGCTGAGAGGGCAGGAACCTCTGTGAATGGTCCAGTCCAAGCCCCTGCTTGAAGCAGTGTCACAGGCAGCAAGCTGCCCAGAACCTCGGAAACAGAAAATCAGCATATGAAAATAAACACAGAAAATCAGGGAGTCCTGACACACCGCTGGGACAGGGATGACTGCAGCAAAGCCACCTTCATCATCCTCTTCCCTCTCATGGGCTGTGTTAAGGCTGTCTGCCGTTAAACTGTCGGTCAGAAAGCAGAGGATGTGTTGTGCTGGGCTCGCTACCTTTTAGCTGTTCCACACTGAATCCGGAATTCAGAGCAGTAACCTAAATACCGAACAAGTGTGAATTCCTCATAGGCTCTGGGATTAAAGGGAGATGCGCAGTCCATCAGTGGACATCAGTCATCTCAGGGACAGATGGACATTCTATGGTTTTCAAGTATTTCAGCACTTTGTGGTCAGCTTTGTGATAAATTTAACCTGCCACGAGGAAGCTGTAGTGGGGAGGAAGAAGGTCTGCTTTGTAGGGGCACGTTAAATCCTCTGCAGGCACATGTGCATCCTGTGGGTCGATGTACTAAATTATGTATCTGGCAGCAAACTTTAATGGAAGTTTTGAATTCTTTTATTGATCAGTTTTCTACTTGAAGAGAAATTCATCAAATGAGAACTGCAAGGAGAGCAGAGCACTGTGCAACTTTTCAAAAAATCCCATCTGCTTTAAAGGCATCACTTGTTTCAAATCTGCTCTTTACACAGGCCATGGCTGGCAGTCTCCAACCAGGAGCTGGTTTTTTTCTGATGGCTGCCTGAGGGCCCCCTCCCTGTGAGGCAGCAGACCCTCCTCCTGCTCGACTGGCCACAAAGCCCCCCTGGGTGACTCCTGGGCTTCCGTGCCACCCTAGGGCTGGAGGTGGCGATGGCTCTGGCTCTCACCCTTCAGCCAATGCTCAGGAAGCAACAGGAATTTGACAAAGAGATCACCCCCACATTCCCCTGATGTGTCTTCATCCTGTTCACCTTTTCTCAAATTATGAAATTCTTTGTATGAAGCAAAAGGAGTTAAGAGTGTTAATGAATTATGGTCATCCAATCTAACTTTTACAGGTGAAGTTGAACTCAGGTACTTTTTAGATGTCAATAAAACCTGTCTGGTTTGCAAAAAAAGGAGATGGAAGAATCTGATAGGCAAATCATTTGCTCATCCCTTCATTTTTCTCTAGCCCTTTACCTGCACTAAACTGGCTCAGTACAGTATATCTCATCATTTGGTAACCTAATACAAGTCATATATTGCTCTGTCAGAACAGTAAAGCGTTTACATTTAGCTGGTGCATAGCCTTGCACATTTGGTTCCTGAAGTTACCTAACTGTGGTCGCAAATCTGAATACCTCAATTTAACTGAGTGCCAGAAGTCCTGCTGCTATAAATGAAAAGAGAGCAAGATGTTATTCACTTCCAAAGAGTCATTAAGATGGGCTGAGCTGCACCATTTTGTACCACGGAGACTATAGCTGTGAGGGGCTGTTTCACTATAGGAAACTCTACATGTTGAGGAAAGTATCTGCTTTTCTCCTTCTGGGCATGGTTATTTGGACACAAAAGAGCATGGAGTATGGACAAATCTATCATTCCTTTCAATAATTTCAATCCATGACTTTTATTTTTAATACTTAGGCTTTTCCAGCTGCATCTTACATTTTTTATTACCATGAGCTGTACTTTTTTTCCCCATTTTCTCTAGCAGACCTATCAATTCTAAGCTGCTTTCTTCCTCTGCAAAGTATTGGTTAATTGAAAATGTCAGTTATTGTATTTGATGAAATTTTCTCCCCTATTCTAACTCTGGCTGTGATAGTGATTGTTGTGAGAAGAGACTTTTTCCTAAATCTACTCATAAAGACACTATGCAAAAGTCTGAGCTGCCATAAATCAATAAGGGATTCAGGAGAGCTGCTTCAACGAACAAGGAATTAAACCCCACTTCTCATGTATCTAATACTTTGTAGGAAAAGTACAGATATTTTTCCAATTTCTTTTATTCTCATTTTTAGTTCCATATATTCTACATCTCTACCAGTGCTGCTCCTGGCTTCTTACAGAGCTATTGAGACCCATGAAATTAAAGAAGCACACGTTTCACATGTGTTAAAGCAGTGAGTGCCATAGATCTGGACTCAAAGGTGTCAGAGGTGTCTGAAAACAGCCAGGGAGAAGATTCAGCTCCACTGAACGTAGTTGTCGAAGCCGGGCAGGTTGCCTTGAGGAGATGATAGACACTTGGTTTAGGTCAGGATGAACTGCCTGGAGATGTTTGCTCCTCTGTTGTAGAGGGTAGCCTGTTAGATGTCTGGCTGCTTGACAGTTAAAGTCTTGGATAGTGAGTCCAGCTTCCTAAAAAACCCAAACACAAGTCAAAGATTAAAAAAAACCCTTCAGATTTTGCAATTTACCTGCTAAATTTAGGAAAATGAGTGGAACACTGGGAAGCACCAGTACAGTGGGAGCAGATTGTAGCAAAGGGCTAAGCAATGGAAGAGCTGCCTGGGTCAATTGTCCAGACTGGTAGTATTAAGAATAAAAACTTGATCCTCTTGGAAAGTCTGATGTGAGGGATCGTATGGAGAAACTGTTTGTAGGGGGGAAAATGATGACAATTACGGCTTAATTTCTTTCTCTAAGATCTGAAACCTCTAAAATTGCTGCTTCCAGTGCTCTGCTGGGAAGATGTGGGAATTACCGGGAAGTGTAAGACTCTCTTGGCTATTCTAGACTTTCAGGCAGTGTTCAGCTTAATCAGTAGCAGAAAATTATGCAGAAGAAAATGTGCAATTGAATTTCAGTGAGGACCTGTGAGCCACTCTTTCCTGGAAGAACAATGACCCTCCCATCATCATTGAAAGAAAAGTCTACCCATAGTATCATTTTTATTCTCTGGCTGCGGACATAATTCACTCTGCATTGTGTCCAAAGCTCCTTCCCAATCATCATGAAAGAGGTTGACAAGGCACAAGATTCTCCTCAAATATGCACTTTTTCTTACATTTATCTGACTGCCCTTCACCATCTGACTAGCAAAGAATGCATGTAGAAAAGAAAAATGAATAAGGAGAAGAAATGAGCACAGGGAGACCAGCTCTGCACTCAGAGATTGTAATTCCACTTTGGTTGTGGAATGGGAATCCTTCAAGTCTCAGCAACTTTTGGTGCTGACCCGTGATATTTAATATTCTCTAAAATCCATTCTCAGCTGACATTCCCTTATTAGCTGACACTCCTCTTTACTATCTATAGACGTGAGTTTCCAATAGTACTTCAGTGACTTAAACCCAGCCACTTCCCAGGAAATTTATGTGCTTATGGTGTCTCAGAAATGCCCTGCACTGCAGAATTGGGGTTTTCCCATTTGGAACTGGCTGCAGGTGGGCTGTATGGCATGCTGCTGAGGCAGGAGTCTGCAGCAAGTACAGCACTTCGTGGCTTATAAAAAATAACACTACTAAATGAAGTGAGACTTTGATTTTATGGGGTATGAAATGCTACTTACATACTGCAGCCTTCAGTGGAGGTGATCATTGAGCAGTTATTTGCACAAGAAGCTTGGGTGAAAGCTGGACGTATGGATCTTTCCTCCGGCCTGAGGATGTGCTGTTGGCAGGCGGCACCCACTTTGCTCCCTGGGAGCACCTGTGGAGAGGGAACTCCTGAAAAAAGCAGTCAGAAGCGAAGAGCTCCCACTCCTCTGCGGCACTGGAGATGAAAAGCATCCTCATGTCTGCCTAGGCTCCTCTGGCAGATTTGGAGATGCTCTTGTGATTAAGTCTGATACAAAATATGGACAATAGATGTGTTCATGCATGCCTTGCGTTGCCTCAACAGCTGCAGAAGTGAGACCTGATGCAGGTGTCCTGCCTGGTGACTGCATGGTCAGATGAACATGAGGCAGCAAGAGACAGGCAGGACAGTGTAGGGATGAGGAGTCAGGGCGAGAGTGGGTGATATTAAGGGGACAATAGAGCTCCTCCAAAATAGCTCCTGGATAGAACAGCACAAAGGTTTCAGGAGAAGTTTTGAGGGAAGAAAGTAAAAGAAACTTGGGCAGGTTCTTGCTGAACATGAAGTATTTTGTGACAGAAATGGAAATTCTGGTTCGAGTTATAGCAGAGAGGCCCAGGCAGCAATGCCAAGCTCAGCTCAGAAGCAGGATCCGCGCTGGGGCAGAGGAGCGCAGGGGGTTTGTCTGCACAGCCACAGGCTGATCGTGTATGAAGTAATATTGTGTTTATTACAAGAAGAAGAAAAATGCCACTGTGCTTCTGTGGCACCATGCTGAGAGCCAGGGGGGCAGGAGGGGAGAGACGGCAGGCAAGGGCTGGGAGTTGTTGCCTGCAGTGACAGGACAGGGCAGCACAGAGGACACAGGGTTTGTGGAGCTTGCACAGAAACATTATTAAATAAAATTTGAATATCCAATGTTGGCAAGAGATACTTTATTATGAAGATATTCATACCCAGGCGACTGCTTTTCTTGTAACAAACATTATAACTTATTTGAATGTAGCAGAGAAATATCACTCCAGTTTGTGATGCCTTTGTGAAAGAAAAGTCCATTCCTGTGGGATTTCCCATTGGCTCTGACAGAGGGGCTGATTGGGCTGGGTATGTTGAGCCCAAGACTTTGCAGGAACAGGCTGGTTTTCTCTCCATCAATTTTTGAGTTGATTTGAAATTTGCATGGACACTTGGAATACACAATGAAATTCACCATACTGGTGCAAAAGTAAGCTTTATTTTAATGTGTTGCCAAGAGAAGTATGAGGAGTCAAGAATCAGGGGAATCTGTAGGTCATGAAGAAGAATAAAGTAAGGAACTGCTTTTGCCTGTTGCCTTATTCTGTCATCGCAACCAAACATGCCTTTTGCTTTTCATTTAACAGCCACTTAACCAATTTCAAAAATTTGACATTTGAAAAGCCAAGAGAAGCAAAGAAGAAGCAAAGGCATTGCTTCCACTTGTGTTTGTGACCGTGGTTGCCACTGCCCCATGCTGCTCCCACCACAGCACCAGCGCTTGGACAGGCATTCCAGGGCTCAGCCCCTTGGCTGCCGCCATGGCCCCATCCTGCAATCCAGCCCGCCACAGCTCCAGTTGTGCTCTCCTAGGCTCTGGGTGTTATTATTGTGTTAATTCATACATAGTAATCTGAGAGTAACATGATTCACAGAGCCAATAACAGTTTTTGATAACAATACTGCAATTGCTAAGCCTGAGTCCTTAACCAGTACAGCTCAGTGGGGAAACATTGAATTCAGATATGTTGTGCTGCTTCAGCTCTTAACAGTCAAAATACTTAATATTGATTTTTATTTTTTTTTAAAAAGTATTAGTCATTGTGTACTGCTTCTTGACAATTAATGTCTTTAATATATGAAAACACAGCATCACATTATGCAAGTTTGGCACAATCAAAGTAATTAGTGTATGCAATAATGGATCTTAACAATTTTTCCCCACTGTAAGAAATAAAATAACTGTAAATAATTTGTTAAAACCTGGACAACTCACAGAGCTTTTAATTCTTTGTTCAGCCCCGTGAGTGAATCAAGTTTGGTCCCATCTTGCTGCTGGTCCCACTCAGCAAGGAAGAGCTGCTGATCCCCAGCTTTACACGGGGAGCTCCCTTGCCCTTCTCACTGCCCGCTTCCTGAGTCAGGTGGCTTGCTCTGCATAGGTGAAGCAGCACCATCAGTGCCCATGTCACCAGACAGTCTGAAACCATAGATTTTTCCAGTCCCTGGAAACAGGAAAGAGGTTATTTCTTTGCAACAGCCCCCAAGGGCAGGGCTGCTGGCTGGCATACGCCAAAAATTGCACCATGCTCTTGATGTGGGCACAGCCAGCAGGCAAGGCATGGCCCCAGAGGCTGAGTCACAGTGGCCCTGGCCACTGCCCCTAAGTAGCGGGTGCAGAGACACACCAGGCACTCAGCATCTGGTGCCAAGAGCCTGTCCCAGCCCCACGGCACAGACATCTCTGGTACCATCTTTGGTACCAGATGGCAGGTACCATCTTTGTTTTGGTGCTATGAAGGTGTTGTTTAAGTAGGATGAGAGCACTCAGCACAGTAACAATTGGTGGTCTTTGTTTTGTTTAATCTGCCCTTCTCTTTTTGAGAAAATTGGGCAGGGGTTGCATCCAATTTGAACACAGGTATTGAAGAATTCACTCTCACCAAAAAGGCCTAACAGTACATAGATATGAGAACTGCAAAAGCTGGATAAAAATCCTTGCCATCTTCAATGCCTGTAAAAGCACAAATGCAATTCTAGCACGGAAACACTGCCATAAGGAACTGCAGCTCCTGGCAGCACTGCGATGCTGGAGGCTCCTGAAGCATCTGTCTGCGGGCAATGGCTTAAAGTCCCTGTCCAAGACAGACACTCTGCTCATGATTCAACCTCAGTGCTGGGGATCATATGTTTTCATTTTGAAGCAGTTTTGACAGCAGTATTTTAGTGCCAGGAGAAATCCTGGTATAACAGTATTTGAGAAAAGTTATACAACTGTGTTGAATTTTTAAATGGGCGTTGGAACAGCTGGCAGCAATGTGGGCATGGCAGAAGGGAGCCTGCCAGGGTGGAAGTGGTGTGATGCTGAAATATGTGTAATTCCTGCTTGCAAGGAGATCCCTGTCCACGAGCAGAGCTCGCCCACATGCTGTTAAGGACTTTCCTGCTTCTCACAGCAAGGTACTACTTTAGCAATCACAACAATTATAAAGATTTTGTTTAAAATTTCATTTCTGCTTTATTTAGCCATCACTGTTAGTCATTTAATACCCTTGACTGCAGTGCTACCTAGCAGGAGAAAGGTCACTGAGGTGCCAGCGTTTGGTCAGAGCTGTGCTGACATTTGGGTCATGTCCCAATTTGCCTCCCCATCCCCACTGCAGCTGGAAGACTTCAAAAAAAGTTCATTTCGCTCAGTTGCAGGCACCGGTGCCTTTCCATTAGTGGCTTATGTCTTCTGATTTTTCCCTTTTGTCCTTATTTTTCTTATTCAATTGCACCATCAGAATGATGAAAATTTAGACTGATTTCATACATGGAAAGAATTGAGCTAAAAAAGCTTTCTTTTCCTTACTCATTCCGCAACTGCAGTGACAAAATGCTGCATGTGCTCTCCTGAATAGCAAAGGGAATAGTGCAGGGTGGGTTTGGTGACAGGGAGGCCCCTGTCCCTCCACGGGCTGGGGCATGGGGGTCCCACCACAGTGGATGCTGAGGGTCACACAGCCCTCCCTGTTGCCTACATTGGATGGAGACTGCAGCAGCCCTCAAGATGCGGCAGCGGGGCTCCAAGTTCTCAGGCAATGGTTGGGCCATGAAGAAGCACAGAGCTGCTCCTTGGTTGATGTTCAACCTTGGGTGCCTGAGCAAAAGAGCATCATGGATGCATTTTGTTGTTCAAGTAGGCACCGATGATTTGACTGGGTTTCCAATCGTAAACGACTGCCTCATGTTTAATATCCTATGAGATAAGCTGCTGTTTGGAGCAGGCAGACATCTGAGTGAACTCTCTGGTGGGGCTGGGAAGAGAGTGGGTGTCAGCACCACACTGGGGATGCCTTGGGGAGAGCTGGATGGGTGGGTGTAGCTGTGTGCTGGAACACTGGCACATCAGGCTTCCCTCCACCTGACCCCAACACAAATGCCTGCTGATGGTGAGTAATCTCCAGCATGCTGGTAAAGTTAAGTGCATAAATTATCCCTGAGTTAGAGCTTACAACTGCAGTAGCCCTGCTGAGATTGGTAAAGATAATTTTGATCTCCATGATTCAAGTTGAAAGCAAAATCTCTCCTCAGGAGATACATCTCTGAACACATCCCACTGGAGAAAAAAGTATCACTGTGACCAGTTTTGGATGCAGCATGTTTCTTATTGCGGGCAGGAGCTGCCCGCAGCCACCCTGCCACCATCGAATCTCGTTGAACTTCTCATAGAGGAGTTTCTGGAACAATTACAGTCTCTTGAACAAATAACCACAAGACAGTAATGAGGTAAGCAATCTTAAGGATTAAAAAATTCAGTTTTCATCCTGAAGTTAGTTTTGGGTCCATGCGGGACAGTAAGTGCTGCAAAGGTGCAGCTCGTGCAGCAGTTCCTGAGCACTGCTCACCTCTCATAGCATCTTCTTCTGGCTAGATATCCCCTCCAAACTCATTTCCTTAAAGTGGGAATAAAAAGGGCAGCTGAAAAAAACAGTTCAAACAGCAATGCAAAATAGTCAGCTGAGTCCCTGAAACTCCTGGCAGTAATGGATTTCTCTTCTGCATTTCATAATGTGATTTCTCTCCCTGTTCTACTGCTGGTTAATGGGTTTAACATCAGTCCATGTCCTCCTGCCCCTGCATGTCCAGCCTGCATCCTGGTAAGCTCATCCTGAGAACTGAGATTCTCACTCTTCTCCTCAACCCATAACTTTAATGTAGTCTGTAAAACATCTGCAGCACTGTATACACCAAGCTGGCGTCACCTCCCTGCTCCTCCCTGCTGTAACCTAAGAGGGTTCCCATCCCAGAGGATGTGGGGGGGAAACAGGATGCAGGAACATGCTTGGGGCAGCAGACAGTGGGCACACAGAGGTGGCTATCCACGGCTGCACTTTACTTTCAAACCTGAGGACCACAGACATTTCTCCCACTCTTATGCCCCATGGTTATCCCACTATATGGCAATATCATCCTACTTTTCTGTTTGTTTGTTTAAAGATGTTAAAATGTCTGGAAAGGCTTGAAAATCTGACCTGCAAATCAAGATGTTCAATTCCAGAGTGAAAATGCACAGCTCCTGATGGTTGCCGCTATTGTTCTCAGAGGTAATGGGAAAGACACAGCACGGGCTTGGGAGGGAGGGCTCTGATTCATAATTTGTCAACCCACAATGTTTACAGTTCTTAGGCTGGGAAAAATACCTGTTCAACGAAACGATCCCCATGGCTTTGCTTTCTACTTACTGCCATTGCTTAGTAACAGTTCTATTTTTAAATGCTAAGAGGGTATTAGACCAAAAAAAATGAAAGTTAACTTAACCTCCGATCTAATGCATTTTAAATTCAATGGGGAGGTGGCCATTGGCCTTGGGGGAGCTGGCCTGAGCATGAGCAGGCTGTGGACATGGTGAGCCCTGTGCTGAGGGGCTGTTGGTGCCAAGTGCTGCTCCCACCAATGTTCAACTCTTCCAGTAGAGTTTAAAAAATAAGTTGATAAAATCTGTGCACTCTTCAATGTGATTTGCTCATGGAGCAGGCAGGTAATGCTTGTCAAAATGAGTGATGGACTTCCCTAGCACAGCTACAGGTGGGCTGATGAGGAAAGAAAACCTGGATGCCAGTAGTGGAGCTTGGGAAGCTCTTTGGGGCCACCCACCATCTGTCTCCTTCCATGGGTGATCTGCCTCCACCCCAGCATCCCTTTGGAAAGAAATCTCTTTACAACTTCTGCTAAAATGCTTTTCCAGGAGTATTCAAATCTGAAATATCATCCTGAGCATCTGATCTGGGAAAAAGCTTTTGCAATTCCCATAGAGATATGGGTGCAGCCCATCCATACCGCTGCCCCACAGCAGTACAGGGATGGTCCCAGCCATGTCCCACCTGAGTCATCTTCCCTCCTTAAAGATGTTGAGATAAATGGGATGAGTTGGTTTGGACTAACTCCTGTCCCTGATCCATGGAAGCTCAGGGAAAGTTAATTCACTTCACTAAGATTTGCAGCAGACAGTGTATGTCCTTCCATCCAGGTCTAACGATCAGTGTTTATTAGTTCTTTTCCTTTCTTGAGCATACAGGAGATAAACCCACTGAAATCCCTCAGGGACATAAATGTGCTTGGCCAAGAGAGAGCCCAATTCCAGTGAACAGCTGGTATTTCTGCTAACAGGTTGTATCTAAAGACTTGTGCCACTAGCACCTATTGTTGTGTTTTTAATATAGTTATATAAGGGATATGGAATTAAATATGTACAAGAAAACAATTGGTTTGTAGTTGATTAAATGCCAAAACAAGGCTCAGGGTTTTGGTAACTGCAAAACCATTTACTGGTTACACATTTGATTGCCACGAATATAATTTCTGCTGCAAAATTATCATAATAAGAAAGTAATAAACTTGAACATAAATGGCTGCTTTATTTTTTGAGATATCCCAGTGATGCTGTTTTGGGAGCCCTGCCAGGCTGCAGCTGCCTTCTGCAGCCATATCTGCTCCTCTGTGCCCATGGAGGGTCCCTGGGAGTGTGGTGCCCAGCTGGGAGGGGGAAACCTGTGAACAGCAACTATTCAAAAACTGTCTAAAGATGCAAAAGAAGGGTGAGCTACCAAATACCCAAAATCCCAGAAATTATTTAGAGCATTTTTGATAGCTGTGAATAATAAGATGTCAGGAAAATACGTGTTTTTTACAAAAGTGTTGAAAGTTATGTTATGAACAGAGTCCTGAGCATGAAAATCATAGTCTCCCAGGACATTTAAAGCCAGAGTGATCATAACAATGAACCTTATGGAGGAGTAACACTGGATCACCTGGTCGATGGTTTACGTTGCTCATGTCTATGAAGAAATATTTACTCTTGGATGTGTTCTGCCACTCCTGGGGGTCTTAACATCTAGTTCTCCTTGGCAGCATTTCTTCCAGTGCAGCTTTTATGGGTCCTCCTTCCACACAGATGCCTGTGTGCTATTTTGCACACCAGCATGTGGCTGTGTGTGGCCAGGTACTCACTTGTGAATGGCATGAGAACCCTTAGCAGCCTGAAACAGAGCATGACGCAGGCTCTGCAAGCGAGCTGTGCTCCTGTTGGCTGGCACCATCTCCCCTCCTACTGCCATATCAATCCATATCTGGTGCAGAATTATTATTTATCACTAAATTTATCTTACCCATTGGGATCTGCAGCATTTTGGGGCTGGAAGCCTTTCCATGGTGGAGGCAGCTGCTGCCAGGGGGTCTTGGCTCTCATGCCTGCTGCCACCTCTCCCTCCTGAGCACCTTGTCTACACAGTGTATATTTTAATTTTAGAGGTAGAAAGAATTCAAGTATCTTAAAGGTCAGAAGGATATGAAACAAGGAATAAACACAGACTGTTTCTGTGAAAATATAATGGAGCACATGGTGAGTATTTGTTACTGCTGCAGTATATGCAATGTATTTTTGACACACACTTGCTGCAGAGTGCAGCCCACTGCAGCAAAGGAGGAAAGTCGAATTTTCTTCCCTCTGCACTCAGCAGAAACCGCCATGTGTGTGCTTTGATGAGAGGTACAGCAAAAATGTAATAGCCAACAACTTTGTCAGCACTGACAGAAAACACTAGTGGGAAGCCTCTGCATCAAAGCAATTGTAATTTCCCCACGTTAGCAGCGGAGTTAGGAATGACCTTCATCTGCTCTTCATACAGGCAGCTCTGACGGGGAAAGTCATGCATGAATTGTGGCAAATTTAGATGAAATGATGGATTTGAGAGACAGCTGTAATTAGGTTTGAAGCAGATATTTAAATACTTTTTGCTGGATTGACCTAGAGAGCTCAGCCTTCTCCAGGGCATAATTTAAATATAGTGAAGGCTTTTGTGCACCACCTGAACATCAGATCTTGGGAGACAGGTACACAGCTCGGAGGAAAACAAAATGGAAGTCAGAGGGTTAGCGATTCTTCTGATAACAGCCCTGACCCCTGTGGCCAGCACTGAATGTCCCGGTGGCCCCTGCCAACTGCTGACAATATTAACGTTTAAAAAATAATAATCTGAAGGCAATTGCAACATCAGGAAAGAATAAGTCTGGGGCTCCCCTTGGCACTGTTCTGGCCTGACATTGCTGCAAGTCAGCCTAAGTGAGGCTTTGCCCCAGCCCATCATAGCCTCTGCAGCCCCTTCTGCTGGGGAGCAGCCATGAGTCTCCAGCCCCCCCCGGGCCCCCTGAGCGCCCCCCAGTCCCATGGCAAGGCTGCTGCCAGCTCCTGTGGGGAGAATGATAGTGCAGGAGATGCAGGCTTGTCCCAGCTCCTCTCACGGTTTCGTTAGCCTTTCTAATGAGAAAACCCATGCAAACTGTGCCTCCTGTCCAGGGGAGGAATGGGATGGGACTCTCCTAATGAATATCAAGTTGGATAGAGGTTCAGCTGCTTGTGGTGAAAATAACCTGGGAAGTGACTCAGGGTGTGGGGAGCTGCTAATTCCACGGGGAGCAGCTGGTGGCTGCACGAGCTTGGTCTCCCCATGGGATCCTGGATGCAGCCCTTGGACAGCCAACATCTCAGTGTCCAGGAGCATGGTCCTCCCAGGGCCTATGGAGGTGTTTTAATTCTGCCAGCAGGGAAGAGTGAGCCATTTAAGATGCCTGGTCGTTATATTTTATAACAGGTTTCTAAAGTGCTTCCAGATAATACAGATTAAATAATTTCACTATTAAGGAGAAGAAATTAGTTGTTCCATTTTGAAAAAGGGTTATAACTTTTCACATTATAGCCTCCTGATGTCATACACTTAAGAAAAGTTAACTTATTCCCTTATCTGATCAACGTAATTTCAATTTTTTGAACTACTACAGGGTACAGGGATACAAATATCCCAAGTTATTCAGTGAGTTCCTCAGCCCCTCAGCACTGATCATCCCTCGCTCATTCTCTCTGCTTGCAAACCATTTTTAACATCAACCCTTGACAAAGTCTCATGTACCTCCCCAACCCCGCAACCTGCCTTTGGAGCCCTCTGCAAGAGAGGAAAGCTCACAAAGTGTTGACACAGGTCTTGGTGTTCTCCTGATGCAAGAGCTTTTGCAACATCTCACTGATAATGATGAAATCCAAGCACATACTGGAGACCAAGAGTGAGGGTGGGACCCAGGCCGCAGCCTGCTCTTCAGAGGGAGAAGCTGCACTGGGCAAGGCAAACTTGGGATGGACTCTGGTACTAGGTTGCTTTTTGGGTTTCTATTAAGATTTTCTTCCTTTAAATCACACTTTTTCATACCTCTACACAGTCTCCTAAATTCTGTGATGATCAGATGGGTGCAAAGGACAGTTCAGATGAAGTCTGCTCCTGTGACCTGCTCCTTCTGACTGTCCCCCACATCACAACTCCATCACTCTCCCTGCCAGTTTTTCCATGGACAGAGAGATTTCAGAGCCTTTTTCTCCAACATGCCAGAAAGCAGGCAAGCATCTGCTGCCTCCCAGCTGCACACGTCTGCCTTCACTGTCATGGGAAGGACAGGAGCAGCGGTGGCAGTGGTGGTGGCAGTACATTGACTCTTGACCCAGGCAAGGATGTGCCCACCCCTCCCATCCCATTCCACCCCACCCATCCCTCCCAACCTGGAGCCACTGTTACCATTTCGCAGCACCCAACTGGACTTTTGGTTACTGCCTGCAGTGGCCTACTTAGAAGGTGACCTAAAAATCAGCATCCACCTCTACCACTAAAGCCCATGACTCATCTGCTCTTATCAATCTTAAAATTAAAGCCTCTAGAAATGGAAATTGTCATTGTCTGGGAATATATAAAGTAGCACTTGAGAGGACTTAGTATAACCAGAAGGAGCAAAAATATATTGGGACTTCTACAGGGAAAATGTTCAAAGCTGTGTAGCACTATCATTTATTAAACATAAGGAATTGTGACTTTAATAACTTTTCCTTCTCTACACATTACGGAATTTTAAAAAATAATAAGAAAAAAGAACTTTATTTCAGGGTTATCAGTCTTAAGGATATGCTCTGATTTGCCATGCCGTCTTCCCAGCTAGCGTGACTCCAATGGACCTGCAGAACCCTCTGCATCCAGCTTTCTCATAAAATTTGCCAAAGGAATTTAATGATTTTTAAACTTTCCTTATCCAGGTATACAAATGAATAAAATCAGTATGGGGGGCCGGGGGCTTATATGTGCATATCAGAGAAAATACTTATCAGAGAAAATACAGAGAAAACATACGATGAAGACCAGGCTATAGACTCGTTCAACTGATCACCTTCAGTTTTGCATTAAGCAGCATTTTGTGATATGCCTGGGAACCACAGTGCAGTGGCTGCTGCCACACAGCAAAGCTTTGCAAAAATACAAGACCACAGTAAATTGGCTCTTGCTTGTTTGGATACGGCTACCTATAGTGGATCGTTGTGCCAGTGAGGTGCAGAGAGTCAATCCCAGCACCTTGCAGAGCAAACTGTGCCATGAGCGAAACCCAGCCATTTGAAACCATACACATTTTTTTCTGTATGCAGATCACACAGGGAAGGGTGCTGGGATGCCTGGAGTTACAGGTACTCCTGCCATTCAGAAACTGGCACTCCCTCGCTGCCCCTGGGCCATCTCGCTGTGGGAAGGAATAAGCAGGTCCCATGCTGCATCCCCAGGCTTCTGAAACAGAGCTGCTCCCCCTGCCCTGCCACAGGCAGGGGTGGGCTCGCTCCCATCTCTCCATGCACACCAGGAGTCCCATGCCAGCTACCACCTCTGCAGTATGTCCCCTCCAGTGGTCCCACTTCTACCTCAATAAAACCAACCCGGTTGCCCATTTGTAGTAGACCAATGTTGAAGCCTCCAAATTTCACCATTGCCAAGGCCACACAAAGAGGTGCATGGAGATCTCCAACACATGCTGCTAAAAAGACAGGAATTTAGGGAAGGTGTCTGTAAGGGGATAAGGTGGTGACACAGGCAGAAAGCTCAGAAATGTTAAGCAGGAAACGAAGCCTCAGCCCAGAGCTGAACCTCCCTCCTACACTGTGTCCTGGACACCCTCTTTCCAGGCCCCAGCTCACAGGGATTTTGTCCCCCAGAGAAGGTTCCCATCTACCCCTGTCCTTCTGCAGCTCCCCCATGGCACAGCTGTGCATTTGTCCCACTCCACACTTGTCTTTATCAGGGAGAAAGATCTGTCTGTAGTTTGCAGGTAAGGGCTAAACTCTTCCAGGATTTTCCAGTTGCAAGTCTTGTTGCCCTGCAAAATCTGAGAGTTATCAGGCCCATAGGGAACATACAGGAAGGGAGAAAAACTCCCTACTATAACACCACCACCACTACCTCCCACATCTCATATCTCATGCTACAGTGGATCTCCTGGGATATAAATTTCCATCACCTACCTACCAGAAGCTGCCGTATCCATCACTCCTGTGCAGACTGCAGTTCACCTTCTCCAGTGTGCACAGCACCTGAAGCGTATCTGCATTTGGCTGACTCTGGGTTTATGTACAACTGGTTATGATAGCAAAGGCTCCCTCTCTTCTTTGATGTATTTCTACTGAAAGAATATTCTATTCCGTGGTCATTCCCTGCTGGAGGCAACTCCAAGGGTGCCACATGCTGGTGCCATGTCAGAAGCCAAGGAGGATGTGTATGCTCTCTGGTTGGCTGCGGCAGATGGGGAGATCCTAACATTGAAGACCTCTTCCCATTTCACTGCTGAAATCAAACCATTGAATACCCACCTTGAACAGTACAAAAATATTGGTGGAACAAAACTCTTCTGGGTCAAATTTCAGTACCCATTCTGGAGATGGTGAGAGCAGGAGAGTCTAGGAGCTGCCAGGCTGGCCCCTCTCCAGAGCAGGCGTTCCTGCATCAGCAGCGGGGAGAGGTTTTGTGCACCGAGGGATTAGCCGCTTGGAACCAGGGTGGAAAACTCACTGCTGGTATAAACCTTCCTGTGATCCTCTCCCAGGCCCTACTAAATGCTTTCCTTCTCTGATGCTGGGCAGATCCTGTGGCACTGGAAGAGCAAGGTGACATCCTTACCCAGTACAGAGCAGGCTGGCTGTAAGGCCCCCCTGTCACTGAGGAAATCGGTGCTGTTATCAGGGCCTGCCCAGGAGCTGTGCTGGGCAGCAGCTGCCCCAGCAAGCACAGCTCTGCATGGGGAGAGGTGGAGGTGGCCAGCAAACAGGATACACCAGGGGCCAGGGCTGCTGTAGGGAGTTCTGCTGCATGTGGAAACAAAGAGCAGAAGGAATGAGCAGAGCAGTGCACGCACTTGCCATCTGCAGCAAATGCTCTGCAAAATGCAGGAGAATCTGCAGACAGGTCCTCAGCATCGCTCCCAGGTAGTGCACAAACACAAGGGCAGCTCTGCTACCAGAGCACAGGCCCCACATCCATGTGCTTTGCCCCTTTCCTTCCCACAGCAGGTGGATGTTCCCAGTGACAGAGGGCAGCCTCCACCCACAGGCACGATACCCCTGCAAGGTCTTCCCCATTGCCCACGCTGGTTTAGCCCATGGCCTGCGACATCCCAGTCCGGTGACAGAGATGCTGAGCCATCTCATAGAATCATAGAATTATAGAATGGTTTGGGTTGGAACGGACCTTAAAGATCATCCAGTTCCACCCCCCCCGAACTTTCCCATGCTGCTCCCTGGAGGTGGGGAGCCTCTCCCTGCTGGGCCCTCATTCGGCAGGTTACCAGCCCTTGCAACTTCTCAAAAGTCACAAAAATGTCTCCTGCCTTGGGGACAAGAGGGAGACCAAGGGCAGGCAGGGCTGGAGGCGGCCAGAGGGACCAGGAGGGCCACAAAGCTGGTGAAGGGTCTAGAGGGGAAATCGTATGAGAAACTCTAAAGTTACTTGGTCTGTTCAGCTTGAAGAAGAGGAGACTGAGGGGGGACCTCACAGCCATTTACAGCTTCTTCACAAGGGAAGGAGGAGCAGACGCTGATCTCTTCTCTCTGGTGACCAATGACAAGGAATGGCAGGAAGATGTGCCAAGGGAGGGTTTGGTTGGATATTAGGAAAAGGTTCTTCACCAAGAAGGTGATGGAGCACTGGAACAGCTCTCTAGGGAATCAGTCATGGTGCCAAGCCTGACAATATTCCAGAAGCATTTGGACAATGCCCTCAGACACACGGTGTGAATGATGGGATTGTCCTATGCAGGGACAGGAGTTGGACTTGATGGTTGGTTCTTGTGGGTCCTTTCCAAATCAGGTCACTCCGTGACTCTGTCTCCCCTGTCCCTGCCGCGCGGGAATGCCTCGGCTCCGCCGGGGATGCTGCGGCGTCGGGGCGCCCCGTTGGGGCGGGAACGGGTGGCACCGCCTGCGCACTGCGCTCCTCTCCGCCCCACACCGCCCCGCACGGCGGCCGCGGCACGCCCCCCGCCCCGCCCCTGCGCTGCCGCGGAGCTCAGCGCGGGCGCGCAGCGGTACCGGTACCAGACCCGCCCCGCCGCCGTTGCTGCCCGTCTTTGTGTGTGCGCGCCGCCCCGCGCCCAGGGGTGGATCTTGCGCGGCGGGGACGGCGAGCCGCGGGCAGCCCTCGGCGGCGCCCCTGCAGGCTCCGCGCACCGCGGCTCAGCCGCACGTGGACGCGCGCTCCCGCCTGCACCGTGAGTACCGCCGGGGCGCGGGGACGGGGCGTGGGGGGGTCCCGCGGGGCGGCAGCGGCTCCCGCGACAAGGGATGCCGGCGCCCACGCCCCCGGTGCGGGATGCTGGCGCGGCTGCGGGTCCACGGAGCGGGAGCGCCCGGGCTTCGCGGAGCCTCCACCGAGGACAAAGGAGCGGGGGAGCGCGGGGCTCCCTTCGGGGCGCAGCCCCGCACGGCCCGCGCCCCGCGGTGGCGTTGCTGGTGCCCGGCCCGCCTGGAGGGAGGCAGCGGGCTCGGCAGGGCTCCTGGAAAACCCTGCGCCCTTCCCCGTGTCCGTGCCTCTCCCCGGAGCTCGGTGAGGTGGCGAGCTGCCGCCGCGCATCCGAGGCCGGGAAACCGCCGCCTTTTCCAGAAGCCACCGGCGCCGCCGTCCCGAGTGGCTTCATGCTGTGTCCCCCTCCACGTTGGCACAACCTCATTTTTAAATCCTGGCCGCTGTGGGGAGGGCTGGTGCGCGCCCGAGTTCCTCGCCGAGGGGTCGGGGCGCCGCAGGGCGATAGGTATGAGCTCATAGCTATTCCCGGGTGATGCGGGAGAGCCTCCCCGGCTCCTGGGCAGAGCTTAGGCTTCGGGCACGGAGTCTTGGGGCCTGTGTCTCCCCCGGACCCATCTCCAACCACGGCACCTCTGTCTCCCTGCCCAGGGACAGAGGGGAGAGTGTGTGCCGAGGGGTCTGGGGAAACGGCCAGGTGGGCTCGTGATGCCTGGACCGGGGAATGGTCGTATCTGTGAAAGCACTGCTGAAAGTTCCTTGCTTTTTGGGAAATAAAAATGATCCTTATCCTGGATGTTCTCAGTATGCTTGTCACTTTCATTAAATCCCTTCATTTTGCTTTTACACATCTGTGATTTTCAGCTCAAAGCTCCGGCCACGTGCCATTCCTGGTTTTAACTTCAGGTGTTCTGAGGAATTAGAATCCTTGGGAGCAGCTGAAATATAAAGCATTTTCCTCCGTTACATGGCAAGAGCAGTGACTTAATCTGGTGGGTTTTGCCCTTACGCATCTTCTCCCTCAGAGACTCAGCAGAGGATGTGTGTTTCCCATGGCAACCTCCACCCCGAAGATCACAGCCACTTTTTTGGAAGTAGCAAGACTTGTTAAAGGAATAGGAACAGCTGATTGTAGAATCCACATAATTCTAAATAAATTCTGCATCTTGGAAAACATGACCTCTTTTTCAAGAATATTGACGTTGCTTCTATTCATAGGTACGGGGGAAGACAGGGAATTGGCATCCTGGACAGGTCTCTTTTCATGCAACTGCAGTGAAAGAAGGTTTCTTCATCACCCAACAGTATTAATTACTGTGTTTTATTTCAAAACCATATTAATTTAATGGTCTTATAATCCAATACCTGGGTGTTGTGCTAGCTTGGTGCCCATGTGAACTTGAACCTTTGCCAGAATTTGATGTGTAAAACTTTTTCAGTGATAAACCAGTGGGTTTTTTAATTGTTTCATGCAGGAGGAGTATTTCTGTGTGCTTCCATCATACAAATAATATGGAATACTGGAAAAGTGGGTTTACATTAAACCAATTTTTGCCATTCCTGGAGTAACAGCAATCCTCACCAACAGCCCTCTTCGCCCTGGGTGCTTAACAGGTAGGGAGCAGGAGCCAGGAAGCAAATGCAGCTCTCTGTAGAGAACCTGGCTGAGGCAGCTGCTGGAACATGGCATGACAATGCTCACTGCTGTCTGGGAGTCTGTTGAAAGGAGGAATGGAGCATGGTCGTGAGCTAATGCTTCACTCCTTGGTCCCACAGGAATTTATAAATGCTTCTTAATCATTCATTAAAATCTTATAAAGATGTAGTTGCTTACAAAACAGGACTTCAAAAGGAAGATTGTTTGTCCATTATTTCTGGAATATTTCAAGACAGCAGTGCATGCATGCTGTTAAAGCCACAAAACTTCAGCTTCATGAGGAATTAATAGCCCCAGAGGTATTTGCATCTGTACAAAGCTTCATCTGTGTGCACTGATCTCTGCAGGCACTGGCTATGCAGAATACAGCAAAGCACCTAACTTCATCATAGACCCAGAAAACTGGGATTAACCTATATCTGAACATGGCTGACAGCTGCTACTGAGGGAGAGCAGGGTGCAGCTGTGAGGGGGCAGCCCTTTAGTCCTTCCAAGTCCTGAACTGCCCCAGGGCTCTGCACCAGCCTCTGTGCCTGCACCCAGCACTCTGGTGCCACTGGATTCTGTGGCAAATGCCAGGAGCTTCTGCCCAAGGAAAGGCCATTTGGTGCCAGGGATCATGGATAGGAGCGAGGGACCAATGTGCAGCAAAGGTCTCCAGTGCTGCAGAAATGGTGAATTTTAGCCTACTGGACACTGAAGGAGCACAGCCTGTACCCTGACCTGCCGAATACCAGTGTGTGAGCAGTGGCTTCATCCCTGGAGAGCTGTGGTCCTGGGTAGCCATCCCTGGGTAGCCCTGCTTGGGCAGAACTTGAGTTGATGACCTGAGATTTGGAGTACCTGAAAGCAGATGTAGGAGGAGAATCTTCCTCTTAAATGAGGGTGTGTGACTCCATCAGACCAATCATGGGCATTTTGAAAATCTGCTAGTCCACTAGGTCAGCGTCCACAGGGATTACCTTGTGCAGTGTAAAAAAAGTATCCCAGAAACAGTCAGTGCTACTTTGTAATATAAATTAATGATATCGGTAGATCTAAGCTGAGGACAGACCAGGCACCTAAGTTTTGTGCTAAGCCCTATTTAAAGATTCGTAAGAGCCACCATGTGTCTTTGGTTTTCATATCAGCTCTCTCTAATTTTAGTGTGGTTTCTGTGGGCTTTCATTTGCTGGCATGGCAGTTTGCATCAAATCCTAGGACAAGTCTTTCAGATCTGTTAGCTTTTTGTCACATCTTTTTTATTTTCTGGGAATGCAGCAAAATTGTTGATGGCAGAGAAATCCTACATGTTTGACTGTGCACCCTCACTTGGCAAGTGCACACTTCTTGGCATAACCTGTCTGGAAGTTATGGAAGTGGAAGGTGGGGAGATGTAGCGGTCAGAAGAAGAATACATGGAAAGATCTGTGAATTAGGCTTTGTGCAAGAGGTCTGCTAGCCTGGAGGAGAGGCTGCAACTGGCAGTTTTGTAGCTAAGTGCAAAATTAGGGAAGTAAAGGAGCATAAAATCTGTACAGCTCGAGAGGTGCTCTGGTGAGATGAAGCAAGTAAAATATTAATGGATCAAGTTATGGTGAATAGAGAAGGAAAGGAAGCCATAAGCTCAGGAAAGCTGCTCTTTTTTATTATAAGGAGGAGAACATTCTTCATCCTTTAGTTCATTTGTGTCCAGAGTGAAGGAATATAGAGCTACATACAGGAGCTTGAGCTTATTGGAGGAAAGTGCTTTTTAGTCCCCCCTCAAATATTTTGCTGGGGAAAAGAAATGAAAACGAGCTGGTGCAAAGCAAATCTGAGGAGAGCAAGTTTAGCCTTTTATAAGCATAGGAGACAGTGGGCAGAAAAAATTGGAATCCATCTCAATTGAGTGGCAAACAGCAACACCGTTTATTCAGATCCACTAATCAAGATGTGTGAAACAGTCAGTGGGACTCCTGTGAGGCTGTGCATGCTATGCAAGTTCCCATGGATGCAAACACTCGGCTTTGTCCATCATTACTGTTTTTCAATGATGTGGTTAAGATGCAAAGACATACTTGTGAAATATTTGATGCGTTTATTTATTTATTACTGAAGTTTGATGCTTGGAAGATGTGACATGGACTATAAATAGAACAATAAGTAGAGCAATCTTCCAGGTATAAAATACGTACTTAAAGAGCATTTTGATAAACAGAAATCTGTGTGAGCTCAGAAGTCCATGTTGTGTGACGTCATGAGCAGCGTAGCAGAGCAGAGCATGCTCATTTGCTTACTGACAGTCAGAGTTGGCTGGCTGTGGGCACTGACCTCAAGCCACATTGCTGATGCTTCATTCCCTGGAGAGTGCCACTCTGAAACAGAGAATAGAGTGGGATTTAAAGCTTTAGTTGACTTGGATTGTTTGTCAGCTGGTGGTTTTAAAATACTGCTTTGCTGTTGTTTGGTTTTGTACTTTTAAAATTTTTACTGCAATTGACTTAAAGAAGAATGTGGAAGAAAGATGATTGTATGCCAGGAGAAAGATAACATGCCAGAAACTGCTCTGAGAGGAATCTGCTGTCCTGATGGATTCACACTTTACTGGTGTTGTGTCAGGAACTATGTGAGAGGCCATCGTCAGTGCTGTCTGTCCTTTCCTCAGCATGCATTATCTGTAGGAGGTGTTGGGTCTTGGTTGTGGTTGGAAGTAGGCAAGCCCTCATGGGAGCTGAGCCATAAGGCAGAGGAAGTGCTGTAAGGAGATGAGAGGACCTGTTGGTGCCTTTTGGTGGCTGAGGCATGGAGCTGTGGCCAGCAGGTCCTGGTGGCAGAGCAAGGGGTGGCAGCAATGGCTGCTCTGGCAGGGCCAGTAACTACATATCCAGCTCTTCCGGGGTCAAACCCCAGCAGTCTCTCCCACTGTACGCTTCTCTCTTGCATCACTTAATTCTCAGATATATTAAAAAAACACATTCAAATGCCATATGCTCTTGTTTTCAATACCACATGCCCATCTTCTCTTCATTGCTGTTCTCAGTGTTTGACCGTTGAAGAGCCTTTTGGGCAGAGGCTGCTCTTCACCCCTGGTAGATGCTTTTGGACATTTATGGTCTTACTGTTGACCACAGGACAGTTTGAGGAGGAGCTGGAGCACCACTCTGACAAGAGGGAACTGTGGGGATGTTTATGGAGTGATGCCTGGAGGCTGTGGGAGCTGGAAGGAAATGGATGAGGCTGAGGAGGGGAATGTGTCACCCCAGCGGAAAGGGGCCTCTTGGTGCCTGGTGGGCAGCTACTCTTCATAATTAGCATAAAATTTGCTAAAGGTGTTGTTTGAGTGTTGTTGAAATCTCTTTGTACCTTGTGTTTAATTTTGCTTTAGGTATTTGAAACACTGATCAAACCGTATGGTGCATGTGTTAGGCGTTCCCATCCCATACTGAAGCTTTAGCTGTTGTTACAATAAAAAATCTTAAATTTTAAAGCCTGAGTACTAAATTGGTAGCTTTCAGCAGTTCTCTAATTATGTGAGACATTTTTGTACTTAACAAATGGTTCTTATTCTTGCCAACACTTCAGTCCGGTGTTCTAGGACTGTGGGTGTCAGGGAACAGAACATATTTCTGTGTCTGTGAATATGATCCCACACGTTGTCTTAAGTGGGAAAATGTTCACAGCCCTTATATGGCAAAGGATTTTTTTCCTAAATGCATCAGTGCTTTCTCCTGCAGGAATAATGCCGTTTTATCTTCCTGGTGCTTTGTAGGCTGGATATTGATTATGAACTAGAAATATGAAATGGTCTTTCTTTTTTCCTGGCAGAAATATCCTGCAGTGTAACCTGCTCTGTTTTGTAAACCATTCAGAAATTGTTTCTAGAAATGCCTGATAATTTTCACAGCTAATCAAGGTATAGATGCTAAACTAATAGATAAATACCTGCAAGCAGAAAGGGTGCTGCTAGTGCATTTATTTCTGCCTGATGTTGTGCATCTCTTAGAATCATTAATCTTAGAATTATAGAATGGTTTGGGTTGGAAAGGACTTTAAAGACCATCTAGTTCCACTCCCCTGCCACGGGCAGGGACACCTTCCACTGGATCAGGTTTTTCAAAGCCTCATCCAACCTGGCCTTGAACACCTCCAGGGATGGGGCATGCATGACTTCTATTTTCTTTGTCTTCACCATGAGTTTACATGCTCCTCCTCATGTTCTGCCATTTCAGCAGCCAAGTTAGTCTCCTACAGCCAAATTCTGCAGAAGAAGCTAAGAATTCTGTGTATCATGGCACAGTGACATATTGCACAGGGATGTGCCATGCTTTTCAGTCATGTGCCAGGAGGGATCTTACCATGTTACACAGTGAGATTTGTGAAATACATGAGTTACCAGGGTACCTTGTGATGTTCTGAATGAATGCTGACAAGAGGCTGGTTACAAATTCATGAACATGTGAAATAAATGGTGAAGAGGGTGTTGGAGGAGCAGAATTGCCCTCAAATGGATTTTGTTGAGGAGTATTCATTTTTGCATTAGATATTCCTGCTCAGTGACATAACATCCCCAAATCCATTTGGTTTGTAACAGGAGGACTTTGTAATGCTCATGATTGTATGCAGGAGGAGGAGGTGTGAGGCTTCTTATGTGATGGGTGTTGGGAAAGCTGTAAGTTGAGGCTGGAGGGGAGGATGGATGCAGCTGGAGCCTTGTGGTAGTTCAGCTGCGTGGCACAATGCCACCTGCATTTGGAGGCTGCTTGTGTTATGGATGTTTGATGCAAAGCCTGTGTGGTCACCCATTCTGGAGGGCAGTCACCCGATGTAAAGAGCACCCAACTAGTGCGCACGGGAGAGAGGGAAGAGTAATGATATGAGCTTGGATGCTGTTAACTATGAGTAAGCAATGTCATCTCGTGAGCTTTCATGACCGGCCTTGTTTTGAGGGGCTATGGGAGTTAGTCCCCTCCTGCACGGGTGCATGGAAAGAAGGGAAAGAGATGCCTAGTGAGGAGGCATGGAGGAGTGGGGATCTGCAGGGATCCATTGAGAGAGGAGAGGGTCAGGCAGATGCTGGAGGCATAGCCTGAACAAGGGATCCTGGATCCTCTTGGACTCTGTGGCTTGATGGTCACATTCTGCATCTCACAGAATCGCAGAACAGTTGGTGTTGGAAGGGCCCTCTGGAGCTCACTTAGTCCAACACTCTGCTAAAGCAGGGTCACCTTGAACAGGTTGTGCAGGAACATATCCAGGCAGGTTTTGAATATCTCTGGAGAAGGAGGCTCCACAACCTCCCTGGGCAACCTGTTCTGGTATTCCGTCACCCGCACAGTGAAGAACTCTTTCCTCATGTTCAGGTGGAACTTCCTGTGCTCCAGTTTGTACCTGTTACCCCTTGTCCTGTTGCTGGGCACCACTGAACAGAGTCCGGCCCCATCCTGCTGCCCTCCTGCCTGTTAGATATTGATCAGCGTTGATGGGATCCTCTTTCAGCCTTCTCTTCTCTTCTGCAAGCTGAACAGACGCAGGGCTCTCAGCCTCTCCTCACGAGAGATGATCCAGTTCCCTCATCATCTCCATGCACTCTGCTGGACTCTCTCCAGTGGTTCCTTGTCTTTCTTGAGCTGGAGAGCCCAGAACTGGACACAGTTTCCTTGGTGATCCTTGGGTACCTTTTTCCTTCTTTCATCCCTGTGACAGATTAGAAAGTATTGCTTCAAAGGCTCGTCCTGCAGAGTGACCTGCACCTCTGCATCCTTGTAGGACAGCCCTGCATGTCTGTGATGACTTGTGTTTAGGGCAACGAAGCTGGTGAAGGATCTGGAGAACAAATTTTATGAGGAGCAGCTGAGGGAACTGAGATTATTTATCCTGGAGAAAAGGAGGCTCAGGGGAGACCCTCTACAACTGCCTGAAAGGAGGTTGTAGCAAGGTGGGTGCTGGTCTCTTCTGCCAAGTAACAAGTAACAGGATGAGAGGAAATGGCCACAAGTTGCACTAGGGGAGGTTTAGACTGGATATTAGGAAAAATTTCTTTATTGAAAGAGTGGTCAAGCACTGGAACAGGCTGCCCAGGGAAGTCACCATCCCTGGAAGTATTAAAAAAGCATGTAGATGTGGCACTATGGGACATGGTTTAATAGACACAGTGGTGTTTGGCTGATGGTTGGACTTGATGATCTTAATGATTCTATGCTTCCATGTGTTCTAGGATTGGAGGGCATACCCCATCCCACCTCCTGCTCCATGGGAAGGACGTGTTTGTTTGATGCATAGCCCCGAGCTCTACCTGACTCTGGTGGCCAAGGGAGCCACGCTGTGCCCCCTGCTTGACTTTGCCAGGGTCTGAGCATAGTAGAGAGGCTACTGTTTATTCATAGATGCATTTGTTGTCTCATGAAATAAGAAAATGTTGTAATCCTATATATGAGCAGGAAGATGAATCATTATAGTACAGAAATGTAGTTATGATCGATATTAATAATATTCCAAGGTTTAATAATCTTCTTCAAAGTTCTACAACTGAATAAAACTTATTTATTTGTACAGGTCACTTTTAATTTTTAAGGTAGGGTTTAAGTATCAAAACAAATTGGATGAGAAATGCTGTGAAAGTGTGTATGATTTTTATTATCTTGGAGTGACAGTTAAGCAAAACTGTCTCTTGCTTTCTGAGAGGAAGAAGCCATGGAAGACAAACTGTATTTTTTTGAACACCATTTTTTACCAAATACTTAATAACAGGATAACAGTTTATGTGAGAAAGGCTGGAATATAGATATATTGTATTTGTAGCCACTTATTGATGTGGTCTGTATAACAATGTGGTTTGTAAATGTATCCTAGAACAGAGGATTTGACTCAGAACTGTATCCAGAACAAAGGCAATCTTCATGGAGCATCACAGACTTGGATCCCACTAGGGGCTTCTGCCTGATGTGCCGTTCTGGGAACAGTGATCAGCATGAAATCTGAGAGCAAACTTCATTTAATATGCATGTATTTGTAGGAATTCTTAGTGCCATAAAATAGGGTTTTCTTTGTTTATTTTTCCATGGTTGCAGATGCTGCAGTATTTTTCCAAGTACTGAGGGCTTTTTCCTGGTGAAGCCACATTTCAGGATACCTACAGAAGTATAAAAGCTATGAAAGAGGCCACACAAAATGAACACCGATATACTTGCCTCTGCTAGCACATCAGCTTTCAAATCTGTGCACAGAAACTCCTTTAAAGTAAGTATTTCTATGCATTTTGCAAGGCTCACCGGTGTCTATGCTTCATTCTGCCAGGGAAAGGCACTCTTTTTAATGGGATGTCATTAACACTCTGCTGCTGAATGGTTATTTCCATTTGTAATAGCAACAATATGTTAACTTCGACAGGTTAAAAATTAAGATCCTGGAACTGCCAGTCAGAGCGCAAGGGTTGCTGTCATTTTTTAATCATCGCTGCTATTTTTATGTGGACAGATTTAACATAAATAGGTGTGATAAAAAGTGTCATGCCATATTTAGTCCTTGTCTGAGATTTCTTAGTTTTGGAATGGCATTCTTTGTATAAAATTAATCAAGAAAGTCAAACTTTATCCATGGTGAGGGGTGGGGGGAATAACCAAAGAATTCCCTGCCTGCCCTTTTTCTTCAATTTAACTGACTTTGTGTGAAATACAACAAAGGAAACAGTTTCTATACACTTAAGCGATGGCCCTGCTTGTAAGGTGTATGTTTTGAACAGTAACTTAAAGGACTGCTTAATTTGTGGCAAATTCAAAGTGCACGGAGCTAAATGGGATTACATTGGTTGTGGCTCAGTTTGGCTCTGGTCCACAGCTATCTTCAGAAACATTTGAGATGTACATCTCTTATTCAGAATATGGTACTTTAACATACTCCTAAGGTTTCTTTAGTCCCTTATACAGTAGTGTTTTGGGTGGTTGTTTGTTGGAGACATTTTATATTAACGGGGAGCATGGTATTCTTGAAGGTCCTTGAACAGTGAGATATGAGGGATTAAGTGGTGAAGAAATAGAATTGTTTGCAAAGAAGTGTAAGATAAAGAGCGAGTTATCTAGCAGAAGAATGTTAAACTTGCTTCTTGCAGTAGTGCGTGATCATGTATAAGTAACCAATCACAAGTGTAACTTAGGCATGTGGACAGCTGTGTGTATCCAATCATGTTAAAACATCCAGCGTGTGATAAACTCTGAAGAATATAAAAATGCAGCCTTCTGACAATAAAGGGTCTTCGATTCTGCGTCGGAGTCCATGTTGTCAACCTCCTCAGTTGTTTTTTTCCGCCTTTCAATATTATGTACTGTGCTGCAGTAAAAAGACTTTTCTGTGGTCATCTTCATTCTCCACTCTGATGCCCCACCAGCCCTTCTACCGGCTCAGGCATTGCCTTAGCCCAGGGAATGAAATTAGAACAAGCGTAAGGAGGCAGGAGACATGCATTTCTCAGGACTGATATATCCTACTATGCAGCTCCTGCAGTCGGGATATGATCCGTAAATTTGGTTAAAGCAGAAAAAAACCTCATCAGTGTTGGCTGTCAGATTAGCCTGAGATTAGATAATTCTTAATTACTTCTGATAGATTTGATTCTGACTAGTCACACTAAACTCATTATAATAAGTTATGGGGTCACTTAGGGAGAAACTGAGAGGTAGGATTAATGTACTGTGCTATCAGAAATTAGTCTCTGATGCCATGTTTATTTGGAGCTCTCATTTTTGCACTGGAGATGATGACGAGCTGCTCCCAATCTATCTTCTCCATGCCACCCAGGATTTGGTAGATATCTATGATGTTTCCTCCAACTTACCACTTTTTTAAACTGACCTACTTAGCGACTCTTCACAGACAAGTCTATACCTTTACCTGTCCTTTTCAAGCTATTTTGAGCATTTTCTGTATCTAATATGTCCTTCCCTTTTATTCCAGTGAGGGGCCCATTTTTTTATAGCTCTAGAATAGCTGCAGGAGACCTTAAAGCAAAAGAAATTGTGTCCTTTCAGAACTATATTGTATTTTTCTAGTCCATTAGTCTGAATGCACTGACTTTGGCTGCATGGGGTGAACAGCATGAAAAAATCATAACTGGTATTAACAGAAATGTAAGATTAACAGAATACAATGAGTTTGTTCTTCTTAATAAATGCTTACCTAAAGTACAATATCTGTTAAGAGGAATGTTCGTAGTTGACAAGAAAGAAAAAAGAGCTATCATTATCTTTCTAATGAACTGATAAGTATGAATATTAAATCATCTATAGAAGCTACCTCTTAGCTTCTATCCATCCTCTTCCTCCATCCACTTTACAATGGAGAACTTGGCTGATTCTTTCTTTAGGGTTAAGATAAAGCACTTTAGCATTGAGTACAAAACCTATTATGAGCCCATGTCTCTAACACACAATTTATGTGTGTGCATGTATAAATGTATATGTGTATAGATATAAAAATACAGATTTGTATTAATACATGCATAAAAATTGATCATAGAGATTGCTCCATCCTCATAGTAATAGAAGACCTGGAAACTTTCAGCAAGCAAAATGCAAAGCATTAAGAAGTTTTATGACTTTGCAAAACCTTTAGCACGTGGTGATGCCAGGTTCATTTTCACCTCCTGTGGCTTCTTGGTTCTCTCTAATGGATGTGTAGTGGAATAATTTGTGCTGGAGCAGGTGAAATGGGGTGAGCAGAGCATGTTTCAGGTGATGTGTGTGTTTAGGAAGCATCATGATACTCACATATTTGACAGGAAGCAATGAGCGAAGGCAGGGACTCCATGAAGCGGTGTGAAGGCAAACAGCACAATGAAGATATCATGGAGCTGAATTTTTTTCTCCTTAAAGTCTGAAGAGAATTATTGTTCCTTGTTATTGCAGAAAAGAAGGGCAAACTGCTTGCATGGGGGCCTTCTTGGCACTAGGTTCAGGAAACAGTGCCTTCAGACTCCCTACGAAAGGGGAAGTTGCACCTAAATCCCGTGTGCCCTGTTGACCCCATTGAGTCTTGTTGTCATAGCAGCTTGGTTGCCACACCAGGATTTTTTAATAAGCAGCCTGATGTTTCTCGTAAGCCCTCAGCGTGCAGGGGCTGTTGCAGGGACCCGTACTGCTCCTCCTGGAGCCCAGCAGGTGGGTGATGGCCCTAGGAAGCTCTTGCTCAGGCTCCCATCCCACATGCCACTGCATTTTTTCTTTTCCAGGTTTACCTAGAATCGAAATATGAAACATCAACGTAAAGATATAGATCTTTACAGGCACACAAGGACTTCTCCAGACCTGCCATTTGCTTCTTCAGTCTCCTGAAAAAGCTTGTACATTCACCAAACTTCAGGTGCTAAACTGATTTTTTTTTTTCCAGTTTATCATTGTTCCCCTGAAAAATATTTTCTTCTTGAGGATATTAAGACTAGAGGGGGAAATCTACAATCCTCTGCCTAGGATAATAACTTCTGATGGCCTTCCTTTTTGAAGCGTTCTTGCCCTTTTAGAAGAAGAGCACACTGTGGTTTGTTTCAGGGTGGCCATTATTTCACTGAGGAGGTTTTTCTCAGCCTCTTGAGAATCCAGGTGGATTTACCCAACATATCAGCCTTTGGAAGAGCGCAGCCCATCCTGTGGTGGGGAATGCCCTCAGCTTTCAGAAGCCACCTCACCCTGAGCGGCTGGGATGGTCAGCATGGAACTGCTTGGTGTCCCAGCGGTGAGAATAAATGTTTCTGGGCAGGAGAACTCTGGCTCTGGCAGAACAGCTCCAAGAGGAGGGGCTGCAGCAGCTCTGTGATACCTCTAGAAACAGAGTCAGATGGATATTCCTCCTGGTATATGAAGCTTCAAATAGAGTGCAGTAAATAAAACTGTTCTTTGAGGATGAGGAAAGGATGAGAAAACAAAGATAAGAATAGCTGTCCATGAAGTATCATCCAGCGTGTGCACTGAAAGAGCTGTTCTGTGGAGAAATGAGTGTGAGACCGTGTGGTTAAAGGCGATGTAATGAAAACACGCAGCAAAACTCCCTTAATGCCAAAGGAGCATTCCTTCTGTGCTATTGTAAAGCTTGATGTGCCATTCTGATCCTGTAACACTGACCTTTCACGTACGGAAATGTGGAATGTTAGTATTATTTTTTCATATATAGCATCTGTTGCTGTTTTCTAAAAACACATATTGCAGTTCTATAATACGTTTAGTACTTCATGTATTTCATTTTAGTCATGTGGCCCTTAGTTGTACACTGCCAGCTGAGCATTAATGAGCAAACCAGGTTTGCTATAAGATATTTTATTTTTTTTCTATTTTGCTGATTTCATTTCAACCAACTTCTCCAAGAAAACACAGAGAAAAATTGAACCTTTTTTTTTTTTTTTTACTGTGACTTTGAAGACGCCCTCTGTGTTATTTACTGACCACTGAGGAACACTTGTTTCTAGATGAGAGCCAAGCTCAGCCAGAATCTGGCAGTGAGGCCTGGGCACAGGCATCGTTCATTGCACTGCCGGCTGTGGAACATGTGGCATGAGTGAAGTAATAAGCTCTTGCCAAACAATAGCAGAAGGGACCAACTCCAGACTCTTCTACCATCCTAGGTCCGAGACTGTGGTGTGAAAGGCTTTTTGGGATGAGCTGCATACAAAAGAGAGGTGACCTATCCATGTGTTTCACTGCCTGAGCCAGAGAAGAACAGAAAGGGTTCCTGGAAATTATCTGGTGGAAAAAGCTATTAGTATTAAGGCACTTAATCTTGTTTTCAACTGTGAACTGTAATTTACTATGATTATTTGTTTCCTAATAAATTGTATGTAGTTCATCTCAACATCAAAACACATTATGCTTTTTGCTCTGATAACTGTTACGCAGGCTAATTTAATTCATCTTTGGAGAGAAGTTTATGACCAGATGCATGAGATTTGATTCTGAGATACCATGCAGCTTGTTCTTTCTATCTGGATATACCCAGAAGGTCAAATTCTGTTCCTTTCTGTCCTCATAATTTAATTGAAGTCAAAAGAGCTCCATAGGTGTAAATGAAAGTACACTCATTAGATATCAGTACAGTATGGGAGGGCACTGAATTTCAAGTAAAGGTGGTAGTGCATGAATGAATTGACTGCTGGTTTATTGAGAAAGCCATCCGCTGATGTTTGTCTTACAAAAGCTTCCAACTGGTGTGGCTACTGTTTAGCTAATGGAATTAAAATAGGGATTTTAAATTTAAATAGAATTAAAATACAGGGTAGTGACTACTGACACCATTTAATTGGGGATATAACATGAATGCTTATTGTTAATTAGTGAGTGAAAAAAGCTTATTAGCAAGTTACATCATGACATTGTTCTGGAGATGAATGTTTTGTTATTAAAATTACTTCAAAAGCAGAGTCCACATAGAAGTAGCTAAATGTAGTTTAAGGTTATTCCCTCACATTTGTCTCTCTAGTTTTCTGCTCCTTTTGCTTATCTTTCCAAATTGTGATGGGACAAATTCTGCTTTGAGTTATTGTTGTAAGTTGGTGCTAAGTGTGTGTGTGTGCACGTGAAAATGGAGGTTTGTCCTGTGCCAGCCTGGGCATTGGCCATGCTGATGTTCAGCTCTCCGCAAGAGGCTGTGGCTGCTGCCTTGCCCAGCTTGCCATGTCAAACTCTCAGTCCTTGTGTCACTTCTGCCTTGCTAGCCAAACCAGAGCTTTTCAACATTTCCTTTTGTTGTTTTAGAAGACGTTCTTGCACGTTTTGTATGGATATGCCATCTTGCCCATTAAGAATTCAGAGTCATGGAATTATTTTGGTTAGGAAAGACATTTAAGATCATCAAGTCCAACCATAAACCCAACGCTGCCAACTCCACTGCTAAACAATGTCCCCGAGTGCCACATCTACATGTCTTTTAAATACCTCCAGGGATGGTGATTCCACCACTTCCTTGGACGGTCTCTTCCAGTGCTTGACAACCCTTTCTGTGAAGTAATTTTTCCTAATATCTAATCTAAACCTCCCCTGGCACAACTTGAGGTCATTTCCTCTTGTTCTATCACTTGTTACTTGGGAGAAGAGACCAACATCTACCTCACTATAGCCTCCTTTGAGGGAGCTGCAAAGGGTAATGAGGTCTCCCCTCAGCCTCTTCTCCAGACTGAACAGTCCCAGCTCCCTCAGCTGAACCCCATAACCCTGTGCTTCAGGCCCTTCCTCAATTCTGTTGTCCTTCTCCGGATGCCCTTCAGCCCCTGAATGTCTTTCTTGTGGTGAATGGACCCAAAACTGACCAGCACTGAGTACAGAGGCACGATCCCTTCCCTACTTCTGCTGGCCACGCTATTCCTGATACTGATACTGCCAGGATGCTGTCAGCCTTCTTGGCCACCTGGGCACACTGCTTGCTCATATTGTTTTACTCTCTATTTTGTATTTACTGTGTTACATTATGAGTGCAGGGAGGAGAGAGCCGATTGGATGCACTGGCCTTCATGGCTGCACCAGTTTAAAACCCCACCTGAGAGCTGCTGGTTTGGAAAATTGATATTGCTGTGGGCACCACTGAGAATGGAATGGGAGATGCACGAAGGTCCAGCAGACCCCAGGCAAGTACATTGGTGTGAGATGAGGGAGTCAGCTTGCAGACTGTGGTCAGAACCACCCCTGGTTTTGCCTGTGATGTGCCTACTCTGGCCTGACAGAATTCAAGGACTCATTTTGGCTGGTTTAACACCCATCCTACAAAAATATACCAAAAGTATGTGTCGCGTTCTTCTCAGGGAAGAAAATAGAGCTGAAGAGTGCTGTGCTGCATCCTCGCAGCTTCTCCTACACACACTAAGCAAGGACAGAATGAGGCAGTAACCTCGGTGGTTACATGGTAAAATAATTTATGAGCACCAATCCTTAAGGAAAAGCATGCCTAGAAAGAAATCCAGGTCTTTTGCAGTATCAGTGATGATTTTGTAAATAATGTCCTGGAGCAAATTTTTTAATTTTACGATATTTTAGTGTCTTATATATCTGTGATGTATTTGTCAACAAGATGGGCAAAAGCCAGATTTATTCGTAGTAGTTCTGAGTCCTGTAACAGTGTATATTTAATGAAGCGCAGTGGATATAAAGTAACTTCAGCCATGATTTACACTGCCCAACATTAATGGAATGGGGCCTTGGTTAAGTTGCTGAAATGTCTTCTACAGATTCTGTATTGTAAGGGTTTACTGTTGAATATATCTTATTTTTATATTTTGTCCTGAATGTTGTTGGATTCATTGTATCTAGGAACTGCTGCGTCTCTTCTTTACCTTTCCTTTTCACTGGTGTAAATCTAATTATTTCTTTGGCATTACCACTGAACTGCATCTGTATAACTTGCAATGAAGGGGGTGTGTGGTAATCCATTGTGAGCACAAAGCAATGTGTGGCAGCCCATGAGCTGCAGAGAGTGAGGAGCCTGCTCCACTTTCCTAGCAGTAACATAAAGCAGGGTTGCTCACTCAACATGGCACAGAAAGTGGAACTGAACTTCTGCTTTCACAGATATTAAGCTGTTGAGCATTCAGGTCTTGTGAGCAGACCTCATGGTGAAAGTCCCAGGACCAGCCAGAGGTTCGGTTCTGAGAAGCACCAGAAAAGAACCTGTGGGTCCAGATGTTTTATAGCCTGTCCTTTATTAGCTTGAACAAACTTGGTGCCTCACATGTGGTTACGACAGTGGAACACAAATCTGTCAGACGTTCAGGCTCTTATGCCTGACAGGACAGGCAGTGATCCCATGTGATTTAATCTGAGCTGGTGTCTGTAGCAGTGCCTGTAATATACCAGCAGTGGAATAAATCCAGTGCCCCAAACCTTTGTAATGCTTGGAAGATCAAGAGTTATTTAAGGCACTAAGATTTGCTATGTGAAGAACTCAAGAGGTGACTTTCTAATCAGCGAGTCTCTGTCAAGTTTTTATTAGCTGTGTGCAGTAGGTTAATACGAGAGAAATAATGCCTCCCATTTTGTTATTGCTGGTTTTCTGGGCTTTTTGTTTTGTTTTTGCAAGTGCCTGTGATGTCTTGATTCCGAAAGGTTGTTAAAGAACTTCCAAATAACTTAATACTTTTTCTAAAATCATTGAGGAAAAGATAGGAAATTATGAGTCACTTCATGCTTTCAGAGTCACGAACACAACCTAGATCCTGATCCAAAGTTTCCCTGAGATCACTGAAACTTGCGTGAGAGATGAATCAGTCTGCAAAACCATATGTATTTATCACAGCTTTGTTAGAGGTTTTTTTCTGCACAGAGCTAAATAGAGTTTTTTAACAAAGCAAATAGCTGTGCTTGAAATAGTGTATAGTGTAATAGAAGTATAAAAATACTGGTAAGAGATCATTCTGAGGTGTCTTTCACTGTTTCAGTAAGTATTCTGCACAGTGTCATGCCCTAATAATGTTTCATTTTTTTGCTGCAAAGTTTTTTTGGAAATACCAGTTAAAACATCTCAGTGGGATTAAATCAAGTGCCTGTTACAGGAAAATCTGGTCTGGTTTGCAAGTTGAGTGTGGCAAGAGAAAAGTTGTGCTTTCTTGACCAGAGATCAACTATGTTATATTAACCATCCGAAAAAAAATAACAGTAAAAGGGGGAAACCCCCCCAAACTGTGACGAGCACTCATTCTGGAGAGGCAGGGAGACCAGAGGCAGGTGAGCAAAGTGGGAGCCAGCTCTGTGGTGGGGATGGAGCTCCCTGATCAGCATCCCTTAGGTAGGAAGAGTCTGCAAACAGGCTTGATGCGTCAAGTACTCACCCACTGTTTTTGCATTGTTTGCATAGATTAGCTTGTTTGTTAATGCTTTCTGGTGTAGAACAGATATAAAAGCTTTGTCATGGGATTTTTTTTTGTGTGTAGTCTTTATATATCAACAGGAATCCTATTATGCACCAAATACAGAATTGTATTATTTGCAAGCACCTACCAGAACTGATCAAAATATAGTCACAGGCCAATTTAAATGTAGATAGGAAACTGTCCTTGAGCATCATCCCATAGCACCTTGCTGCTCAAATGCCATGTGCTCAGTCTGTGGTCTTCCCATAGGTCATTCCAAGTGCAGCTTCAAATACAAGTTTCCTTCACTGCTGGCTGCTGGTTAGCATGCCCGCCTGCCAGTTTCTGCTGGCATAACTAGGTTTTCATAGAAGAAAAAGGACTGGCTGAGATCTTTAGGTTCATTTAAATTAAGACATTTTCAGCTATCACCTTAAACTACAAAGGGCTTTGTGGCAAGCTTAAACATTTTTGTCAGAAGCAGCATTAATATGGTTGATACGTAATGTGGCTGATCTATAATATATTTACATAAATACAAGTGGGCTGCAAGACACCTTTTAGTCCCTGGGTTTTTTTTAATATATTCTATGAATGTCAGTGTGGCTTTTCCTGTTCTCATGGTAGAATATGGTGAGCAAAGGCATGTTGTGCACATTGGGAGTGAAGCCAGACAGAGGCACATCTCATCCAAGTGACTGATACTCTGGGATCTCGCTAACAGTACTGTAGGGCTGCGTTTGATTTTACTGCAATGTGTCTGTAGCAGGGCAGCATCATTGACTGGTACTGCTGTGTGAGGTAAAACTGTGGAAAAGTGCATTATAATTGCTTGTTTCCTTACCTTGTAACCTGAAAAAATACTCACTTTTAGTGAGTATCTTCTAAGGTATGTCTGAACAAGAGTTTGTTTTCTTTCAGTATTTTCAATTTACTTATTTTTTTTATTGTGAGAGTGAAAAGCTTTTTAACTGTCTCTTGCTAAAAGATAGGCAGCAAGAGCATCTGAAATGTATTGGTAAGGACCTTAGCTTTAATATATGAATTCCACTGGTCTTGCTTTAGCTATGCTCAGTTTCACAGCCGGTGCCACAGTTCGTTTCTGAAAGTCCAGTCTGTGTAACAGGTTGGGGTTTTGTGACTTTTGAAGGGAAAAATCTAGAAATAAAAAAAACCCCAACAAATAAATTGAAAGCAATGAATGTTTCCCAGCTAAGCAAAAACAACATCAGTTATTGGCACTGTATACTCTCATTACATTCTTAGAGTATCGCCCACAGTGAGTTACAGAATTAGGCATTAGAGTTCTGTAATACTGTGGAACAATAACTCCGCCTTACCGACCAAAAGGGGTACTTGCTAATCTGCCATTATGAAGAAATGTTTTAAAACACACATAAAAGTTAAAAAATCTTAACTTTAGACAGGTAACTGTTTATAGAAGTTATTAGTAATCTCATAATTTTATTGCATAGCATGCTTATTAGCTGGAAATTAAAAGCACATATTTGCATAGAAATGCTTGGGTTAGACACTGTCCGTAAGAATCTGGAATCAGCTGTGATCAGTCCTCCGTGTAAGCAGTCTCTGGCTCTAGGACTGTACCTGGAAAATGGAATCACAGAATAGTTTAGGTTGGAAAAGACCTTTAAGATCATCGAGTCCAACCATAAACCTCACACTGCCAGCTCCACCACTAAGCCATGTCCCTAAGCGCCACATCCATATGGCTTTTAAACACCTCCAGGGATGGTGACTCTGCCACTTCCCTGGGCAGCCTGTTCCAATGCTTCACCACTCTTTCAGTGAAGTAATTTTTCCTAATATCCTCCTCTGGCACAACTTGAGGCCATTTCCTCTCATCCTATCTCATGTTACTTCGGAAAAGAGACCAACACCTGCCTCACTACAATCTCCCTTCAGGGAGCTGCAGAGAACGATGAGGTCTCCCCTCAGCCTCCTCTTCTCCAGACTAAATAACCCCAGTTCCCTCAGCTGCTCCCCATAACCTTTGTGCTCCAGACCCTTCCTCAGCTCCATTGCCCGTCTTTGGACACACTTCAGCATGTCGATGTCTTTCAGTAGACATCTACTCAATGGTGTACGTTAACACACTGTGCCCTAGCAGTCAATGCTCTTCTCTTTGGGTGACAAATGTTGGTCCTCTCTGTCAGATGGCAAATGTTTATAGCTTGATGGCCATAAGCCTGTTTCCATAAGGTGACCTGTCTCCTCCTTTTGATTTTCCTTTTAATACTAATTAGAAGCCAGATGGTTCACTGAGTATTGCAGCCGGTCCCCTCTTCAGGTGTGAAAACAGCTCAGGCCCAAACAAGGTTCACGCTGCTCTAATTTGCAGCTTCATTTCACCTGGGACAGTGCCTGATCAGCCCCAGGCAGGATCCTGGAGCTGCAGAGACTTGTGTGTAAGGTGATAAGTAACTTATGAAAACCATTAAATAAAGGTGGCATCTCTAGGCTAAGCAAGCAGGCAGTGTGATGTGATCAGTCATCTTTACCATTTGCCAGTCTTGGGTAGATTATTTTAGTTGTTTCCAAAGATTTTCTTTACTGGGAGGCAGAGCATAAAGCACAGGCATCCTGTCACCCATTGAAGACCAGCACTCAGTTTGCTGGCTCCCAGTGCTGTGGATCCAGTACAAATATTTGCATTTCTACACAAGTGGGTTTTTATGTTTTTTTTCTTCCTGCTTCTTCTGTTCAGTTGATGCAGCATTCTAGAAAGAAAATGGTAGGAGGGACCTTGGCAGAAAACAAATATGTTTTTCTTGTGTGGTGTATATTCCATGTCTCCCATGAAGCTATGTGTCTAACAGTCAAGTTGCTTCCTTTGAACTTAATGTAAATTGGAAAGTTTTTGTTTTCATTGCAGTTTATAACCCTCTCACAGAGGTTATCAACTTTGTGACTGTATATTTTACATAAAATGATCAGTTTCCTGCATTAGCCCAAATTTGTTTTTTAGGGTAATTATACATTTGTATTGGCTACCTGTATATATTATTTATTTATAGATAGTCTTCTCTATATACTTTGCCTTATATATAAAAACCTTAAAGAAAAAATGTTAATTTGAAACAAATTTGCCTTTTTCCATTTGGATAAATACAGATTTTAAAATTAACATCATTGATGATGTCATCAGTAATGCCTGTAAACATCTTTGAAGAATCCTCTAACAAGCTTTCCCTCAGCAAGCTGGTTCATTTTTCTGTGAGGATAAAAATGCATCTTTCCTCAGAAACAATGAGATCTTAAAAAATAACATTAGTTTAGCCATTAATGGCATTTGAGAAAATAAGGGATCTCACCTTGGTATGTCATTGTAAGTTATAGCAGCATCAAAACCTGGGAAGGTGAACATCTCAGCCTGATCTCACCTGTACGTGCTGTGAGGTTGCCATATGGTTTGTGCAGAGTGATCTGGACAGACAGCTGGCTTGGCTGGTTACTGCTTGTGATACAGGACTCTGCTCTAGCAGGAGTTCCTGCTCCTCTTCAGAGAAAAAATGAGCAGGCAAAGCTGGCATGTTCTGTTGACTCTTGTGGAATGTAGCCGTGGAGGAACAGTTGTCATTTTGCCTGTGTCGTTCACAGTTATACCCATTTCCCTGACCTTTTACCTCTTCCCTCTCCAACAGGGAAATGCTATGAGCCATGTGAAACCTGGTGGTCATGGGAAACCCTTGAAGTTTTGCCAATAAATTTTAATAGATGATAGTTAAATCTTTGCAGTATTTTAACATGTTTTATTAATTTGTTGTTTAGCAATTCACACTGGCATTCCACTGTTCTTCATCCTGATACGTGCTCATTTATGTCGCTGGTCTCAGGCTGATACTCCAGTCTGTCTTGTCTCGGTGGTGGAGAAGCACAGGACCCACTTTTCAAAAGCATTCCTTAAGCTCTTGGAAAAGTCAGAGCTTATTTCAAAACTGGGAGTGCAATGACTAAATGTTTTAGAAATCTGAGCCCCTGTGCTTCAACAGTTGGGTTTTGATTGGGTTTTTCTGATTTTGGGTGGGTTTTTTTGAGTGTACATTGGCATTAGTGGGCACTTTCCTATAAAATTATTTTGGATTCTTTTCAGCAGCTGGAGCCTTTCAGGTTTGGTCAGAATGACCTTTGTTTCTTGTAAGTTGATTGTGTGTTTCTTTGTGCTGTGATGGTTGAAGGAGAGCTTTATTAGTCCTTGTAAGTGGATGATGCAGTAAGATCAAACCTAAGGCCAGTCATTTTACGTGTTCTGAGATCTTTCTTCCTAAAGGGGTGTTGTTCCTTGTACTGCAACTCAGCAGTAAAGAGAGCGAGGGGAGGACTGATCCAAATCAAGAGTACAATATTTAAGCACACTTGAAATGTCAGCTTGTGGACTACTGTAGTTTCATACTGAAATAAACATACTTATAGTGTTCTTCATAATGGACTTTTTCCAAACTTAAACATTTAAACAATATTAGTAATAATCCTCAACCACTATAATTCTCCCTGAAAGTCTTTGTTGATTTTGATATTTTACAACATAACTTCCATTACTTCCAGTTTCATAGTTTTTAAAAGTATACTTTTTAGTTTTGGTTGAAGGAAACTTTCTGGTAGGAAAAGTGAAATCACCATAAAAAACATGTTATTAAGTCTTAAGAGTGTTTTTAGTTTAACTTGTTACATTTGTTAATCATAGGAGTGTGAATTAATTAAACTTCCCATTCACATATGTAGGATTTATTTTAGCTGATGAATCTCTAAGAAAAAAGGTTGGATATGTGTCAGCATTTCCTCTAGTCCTGCGAAAGGAAAATACAAATAGTGAAAAAGAATTATAGAAGGGAGGACATCAATAAGTGTGTCCTTCATACTTCTGGACAAAAAGCACACTGAAAGGGAAGCTCTTCTTCAGGGGAAAGACTGTGATAATCAGCCTGGGGGTGATACTGAAGCTTCTTTGAATATTCTTATTCATTTTCCTCTCAAGCTAAGTGGATGCGTCTAATCCTCCATATAGTCACAATTAATGAAAAACCTATAGCCCTGTTCAGCACATTTGAGCGTTTTTCACTGCTTTTAATTGACTTATCCAGCATCTAGTGTGACTTGATAGCCCTGGATGGCTTTCCTTTAGTCCCTGCCCTTTGAACATTTCTTCTTCTGCTAACATTTTACATTTGAGGTTTAATCTCTCGCAGCTTTATTAGGAAGAAATTAGCTTCTACAAGAACTGAGCTGTGGAAAATGGATAGTTGAATCTTATCCTAATTCAGAACATTGCTGTCGCAGCTGGTGCTTCAGAGTGCGGGTCTTATTGATGTACCTGCACAGCCTGGTTCATGAGAGCAGCCTCGTCCTGCAGAAGATGGATCAGCTGCAGGGAGTGCAGAGAGAACAGACTGATGGTTTCTCTCTTAATTTCCTAATCTGTTTTTACTCCAAACGTTATAATGTCCCAAACAAATATTGCTTCCTGCTTCCCAGAATCATGCTGCAATGCAGTGGTCCAGATTGCAGCTGGGACTCCTCCCTTTGACTTTCTCCGATGTCTTTGGCTACTGTCTTAGTTTAGATGAAAACTAAGATATGTTATCAGATATTAAAGATCTTTAATCAGAAAAAAAAATTGCGTAGAAGAGGTAACAGTTCTTAGCTACAAATATATGTGTATACAAAACAGAATCAACACTAATCACAACTAAAACCTAAAAGTCTTAAGAAATAGATTGAGTCCTGTACCCAAAATCTTGCGATGCAGGTCTCTTTAAGAGCTGGCGAGCAGTCGCTGCCCTGCACGGGGAGGCGCGGCCCCCTCGCGACCGGGGAAAGGCGGGGGAGGGAGATGGAAACTTAGTGCGAGTTCTGCCGGAGTTGTGGAAGATTCAGATGACCCGTGATCTTTCCTTCAGAGATTGCAAACCACATGCACTCAGGGACTGTCGTTGCCGCCACTGCTGTCCAAGAGGAAAACGGATGTCCGGTCACGACCTCTGTCCCGGTTTCCCCAGAAACGTCCTCCCCCCATCCCCCCTCGCATCTGCTGAAATTCCCTTTATTGGCAAAAGGAAGAAAAATTCCTCGGAAAAATCCCAAACCACAACATTATCCACCCCGAATTTTATTTCCATGCCAGCATTCGGACTTAAATTTATACATACATATTTTCAACTATATACATATACAGATAGGCACATAGAATATGAACAACTCACCCAAAAATAAGGTCCCCTTGAGGTATACATCGTGTTTGTCCATCTTCCTGCATCACCCACCAAGTGCAACCAGATCCTTGAGCAAAGACAATCCCACGAATGGGCTTGCCTTTGCTCGAGACAGGTTTAACCCAAAGAGTTTTCCCTAACATACCTCTCAGGTGGACCACAGGGACCTTATCTCCATCTACAGTATGAAGGAATTCTGACTGGGCAGGGCCGGCTCGATTGACTGAGCCTCTAGTGTTGACCAACCATGTAGCCTTTGCTAAATGTTGGTCCCAATGTTCGAAAGTCCCCCCATCCAATGCCTTCAAAGTGGTTTTCAACAATCCATTACACCGTTCAACCTTCCCGGCAGCTGGTGCGTGGTAGGGGATATGGTACACCCACTCGATGCCGTGTTCCTTTGCCCAGGTGGTAACTAAACTGTTCTTGAAATGAGTTCCATTATCTGACTCTATCCGTTCTGGAGTGCCATGTCGCCACAGGACTTGCTTTTCCAGGCCTAGGATGGTGTTCCGGGCAGTGGCGTGAGGCACTGGGTATGTTTCCAGCCATCCGGTAGTTGCTTCCACCATGGTGAGCACATAGCGCTTACCCTGGCGGGTCTGCGGCAGAGTGATATAATCAACCTGCCAGGCCTCTCCATATTTATACTTATCCCAACGTCCACCATACCATAAGGGTTTCACTCTCTTAGCCTGTTTAATGGCAGCACATGTCTCACAGTCATGGATAACCTGGGAGATAATGTCCATGGTTAAATCCACCCCTCGGTCTCGTGCCCATCTATAGGTGGCATCTCTGCCCTGGTGGCCTGAGGCATCATGGGCCCATCGAGCCAGGAACAACTCTCCTTTATGCTGCCAATCCAGATCTACCTGTGACACCTTGACTTGTGCAGCTCAGTCTGCCTGTTCGTTGTTGCGATGTTCCTTGTTGGCTCGATCCTTGGGCACGTGTGCATCCACATGGCGGACTCTCACGATCAGCTTCTCCGCACGGGTGGCGATATCTTGCCATATATCTGCAGCCCAGATGAGTTTCCCTCTGCGTTCCCAGTTGGCTTTCTTCCATCGGTCTAACCATCCCCACAATGCATTGGCCACCATCCATGAGTCAGTGTAGAGGTAAAGCTTCGGCCACTTCTCTCGTTCAGCAATGTCCAGAGCTAATTGGACAGCTTTGAGTTCTGCAAATTGACTTGATCCACCTTTTCCCTCAATAGCTTCTGCAACTTGTTGTGTGGGGCTCCACACGGCTGCTTTCCATCTTCGATTTGTCCCCACAATGCAGCAGGAACCATCCGTAAAAAGGGCATAGCGTACTTCTTTTGGCAACTGATTGTATGGTGGTGCTTCCTCTGCACGTGCTACCTGTTCTTCTTCATCTACTAGACCAAAGTTCTCATCTTCAGGCCAGTTTGTGATGATCTCCAGGATCCCAGGGCGATTTGGTTTTCCAATACGGGCGCATTGGGTGATCAGAGCAGCCCATTTGCTTCAGGTAGCATCAGTAGCATGATGTGTGGGGGCAGCCCGTCCACTGAACATCCACCTTAGCACTGGTAATCGGGGTGCCAGGAGGAGCTGAGTTTCTGTTCCAATTACCTCTGAGGCAGCTTGAACCCCTTCATAAGCAGCTAAGATCTCTTTCTCTGTTGGAGTGTATTTGGCTTCAGATCCCTTGTAGCCTCGACTCCAGAATCCAAGTGGTCGGCCTCGAGCCTCGCCAGGCATTTTCTGCCAAAGAGTCCATGAAAGACCGTTATTCCTGGCTGAAGAGTAGAGCACGTTCTTCACGTCTGGTCCTGTCCTGACCGGTCCAAGGGCTACAGCATGAGCAATCTCCCTCTTAATCTGCTCAAAAGCTTGCTGTTGTTCAGGGCCCCAGTGGAAATCATTCTTCTTGTGGGTTACCAAGTAGAGAGGGCTTACGATCTGACTGTATTCCGGGATATGCATCCTCCAGAAACCTATGGCACCCAAGAACGTTTGTGTTTCCTTCTTGCTGGTCGGTGGAGACATTGCTGTGATCTTGTCGATAACTTCTGTTGGAATCTGGCGACGTCCGTCTTGCCACTTCACTCCCAGGAACTGTATTTCTTGGGCAGGTCCCTTAACTTTACTCTGTTTGATTGCAAACCCAGCTCCCAAGAGAATCTGGATGATCTTCTTTCCTTTCTCAAAAACCTCTTCTGCTGTGTCCCCCCACACAATGATGTCGTCGATGTACTGCAGATGTTCTGGAGCCTCACCCTTCTCTAGTGCTTCGTGAATTAGTCCATGACAGATGGTGCGACTATGTTTCCACCCCTGGGGCAATCGGTTCCAGGTGTATTGCACGCCCCTCCAGGTGAAGGCAAACTGTGGCCTGCACTCTGCAGCTAGAGGAATGGAGAAGAATGCATTAGCAATATCAATAGTGGCGTACCACTTCGCTGCCTTGGATTCCAGTTCATACTGAAGTTCCAACATGTCTGGCACAGCGGCGCTCAGCAGTGGGGTAACCTCATTCAAGCCACGATAGTCTACAGTTAATCTCCATCCTCCATCAGACTTACGCACGGGCCAAATGGGGCTATTGAAGGGTGAGTGAGTCTTGCTGATCACCCCTTGACTCTCCAGTTCTCGGATCATCTTATGGATGGGAATCACAGAGTCACGGTTCGTTCGGTATTGTCGACGATGCACTGTTGTGGTGGCAATTGGCACCCGTTGTTCCTCAACCTTCAACAGTTTGACAGCAGAAGGACTCTCAGAGAGACCCGGCAGTGACTTTAGCTGTTTAATCTCTTCTGTCTCTACAGCAGCTATTCCAAAAGCCCATCTATGTCCCTTTGGGTCCTTGAAATAGCCATTTCTGAGGTAGTCAATTCCCAGGATACATGGGGCGGTCGGACCAGTAACAATGGGGTGTTTTTGCCAGTCTTTCCCGGTCAAGCTCACTTGAGCTTCCAACACAGTCAGCTCTTGAGATCCCCCAGTCACCCCAGAAACAGCAATAGTTTCCGGGCCCACATGTCCTGATGGCATTAACGTACATTGAGCACCAGTATCAACTAAAGCCTCGTATTTTTGTGGGTCTGATGTGCCAGGCCACCGGATCCACACAGTCCAATAGACACGGTTGTCCCGTGCCTCTACCTGGCCAGAGGCAGGGCTTCTCTAACAGTCGTTGCAGTGACAGCAACTCTTTAATGATGGGTACATTTTGGAGGTTCCCTCTAGTGGGTCAGATCCTTGGGAGACTGGCACTGCACTTACTTTTGCCGATTTTCTTTTCTCGTTTTTCTTCAGTTCTTGTACCTGGGCTGCCAGGGCATGGGTAGGTTTCCTGTCCCACCGTCTCATATCTTCCCCATGGTCAACCAAGAAATACCATAGATCGATCCGTGAAGTCTGTTCTCTTCCCCTAGCTGGGAGGCGTCCGGCTCTGACCCCAAAGGCTTTGATTCGCACTGGTGCCACTTGAAGATTTTGAAGATTGTCCATGATCTCCTTTTGCTGCTTGTCCATCCTCTTATCCATCCTCTCAATTGCTGTTTCTACCGCAGCGATACGTTCCTGCATCGGGCCATGGATCATTTTCGCATATGTCCTGAGTTTACCTGCTGCGACACCCACCAAATCTTGGTCTGGCTCCGAATACATGGACGCCACATAATGAGAGAATGCACTTGGTGCACCACAGGAGAGCTTCCACCACATTTCTGGTGTGCATCTGACCTTGTCTGGGTCGGTGAGGGGTTGCCCATCTCTTCCATAAAGTATTTCTAGCAGTGCCATTTCCCTCAGGCGTAAAATCACGTGTTCCACAGTCTTCCAAGCTGTCTTAAGATGATGTGCCTGCAGGATATCTTTGTGAGGGAACCTCTCTCTCACACTGTCTAGAACTCATGCCCAGAATGAAAGGGCCTTGATTCCCTCACAAATACCTGTTCAATACCTGTATCTCGGGCCAGAGCCTTTAAATACTTGGCTTCAGAACCATCAAGTTGCAAACTGTCACCCATAAGATCCCACACTCGGATCATCCAAGTCAGGATAGGCTCATCTACATGTCGAGTAACATCCTTTCGCAAGCCACGAAGGTTGTCATAAGAGAGCGATTCAGTAACGATCTCTGGTTCTGGATCTGCAGTATGTGAAGGACCCGCTTCCGCTTCCCCGTTATCATCAACTGGACGAACCGATTTGGTCTTGTATTTCCTTTTCTGGATAGGGGCAACTTTCATGGGCTCAGACTGTTCCTCTGGTTTATCCACATCTTGAGCTACAACTTTCATCGGCTCAGACTGTTCCTCTGGTTTATCCACATCCTGAGCTACCATAGCATCAGGTGTCTTACTCTCTCTCTTCTTTTTTCTCTTTCCTTGCTTTTGGTTACATTCCTGACCACCCCTATTCCTGGCTTCATATCCAAGATAAATTGTAATGCAACCATGCAGACAAATCACCATAAGTATGATATAAAGTAGGAGATCCCTGGCATCTAGCGAGAGGTTAAGCTTACCAAAAGCTTCTGTAGGGAACCTAAAAGGTGCCTGAATAAAAGGTTGAGATGAAACACTCTCCTGTGTCCCTCCCTGAGGGTAGGTAACATTATCACTGTGTCCCCAGAGGTAACAGCCTGGGCTGGTGCAGGAGTACAACCTTAAGAACACATTCCAAATGAAACCCATAGACACTGAATCCATAACACTATAGACCCAAAATAAGAACTCGATAACGATCACAGCTATCTGAGTTCTACTGGCTGCTGCACTCAGATGAATTAAGTCCGCCAGACCTTTCGGCATAGTTCTGTACCAACAGAAAGCAAATATGTAGTACAGCATGGTCCATATGGACTCGAAACTCACAACAAACATCATGATGCCAGAACTGTTATCCTTCTTTGCTCTCAGCCCCACGTTGTGTGCCAATTAACTGTCTTAGTTTAGATGAAAACTAAGATATGTTATCATATATTAAAGATCTTTAATCAGAAAAAAAAATTGCATAGAAGAGGTAACAGTTCTTAGCTACAAATATATGTGTATACAAAACAGAATCAACACTAATCACAACTAAAACCTAAAAGTCTTAAGAAATAGATTGAGTCCTGTACCCAAAATCTTGCGATGCAGGTCTCTTTAAGAGCTGGCGAGCAGTCGCTGCCCTGCACGGGGAGGCGCGGCCCCCCCGCAGCCGGGGAAGGGCGGGGGAGGGAGATGGAAACTTAGTGCGAGTTCTGCCGGAGTTGTGGAAGATTCAGATGACCCGTGATCTTTCCTTCAGAGATTGCAAAACGTATGCACTCAGGGACTGCCGCTGCCGTTGTCGCCACTGCCGTCCGAGAGGAAAACGGATGTCCGGTCATGACCTCTGTCCCGGTTTCCCCGGAAACGTCCTCCCCCCATCCCCCCTCGCATCTGCTGAAATTCCCTTTATTGGCAAAAGGAAGAAAAATTCCTCAGAAAAATCCCAAACCACAACAGCTACATTAGCCCATTCCCTCTCTGCTCGCGCTGTATTGAGCCCCTCTGCCAGGTGTGTAGCCCTTTTTCACTGCTTCCCATCCTGGAGCCCTGCACTCTCCCAGGTCCAGTTGGATACTGGTATTTTTTTTGCCCACTGATAAGACAGCATTTGGCCATGTTATAACATACCTTGTTTGCTTCTTCCCTCTTCTCCAACCAAGGACAGTCACTGGCTCTCTTAGTTGTTTCCAGCTCTGCTGGTTTTAGTTCACTTGCACAGAAATGATTTCATGTCTTCTTAAGTCATTGGAGAAGAGGTAAAGTAATAGAACACCCCAAACTGAGACCTCAATTAAAAAAGCGCTCCTTCTGTGCTGGTTCCCCATTTACAATTAAGCTTCTTATCTAAATTTTTCTTTTGTGAGTTTCAAGTCTATTTAATGCCATGTACTGATTTATAACATTCTGATTTCTCAGTCAAAAGTTGTACAGTTGTAAATTCAATGCCTGATGAATTGTGTTGCTTTACTACTGGTGCTGTTGTCCCCCATACGTGTAATCCCACCAGAAGACATTTGTTAGGCTAGTTTGACACTGCATTTTTTATACATGTCTGTACTGGCATTAATTTTATTAAGCTGCTGTAATTCTTTATAAATAATGTTGTGTATTGCTTATTCCATTACATTGTGCAAGATCAGTGTCAAGCTGACAGGCCTGTAACTATGCTGATTATTCTGTTTTCTCTATTAATCATTTGGTAGAGAAGCTGCCTGGTCCACCCTAATTCTTCCTGCCAAGGGCATGCAGTATGGCACTAAAGAGGTAATTATACCTGTGACCAACTTACTGACAGTCTTAGAGCACAAATTAAAGGCTCCAGATACATACAGACAAAGTCTCTGCTCTGCTTTTAGAAAAGAAGGCCCAATTTAAAGAAGGGAGGATCGGCCTGTGCTGTCCTTGTGGTTCTTGCTGAAATAAACCCCCAGAGGGTCCTATAAATTCTCATTAAGGCAATGCTGGAATGGCATGCAGAGGCATTGGTATATTCACTGCTCCAATAAGTGAGCAGTTTATTTTACTTATAGATTTCTTCCTAAAATATTGGCAGTGAGCAGCAGGGCAGCCATTTGTCCTGGGCACTTCTGAATTCTATTTGGAAAGCAAGTTAATTTCTGCCATATGTGGACAAAGGCGCTTCCCTGGTGTGTAATCACAGCCAGGAAGGCTGGAACCCACCCCAGACTTGGGCTCTCTGCTCGCCTCCTGCGTGGCCGTTGCTCATTGCTGAGGCTTGGAGTTCACTGCAGAAGGCTGCTTTTTGGGGGATGATTTTATAGAATCTTAGAATCATGATTTAACACACCACAGATCACTCGCAGGATATACATAAGAGAAGTAACTGGGTATGATATCTCATGGCAATGTATAAAAAAATGTAATGTTATTTATGAATTTAGTCAGGCAATGTAATTCTATTTGCTTATTTACAAGAGAAGTAATTCATTAAAACTCAGCAGCAAAGGAAGGTGTAATAGCTATTGAGCCAGCATTTGATTCTTAATATTTTTGGTTGATAATTTGTTTGTCAGGAAAATATTACTGTAAAATATAGTTTTTCTGAATATGAACTATTGGATAATAAAATGGCTTTTTTGGCTGATTGTAGATGCTGGCCTTGTACTGTAAGCGAATGCATACTTTCTCAGCTGTTTGTGGCTCTCTTTCTTATCTACTGGCCATTGCCAGATTTGCAAAATAAGGAAATCTATTTTCAGAAAGAAGAGAAATCCCCATTGGTGTTTAGAGACTAAGAAAATGTGTCCCAGCTAATGCTGGACTGTGCTGAGGTGTTCTTGATTCACCAGAGCAAGATTTTCTACCTCTCTTCAGACATCTGGTAAAATTCAGAAGGAAAATTCTGAGGTCCTTAGCACAGGAAGGACATGAATCCGTTAGTGTGAGTCCAGAGGAGGCCACAAAGATGATTAGAGGGCTGGAACACCTCCCATATGAGAACAAGCTGAGAGAGTTGGGATTGTTTAGAGATTGTTTAGTCTAGAGAAGAGGAGGCTTTAGGGAGACCTTAGAGCAGCCTTCCAGTACTTAAAGGGGGCTACAGGAAAGATGGGGAGGGGCTCTTTATCAGAGAGTAGAGTGATAGGATGAGGGGTAATAGTTTTAAGCTGAAAGAGCAGAGATTAGATATCAGGAAGAAATTTTTCACTATGAGGGTGATGAGGCACTGGCACAGGTTGCCCAGAGAAGTCATGGAAGCCCCATCCCTGGAGATGTTCAAGGCCAGGCTGGATGAGACTTTGAGCAACCTGATCCAGTGGACGGTGTCCCTACCCATGGCAGGAGTCTTGGAACTGGGTGATCTTTAAGTTCTCTTCCAACCCAAACCACTCTATGATTCTATGAAAAGTACGTAAAGACGATGCTTTCAGTTGGTCCACTGGACTAATTTAATTTTGGACACCTCTCTTATGCCAGCTGCTCTTGTTCAAAAGCGCCTTTCATGCAATTGGAGATGGCCATAACAAAGATCTGTGTTATTTGGGAATGAAGCTGGAGTCCAGCAAAGCTGTCCTCTGCCTCCTCTGAGCTGAGTGGAAGAAACCTGCCAGCCCTATGACAGGCTCAGAAGATGCTGACACATGGAGGTCCTTCTGTCTTCAATGGTGGAGAATGCTTTATAGTTGCCTTACAGTAGACTCTTCCATTTTGCATACAGATACTGTTGGGTCTGAATGCTGTGGGAGCTGCAGTGTGTTTTGTCCTGAGCAGTGATGGAAAGGTCTTGAGGAGAGCAGGGCCTGGTGGCTGGTAACATGTTGCTGCTCCACTGCAGCGTCAGGATGGGAAGACTTGCAGTGCTGTGCCTCTGCATTCAGTTTGCTGAAGGCCATGGGTGTCACCGTGGTGCAGGCTTGATAAATGGGTTGCCTCCGAAATAGGGATGTTTCTCAACAGACTTTTTATGACAGAATGAATAACCTGATCTAGTAGAAGGTGTTCCTGCCCCAATGGCAGGAGATTGGATCTGGATGGTCTTTTAAGTTCCCTTCCAACCCAAACCATTCTATGATTTTATGAACCACTAAATTGACAGAAACCAGTGGGGTAGGAGCTATGCAGGGAAGATGGAGGTAGAGAAATCACTCTGAATTCCAGAGCCATCACCTGCCGATCATCATGAATGATGGCTTTGGAGGCTTACGTATTAGAAGTTTATTAAACTGTGTGTTTGGGGCTTCTTCTCATGGCATGTTTCTGTAGTGTTCCGAGAGTCTTATAGTGCTGAGGGGAGCAAGAACACTTTAATATCCATGTGACATCTTTCATTTAAAAGACCAAATTTCTATTCCAAACTTCCTAGTGCCTTGAAAATTCACATTTATTTACAGTCTTTTGTTATGTTATGTTAATGATTTTCATATATAGTCTGCCATCTTGTGTTAATGAAGTGACTTGCCTTGCTTATTGGACAGTGACTTAAAAGTGATGTTGCTATGATAACAGCAATAGAAAAGACAATTACAGAAAACTAGCAGAAAGGAAACAAAAAGGTCACTCAAGGACAGTGAGTTGTGTGTCAGTGAGGTAAATTAGATGTGTGTTAAATATCACCATTTCACTGGTGGTCTGTGTCTGCCTCCTCCTGGCTTAGCCTGTGCTCTCAAAGCACGTGCTCAGCCCCACTCTGCTGTCTGCCGGGAGAAGAGTTTACTTCATACCTGTACCTTCCGTGTTTTGATTTTTTTCTCTGAAGTGCTGGTTCCTCCTCAGGTACAGGCTAGACTCTTTGATTTTGTTTCTGGATCATGGTCTGTTTCTTTTTCTACCAGACTGAGGGTAAATGGCAAACCTCAGGGATTCTGCAGCCCTTTCTGCAGTGGTATCTCGACAGGTACCGAGGTAGCACAAGGTAACTCACAGCCAACAAATCTGTATGTAAGAGTGTAATGCAGGAATGTCTTTGCATTGCAGAGCAAACACTTGCAGTGGCACAAGGAAGAAGTGATGTGGAGCTGCCTTAGGTGGCTCCGGGAGGGCCCTCGTGCCAGCTGCCCTGGGTTGCTGGCAGCACTGCAGTGCCAGACAGCGGCTGGCAGGCACAGCCCTTCTCTGCGGGGCCTGGCGAGCTCACTGGCATGCACCGGCCACTGAAGCGCATGGGTCAGGGCTGCGTGCCATGTGCTCTAGCAAATATGCTCGAGATGGGAAGCTGAGATGAACTCTTTCGAAGAAGTCCTGGTTCTTCAGAGTGACTGAGGACAGCCAGCCCTAAGGAGGCCACCCATCCCTGTCACTCTGTCAGTCCTGAGATGGTCACTCCATCTCTATTCCATGTCCTGTCGTCCTCTTTCAGGACCAGAAACATCCTTTACAGATCCACTGAGTGTTTAATTATTGCTAGAAGCCATGAATGTTAAATAAGGTTAGAAACCGTGTGCGTCTGGGAGAGTAAAGTAATTCTTTTTTTGCATCTCACCCAAAAATTCTAGTTGGTGCCTTGTGATATACATGAGGAGAATGTCAGTAAGTTGGAGCAAAATTGCTTGTGACAGATACACATGCACATCCACAGCCTTAGCGTGTTTAAAGCTATGGAGAGCTCTTAAACAGTCTTGAACTGCTGCCTCTTAGCTGTCCTGTAATGGAAACAAAATGAATCATTAATATTTAAATATTTAATATTGAGCCTGAATATTTTTTGTCTGACTGTTGAAATTTGAACAAAAAAAAAAAAAAAGAGGTTGGTTTTGTTTTTTTTTTTATAGCCAGTTAGTGAATATTGGCCAGTGCATTTGTAACAAAGAACAAATATTTGCATTTTTTCAGTTCTGTGGTCTGTTACTGGAATGGAAGGAGAAAGGAGAACCCAACGATGAGCACTTACAGAATGAACCTGCCATTATTCCATATCGGAGGAGTGACTGAATGAAGCTGATGAACAGAGGCCGTGGCACAGACATGCATAGCCTTAGGCAGTAACTAATGGTGAGATGGTATTTCGCATCACTGAGTAAAAGTGGACTGTGCAGGGTTGGTACAATACTCAGTAATTTCCTTTAGAAATGTGGAGTGTACCATGGTGTGCTGAAAATCTCTCTGCTGTACGAATCAGGGTGACTTCTTCAGTCCGTTGAACTGAGCATGGTGTACATCTTGCTTCTGTAAAAGTTTGCCTTCAGCAGCCAACCTGGAAGAGAGACAGTCAGACCTGACAGTGCCACTCAGAGGAAGAAAGCTGAGGGCACGCTGCAACATTTCTAAGATCAAATCTCTAATGGTAACTGTTGATCATGACATAGATCATGACATCAATTTTTAATGTAGATTAAACAGATGACAAGCAAATTACATATTGAATTGGCCTCGTAGTTCTCACATTAAAACATCCTTGTCTGCTGTAACAATTAAGCAGTAGTTAGGTTATCTTACCATAATTTTCCCAGTCTTTCTGTATGCAAATAAGAAGATACTCAGTTGCGGAGATCAACACACAGACTCCGATGCAGAATCGAAGACCCTTTATTGTCAGAAGGCTGCATTTTTATATTCTTCAGAGTTTATCACACGCTAGATGTTTTAACATGATTGGATACACACAGCTGTCCACATGCCTAAGTTACACTTGTGATTGGTTACTTATACATGATCACGCACTGCTGCAAGAAGCAAGTTTAACATTCTTTTGCTAGATAACTTGCTCTTTATCTTACACTTCTTTGCAAACAATTCTATTTCTTCACCACCTAATCCCTCATATCTCACTGTTCAAGGCCCTTCAAGAATACCATGCTGTTCGTTAATATAAAATGTCTCCAACACTCAGTAGCTTGGAAGTAGACAGGAAAAAAACACAGTAGGTTTCAGGGATACTGTGTGTAATACATTGCATTGCCACTACTCTGCATTGTGTATTTGATACACCACAAAATGAGTTATAGAGCTTAAGTGGTGATAGAATGGTGGTCCTCGACACAAGTAGCTCAGTCTCCAACTGCTCTGAACTGGAATAACTGTCCAAGTCAAAGGACTAACCTGACTTACGGCAGCAAAAGTTTTGACCTTTAACAGGAAAGATCACTGCCTCGAGTGGCAGCCAACTTTTTTTGCCCTGCCTTTTGTAGAATATAGATCTCCTTTTTGACGTAAGTGCTGTTATCTTCAGGTATCACCAGGGGCTAAAAACCAGCAAATAAACCTAAAGGTTTTACAGCTAAAAGGTTCATTCTCTTCTTTAAAAAGGATTCATATAATTCCCATTACTGTCACTTGGAGTTATATATAGAGGATGCACAGGAAATAAATTCTAGAAATTAAGAAAAATAGCATTTTTAATATGAAAATTAATATAAAGATATTGGGTTTTAATTCTTAAGCAATAAATAGTGGCCATATTCAGTTCCGATAGTTCTCTGGTTACAATGTGAATCCTTTAAATGTTTATATTTATACATGGAAATATAAACACATAATATTCAAGTATATAAATACAAACACATACATTTATAAATATAAATGCAAATATATAAATATGTAAGCATCCAAACCATACGTAAATATATAAAATATAAGCACAGAAATTTAAATGTGCAAACATACAAACATACATTAATATATAACATATAAACAGAGAAAATTAAATAAGTAAACATGGGAACATAAATGTAAGTCTTTTGCTTGTATTTTGTAGTGTGCTTTCTTTTGAGGTATTTGTCCAATTTCTGATACTGAGATAAACAAGTTTTCTCTTTGATCTGCTGGAAGCAGGAGGGAGACAACAGGTGCGCAAGTGCAGCTTGGCTGTTTCGCCTGCCCCGAGAAATGGGCTGCTCCATCCTGGCTGCAAGATCAGTTGGGAGAGGGCAGAGGGGTCCATCGCAGCAGTGTGCTCTGGGTGTGACAGAGTCACGAGTACATGCATGAGACCGTGAGAATTAGCTGCACAAAGCTGAATTCCCTCTCTTCCCTGGTACATTTTATTTTATACCTCTTCTGAAGTAATCCTTGCACCATTCCTGGTTACTGCACTGACACACTGTGAGCTGTTTGGGGATGAATGGCTGGAGAGCTGCCTGGTGGAAAGGACCTGGGGATGTTGGTCGACAGCGGTTGAACATGAGCCAGCAGTGTGCCCAGGTGGCCAAGAAGGCCGACAGCATCCTGGCTTGTATAAAAAATGACGTGGCCTGGAGGAGTAGGGAAGGGATTGTCCCCCTGTACTTGGCTCTTGTGAGGCCACACCTCAAATGCTGTGTTTAGACTTGGGCCCCTCACTACAAGAAAGAGCGCATCCAGAGAAGGGTAATGGAGCTGGGGGAGGGGCTGAAGTCCAGAGTTATGGGGACTGGCTGGGGGACCTGGGGCTCTTCAGTTTGGAGAAGAAGAGGCTGAGGGGAGACCTCATCGCTCTCTGCAGCTCCTTGAAAGGAGGTTGTAGTGATGCAGATGTTGGTCTTTTCTCCCAAGTAACAAGTGACAGGACAAGAAGAAATGGCCTCAAGTTGTGCCAGGTGAAGTTTAGACTCGATATTAGGAAATATTACTTCATGGAAAGGGTTGTGAAGCACTGGAAGAGGCTGCTCAGGGAAGTGGTGGAGTCACCATCAGTGGAGGTATTTAAAAGACGTGTAGATGTGGTGCTTAGGGACATGGTTTAGTGGTGGAGTTGGCAATGTTAGGTTAAGGGTTGGACTTTATAATCTTAAAGGTCTTTTCTAACCTAAACAATTCTGTAATACTCGTGACATGTAGTCAGTGGTGAGACACTTTGACCTTCCAGAAGGCTTAGAGCAAGTGCTATTGTCTGTGTGGGACACTTGCGTGTGAGAAAGGCATGTGTAGCCTCTCTTCACAGATTGGTTGTATTGACTCTGAGTGTGGAGATAGTGCTAGCTGTGTGAGAAGGAAGTACTGTTCATTCTGTATCAACATGGGTCAGAAAGCCTCTGCTTGGCCAAGTATTTCTTACTGCCTATTCACACAAACCTCTGATAGCACAAATATCTGGACTCTGTCTCCAACACCCCTGTGGCGCAGGGTACTCTGACTGGCATGTTTTGGCAGGAAGGGGCTTTGTTGGAGCCATCAGTAACCGTTTTGGACTGGTGCATTGTCTCTCACAACCAGTCTCCCTGAGGAGGTGCTCTCTCCTCACTGCTCTGTGCTGTATCAGAATGCCAGGCCCTGGAGCCGTGAGATCCCGTTGGCTTTCTTCTGTGAAGTAAGTTACTCGCCTTTGTTGTTGAAGAGAACTGCTTGAAGGGCTGGTCCATAGGGACTCAAAAGTCAGAACTGAATGAAAAAGAATGCAAAATCTAGTAGTTTTATCAACATTTTTAAAGCAGTTTTGTTGTGGTGGAGCTGACTCATGACTTTTAGAGTTTACTTTTTATGAGCCAGCTAGTCTGATTATCCAGCACTCTGCCTGGTAGCATGAGAAGAGCTCTCTGAAAGGAAATTATGTTACTTGGGATTTTATTGAAATCATTGTGAGGGTGAATTTAGTATTCTTTCTACTCTCTGTAAGCAGAGTCAGTTAGTCTGGGAGAGTCAGTTAGGAGCTGTCCTCAAGGGTCCTCACGGCCTTGCACATCCTTGCTCCCTAGGCATCCTTTGCTCTGCTTGTTGTGGGTTTGATGGTAACTGTGATCATTTGGGATTGCTTCAGCCCTCTGTGGGCAACCTGGGTGTAATTTCAGCTAAAGAAATCAGCCAGGGACCAAACCAGCCTGTTTCCAAATGCCACATACCATACAAGATATGAAATAAATATATATTGAATTAATTAGTGGTACGATTCCAGTAGCAGGAGTAGAATTCGATCATGGGTGAACCCAGCAGTGTGCTCCCATCAGTGTTTCCCTATCAGCTAAAGGCAAAGGCTTAGGGATCAAATGTTGGTTTGTTTCCCTGTGAGCAGTTCTTTACCATTGGACTGTCCCATGGCCACAGCCAGCCTGAACTAGTGAGGCTGTGAGCAGAGCAGGCGACAATGCACACCTCTCTAGGAGCCACACTGATGGGCATAGAATGGCTGGAGCGAACGGGGAAGCCATCGGTGTGTGCCATGAGTGGAGTGCAGTGGGAGTGTGCTGGGCAGCCACACTGGGACCCAGCTTCTGCAGCAGAGCCAAAAAATGATGCACATCTCCAGGTGCTCAACCAGATGCTTTGGTCATGAGGTTGTGTTTCTTCTCCTAATCTGATTTAAGACATTCAGGTGTGGTTTGCTTCAATAAATAACCACTTAATATAAAAGGATTGCTCTTTTGTCTTTGTGCCAGAGATGAAAAGGGCCAGAGGAAAATTATATAAATGGAAAAAAAAGGCTGTGTGATTATGAAGATAGGTAGCTTATTCTTCTAAAAATAATGTACTTCTGATAAAGATGAAAGTATGGGCGGATTTTTAGTCTTTTCATAGCAAAAGTTTAATCTGACAACTGTGTACTACAAATTGGCTATGTTTTCCTGGTCTATCATCATCTGACATGATCATATCAGCTGCAAGAGAACCCACACAAGCCTTCAGGTTGACCTCACTGTCTTGGGAAGTTTGGAGGTGGGATGCTCGTGGAATGCTCTGTTGTAGAAGTCCTCCTCAGCAATGCAGGATTGCTGGCAAGATGCAGTGCTGAAGAAGCAGTGGAGCAGTAGCTTTCTTTTACAATCCATATCCTCTTCTGGTCTGACCAAGTTTGTGAGGGAAGTGTGTGGTCAGATACATGCACGTATGCAATCCTCTAAACATTGGAATTACAGCAAATACGTTCACATTGGCAATAGTGTGTACAAACATGAGGTTGCTCTGTTGCTGGACAGTCATGCTGTTGCTGCATGTACTCTTGAGTGAGGGCAGCAGGGGCACTGACATTTCTGGTGCAGAAAATATTGGAATCAAAATCTAATGGGCAAAACTGGAGGAATAAATCTGTCCTTGGTTTGCTTTCAGCACAAACACCCTCAGGGCTTGTTTGAATATGTGACTATGACTGCCTGAATGTGTCTACTTGTGTGTCTGTATTTTTCTTGTAAATTGCTGTTATATTTTGAAGAGAGCAAGAGCATCTGGTACATCAGAAAGACAGTGCTATCTGGAGCATTGGAGGTGTAGGCTGTGATTTAAGTCCCTAACTGTGGGAGTCCACAGATTGTCCCTCCCTTGGCTGGGAACTCTGAGTGGCAGACCCACGTTTGGATCTTGGTACCAGACAGAACTGATGGACTGGCCCTGGAATAAAGGCACAAACAAATTCAGAGCTTCTCACTGGGAAGTCATAAGTGGGCTCAGAAATAGCTTCTTCAGAGTAAAGCAGTTTATTTGTTTTTCTGGGCGATAGCATGTGAAATTTAGGCTTAGAGTGGAACCAAATGATTTCATGCACCTGAAATGTGGTCGGTGTGTGACTCCTGTTCAGGCTAATTACCCTCAGAGTGCACAAGAAAGGCAGATTTTACTAAATATATTTTTCTTAGACTTCTGTCTATGCTTTTGAAACATAAGCTGTAAGTTTTAGCTGTATGCAGAAGTGGTTTCCTAAGGTTTCATTAGTGCGTAGGAAGGCTTGGTGGCAGAAACAATGGAGCGCTGTTAAACTTCAGTGAGTGATGCATTGCCTGTGTCAGTATGAACATCTGTACACTGGGAAAAAAATGTATGTGCTTTGGAAATGGGAGCTAATGAAACAAAATTACCAAGCTGAAATACGAGCGATTCCTGCAAAAGCCCCATCCATCTCTGCAGTGATAAATGCCTCCCCGCAGGTCCAAGTGGAGGACAGGGAAGAGTGGCAGTGGGGTACTCACTGCTGCTTAGCTACAGGTTGAGCATTCGCTGGAGAGGCACAGAGCTGCTGGCTTGGGATCAACACTTGAGTAATGAAAGAAATCGAGCTGGTCATAGCAGAGGTGCGTGCTTCTTGCTTTCTGGTAGAAACAAAAAATAAAGGAGAGCGGAAAAAAAAGAGAGGAAAGAGGGAACTGTCTAGTAATGACCTGAGGTCTGTGTTTTCCCTTTCTTTCATTTCAATGACATTTCGTAAGTTATGATTTCCTACAAACAATTCTACTTCGAAGGTTTTTCAGTTAAGTTACTAAATAGAATATGCCCCTGAGAGTGTCTTGAAGTGAAGACAAAGAGAAATGCAGTATGCTGAGATGCCAATATAAAATAACTAAATTACTAATGCTACAATGATTTGGGATCCTTTTAACGCTTTATATACTATTCTTTTTATTCACCCATATGTAAAATAAGTAAATAAATAAAAAAACTAACTGGATGTAGAATAAAAAGGCTGCTTAAGTCTCCTTCCCCCATTTCTGCCTCACCCGGTCTCAGAGGAATACAGGGTGCTGCAGGGAATCACTGATGTAGTCAGGGCAGGGATTTGCGAAGCAGTGAGCGTGTTTAGCAGAGCTAATTCTTGGATTTTTGAGTTGAGCATGAAGGGGAAAGTCCTAGCTTACATATTCTTACTGCTGCTAAGATGGTACACTAAAACTGGAGAATTTCTTCGTGACTCCCTCTGGTTAACAGTAAATACAGTAGCGGGCAGAATTTCTGTTAGTGGGCTGCCAAGTGTTTATCTGCAGTTTCCCAGTATATTTCTGTGAGCTTCAGAAGAACTTACTTTATAGTCCCAAACCCATATTTGTCGTCTGTTCCTTTCACTTTGTTATCTCTTGCTTTTAACTTTTATTCTTTTTTTTCTTTTTAAAAAAAAATTAAAATATGCACAGGATTTAAAACGTATGCTTCCTTGTAATGTGTACTCAACATACTTACATTTACACCTTGTTGCAGCAACTAGTATCTTAATGTATATTACTTTCAAATTTAAGAAACATGAAAATAACTCCCTGAATACACTTTTAAATTTTAGCTGAAGCCAAGTACTGGGTGACAGGTGTGGTAGAAGTTTGAACTGTGTGCTGTTTTACAGTCTTACTCTATTTGAGGCCTTTTTTCAAGTTACTGGAATGATGTGGCTTGAGTATTTGTGAGAACAGAGTTTGCTGCTCTGTGTTGCCGGCAAGTATTCCTGTAGCTGTACAGTCTTCTCTACAGCTGATATCATAGTTTATTGCAGATTATGGCTTTGATAGTTCCCATTGTCCCAGTACCTCTTCCTTTATATTTTCTGTCTTGGGAACATGTAACCGATAGACTAGCATGTCATCTCATGGCTCACATAAATACAGCCTTTTGAAACTCTCGTTCTAGGCACCTCCTCCAGGTATCATGTCTAGTGTTTCCTGATTTGGAAATCATTATTTATGGCCTTAAAACACAAATACAAATTCCTGATGTAGTTAATCAGTGATTTAGGAAAAGGCTGATACCTCATATAATTAAGGCTTTAGACTTTTGCTTTCGCAAACTAGATGTTGCAACACATTTGCTTGAAGCTTCTGTGATTAAAACTAGAGGACTGTTTGACGAAAACATGTATGAATTGTGAAGTGAAAATTCAATGTTCTCCATTGTGTCAGTATCTTCTTTGTTAATCCAGAGTCTCTCAAACTTGTTTTGTCTCTGTCTTGTTTTATTTAGCACTTTGGTCATGTCTTTGCTTCACTATATTCTTGCAAAAACTTGGTGATTATTGCCTTGATCTGACCTGCAGGCTTTCTGGGGGAAGCACAAAGGGCGTTCTGGGAGTCATTACTGTTATCACACTGCTGGATGCTAAATCCAATTTCTTTAGTAGGAATTTTAAAATCCAAGGCAGGCAAAGTGCCATCTTATTATAGAGACAGGAGATTTTTTTTGAGTCCTTGCCAATATCATCCAAGCCTTGTTTAGGTACCATTTATTCTTTACAATAACCCGTTGTTGTTTCTTTGCTTTTACGTCATCATCTTTTTACATCATCATCATTTATACAAAAGAACATTTCATTTTCATGTTATCTTCTTTTCAGGAATTATTGCAATGTAACTTTCTGTGATTTCCTTCATTTCTAAAATTTATTGATGAATGTTATGGTATCATGGAAGTGGCAGGATGGTTTTAAATGGTGTATTTGTTATAATCAAGAAATGTGTTTTTCTGACTTCTGTGCTTTGCCTTTAGTCCCTGCTCAGTTTTGCAGCCGCAATAAATTTTCCTTTCATTCATGCTTCTTTTCTTTCTCATGCCTTTTTTGTACTCTTATCATCAGATGGTTTAGGTATCATCTCCCATCTGGAAAAACTGCTGATTAATTTTTGTGCAATACATGTTTATCTAAGTTCTCTATTTTTCCAGAGTAAGAGCCCTTCCTAGAGATTTAAGCTAGTTGTTGTTGTTCATCTCTCCTCTCTCCCTTTAATGTGGAGTGAATCATTACTGGGTACAATCTCTTCCATCTCAGTTTTTTTGCAGTAATTTTCTCTCATACTAGACTTGCGCTTAACTGTTAATTTTTGGAGGAAGCTTTTTCCCTCTATTTCTGATTTCCCTCATTAACACTGAAGAAAAATGCAGTGTTCCACCTCGCTTTTCCCCTTTCTTAAGTCCCTTTTACTCCTTCTTCTATATTTCACATAAATGATTTTCAACTCTTTTAGAGCCAATATTTGCTGCTACCATCTTTATCTTTCTGCAAGTTTATGGGGAGTGAAAGAGAAGAAAGCAAGGTCCTATCTCAGCTCACTTGTTTCTTGGGAGTGAAGACGTTTAAGTGTGCGCACAGACCTCAGCTGTAGTGTTTTCTGCAGGAAGCTTGTTTCTTCCTCCCATGAGCAAAGATGCCGGAATAGGTACTGATCTGCAAAGTTCATTACAGTCCCAGTAATGCATTGCTCTAGGGATAACAGAAAAAGTTGCCTTCCCTTGCTCAAAGCAAATACTTGATTTCATGATGTAGCTTATCTCCCTACTCTCCAGGTGCTTATCCATCCTTATTACTCTTGTATTATTTTCATGTGTATGGCAGGCAGTGGTCCAATTGTCATTTTTAGCTTTCTTTTCTACTTTTCACATGCACTTCAGCTTTATTTCATAAAGCTTTCTCTCATTTTTTTATAGTCTTACACATTTTGGAAGTATTTCCTCCTTTTTCCACTTGAATTTGATATTCCCCTAATCAGCTGCTTTTGTCAGTAGACGTTTGTATGTACACCTTGTTCACTGAAAAAGAAAATCATTCCTGACTCAGCACCTAAATGTCCGATTTACCTCCTTTTGTCTTCTCCATGCAGTGCCATGAAGAAGCCTCCTAGATATATTTTTATAACCTATTTTAAAAAAACTCAAACCTTTACAATTTATTTTTCTTTCCTTGTTGTGGCACTAATCTCTGAGGGTTTTGTGATTTTGTTTGTTTGGGTTTTGGTTTTTTTTTAGTTGTAACCTTTGAGGACAGAGGTTTTCAAATGTTTATTATTCAATAGGATTATCTAAAGGCCATTCCTCCTAGAATGCCTCACAGAGACATTCTTTGTGGCACAGGACTCTATATCTCATGAAATCATGGAATCATGGAATGGTTTTGGGTTGGAAGGGACCCTAAAGATCATCCAGTTCCACCCCCTCTGCCATGGTGGGCAGGGACACCATCCACTGGATCAGGTTGCTCAAAGCCCCACCCAGCCTGGCCTTGAACATCTCCAGGGAAGGGGCATTCACAACTTCTCTAGGCAACCCGTGCCAGTGCCTCACCACCCTCACAGCAAAAAAATTCTTTCTAATATCTAATCTAAATCTCCCCTCTTTCAGCTTAAAACCATTCCCCTTCATCCTATCCCTGCACTCCCTGATAAAGAGCCCCTCCCCAGCTTTCCTATAGGCCCCTTTAAGTACTGGAAGGCTGCTCTAAGTTCTCCCCAGAGCCTTCTCTTCTCTAGGCTGAACAACCCCAACTCTCTCAGTCTGTCCTCGTATGGGAGGTGCTCCAGCCCTTGGACCATCTTTGTGGCTCTCTTCTGGACTTGCTTCAACAGATTAATGTTCTTTCTGTGCTGAGAACTCCAGAATTGAACATGGTGCTCCAGGTGAGGTCTCACCAGAGCAGAGTAGAGGAGGAGAATCCCCTCCCTTACCCTGCAGGATGTTTTTTGCTCTTTTTATGAGCAGACCTCACTAATGGAACAAAATTGTATTGATTTCAGTAAAACTCCCATGTTTTTCATAAGCAAGGTAATGGATTGTAGCTAACCTCACTGTTAGGAAAAGAATGGTAAACTCACAACTGAAGAGCCAGACAGGACATGAAATAGGGGCAAATATGTCTGTGCTGCTCCTTGGACGGGGCTGTTGGTGCTCACTGTGGGGCAAGTCTATGGCCAAGCAAGTCAAAGGCTGTGGATGGCAACCCAGGGAAGGAACGTGCATGGAGAGAAGTAGTCCAGTTCTCCAAAACCCAGAGTGTTTTACAATAAGCTCTTAGGAAAGCTTTATTTGTCCCTTCTTGTGCAAACAGTGCAAGTAAATAATTTCCTACCATGAGTTCTCAGCCTTACCCTTTCCTGTCCTGTTATTTTTCTGGAAAGGTTTGTGGTAGCTGGTTTGCCTGTGGGCTCTTAATGGCAGGGAGAAGTAGAAACTGGAGTGGGTACACTGGCAATTAAGTCTCATTATAAACATATGATGTTTGAAGTAATACCACATAAGATCATGCTTCCTTGGTATACATTTCTAAATCCTAATAATAGTCCCTTAAGGACCTCCTGAACCAGGCATTATGTCTGCATATCACTTGGTTTTGGTTGACACTTTTTTCCCCTCACATATGTCTGAATGCTCTTTAAAATTAATTTATAAACTTTGTCATCTACACAATTCTGTTGCAAGGAGAAATAGATTTTTGAATGAGATACTAAATTATAGAAATTATGTGAGACTGGCTAATGTCCATTAAAGATGTGACCATCTTATCCATTAAATTTTATTATTAGCCATGGATTCAGCTTGCTTACAGTTCTCAAAGCAGTGCATCCAAATATTTTTTCTAGCGTATTCAAAATTTATGTTTGAAATGTAATTGAATGTCCTGTGGGGATATCTACTGCCTATTGCAGTAAGCACCCTGTGACAGTAAGTGCTGTGCCAATGAGCTATCTAACGTGAAGGTCCTTATTTTTAAATTCCTTTTCATAGAATCATAGAATCATCTGGTTGGAAAAGACCTCTGAGATCATCAAGTCCAACCGTACGGGGGAGTCACCATAGAATTAGAATGTTATAGAGTACAATTACATTTACACTCTCTAAAGTTGTTTTCCAAAGTGAAATTAAAACCATTTTAAGTCTTATCTTTACAGTGCACCTGAATATACCTCTAGCATTAGCAGAGAGCCTTGATTTTTCCTCAGGATCTGAGGCTTGCTTGCAGGGTGCAGTGCTCTGTGCTGCATTCTGACTGCAGGGTAGAGATTCTCTGGATTTGTCAGCAAATGCAGAGGTGTGATGCACTTCACTGGATGGCCGGAGGGAGTCTCTGACATTATTTAAGTATGTATGTGCACTTTTCCAAGTTTTTAGCAGCTTGGTAGTTACTGAATAGACACCAAGGGACATATTTTCAAACTGGGCTTTAACCTCTATCTATAAAAAATACATTTACTTCTACTGAAAGACATTTTTATGTGCAAGTTGGGTAATTCAGAGCTTAATCACCCTTTCTCAAATGAAAATAATGTTTTCTGCACAGAAAAAGAAGCAAAGTGTAGAAGGTTTGTTCTAAAGGGCTATTTGCAAGCTTAACATAGAGTCTGAAATTACTTGTTTGCATTAAAAATCAATGGATGGTAAATGCCTTGAAAATATGTTTTGCCAGGTATCCAGAAGATAAAGAGCCAAGCCAGAGCAAGTCAATGAACTGCAAAAATGGCCTTGTTTTATCCACTACAAATCTGTCCGGCCTTTGATAGGCATGTCACAGCTAATCCATTTCTCTGGAAATGATGTGCTGGTTTTAAGCTCTCAAATTATAATTGAATTATTTCATTTGCTGGAAATATCACTGTCTCTATTTTCTGATCTTTTTAGTGAAAGGCACTCACAGATTTGGGGTGAATGGGGTTCTTCCAGGACCTAAACAATTGACTTATCTCTCTACCCAGGGACTTGTGAGCCTCTTGGTTTCTTGATAGCTCATGGCAATATTAATCTGCTGGATATATAGATGACATTGACTTGCGTTGAGTCGTTGTTCGTTGCATCCAAGCAACAGTGTAGGGGGCTTTCAAAGATGTTGAAAGTTTTGCCTAAAAAGTGGCAGCATTGTTTTATTTACAGGATTGTACATAAAGCTTATACTGACCTGATACTTGTAAAAGATCAGTCTAAATAAAAACAACTTCATCTTAGTTCAGAAATATGTCTAGTAGATAAAGCCAGCCGTACTAACCTGTGAATGGAAGGTTCCCATTTTCAATTAACCTTCCCATTCCCTGCAGATTTTCTGTGGCAAGCTAAGACAACGAAAGAAGCTTCATTTTCATCTGAAATACATTTTAGCCCTGGTATATGTAGTCTTCATTTTTCTGTGCTGTTGGCAGTGTCCCCTGTCCTTAAATGTGAACAATTCACCCATGTGGTGCTCATATGCTTAGCTACCCTTAAAGACAGTGCCTCCTGCATTTAAGGAAACCTTTATTCCTTTCTGTCACCACAGCACTAATATTGAAAGCCAGCCGAAAAAAAAGGAGCAGGTACAGCTGAGGGAGAAGTGTGCTCTGGAGGATTTTCCTATTGAAAGAGTCTGCAGAAGTCATCTGAGTTAGCTGTAAAGCTGGTTTACCGTGTAGTGGATGACAAAATATAGCCCCAAATTAGGCATGTATCGTTTGTGTTGCATTCATTTTTTTTCAAACTGCCTTCTGTGACTTCAGATGAGGATGGATATTGCCAGGTGCTTAAATAATTTAGGCTCTATGAAAATTAAGGTGGTATCATGCTCTGACGTTTGAGACCACTTTGGTATTACAAATGCCTATGGTGACTTTAACTTTGATCCTTGCGTGTAAGTCAGTACACCAAGGTATTTTATTATTTGCCTTAATTAAGAAAGGTTTAAAATTTTGTGACTTGTTACATTTGTTTGTTTTTTTCTTTTATAAACACTTCTATTGCATAAGAAAATCTACCGAAAGCGTGGCATAGGCAAGGTGTGTAACAGCTGGAAAAAAAGTACTTTTTCTATGATTGCTACTTCAGTGACACACACAGAGCACACTGCAGAAGGTGCCATCCAAGATTCCTTCTCATGGAACTGAAGCTCCTACTAATAGTAAATAAGAGTGGCTGGATGAACTGACTTCCACTCCTCTTTTTCAGGATATATAGCACCTGCCTACATTTACTTGAAATGAACTCATACTGGTATGATTCATAGGAAATATATATTTAGATTGCTTACCATGATTTTGCTTTTCCAGTGCAAACCTAGTAGGGCCATAAATTAGTTTTGTGAAAATAATCTTGGGAATATCCAGTTTGAAGGTTGTGGTAAGATAACTGAGGTGCCTGAAATGACATGGCACCGGTTCCTGCATGAGTTTTCATATGGGCTCTAGTTTTGCAAACATTTCCAGACTTCTAATTTCCTTGAAGTAAGGTATTGGTCAAAAGAGATTGGAGACCCAGAGCTCTGTATGGTGCCGTTGGCAGCCTCCTGGATTCTGTTATCTGTAGAGCAGAGCTCTTACTACAGTGGTGCTGTATAGCTGAGTGAGCTGCAGCTTCAGGTTAGCTGACCTTATTACTTAACTGACCTTGGATCCATCAAGTCGTATGTTGTGAGGGAAGGTGTATATGTTTCCTTCTGTCTTGCTCTGTGAACTTTTGATCCCATTGACTGATTTCAGTCCAATTTCACAGAGTAGATTCTTCAGTGTACTTAGGCATCTACACACTTGGGGACTGAAGGAAAAGAAGACCTTTGAGTAGCTTCTAGTTGTCCCACTGCAGAGGAAGGCTGTAAGGTGAACTCATACGGGAGAGAACCCCAAAGCAAACAGACTTGGTAACTATCCCTACTGGAGAAAATGCTTTAGTTGACCAGAAGAAAATCTAACAAAAGCATATACCCATAGGAAAGCAAACTTTGCTACTACTAAGAATTGCGGAATTACTTATTTTTTCCAAGTATGAATTCTGTGAAGAAATAGGCATGCAAATTAACAGGAAACTTGGTTTCACTTGCTCATTTTAAAGTTTACCTTTAATTAGAAGTTTCCATTTGAAATTTTAAAAATAACCAAAGTTTTAAGACTTCTCTTTTGTTTTAATGTGACAAGGAAAGTTGTTCATCTGGAAAAAGTGGAATTGGTTCTGCTGAACTGTGATATTGATTGTCTTCACGTAAAATCCATTCTGTGCGACATCATTAGTTTCCAAACTAATTGTGTAGAAATTGCAAGTAAACTTTCTGGTCATAGAATCTTAGAAGGATTTGTGTTGGAAGTGACCTTAAAGGCCACCTAGTTCCAACACCCTTGCCATGGAAGGCAGCAGTGGATGAGTTTCTTAGTGACATGGTTTAGTAGGGGGACAGGCACAGTTGGACTCGGTGATCTCAGAGGTCTCTTCCAACCTTATGATTCTATGATTTTAAGGGATAAGCTAGGTACTCTTTCCCAGACTGGAATCCTCTCCTGAGTAGTCTTTATAGATGCGTCTAGTTTTTCATCTTTGAGGTTAAATGGTGTATTAAACAAATACCATCTCTTTTATACAGAATGATGTTTGGTAGTGCTTCTTTTTCTAGTTATTGTTTCTATGGTCATCTTAGACTGTTATGCTTTGCTGCAGTTCTTCACATTTCCCCAATTTTTTGAATGTTCGTATCGGAAATGAAGTGTGATATATTCATTTTGAGAAGGGCTATCCTGTAGTTTGTATTTGATTTAACAGGAAACCCAAAGTTAGCAGTATCAGTCAGTTTTTTGAAGTCGGTTATATTACATTGTTTACAGTTTTCTGTCTCCTGTCAGAAAGTTACAATACCTAAAATAGAACATTCATCTTATTGATGCTTATAGGAAGTAACATTCTGTTCCTCTAATAGCACTGGTTGTCTTTGATACAAAGTTTCTGTCCTAACACAGCAGTGAAATGATGAAACATAGGTTTGATACTTTCTTAAACCATATTCAGCCTTGTAATTGTTGTAATGCATTGCTAAGGATGAACCCTTGGTTCTAGAGGGGGTTGTCACACTGCTGGTTTTCTAGAACAGGAGACAGGATGGAGAAAAAGAGAGGAACACTGCTGATAGCAAATATTTGAGAAGAGAGAATAGAAATACTACACACTATATACATGGAAGTCAGATCCTCACCTGCTTTAAGACATTGTGAGTCTGGTAAACTCCAATATCTGGGCCATAAATGCACATCCCTACTCTTCTGTAGTTTGTTGAGGAATATTTCGGCAGTTTCATTAATAATCAGAGACACTAATGCTACAGTATGAGTTGCCCTTCACTGTGTACATGTGAGCTCCTGGCAGGCCATTAGGGCTTAGCCAATGGAAGTTAGTTGGGAATATACTTTACCTCTGTGCTGCTTGGCAGTTCTGTACAGCTGTACACTGAAAAGTGGCTTTAACTGAACCTTTTCTAGTGTCTTAGTTTAGATGAAAACTAAGATATGTTATCAGATATTAAAGATCTTTAATCAGGAAAAAAAAATTGTATAGAAGAGATAACAGTTCTTAGCTACAAATATATGTGTATACAGAACAGAATCAACACTAATCACAACTAAAACCTTAAAGGCTTAAAAATAGATTGAGTCCTGTACCCAAAATCTTGGAATGCAGGTCTCTTTAAGAGATGGCGATCAGTCGCTGCACTGCAGGGGGAGGGCGGGGAAGGGAGATGGAAACTTAGTGCGAGTCCTGCACGAGTTGTGGAAGATTCAGATGACCAGATCTTTCCTTCAGAGATTGCAAAACGCACACACGCAATGACTGCCGTTGCCACCTGTGCCGTCCGAGAAGACGACGGATGTCTGGGCACGACCTCTGTCCCGGTTTCCCTGGAAACGTCCTCCCCTTCCCCTCTCGCGTGCCGCTGAAATTCCCTTTATTGGCAAGAGGAAGAAAAATTCCTCAGAAAAATCCCAAACCACAACATCTAGTCAACCTGTTCAAGTGGTGAGATCCATTCATGGAAGGCTGCCCCTAGGAGTGTCAAATCCATGGCACAGGGTGCTTAGTGCTGGAGTCTTTCCTTTTTTTCTAACTGAACCACTGTTCTGGGTGCGGGGAAGGGGTGGAAGGGGCGGAGATGATGTACAAATTGTGACTTAGCCATGTCAAGAAGTGAGGAAAAAAAGCATTTCACAATTATTAGTAATCCAATGATGTAATAAGTACTTGTTTGTGAAAGAATGAGACCCTGCCATGTTCAAAAATATGAAGCCGTTTATGATGCTCTCAAGCGATACTCATCTGTGTTTCTCACTTAATCCATAAGTGGTGATTTTACACTATAAAACATTTTGTAAGAGCATTGGAAGTCCTTGTGCTCGAACCAGTTAAGTGCAAACAGAGCCAGTCATACTGCATCCTGTTTAGGAAGGGCACAGCATCCAGAGGATGAATTCTACCTAAAGAAGAGTGGCCTTAATAAGTTCATCTCTATGCAAAGTTTTAAAGTGGAAATCAGTGAAGTGCTCCCGTGTTAGCTAGGTGTAGGCTGAACTGGATAAGAGGGATAAAAACTGTATATTTGGAAGGCAATATTGATAGTATTAGATCATTTTAAGACATATTTGTAGTTGAGAATATCTAGAGATCAGGCTTTTATGTTTATAGTTACTGCTTGCAACAACAGCTTCTCAATCATTTATCCCTTTTTTAGTGGACAAATTTATTAGACTGTTTTCTTGTTTCTTGTTTTAAACTTTTCCTCATTAAAATGTAATGAAAAGTTAAATACAAAAGAAAACTCCTTAACTGTTATAGTGAAACTGGTGTTTACTCATCTAAGGCTGCATTTCTAATGCTACATCTGTTCCTCTCTGGTTTATAGACAGAACAGTATCAATATGCATAATGAAGCAGGCTGAATAATTTCCTGGATAGCCACACACTTTCAGTTGCTTACAAGTTGGCTGGATGAAGTGTTTGATTGATGTTTTCCAGGCTTGTTTCTGGCTAAAATTTATTTGTTCTTGATTTACCTTTTTTCTTCACAGTTTCATGTTGTAATAGCTTTCAGAGCAGCTTCTGAGGACCAGGGAAACATTGAGAACTCATGGTTCTTAAACATGGTTATTGTAGTTTTCGATACTGATGCTTCAGATATCTGGTGCAGAGTGTGGAAATTTGGCATTGAGTAATTCTGAAATGAATAGAAATTCATGTTTATGAATAAGGATTCATAAATGTGTAATATACAGCTCTTTTGTATATTTGGTATCACATGTTCACCTTCATTTTCAGAGTACTCCAGCCTCAGAGAGAGCCCCCGATCAAATCGATAATACCGCACAATCAAAGACTGGGTCACAGTGCAGTCATAAAACTGGGTAAAATTAAGGTTCTAGGGCAGTCTATTTTGGGCATTTCTTAACTTTGAAGTGCTTGATTTTCCAGCTTCTTTTGAAATAGTTTTTGTAGGGAACCTTATTGAAGTACAATTGCATGCTGCCGTTCTACCATGCACAATAGGAAAATAACGCAGGAGACTAGCCAAGAGCTATAAGGCTGGCTTTCAAAGACTTTCAAATTTTATTGTTACTGGGCCTATAAATATTGTTTAAAAGCCTTTATGAAAGTAGTTTTCCCCTGGCAGTGCTGTACAAAGCAATGATGTTCTGTAGGAGAATGTTGACAAGGCTTTTAAATATTGTTACTTTCATTACGTCTTCATTCTAAAAATACTGAATAAAAACATTTCTGACATGTTCTTCTTTTCCCCTCTGAGATATTTTCTGTCCTGGATCATGTCTAACTATGGATGTAAGTGACTGATACTGCCTAGCTGGATGTCATGCAGCTGCCAAGTGATAAGATTAAATCATGCAAGACAATAAATGAACAGGCCTCCTTGTTTTGTGAGTAGCTTAGTGTGGGGAGATTTCTATATTTTTCTTTCAATTACATCTGTATTTTCAGCATCCAGACTGTGTTTGTGGCTGCTCAAGACACCTTCTCAGTCCCATATGCCTCTTTTTCCTCCAAAAGAGTGTGGGTACTCGTCACAGGTACAGCTTAGTATACTGTATTCCTCTGGGGAGGTTGCATTCAAGCCACAGCCTCCTTTAAGCATCGTACTTTGAGGAGAGATTTGATTGCCTGGAAACTACAGCTGATCAAACTGTGGAATTTGAGTTCCAGAGGAAATTTTCAGTATTCCTTTTTTTCCTTTTGGGAATTCTGAAGAATTTCTTATAAAATCACCAGGAAAAGGTCAACTGAGACATTTCATTGCAATATATTCCATATGCTTAATTTAAAGTCTGCTAGACGATACAGAACACTTACATGAAGGGTTATTTTGGTATTCTGTTCTAGAAAATGGACAATCTTGAGTTTATCAAAACACTTTTACACCTCTTATCTGGAAAACAGAACTTTTGCGGGGAAATGTTTGTATGACAAGTTTCATTTTTGGCAAAATATTATTCTCAGCTGGAAAAATGTCGAGTTGGAAATTTTGTAGGGAGTTCTACTTGTTTCTCTAAGTCCAACTTTCGGCTTTCTGTTCATGCTTAAGCCAGTCCAGTGACTTTTTAATCCTTGCCCATTATTTTTTGAACTCAGGGGCATTGCATATTTTTCCCCTCTTTCTTTAATGTCTAAAATTTGAGAAGTACTCCATCCTGCCAGCTGCCATATGGAGAAGAGGAGAACAAGTATTTAAGAGAGAGGAACACATTCTGTGATGATGTCAGGCAAAGCCTGCTGCTGTGGCCTGGGGAAGGCTGCATTCCTTGTAAATGCTCCAGGGTATCTGCGAAAGCTGGAGTGCCAGCATGTGGTAGGGCGCTCCCAAGCCTGTCACCCTCATGGCAACACAAAGCAACGTGGTGTGGTATTAAATAGACTTTCCACACAGCTTAGGAAATCTTACTGTACTGCCAGTGTGTCTGCTGCACGTGGATGTATCTCCCCTGCTTTTTGAGACTGCTCCCAAGTCTGCTCTGAGGTGGTACTTTTCAGCCTGGCTGATGGATGCTATCTTTAAATACTGACATATTTACAGTAGCTGGATCAAAATACCAGAAAGTGTGCTCTCTTAAGCTCAAGATGGACCTGATGAGAGGGAGATTTTCCTTTTTTTCTTGAGCTTCATGATCTGTTTTTTTTCATATCTACTTCCAAGCTTGAGTAAAGGGGATGTAGATTGATGTTTGGCACTGCTTTGACATTCTGCTGGTGCTAATATTAAATTGTGATGAAGGGAGCATATAGAGTTTCTGAAAATTAATTACTGGAGAACATTTCATAAGATGCAGAATAACTCCTTTTCCTCCCTTTCTCAGTCATTTAGTTTCATCCTAAATTGTGTTATTGGCACATTTGCGCATGTCAGTTTTTTATATTTGTATTTCTATCGCACCACTGAAAATGAAACAGCTTTCCGTCTCAAAGGTCCATTATAGTAACTACTCCACATTGTGATCCATGATAAGTGTCAAGATACCAGAGCTAGCCTACTATAAAGTAAAGATAAATTTGGTTTTATGAGATTATCAGCCTTTCATAAAAAGTGTATGATTGTGTTAGCTCATTGACAGCAGAAAGCTCCCATTTTGGAGACACAACCTTTTTTTAAAGTTATTTCCATTTGCTTCATTTGTTTTAAAATTAACTGCTTGGGCTGGGCCTATGTTAAGTGTAGAAAGTATAAATTAAAAGGTGCACAGCTCTCAGCACAAGCACTGCTGTAATGACTTCATTCAAAGTAGTCTTTTCAAAGCAGGTACTGACCGACTTGCTTTAAGTTGGGTCTTATTTAACCATCGTTAATTAAAACTTATTCTTTTTTTTTTTTAAGGAACCCACTACATGAAAAAAATTTGTAAATCAGAGCAGTCACTGTCTAGAAATCTGCAACTACAGGAATAGCTACCAAGTAGATACTCCTTTTTTCCTCAATAAATATTTATATTCTTGTAATCAGAGCTGTTTAGTTGATGCACATTGGTACATTTGTGATCCTGAAATGGTGCTCAGCAGCACCTGCTAGATTTTCATTTTCTGACTCAATAAAAAGGAGCAAAACATTGAATAATCATTTGAATGAATTAACTGACAGTATAGCATTTAGTAGCACACAGAGTGTGTGTAGTCTGGAAGGGGACAAATTTCAAGTTCTTTTAAGACTTACCCATTCATTTTACAGTATCACAGTATCATAAGGTTGGAAAAGACCTCTGAGATCATCGAGTCCAACCTATGACCCAACACCTACACCTACTCGTCATCTAAACCATGGCACTAAATGCCTCATCCAATCTCCCCTTAAACACCTCCAGGGATGGTGACACCACCACCTCCCTGGGCAGCGCATTCCAGTGACCAATCACCCTTTCAGTGAAGAATTTTTTACTAATATCGAGCCTAAACTTCCCCTGATGAAGCTTGAGACCGTGTCCTCTTGTTCTGTCACTGGTTGCCTGAGAGGAGACCAACCCCTGCCTGACTACAACCTCCTTTTAGGTAGTTGCAGAGAGCAATAAGGTCTGCCCTGAGCCTCCTCTTCTTCAGGCTAAACAACCCCAGCTCCCTCAGTCGCTCTTCATAGGGCTTGTGCTCCAGCCCCTTCACCATCTTTGTCACTCTCCTCTGGACACACTCCAGCATCTCAATATCTTTCTTAAACTGAGGGGCCCAGAACTGGACACAGTGCTCAAGATGCGGCCTAACCAGTGCCGAGTATAAGGGAATGATAACTTCTCTAGTCCTGCTGGCCACACTGTTCCTGATGCAGGCCAGGATACCATTGGCCTTCTTTGCCACTTGGGCACACTGCTGGCTCATGTTGAGTTTCCTGTCCACCAGCACTCCCAAGTCCCTTTCCGCCTGACTGCTCTCCAGCCACTCTGTCCCCAGCCTATAGCTCTGCATGGGGTTGTTGTGTCCAAAGTGTAGAACCCAGCACTTGGACTTGTTAAACCTCATCCTATTGGAATCAGCCCATCTCTCCAGCCTGTCAAGGTCCCTCTGTAGGGCCCTCCTACCCTCTAGCAGATCGACACTTCCTCCCAGCTTGGCGTCATCTGCGAACTTGCTGATGAAGGACTCGATCCCCTCATCCAGATCATCAATAGAGATATTAAAGAGGACCGGGCTCAACACCGATCCCTGGGGGACACCACTAGTGACCGGCCACCAACTGGATGAGACACCATTCACTACCACTCTCTGTGCTCGGCCATCCAACCAGTTCCGAACCTAGCGCAGAGCGTTCCCATCCAAGCCACGGGCTGCCAGCTTCTCCAGGAGTCTGCTGAAGGAGAAAGTGTCAAAGGCCTTGCTGAAGTCCAGGTACACTACATCCACAGCCTTCCTCTCATCCACCAGGTGAGTCACACAGTCGTAAAAGGAGATCAGGTTGGTCAGGCAGGACCTGCCTCTCCTAAATCCATGCTGGCTGGGTCTGATCTTTCCGTCATTCTGCAGGTGCTGCATGATTACACCCAGGATTATCCGCTCCATAATTTTACCTGGAACCGAGGTCAGGCTGACAGGTCTGTAATTACCTGGATCGTCCCTACGGCCCTTCTTGTGGATGGGTGTCACATTGGCCAACTTCCAGTCATCCGGGACCTCTTCAGTGAGCCAGGACTGTTGATAAATGATGGAAAGCGGCTTAGCAAGCTCGTCCGCCAGCTCTCTCATCACCCTAGGGTGGATCCCATCTGGCCCCTTAGACTTATGAGGATCCAAGTGGCTCAGCAGGTCTCTAACTTCTTCCTCCTGGATTACAGGGGGGCTATATTACACCCTTACCCCATCCATCACTTCAGAAGACCAGTTGTCCAGGGAACAATCGGCCTTAGTATTGAAAATGGAGGTAAAGAAGGCATTAGGCACCTCAGCCTTTTCCTCATCTTTAGTTACTATATTTCCCTTAATATCCAATAAGGAGTGGAGATCATTGCTGCCCTTCTTTCTGCCATTAATATATTTGTAAAAACACTTCTTATTTTCCTTAACAGAAATGGCCAATTTGAGCTCCAGCTGGGCTTTTGCCTCCCTATTTTCCTTCCTACACGACTTGACAATATTTTTGAACGCAACCTGACTTACCTGCCCTTCTTTCCAAAGGTGATACACCCTCCTTTTCTCACTTAGCTCCTCCAGAAGCTCCTTACTCATCCAGGTCAGCTGTCTGCTTCTACGGCTCATCTTACAGCACATCAGGACAGCCTGCTCCTGCGCCTTCAAGATTTCATTCTTGAAGTACATCCAGCCTTCCCGGACCACCTTGCTTTTAAGAACTATTTCCCAGGGTACTCTCCTTACTAGTTCCTTATATAATCTGAAACCAGCATGCCAAAAATCCAGCGTGGTCGTCCTGGTTTTGCTCTTCCTTGTTTCATTGTTAATGGAAAACTCGATTATCTCATGGTCGCCAATGTTAAAACAAATGTTGCTCTTAGTTATGTCAGATGAAATCCTCTGAAATAGATAGCACTATTACAGGTTTACACAAGTACAGCTGAGAGCAGTCTCCAGCTCCATGCTTTTTGTCATCTAATAGCTCAGAAAGCATGAGGTGCACTCCAGGGATGAGAGAAATACCAGTGTCTTTGAGGTCGTAAGTGTGCTGGATCAGCTTTGAAATGTCAATGAAACCTTACCTTTTGTTGACTTGTTTCCGTATTGAAATTGAAGGTTTTGTTTTGTTCAGTAGGCTTTAAATCTACTTGAAAAGATTACATTTTAATTAATGAAAATGTAAACAAACAATGAACAGCAATCTATATCTTTCCAAAGGGTTTACTGTATTTTTATTGTTATGGTATTTTGAAGTGAAGTAAAATAAGAGATTATTTGTAAAGCAGGCATTCAAACAAAAGTGAATTAGGAAAGTACAAAAGGAACAACAAGCAGCACGTAGCAGTGTTGGAACAACCTTTCAGTAGTCTCTGTTGCTTCTTTCTAGTAAGAAATTTTAATTTTAAAACATACGCTGTCTACTGGTAGGGTTATGTATAGAAACTGGAGGCTTGCTCTGAGGTTTTTTTACTTTATTTTGAAAGATTTTCAATTTTACCAATTTTTACTCTTTGTGAAATTCAGTACAAATGAGTTTGGCTAATGTCTGTAGTCCAGGCCTCTAAACAACTTGGCAAAACAAGTGATTTGAGAAAATCCAGTTTGAGTTTATACTGCTGTAAAAACTTGATAAAGGATAAGAACCAGTAACAGACATCAAAATATCTCAGGGTGAGTACAGTGGCACTTGGAATGCTCTGAACTTCTGCCTGTGCTCTGGCATGTGGGCAGTGAATGAATGAATGTATTGTAGTGAAGTGCAGGTCTGGAATCTCTGTTTTACAATGTCATTTTTCTCATTGGGAATATATAATTGTTTTTCTGTTGACTTCACGATTCAAAAACTGTTTCCTGGTGGTAATATGCTATTTTTAATAAAATATTTTTTAGCATATATTTATTAACATATATATATTAAAGCAACAGAGTAGATTATCCCATGGTGGACACTAATATGTTGCCTTCAGTTAAGGAATTTTTGCTGTTGTACAGAAGGGAAAAAGCTCACGTTATGACCAAGAGATTTAGTCACGGCTCTCTATCCTTGCTGAAACATTTTAGGAGTAATAAAGTTCTTAGACTGCCAGGGTTGGATATAATTTTCTTGAATCATGCTGAGGAAGCAGATTTTTGCAATAAGCAGGATGGAATATAAAGACTTCCTTCTCTGAGACAATGTCTGTTGCATTAATCAGGTCAAAAAGGGCAAAAATTGCATTACAGGCCCCAAACTGCTACAAGACACCTGTCCCTGAAGGGGATCCTCTCAACTACAGAGCCTTTATTTTATTATAACTATGAGGAGTTTGGACTCAAGATAAAGAGATTTTTTTTTTCTAGCAACTACTTTTTACTCAGCATGGACGATGCTATTTAATTAGCATAAACTTTTACCACTGGATATGTAATACTTACCTTTACTGTCAATGTTTTCCTATTTACTCCTACCATCACACTGTTTGCCTTTACTATTGTTAAATGGAGCCATCTCCTATCTAAAGACATCAAAGCTCTCACTGAAATCAATATAGTGATGTTGATTTAGACCTGCTAAGAGCCTGGTCATTTTTATTGCATAGACACTGCCTGAATGTAGAAACTTACTGGAGCGAGTCTGGAGAAGGGCCACTAAGATAATTAAGAGCCTGGAGCATCTTTCGTATGAGGAGAGGCTGAGAGAGCTGGGGCTGTTCTGCCTGGAAGAGAGAAGGCTCAGAAGGGATTTAAATAAATATATAAGTACCTGATGGGAGGGAATGAAGAAGTTGAACACAGACCCTTCTTGGTCATGCCTAGAGATGGGACCAGAAGCAATGAGCACAAACCGAAACAAATGAAATTCCATCTGAAGATAAGAAAATTTTTCGCTGTCAGGGTAGCTAAACACTGGAACAGATTGCCCAGAGAGGTTATGAAATCTCATCCGTGGAGATATCCAAACCTGACTGGACATGGTACTGGGTAACCTCCTCCAGCTGTCCCTCCTTGATGCCTTGCAGGGCTTGGACCAGATCATCTTTAGAGGTCCCAACCAACCTTAACCACTCAGTGATTCTGAATTCTGTCAGCTTTTTCACTCCTTTGGCTATGAATGTGGGAATGACAGTTTTACTTTCCTAGGCTAAAAATATGTAGTAAGAAACTTACAATAGGAAGCATGAAACTGCCAAGGAATGAAATAACGTTCTGGCATGAACTACCAATGGTAATTTAAATCTAAGGGCTTCTGAGTGAATTGATTTGAACAATAGTCCAAAGATATTGAAGAGCTCATGGAATTTTTGAGCCAGCCCTCTTGGTTCATCTTGTCTAGTTTTAACAGCACTAGATGTACAAAAACACAGAGGTGTGTTCCTTTAAAAAAATGTTTTTCTATGTTATTTAAGTTTTAGGAGGTTAGTCACAAATTTCAATTATATTTTTGATGTATATTCATATAGATTATCTGTCTCCATGCTACTGATACCACCTTTTAAGTTGTGGCATTAATTGGATAAGTGATTTTAGTGGTGTCTCCTACAAAAGTAACTGTACCTTCAAGGAGCATTGTCTGTGTCTTGTACAACACATGTAGAGCAAAAATCAGAGAACTAGACCATAAACTTCATGTAGAGCAATGCTCAAAAGCTAAAAACTTAGTGCTTGTTGAGTTATCCAAAGCTGGAACATTTTTGGAGTGGATTTCAGGGATGTGTTTTACCGTTGCCAGCAGACTGAACAATGGCTATTGGAAAGTCCATAGTTAAAGTGCTGGTGATACTGAACCATACCTTTGCTGATTCATCTTCATGATGAAACACAGTGAAAGCAGAGGACATCATCTTCTGACATGTTGTTTATTTCATAGCACCACCCTGTACTGTAGGTTCTCATTTAGATTCCAACTCCTTTATTCTTGCTATTGTAGAGATGCAAGAAAATCTTACTAGGTCAAGAAAGATTTGTCCTCACAGGAATTAGTGTGCAGGTACTCGAGTATGGAAGCTGTCAGTCAGAGCTACTTAAAAATGCTCATCCATCCTTCTGGAAAGTGTTAAGGGATTTCAGTTCTGTGCCTTGAGATCAATGGGCACAAAGCTCATCTCCTAAAGCATTAATAAGAGCACTGTATAAAAGTGAACTAATCGCCACCAATTTTGCTGTCTCACAGTTAATAGTGCTTGGATCCCTTCCTGACTGGGATCTCTCAGTCTGTGTGAAAGAGAGTAGAATTCCATACACACTTTGGTGAAATTCAGGAAGTTGTCAAAATTTGAATCTGGACAGCTAATTTTGAAAGGAAGGTATTTTCCTGAGTTTTTGGGAAAATGTCAGAATTTAATTTTTTTCTTGTGAAATATATTGATTTTTGTTTCATTTAGTTCATTATTTGTCACTAAAAGTTCATAATGGCATCTTATGTCATTGGAGGTTCTCTGACATAACATATGGATGTCATAGATATGAAAGTCAAAATATTATCTTTGTTTCATTTTATTTTATTTTTAAACCGGTACAGAAAAATTGATACATTTTGCCTTGTTTTCTTGGTCAAAGTTTCTCCCGTTTGTGTTATAATGAAATATCTTGACAGTTTGAATCAGAAAATATTAGACACCTTCGGAGTAAATTGGAGGAGTAACTATTTTCAGTAGTCTAGAAATGTTATCACAGTGTAACATCTGTTCCTCTAATGAGTTCACTGAGTATTTCATTTTTCTACATGACTTGAAATGATAAGACATGCCACTGCACACTGCTATAATTGAAACAACCTGAAATAATAGAAAATGTACTAAATGCATTTTTAAGCAAAGGCTTGATGCCAGCATTGGCCTGCAAACTTTGCAATTTTATTTTGAAACAGAAGTGCTGAGTTTCAGTGGCCTCTAACAATGTCTTCATTCAGACAAGAAGTTTTTGAATGGGGATAAATCTATTAATATTCTGTGTGTTGACTTTTATGAAATGTAATGGCATCTGAGATACTAATTAATGCTTAGTCTGCAGTCTTTTGTGCGTACTATTATATTTATGACATTTTTCTGTATTTGGGAACACAGATACATGCAAATCACTGTTTTCTGCAAAATACAAAATGTTGAAAACACCATTGCTGGAATATTAATTTCACATTAGACTATGTGAAGATATACTTTCCCTTTTCCCCTAATAGTAAATGATCAATTGCTTTTAACCTGGAATGGAATCTGCCATCACATGTAGCTTTGTCTTGGAGTCTAATTGTCTTTTACTCATGAGAGAAAGACTCAGGTTCTGTGTAACTTCTGTTTCTTTAAAGATGAACGAGCCTCTGCATTTCTTTACATCTGAAATTTATGTATAACACATTTTAACTAGAACAGAACTACTGAGCTTGACAGGGACCTCTTGAGATCATCTAGTGCAACACTCCCTGTAATCCAGGAGGAAGAAGTTAGAGACCTGCTGAGCCACTTGGATCCTCATAAGTCTATGGGGCCAGATGGGATCCATCCTAGAGCGATGAAAGAGCTGGCAGACGAGCTTGCTAAGCCGCTTTCCATCATTTATCAACAGTCCTGGCTCACTGAAGAGGTCCCGGATGACTGGAAGTTGGCCAATGTGACACCCATCCACAAGAAGGGCCGTAGGGACGATCCAGGTAATTACAGACCTGTCAGCCTGACCTCAGTTCCAGGTAAAATTATGGAGCGGATAATCCTGGGTGCAATCATGCAGCACCTGCAGAATGACCAAGAGATCAGGCCCAGCCAGCATGGATTTAGGAGAGGCAGGTCCTGCCTGACCAACCTGATCTCCTTTTATGACTGTGTGACTCACCTGGTGGATGAGAGGAAGGCTGTGGATGTAGTGTTCCTGGACTTCAGCAAGGCCTTTGACACTGTCTCACATAGTAGACTCATGGAGAAGCTGTCAGCCCGTGGCTTGGACAGGAGCACTCTGTGCTGGATTAGGAATTGGTTGGATGGCCGAGCCCAAAGGGTGGTAGTGAATGGTGTCTCATCCAGTTGGCAGCTGGTCAGTAGTGGTGTCTCCCAGGGATCAGTGTTGGGCCCGGTCCTGTTTAATATCTCTATTGATGATCTGGATGAGGGGACTGAGTCCATCATTAGCAAGTTCGCAGATGATACCCAGCTGGGAGGAAGTGTTGATCTGTTAGAGGGTAGGAAGGCCCTACAGAGGGACCTTGACAGGCTGGAGAGATGAGCTGGTTGCAATAGGATGAGGTTTAACAAGTCCAAATGCCGGGTTCTACACTTTGGACACAACAACCCCATGCAGAGCTATAGGCTGGGGACAGAGTGGCTGGAGAGTAGTCAGGCAGAAAGGGACTTGGGAGTGCTGGTGGACAGGAAACTCAACATGAGCCAGCAGTGTGCCCAAGTGGCAAAGAAAGCCAATGGTTTCAGAAATATGTCAAGATGCTGGAGTGTGTCCAGAGGAGAGCGACAAAGATGGTGAAGGGACTGGAGCACAAGCCCTATGAAGAGTGACTGAGGGAGCTGGGGTTGTTTATCCTGGAGAAGAGGCTCAGGGGAGACCTTATTGCTCTCTACAACTATCTAAAAAGAGGTTGTAGTCAGGCAGGAGTTGGTCTCTTCTCTCAGGTGACCAGTGACAGAACAAGAAGACATGGTCTCAAGCTTCATCAGGGGAGGTTTAGGCTTAATATTAGGAAAAAATTCTTCACTGAAAGGGTGATTGGCCATTGGAATGCACTTCCCAGGGAGGTGGTGGAGTCACCATTCCTGGAGGTGTTTAAGAGGAGATTGGATGAGGCGCTTAGTGCCATGGTTTAGATGACGAGTAGGTGTTGGTGTTGGGTCATAGGTTGGACTCGATCTCAAAAGTCTTTTCCAGCCTTGTAATACTGTGATACTGTGATACACTGCCAAGGCTGAGTCACCTGGATCCTGTTGTCCTAGACTGTATCCGATCAGGTTTGAATACCTCCATGGTTGGAGACTCCACAACTTCAAGGGGAACTTGTGCTGGTGTTCAGTTATAATCACACTAAAAACCTATGTTCTTAGGTTCAGACAGCTTTTGATGCCACCTGCTTCCGTCCCTCCATCATCTTGCTGGCCCTGCACTGGGCTCACTCCAGTAAGCCTATGTCTTACTTGTACTGGGGTGCTTGGAACTGGGCACAGCATTGCAGATATGGCCTCACCAGTGCTGAAGGGAAGAATCACCTCCTGTGACACATGAAAAAGTTGTGAACTACTAATTATACAAATAAAGAAAGCAAACAAATTATGAGGAGAAAAATTATTTAGAATGCTTGCATTTTAGTGTTTATGGTTACACATTGATATTTAAATGTACTTTTGAAAGTATATGTTTGCATACAAAATTCCAGCCTTGATTTCGTTTGAGTGTTAGGAACTGAGATTTTGGTTGTGAGTCATCTTTAGTCGTAGCAGAGTCTGACATTTCCATTTGGAAAGGGCAAATACTGTACCCTTAGGTGGAGTAATTTGGCTAATTTAAATTTTCTGTTGACTGATGGAATATTTCAGGAGAGGAAGAATTGAACATCATCTGTTTACCTCCTTCCTTATCTCTGTTTGACATCACAGTCTCACAAAGTAACATGCTGGCCTGTTTTCTCTAGAAATATAGGTCAGGCCAGGCTTTTTTTACAGGTCTTTCAGCTTCACTTGTAAAACATACACTCTCCATTTGAATGGGCTACTTGTTTACAAATGCAAGAGCTTAAAAGACCATAGAACTATGGTTAAAATCTGGTTGCTGCCCATGTACATAAAACAGGAAAAATATTTTGTTCCCTTTTCTTTATCATTAGTTGTGCCATACTGCAGATCTTGCAACAAGCTTTTGAATTTCCACTGTGTGTCTGTAAACTGACAATTCTTTTTAAGCAAAATTCACTAAAAGAAAAAAGTAACTGAAGAAAATTTCAATAAACAACTTGTTCTAAACCAGTGGGAACTTTTTTCTCTGGCAGACTGACATCTATTATAATAATTTTCTAAATCCAGAAGACAGATTCTTTGTCAGCTAAATAATATCTTTTTTATATCATGGAAAGTGATAAAATGAAATCCTTTCCTTACAGTCCTTTCTGTTATAAATTGATACTCACAAATCTCTCAGTACCAGTTCAGCAATTTCCATCCTATTGCTTCAGAAATTTTGAAACTTAACAGGCCTCTCTCTTTTTTTTTTTGTGTGCATGTTTATGTGTATGTATTATTGACTCATCTTACAACTGATCTGAATGAGTAAACCCTAAATAAAAATCTAATAGCCCTGGTTCAGCACTGTGCTGCTCTAGTACCTATGGCAAGGAGCTTCAATCAGCTCTGCAGTGTTGGCATAGCAGTGGAAGAGTGCTGTCAGGTTCCTCTGGCTCTCAGCATGTTTCCTTTGACCTGGTGAACAAATGGGGAGAAACAAGGCTTAAAATGCTGTGGGTAAGGAACTCCTGTGTGATTTCATTTTACAGGGTCTGTTCCCCACTTTTCACTGAAGTATTTTCACCCATTCTTGCACACAAGCCCTTTACACGGAATAATTTCTGCACACTGTTTGTAAAACTGTTTTAATATCATTTCTCCCCAAATCCCTTCCAGTCTACTGTATTTGCAGTAAATAGTGAATTACAGTTGACTTCTCTGGTTATAATGATTAAAGCATTTCTGAATTTGTTTAAAGCCAGGAAGTGGTAGAGATGTAATGCGTTGCACGCTTCTGCTAATGGAAGTAAATGTACCAGTACATTACTGGGATATTCTTTTTCTACCAGCCCCTTCTTTTCTGTTTTGCCTATTTGTTTGCCTGTGCTATGAAATGAAGTTGCGGGATTTTTAGAATGGGACAGCACAATTTGACTGAGCATTACCCAGAAGCACAGGGCAGTCATAACATTGTACAAACTTTGACAGAATATTTGTCTTGTTCCTGAATGTTGGAGGATCAGGACATGAAGTTGGGAAAGCAAGTAACCTGTCTCCATTTTTATCAGAAATTGATGGCACAGCTGCAAACTTTCTCCTGTTATTTTTTCCCCCCAGTTTTTTTGATAGCTCTGTCTGCAGCAAACAAATTAGGAGAAAAAAAACCTCTTCCTTTAAATTTTTTTATAAAGAAATAAGGCCAGGTGCATAGATAGAAATGTCTGTTTTCTAGAATTTGGCAAATACTTGAGAATTTTAGAATTAACATACTTATACTTGCTCTTTCCTTAATACCAATTTGAGGTAACCTAAGGAACTGAATTGGAATAATTCCTGTGATATGCAGAGTATTTAGACTTGGATGTGGTCAGTATAGCAGAGAGATAATAAAGTGAAGGACTTGTTGAATTTTGTTGTCGATCTGTAGTTGCAAGAAAGTAGATAACTTCAACCTGAATACAGGACTGGTATACGATTGGTGTCCGGTTTGATAGGACTGAAACAGGAGAAATGTGTCAGAGATTACTTTGAACAAAAAGAGGCAAGAATTTAATTTAAAACTTCTGTTTAATTTTAAATTTTATTTACATTTAATTTAACAGCGTTCATCAAAATATCTTTCTACTGGTATTGGTTTGCTGAGAACAGAGCTGAATATACATTTGAAGGAATTATATTTAGGATGAACAATATTTACTGAAGGCATTTCATGAAATGAATGTCATTGAATATGTTGAAAGAGGCACAGATCTCAGATTCATGCTCACTTACTAAATACTTAATGAAAATTTTTTGAACTCTAGAGTATCAGCATTTTTTCCATATGTATTTCCTGTTTGCAGAAGATTTCTCAAATTTAGAGTTTTAAAGTCAAAACAGTTCTGGCCTGATTTGGGCGGCTGTCGATAACCGACAGTTTGAATCTCAAAATGTTGTCTTAAAAAAGTAACTGGCAGATGAGCAGAATGAAACTTAGGAGCATCTGAACCACATAATAGGACTAATTTCATAAATTATAGGACTACATTTTGTAATTAGCAAGGAAATTAATGTAAAATATGCATACAATTTTTATATTTTTATTTTGTTTGTTTCAAAGCTTTAAGTTGGAGACTAAAGAGAGTAACTACATAACGTGTTGTAAATAACAAATATGGTTTAAAGGAACCAGACATTCAAGATTCCAAAGGTAGGAGTTGTCAGTTTTCTGACAATAAACAGGCAACAAGTCTGTTAAAATACTGTTCCATTTCTGAGGAACATAATAATGCAGATGGTTTTTACATCTTTTGGAATAAAGTGAAATATGTTTTACTCCAAGAAAACTTTTCTCATGCTGCTGCATTATGTAATGAAAGTGGGCACCCAATAAAAAGGAGAGCTTAACATCACCTTCTTCTAAATTATTTTTCCCAGTCTTAGGTATTTTCAGTGTATGAACTGAACGTCTACAAGAAAACCTGTGAATAAATCAAATAATAAACCCTTAGGGTCAGTGAATTTGAGAAGCAGAGAGCCTGTGGTCTAGCTCTTGCTCAAAAACAGGCTAGCTTTGATGCTAAATGAGGCTGCTCATCCTCTTGAGCATCTCTGGGTGAAGATTACTCAGAACTCTCTGGCTCCACTGTTATGTACTTGACCACATTCATTGTGGAGACTTTTTTTCTTGTATTTAGTCAGAGTTTCCTGTGCTACTATTTGTGCCTGTTACCGTGGCCTTCTCCACAGCACCTCCAAGAAAAGTCTAGGCCTCTCCTCTCTGCAGTATCCCAGTATGTAGATGAAGAGAGCTGTTAAATCACTCTGTGCCTCCTCTTCTTGGGGCTAAGAAAAGCCATCTCTCTCAGCTTCTTCTTTATGTTATGCCCTGATCAGTCTTTCTAGCTTAAGGGAGCCCAAGAATGCTTTCTATGACAACATTGTGCCAATAGAGAAGCCATTTCACCCATCACTTGTTATTGCTATTTTTCCTTTTTAATTAAGGTAAAAGAAACAAAAAATTGGTTTAAATAAGAGTATTTTAGAACATTTGGTTATACCTTTCATAGCCAGATATGGTCAAAAAAGGTTTTACAAGGATGAATCTGGTTTTGATGACTTTGTAATGGATTCTTTTGCTTCTTCTGAGTTTCCTTATTCTGTTAGACATGCATCTATTCTATCAAGTTCGAACCTATAAATGAGCATGTTGGCAAAGGAGTAAGTAGGTATAAATAGCTTCTGAATGAATTTAGGCCAGTTATTAATAGCAGTATGAAACTCAGAAAAAGTGGAATTCTACAAGAATGTTCCAGTAGGACTAGCCAAGAGCAAGTAACCATTTGCCTGGAGAGGGAGTTGGAAGAGTTTGTGTATGAGGTTAGATGTCATGGTTGTAAGATGTAGTAGGACATCATAGTTCACCAGGAATGTTCATTCCCGTCCTATACTCCTCTGCCTCTCTGTTTTTAAGAACAGTAACATAGACTGTTAGGATGTTGTTAATCTTTCTGATGACATCTGTTTTCCTTGGTGGAAGGGAGAAATGGGATTCATTCCAAGCTGTTCAAAATGTTTTTTCCTCATTCAGGCTGAAATTCAGATGTTCACGTTCAGTTTCTCATGCGGTTCAGTGGCACTTAGAGTACTGTAAACTGGGCAGTCCTGATCCATATGTCACTTGACCCAACAAAGCTGTAATCACCTCTTTATAGAAATAAATCAGTCTGAGGCAGTTGCTATGACATCAAAGAACAGTGGTTTATCAGTGAAGCTACCATTGAATTCCTTTCTTGGATTTACAATTTACTTTTTCTTGTGTATTGACTAAATGCTTTCCCCTTAGCTTTTGTTCAGCTTTGCTCCAGTTCTGTACCAACTCTATCCGTTCATACATGTTTTCTCCATAATCATCTTGACTAACAGTGATTCTTCATGCATTTCCAGATTCTTTAATGTCTCACTCCAAATTCTCTTTATTTTCCCCTCCACTAAAATAATGGACACTGTCCTGATCATCTTCTTCCAGCCAGCACCTTGCCTCTCCTTATTTTAGATCAATGTATTTTTTTTCCAACAGGCAGCTGACAGTCTGAGCCCAGTGATATTCTCTTTCTCCCCTGCAGTACACAGTTGTATGCCTACACATCAGTGAACCTCACCAAAAAGCTGAGGCTGAGCAACTGACTAAAGTTTAAGCCTGAGAAGTGTTCCTCAGGACTTTTTCCTGGTTTTTGCAATGTCTTCTGCAGAAGTTTTCTGCAAGTCCCCTCCCTTGCATGACAACACTGTGTGAAACTGTCAAAACCAATATAGTTGCATGTTGGAAATAGCATATATTGGAAGTCCTTGCAGCTGTTACTGGTAAATACCATTCTCTATGTGCATAGCCACTCAAGCCATGAGCAATAATATCTCTGTTGATGTCACATTCTCTCATGTCTTCTGATGGTGGCTTAAAGATACCCTTTCTTACCAGTCAATAGATGGAATTAAATAACCAGATTATTATGAAAATTATTTTGTTTTTTTTTAAATGAAGTCCTGATAGGGTGTTTTTTGCCTTTTTTAGGCTATGGAGGGATTGAATTTTTATTTTGCCATTATAGAACTCAAAGAAAGAAAGAATGTATATAATTAGATGTTAGCAGAGTCATCGCTAAGTTTCAAGAGCTGACTATCTATTGTAAATTAGAAAATGCATGATTTCTAATTTATTTTCTGTGTGTGCAGTGTTGTTTGGTAATCACCTAGAACAAAGGACGCTAACATACATAATTCAGTGCACCTTTTTTTTTTTGTTTTATATTGCTTTTCGATGTGGATATCGAGCCCTTTCCATTGCCTTCTCTGGGTCTCACAAAGAGAATCCATATAGATAGAGACTGAAAAATGACAAAGCATCTTTTAACTGTTAAATTACAAATATGTTATAAATATTTCAGTATAAATTAACGTTAATGTGTTTTGATGAGTCAGGCAGTAGCAAGAGAAAAATGTCAAATGCAAAAGGACACTTGAGGAAGTATTGCAGACCGTGTTCTGCTGTGCTACTGATGTGGAGAGATTTATTCATACATAATTTTCATAATTATCAGTAGAAATGCTGTTGCAATAATTTAATTTGAAATAAACCAACGAAATCATAAACTACCTAGATTCAGAAAAATCCTTGATTCTCTTGCTTCCACTGCAAGTATGATAAATCAAGGATTATTCTATATGATTATGAAAAAAGATCTATCAAATACGACATTGACGCAGCTCAGAAAAGCTAGTTAAATCTTTATAAAATGCATCTACTTGAGAGTCGTATTCTGAAGATGAAATCATTATTGACAGCTTCTGTAAGGATTAACCTGAACATTTTTAAATGGGATAAGGAGTGTATTTTAACAACTTGGCAAATGCTGGTATGAATACTGTCACATAGCTGTAATTCCATCAGATCTGGTGTCTTAGTTTAGATGAAAACTAAGATATATTATCAGATATTAAGAGATTTTAATCAGGAAAAAAAATTCTATAGAAAAGATAACAGTTTTTAGCTGCAACTATAGGTATATACAGAACAGAATTAACAACAATCATAATTAAAACCATAAAATGGAGTCCTGTACCCAAAATTTTGCGATGCAGTTCTCTTTAAGAGCAGCAATGCTTTGCTGGGCTGCCGCACTGCCGCACTTCCGGATCCGCTCCGGGCGCCTCCAGGAGGGGTGTGTGTGTCTGTGCAGCTTAGTGTGGGTCCTGCAGGAGTTTGTGGCAGATCCAGATGACCAGTGATATTTCCTTCAGAGACTGCACAACACACACGCAGAAGTTGCAGTAGCTGCCGCTGTTTTTCCTCCTCGCACCGCTGAGAGAGAGAGTGTCCAGGAAAAATGGAACACAACCTCTGTCCTGGTTTCCCTGGAAATGTCCTCCCCCTACCCTCTCGCGTCCCACCCGAATCCCATAACCCCCTTTGTTGGCAAGGGAAAGAAAAATTCCCCGAAAACATCCTAAACTATAACATTATCCACTCCGAATTTTTCTTACATGTGAACAACCTATATCGAACTACCTTAAACTTATAATATACATACATATTTCAATTATATACATATTTACAGACAGGTACATACAGCTACAGTAGTATGGACAACTCATCCAAAAATAAGATCCCCTTGAGGTATACATCATGTTTCTCTATCTTCCTGCATCACCCACCAGGTGCAACCAGATCCTTGAGCAAAGACAGTCCCACGAATGGGTGGGAGACAGGCTGAACCCAGACGGTTTTCCCTAACATACCTCTCAAGTGTTTCACAGAGACTTTATCTCCATCTACAATATGAAGGAATTCTGACTGGGCAGGGCCGGCTCGATTGACGAAGCCTCTAGTGTTGACCAGCCACGTGGCCTTTGCTAGATGTTGGTCCCAATGTTTGAAAGTACCCCCACCCAATGCCTTCAAAGTGGTTTTCAACAGTGCATTACACCATTCAGCCTTCCCGGCAGCTGGCGCATGGTAGGGGATATGATACACCCACTCAATGCCATGCTCTTTTGCCCAGGTAGTAACTAAGCTGTTCTTGAAATGAATTCCGTTATCTGACTCAATCTGCTCTGGGGTGCCATGTCGCCACAGGACTTGCTTTTCCAGGCCTAGGATGGTGTTTCGGGCAGTGGCGTGAGGCACTGGGTATGTCTCCAGCCATCCGGTAGTTGCTTCCACCATGGTGAGCACATAGCGCTTACCTTGGCGGGTCTGCGGCAGGGTGATATAATCAACCTCCCAGGCCTCTCCATATTTATACTTACCCCAGTGTCCACCATACCATAGGGGCTTCACCCTCTTAGCCTGTTTAATGGCAGCGCATGTCTCACAATCATGGATAACCTGGGAGATAATGTCCATGGTTAAATCTACCCCTCGGTCTCGTGCCCATCTATAAGTGGCATCTCTGCCCTGATGGCCTGAGGCATCATGGGCCCATCGAGCCAGGAACAACTCTCCTTTATGCTACCAATCCAGATCTATCTGTGACAATGACTTGTGCAGTTCGGTCTGCCTGTTTGTCGTTGTGATGTTTCTCGTTGGCTCGATCCTTGGGCACATGTGCATCCACATGGCAGACTCTCATGATCAGCTTCTCCGCACAGGCAGTGATATCTTGCCATATATCTGCAGCCCAGATGGGTTTCCCTCTACTTTTCCAGTTGTCCTTCTTCCATGGGTCTAACCATCCCCCACAGTGCATTGGCCACCATCCATGAGTCAGTGTAGAGGTAAAGCCGTGGCCACTTTTCTTGTTCAGCAATGTTCAGAGCCAATTGGACAGCTTTGAGCTCTGCAAATTCACTTGACACACCTTCTCCCTCAGTAGCTTCTGCAACTTATCATGTGGGGCTCCACACGGCTGCTTTCCATTTTCAATTTGTCCCTACAATGCGACAAGAACCATCAGTAAAAAGGGCATAGCGTATTTCTCCTTTTGGCAATTGATTGTATGGTGGAGCTTCCTCTGCACATGCTACCTGTTCTTCTTCCTCTTCATCTGCTAGACCAAAGTTCTCACCTTCAGGCCAGTTTGTGATGATCTCCAGGATCCCAGGGCGATTTAGTTTTCCCATACGGGCACGTTGTGTGATCAAAGCAGCCCATTTGCTCCAGGTAGCATCAGTGGCATGATGTGTGGGGGCAGCCCGTACACTGAACATCCACCTTAGCACTAGTAATCGGGGTGCCAGGAGGAGCAGAGTTTCTGTTCCAATTACCTCTGAGGCAGCTTGAACTCCTTCATAAGCCGCTAGGATTTCTTTCTCTGTCGGAGTGTATTTGGCTTCAGATCCCCTGTAGCCTCGACTCCAGAATCCAAGTGGTCGACCTCGAGCTTCATCAGACATTTTCTGCCAAAGGCTCCATGGAAGACCATTATTCCCAGCTGCAGAGTAGAGCACATTCTTCTACTGTTATTTAAGCAGCTGGAAGTTGCCTCAAGATCAGCTTCCCTTGTTCTTTTAGGAGACTTTAATCTCCCAGATATCTACTGGGAACTTGAGACAGCTGAGAGGAGGCAGTCCAGAAGGTTCTTAGAATGTACTGAGGATTGATTTTTGTCACAGCTGGTGAGTGAGACTACCAGGGGTGAGGCTCTCCTTGACCTGCTGTTTACAAATAGAGAAGAGCTGGTGGGTGATGTTGTGGTCGGAGGCTGTCTGGGATGCAGAGACCATGAGATAATCGAATTGTCCATAAACAATGAAACAAGGAAGGGCATAATCAGGACATCCACACTGAATTTTCGGCGGGCTGATTTCCTAATTCACTTTTGTTTGAATGCCTGCTTTACAAATAATCTCTTATTTTACTTCACTTCAAAATACCATAACAATAAAAATACAGTAAACCCTTTGGAAAGATATAGATTGCTGTTCATTGTTTGTTTACATTTTCATTAATTAAAATGTAATCTTTTCAAGTAGATTTAAAGCCTACTGAACAAAACAAAACCTTCAATTTCAATACGGAAACAAGTCAACAAAAGGTAAGGTTTCATTGACATTTCAAAGCTGATCCAGCACACTTACGACCTCAAAGACACTGGTATTTCTCTCATCCCTGGAGTGCACCTCATGCTTTCTGAGCTATTAGATGACAAAAAGCATGGAGCTGGAGACTGCTCTCAGCTGTACTTGTGTAAACCTGTAATAGTGCTATCTATTTCAGAGGATTTCATCTGACATAACTAAGAGCAACATTTGTTTTAACATTGGCGACCATGAGATAATCGAGTTTTCCATTAACAATGAAACAAGGAAGAGCAAAACCAGGACGACCACGCTGGATTTTTGGCATGCTGGTTTCAGATTATATAAGGAACTAGTAAGGAGAGTACCCTGGGAAATAGTTCTTAAAAGCAAGGTGGTCCGGGAAGGCTGGATGTACTTCAAGAATGAAATCTTGAAGGCGCAGGAGCAGGCTGTCCTGATGTGCTGTAAGATGAGCCGTAGAAGCAGACAGCTGACCTGGATGAGTAAGGAGCTTCTGGAGGAGCTAAGTGAGAAAAGGAGGGTGTATCACCTTTGGAAAGAAGGGCAGGTAAGTCAGGTTGCGTTCAAAAATATTGTCAAGTCGTGTAGGAAGGAAAATAGGGAGGCAAAAGCCCAGCTGGAGCTCAAATTGGCCATTTCTGTTAAGGAAAATAAGAAGTGTTTTTACAAATATATTAATGGCAGAAAGAAGGGCAGCAATGATCTCCACTCCTTATTGGATATTAAGGGAAATATAGTAACTAAAGATGAGGAAAAGGCTGAGGTGCCTAATGCCTTCTTTACCTCCATTTTCAATACTAAGGCCGATTGTTCCCTGGACAACTGGTCTTCTGAAGTGATGGATGGGGTAAGGGTGTAATATAGCCCCCCTGTAATCCAGGAGGAAGAAGTTAGAGACCTGCTGAGCCACTTGGATCCTCATAAGTCTAAGGGGCCAGATGGGATCCACCCTAGGGTGATGAGAGAGCTGGCGGACGAGCTTGCTAAGCCGCTTTCCATCATTTATCAACAGTCCTGGCTCACTGAAGAGGTCCCGGATGACTGGAAGTTGGCCAATGTGACACCCATCCACAAGAAGGGCCGTAGGGACGATCCAGGTAATTACAGACCTGTCAGCCTGACCTCGGTTCCAGGTAAAATTATGGAGCGGATAATCCTGGGTGTAATCATGCAGCACCTGCAGAATGACGGAAAGATCAGACCCAGCCAGCATGGATTTAGGAGAGGCAGGTCCTGCCTGACCAACCTGATCTCCTTTTACGACTGTGTGACTCACCTGGTGGATGAGAGGAAGGCTGTGGATGTAGTGTACCTGGACTTCAGCAAGGCCTTTGACACTTTCTCCTTCAGCAGACTCCTGGAGAAGCTGGCAGCCCGTGGCTTGGATGGGAACGCTCTGCGCTAGGTTCGGAACTGGTTGGATGGCCGAGCACAGAGAGTGGTAGTGAATGGTGTCTCATCCAGTTGGTGGCCGGTCACTAGTGGTGTCCCCCAGGGATCGGTGTTGAGCCCGGTCCTCTTTAATATCTCTATTGATGATCTGGATGAGGGGATCGAGTCCTTCATCAGCAAGTTCGCAGATGACGCCAAGCTGGGAGGAAGTGTCGATCTGCTAGAGGGTAGGAGGGCCCTACAGAGGGACCTTGACAGGCTGGAGAGATGGGCTGATTCCAATAGGATGAGGTTTAACAAGTCCAAGTGCTGGGTTCTACACTTTGGACACAACAACCCCATGCAGAGCTATAGGCTGGGGACAGAGTGGCTGGAGAGCAGTCAGGCGGAAAGGGACTTGGGAGTGCTGGTGGACAGGAAACTCAACATGAGCCAGCAGTGTGCCCAAGTGGCAAAGAAGGCCAATGGTATCCTGGCCTGCATCAGGAACAGTGTGGCCAGCAGGACTAGAGAAGTTATCATTCCCTTATACTCGGCACTGGTTAGGCCGCATCTTGAGCACTGTGTCCAGTTCTGGGCCCCTCAGTTTAAGAAAGATATTGAGATGCTGGAGTGTGTCCAGAGGAGAGTGACAAAGATGGTGAAGGGGCTGGAGCACAAGCCCTATGAAGAGCGACTGAGGGAGCTGGGGTTGTTTAGCCTGAAGAAGAGGAGGCTCAGGGCAGACCTTATTGCTCTCTGCAACTACCTAAAAAGAGGTTGTAGTCAGGCAGGGGTTGGTCTCCTCTCAGGCAACCAGTGACAGAACAAGAGGACACGGTCTCAAGCTTCATCAGGGGAAGTTTAGGCTCGATATTAGTAAAAAATTCTTCACTGAAAGGGTGATTGGTCACTGGAATGCGCTGCCCAGGGAGGTGGTGGTGTCACCATCCCTGGAGGTGTTTAAAGGGAGATTGGATGAGGCATTTAGTGCCATGGTTTAGATGACGAGTAGGTGTAGGTGTTGGGTCATAGGTTGGACTCGATGATCTCAGAGGTCTTTTCCATCCTTTTCATACTGTGATACTGTGCTACTGTGATAGCAAAACCAGCTTCCAAGAGTATCTGAATGATTTTCTTTCTCAAAAACCTCTCCTGCTGTATCCCCCCATACGATGATGTCATCGATGTACAACAGATATTCTGGAGTGTCACCTTTCTCTAGTGCTTCTTGAATTAGTCCATGACAGATGGTAGGACTATGTTTCCACCCCTGGGGCAATCGGTTCTGGGTGTATTGCACGCCCCTCCAGGTGAAGGCGAACTGCGGCCTGTACTCTGCAGCTAGGGGAATGGAGAAGAACGCATTAGCAATGTCATTCATGGCATACCACTTTGCTGCTTCCGATTCCAGTTCATACTGGAGTTCTAACATGTCTGGCACAGAGGCGCTCAGTGGTGGAGTAACCTCATTCAAGCCACGATAGTCCACAGTCAATTTCCATTCTCCATCAGACTTATGCAAAGGCCAAATGGGGCTATTGAAGGGTGAGTGAGTCTTACTGATCACCCTTTCACTTCCCAATTATCAGATCATCTTATGGATGGAGATCACAGAGTCTCGGTTCGTTCAGTATTGTCGATAATGCACCGTTGTGGTGGCAATTGGCACCCGCTGTTCCTCAACCTTCAACAATCCGACAGCAGAAGGACTCTCTGAGAGACACGGCATTGTTCAACCTCTTCTGTCTCTATAGCAGCTATTCCAAAAGCCCATCTATGTCCCTTTCGGTTTTTGAAATATCCATTTCTGAGGTAGTCAATTCCCAGGATACATGGGGTGGCCGGAGTAGTCACAATGAGGTGTTTTTGCCAGTCTTTCCCGGTCAAGCTCACTTCAGCTTCCAACACAGTCAGCTCTTGAGATCCCCCAGTCACCCCAGAAATAGCAACAGTTTCCGGGCCCACATGTCCTAATGGCATTAATGTACATTGAGCGCCAGTATCAAAAAAGGCCTTGGGTCTGATGTGCCAGGCTACCGGATCCACGCGGTCCAATAGACACGGTTGTCCCATGCCTCTCCCTGGCTAGAGGCAGGGCCCCTCTAACACTGGTCTTCGTTATAGCAATCAAAACTCTTTCCTGATGGATACATTTTGGAGGTCCCCTCTTGTGAGTCAGAACCTTGGGAAATTGGCACTGCACCTACTTTCGCCGATTTTCTTCTCTCATTCTCCTTCAATTCTTGTACCCGGGCTGCTAGGGCATAGGTAGGTTTCCTTTCCCACTGTCTCATATCTTATCTGTGGTCAATCAGGAAATACCATAGATTGGTCCGTGAAGCCTATCCTCTTCCCCTAGCTGGGAGGCGTCCGGCTCTGACCCCAAAGGCTTTGATTTGCACTGGTGCCACTTGAAGACTTTCCTTAATTTCCTCTCTAAAATTCCTAATCTCTTCACTAAAATTCTTCTGCTCCTTGCTGAGGTTCTCAACCAATGTCTCTACCACAGAGATACGGGCCTGCACCGGGCCTTGATCTATTTTCTCATATGTCTTGAGTTCATTTGCTGCGACACTCACTATGTCTTAGTCGTTCTCTGAGTACAGGGACGTCAAGTGATGGGAGTATACACCTGGCACCCTTAATGAAAGGTTCCACCACCTCTCTGGTGTGCACCTAACCTTGTCTGGATCGCTGAGAGGTTGCCCATCCCTTCCATTATTTCTATTAGTGCCATCTCCCTCAGACTTAAAATCCCTTCTTCCATAGTCTTTCAAAGCGTCTTAAGATGATGTGCCTGCAGGATATCCTTGTAAGCAAACCTTTCTCTCACAGTGGCTAAAAGTTGTGTCCGGAGTGAAAGGGGTCTTGATTCCCTCGCAAATGCCTGTTCGACACCCGCATCCTGGGCCAGAGCACCTAAATATCTGGCTTCAGAACCATCGAGTTGCAAGCTCCTCACGCATAAGGTCCCAAATTCAGATCAACCAAGTCAGGATAGGCTCATCCTGTCGTTCTCGTGGGGGATTTCAACCTTTCGGTTGTCTGCTGGAAATACAACACAGCAGAAAGGAAGCAGTCTAGGAGGTTCATAGAGTGTATGGATGATAACTTCCTAACACAACTGGTAACAGAACCGACTAGAGAGGGTGCCCGACTGGACCTGCTGTTTGCGAACAGAGCGGGCCTTGTGGGAGAGATGACAGTTGGAGGACGCCTGGGACACAGCGATCACGAGATGGTACAATTCTCACTTTTTGGGGCAGTGAGGAGAGGGGTCAGCAGAACTGCCACCCTGGGCTTCCGAAGGGCAGACTTTGAACTCTTCAGAAGGCTGCTTGATAAAGTCCACTGGGAGATGGCTCTTAAGGACAAAGGGGTGCAAGAGGGCTGGATGCTCCTCAAGAAGGAAATCCTGGCAGCACAAGAGCAGGCCATCCCTGTGTGCCGTAAAACGAGTCGATGGGGAAGAAAACCAGGTTGGCTGAGTAGGGAGCTTAGCATCGATCTCAGGAAAAAAAAGAAAGTATATTTGCTCTGGAAGAGGGGGCAGGCGTCCCAGGAGGACTACAAGGGTGAGGTGAGATCATGTAGGGAAAAAATCAGAAGGGCTAAAGCCCAACTAGAACTTCAACTGGCCACTTCGGTCAAAGACAATAAAAAGAACTTCTTTAAATATATCAGCAGCAACAGGAGGACAAAGGAGACCCTCCCTTGCTGGGTACAGAAGGGCCAGCAGCAATGAGGGATGAGGACAAGGCAGAGGTGCTTAATGCCTTCTTTGCCTCGGTTTTTAATCCCAAAGGGTAAAGTGCTAGGGATACCCAACCCCCTCAGCCAGGGGATGGTGGGGATGAAGCTCCAGCTGTTCGGGAGGACTTGGTTAGTGACCTGCTTGGCCACTTAGACATACACAAATCCATGGGGCCAGATGGGTTTTAAGGGAACTGGCAGAGGTTCTCGCCAAATGCCTTTCCCTCATCTACCAGCAGTCCTGGCTGACTGGGGAAGTGCCGCTTGACTGGAGACTGGCGAATGTTACGCCCATTTACAAGAAGGGTCGAAGGGAAGATCCGGGGAACTACAGACCTGTCAGTCTGACCTCGGTGGTGGGGAAGGTCATGGAGCAGATCATCTTGAGTGCTATCATACAGCACAAGCAGGACAACCGGGTGATCAGGCCCAGCCAACATGGGTTCACCAAAGGCAGGTCCTGCCAGACCAACTTGATCTCCTTCTATGACAAGATTACCCATTTAATGGATGAGGGAAAGGCTGTGAATGTGGTGTACCTGGACTTCAGTAAAGCCTTTGACACTGTTTCTGACAGTATCCTGCTGGAGAAACTGGCTGCCATCGGTGTGGACAGGCACACCCTTTGCTGGGTTAAAAACTGGCTGGATGGCCGGGCCCAAAGGGTTGTGGTAAATGGAAGTAAATCCAGTTGGAAACCGGTCACGAGCAGCATTCCCCAGGGTTCAGTGCTGGGTCCAGTCCTGTTTAACTTCTTTATCAATGATCTCGACAAAGGCATTGAATCCACCCTTAGCAAGTTTGCAGATGACACCAAGCTGGGTGGAAGTGCGGATCTGCTTGAAGGAAGGGAGGCTCTGCATAGGGATCTGGACAGGCTGGATCGATAGGCTGAGACCAATGGGATTAGGTTCAACAAAGCCAAGTGCAGAGTCCTCCACTTAGGTCACAACAACCCCATGCAGCGTTACAGGCTTGGGGAGGAGTGGTTGGGGAGCTGTCTGGCGGAGAAGGAGCTGGGGGTGTTGGTTGACAGCCATCCGAACATGAGCCAGCAGTGTGCCCAGGTGGCCAAGAGGGCCAATGGCATCTTGGCCTGTATCAGAAACAGCGTGGCCAGCAGGAGCAGGGAGGTGATTGTGCCCCTGTACTCAGCGCTGGTGAGACCGCACCTCGAGTACAGTGTTCAGTTTTGGGCCCCTCACTACAGGAAGGACATTGAGGTGCTGGAGCGTGTGCAGAGAAAGACCACAAGGCTGTTGAAGGGGCTGGAGAATAAGCCCTATGAGGAGCGGCTGAGGGAGCTGGGATTGTTTAGCTTAGAGAAGAGAAGGCTTAGAAGAGATCTCATCACTGTCTACAACTACCTGAAAGGAGGTGGGTGTTGATCTCTTCTCAAAAGTGACAAGCGATAGGACAAGAGGAAATGGCTGCAAGTTGCGCCAGGGGAGGTTTAGACTGGACATTAGGAATTTCTTTACTGAAAGAGTGGTCAAGGATTGGATTAGGCTGCCCAGGGAGGTGGTGGAGTCACTATCCCTGAAGGTGTTTAAAAAACAGGTGAATGAGTTTCTTAGGAACTTAGTTTAGTAAGGAGACAGGCATGGTTGGACTCTGTGATCTCAGAAGTCTCTTCCAACCTAGTGATTCTATGATTCTATCATCTGGCCGTCGAGCAACGTCTTTTCGCAAGTTGCGGAGATCATCATATGAGAGCGATTCAGTAACGATCTCTGGTTCTGAGTCTGCAGTCTGTAAAGGACCCACTTCCCCGTCATCATCCACCGTATGAACCGATTTGGTCTTATATTTTCTTTTCTGGATAGGGGCAACTTTCATTGGCTCAGACTGTTCTTTTAGTTTAGCCACATCCTGAGCTACCATGACATCAGACGTCTTACTCTTGCAGACAAATAACCAAAAGTATTATATAAAGTGGGATATCCCTGACATCTAGCAAGAGGTTAATTTTCTCAAAAGCTGTCATAGCGAACCTGAAAGGCAACTGAGTGAAAGACTGGGAGCAACACTCTCCTGTGTCCCTCCCTGAGGATAGGTAACATTATCCTTAAACCCCCAGAGATAACAGCTTGGGCTGATGCAGGAGTACAACCTTGAGAACACATTCCAAATGAGACCAACAGGCACTGAATCCATAACACTGTAGATCCAAAATAAGAACTCGATAATAATCACAGCTGTCTGAGTTCTACTAGCTGATGCACTCAGATGAATTAAGCCCACCAGACCTTTCGGCATGGTTTTGTACCAACAAAAAGCAAATATGTAGTACAGTATGGTCCATATGGACCCTAAACTCTCAACACACATCATGATGCAAGAACTGTTATCCTTCTTTGCTTCTTAACTTCTTTGCTCGAGCCCCACGTTGGGCGCCAGAAAATTCTCTTAGTTTAGATGAAAACTAAGATATGTTATCAGATATTAAGAGATTTTAATCAGGAAAAAAAAATTGTATAGAAAAGATAACAGTTTTTAGCTGCAACTATAGGTATATACAGAACAGAATTAACAACAATCATAATTAAAACCATAAAATGAATCGAGTCCTGTACCCAAAATCTTGTGATGCAGGTCTTTTTAAGAGCAGCAATGCTCTGCTGAGCTGCCGTGCCGCTGCACTTCTGGGTCCACTCCGGGTGCCTCCAGGAGCGGGGTGTGTGTGCGGAACTTAGTGTGGGTCCTGCAGGAGTTTTTGACAGATCCAGATGACCAGTGATCTTTCCTTCAGAGACTGCACAACACACACGCAGAAGTTGCAGTAGCTGCCGCTGTTCTTCCTCCTCGCACCGCCGAGAGAGAGAGAGAGAGAGAGAGAGAGAGAGAGGATGTCCGGGAAAAACAGAACACGATCTCTGTTCCAGTTTCCCCAGAAATGTCCTTCCCCCACCCCCTCAGGTCCCACCCGAATCCTATAGCCCTCTTTGTTGGCAAGAGGAAAAAATTCCCCGCAAAAATCCAAAACTATAACATCTGGGTATATCGTTTCCATTTTATTTGGCATTAGTTTAGTGCCTGCTTCAGTGGCATTTTTGCTTAGTCTTGTAGTTGTCCAAATGATTATAATACTTGATACATGGTACTGACGGTATGTCCATTAAAATACTTCAATAAAGGACATGAAATTCTGTATTTCACTTCTCCCTAGTATACCACAACATGCTGCAAGGCCAGGCTTGTTCTCCTTATTAGTCTTCTTGTCACCAGATCGGATTGTACAATGGAAGTTGTATGTTTATTTATAAGTTGCTGCCAAAAGGTTATCAGTCTTTCTATAGAGCTAAGACTTAATTTAGCAGGTGGGTGGATGCTAAAATACTTCTTATTTCTTTGTCCACATTTCTTTAATCTTATTCAAGACTGTGAGAAATTACAGTGGACTTTTAGCATTCATTGTGCATGATCAGGGAAAGTGTCTTAAGCCCTTGAAGCATGTCTTCTAACCTGAGCTGAGACGAGGAAAGATGAGGAAAGAGTGTGCAGTTAGATTATGACCACCAGACAAAAGCATGCATAAGCAAGGGAAGTACAAAAAATCCTCCACCCACAGAAAATCACTGATGCTAAATGGAAGAAATGTGCCAAAGTGCTTGACTCTTCACAAGCTTCCAAAGCCCTCTATGAAGAATCAAGCCCTTGGGTTTCTGGATTGGAACAGTTTGGTACAGTTCTGATTGATGATCCCAGTTTACAATGAAAGTGATAAAATTCTCCTCAGAAAGTCATTGCTAGGATTTCATAATTGAACATTAAAGTTCTGATTATACTTTACAAACTCCAGGACTTTGTTAAAAACCTGACATTCCAATGTACTGAATTTCAGTGTTTGGCAGCTCAGCTGTGAGAATTTTTTTAGACAACATTTGTACCATAAGAACAGCATGTTAATTGACTAAAAAAAAGTGGGACAGATTAATCATGGGAGGGAATATGATGCTTAAGAGAATGTAGTTCTAGAACCCTCTGCTGATGAAATCCTTTAGAAATACTGTTCTTGTGAAATGCCCTTTTTTCAATGGCCTGGGTTATTCATCCAGTTCATTTCAGACCCCTAACTTGGAGTGAAGTAAATCCAAATCCTAAGGTCACTTTCTTGTGGCACTGACCAAGAAGGAACCTAAAGGACTATTGTGTTCCAGGCCCTGAACATCCATATGGTCAGAGAGGAGATGGGGTGCATCTGCTTTTCCTTGTTGGCTGGTGTCTCCAGGAATGTTATCAGCATGTAGGTTTCGCAAGGATGGCAGTTCTCATTCACCAGTGGTTGTAATGGTAACGAAGGTTACATATTCTGCAAAAAATGAACAGAAAATGGCTGAGTACTATTGATTTATGCATTGAAAGACTTGAGAGTGTAGACATGAGCTAGAAAATTAACTAGCAGAGAATATATATGAACCGCTTGTACCCTTCCCACAAACGTTGAAGCAGTGTTTTGCAGCCTGCCTTTCTCATTTTTGTTTTTCAGTGTTACTGGTTGAAAATGAGCCCCTTACAGCACAACTGGCCTTATTCCTGGGAGCGGATTTTGTGGCTCTGTAGAAGGATGGAACAAACGAAATAGACATCTTTATTTTCCATGATACCACTAAACATATTTATTGTCCCTACTGCATAGTAAACCTGACTTTTGAGGTGTTCCAATATCTAAAATATTAGACTGACCATTACCTGCAGCATTTTGAGAGTGACTGATCTCAGCTGATAAGACTCCCTGGACTTAGATATGGAGTTTACATCCACAAACTGTTGAATGGATTATTTTTAAAAAATTTATTCTTAAAATCAGAAGTTGGGTTTGTGTCAGGCAAGTTTCTTGTTCTTTGGGAACATTTGAAGCAAAAAAAGGCCTGGTAGGGTTTTTTTCAGATTTATAAAGTTGAGGCCCTCTGGCACAATCATTTACTTGGAAAAGAGAGGCGCTGTCCTAAAATTGCTCTTAAATCTGCTATTTTTGTATCAGAATGGCAGTTATCCTCAGCCTTTCCGCAGAGGTTCACCCCAAGCCAGGCACAGTGAGCAGCCTGTGGCAGTTCTGCAGCTCTGCTCCAAGGCTGAAGTAGGCAGCACTACAGCTGGGCTGGTTGCATTGGTTCCACAGAGGGTTGAGAACTGCAGTATCGGCAGACAAAGGCTCTCCCCTCACCTTACCCATGGAAGATTATTTCACTTCAGGGAGCAAGGCTGTTCTGAATTAATCTCAGGATGACTGGGCAACTGGAACTGGCAAAACAAGTTCAAATCACACAGAGAAAACTGCAGAATTCATTTAAGGGTAAAAAAACTGGGCTACTGAAAGAAAGTGAGAATATGCCACCCACAAATTTCCTTAGGGAAGTGAAATCAAATTTTAAGAAACCATTTACCAGTACTACATACGTTACATGATGGTAATGTTAACAGAGAGATCATTCTTGATGGCTGTGTAGACAACCATAAGTTGTTAAAAGTCTCTCTCTCTAGTTACTAGTGGTGTCCTTTCTGCATCTTCAAAATTCTTTGTATGTCTTTAATAAACTGTGGTATGTAGTCATGAAAGATCAGTAAAAACTTGTTTGCCATGACATAATTAACATTTTCCAAGAGAGATATAGCCTTTTTGCGTTGGTCCTCATCTTTTCTCTTATGATATTTCTTGTCATCCCTGTCTTTAGAGCAGCTTCCTGAGATTGCCCCCTGCCATAGAACTTGAACCTTGCAAGATTTTAAGAAGTCAGTATGGTTGGACAGAAAAAGAATGCTCCGTGCACATCTTTCCTATGAATACATGTAAAAAATTCATAGTTCTGCAGTTAGATAATGTAGTCTTTACTGAAATGAAGAGAACTTTTTTTATTATAAATATATTTTAAACTCTGAAGATTAAATACACAATCCCCTGGTGTTCTGGAGGGTTTTAATCAAGAGCATCTGTGCACTTAATACTTCACAGCTCAAGACTGGTGATAGGAGCCATTGGAGTTGAGGGGAAAGGGCAAAATTTAGATTTTATTACTTGATTCTGACTAAAAATATGCAAGAGAGAAACAAGGCAGCTACTATAGACACTGAAATGCAGAGGAGATGTACTCAAGCATTCATAGGTAGTGAGGTATTTATAGGGATAAATGTCTGTTTAGATGTGAAATTATATTCTCATATTCAAGCAACCAATTTTTATGGATAAAAATAATAACCAATTTTGTGAGAATTATGTTGTTAAGATTTAACTTGTGCTGATGTTTTGGTATACAGACATAGGCTTTTGCATTTTGATAATCCAACTTATCAACACAAATACAAGCATATTACAGCCCGGATGCATAGCAGTAATGGATATGGCGAAACACATGGGAGCACTGAAAAAAATGCATTCATAGACATGAAGAAGAATAGAGTAACGGAAGAGGAACTGCTGGGCGATGAAAGGTGGTTTTTGTTTATTTTTTTTTTTGGCAAAATTTAAGATCTATAGAAAGAAGGGGAAGTAAGCAGGGGAGAAATTTTTAGTTACAAATGAACAATAGTAAGAACTAAGTTATTCATTGGAGAATTTGAATGTTTATGTAGAAACTCACGGAAGAAAGAATAATTATACAGTAGAGAAAGCCAGCCTGATTATTGGAAATAGTTGTGGTAGTGCATAACTTAAAAGCCAGATGCAAGGGGCTGGGGAGGTGAGGGAAAGAGGGTGTGAGCCAGAAGTGGTAAAAGCTGGGATTGGGCTATAAAGGGCAAAAAGGGATGTAGGAAGGAGAGTGAATCCAGAACTGGATTAAAATCAGGAAAGAAGGAGAGGATGGGGCAGACAAGAAGTTATTGTTTGATGACTGGAAGACTAGTAGAGGCTAAAGAAGGTAGATAAGTGCTGGGGAATAGGTCATACAAAATATAGGAGGATACCAGGAAATGCTGAGAGAAGAGAAACAACAGAGATCAGAGAAGAAGCAGAACTTCTGACTGGAAAGCGGAAGAGTTGAACTAAGTGATGGTGAGGTGAAGTCAAAACAGTTCCTATACAAGGAAGACAATCAGGGATCAAAAAAGGCTTTGAATGGACTATACCTGTCAATAATGTGGAGGGTGATAGGAAAAAACACGTCTGTTACATGGCTGTTCAAAGAGGAACAGTTTGATAAAAGGTGAAGAGGAGGCAGCTGGGAGCATCATGAGTAGAAAAGGAGAAGCCCAGAACTGCCAGCCAGCACTGTAACGTGACATGGAGTGCCTACTGAACCGGTCCCTGTTACAACCATCAGGGGCTCGTTGAGTGGAGGGATCTACTTTACTGTGGCAGTGCTAAATTGCTCAGTTTTTCTGGCCTGCATGGCCTAGTTTGCTGTTGATAGAAGCAAAGAAACTGTAGATGAGGAGTGGAGTGGAGCACAAGTAGATTTCACTCTGGTGGGGGACTAGGACATAGTCTACATTCTGAAGCACAGAAGCAGTCCTCTGGGCTGTGGACTAGCCTAGACCTCATGAAAAATCTAAGGAATAGTAGGAATATTCACAGCAGTGACAGTAAGGGACAGAAACTGTTTCAAGGTGGAGTTTGAGTGGTGGAGAAGGTTAGCAAAAAACCTCATGTGGAAACAGAAATGTAATTTTTTATGATTAACAAATTTCTATTTTTCGAAAAGGAAAAAGGTTTTGAAAAAGATTTGTGTCTGGATGTGACCATTTACCGTGGTGAGCGAGCAACATGCATTTTCTGGGCAACTTGTTATATGTATTTCAAATGTAACTGAGTTTTGGAAATATAGATGCCTAAACAAATAGGTGTCGTGATGTATTGAAATATGTGCTCCAGTGTGACTGTACCGTACTCATGCAGAGCAAGGAGACGTAGTAACAAGGAAGAGGAAGGTTCCTTGTCCCAGCATAGCTCTGCTTGGGTTCTGTCAGAAGATCAGGTTTCTTTGTGAGTTGTAGTTGTCACTTTTAATTAAAACTTTATTTTCTAGCTGCAGTTTGTAGCTGCACATTATCATCTCTGGAACTTTCATTCTGCAAATTCAGCAAAATGCATACAGTTTTCCTGAAGTAAGCTGCTAAGCTGATTAATTTGTCAGGAATAATGCAGACGGATTGTGATGTAAACCACTGAAAAGTAATTGGGTATTCTGTATGATCCTTTTCCTCTATGAGGAAGAAACCCTGACTTAATGAAAGTTATATTGCTCATACTTTTAATACCAATTTGTTTAGTTGATGTATTTAGCAGGTAAATTACATTTTCTATACTGTTCCTTTGGGTAGCAGTTCTAGCCATCATATATGGGTAACAAAATCTGTTACAGCACAAGGCAAGAAATAAAGCTTATTTCATCCTAAATTTCATACCAGATCATCTTTTAAACTGAAGGATTACTTCAAGTAAAAGCTGAAACACATCAAAGATCTAAGTTGAAATGTAAATTTCCCAGTTTTCAGAAAGCACACTTTGCGAAGAAGGCTATTTCTTATCATACTTTATTGAGATTCTCTCCTACTTAAATGTCTGCAGAGTGGGCTATCGAACTCATTCTAATTTCTAGCAATTAAGAGCATAATTATTACATTTCAGCATGTACTACTAATACGCAACGGATTATTGAAATTCTGTCATTTCTTATATGAAAAGAAGCTGAACAAACCTGGAGTTTTCCGTAAGATTATGCACTAACTGTCTGTAGTGAGAATAGGGTACAGATTTTTAAAAAACCCAAAGCACCACAACTTTTTCTGCTGTCACTAAGCAGTCTTGGTTCTTGAATCATAGTTGCCTAAGGTTAAGATAATCTGAAAAACATTTACCCAGAAAGTCTCACTTGGGAATGTCCAGGCAAGACCAATAGTAAGCTTTAATTAAAATCAATGACCATCCTATCAGAAAAGGTAAAGATGGGGTCCTGTGTCACAGAGGGGGTTTAATGGTCAAGTTACTCAAAACTGACGGATATTTTGTAGAAATCATTGTCTCTTAAATTTTCCTTCACACTTTTTGCAAATTTCCCACATCTTATGATGGTGCAGTCATAAGTGTCATCCCAGATCTTGTAGCAAAGACTGAGAAAATTGCTTTTCTAATAATTATATGCAACTTTCCATGAGCAATATTCTCAGGAGACAAAAGGTAAAGTTGAAATCTGATTGTTCATGCTTGGTTGTTTTATTTTAGGATTAGTGAAATCTAAATATGAACTCGAATGCAGAATATTATAATGGAAATATAATGAAGACAACTCAATTACCATGCATTAAACAGTATTTCTGGATAAGATATGCTGGTTATCATGGTATTTCTGTGTAGGAAAACAATTCAGATATTTCACAACCTTTCTTTTCAATAAGATAAATTCCCCTTTGGAAGCATTCTAATAATTCTGTTATTGTGACTTTGCCTTTAGAACCATAGTTTTGTAATCTTTTGAGGAAGATTAATTGAAACCCATTACAAATGGCTTATATAAACTGAATATTTAGATTCCTAAATTTGAATTACCAATTAGAACATAAAAGCATCATGCTTTATTCCCTCACCTGGCTCAAGTGTGAACTTTCTGTAGAATATACTTCTTGCTTCTGAGGAGGATGTGTAGAACTGTAACTTACAAAAGTATATAGTGACTTCTGATGGAGAATATGAAGTAGAAAGGAAAGAGATCTGTTCAAACTAAGCAGTGTGTTTTTTCCATTTAAAAATATACTCTTTGAAACCTTGCAAAAAATCTGACCCTAACTGGAAGGTATTACATTGTTTTTGTGAACCTGGGTTCTCTCTGGCCAGCCATGATCAGAGCCAAAAGTCTGCAGAGTGGAGCTTCTGTCTGAAATTCCATAGTGCTCCTGCAGAGCCTTATTTGCAACTATTTCCACCTGTAAGTCTTCTAATATTGCCCCTGTTTTCCTTCCTTTCCTGCATAGATCTTATCATTGTTTTATTCAAGTAGAGACACTAAATTGCCTTTTTTTCCTTTTTATTTTCTTTCCCTCTATGGAAAAATGCTTTCAGTTCACAATTGCATTTACTTTAGCAAAAATATTGGAAAGGGGATCACCCATACAGTCTCATCTCATTTCTCTTCAGCAGCTCAAAAGTAACTAAGAGCAAAGGTGGATTTAAAGTTTCATCCTATGTTCAAACAAAACTGGTGGATGATTTTGATCATGACAGGGAGGATGACTGAACAGCCAGGCCTTGGCTGTGGATGACATGACCAACCTGTTCAGACATTCCCTGCCCTGACTCCAGAACACCTGCTTGTCTGTATGTATGGATAAAACAAAACGTGACTGGGACTCCACCACCGTGAAGTCTAATCTCATTCACCAAACATTTGTATCACACACTGCCGTGCAGGTGTCATATGGATAGATACAGTCAGTAATGAATTGGTCTTGGTTTAGAGGCACCTGGGGCTTTTTACCTTGTACTCTCACTGAAAGCAAGGTGGCAAAAGACTCATTGCTTTTGACTCTGAAAAATGTTCTGGTCTCCAGCCCTCAAGCACACTTGTGCTTATGCCAGCATCTTCCTTAGATACGTGGCTCTCCTTTGCTGGAGTGTGTGTGGGAAGCGCTGTGCCCATCCATAAGGGAGGCTGAACAGGACTGATGTGTTTATGGTACATCACTATAGAAATCCCCAACTTCAACAGCAGGTTGACAGGAGCAGTCAGGCACCAGTGAGGAGCTTGGTAATCAGAGGTGCTCTGGGCTACAGCAACAGGGCTGGCTCCTGCAGGCCTTAACCTGGTGCTCCTCACTGCCCCTTGACAGCAGGCCATGTGGATGGGCTGCCGAGTTCCTGCTGTCATACACTCTTTATGTTTGTTCTAGTCCTTCCTTCTGTCTCTTCCAATATAAGTAAATTTTTCCTAGACATCGATAAACAAAGTTGTGTATTTGTTTCCAGTGAAGTATCGTAATTATTTTACACAAAGGCATTAACATGTCTTCCCATTTTGATATCTTCATGGGGAAAAAAGCAAATTTTATAGGTGACATACAATTTTAAGGAAGAAGGATGCTTATTTTCAGGCAAAGAATAAGCAGATTACATTTCATTAGAACTTCTTTTTGAATTGGAAAATTGTAAGAATATGAAAAGCAGCAGTCACTACTGATGTAAGAGCTTACATAACCATAATTCCATGTCACAACTGTGATATTATGGATATGACAAAAAGTCTTGACTAGAATTAAAACTACAAAATGGAGGCGGTAAAAGTTATACATCTGACTGAGCAAAGGAATAAATGAGTAACAGCTCACACAGAGTTTCATACAAGACAGTGCTAAGATGATGCCCGCAAAGATTCATATAATAGAAAGGTGAGCAGCATATTTAAACACTAAAAGCTGGAAGAAGAGGGTACAGCTCATATATGCAGATATAATCTTTCTACTTTTTTTTAAAAAAAAATCTAAATTATTAACAGTTCTTTTTTTCTAAGTGAAAAGTAGTACTGAAAACTAAGATGGCTCTGAGAGCTCTGAAGTTTCCTGATTATTTCTGTGACCCAGTCTGAACATGGACACAAGGTAAATTGTCTAAGCAGCACACACCTTTAATTAAAGAGTAGAAAGAAAATAAAAGTAAATGTCTGGCCAGTGCTGGGAGAATATCACTGAGGAGAAGGTTTTTGGCTAAATGAAATCTGAGGCTTCTTTTGTGGTTTTGTTGCTGTTGTTTTTTAAATTAGAACCATATGCTGAGCTTTCACAGTATCACAGTATCACAAGGCTGGAAAAGACCTTTGAGATCGAGTCCAGCCTATGACCCAACACCAACACCTACTCGTCATCTAAACCATGGCACTAAGCGCCTCATCCAATCTCCTTTTAAACACCTCCAGGGATGGTGACTCCACCCACCTCCCCGGGAAGTGCATTCCAATGGCCAATCACCCTTTCAGTGAAGAACTTCTTCCTAATGTCAAGCCTAAACCTCCCCTGACGAAGCTTGAGACCATGTCCTCTTGTTCTGCCACTGGTCACCTGAGAGAAGAGACCAACCCCTGCCTGACTACAACCTCCTTTTAGGTAGTTGTAGAGAGCAATAAGGTCTCCCCTGAACCTCCTCTTCTCCAGGCTAAACAACCGCAGCTCCTTCAATTGCTCTTCATAGGACTTGTGCTCCAGCCCCTTCACCATCCTCGTCGCCCTCCTCTGGACACACTCCAGCATCTCAACATCTTTCTTAAACTGAGGGGCCCAGAACTGGACACAGCACTCAAGGTGCAGCCTAACCAGTGCCGAGTATAAGGGAATGATAACCTCCCTAGTCCTGCTGGCCAAACTGTTCCTGATGCAGGCCAGGATACCATTGGCCTTCTTTGCCACTTGGGCACACTGCTGGCTCATGTTGAGTTTCCTGTCCACCAGCACTCCCAAGTCCCTTTCCGCCTGACTACTCTCCAGCCACTCTGTCCCCAGCCTATAGCTCTGCATGGGGTTGTTGTGTCCAAAGTGTAGAACCCAGCACTTGGACTTGTTAAACCTCATCCTATTGCAATCAGCCCATCTCTCCAGCCTGTCGAGGTCCCTCCTACCCTCTAACAGATCAACACTTCCTCCCAGCTTGGTATCATCTGCGAACTTGCTGATGAAGGACTCAATCCCCTCGTCCAGATCATCAATAGAGATATTAAACAGGACCGGGCCCAACACCGATCCCTGGGGAACACCACTAGTGACCGGCCGCCAACTGGATGAGACACCATTCACTATCACTCTCTGTGCTCGGCCATCCAACCAATTCCTAACCCAGCACAGAGTGCTCCTGTCCAAGCCACGGACTGCCAGCTTCTCCATGAGTCTACTATGTGAGACAGTGTCAAAGGCCTTGCTGAAGTCCAGGAACACTACATCCACAGCCTTTCTCTCATCCACCAGGCGAGTCACATGGTCGTAAAAGGAGATCAGTTTGGTCAGACAGGACCTGCCCCTCCTAAATCCATGCTGGCTGGGCCTGATTTCTCAGTCATTCTGTAGGTGCTTTGCTCCATTTCCTGTTTGTAGTCTCTGATATCAAATCTGTTTCAGAAGAGAAAAGGTGACACGAAATTCTAACCCATTGGAATGAACAGGAAAATTCCTATTTCTTTCCAGGGGAGACCTTATAGCAGCCTTCCTGTACTTAAAGGGGGCCTACAGGAAAGATAGGGAGGGATTCTTTATCAGTGAGTGCAGGGATAGAATGAGAGGTAATGGTTTCAAGCTGAAAGAGGGAAGATTTAGATTAGATATTATGAAGAATATGTTACTGTGAGGGTGGTGAGGCACTGGCACAGGTTGTCCAGAGAAATCATGGAAGCCCTGTTCCTAGAGGTGTTCAAGGCCAGGCTGGATGAAGCTTTGAGCAATCTCATGTAGTGGGAGGTGTCCCTGCTTGTGGCAGGGGGGTTTGACCTGAATGATCTTTGAGGTCCCTTCCAACCCAAACCATTCTATGATTCTATGAATCTACGATTCTAAGGTCAGACAAGGGGTACCTTCTGCACTTGTAGAGGCATAAATCATGCTACGTGCTTCCTAAAAGACTTATGTTCCACAGAACAAGTTTTTTATGGGATTTGAAAAAAAAAGTGGTACTACTGTCAACAAGATGTGGTTTAAAGAAAGATTTGATGTCAGAAGAAGAAATAGTAGCTGAAGAGTTTGATCTCCAGCCTCCTCTTGTGATCAGTCTAGTTCTGTGCCTGAGAGAGCCGGATGGCAGCGCGGGGAGGTGTTGGGATGAATGGGATGGCTGGGCTGTGGGGCAGGTTGAGGGTGTCGTGTCAGAGACTCCAAGTGGGGTGGTACTCTGGGGGCTGGCTGGCTGGGTCTCTGAAGGAACTGCTCTCCGCTTACATCAGTTCTGTAGTGAGGGAAGACCTCTGGGAGAACTAGAAGGGGATGGAAACTGATTGATATAGGTTTAGGCTTGACATTAGGAAGAAGTTCTTTACTGAGAGGGTGATTGGCCATTGGAATGCGCTGCCCGGGGAGGTGGTGGAGTCACCGTCCCTGGAGATGTTTAAGGAGAGATTGGATGAGGCTCTTAGTGACATGGTGTAATTGACAAGTAGGAGTAGGTGTAGGTGTTGGTTCATAGGTTGGACTCAATGATCTCAAAGGTCTTTTCCAACCTTATGATACTGTGATACTGTGATATTTGTGATTGCTAAGCCTGATAGTATAACTGACTGCAAAGAGCCAACATATTAGCATATTGTAGATTATGCTGACAGTAAGAAAAAGGAAAAAGGAACAGAAAAATCATCACTTATCTGTGATGTATGACAAAGAAACCAGTGAAGTGAATTCTCTGCTGCTTTGAATATAATTAGTATTTTCTGAATCCTCTGGCAAATGTTACCATTATTGTTCATTTCAGTTTTGTAATGCTTCCACTTAGACTCCTAAAGTATTTCTTTTCAGGATTTCTCGGTAACTTTCTAGCACTACCAGACCTCTTAAACATTGCAGTTTCTTGCAGTTTTCTGGATGAAATGTCAGGAGTACAGACAAGTTGGTGTTCATAACCTGCCAGACAATGCAGGCTGCTCTTACAGCACTTGCTACCTGTTGGGTGTCGATGACCCTGGTAGAAACTAAAGTGCCTATGAATCACAAAGCTTTTTAAAATAATCTTTCTACCTTGGTGTTTTGGTATTTTGTTTTTGTTTTGGGGTTTTGGGGTTTGTTTTAGCATGTGTATAAGTATATACAGGTTTTTGCAGGTTGAATACAATCAAGAGAGTTGACTTCATAATTGTAGTTATCTTTCAAATGCGGTTGTTTGGGAATTCTTATTTTAAATGCCCTATCAACAAGAAATTGTGTGGATTCCAAAGGCAATTTGAAACTAGTTTTTATGTTACAGCTCTTTCAAATTGCTTGTCCAATAATTGCCACTTGCTGCTTGTTCTTACTGGGTTTTTTAACACTGTTAATGGAAAAGTAAAACACATTACAGATAATACTTCGCATATTTTAGGATAAAACTAAACTGATTAGATAAAAATATTTTCAGAGAGATATGCCATTTTTAGTTGTGTTTTTTTAAAGCATATTTTTAATTACTTTGTGAGGGGAGTAAAAGGAAAATGGCTGTATCTGATGATGTGGAGGCCCATTGCAGAGGAAAAAGCTTCTGACATGAAAAAGTAATTTCTTCTATCTTCTTTTCTGAAAAAAATTGCTGCCTTTCCTATTCTTTCAAGATATTTGAAGTTTTGAAGTTTGTTGAGCTATTTTGTTCGATCTTCAAATCAGTTTTGTGAAGCATACAGCAATTTTCTCTGCCTCTGTCTTTTAAATAGGTAAGGAAAACATCTTCTCTCATGATACTGAGAAACAGGGATTAGTGGTTTTACTGCATGAAAGATCCATTAATTGAGAAGAGATTAGATTTTATTGTAATTATTTTCCATAAAACTACTGTTTTTCTTAGATTAAGAATTTTCTTTATAAAAGAATAAACTGCAGATAATGGTAATGAGATGCTTTTGTGAAGATGATAAATAGCAGTTTATATTTGTTTCTTTCATAGTTTCTTTAACCCGATTCAAGAAAATAGATTTTTAAAGAGCATTCAGAAAATGTGTCATAACATTTTTAAACTTTTGTTGGAAAGAATGTATTTGTGTTTCATTTTGGTTTTCTGAATTGTTGAAAAGTGGTATATTACAGTTTGTTATGAATGCAGTTATATAGTATTACTTATTAGTTAAGATATTAATAAATGTCCTTCATCAGAATTGAAAAAAAAGTGTACGTTGCATCCCGGTTCACTAGTTTAAATGGAAAATTACTCAGCACTGGTGTTTCTGTGAGGAACTAGGAAGACTTTCTATACAACTGACAAGGATTAAGGAATTTTATAAAGCAGCAATGTGAATGGTGACTCAACCTCCCTGCACTGGGATCTTGGCTTTCTGTTGACTCTATTTGACTTAAATTTTGTTCCAAAGGATCTCGTGTAGCAATCCTTTTACAGCAAGGAACCAGCGGAACAAAAGAAATGCTTAATGAAAATTATGAAAGAATAATTGGAGGTAAGAAAAGTGTAAGTCAAAGCTGGGATTAGTCCAGGATAGGAATTAATAATACTGAAACTGATAAAGGGTTTAATTACTGTCATAAAATGCGTTCCAATAATTGACAGGAACCAGCTCAATTAAAGCCAATGAAATTTATTTAGCAAGCAGGCAATAAACAAAACAGCGCTGGGCGGCCGGGGAGTCTTCGCTCTGCCAACGACCGCGCCCTCTTCTTTTTCTTCTGCCTTTTTATTGCGTTGTGGGGTAAATTTCCATTGTTCAGCCGTTCCGGGTGCTCATCCGGCCAAGTATTCCCTCACTTTACACATTCTTTAGGCCCCAGGCTCTTCTTTACTTATGCTAAGTAAGTTAGTTGGGCGGGGCTCCTCCTTGCTTATGTTAAACGGTTTATGCTAAACGGTTTAATGAACAAACCTTTATCTTTCACAATCCCCCCTTTTTCTGTTTTTCTGCATTTTGTTCAGTAAACCGCTGCAGTTCCTGGTGACTTAATACAAAAGCGTCATCCACTACCTCTTCCTCTCTTGCAATAGGTTCATACTTAGCACGAATAAGCATTAAATGTGCAGTTTCTAATCGATTCTTTACAATACTTATTAATTTGTTAAAAATACATGGCCCGAATGTAAGCCCAGCGATTAAAAGTAATATTGGCCCGGCTATAGTAGAGAGTAATATAGTTAACCATGGGGAGTAATTGAACCATTTTTCATACCAATTCTGTTGTGCTTCTCTTTCCCTTTTCCTTTTCTCGAGTCCTTCCCTCACTTTTGCCATAGCATCTCGCACTATGCCAGTATGATCCATGTAGACACAGCATTCTTCCCCCAAGGCCGCACACAGCCCTCCTTGTTTTAAAAGCAGCATGTCTAGCCCCCTTCTGTTTTGTAATACCACTTCCGACAATGACCTTACTGACTTTTCTAGCGCGGTTATTCCTTTTTCAAATCGTGCTACATCCTCGTCCACGGCTGTTCTTAGGGCTTTAAATCCATCGTTCTGCCGTACCAGTGATGTTATCCCTGTCCCTGCTCCTGCCGCAGCCACTGTCATTAAAGTGGCTATAGTTAGTGCAGTGAGAGGTTCTCGTTTTTGGATATGATGGCTTTGAGTAGTTAAATAATCGTATACAAAATCCTCAGGGTGATATATTATTCGGGGAATTATTATCACTTGGATGCAATATTCCACACTTTCATTAAATACTTTTAGTGACAAACATGGTGTAATTCCCGTTTTTGAACAAACCCATTTGGTATTTCTTGCTGGTAATAACCAGTCAGCTGAAGGTTTTCCTTTTAGGGAAATCTTTTCTGTACATAGATAGCTCTTACTTGGGGGAACAGTTCCTACACATTTACCTTTTCCAGTCACATATTGCATTATCGGACCCTGTTTTTGACTTTCCCATAAGCATTGTGCTGGATTTGACCCATTAATTTTTTTCGACTTTAGGGGGACCCCTATTGCTTCATAAAATGGAGGCCTGGCGTCAAAGCACAACCAACAATGCCGAGTTAAATTAGGGTTGGTGGTATTTAAAAACTGGTACGTGGTGCTTAATAATTTCCATATAGGATGTCCTGGTAAATTCATGGGTTCTGAATCAGATTCTGATAGGGTTTCAGTGATATTTCGAGAGAGGATTTCGGTTGTGTTAGGGACAATCTCTCTTCTTAGAGTGCCATCTATGTCACTGATCACTGGATTGGGGCCTATTGGTTCTGGGTCGTTTGGCACGCTCTCCTTTTTTATCAACAGGAGTCCTCCTCTGTCTGCTCCGGGCTCATAATATCTCATGCCCCAAGTTTTTCCCATTAACCAAGTGGGGTCCGCAGGATTAATAATATTGATATATATAAATTTACAGCTTCCTTTTCGTGCAACACTTCCACTCCAATCTTTCTTGGGAGCTGTACAGCCGAAGGGGCCCCATTTTACTGATATAAAGCAATCTTGTCCCCCTCCTGGGGTCCAATCAGATGCTACAGTTTCACAGCCCCAGTATGCACAATAATATGCATTAGGAGAATTACAATAACTTTTCCCTGGGTGTGCACTGGGGCAAAAATAAAACCCTATAAGGTTTAAACAAGGTTCTATGGGCACAAGTTCACATAATGTTACAGAAAAACTTGGGTCTCCAGACGTGACAACAGTTCTGACTACTCTCTGATCTTTCCATCTAATTACACTCCACCTGAATGGTTGGTGTTCGCTTCCCTCAACCTGATTATACCATATTTCTAAGATGTATAACATTATAGCCAGTTTAGAGAGACATGTTTTTTTCTTCGGTTGCCAGTCTTGAAGACCTGCTCTCAAATTGGGGTTCACGTCAGACAGTACACAGCCCTGCCTCCAGGGTTCTTTTCTCCACTGGTCCTTACTCCTCTGCCTCTGCTCGGCGACTCGAGTGCTGCGAGCCCCGGGGTTTGTCATCTTCTCGGCAGCAAGAGTATTCTTCAGGAGATTTCAATTAATTCGTTTTCCCATCCGGGTCTTACCACGGCAATTTGAGGCAATTTGAAGCCTTTTTTTTTCGAAGTAAAAAAAATGCCACCTCTTTAACTGGCTCTTTGTTACTATTTCTTTTGTCCTTTGTACATAGAATTATTCTGGCCACCTCTCTCTTCCCTTTTATCTAATTTTTAAGCAAAGCGTATTTTACAATTCTTTTTCGTCTCTTCCTAACGATCTGGCGGTATTGACCAGATAGTGGGAACTAAATTTTCCTAAGAACATTCTACTTTAAGCATCGACCCCGTAACAAACTAGGAGCTTCCCACGCTAGACGCGCATGCCGCGGCCCATGTGTCTTTTGTAATAGTTCTAACAATTGTGCTGCTTTGTGAGCTGCTTCAGGTTTGCAATAGTCGCATCTATCCCACCTGTTTCGGTCCCACCTCCACCCCTTAGTTTCACACACTTTGCAGTACGTTAACACCCACAGTTTACAACTTTGACAAAGAGCATTCACTGGATGGGTTGCTCTGCGTATTGGTACTCTCAGTCCGCTCTGAAGTTGGAGTCCTTTTGATGGTCAGCTTCAAATCTCCTGGTGCGCTTGTGACCGTCCAGGGTGGGTCCGTCACGGGTCCCTTCACTCGGCTTGCATGAGTCCACCCCCGCTCCGCTGTCCGGACAGCTGTTTCTGTGGTAAGCAAAACAAGATATGGCCCTTCCCAGCGGGGTGTTAAAGGTGTTTCTTTCCATGACTTTATTAAAACTTTATCTCCCGGTTTTATCATATGTATTTTCATATCTAAGGGAGGTCTTTGGACTAATAAACCCTTTTTTCTTAATTCTTCTCTTCTATTCATCAGCTGCGTTAAATATGACTTTAGATGAAAATCCTGTAGCTGTGGGTGCTCATTTGGGGCCTCCATATCATAAGGCATTCCATACAACATTTCAAAAGGGGAAATCCCTGTGTCAGTCCGAGGTTGTGTTCTTATATTTAACAGAGCAAGGGGGAGGCACTTAGTCCAAGACATTTTGGTTTCAAACATCAACTTAGTTAATTGTTCTTTTATTCTTCCATTCATTCTTTCTACTCTGCCCGAGCTTTGGGGGTGCCAAGGAGTGTGATGCTGCCATTCAGTTCCCAGAGCTGAGAACATATCCCGGGCCACCTTAGATGTGAAGTGGGGTCCCTGGTCTGAATCGATCACCTCCACTATTCCATATCTGGGCACTATTTCCTCTAAAAGTATCTTCACTACGGTTTGGGCTGTGGCCCGAGCCGTAGGGAATGCTTCTACAAAATGGGTTAAGTGGTCCACTATCACAAGGAGGTATTTATACCTCCCAAACTTGGGTAATTCAGTAAAGTCAATTTGGACATGTGAAAAAGGTCTATGTGCTAGTTCCCTCCCCGCTTGCACTCTCTCTCTGAACTGGCTCCTGTTAGTTTTCTGGCAAGTGAGGCAATCTTGCGTTACTCGCTTTGCTAAATTATAAACTCCAACACACATATATTTGATTGCAAACTGGTCTACCAAGGCTTGGGTTCCCCAATGGGTTTTTTCATGGATTTTTTGCATTATTCTTAGCGCAATTGATTTGGGGAGGACTTCTCTTCCTTCAGGTAGTTCCCATTTTTGTGCCTTTTCTAGGACTCCCATCTGGGTTAATTTTTCTTTTTCTTGTACTGTAAAGCTTAATATGGGACACATTTCCGTATCGAGGGTGTTTGGTTTTGTCTTGTGATTTTCACATTGGCCTGACCCCCTTTGGGGCATCAAAGCCGCTCTTTTAGCTTCTTGGTCCGCTAGGTTGTTTCCTCGAACCTGCGGGGTTAACCCTTTTTGATGCCCCTTTAGGTGTACCACTGCTATTTTCTCGGGTTTCCTTATGGCTTTTAGTATTTTGGTTATAAGCTCTTGGTGTATTAGCCCCTTCCCTTGGGAGTTGATTAGTCCTCTTTCCTCCCAAATTTTTCCGAAGGTGTGCACTACTCCAAAAGCATATTTTGAATCTGTGTATATTGTTCCATTTTTCCCATCTAGGAGGTATAAAGCTTTCAACACTGCGTATAGCTCACATGCCTGGGCCGACCAACTTGGGCTGAGGGGGCCCGATTCTACTACTTTGAAGGACTTCCCATCGACTATGGCATACCCTGATTTCCTTCTCCCTTCTATTATTCTGGAGGATCCATCTACAAATAGTTTTTTTCCTTCTTCTAATTCTATTTCCTCAAGGTCTGGTCTTATCTTACATTGTTCTTCGATATTTTGGAGACAATTGTGCTCCAGTTTTCCGCTTGGTTCCCCATATAGGAACTGGGCGGGATTCTGTACTATAGAAGTTTCAAGGGTTAATTTGGGTGATGTTATCAATATTCCTTCATACTTCATAAGTCGGGCATCAGAAATCCATTTATCAGCCTTTTGTTGCAAAACTCCACGAATATTATGCGGGGATAAGACCTTTAACTCTCCGCCAAAGGTAATTTTAGTGGCTTCTTCTACTAACAAGGCGGTGGCTACTATGGCTTGTAGGCATGTCGGCCACCCCCTCACCACTGGGTCCAAAAGCTTGGATATATATGCTACCGGTTTTTTGCTCTGTGCCCATTCTTGGGCTAAAACTCCAAAGGCTACACCTTCCTCTGAGTTTACAAATAAATAAAAAGGTCTTTTTAAATCTGGTAGGCTTAAAACAGGGGCATTTACCAATTCTTCTTTTAAGATTTTAAGCTGTTTCTCATCTTTAGGGGTCCACTTTAATAGTTCATCCTTTGATAGTTTATCATAAAGAAACTTTACTTTTCCGCTAAAGTTCTCGATCCACTGTCTGCAGTATCCGATCAGTCCCAACAGCTGTCTGACCTGTCTTTTGGTTCGGGGAGCTGTGATTGATAGAATTCCATTTACTCTCTCGGGATCTAGTTTCTTGCTCCCCTTATTCAATCTGTGTCCTAGATATTTCACTTCTTCTTCTACAAACTGCAATTTAGCCTTAGACACCTTTAACCCTTGTAGGCTCAAGAAATTTAATAACTTAATGGTTTCTCTCCTGACACTATCTTCTTCTTTTCCTGCTAGTAATAAATCATCCACATATTGGACCAGAGTAATTCCTTCCCCTAACTCATAGTTTTGTAATATTTGTTCCAAGGCTTGTCCAAACAAATTAGGGGATTCCGTAAACCCTTGCGGGAGCACGGTCCGCCTTAACTGCTGTTTTCTATGAGTATCCGGATCCTCCCATTCAAATGCAAAATAATCTCGGCAATCTGCCTTCAAGGGGCAAGCCCAGAATGCATCTTTTAAGTCTATGACACTATACCACTAGTCCTCCGGTCCTAATTGGCTCAATAAGGTGTGTGGATTGGCCACTACAGGGAATCTGGCCACCGTTCTCTTATTGATTTCTCTTAGATCATGCACCAAACGGTACTTCCCATCTGTTTTCTTTACAGGTAGGATGGGTGTGTTATATGGGGACATACAGGGTTCTAATAATCCCTGTTTAATTAGTCTGTCGATTTCAGGTTTCAATCCCCATCTTCCTTCTTCGGATAAGGGATATTGTTTTATTCGAACTGGTATCTCCGGGTCCCGTATCGTAACTACAAACGGGGCGATATCCAGTTTTCCAACAGTTTCCGGAGTATACCACACTTCTGGGTTTATTTCTCCCTCATCTACTGCTCTCAAGGGACATAATTTAATATGTATCTGGTCCTTTGTTGTTTCTAAACTGATTCCCAATTCTATCATTAAGTCCCTTCCCAAGAGGTTATAGTCGGCCTCTGGTACTACTAATAAAGATCCCACCCTTATTTTAGAATCTGTTTTCAATAACACATTTTTAATTACGGGAACCTCAAAAGGTTCACCCTTAGCTCCAATCACTTGTACTTTATCTGAGGACGGTTTACATCCTGGAGGTAACCTCTGGACGGTAGATCTTTCCGCCCCTGAGTCCACTAGGAACTCAACTACTTGTTGCTGGGGACCCACCTTTAATTTTATCAAGGGCTCTGTAAAGTTCCTGGTCCCCAGCAAATAGAGCCCCTGACCCCCCTAATCTTCTTTAAACATTCTCTCATCTTTCATTCGTTGCCGACATTCCTTTCGCATGTGTCCTGGCTTTCCGCAATAAAAACACGTCCATCCCTTTCCTTCCACCGATTTTTCTCGTCCCCTGTTCCCCATGTCCCGGCGAGAAGAGGTGTTTCCTCTCCGGGGTGGGACTGCCTTCTGTCCTTCTCGCACCGCAGCTACCATCATTCTCACTTGCCTTTTATGTGTTTCTTCCTCCCTCCTAACATATACCTTTTGGGCTTCCCTCAAAAGTTCATCTAGTCCACGGTCTTGCCAATCTTCAATTTTTTCTAATTTCCTTCGGATGTCTTGCCATGATTTAGCCACAAACTGCGTTTTCAATAGAGCCTCTCCCCCAGGGGTATTGGGGTCTATTCCTGAATACAACTGGAAGTTCTTTCTCAACCTTTCTAACCATTCAGTAGGTGTTTCATCCTTTTTCTGCTGCTCATTAAGGGCCTTACTGATGTTCTGCCCTCTGGGAACTGATTGCCTAATTCCCTGGATTATAATATTTCTCAGATCTTGCATTTCAATTCGATGTACTGGATTCTGATTATCCCAATTAGGCCTTTGTAATGGCCATTTAACATCTGCTGGCGGTCCTTGTTGGTGTTGCTGATCCCATAATCTCATTTCGGCCCGCCTTATCATTCCTCTTTCTTCTACAGTAAACAATATTCCCATAATGGACTGGATCTCGTCCCATGTATAAATGTTGGGGCCGAGGAACTGGTCCAGTCTTTCAGCGACCCCTAGGGGATCGCCTAGCAGGCTTCCCATTTCCTTTTTAAACTCCCGCACGTTCCCTGAGTTAAGAGGGACGGCGACATATCCTACCCCAGGAGTGGGACCTCCCATTGCCACCTCTCTTAGCGGATATAGTTGCGGAGGTTCCTGCATTGTTCTTGTTTGGCTCCTAGTAATTCTTTTTTTACATTCTATATTTTCTGGGGGCTGATCAGATTCTGGGGGAAGTTAGGGGGCTGGGGCCTCCGGGACTGGATTCGGGGGAGGCCTGGGGGGGTTATTAGGTGCAGGCGGGACATAATGGGGGGGGTGATACAGGTATTTCTTCCTCCTTCTTTTTTCTCCGTTTTAATTCTCCTTTTTTCCTTAAGGGAAACAATCCGGCTCTAGTTTCGGCTATTATCCAAAGAGCCGCATACTCACTTTCTTCTAATTTAAACGGCTCTTTCGAGTTAACATATGTATTTAATGCCTGACAAATCCAATCCTCAAATGAGCCAAAAACTGGCCAATACAAATGATCCCCTCTGATTTGTTTACCTCCCCGAACTTCCATGCAATAGTGTATCATTTTTACTTTACTCTTTCCTCTTCTTGAGGGGCAATCATCCCAATAGGTTATCATTAACCCTAAGGGGCTATCTGGAGGTATCTTGGGGAGACTCACTTTCTCCTCCCCACCCATGAGACCAAAGGGCTTGCTTTTCCTTTGTCCCATCTTCCGAGGTGCCTTCAATCACACACACACACGCTTCCCCCCGCTCGTGGCCCAGTCCCTCGCGGGATTTGGGAATCGCACTACTAGGGGGTCCGCACTCGCTTCGTCCGCAATTGGACGTCTCACACAGCACACCTCGGGATACCCAATTCCAACCGAACGGATAACCGGCCTGTACTCACGCGTCCCAAGCGTCTTCGTCCGGGGCTTCGTGCACAAAGATTACGGGATTCCCGGAGTTCTTTTGTTTATTGCCCAAATTTAGGTTCGTCGGGTCAAGGGCTGGATGGGTCCGTCCGAGTAAGAGCCGCTTTACAGCGGGGCGCCCCCCTTTACTCGGGATCCACTCCAGGTAGTCTCGATCCGAGTCACGGCACCAATTTGTCATAAAATGCGTTCCAATAATTGACAGGAACCAGCTCAATTAAAGCCAATCAAATTTATTTAGCAAGCAGGCAATAAACAAAACAGCGCTGGGCGGCCGGGGAGTCTTCGCTCCGCCAACGACCGCGCCCTCTTCTTTTTCTTCTGCCTTTTTATTGCGTTGTGGGGTAAATTTCCATTGTTCAGCCGTTCCGGGTGCTCATCCGGCCAAGTATTCCCTCACTTTACACATTCTTTAGGCCCCAGGCTCTTCTTTACTTATGCTAAGTAAGTTAGTTGGGCCAGGGCTCCTCCTTGCTTATGTTGAACGGTTTATGCTAAACGGTTTAATGAACAAACCTTTATCTTTCACAATTACCATTAGTCCACAGGGCATGAAATTATAGTCCTTTCAGTTGTACCACAGGTCCTTTATTTTCTGAAAGAGTTGCAAAGAACAGCATAAATCCCATGGGATTCTTTTGACAGGTTTTTCAGCATTTTTATTGTTTTCTCTTTAATTACAAAAGGTAAATAATGGAGCAGACTATGGACACATACAAACTGACTTCCTATCTAAACACATTTAAGTTCATACTTTCCCACCGCCATTCTAGCAAAGATTCTGCAAGAGTATTTTCTGTAATGAAGTTCATTCAAATTTTTCTCACAAAATCTTAGCAATGAGCCGTAATTCAAGTTCAACTACCTTTTTTGTTCCAGTAGTGGTCTTTTCTTAAATACCCATTGATCCTCCATCCCAATCACATTCTGATTTGGCTTTGTTGTTTATTTTTTTTTTCCTGCAGAGGACAGTTCCAATAGATAATCAGTCAATCCCACCAACTAATTTATCATGACAATGGAGTCTTACCACAGCTTTGGAGGAGGGCAAAGTAATTGCATCGCTTTTGTTTATCCTCTACTTTTTTTTTTCTAATTTCTAAAAAAAAAATCTGTATTAAATAACAAATTATATCTATTTTTATTTTTATGAACTGCAATAATATAAACGTGTACATAAGCAAAAGAAAAAATATTTAAATTTTTTTTGCTGTTGTAATTGCTATTTTTAGTACAGTTCTATCAATTCAGTATTTGTTTGCTTTCTAGCTCCTTTATTTTACTGCTATCATTCTGGCTTTCTATTAAAATGAAATGCAGGGTTTGTTTTATGTGTATGCCTACAGGAGAGAAGAATAATGCAAAGCTAAGTGCTTTATAATGCCTATGGAATAATGCTTTTCTGAGTAGTTTTTGAAGTACATGTCCCTGTTCAATTGTTCATTATGTTCAAATGGCTTGAAAAGCTACAAATAATTTGATATTCCAAGGACATTTATTTTTATTGTGTCAAGGTTTCAAATATGCAGTTGTAAATGCTGCTTCCTATGGTTGAATACAAAGAGGCTGTGCAGCTTGATAGCTAATTTCATTTTTCATGTGAAATACATACTTCGTGCCCACTGCTTTTACAGATTTTGTCTGTTTTAATCTTGTGCACTCAAAGGGAAGATGTCTGGAACTGAAGCCGCGGTGCAGGTTGGTGTCAGTGGTCGTCCTGGCAGTTCTAATGCGGAAGAGAGGTCAGGAGGTGTTAGTGCTGCCCTCTCTGGGGCTGGTCCCTGCTGCTGGCACATCTCCAAGGGTGCTCCTTCAGAGCAGGGGACAGAACACGCCGCCCTAGCCTAGCGTCCTGGGCAGGGGAACGTGGCTGGCGGCTGCCTGCCACTGTGTGCTTCACATCCTTTCCCCATGGCCCCTTCTGCAGCCCGGCTGATGTTGACAGCTTTCCCTTTTGCCATTGCTCTGTCTGTTTCCTTGCTGCTTCCCAGTTGTGAAGGTTTGCTGAAGTCAGCAGTTAGAGCAAGTGCCAGTGACCCAAAAGTCAGGTAGAACATGGTGCAAGGTAGTAATGGCTAAAGTCTTTTCCAACATCCAAACACAAACTTTCTGAGACCAGATGAGCTGATTGCTAGTGATGTTCTATGGTGGTGGGAGCAGTTATAGTGAAAAAGGTGTGGAAAGATCAGATAACACAGCAATCGCAGAAAGCCCTGGGGGTGCTCTGGTGTGATGGGCCATTCTCCTACTGGACTTGCTTTGGAATAGAGCTTTGGGACTGTTCCCACCTTAAATGAAAAGTAATAAATGCAAAATTTTTTGAAGTTGAGAAAATTATAAAAGTAAGTTCCTCCCAAATGTGTTTGAAATTGGCCAACAGATTTGGAGTTGCAATAACTTTATTTCCAGAGGAAAATTAGGGACAATGTTAAATAAACATTTTTTTATCTTGAAAGTTTTGAATGCCAGTCAAGAACCCAGGTCCAGACACAGTGTTGGGTATGAAATCTGACTGGGGATCTAGTGTTCCTGACATAAGGCATTTAATAAAAATTCACAGAGTAAATTTGAGTAGCCTATGTCATCTTTAAATTTTAGCTGTATGGCTGTGTCCTGCAGTGGACTATACTTTTGAACTAAAATAAAACTTTTAGGTATTCTGATTTATTACCTTGTAAATGAATTGCTTCTTTTTTCATACCTGTGTTTCATTTTTACATTTTCAGAAGTCTGTGCGCATTGTATTATGCAGATGTTTTCATTGCATCAGCTGACTGTAATTAAGATACAAGATTTATGTTAGACCCACAAACTTGGCATCTGGTAAAGCTGAGTTACAAAACTACTGTGCCCCTTTCTCTGTTTTAAGCTTTCCCCTTAAGACAAAATCAGCCAACAGAAAGCCTGTCACTGCCAAGAGAATAACCAGCTGTATGCAAGTTTCACTGTTCTTTTTAAAATCTCAGTCTTCTTTAGAACGTGAAAAAACAGGATTTGTTCTGACAGTTTGCGTCTGCTTATCTCATTGGGATTGCTAGAGGCAGATTAGGTGATTATAAAATTTAAACAAGGAAATAAAACATTTGAGTATTTTATTTACCTCCAAAATATCAATGTATTACGTGATAAAAAAGTCACAGAGATCCATGAATTATCTGACCAATTGACTTATTTTTTTTATCTTACATTTCAGATAGTCCATATTGCTCAAGCCATTATTTATCTACACTGATATTGTGCATGGATGTGCAGTTGCTTTTTCACTGGCATCCTGTGAAAAAAGATCCTGATGATCGTTATATTGCTTTACTTGGACTAATTTTGTGCAATTTTTTTATAAGTGTATAATTCAAAACCTTGTAAGTGGCTTAGAAAATGGGGAATGAAGATTTAGCACTTCTTGGTTTTTAGGTAATACGTTTCAGGACAGCATGATTTATCTATAATCATGTTAAAACAATGTCTAAAAATGTCAGTATCTGTTGCATATTTACAGACTGCTTGACATGTATAAAATCTGCTTATTGAGTGTCCTCTTAATTCAGGAGTAGTGAGTTAAAGTAATTTTATTCCACTGAAAAATGTGATCGGTTGCTCATGTGAGAGTCACTCATATAAACTGTGTACGCAAGGAAGTTCTGTGGAACTTGGCATCTAGATCAGAAGAAGTTAAGGAACAGATTGTGGTGACATTTCTCAGATGTTTATTTTACTGCAGAAAAATTACTGGTATTTCTGCTGAGTCCCTTGTCTGAGTTTTCAACAGACCAAGGTCATATAAGAGAAGCAGGAATGACAGGTACACAAATTGTCTTGGCTTGGGTTATTTTAATTCTAGTTTTGTAACCAATTAATTTTATGTATCCTTTTCTTTATTCACCTGGTTGAAAAGACAGTGGATATACTTCAGCTGTAACTGTGAAAATCTGAGGAACTCTCTTGATTTCAGAGTAATCAGGTATAATACAGCTGGGCATTTGTCAGGGAGAGTCAGAACCAATTGACTATGACTGATCCACTTCAGTGACCCAGAGTCCACACTGAGCAAGGGACCAAAACGCAGAGTACAAAAGCTGTCATTCTGTACTTTATCTGATGAACGTGTTCATATGTGTTAAGGATTAATTTTCATCGTTAAGGAAAGCAACAGTTGTGGATGGCCTTGGCATGTTTTGTTCTATCCCTCTGTAGGGGAACAGATGATGTGGTGAGACCATTTCCTGTGATTACCCTGGCAAATCTAATTTTTTCATGTTTTGTAGAAAGGTAGAATCAGAAAGGCAGAATGCAGACTACAGGTATCCCTTAGGAAAAACTCTATTAATGGACTGCAATCGATAATAATTCTAAAGAAATAGTCCTCAAAATGCTGATGGTTTCAAAAAACGTTTTTTTCCCCTTTTCCTTCAGTATGCTGTTTGGAGATGACAACCAAAAGGAAAATTATCAGCCGCTTGGTGCCCTGCCGGTGTTTTCGTGGTGAAGAAGAAATCGTCTCAGTGTTAGATTACTCTCACTGTGGCCTACAGCAGGTGCCAAAGGAGGTTTTTAACTTTGAGCGGACGTTAGAGGAGCTTTACCTGGATGCCAATCAAATTGAAGAGCTACCTAAGGTAATCAGTGTTCTGTCTGTAATATGGATGTCAAAGTTGTGTTCTTAAATGTGTATTCAACCTGTGCTTCAACTCTGGAATAGGGCTTGCTCTTGACCAGGAGATCTCCTTGCTGTGGGAGGAGCCATGGCTGTTAACTTAGCTTTTAACTCTAGAAACTCAGTTACATTTTTACAATTTTTCCCTGCCCTCTCTGAAGCACCCAAAGAGCTGAGACACCATTCCTTCAGATGGTCCTTGTGTGGGAAGAAGTAGAGTCACCACTTTCTCCTTGCCTCATAACAGAAGGATAGGGGGCAGCCAGTGAAATCTTGAGTTGGGAAATGAACAATGGTTTCAAAGAAGCGTTTCTTCCATGAGAAGTCATTAATGTGGAATTTGATAGCTTGACCAGCAGTATGCTAATATATGGGGTGGGTAATGTCACATTTGGATCCTCTGTAGTGCTGCTTTAAAAAGCAGGCTCTTTGTCAGGATAAGCCGTTTATCCTTGTGGGAGACGTGCCAGTACTATCTGACTAATGTTTTTCTAACCGCAAATGAAGTCCTGCAATAAGATTACTTAAGTTATCCTTCCTGTGTAAAACTTTTTATAGAATCTTTAAATCTGTTCTTCTGTTAATGAATGTTTACTATAAGGAATTAAAAGTTACTGTAACTTAACTGTTCCGGAAACCAAAGTGGGCAAGGTAATGGAAATATCAATTAGTAGTAGGTGCTAGCTACATAATGAAGCATGAAGTCATGTAATCCATTCCTTAATTGAATTTTTCTCAACAATGATGAAAGATGCTTGAAAGTCTATAATTAAACATTGTTACACTGTAATCCATTCTTCATCATCTCTCAACGTATTTCTTTCTTACACTGCATAGAGACCATGTAAATTCTATTTACAAATGTAGAAAACTTACTTTTTCCATTATATGGAGTTCTTTATTCAGATATAATGATTCATTGCTTAAGATTGCTCACTCCATCAAGAAATTCTTTACAGATGGTAAGACAGGGTAGCAATGATCTTTCAAGTGTAGCAGAAAAATGATACGGAGAACTGCCTTATCTCTCCTGCTACGAAAGGACGGCAGAGAATCAGACATATTTTCTGTCACTCTAAATATGAAATTAATTGGAGACCATTTTACTGCTAATGAATGCCTTCAGGATTAGATCTTTTTTAATAATAACGCTACTGAGGAATCATACTGAAGAATCCATACACTCTAATTTAACTAGGGTTTTTTGACTATTTGTTTTGGGTCTCTGGAAAGTATACATCACCCTGGTATTCCAACTAAATTGCAGTATATAATGGAAGGCAAATCTGTCAGGGCATAGATCAAGAGCAATATGCCATAATTCTGTCTGGAAAAACTGAAGGCCAAAGGTAAGTGATCCAAAATTATGAAATTGGGATAAAGGTGATAATTGTGTCAGTCACAATGGAAATGTGCTGCTAATGAAACCTTTGCGTTATGTTATATCATCTGTTTTGTACTTGTTATTTGTGAAACAAAACAGCAGATAAATACAAACCTTGGAGAGATTTAAATGTATAGAACTCTAATTTCACACCTCTTTTTTTCCCCATTTTTCTTTATTATAAATAGTATTTTGAAGGAAATACTCTGTATTGAAGAAATCCTTTTAATCCGTCTTAAGTTTGGGTAACTGCATCATTTAACATAGTCTTGGCCTTGTATAAGAGAAGATTAATTTGCTTTCTTTATACCATTCATAATTTTTTTCTTAAGTCTTTATTAATCATTGCCTTAAATTAATTCTTTATCAAATTTTCTGCTTCAGATATTTTTTGCTACTTGTGTCTGAACCTTTTTTTCACTATTGAATGAATATTCTAGGAGAGAAAAAGCCATTTTTTTCTTAAATGGCATCGTATTACTTAACATTAACTTTTGTATTACACGTTATGATCTACCATAGCCAGAACTTTCCTCTCTCTGTAAATGTGGCTCCAAATAACATCTTTCAGAGAAAATTTGTTTGGTCACTTTTCTGTAATTTATCAAACGTTATGTGCCTCTGAAGTTACAATATTCTTCTGAAATTTTCTCTCATCATAACGCTTTATCATGTTTAAAAATTTAATGAAAAGAAACATAGGTAAAAACCCTATCAAGTCCTTATCTACCTGGATAAGATACACTTGAAACCAATAAATTATTTTGTGTTAAACTGATGCATTAAACTAATTCCATCTGTTTTTTAAAAAACGTCTACCCTACTTTTTATGCATTATAGTTATGCTTTTTTTTCCTGCTGTCATTACAAATGGATTTCTAGTTCCTAATTTCTAATATTTTTCTTTTAGGATTTACAGGAGTATTATATAGTTATTCTGTTTCCCCCTAAATCTAGTGAAGCTGTCTATTTTATTGACCTTTGACTTCTTTATCATGAGCTGCCACTGCAAGTTGGTCCATATTTGTGTGAGTCAAATGAATCAATGACTAATAAAAAAGAATATTGATTTTAATGAAGGTAGAGTCACTGGCAACTGGTATCCAGAAAAACATGAATGAGATGAAAAATCTCCACAGCAGCTTCCTCTTATAAATATAAAGTAAAATCTGGAATAATTTGTAATGGACAAAATTAGTTTACTTGTTAGTGACTTGGGAAAAGTTTGTTTGTCTCTAACAAAGAATTCTAGAAATGGCCATCACTGTCTTTTGCGTACTCACATGTTGGTAATATAGATACCAGTAATGCTGAATACACCACTGAAGTTAGAGGATACATCTTAATCCTTAATTGTCTCTGTGAGGACAAACAATATGAGCAATATATCATGGTGTTGAGATGATCACTAATGTATAGCTCACATAGACGGACAGGTATTATAAATCGACTGTATTTTTCCTTTGCATTGCATTTGATATGCAAGTTATATTTTCCATTAAAGGCACTGAATACTTTTTCTAAATCTGCCAGTCAGAAATCATGTTTTAGTTCTGCAAAGCTAAAAAGTGGTATTCATTGGTAATCCAATCTATTTTCCAGTTATGCCTATGGAAAATAAAGAGCAGAAATTTCCTATTGTTCTCTAATAGCCCTGGAGGCCAACAACCTCTATTGCTGTGCAGTCAAGAACTTGAGATATGCAGAACAATAGCCCGTTGTTATAGCTCAAATCACAGCACTATTAGCACCACTTGGAAAGGAATAAAAGTAGCATATGGACATACAGTATGGTGATTACATCAAGATTGTGACAGCGAGGCCATAAAGCACTATAAATCGAGAAAGACATCTTTTGAAAATCCAGTGGGTAAAAGAAAGTGGGTGATTTTGGACCTACATACCTGTATTCACGGTCTTGTATTATTTCTGATACAACAGTATATCATAAAATTACTCCAGTGGGAATATTTTTTTATTACATTTCTCCACTCACCAGTTCAAAAGCCTGATATCTGTTCAGATATTGTCAAAACTTTAATTTCCAAGCCTTCCTTGGCTTTTAAAAGAAGAATTCTACAGGGAAATGGCTAGGAACGTGCACTGGCAATTTAATTTTCCAGGTATAATAGAATGATGTAGGTTGTATATGTACCTAAATTCTGCAGGTTCCTGATGCTGAATGTTAATATGGTCTACAGCCATTCTCACATGATAACGTGCTGAGAAATTTCAAGAGCAGACCTTGGAACCTATTAATCACCTTACTTTCCAGTCTTGTCCAAAATATTGTGCTTCCTTAAAAAAGAGAAAAAGTATGTCTTCTCAGATGCATTGCATAGGAATTTCTCATTCTCTGGAGAAGTATTTCCCTTTATTAACATAATCTGCAAGCAGGAATGTATAACCCAGTTTGGCTTCCAGGATGTACAGTCATTGTTATGGCTGTTGCTCTAAATAAGGTTGGGAACCGCCAGCCCCAGTATGGAAATGGTCCTCCTTGTCCCTCTTGCAAGGCTGCTGGGCTGTAGCATTGCATTGTGCTGCTCTGCTACTGTTGAGGTTGGCTGAGGACCAATGGGGATGGATTGTGGTCCTATCTTGAGGATTAACAGGTATGTTTCATATGAGAGGAAATATGAAAAGCGAAAGTGTCCATGCAGAGACAGTTTGAACAGTGTCTGTCAGTAAAAGGTCCTTTGATATTTTATTTTTATTGAAAGTGTTTGTGTTGTGTTGCTTCTCCTTCTGAGCATTTCTAATTCATGTGATGCCCTCTCGGTTTTCTGAGAATAGATTATCTTGAAGAAAAAGCAGATTTTTTTTTTTTTCTAAAGGATTAGGATAGAAAGTTATGGCAGAAAACGCAGTTTCAAAATTATCTACAACTTAGCTCAAGTGAAGTATCAAGTTGGCATTGGCACACCATTTGTGCATTCATTTGCTTCTCTCCACTTACTTGGCTGAGTTTCTCATCTAAGCAAAGTAATTTGCATTCTCAAATAGCCTATAGATTAGTATATAGTCTTTATTCTGATACAGAAGCCTGAAAGAAAGACCAGATCTGTTGTAAACATAGCACTTTTGAGATGCCTGCAAAGAGTGGTTCTTCTATCTGGCACCTCTACCCTCGCAATGCAGTGTACCTAAATGTGACATTGCTTTTCATGACTGCTTTCTCTTGGTGTGGTCGTTTTATTAATTTTTACATCTGTAAGGTGTTGTGTGAGATAATGATATTTCTCAAGGAAAACAACCACGTTAAAGAGATGTTTTCAACATTATTTATTGATTATTTCAGGTTGAAAGGAGGATTTTTCTTGTAGAAATTCTGACATTTTATAAAACTTGAATTTGAATTAAAAATTAGGATCAAGTCCTGAATTTTGGGGGGGATTAAGGAACGTATTTTGATAATGTCAAAGCATTTTCTTTCTTGAGGATAGCAAATTTCATCTGCATGCATTCACAGTATTTTTTAAATCTGTCATGAAATTAAATTCTAAAATCAAATATTTTAATTTGCCACAAGCCATAAAAAATTTCAATTGATATGACACATATTAAATATCATGTACCTACAAAATATTGAAAGCAATGAGTGTGAAGTTTTTGACAGAAAGCTCTTTCTGAACATTCCTTTTACCAATCAACTGATTATTTTTGCCAACTGGGTATAAGCTGTGTCTATGACACCCAGCACCTGTAAGACTGTCTTTTCAAATAATGGTTTTTCAAAATATTTTTGTTTATTGAACTCCTATGTAGCAAATGTAATTTTGTGGTATTTGTTGCTTCTGTGTATAAATAATGATCCTAAACTGATCTTTTTCCTGAAACACTGTAAAGTATCTTTTTATGTTACAGCAACTGTTCAACTGTCAAGCTTTACGCAAACTGAGTATACCAGACAATGACCTTTCCAGTCTGCCAACCACTATTGCTAGCTTAGTTAATCTCAGAGAACTTGATATCAGTAAAAATGGTAAGAAATCAAAAGTATTTTAAAGAATTGTAATGAATATGAAAAATAATGAAGTTTTAATTCTAATGATTAAGAAACTTGTGTTCTAGAAAGCTTGCCGTTTTTCTAGATTATGCACCATTTTCCTGCCTGGCACTTTTGAGAAGTCTGGGTAGACATCTACTTCATTTACTATCCTGTATAGAAAACATAGAGGTTGCTTTAGCACAGTATCTTGTGATGATTTGTGACAAGTAAGCATTACAAATAGTAGTATGAAACCATTTTTTCAGTGCACTTATGAATCATTCCACTCTCTAAAATGGCTTGGTACTTACTGGACTCTTGTGTAATATATTTAAGCATATAAAGCTGCAGGACAATGTCTTAGTTTAGATGAAAACTAAGATATGTTATCAGATATTAAAGATCTTTAATCAAACAATAACAACAACAAAAAATTGTATACAAAAAAGATAACAGTTCTTATCTACAAATATATATATATACAGAACAGAATCAACAGTATTTATACTTATCCCAGCGTCCACCATACCATAGGAGTTTCACCCTCTTAGCCTGTTTGATGGCAGCATGTCTCACAATCATGGATAAACTGAGAGATAATGTCCATGGTTAAATCCACCCCTCGGTCTCGTGCCCATCTATAGGTGGCATCTCTGCCCTGATGACCTGAGGCATCATGGGCCCATCGAGCCAGGAATAGCTCTCCTTTATGCTGCCAATCCAGATCTACCTGTGACACCTTCACTTGTGCAGCTCAGTCTGCCTGTTCATTGTTGCAATGTTCCTCGTTGGCTCGATCCTTGGGCACATGTGCATCCACATGGGAGACTCTCATGATCAGCTTCTCCGCACGGGTGGCGATATCTTGCCATATATCTGCAGCCCAGATGGGTTTCCCTCTGCATTTCCAGTTGGCTTTCTTCCATTGGTCTAACCATCCCCACAATGCATTGGCTACCATCCATGAGTCAATGTAGAGGTAAAGCCTTGGCCACTTCTCTCGTTCAGCAATGTCCAGAGCCAACTGGACAGCTTTGAGCTCTGCAAATTGACTTGATCTACCTTCTCCCTCAGTAGCTTCTGCAACTTGTCGTGTGGGGCTCCACACGACTGCTTTCCATCTTCGATTTGTCCCCACGATGCGACAGGAACCATCCGTAAAAAGGACATAGCGTATTTCTCCTTTTGGCAATTGATTGTATGGTGGAGCTTCCTCTGCACGTGCTACCTGTTCTTCTTCATCTACTAGACCAAAGTTCTCATCTTCAGGCCAGTTTGTGATGATCTCCAGGATCCCAGGGCGATTTGGTTTTCCAATACGGGCGTGTTGTGTGATCAGAGCAGCCCATTTGCTCCAGGTAGCATCAGTAGCACGATGTGTGGAGGCAATCTGTCCACTGAACATTCACCTTAGCACTGGTAATTGGGGTGCCAGGAGGAGCTGAGTTTCTGTTCCAATTACCTCTGAGGCAGCTTGAACTTCTTCATAAGCAGCTAAGATCTCTTTCTCTGTCGGGGTGTATTTGGCTTCAGATCCCCTGTAGCCTCCACTCCAGAATCCAAGCGGTCGGCCTCGAGCTTCGCCAGGCATTTTCTGCCAAAGACTCCATGAAAGACCATTGTTCCCAGCTGCAGAGTAGAGCACGTTCTTCACGTCTGATCCTGTCCTGACTGGTCCAAGGGCTACAGCATGAGCAATCTCCCTCTTAATCTGCTCAAAAGCTTGCTGTTGTTCAGGGCCCCAGTGGAAATCATTCTTCTTACGGGTTATCACGTAGAGAGGGCTTATGATCTGACTGTATTCTGGGATATGCATCCTCCAGAAACCTATGGCACCCAAGAATGCTTGTGTTTCCTTCTTGCTAGTTGGTGGGGACATTGCTGTGATCTTGTCGATAACTTCTGTTGGAATCTGGCGACGTCTGTCTTGCCATTTCACCCCCAGGAATTGGATTTCTTGGGCAGGTCCCTTAACTTTACTCTGGTTTATAGCAAAACCAGCTTCCAAGAGAACCTGTATGATTTTCTTTCTCAAAAACCTCTCCTGCTGTGTCCCCCCATGCGATGATGTCGTCGATGTACTGCAGATGTTCTGAAGCCTCACCTTTCTCTAGTGCTTCTTGAATCAGTCCATGACAGATGGTGGGACTATGTTTCCACCCCTGGGGCAATCGGTTCCAGGTGTATTGCACGCCCCTCCAGGTGAAGGCGAACTGCGGCCTGCTCTCTGCAGCTAGGGGAATGGAGAAGAACGCATTGGCAATGTCATTCATGGCATACCACTTCGCTGCCTTGGATTCCGGTTCATACTGGAGTTCCAACATGTCTGGCACAGCGGCGCTCAGTGGTGGAGTAACCTCATTCAAGCCATGATAGTCCACAGTCAATCTCCATTCTCCATCAGACTTATACACAGGCCAAATGGGGCTATTGAAGAGTGAGTCTTACTGATCACCCCTTCACTTTCCAATTCTCAGATCATCTTATGGATGGAGATCACAGAGTCTCGGTTCGTTTGGTATTGTCGACGATGCACTGTTGTGGTGGCAATTGGCACCCGTTGTTCCTCAACCTTCAACAATCCGACATCAGAAGAACTCTCTGAGAGACCTGGCAATGACTTTAACTGTTTAATCTCTTCTGTCTCTACAGCAGCTATTCCAAAAGCCCATCTATGTCCCTTTCGGTTTTTGAAATATCCATTTCTGAGGTAGTCAGTTACCAGGATACATGGGGCGGCCAGACCAGTAACAATGGGGTGTTTTTGCCAGTCTCTCCCAGTCAAGCTCACTTCAGCTTACAGCACAGTCAACTCTTGAGATCCCCCAGTCACCCCAGAAATAGCAACAGTTTCCGGGCCCACATGTCCTGATGGCATTAATGTACATTGAGCGCCAGTATCAACTAAAGCCTCGTATTTTTGTGGGTCTGATGTGCCAGGCCACTGGATCCACACAGTCCAATAGACACAGTTGTCCTGTTCCTCTACCTGGCCAGAGGCAGGACCCCTCTAACACTGGTCTCCGTTATAGTGATTGAAACTTTTTCCTGATGGATACATTTTGGAGGTTCCCTCTAGTGAGTCAGATCCTTGGGAAATTGGCACTGCACCTACTTTTGCTGATTTTTTTTTTTGTCATTCTCCTTCAATTCTTGTACCAGGGCTTCTAGGGCATAGGTAGGTTTCCTGTCCCACTGTCTCATATCTTCTCCATGGTCAACCAAGAAATACCAGAGATCAGTCCGTGAAGTCTATCCTTTTCCCCCAGCCTGGAGGCGTCCAGCTCTGGACCCAGAGGCTTTGATTCGCTCTGGTGCCATTTTGAAGAGTTCCCATGATCTCCTTTTGCTGCTTGTCCATCCTCTTATCCATCCTCTAAAATGCTGTTTCTACCGCAGCGATACATTCCTGCATTGGGCCATGGACCATTTTTGCATATGTCCTGAATTTACCTGCTGCGATGCCCACCAGATCTTGGTCTGCCTCCGAATACATGGATGCCACATAATGGGAGAATGCACCTAGTGCACCGCATGAAAGCTTCCACCACATTTCTGGTGTGCATTTAACCTTGTCTGGGTCACTGAGGGGTTGCCCATCCCTTCCATAAAGTGTTTCTAGCAGTGCCATTTCCCTCAGGCGTAAAATCACGTCTTCCACAGTCTTCCAAGCTGTCTTAAGATGATGTGCCTGCAGGATATTTTTGTGAGGAAACCTCTCTCTCTCACACTGCCTAGAACTCATGCCCAGAATGAAAGGGGTCTTGATTCCCTCACAAATACCTGTTCAATACCTGCATCTTGAGCCAGAGCCTTTAAATACTTGGCTTCAGAACCATCGAGTTACAAACTTTCACCCATAAGATCCCAAACTCGGATCATCCAGGTCAGGATAGGCTCAATTGCCTGTCGAGTAACGTCTTTTCACAAGCCGTGAAAGTTGTCATATGAGAGGTATTCAGTAACGATCTCTGGTTCTGAATCTGCAGTATGTGAAGGACCTGCTTCTGCTTCCCCATCATCATCATCAACTGGACGAACCGATTTGGTCTTATATTTCCTTTTCTGGATAGGGGCAACTTTCATCGGCTCAGACTGTTCCTCTGGTTTAGCCACTTCTTGAGCTACGATAACATCAGGTGTCTTATTCTCTCTCTTCTTTTTTTTCTTTCCTTTCTTCTGTTTGCATTCCTGACCACCCCTATTCCTGGCTTCATACACAAGATAGACCATAATTAAACCAACTTGCAGACAGTTCACCAAAGGTAGGATATTCCTGGAATCTAGTAAGAGGTTAAGTTTTTCAAAAGCTGTTCTAGCGAACCTAAAAGGTGCCTGAATAAGAGGTTGAAATGAAACACTCTCCTGTGTCCCTCCCTGAGGGTAGGTAACATTATCACTATGTCCCCAGAGGTAACAACTTGGGCTAGTGGAGTATAACCTTAAGAACACATTCCAAATGAAACCCATAGACACTGAATCCATAACACTATAGATCCAAAATAAGAACTCGATAATGATCACAGCTGTCTGAGTTCTACTGGCTGCTGCACTCAGATGAATTAAGCCCACCAGACCTTTCGGCATAGTTCTGTACCAACAAAAAGCAAATATGTAGTTCAGTATGGTCCATATGGACTCTAAACTCACAACAAACATCATGATGCCTGAACTGTTATCCTTCTTCCCTTGAGCCCCATGTTGGGCGCCAATTGAAATGTCTTAGTTTAGATGAAAACTAAGATATGTTATCAGATATTAAACTACCAAGATTCATATAGATACTAACTAATTTGCTGAGGTACATTTGCAAATTACGCATTTACAGATTTCTGTGCCTGAAAACCTTTGCATGTCTGACCTTAAGTGCCTTTGTTTTGGAAATGAGGCTTAGGCACTCTTGAAAAGTTTGAAAACTTTCTTATTAGCATTGGGCTAGAGTCTCTTGGGATTTTACATATGTTCTCCCAAGAAGAAAGGGATAAGCAGTTCAGAAAGAAATGAAAGATATGAATATCAGTACAAATGATGTCACTATTTAACCCTAGAAAATTAGTTAAATGAAGCATTAACATAACAGTTTTAGTGCGACACATGGTATCTGTTCTGATGTTTTTATTTAGTGCTTAATTATAGTCTTTTAGACCCTAATAGTAAAATGTATGTATTATATAGCTGTTGTAGCTTATGTCTGATCTGAAAATGTCAAATGAACGAATTTATGAACAGAACAAGTTAAACAGTTTTTTATGTGTTTATAATAATTCTTTCAATATTTTTTTAGGAATTCAAGATTTTCCAGAAAATATTAAATGTTGCAAGTGTTTAACAATTATTGAAGCCAGTGTCAATCCAGTCTCTAAGTGAGTATCAGTAGCTTCCATTTGTATACTGCAATTGCAGAACATTTACCCAAAGTGAATTGACATGTAAAGGCTTTGTATGAAGTTCATTTGCAACATTAATCTAAATTTCTTTTTAATTGTTTAAAATTCCAGGTGGTTCTGTAATAAATGTGATGTTTTTCCACATAATAAAGAAAGTGTTGGCAAAGTGGTCCATATGATGCAGCCTTTTAAACCTGGGAGTTGTGCTTTATATATTTGGGAAATAAGCCATGCTGCATCCTTGCATACCATAACCTCTTTGTCTGGACTTTGGCAGCCCTTATTGCTTCCAAAAACTTGCAATAGTAATAACAAAAAACTTTTGTTGTAATCCCATGATTTATAAAATGGAGAGAAGGAGATGAAAGGACGAAATTTTACTATTTCAGTTTAAAAAAAAAAAAAGACAGAAGGAAAGAAAGATGAAAAACATCTTTGGCTTAAAACCCTCAGTTAGGAAGGGAGAAAAGGCTGATGTAACTTGAACAAGCCAGGCATTTGAATTTCATGTGGTTGTAGCAAAGTGGAAAAGACGAGAATGGACAAAAATATTGTCTGTAACAAGTATGTTCTTCCTGAGAATTTGCAGAGGAAAAGAAGGTGAGAGAGAAAATAATTTTTCTCTTTCCGAATATACATTATTATTATTGCCATAGCAACCTTGGTGTGAGCATTAAGCTTTTCACTGTTTTTTTAGGCTGCCAGATGGCTTCACACAACTTCTAAATTTGACCCAGCTCTATCTAAATGATGCCTTTTTGGAGTTTCTTCCAGCTAACTTTGGAAGGTAAGAATTAGTCATCAAAGCTCATTGCACTTTCATATGAATCCAGTTTAGGCTTTAAGAGACCATTTTAATGCTGTATTATTATTATTATTATTATTATTATTATTGGCTTTCCAGCTTTATCTTGATGAAAGATTGTTCTTAGAGAGAACACTATGTCAGCAAGGATTTTATGATGAAGTGGTGTTGTTTGGTGGTTTGGGGAAAAGATGAGAAGAAATAGAAAATGAAGAGACCTGTCCTTCATCAAATGTGTTATTAAATGGTTGCAAGGGCAGAAAATAACAATGTGGTCTATGCCTATTTAAAAATGAATGCCTATTGAAAGAAGAAGGTTGTAAGTCAGAAAGGAAGGAAGAAATGACTGAGCATGGTGGAGTAACCAAAGGAAAAATGTGAAAGCAAGAACAAGAGACAAGATTCAAAAGACAGCAGAGCACAAAGGATGTAGAATGATAGTAAAAACAATGCAGCAGAAACTGAGCCAAAACATGTTAGATAAGGGCAAAGTGATAGGGGAGGATCAAAGTTAACACAATTTGCCATGACCGTTTACAAGGGCAGTAGAAGCCAACAGATCCTTACACTGCCCAGGTCTGGCAATAATACCAAGTTTATTCCACCTCTGTTACACTGGTGCAGGAACGGTGAGAAATGGAAGGTGCTGCTTTATTAGCATGCACTTGATAAGCCTGTCACTGACACAGAGCTGAGTCTGGGCTTTACACTGGAATACCTTTTAGAAAAAGCCTAGTTGAGAAAGAGGAGGAAAAAATGTCATTGCTTGCATTTGGTGAGTGCTTGGAGTATCAGAGTAAATCCTAAGACAGCCACTTCTGCAGTTTGGAATCAGACATTATGTTCAAACACCAAGGAAAAATAAATATATGAAATACCATGCAACTTATCAGATGTGTAGTTCTTATAGTCGTTATGCTCTTCTAAAGCCTTGCTGGTACTTTGTCTAATAATCTTTATTGCTTACGGATGTATCAAGTATTCTAAATCTTCTAGCAGAAAGCAGTAACCTTTATTTTTCATTTACAAATGCATATTTTGTCTAAACAAAATGATACTAGTTCTTATTGTATTATTCTGCTCCTATATTATCTATTTAGTATCTTGCATATACAAATCTTTGCCGTGTTTCCAAAGCTTCCCACATTAGCATACAGACATTACTCTTTTTTTTTTACTAGCCACACGTAACTCTTTAAATGTATCTCTGTTATTGCTCAGAGTCTACCTGAGCATCATGTAAATGTCTCTCCACATTTCTCATTTAAAGTTGTTCTTTCTAGTCCTGGTTAAGCACAACTGTAGGACTTGAAAGGTTTTCTGTTTTATTTGGTAGGAAATAGATAAAATCATAGTTTTCTGGAAGAGCATAACATTGGGGAGCCTGAGATTCCATGAAACCAAGAACTGATAGTGTGCTGGACAGAGAGCTATTTAAAGCTTTGTTGTGTTGTTTTTAAACTTTTCTCACAAACACACATCTACACTTTTGGCACCAAAGGACCTGGACTGTAGAGACTGTAGATATGAATAGGAGCATTAATGCAATTGTTGAAACTCATCATGAAGTTCCTCAGTAAACTTTTAGAAACTACTGTCAGCAAAAAAGCTTTAATAGTATGAATCTGGGCTGACATCTCTGTTTAAAGATGATACAATTACAGATCAGTTCTGCAGAACCTCTCAGTTTCACATATGCACTCCTAGACATGGTCAGCACCTGCATCGAATGCACCTCTGAAAAATAGTTGGTTTGATACTCCAGACTTTCTGTCAGTGGAGTTGTACAATTTGAGATGAAGAAGAAAGGACCTTGTTCATCCTTTTGGTTTTAGATCCTCTTCCTTTTCCTCCCAACATTGATTATAATTGGAGATTAAAGAACCAGCAAAAGGGAGATGTGAATCAAAATCCTTTCATGTTCATCAAATTATCTTCCTAGACAATATGGATAATTAGACAACACTGCCCCAAATTCTGGAATTGTAATATATTGCGCACTGGAACAGGCTGCCCAGGGAGGTGATTGAGTTGCCATCCCTGGAGATGTTTAAAAGACGAGTAGATGAGTTTCTCAGGAAGATGGTTTAGTAGTGGACAGGTATGGTTGGACTCAATGGTCTCAAAGGTCTTTTCCAACCAGATGATTCTATAACTCGTCTCTTATCTGATGTGTCCTCCTTCCTTCCCATTATTCTACTTCATGAAATTTATTGCTGTCGCTTAAATAATGTTGCCAGCTAGAGTTTGCACAATGATGGGGAATTGTGAAAGACTGTTGTGTATAGGTTCTAATTCATGCTAAAGATTAAGCACATCTCCTACTTCTGTCTAAAATACAGTAAATACAGTAGAGATCTGCTCTGTGGTATTGGCTTGCCTGTGTAGAGTTGTAGAATTCAGTGCTCAAAAAATGCAAAAGTAAGTTGAGAACTAAATAGCAGTTGCTTTTTATCCTTTAACAGATCTGGCATTGTTTTAGAGTAATTAACTATTGTTAAAGTTATTATTTAAAACAAGTCTTGCCTTATTTTAAATAATTAATGAAGATAGTCTTGAATTTCTGTGAAAAACTGATACATGTCAAAATTTTTCAGAAGAGTGCAGTTAAGGACAGCTGTGTCCTTATCTGATGTCTGTCCTTACATGAGACTAATTGGTTCTGAATGTTTTGTATCATATTCAGCCCCACAGTAACTGGACATCTTACTATTGCGCATTAAGCAGATTCTTTTTTGTTGAAATAAGTAGTCAAATCATTCGTATAAGTTCCTGAACTAATTAATTGAATGAACTAATTATTTTCTGTCATATTTTTAGACTTGTCAAATTGCGAATTTTGGAGTTACGAGAAAATCACTTGAAAACTCTACCAAAGTAAGTGATTGAATATTTGCATAAGTGTCTTTTCACCTGAAATTTAAAAAAGTGCCAAATATTTTTCTTGTTAGCAACGTGATGGTGTCATTTCTGCCAAGAGTTATTTTTTCCATGGGTTAAAGAAATTCTACTGAAGGTTTTTTGCAAAACATGAACATACAATGAAAGATGGAGGCTGGTGCATTAGCTGGCTATAGCTCACTATCCAAAATCTGTAACATGACATTTTAAAAGCTGAGATGTAAAGAACCTTGGAAAACAACATGTGACATAGCCCTGGTCAGTGATCATGTGACAGTATTTCCCCACCAAGAAGTAATCTGATGTATTTAAAACATACTCAGTATAACCTCAGTAGAAGAATATCCCCATATGATCTATACAGACGTTAAATGTATTTGGTGGTTTACAATACTAGTTAGAAACCTGTGTCACCAAAATATTGAAGAAATTTCATTTTGATAGTGCTCCTTGGTACTATTTACCAAAAAAGAAAGTTACTGTAATTTGTTGTTAGAATTTGTCCAGCATTTAAAAGATATTTTGAAAAGAAAACTGTAAGGAAATGAAGTTCAAACCTAAACGCTTCCCATGCTAAATAAAGGAGTTTGCACTGCATAAAGCAAGGAATATGGTTTTGTATTCAGATCAGCGTTATGTTGCTGTTTTCACTAACAGAGATCCTAACCACTGGAAAAATATCCATGGATTTGGGTATTGTTAGAAATGGGGGTTGTATGTCCCTACTGTAAGTGAAAATTGTAGTGGTGGCAATAGACGGTGTTGATGAAAGGTTGCTAATACTGAATTGCATATTATTTACCTCATTTTAAAAGGGCACTCTTTTTAGCAAGCATGCATTTATCAGAATCTCCCATGCAGACATTTTGCCTATCATGGGATATGGCGACATTTTCACTACTTCCTGTGGGCTTTATGCACAGTACTTTCCTTTTTTTTAAGGAAAGCTATATTTTATGTTAAAGGCAGTATTGTTTGTATCAGTGGAAAACACTTTTTTTGTAGAAACCTTCTATTTCCTCTGTTCTGAGTTATATTTACTATTTTGAAAAACAAACAATAAAGATCTTTAATCTGATACCAAAGTGTTTATCTGCATTTAAAAATGAGACCCGTTCAGTACAGCAGATTAGCGACCTTTGAGGTTTTTATCATCTGAAAGACTGTATGCATGCTGCAATATATACACATTAGCTCAACTACCTCTTAAACATAAGTTTCTTTTAGACAGGAATTGCATCATCTTTGCATGCAAAAGATGCTTCTTGGTATAAATGGAGATGCATGTGCTAGGACTGAAGAATCGGAATTCTACAACAAAATAATTTTGATCAAACAGAATACTTTTGTATTTCTGGTCTAATTCTAAGCCCACTAAAGTTGATAACAGATTTGTTACTGTATTCAGTGGTAGGAAGATTGGGATTGTGTTACTGTTACTAAAAAAAAAAATGTGGGTTTTTTCTGTGATACCTGGTGTTTAACAGGTAAATTTTACCAATTGCCAAATGTTTGGAAGATTCATACCTGAGAATGGTAGCCTCTGGTTTCAGTAGCACTAAGTTTGTTAAGGTGGCTGAGCATGATTTTTATCACTGTGATTGTGAAAGGAAGGAAGCTCTTTGATTCTTGTAACCAAGGGAAACATTATTTCTAGGTGTGTTTGTTCTCTGCTTTTTACTGTGGCGGAAGGGTTTACAATGTCCTGCCGGAGAAAAGGGTTCGCTTATGCAAATGCTGTCCTAAAAACTGATGGATAAAAGGGGCAGATGTATTATGAAGTAAAGCAAAAGGAAGAAATTTAGCAAGGTCATTTTTGCATCAACTAGGACAAAATCTGGGGATCTGTGCATTCCTGGGCTTCTTTTATCCTCTAGAGCAGTTTTCTCTACAAGCCAAGAAGGTACACAGACTGATGGATGGACAGGAGTTAACAGGTATTACAGGGTATCATTTAGAGGATAGACATCCTCTTTCCTAGTGAGGGTGAATTTGGCCTCTTTTCTACAAAGGCAGGAACTGCAAGTCCAGAGCAGCATCCCTTTGCGTGCTGGAGTGGGCCTGGGAAGATCAGGGCTGAATGTGGGAGGTTGGAGGAGGAGAGTGGTGAGGCCATGGGCAAATGCAGATGCAGGGGCATGTCAGGGAGACTAAAGCAGTGTCGGTGTATCGTTTCAGCTTTACAGAGAAACAGGAAAACATTAAATAGCAGACTATTTTATTCTCTCAGCCAGTAAGGGAATGAAAACTGTGAGAAGAAAGTTGTGTCTACAACAGAAACAACTTCAGCTAGGAAAACAAATGCAATAATATAAGTCAGAATATATTTTACAATCTAGTTGCAGAAAAGGTGATGCAGGTCATTCAGATATATACTTAAAGGCTTTCTTTCTTATCTTACAACTTATTAGATAGATCATGAATAAGATAACCTGGTTATGTTGATTATTTCTCCCATATCTCTAATGTAAGTAAAAACACGAAAAGGCAGGCAAATAAATTATTTTAATATTGTAATTTGGCTTTTAAATAGATGTGAAATGTACTGTAAGACAGTTTTAAGTAACTTTTGCTCAGTACTATTACCATGTTAAGTGCAACTTAAAAGATATTATCCAAAAGCAGATAATATTCCTCCATCTCTTCTGTATATGTACAAAGAATTTTTAAAGGAAACATTTAGCATTTTGGCATAAACAGTAATTAAACGTGCTTTGTGTTTACCATAGCTCTGATTTTGCTATATTTCATATTAGATCAACAGTCTAGATTGTTGTAAAATATATCCATAGTAACCGAATGCAAAATGTTCTACAATTATTTACAAATATATCCAATGAAGTAAATGCTACCTATAGTGGGCTGAAAGGTAGCTCTCTAACCAGAGCATAGCTCTCCAAAGTCTCCCTCTTTAATACATCTTGCATTAAGAAATGAGCACTTCCCCTTGCTGAATTTTTTGACATAATTTTACAGCATCTAAACCATGTCCAAACATATCACTGTATTGCCAGATGCTTTCCTGACAGAAAATTAGTGAAGCATTGTTCAGAAAATGCTTTGAAGATTCTTCTGATTTTTCCCAACAAGTATATATTTAAAATAACATTGTCTTGCTGTGTCGCACCAGGCTGGAGACATACGTTGCTCCTCAAATGAAAATGTTATGGGATTTTCTGTCAGCAGTGCTTTCTCTTCAGCAAATACTACTAGACTTACAAATATTTTTAACATAATGAAAACATTTGTGTATTTAGTTTATAGATCTTCACAATGCTGTTTTATAATACCAGTAATTTGTTTTCTCTCTTATACAGTTTAATTAAAGATTATTGTTGTTATTCGTTTCCAGGACCTTTTGTGCATTTAGAAACGTGGAAAGCTCTGACCAATACTACAAATAATTTTTAATATTTTATTAAAGCATTAATTTGTGCAGCAAAAGTAGAAAAATGTTTTTTTTCTCTTGAATTTCTATTAAACATTTCAGATAATTCATGAGATTGTGACCAAGTTTCTTACATTGGAACAATGTTACTACCTGGATCACAAGGTTGTCTTTTGGGTTGAAGAACCAACTAAGATAATTTTTATTATTCTGTTTGGATAAAAATGGGCTGGATCTTTACTAGCTGTAGCAACTGTGTAATAGCTTGGGATGGTGTTATATAGACAGTGGCTCCTGATAGCTCCGAGGCATTCTGTTCTGCAATGCTACCCTACTGAATATGTATTTGAAGGTACAGGCAAGGCTTTCCCATTGTCAGTGATGTTTTCAGTCATTTTGCACCCAAATTGAAGCAATTAAAAGCAAAGGATAGATTCCCATTAGCTTAAATGGGATTTGAATGAGGCAGTTTGTGCTTCAGTGTTTAATTATTCTGTGTTTTAGTCATTTCTTAGGGTGGAGGGATGTAATTCCCAGTTTTCCATCCTGCTGTGTAAGGTTGTAGTTCAACCTGGATATGGAGACATGGGAAAAGAGGAGGCTGCCAAGGGAGGCTGCCAAGTCCCACAGCTGCCACCAAGTCCCATCTTGCCATCAGCCATGTTTGTGGCAGTGACCGACATGATCTGGGTAATTTGGTTTCTGTAAACCTCTTTTCATTAGTATCATTTTCTGTGTTGTGTATAAACTAGCTAGCATGTACCCCACTCCAGAGCCAGACTGTGGCAGTGCCTCCTCCTCCAGCCACTCCTTTAAAATCGGTATTTTTTCGAGTCTTTGGTCACTTGTTTCTCCATGTGAAGACCTTCTCTGATCATGTAGCTGCCTAGGTTAAGAACTTCAGTGAAGGACCTCTGCAAGTGTGTCTTGAAAACGAGGATAGACTTCATTGTCCAGCTCTCTTGTAGTCTTGCCTCTTTCAAAACCCTTCAGGAGTATTTTGAGTTATTTCTACACATCACAAAAACCGTGCTGAATTTCCTGTGTGCAGTATTTGTCTATGTATCCTCTTGTTCTGTTGTGTAAAAGGGTTTCTGTTGATTTGTCTAGCATAGTTGTCAGTGTCACTGGTCTGGAGTTTCCTAGGCTTATACTGGAATGATTTAAAAATTGTTGTGGTGTTTGTTACACACTTCCTGGTCATCTAGCATTGAAGCACCATGTGAGGGGTTTGGTGTGCTGCACATGCATGTTGTCAGAGCTCTTAGCTGTGGGTAAGCACTGCAGTGTAGCAGCCTGCCCAAACACTGAATACAGGTACCAAAAATTAGTTTTCCTACTCCGACCTTTTCTTTTTGTCTTAGTTTAGATGAAAACTAAGATATAGGGGATATGGTACACCCACTCAATGCCATGCTCCTTTGCCCAGGTAGTAACTAAGCTGTTCTTGAAATGAATTCCATTATCTGACTCAATCCGCTCTGGAGTGCCATGTTGCCACAAGACTTGCTTTTCCAGACCTAGGATGGTGTTCCAGGCAGTGGCGTGAGGCACTGCATATGTCTCCAGCCATCCGGTAGTAGCTTCCACCATGGTGAGCACATAGCGCTTACCTTGGCGGGTCTGCGGCAGGGTGATATAATCAACCTCCCAGGCCTCTCCATATTTATACTTATCCCAGTGTCCACCATACCATAGGGGTTTCACCCTCTTAGCCTGTTTGATGGCAGCCTGACTCACAATCATGGATAAACTGAGAGATAATGTCCATGGTTAAATCCACCCCTCGGTCTCGTGCCCATTTATAGGTGGCATCTCTGCCCTCATGGCCTGAGGCATCATGGGCCCATCGAGCCAGGAACAACTCTCCTTTATGCTGTCAATCCAGATCTACGTGTGACACCTTCACTTGTGCAGCTCGGTCTGCCTGTTCGTTGTTGTGATGTTCCTCGTTGGCTCGATCCTTGGGTACGTGTGCATCCACATGGCGGACTCTCATGATCAGCTTCTCCACACGGGTGGCGATATCTTGCCATATATCTGCAGCCCAGATGGGTTTCCCTCTGCGTGCCCAGTTGGCTTTCTTCCATTGGTCTAGCCATCCCCACAATGTATTGGCTACCATCCATGAGTCAATGTAGAGGTAAAGCCTTGGTCACTTCTCTCGTTCAGCAATGTCCAGAGCCAACTGGACAGCTTTGAGGTCTGCAAATTGACTTGATCTACCTTCTCCCTCAGTAGCTTCTGCAACTTGTCGTGTGAGGCTCCACACGACTGCTTTCCATCTTCGATTTGTCCCCACGATGCGACAGGAACCATCCGTAAAAAGGGCATAGTGTATTTCTTGTTTTGGCAATTGATTGTATGGTGGAGCTTCCTCTGCACGTGTTACTTGTTCTTCTTCTGCTAGACCAAAGTTCTCACCTTCAGGCCAGTTTGTGATGATCTCCAGGATCCCAGGGCGATTTGGTTTTCCAATACGGGCGCGTTGTGTGATCAGAGCAGCCCATTTGCTCCAGGTAGCATCAGTAGCACGATGTGTGGAGGCAGCCCGTCCACTGAACATTCACCTGAGCACTGGTAATTGGGGTGCCAGGAGGAGCTGAGTTTCTGTTCCAATTACCTCTGAGGCAGCTTGAACTCCTTCATAAGCAGCTAAGATCTCTTTCTCTGTCGGGGTGTATTTGGCTTCAGATCCCCTGTAGCCTCCACTCCAGAATCCAAGCGGTCGGCCTCGAGCTTCGCCAGGCATTTTCTGCCAAAGACTCCATGAAAGACCATTGTTCCCAGCTGCAGAGTAGAGCACGTTCTTCACGTCTGATCCTGTCCTGACTGGTCCAAGGGCTACAGCATGAGCAATCTCCCTCTTAATCTGCTCAAAAGCTTGCTGTTGTTCAGGGCCCCAGTGGAAATCATTCTTCTTGTGGGTTACCAAGTAGAGAGGGCTTACGATCTGACTGTATTCCGGGATATGCATCCTCCAGAAACCTATGGCAGCCAAGAATGCTTGTGTTTTCTTCTTGCTAGTTGGTGGGGACATTGCTGTGATCTTGTCGATAACTTCTGTTGGAATCTGGCGACGTCTGTATTGCCATTTCACCCCCAGGAATTGGATTTCTTGGGCAGGTCCCTTAACTTTACTCTGTTTAATAGAAAAAACAGCTTCCAAGAGAATCTGCATGATTGTCTTTCTCAAAAACCTCTTCTGTTGTATCCCCCTACACGATGATGTCATCGATGTACTGCAGATGTTCTGGAGCCTCACCCTTGTCTAGTGCTTCTTGAATTAGTCCATGACAGATGGTGGGACTATGTTTCCACCCCTGGGGCAATCGGTTCCAGGTATATTGCACGCCCTTCCAGGTGAAGGCAAACTGCGGCCTGCACTCTGCAGCTAGGGGAATGGAGAAGAACGCATTGGCAATGTCATTCATGGCATACCACTTCACTGCCTCGGAATCCAGTTCATACTGGAGTTTCAACGTCTGGCACAGCGGCGCTCAACGGTGGGGTAACCTCATTCAAGCCACAATAGTCCACAGTCAATCTCCATTCTCCATCAGACTTATACACAGGCCAAATGGGGGTGAGTGAGTCTTACTGATCACCCCTTGGCTCTCCAGTTCTCGGATCATCTTATGGATGGGAATCACAGAGTCACGGTTTGTTCGGTGTTGTCGACGATGCACTGTTGTGGTGGCAATTGGCACCTGTTGTTCCTCGACCTTCAACAATCCGACAGCAGAAGGACTCTCTGAGAGACCTGGCAATGACTTTAACTGTTTAATCTCTTCTGTCTCTACAGCAGCTATTCCAAAAGCCCATCTATGTCCCTTTGGGTCCTTGAAATATCCATTTCTGATGTAGTCAATTCCCAGGATACATGGGGCGGCCAGACCAGTAACAAAGGGGTATTTTTGCCAGTCTTTCCCAGTCAAGCTCACTTCAACTTCCAGCACAGTCAGCTCTTGAGATCCCCCAGTCACCCCAGAAATAGCAACAGTTTCCAGGCCCACATGTCCTGATGGCATTAACGTACATTGATCGCCAGTGTCAACTAAAGCCTCGTATTTTTGTGGGTCTGATGTGCCAGGCCACCGGATCCACACAGTCCAATAGACACGGTTGTCCCATTCCTCTACCTGGCCAGAGGCAGGGCCCCTCTAACATCCGTTACAGTGACAGCAACTCGTTAGTGATGGATACATTTTGGAGGTTCCCTCTTGTGGGTCAGATCCTTGGGAAATCGGCACTGCACTTACTTTCGCCGATTTTTTTTTCTCGTTCTCCTTCAATTCTTGTACCCGGGCTTCTAGGGCATAGGTAGATTTCTTGCCCCACTGTCTTATATCTTCTCCATGGTCAACCATGCAGACAAATCACCAAAAGTAGGATATAAATTAGGAGATCACTAACATCTAGCGAGAGGTTAAGCTTCCCAAAAGCTGCTGTAGCGAACCTAAAAGGTGCCTGAATAAAAGGTTGAGATGAAACACTTTCCTGGGTCCCTCCCTGAGGGTAGGTAACATTATCACTATGTCCCCAGAGGTAACAACTTGGGCTAGTGGAGGAGTACAATCTTAAGAACACATTCCAAATGAAACCCATAGACACTGAATCCATAACACTATAGATCCAAAATAAGAACTCGATAATGATCACAGCTATCTGAGTTCTACTGGCTGCTGCACTCAGATGAATTAAGCCCACCAGACCTTTCGGCATAGTTCTGTACCAACAAAAAGCAAATATGTAGTTCAGTATGGTCCATATGGACTCTAAACTCACAACAAACATCATGATGCCTGAACTGTTATCCTTCTTCCCTTGAGCCCCATGTTGGGCGCCAATCAAAATGTCTTAGTTTAGATGAAAACTAAGATATGTTATCATATATTAAAGATCTTTAATCAGAAAAAAAATTTTGTATAGAAGAGATAACAGTTCTTAGCTACAAATACATGTGTATACAGAACAGAATCAACACTAATCACAACTAAAACCTTAAAGCCTTAAAAATAGGTTGAGTCCTGTACCCAAAATCTTGCGATGCAGGTCTCTTTAAGAGATGGCTATAAGTTGCTGCCCTGCACAGGGAGGCGCGGCCCCCTGCGACCGGGAACGGGCAGGGAAGGGAGACGGAAACTTAGTGTGAGTTCTGCAGGAGTTGTGGAAGATTCAGATAACCAGTGATCTTTTCTTCAGAGACCGCAAAACGTACACACGCAGTGACTGTCGCTGCCATTGTTGCCTGTGCTGTCCGAGAGGAAAACGGATGTCCAGGCACAACCTCTGTCCCGGTTTCCCTGGAAACATCCTCTCCCCATCCCCCCTCGCGTCTGCTGAAATTCCCTTTATTGGCAAGAGGAAGAAAAATTCCTCGGAAAAATCTCAAACCACAACACTTTTTCTGAGAACTTTCATATCTTGTCCACAGAGTCTGGCAGGCTCCTGAGGGTCCTGAAGAACAATTTCTTATTAATTTTTATTTATTTTTTCAAATATTTCTGAAGATATTTTCTACCTTTTATAGTTAACCATTCTGTTCTGGTTTACTTATTTGGACAGGTTTCCATCTTTTTAAAGGATGTCTTCTAAGACTCCTATATTTTCTTCTATGCCATTTTGGCTTTGGATTTTCTCAAGTCCTTTTGACAGTTGATTTTGTATTGGTTTAAGTGTCTTGATCTTCTCCCAGCAGCAATTTAGCTTGCTTAGCTGATTTGAAGGACTCGTGTAGATGGCATAGGGAAACTTGAAGCAAAAACAAATTATCTGGAGCATAAAATCAGGAAGGAAGAGGCACCCAGGGAGCACCTCCACCTTTTCTTCCTCTTTCCCAAATGTACGAGGTCTGTCTATTTGTCAGAGTTGTTTACTGTTATCCATGCAGTCTGTTCATTGTCACCAGTGTGGGTTGTTCACTATTACCCATGTAGGTGTTCTCAATGAATGTGTCAGCATCTCTGGGCTCAGCGCTATAGCGACCTGTGATTTACAGTTGCATTTTTCATCTATTGTGTCTGGTAAAACAGAAAACACTTCATTTAAAGTTTTTTTTCTCTCAAGTTTATAAGAAAAAATACATTTAAATTAGGTACACTTTTCAGTTATCCATCAGAACAGATGTATATTTACATACTTACATATATAGATGGATGGACACACAAAGGTATGCATACATACAAATGGTTAGTGAGGGTCTGTGATAACACAGCCAGTTTCTGGAGGTGCTGTGTCTATACCAGTAGGCACTACTCCAAGTTAGCATGCATACCACCCCGTGCAGCAATCCTTTTGTGTCCCCCACTGACCTGGAGGCACCCACTCGGATCAGGGCGGTGGCAACAGCATGGAAGTGCTACTGCTCTTCCCTGGTGCAGCATGGGGATGCGGTGGTGGGCACACCTCTCTCCTCCCCCAAAATGCCTCTGCCTCACATATGGCTGCTGTCAGGAGCTGGTGTTTCTGCCAGCAGGGAGGAGGCTGTTAATGAGAGCATAACTACTAACCAAACATATTTGGCTATTTTAAAATTATGATGTTCATCCAGGAGTTAGTGAATTTTCTGATAAATGTTATAAAGTGAGTGTGTGTGCACACACGTGTGTATGCAGCTGGCTTGGCAAATTCAGTGTTTACATGATTGTCTCAGAATTCCCATTTCAGTCCAGTTAACCAGCTTTCATACCACTGTTACCCTCTTCTCTGTTTCCCACTCTTAGTTGTAGCTGCAGTTTGCGTGGCTTTGTATTCACCTCTGAAACAAACTCTTTGGAGTGCTATTTTCCTGTACAATTGTACAATAAGGCAATTTTTTACCTAGTGTTTAAATAATTATTAGGCTAGCAGTGTCTGTGTTGATGTTTTTGAAGCCATTTACCAGGTAGCTTTTGAGTTGGAGCTGTGAACACCAAGGCCTATACTTCATTATAAGGCTGCCCTTTATGAATGACTGTAAATATTGGACTCTCCTCTAGGAACCACAGAATGGTCTGACAGTGACTTGCTAATTTATATGATTAATCTAACCACTCTGACACACAGGATATTTAATAATTGCCTTTGAGTGGTTATGTAAATGGTGTAAAGTACCACTGTGTTCTTCCACTGTTTGGTAAGTGGATTTTACTGAATGTGTGAGAGTTCAAACACTGCTGTTTGTGATAACATATATTGGTACTGAAAGTAAACTTTTTCCAGCCATTAGGTGTTTCTAGAAAGTTATTTCAAACTAGTTGAATGAAAGTTCAGAGTGGATACAGAAATAGAAGTCATGTTTGTACTGCCTGCACTGTAGGAAATAACTTTTGCATTGTGATGAGTCAACCTTAAATCATGCGGCAGTATGTTTTGCAGTAGCCTTTGGGTTTGATTGCTTCAGTTCTGATTGCAGTTCAAGGCCTGGTGCCCTTTTGCTGGATGGTTAGCTGTAATAAATATACTGTTAGGCAGTAAGTCTTCCAAATATAGTCTGATATTCTCCAAATATAAGCAAAAAGCAAAAGTTTGTGCTCCAATTGGATGTATATCCAGAATATTGAAAAAAATATATTGTTATTACCCTTTTACTAAAGGACAGCTGGTTAAATCCTAGCATTGTTTTCCTAGGATTTTTCTTTTCCCTTGGAAGTGTTAAGGCAGTTATATTAGGGAGACTATATTAGTATGTTAGTACAGACTATATTTTCATTTCCATCTTAACTGTTTTCCAGGAGTTTGAGTATAGCCTGGTTTATGTATTTGTAATAAAGACCTGTGGCATTGCATTAATGTTCAAAGGAACCAGGATATTCAGGCTGATGGCAGAATCCTCATAGGAGAGAAGAGGGAATCAGTAAAGCCTAAATTATTTAACAGCATAATTACAGCAGCATACATAGGAAGCAGAGCTATGTAGAAACTATATATAGCTATGCATTTTATGTGTGTGTATTTATGTAGGCAGAGATATATAATATCTATGTGTATGTATACATGCTTATATGTACATACACATATATATTCTGTATACACATATGTGGTATGTCTGTAATCAATCATTTCATAGACTAGGAACCAACCTAGCAAAAACAAACCAAAAATGGAGCAGCAGGTGGTAGGATAGCCCCAGTGTCAGGGCGAGAAGTGAAGATGGGGAACGTGCGGTATATTGTGGACACAAGGCAGTGAGCAGGGCGTAAGGCTCAAGATGTAGATTATATTGGCTGCTGAGGACTTACACCCCATGAATGATGTGACTGCTGGAGTCAGCCAGCCTTCCTCGGCCTGCCCTGGAAAAAGTGTGTTCTAACTTTCTGCTCTTCAAAAATAGTCTTTTCTAGACTAGCTAGTCCACGATTTAACCCAACCCCTAATCTAAATTGCTAGTTTTGCTGTTTTTCTGACAAACATCCTAGGAACTGTGGCACATATACAGAGCTCAGAGATGATTCCCCTCATTAATGTTCATCACTTTGCTTTTTTGCATGTTGAAGACCTGTGGTTGTGTCAGGACAGCACAGTGACAGAGGTAAAAGACCAGTTTTTCAAACAAATCTAGCAGCTACATTTACAACTTAGTTGGGAAAGCAATATTCTAAGCACATTTCAAATGTAATAACAAAAGCTTTTAATTTATCAGTTGTATTTTGCTTGGTCTGGTTACTACTCCAATGGAAGCTCATTAATTTGCATTGAATTTTATATTTTCTGAGATGAGGCTCAATCATGGGTATTCATTGCTCTACACAGCAACAAATTTCGGCAGATCTCCCACTCCTAAACAGAATATTTTGGGACATTAACATCCTGTTGAATTCCGGAGAGAAATCAAGAATATTTTGTATCTCAGTACTGAATCTGGAAACTATACCCATGCTGTTACTTACGCTGAGCAGTCAGGCAGCCTAACCATATTTTTCTTCAAAAATCTTTGAGCAAATTGAAGTACTTAGTATGGTCTTTGCTCTTAGAGCTGTTTGGGCTGTGGAAGACACCTTTTCAGGGTTTGGTGGGATTTCTTTCAGTAGAGATTTGTAAAATTGAAAAATTGTAGAAACTGCATTTATACATGGTGAGTCACTAGTGTCAGAGAAACCATAGGTGCTGGTAATGGATGAGAAAATACTCATATGTGTTGTACTCATCCTAATGACTCACTGTTTCCCGACTGAAATTGTGGCTTCTCATCTCTTCTTTGGTTTTCTTGACAGTAGGTATTATAGCTATTGTTTTTCTGCAATACAGTGCCATTAGGAAATAATGTACGATAAAGACATTACCAAGGGGTGGGCCCCTAGCAGCTAATGTTAAGGAAAAACAGGATTTCTCCTGGTCTTCAGCTATTGCTCAGAATTAATTTGATTTGTTAAGAGTAAAAACTGTACATCAAGTCCTCAAGTACTGCCTCTAAAAATGAAAGAACTATGTAATTCTGAAGATGAGAGCAAGTAAAATCTAGGTGAAATTTAATAATAAAGTGTGCAAGGTCATGTATCGAGGGACTACTAGGAATTTATGTTATAAATTAGAAGTCCTTCAGTCAGAAATCATATTGGGGAAAAAAAGACAGTGTATTAGTAGGATGTAAAATGTCTGTGAGCCATCGATCTAATAGAGCCACAACAATGCCAAATGTTCTTTGTCATATTATTTTCACTAGAGACAGAGGCATTTATGACATTGTATAAAAATGAGGGAGGCCTCCAAATGAAACAAGGATGAGGAAGAGTACACAAGTACAGGAAGGATATAGATCTGTTAGAGTGAGTCCAGAGAGGTCACAAAGATGATCGGAGGCTGGAACACCTCCCATACGAGGATGGGCTGAGAGACTTGGAGTTGTTCAGCCTAGGGAAGAGAAGGCTCTGGGGAGAACTTAGAGCAGCCTTCCAGTACTTAAAGGAAAGCTATGAGGGGCTCTTTATCAGGGAGTGCGGGGATAGGATGAGGGGTAACGGTTTTAAGCTGAAAGAGGGAAGATTTAGATTAGATATTAGGAAGAAATTTTTTGCTATGAGAGTGCTGAGGCACTGGCACAGGTTGCCCAGTGAAGTTGTGGATGCCCCTTCCCTGGAGGTGTTCAAGGCCAGGTTGGATGGGGCTTTGAGCAACCTGATCCAGTGGAAGGTGTCCCTGCCCATGGCAAGGAGGTTGGGACTGGATGATCTTTAAAGTCTCTTCCAACCCAAATCATTCTATGATTCTATGATAAGGTCCTAATATGATAAGAAAAATAATGAATGCAGAGTGTATTACACAGAAGGGCCCTAAAAATAATGTGACACTTAATTTAAGGAAACAGAAGTTGAGGGGAGGTGTGATAGTGTTTGTCTCTACGCACAGAATCAAAGTAGGCAACTTGGAAGAGAACATTTCTCCTGCCTAGACAAGGACAGAGTTGTATGTGCTTAGCAGAGTAATAAAGAAGGATAAGCTGGCCATGAGAGGTAGGAATGAGAAGTTTTCTAAGTATCAGAATCATCAGTACCTTCTCCCTCCTCCTTTTAAGACTGAAAAGCATCACTCTATATTTTGCTGAAAGACAAAGAAGCACTATTGGCTTGGGGGGGGGGATCTCCTCAGTGCAGACTAGCGGAGGTAGTAGGGAGAAGTACCTGGGCTGTGAATGTGCATGCCGTCTGCCCTGACCAGCCGGTCTGCACTTCTCCTGTCACCAAGAAGTTGCGGAAAGATTCAACCTAAATGGCACATGTTGCAGTCCTGACGGTTTGAACTGTTTGCTGTATTATAACATCAAATCTGCTCTATGCATTAGGCAAATTTTGGTGGTTATTAAGTAAACTGGCTGAAATCAATCTGAAATGTGTTTTTTATCACAAATGCTATAATTACCTTGTAAGATTCTTTGTGTCGATTAACATTTACAGATTCCTTTGGAGCGTGCATTGTTCTGTTATCCTTTGTTGTTTTAAATGAGTACATTTCTGAAAGATGCTAATTTTCCAATTATCTCTATCCCATCCGTTTGCAATTGTTTTAGTGCAATATTCCAGCATTGCCAAAATACTTCATACCTGTAATTTTACTCCTGGTTTGAGTAAGGAATAAAAGGACTTTGTGGATATGTTGATGATGATGATAGGATTGGATTTTTTTTTCCTTTTGTTAAAATTAGCCATTTCATATTATTGTGTTTCCAGTCATAAAATGTAAACAAATGTTTTTTATTCTTGAATGCACATTTTTAGGCTCTGATTGTAATAAAAAACTATTTGAAAATACAGGCAATATACTTTAGCCACACTCTTATTTCTGAGCATTGCTGCTAATAAGTATGTTTGCTGTCAAAATTCGGACTCTACTTGAAAAATCTTTGTTTAGACTTACCTATTGTAGGCAATATAATGTGAAGTTGGTAATCTTCTGTTTTGCTTTTTTCTGCAAATGTCTCATGTTGTAAAGAATCTCTGGGGTTTAATTGTTTAATTGCCACTGTTTATGTTACAACAGTGCTCCTGTGCACTCTAGTTCCACAAAAGAGTAGTTCCCAAAAATTCTATGAAAAATAAACCTTCCTATTTTTGTATGATATTTTACTGTAAGTGCCTGAATGTCTTCCTTCATAAAACGCAATGGATAAGTTTTCTTCCGATAGTTTGAAAGGACAGAAGGCCAGTCTCATCTAATGTTTTCCATGAAAAATATTTCAAGGAGAAATGGAAACAAGAAGGATGCCATATATTAAGGTTTTCCTTCTGGATAATGAGTAAAGGTGTGGAAAAAAAATATTTTTGTGCTTATATAATGAAAATATCTGTTGCGGCTTCACAATTAAATATATGTTGTAACAAAAGGAGGTGGAGGAGAGAATCCCATTTTTCACCTAGAAGAATTGACTCTAATGAAATGTTAATAAATGGAATTTTTTCTTCCTTTGAATTCCAAGGGTATTTTTTTTTTCTGTAAATATAGCAAGTAAAATGGACAGTTTTCTCTAACATTCTTTATTTCACCCAAAATTTAGACATAGAATGTTAGAAAGCAGAAACTCTATGAAGTGGTGATGGGAAGTATGGGAAGTTCCTTCCCTCCCCCCTCCGGTAATTAATTATTTAATTAATTTCATTTTACAAACTGATTAAATAAAAATTTTTATGAGTCATGGGTTGTTATTTCTTTTATTCCCTGGCCAAACACTTAGCAATACTATAACTCTTTCACAGTTGAAAAATAAGCCAGAATAGTAAATGCTGCACTGGGAATGCCAAACTTTCAATTAATTCACCTACCAGGCTACCATGTAAATCTGCACCACATTAATGTGCCAGTTATCCATAATTACAAAATGTCTAGCAAATAAATCGTATGTAAACAAGTGGTGGAGGTCATTCTGTTCCTGTTGTAATGATCATAAACACGTATTTGTCAAAATTACTTGTAACTCATTTATGTTAGTTATTTCTTAAAAGTGGTGAGACTGTTTATAAGGAGACTCAAAGGATCAAGGGTTCTAAGCAGCATCATAAAAACTGTATAAAAAGCACATATGCTTTTGTTTCTAAAGCAATATAAAGTGAAGCAGACTAGATTCTTCCTTGGCAGAATACGTATGAAATAATAGCAGATGTTAAGGTTAAGTTTGCAAATTGTAAGTATCTAAACCTGTAGAGAGTACAACTCTCATGCCATTCTGCGGCTAAGACTTTATTCCAAATTGAGCAAGCAAGCAGAATACTACAGATGAATCACTTCTTGTACAGATACAGTGTGTGTACCAAATGCTGACATCCGTCTTAATAATTTTTGTATAAAAACCAGCATGTATCACTTTGAAAAATCACCAAAGATGCTTCTAAGCATTAGTTGAAACAATGTGAGATAAAGTTATTTTGTTCTTGTTCCCTATTTCAGTGATTTGAATTTTTAAGATAAGTATAAACATTTCTCAGCTTTCGCAGTGTTGGAAGACTGCAGCTATGGCCTTGCTTGTTTCTCGGTTTCATCTCAGAAGGAAGGAGCCAGTAAAGATTCAAACAGGTTCAGATAGTGAAAGCATCACAATCCATTACTTTTTGCCGATGTGAAATTGGCTGAATAAAAGTGATGATTATTATTTCCATTAACCTGAAAACAGAGTAGTAAAAAGCATTTTTGTGACTTTAGAACATTAGTCCCATTGACATGAATAACATTTATATTCCTAACATCCTTATCACTTCCAAAATCCCCTTTGAGGAAGTAGATTTGTAAAAATCACAGATTGTCTTAAGTGTGTAGAAGTCAATGGAACAGTTTATATCAGCTGAGAAGCTGTCCAGAGGCATCTGAATATATGTTTAAAGCTTAGCTTTAGACTACTATTTTTTGAAATGCTGTCCTAGTTTATTATGAAGGTGTAAACTCTTTCCCACGCTCACAGTTTCCCACAATTACAAATATTTTCATCATTTGTGATGACCTGTTTTCTTCAAATGGTAACTCTGACCGAGTTAATAAATAGCATTCCAGAAGACTTACTACTTCGGCTCTACATTTTTATAATATTGCCAGTATTTTAAAAAGCAACTACTACTAAGAATCTTCCCTTTAGGCTTTTTTTAAACTAAAGATATTTGCTGGTCAGAGAAGATGCAGAAAAATGTGTTATGCTTTTCCAACATAGAAAGTAGGTCACGCTTGTCTGAAAAATGGCCTTTTATTCTCATCTGAAGGTGGTAGTGGCATTTTTTTTGCCATATCGCCTGTAAGAGACACTGGGATATGATATTGCTACAACTACTTGTATTGCAGTGAATGTATACTAGTACTGATTCTGCCATCTAGGATAATCCAGATATGACTTGAACTGTAATTAGTTGTTCCTACCTGGCAGTGTTCATGCTTTATAGTTTTAGTGTGTCAAACGGGCAAAGCAAAGATGGAGCAGAAATTAGAGCCCTGTGTGTAGGCCTGGTTCATATACCTTTTTTTTTTTTAATTTATTTATCACTTATTTGTTTCTTTAAAACTTACATTTAACAGATGCAAAAGAGATTTATTTTTTCAGAAGAGTTTCTATCTGATGAGTAGAGTTAAATTTCAGATAAAGACTTCACAGCACAATGTGGTGGGAGGGGCGGACATTTATAACTACGGAGAATTACCCTAGCCTACCTTACACTCATTTTATTCTCAATTATATCAGAACTCTGAACTCCTCCCAGAATAACTGGGAGCTAAACACGCACAGAGTTCACTCTGACTGTTATTAATGAAACCTACTTTGATTATGATTAGACTTTGTTCTCTGCTTTCTTGGGTATGGTTGTTGTATGATATGCAAGGAAATTGCTCATTATACTCGGAACACCTTAAGTCAGTATCTTTTTAATTTTATATGATTTAAAAAAAATACAGAGTAAAAATGCCTGCACATAATTCAAACTTCAAAAGGAATTAAATAGAGAGAAGATGACTGCTGGAATGCATTGTGGACAGGATGGGGTTTTCACCTGTGATGACCATCAGAGACCTCTTCTTTTTCCCAGCTGGAACAGAAGACGTTTCTCAGCTGCAATGCTGCTGCAGTGCTGGCTTGCAGGTAATGCTCCTATCTCTGAGTATTTGTATGCACTGCACTGTTTGTCACTCTCCTGTATTATCTTTGAGTAATGGCTCAACCTGGTTCCCTGGGACAGTGTGTTTCTGTCATTTAATAGACTGTTGGATTAAGGATGAATGGTTCTCAGCTAAACATTCGCAGAGTGACGTTTTTAGTTGTTGCCAATCTTAGCCTCATCCAAGTGTTGAATCTGTACCTGCTCATGCTGTAGGCTGTGAACTTCATTTGTCATGAGAGGGAGGGGATATCCTGTGACCTGTGTTCTTGCAGTGCATTGAAGTTCCCTAAAGGCCAGCAAGCAGAAGCAAATAAAGTGTGATCAGCTCTGTTGTTTGCAAAAGGTTACCTTGTGCTACCATTTCCCTTGAGCCTTGAAAAATATACAGTACTGCAAGGCATTTTATTTATGTAATCAGGAAAATAAAAATAATCACGCAAAACTTGATGACTCTTAGCTGCTTATGTTCTTACGCATATGAAACGTGATTGATGGTTACTTTTGAGAAACTGCAGAATACATATGTCTGAATAAATTTCAGTGGTCATTAGTTCTTTATCACAATTGCATTTTCCTGTAGCTGGTCAGAGAGTTCTTTTATGAACCTTTAATCTTTGTGTTTCCTATTGAAATACATTTGTAGATGTATTCTCTGGTTAAATCCAGTACTTATGCCTTGTACCTCTCTTTCTAACACGTGTGGCTTTTCCATGCTTCTCCCATTTCAGTGTCTCCAGTGGACTGGTTCTGTTAAAGCTCACAACTCTGTGTTGCAGCTTCCTTCCTGGCATTGGATTGTGAAGCAAATCTTGCCATATTTGCCATACTTCCTAATGTAATGTCATCTCTCTGCCTACCTATAACAGTTCTATAATAGCTGAATAAGAAGATTGTGTTATGACCCTGAAGTTGGTTTGTTTTTTTTCTTTTTAAAGTTATGACTCTTAGATAGAAGTCTTACACCAGCCTCCTCCTTGGCAGTCACTCCCTGGAGGGCAGTGTCTATCAGATGGGGTTGATTTGCTCGTGATGTTCTCTTTAGCTTAGCTGGCCGACAGCCACAGCAGCCAAGCACATTATTAATAGTGTGGTAAAGCAGCTATCGTGAAGAGCCTGCCAGTGAGATCTTCCAGATCTATAAACTATACTTCTACAGTTAAAACTATTGGAGATCACCTATGAAGAAATCAACCATTTATCTGAGAAGGCATCACTGTTACTATTAATATATACAGATATTTCATGTGCGACAACAGGGATTGTCTTTCTGCTTTTTCATTTTCTGACGTGCTCCATGTCATCTCTACTAATGCCATCCTTCTTCCTCAATTAATATGTAGATAGTTATTTTTCATCTCAAATTCAGCCTTGTCTTTTTCTAGCACATCCCTGGTTTATTGCTCTGGCTTTCCCTTTAGAAATAATCCTGGGTTTGATATGCGTTCATGCTGTCTTTAGGCCATATTTCAGTAGAAATAGGAATCAAAGGGACTACTAAATAAGAAACCTGTGTTGAGAGTAAAATCCTTTTACTATTGTTTTTTTGGGGTAGCTGATTGAGTTAACTTTTAGTCATCAGATATTCATTAACACCATTCAAACTTGCTTCATCCCTGTTAATTATTCAGCACCTTCAGTTAGGTCTTCTTCCTGCTGTCTGGCAAAGTAAATGGGAAAACAGGGCCAAAACTGCATTTTCAGTCTTGCAGGCTAAAACTAGGTCTCTCTTTAATTTATATTCATTCATTCATTCCATGCAAAACTACTACGTAAGGGCATAAAGCAAGTTCTGAATTCTTTAGAGATTTGAATAATATATTATATATCCTGATGAAATATAGGTTATTTTTAGTCAACTTTTAGTAGTGGGAATCTTAGAGCCTGCTTCCCCTTAGTCCTTGAGATGGTAGAGACCCAGATCTCAAGTACTAATCGTTTTATATTGATTTAATAGTATGTTCAAGTTTATCAGTACTGCAGTGTTTACAAATCAGTTGTTTACTTTTCACTGTATTATTACACTGTAAACAAAATACAAGTCGTCAAACACACTATTTACCAAATACTGACTCTTTTAAGCAAAACCAGTGAGGTAACCTTTGTGGCAGTGAATGATTCAGTCAGTCTTGCTCAGTGTCAGTGGATTTGAATTTAGATAACTGCAGTGGGTCCTACGTTAGGCAGGTGTGTTTGTCCCAGAACAGGGAGCTTATTGTCATTATGTCACGTGTGTTACTGCTACTTTGTGTTTCTTTGTCCAAGTACAGACATCTTATAGCAAAATCATTGTTCTCATCAGAGCCACATGTTGTTTACTACATGTGAATTTGGCTCCAAGACTTAGTGTCTGTTCAACTGTATTTACTCTAATGCACTGAAGCTCATAATTCTCTCAAGAAATAGTAATGCTGAAATTCACTGACAGAATAGCTGCATGTTTACTGTTACTTGTATTTTGAATTTTTCTAACTGGATATACTTTGAAATTTTGCAAATATTAATTTCTCGTGTTCAAGTTTTCCATTGAAATTAGCATTTGAAGATAGATATGAGGTTAAGAAACACACATTACTTGCTGGAAAAGGGACAGTAGTTAAGTGGAGGCCATTTCATCCTGCAAGTGGGCACACATTTTCTTGTATACTGTGGATAGCATTCCTCCAGATTTTTCTGAGATAAATGTCATGAAATAGAAAATAACAAATGTTAAGTGATAATTTTAAGTTTTCTATCTCAAAGGATCCTTTAAGTAGTAATTTGTAAGCCAAATGGGACATTTCAGAGTCATCTTGTGAACGTACACATTAGAGATTATTTGACTCCAACTTTAGGGAGAACAATCTAAAGATACTGTATGGAAGTATCACATCTATCCTTTACTTGTAGTCACACCACTGACAGCATCCCTGCCTGTTTTCCTGCTGTTGCAGAGGAGTAGATAATAGTTGGTTGCTCTGCAAGTCAGTCCTGTTCAGCAGGATTCTGACAGAGCCACCGCTGCTCCCAAATGCAGTGTGTTCCCAAAGTGTGCTGAGCAAGGACCCACAAACAGAGATCCACAAAGAACATCTAATTATGTGCCATGGGGCATATCGTAAGGAAATGTGTGCACCACGTAAAGTGGACTTTCATGACATTTAGTCCAGAAAGTGGAAACCGTGCAAAGCCAATTATCAGGAAGAAGGTAGAAGAATCTGGAAAGTGGATGCAAAGTAAAAAGAGGAAAAAAAAAATTGTGGGTTTTTTTTAAAAAGGATAAAAAAAAATTTATTCATAAAGTCTTGATTTTTCCAGGAGCTTTGCACTGGCTGATGAGATTTTCTTGGCGTTCTGTTTATGTATGTAATTAGTTAAGCAAAAGTGGATCTGAACTGAAATTTCCAGTACTCTTCCCCAATGGTTTGAAAGCTGTACTGGGAAAGAAATTTGTGTGTGAAAAAGAGTCAAAACCCTGAGGATTTCACCTTTCTCTACAATCAGTTGAGTAAACCTTTCCGATTGCAGAGTGATTCATAAATGGGTCCTGAACTGAAGGATTTATTTTAGCAATCTGATAGATTTCCACCATAAAAAAACCCAGATGGGAATTTAGGCTCTTATGTGAGAGGCACTATTTTAAGTCAGTAGTGTACTTTTAAAATCCTTACATTTTGCACGCAAACATTTTTTCCTGAAATCCTATGTCCATGTGTTTTTATTGTGACTGAATCATGAAAGAGCTTGATTTCCAGTTTCTGTATGTAGGACTTCTGTCTTGATGGTGCTTTTTATTTTAGGCCCTTGACACAGTACTGGCTGAAGCCTGACGAGTCTCCAGTGCCATAGATACACTGGTTGTGTTTAGACATCTTCTGTACCAGCAGTTCCATCTTTTGGGCATTGAAACTGATTTTTCTCATCTTATCATTTGAAGATGGAGAATGCCCTTGCCCATCGCCTGAGAGTGTACAGTGGCTCGAACAGCAGAGGATGTGGAGTCAGCAGATTTTCGGGCACCAGAAATGGCAGCATCAGGAGCATCAGCACGAGTAGACTGTGTTGAGGTAGTTCTCTCAAACTGTATTATGAAACCAAACAGTTCTGGTACACAAAGGCTGATGGAGGCTACCTCTTAGTCCAGAATATTTAATACAGATGAATATGTTGGGTGATTTTCCCATGTGCTTAACCCAGGTAAACGTTGTTCAGCCCTTCATTTTGGACAGCACTGTTGCTGATAGCTGTGCAGCAAAGGTATCAGTGTGCCTGTGGATTGTCTGCTCCCAGCTTGTCTTGGTGTTAATAATGAGACCACATACAAGTACAAAGAAGCATAGTTCCATGACTGTCTGAGCGCTTCTGGAGTTAGTTAGCCTTCAGAGACTTAATTGCTTCAGACATCATCCTATGGTCTCTGCTATATTCTGTGTTTTGTGGTTTGATAACTGCAGATTATAAAATCCTTAAGTTCTTAAATATAATTAAAAAATGAAATGGCTGTTATTTCTTGTCAATAAGTTAAAATATACATTATTGTAGATATTATTGACATTGTTTTAGATATTTTCTCTGTTATATATTTCAGTCCATGTGTAGCAATATTTTGTATCCTCAAAATCATTTTTTATACATACTCTGTTTCTTTGAAGCCTGGATAATATATGGACTCAGTATTTTATGGCAGATTAATTTATACTTGTGGTCCTTTCCTTCACACCATACATGTTTTATATTCTCAAAATGGTAAAAATTATCTTGAGACTCACTGAAAACTGAGTTTTCTTTGTAATCCATTAAGGCATGTATAAGTAAATAGCTCTTTGTGATTGTATCATGTAATGCTTTAGCCCTGATTAACATTTAACTACTCTGCAACAGTAAACTAACATTAGGTTTTAATTTTACAGTGTAACTTCCAAATTGATTAATTATTTTAAAGTTACATTGCAAGGTTTAAAATACTGAAACTAGAAGAGCCTCCTGAATGTGACATTTTAACAACTTCGAAATAAAGGTTACTGTGTACAATAAAAGTGTGAGAAAATATTATTTGAAATGTATACAGCAGATAATCCAGTAAGGACAACATATTTGCCCTTATTTGCATTTTATTTCTTCAGAAATGGTGCCCATTTATTATAAACTCATATAAAAATATAATTCTCTATGTAGTTACACAAGGAAATAAACTATGTAACCATTATAACTTTCTCAGTGCTGTCTTTGTAGAATTGTGACCAACAAAAAGCATGCATTAATTCTGTAGCAGTTTCATGTAGCATCTCTCATTGTATTTATTGTGTAAGTCCAGTTGTGTCTCTGACACAATTGCTTTTCACTCACGAATTTTTCTCTATTAGAGATACATTTGTTATTTTTGATAGAGTTCTTCATATGTGGTAATAATCCAGCTGTGATTAGAAGTTTGTGACCAGAGGTTTGGATAAACCTTCATGTAATCACTGTCTGCTATCAGTCAGAAAACTGGCCAGGATTTTGATGACATTACTATGATTTTGTTAAAATAATTTATGGATTTATGGCAGTTGTCTTGTTTGTTTTGCCAGTGGTAATGAATGGTGTCCCATCCAGCTGGTGGCCGGTCACTAGTGGCGTCCCCCAGGGTTCAGTGCTGGGCCCGGTCCTGTTTAATATCTTTATTGATGATCTGGATGAGGGGATCGAGTCCTTCATCAGCAAGTTCGCAGATGACACCAAGCTGGGAGGAAGTGTTGATCTTCTAGAAGGTAGGAGGGCTCTACAGAGGGACCTTGACAGACTGGAGAGATGGGCTGAGTCCAATAGCATGAGGTTTAACAAGTCCAAGTGCCGAGTTCTACACTTTGGACACAACAACCCCATGCAGAGCTACAGGCTGGGAACAGAGTGGCTGGAGAGCAGTCAGGCGGAAAGGGACTTGGGAGTGCTGGTGGACAGGAAACTCAACATGAGCCAGCAGTGTGCCCAAGTGGCTAAGAGGGCCAATGGTATCTTGGCCTGCATCAGGAACAGTGTGGCCAGCAGGACTAGAGAGGTCATCATCCCCTTATACTCGGCACTGGTCAGGCCACACCTTGAGTACTGTGTCCAGTTCTGGGCCCCTCAGTTTAAGAAGGATGTTGAGATGCTGGAGTGTGTCCAGAGGAGAGCAACGAGGATGGTGAAGGGGCTGGAGCACAAGCCCTATGAGGAGCGACTGAGGGAGCTGGGATTGTTTAGCCTGGAGAAGAGGAGGCTCAGGGGAGACCTTATTGCTCTCTACAACTGCCTAAAGGGAGGTTGTAGTGAGGCAGGAGTTGGTCTCTTCTCTCAGGCGACCAGTGACAGAACGAGAGGACACGGTCTCAAGCTTCGCATGGGGAGGTTTAGGATTGACATTAGGAAGAAATTCTTCACTGAGAGGGTAATTGTTCATTGGAATGCTTTGCCTGGGGAGGTGGTGGAGTCACCATCCCTGGAGGTGTTCAAAGAGAAATTGGATGAGGCACTTAGTGACATGGTGTAGTTGACAAGTAGGAGTAGGTGTAGGTGTAGGTGTTGGGTCATAGGTTGGACTCGATGATCTCAAAGGTCTTTTCCAATCTTGTGATACTGTGATAGGGTGAACTGATCTGATCTCCTTCTATGACAAGGTTACCTGTTTAATGGACGAGGGAAAGGCTGTGGATGTGGTGTACATGGACTTTGATAAAGCCTTTGACACCATGTAAAAAACGGGCTGGATGGCCAGGCCCAAAGGGTTGTGGTAAATGGAGTTAAATCCAGTTGGAAACCGGTCACGAGCGGTGTTCCCTACGGTGCAGTGCTGGGTCCAGTCCTGTTTAAAATCTTTATCAGCGATCTGGATGAAGGCATTGAATCTACCCTCAGCAAGTTTGCAGATGACACCAAGCTGGGTGGAAGTCTGGATCTGCTTGAAGGAAGGGAGGCTCTGCAGAGACATCTGGACAGACTGGATCGATGGACTGAGACCAACGGGATGAGGTTCAACAAGGCTAAGTGTTGGGTCCTGCACTTGGGACACAACAACCCTGTGCAGCGTTACAGACCTGGGGAAGAATGGCTGGAAATCTGCCTGGCAGAGAAGGACCTGGGGGTGTTGATTGACAGCTGGTTGAACATGAGCCAGCAGTGTGCCCAGGTGGCCAAGAGGGCCAATGGCATCTTGGCCTGTATCAGACACAGAGTGGCCAGCAGGAGCAGGGAGGTGATTGTGCCCCTGTACTCAGCGCTGGTGAGGCCGCACCTCGAGTACAGTGTTCAGTTTTGGGCCCCTCGCTACAGGAAGGACATTGAGGTGCTGGAGCGTGTGCAGAGAAGGGCAACAAGGCTGGTGAGGGGGCTGGAGAACAAGTTTTACAAGGAGAGGCTGAGGGAACTGCAGTTGTTTAGCCTGGAGAAGAGGAGGCTGAGGGGACACCTCATCACTGTCTGCAACTACCTGAAAGGAGGTTGTGGCGAGGTGAGTATTGGTCTCTTGTCCCAAGTGACAGGTGATAGGACGAGAGGAAATGGCCGCAAGTTGCTCCAGGGGAGGTTTAGACTAGACATCAGGAAGAATTTCTTCACTGAAAGAGTGGTCAGGCACTGGAACAGCTGCCCAGGGAGGCGGTAGAGTCGCCATCCCTGGAGGTGTTTAAAAGACGGGTGGATGAGTTTCTTAGGGACATGGTTTAGTAAGGGAACAGGTACGGTTGAACTCGATGACCTCAGGGGCCTTTTCCAACCAGATGAGTCTATGATTCTATGAACTGTAAAGGCAAGATGTTTTCCTGGTTATCTGAAGAGCGACTGAGGGAGCTGGGATTGTTTAGCCTGGAGAAGAAGAGATTCAGGGGAGACCTTATTGCTCTCTACAACTACCTAAAAGGAGGTTGTAGTCAGGCAAGGGTTGGTCTCTTCTCTCAGGTGACCGGTGACAGAACAAGAGGACATGGTCTCAAGCTTCATCAGGGGAGGTTTAGGCTTGATATTAGGAAAAAATTCTTCACTGAAAGGTTGATTGGCCATTGGAATGTGCTTCCCAGGGAGGTGGTGGAGTCACCATCCCTGGAGGTGTTTAAAAGGAGATTGGATGAGGCGCTTAGTGCCATGGTTTAGATGATGAGTAGGCGTTGGTGTTGGGTCATAGGTTGGACTCAATGATCTCAAAGGTCTTTTCCAGCCTTGTAATACTGTGATACTGTGATACTGTTTACCATATGTAGCTGAGGATCTTCTACATAAGGCGGGAAAACCAAACATGCAAGAACATGAGAAAATTGTGTTAGGCAATATATGTGATTACAATGAATATAATTAATATCCCTGAATTGTATAATATTAGTTATGGTTTATGGAGTGTGATTGTTTTAAATCTATTGTGACCAATGTTGATTTTTCACCAAGTATTTAGTAACCTAAGCTACTCTATGCTGGTTTTCATTCATTTGTAGTTTTTTTGAGCACCATGTTCCATTATTGTGATTAAACAAAATAAAAAAAGATATTTACCTCGTTCCGAGCCTAATGTGAGGTTCACTTCTGTAGCGGAGACTTGCGGTGACTCCTGCAGTTACTTATGAATGGAAAGATAGATCCAAATGAGGTATTGATAAAGATTTATGTGAAATTTTTGGCTGCAAATTTTATTCGCACATTATTTATATTGCATTACATCATTTAAGGAATGAATATTTAACTAAGCATTACTTATCATATCACCTTTCCTGCTCCATCTTTATGAAATGACCCCACATAAAAAATATAATTAATCTTTTCATAAGAAAAGTATAAGTAATTACATGAAAGAGATAAAAATATCACAAGCTAATGAAAAGTCTCATATAATATTCCACTGGGTGCATTTGGCAGCATGATATAGTACCAGTTAAATGAAATTCATTTGTTCCCATATAAATGTTACAGTTTCTGAAACTATGTGTCTGACTGTAGAAATTACACACGGTAATGTTTAAAAGTTGCCTTTTACGATGAATTTACAGTAGTACAAACCAAACCTTTTAAAGTAAAAGTTTTGTTCAATGTAGAATGCAACATGAGATACAGGGTTTTTTACCAACTCAGTTGTAACTCAGATTACCATTCATTTCATCTTTTAAGAGTTTCACATTTCAAAATATTTAATTCTGTATATGTATAAACAGCAATTATACGTGTCAATAACAATGGAATACTGTTGTTCAGGTTCCAGGTCGCAGGTGTTTTCAGCCTTGTACCTAGGAAGTTTTGAGCACTTTAATGTGGGCATGGAGAGTCATAACCACTTGAAGCTTTTATCAACTTTAATGCAGAATGATAAAGTCTGAAGTAATACTGCCTGTGAGAGAAGCCTTTGTACAAACAATTAAAGATGTGTGTCACGTTTCCTGGGGTTTAACTTGTGAAGGCTTGTGGTTGTGTGTAGTTAATATTGCAACTGAAAACCTTGTAACATTTGCAAGTGTGAAGAACTCTGACCTTACGATGCTCACACGTTGAAATGTGTTTCCTGGGATGTGAAACCTCTGTGTGGTACTGAGGAGGGAAAACTGCTGTTGAGATTTATTATAGGAACTTTGGTAGTGTTCCATGGCTTTTGGTGACATTGTCATTCAGGCAGAGAGGATGTGCCTTACCTGACCATCTGACACAGGGCTACTCTGTAGAGGCCCAGCTGATCTCTTAAGCAAAAATACTTTGATTTCCAAACCAGAAACTCTTAAATTGTGGTTATTGTAATAATCATTTTCCAAAAAAAATCTGATTCCAGTCTTGCAGATGCTTCCTGGCAGGGAGAATACACATGAGTAAAGAATTCTCACAAAGTTAATGAGGTTCTGTATACTAATGAGAGTGTCCATAGTCATCAGGTTTGCAATGAAAAATGTAATTACTTACTCCATTGGGTTCAATTAATTTAAAATTTTGTATGCAATATTTACAACTTGTATCTAAATATCAGAAATCTAAACTAGATTAATAACAAATCACTTAAGACACACTGGTGAAAGTTTCAGGAGGAATAAGTTAGACCAAGCAAAAACATTTTCAGGGATCTAGGTGTTATTTAAAGAGAAAGGAGCTGTAAATTAGATGCTTTGTTGCAGTTTTTTTTGTTGTCAGCTTTTGCAGGAATTTTCTGAAGAGAAGTAAACTGCAGTTAGAGCATCAGAGAGGTTAAAAACATTTTTTATTATTATTGTTTAATGGAGATTATAAAAAATAGCATTCTTTGGGGACAGTGTGAAACAGTCACTTTGGCCAGGTGCTGTGCTGGTGAAATGCTTACTGCTTCTTGAATGACTCACAGTCTTCCAGGTTCTCTTGCATACTAAGCCTTACCATTAAAAGATAAATTATTTTCATTTTTTCTTCTGGTTTTGAAGAAAGAATAATTCAAAGTAATGAATATTGTAAGAACAGAAATGCAGTAAGAATTAGGCTGGGGATCAGAGAGTCTGAATCAAGATTTCTATTATTGAAAAGAGAGTCTGCATGGCGTATATAGAGTATATAGTTTTTGTTAAAGAATCTGTGTGCTCAGTGTTGACTGATCATAGCTATATTGATAAATATTGATTTGGAACTGTTAGATTTAACTCCTCCATACTCTAGGCTTAAACTACAGCATCTTGTTTTGTACCTTGTAGTCAAAAATTTGTTGTTACTTTTTTTGCTTAATTTTAATTAGGTGCTTGCCCCTTCAGAGCTGTCTGGGCAGCAGCCATTCCTTTTAGCAAAGAATCAAAAAGTCTCTGTTGCTTTCTTGTCTCAAAGCCATTACTGAAAATTGTTCAAATGAGTTGGAAAATGTATTGGAAAGGATACGTGGTTTAGTTATAGGATAGAAAAAAGAAAAATATAAAGAAATCTTTTACAACAGTGAACTTGAGTTAGGACAAGCTATCAGAAAATATTAAAAAAGCAAAGTTATGAATTAATCTGTGTCAGGGTGACTGTCAGCATAGAAAGATGAAATTATTCTAAAAGTAAACTGTGACTGTTTCTAGATATTTCTGAAACACCAAATGATCAGCAGAAATAAAATATTTCCTATGTTCAGAGACTTGTTAGGAAACTGAGATTGTGCAAAAACAGGACACAAAAAGAACAATAATGAACAAATAGGAAGATGAACACTTAGAAGAATGTTTTAGAAAGCCATAAAGGGTAAAATAGACATGCAGTAACACAGAAGACACAGAAGAAATCAATAATACAGGAATATCTCCTGCAGTGATAGCACCCGGGTGTTTCACAGTACTGGTAACCTCAGTTTCAAAGGACTTTCTGAACTTGGCATTATGTTTTCCAAACTGCTGTGTAAATGCATTGGTATTTATTACATTATCCAGCTTAAATTTTCTGTGTTTGAAAAATCTACAGATTATGTTAGATGAAAGATAACAGTCAAAATAGGAAAGACAGCAGGTTCTAGCAAAAAGAATTATTCGTTTGGTTCAGTGGTGAACTCTGCTTAAGAGACCTAGATATATCTAACAACTTCTCTGCACAGAACAAAAATTTCTGTAAAGTACAGAACTCATCCACTGCCTGACCTTAATTTGTGACCATAAGAATCATTCCTTGAAGTTATCCTGAATGGTGAAGAAATACAGTAGGTCAGTCAAAGTTTTTGTTTAATTAAAGAAATCCAATAAAGTATAGAACTTCTTAAACTTGAGAGTGGAATATTTGTTTATCTACATGCTTTTTGATTTTGCTAACATATGTCTAGAAAAAAATGCTTCACTGCTACTGAAGAATGGCACTCATATTTCTGTGATTTTTTTTTCATATGTAGAAAACTGAAGCTAATTTGCTTATAATAAATATGCAGAAGTGTTCTCTATCTGGCCCCATCACAACCTCATTTTTCCATAATTTAAATGTCAAAACAGGCTTATATTTTTCATCCATAGCATCTTTGATAATCAATTTTTCTTCTGATACAAATTGCAGAGATAAAATGCTTGATATTTTAGATCCTGTCAGTTAAGACTATGCTAATTTTTGGATTAAGATCAACTCTGATTACATTAGAAGTCCTCAGAACCGACTGTTGCAGTTAATGCTAAATTGCTTAATTATTTTTATCCTCTCTTTTCACCACCACCATCACTAAAATCCAGTATGGGATTTAGAGCATATTGGTCTACCAGGGCTTAAGGAGAAATTCTGCAGTTCAGGCAATATCCTGTTCCGACTTTGTTCATGGAAACAAAAGCAGTAATTAATTTATTAAATTTGAATTTGATCCAGAACAAGGTAGCCACATTGCGTTTTGGAAGGAGTCCTGGCTCAGGCCATCTCCTGGATCTGTCAGGAATTGCTTGGAGTAGAGCTCACCAGTAGGAGACAAATCTGTGTGAGACACCCTTTCCCATTCAGACTGCAGGAAGGATAGCGGAGGGCCAACACCCAGATTCACCCTCTGGCATGTTCCTTCATTCGCACAGCAGTAGCTCTTAGGTCCCTGGAAGACTTACTCTCTGAAATGCCTTGTTTAAGGTTGAATTTTCATTAAAAGAACCGGAAGGGTATAATTGGAATAATTCATTTTTTTTCAAAATGAATGAGATCTTTATGGAATATTTATAAACCATTTGGTTTAAATTTAACAATCTTTTAAAACATAAGGATAGGATGAGGGGGAATGGCTTTAAATTGGAAGGGGGAAGATTTAGATTCTTCACAATGATGGTGGTGAGGCACTGGCACAGGTTGCCCAGGGAAGTTGTGGATGCCCCATCCCTGGAAGTGTTCAAAGCCAGGTTGGATGGGGCCTTGAGCAGCCTGGTCTGGTGGGAGGTGTCAGGAAGTTGGAACTCCATGATCTTAAAGGTCCCTTCCAACCCAAACCATTCTGTGATTCTATAAAATGAGGGAATTGTGTGTGCTATTTGGAATCATGTACTGACTTTAAAATATCAACCACTATAAAAACATCGAGATCGATATCTTCAAATGAGGAAATTTTTCTTATTCTCCAATGTCATAGTAATTTTGAATACAACTTCCTAATCTTAATTTCATATAAACATTAACTTCTAACATTTTAGAAAGGCCTAAAGTAACAAGTAGTATACATGTATGATGTAGCAAATTTGCTTAAGGAAAATATTCATTTTTTCCAATATGAGAAAGGTTATACACTGCACAACTGCAGAACATCCATTCCAGTTAAAGCAAACACCGTCCTGCCATCCTTCTAGCACATTCAGTCCTTCGACTTGGGTTCAAAAGTTGCTGAGCAATTTTCCTCTCATTTTGAAAAGATCTTTGCTGCTTTGGGATTATTTCTTTGAGTCGGTGCTTCTGCTGTTATATGTTCTAAGTATAGATTTTTAAATTCTGTGTATTTTTAAAAAGTTGACCTGTATTCACAATTGGTAGATTTTAAATGCTTTTAACAGTCAGCCCACATACACTGTGGTCTGTGTCTTTGTCAGTTTAAGCTGTACTTGAGACAACCAGTTTTTCTCACAGCACAAATTCCAAGATAAACCTGGGAGATTTATCCCATTGACTTCAGTAAGTGAAGAATTTAATAATGTAATTTTTAGCAATTTCTCATATTTCCTTGTATTTCACTGTTTCAGTCACCTGAGCCCAAGCATTAAAAGTGCCTTTTTGCTGTTACGTCACAGACATAAATCCAGATTATCCCCCATTTAAAGTCCTTTACTGCATAAAGCATGGTCGGTAGTGACTTTTGGTTCATTTTCTTATGATACGTTCTTATTTGACTCTTTCTTTTTTATCGCTGTGAAGAAGGATCAACTGCTCTGGTTGATTTTACTGTCATTTGCCCACGCTCTTTTGCAGCAGAGGCTTTGCAAAGCCATTCTTGCCCTTAGAGGAGGCACTGCCTGAAGAGGGGCTCTCAGCAGCTCAGTATAGCACATTAGTCCCATCCACCTGTGGTGTCGTGAATCCCACCCTCTCCCTGCCACGCTCTTGTGCCTTGAACTGCACAGAGGGAGGAATACTTGCCTAGATGTACTTTGCAGCAGATTGAAAGCTTGAAGCTCAGATTGGGCATTTAATTAAAAACTTGTATTCTGTTGTGTATCTACTTAAAATGGTAGGATTTTCATCATCTACTGGCAGCCAGCAAGTGTCACTAAATACCACTGGGTACCAATGTGGCACTTACTGCTGGCATGGAAACCAAGTTTCAGGTCAACCATTTGACAACCCAAAGAAGAGGGGACCCCATCATCTCAGTGCATTCTGTTAAACCAACACAAGTATGCAAAACAAGCCTCATCTAGGCTTAACTTGATTCAAATGCTGGTCCTTGACACAACAGTGTCTTAGTTAGGTATAGTTATTGGGTAGAGTACCGGTACAGTTTTAGGGAGGTAATAACCAATCTTTGTGCATTTGCTATGAAGACCTCAAACAGTTCCTAGTCATTTATGGAGAAGTTAATAACAAATTTATAAATCTGTATCAAAAATGTCACAATTTATATTACTTTGATTATAAATATAACATGGGTAATTTTCCTTGCCAACTATGCAAAATTATACTAAGATTTTATGCTTATTTTATACTTTTTAGTTCAAGAACTTTAGCTCATGCCTTGAAGGTGGAGTGTATTGTTCTCATTTGCATCAACATCATTCTGATGTAATTATTTTTGCAATAACAGTATCATTTGAGCTTTATTTTTATCTAAATAAAATTTGACCAACATTTTGCAAGTAAAAATTTCATCTTGGATATCTCCTAATCTGTTACAGGTCAATGCACAAACTGACTCAGCTGGAGAGACTTGATCTGGGCAATAATGAATTCTCTGAACTGGTAAGAAAGGCATAATTTTTTAATAGAAAGCCTGTGTGTTTTCACAGAATCATAAAATGGTTTGTGTTGGAAGGGACCTTAAAGATCATCCGGTTCCACCGTCCCTGCTATGTTCAGGGACACCTCCCACATCATCTCCAGGGATGAGACATCCACAACTTCTCTGGACAACCTATTACACTGCCTCACCACCCTTCGAGTAAAAAGCAATTCTAGCTGCTCTGTATGGGGCATTAAATATTTACTTAAAAGGTATTATTGTATTTTGGCCACATGCTATCGTCTCATTTCCTTGTAAAACAGAAGACTGATCATAGTTCATGAGGTAAATGCTGATAATACATTATGCTTCATCTACATCAGGCTTCTGTGGTTCAAATCAAGGTCACAGGTGATTCTTGCCCTGAGCTGGTTGCTAGTGCTGGAATATTTCAATGTGGGATGAATTGTTAATCTCAATATAAATACTTGTATTAATTTCTTAGCATCTATCATTATATCCTGCAAATATTAGCAATTGCTATTGGAGCAGTAAATTATGGACTCCAAAATCAGGTTCTGTCCCTAACTCATCTCTAAAATGAGAATTAGGTTCCTTGAGATTTTATAGCTTTGGGGAGTTTTCTGCAGTATCAGTATTAAAAATAATCAAGTTGCTGTCCTCTTTAGGTATAGTGACACTTTCAGAAACAGTATGAGGGTGTTTAAAACTGTGTTTTAAATCTGGCCTATTTTTAAGGAGAGCTCACTGATTTCATCCTGCAGGAACTGTAAATATGTTAAGAGAAGCAAAACTTAGAAAAACTGCTGCTTTGTCCTTTTTGAGACCTATCACTACTAGGGTTGTTTGAGGGGGGCTATGCCTTTGTAGGACAACAAATTAATACTGTCATGCTCACTATTGCACTGATGGCAAGATAAATGTCTGCCTGTGGCATATCCACCAACAGCCTGCCCAGTAACTGTTAAACCCTATGAGTTCAACCACCTTTCTAGTGTCATAGCAAAACAAACTATAAAAATTGTGCTGCTGAATCAGGGCATACAATTTTATGAAGGTGATATTTCCTGTAGCTTTAATTAAAATTAAGATAATCTTACTTAAAACAAATTTTGAAATGTCATCTTGTAGTAGCAAGCTGTAGCAAAGAGTTTGCATCTGGTTCACAGACAGTGCATTGTCTTCTACCATTATGGTTATAACTCTGTTAGTGTTTACTAATTTATACTACTGTGTAGGAGAAAATAGATGGGTTTAACTCAGGTTTTTAATTAAAACTAGAAATCTTTTGCATAGATAAATAGAGTAAAATTTTCAGAAGTGGTATTTTGAATTTTGATCAAAAGAAATATACGTGTAGTTCCTGCATTCAAAACGTGTCTTTTGGGGGAGTGGGTTGGTTTTGTGGTCTTTGTTTTAAATTACTTCAGCATCAATCTATGTTTTTGTATTGTAGCATACTGTTCCCCTAATAGTGATAAATCAGGTGTCAAGTGGCTCCATGCTGCTATCAGGACCAGACTCCCCAAGTTGATTGATTGATTTTTCAGATATCTGGTCCAAAAACGTACGAACTAGAATTAAGGGCCTGAAGCAAAATGGGCCAAGAGGCAAAGGAACAGCATGAATCTGCAGAAATGAATAGTAAAAGTGGTACTAGTTATATAAATTATGAGATAGGTGTGTGTTCCTAAAATAGAAATTGTCACTTCCTGAATAGCAAAAAGCGGCATTGGACAAATGATAAGTAGCAATTGTGGTACCTCTTCCTGAAAGGATGGGGAAGGCTGGTGTAGTTCTTTACAATGTTTTGGAAGTTTGGTGCCAGCAGCAAGGCTGCAGAATAAAGTTTGAAAGAAAATAGTTAAAGGTAAGGAGAAAAGGAAAAGGAAAGAGGATAGAATGTAATATACTTTTAGCAAAGATTAATGTCAATCCTCAATTCTGACACAGTCAGATACTAGCAAACATTTCTTTACCAAGAGGGTGGTCAGACATTGGAATAAGCTTCCTAGAGAGGCGATCGGCGCCCCAAGCCTGTCAGTGTTTAAGAGGCATTTGGACAATGCCCTTAATAAGTTCCTTTTGGTTTTGGTCAGCCCTGAAATGGCCAGACAATTGGACTGGATGATGACTCTAGGCCCCTTCCAACTGAAATAAACCTTTTCTGTTCTGTTCTGTTCTAATCGTGGCAATCTACATTGAAAATATTCTCCAGGAATGCATCAGCAGAAGCATTTCTAACAGAGACAAATAAGTTTTTATGCCACTTATCAAAATATTAGTGAGGTCACATCTAAATTGCGCCATGCCATAATCCATGCTGAAGAAATTTCAAATCAGATGGTAGTATGTAAGACATTGGAGTAGACTGTTGCCTTTGAGAAGGACGTCAGTCTAATGAGAGGCATTTAAAAGAAAATTAAAGTTGAGAGGGGAAATTATGATTATCTCTAATAACCTTAGTCAATGAACACTCTGGAGGAATAAAGAAGCATAAATCATCACAGGAACTAATACTATAAAATGACCATTAATTAATTTAGCCTGGAAATTAGAAGTGGTTTTAACCATTGAAGGACAACAAAATTTCTGTAGAATTAGCCAAGGCAAAATAAATTACCTTCAAAATATTGACTAACCATTTTTTAATAGAAACACATTATGTGACGCTGTGGAAAACTGAGGGACTGAGCTCTACAAATGAGCAGGTCGTTTCTTATCCAGTGAGGTATAAGAGGAATGAGAAATTATTTTTCAGGTTCACTAATACCCTGTAGTGTTGAAAAGAATAGATCATCTTAGATTAAAGCTTAATCTTGTAATTTTAAGGCTTGATTACTGCATATCATTATTTTAATTACTGAATATGACAATTGCAGAAAATAAGTTGTACATAAATGAGGTGTCTCCAGGAAAGTGTTCAGCAATATGTCTCTGTTAAGCTGTTTTTCAGACTATAAATTACACAGAAGGCAGAGTTTAGCATGTGCTGCAAGATGGGATTTGGTCTTTCTTTTCAATGCATTGTTTCTGAAGCTCCAAAATTCTCATTTCTCTCCCTTGCCTTGTTCAGTAATTGCCTACTGCTGGTAGACTGTTTAGAGCACAACTTCTCAGGAGTTCTTTGTATTAATTTCTTTTCCAAAGCGTTCTTAAATTTTACAAGTTTTGAAAAAGAGCAGTAGTGGCTAAATTAAATGAAATGGAGATACTGTTCACGTCATTAACTATCTGAAAGTCTGATGTTATGAAAAGAAAGAAAAGGAAGGTGAAGAGGGAATATTTTTTTAAGAGAATATTGATTTAGATTTAACTAAAAAAAATAATCATTTGTTTAACTGCTCATAATACTGTATTCTTTTCCTCAGCCTGAGGTTCTGGAACAAATACAAAATCTAAAGGAATTGTGGATGGACAACAATTCTTTGCAAGTACTACCTGGGGTATGAACATTTATTTTATGTAATCAAATTATTGTGTGATATAGTGAACGATTTACCTTGCAGTCAATAAATGCACGTGCATTTTCTTGAATGGGTACATATTCCTCATGCATATAATCATTAAATACTATCAAGAAATAGAAGTCTCAGCATAGCCATTCATATGAAAACCTTTTAGACATTGTGTTATTACATGACAGTGTCTAAATGGAGATGTGCCTGTTTTATTTAAGCACTGCGTAGTTTTCGTTGTGAGTGGAAATTTTTTCCTGTTGTCTACTCAGTCACCAAGGATTAACTGGCAGTTTTAGAAAAACTCATGTGAGTTTTAAAAAGGAACAGGAAATATCAAGTAATCTAAATAAACTTTAAAATAGTAGATGGTTCATACAGATTCAATTATGCCAAAAGCAATTCTGAGGCAGAGGGATGAAGATGTATTCCTCTAGAAAGCACTCCATTTAGAAACGGAACAAAAAATATTTTAAATCTAAAGGTTAAGGTGAGGTTATACATTAGTGCTGTTTCTGAGTTGTTGCTACCCCATGATCGAACTTGGATTTTCAAGTTTTATTGTCATAAATTATTTGAGATGATCACTCTAAAATATCTATACTGATCATGACTGGAGAAAGGGATCCCCGTCACTGGCATTTTATCATACAGGTGACAGATCCTGTGGTTCACACAATAAAGCTTTTCATTGCTGCAGGGAAAATTTATAACTACATCTAGCACAAACATGTCTAGGTGTTGGAAGAAGAAGCAGCAGCACTTCCTCTTTCAGTGTGGAACATTTATTAATCAAAATGCAATTTTTTGCATTGAGCAATGACTGCTTTTTGTATTAAATCGATTACATTCATACATTTTTATTTTGTGTTAAGCAGGATGTTTGCACAGAAAATTATCATTTTCAATCACTGCTCAAATGCCCACCTTTAGTGTCCTTTGTTCATGAAAAGAAAAGCTTATGTTGAAACTACTTCTTGATACTGAAGCCAGCTGGAGAGCAAGAACAGAAATATTGCAATTTTTGTTGCTGCAGTGTAACTGAGTGGAAGAAATATCAGATATACTATATATATATATATATATTGTTTCTTTTCTGTTCACAATGAAACTGGTTAATGTGCTGAGTGCTAAAATGTGTGCCAAACACAGTCCTGCTCATAATCTCTGGAGAGGGTTTTCAGAGTTGAAGACGTTCAGTAGATGGTGGAACAGAATCCCAAGAAGTGTAATTGTTTTCAGTGAATAATTCATGTTTCCCAAATCTGATTCTAGTAGACCCTAGATGATGTTTTAGGAGAGCCTTCTCCAAAACAAGAGGTTCTGGATGAGGAGATTGCTTCATCAGCAAGTTCGCAGATGACACCAAGCTGGGAGGAAGTGTCGATCTGCTGGAGGGTAGGAGGGCCCTACAGAGGGACCTTGACAGGCTGGAGAGAAGGGCTGAGTCCAATAGCATGAGGTTTAACAAGTCCAAGTGCCGGGTTCTACACTTTGGACACAACAACCCCATGCAGAGCTACAGGCTGGGGACAGAGTGGCTGGAGAGCAGTCAGGCGGAAAGGGACTTGGGAGTGCTAGTGGACAGGAAACTCAACATGAGCCAGCAGTGTGCCCAAGTGGCTAAGAGGGCCAATGGTATCCTGGCCTGCATCAGGAATAGTGTGGCCAGCAGGACTAGGGAGGTCATCATTCCCTTATACTCGGCACTGGTCAGGCCGCACCTCTAGTACTGTGTCCACTTCTGGGCCCCTCAGTTTAAGAAGGATGTTGAGATGCTGGAGTGTGTCCAGAGGAGGGCGACGAGGATGGTGAAGGGGCTGGAGCACAAGCCCTATGAAGAGCGACTGAGAGAGCTGGGGTTGTTTAGCCTGGAGAAGAGGAGGCTCAGAGGAGACCTTATAGCTCTCTACAACTACCTAAAAGGAGGTTGTAGTCAGGCAGGGGTTGGTCTCTCCTCTCAGGTGACCGGCGACAGAACAAGAGGACACGGTCTCAAGCTTCGCATGGGGAGGTTTAGGCTTGACATTAGGAAGAAGTTCTTTACTGAGCGGGTGATTGGCCATTGGAATGCGCTGCCCAGGGAGTTGGTGGAGTCACCATCCCTGGAGGTGTTTAAGGAAAGATTGGATGAGGCACTTAGTGCCATGGTGTAGTTGACAAGTAGGAGTAGGTGTAGGTGTTGGGTCATAGGTTGGACTCGATGATCTCAGAGGTCTTTTCCAACCTTATGATACTCTGATACTGTGATACTGCGAAACAATTACTATTAGCTTTAAATTTTTACTTTTAAAAATAGAAAGGAAATACCAACAGACAATTGATTTTAAGATTTGTCTGTTTTCCAATGTTAATAATTCAGTTTTTAAGAAGTAGTCTGTGCTAGAAACAGAGACTGCATTCAACTGATAATGTGAGTAGAATGGCAAAGGTTGGGGTGAAAGGAAGATTTTATCTTTACACAACAACTCACATGTGATTAAAGATAATGTGAAACTAACTCCTTAGAAGCAGAGAGATGATCTTGGACAGGTAAGCAAGTTGTGTTCATATTGTTTTGAAAGGACCTGTAGATGAAGTTGCCTAAAGTTGTTTTCCTTTTTCATGTGTGCAGTAAATAATCACAAGAAATGTATGTAAATAATTAAAAACCCCACTCCCATGAACTTTTATAGAATCCATACCCTTCACAAGAGATTGCAATGGCTTTCCCAAAGTCCATAAAGGAAGCTCCTGCATAAGCCATGCATGTTTATTTTCCATGGATGCCCAGTATTGTGACCTCAAGGGAGCTCTCCATAGCAGCATTGTGCTATCACGTCTCACTCCTCTGTGTCATCCTCCAGGCTCTGATGTGGCTCCACACAGATCCTGCTGCTTTACTCTACACCCAGCAGTGATACCTCCGTGCTGTTCTGCTTGTAGGTTTTAGCTTAAGGAAAGTAATGGCATCTGGTGTGTTGATTTTCTTGGTGAAAGTTCATGTCTAGAATGAAGTGACATTGTGATAACGGATCAAGAAGGACATTGCTTCCACAGCCTTCAAGCTCTACAATCTGCTACACACATTCTTCAAGGAATCAGGGAAGAATTCCTATCATGTTGCTTATTGCTGTTATAGCTAAACACAGTATTCATAAAAGTGTACTGTTTGGATTGGCCGCTCATAATTGAACTATGAATATCTAAAGTCTAATTTTAGATTTTATAAGATTCAGAAAATCAGTTCAACATAGAAAGCTTTACCTGTGTGTCCCTCAGGGACCACAAGGACTGCTGTTAGGAGTGGATGTCGATTGTGATCAGATGTCCCTTGGATCTGTGTCTAACTGAAGAAATACTACAGTTGTATGAGTGAGAACTCAAACTTGAAGCAAGTTTAATGAATCTTGAAGACGTTACTTAGTTTAATATGTGTCATTGAGTTTTGTGCCATTCCTATTGCAGTTCTCTGAACAGGAGGGCTGTTAGACCACATACTGTGTCCCTGAAATGCATCTTGTGAAAAAAGTGCTGAGATAACTGAATATAAGCCTGATTACTATTGTTTGTGGTTAATTAAACTTAGAAACTGGTATGCAGTGTGTATCTCTTCAAGTAACACTTTGTAACATGCTATTAAGTCTATAGGGAAGTTAAAACAACTCGTGTACCTGGATGTGTCAAAAAACAGGATAGAAACTGTTGATTTGGACATATCAGGATGTGAAGGATTGGAAGATCTCCTGTTGTCATCCAATATGTTGCAGCAACTGCCAGACTCCATAGGTGAGAAAAGCTTAGGATTTCTTGTCATCTTTTACAGTTGAGGATTTCATTTATATCTTTTTTTGGTAATGATGAGACTTTATAGCAACTGGAACATGAACTGTCATTAAATTCCAAAGGAGTTTGAAACAGTCCATGAAGATGATTTTGTAAAATCAGGAAAAAAATGCATTTTTAGAAGGTATTAATTGTTCTGATTTGCTATTTTAGAGAAAATAAGCAAAGCAAGGTATAGTTGATCTGATCTAAAATTGAAAGTAAGTATAGTAGTGATTATGTTAGCAGTGTGAAACTCCTGAAAGAAATTGCTACTCTTTGTTATGGTAGTGTAGTTCCTTCCATACGAGAGCATTAAACTGAGAAATAGTTCAAGCTATTCGTTTCCTTTTTTAGCTATATTGCATGCATAGAATTTCTGAATTTTTAGAATATGAAGAAATTCTGGAAGCTCAGTGGTTGTCGGTATATTACTCTGTACATCTGGATATTTCATTTCGGTCTCAATCCTGCATATTTTCTTTGGAAACACTTGATATCTTTCTTCTCTTCCACTACTTCCAGCAGATGAGTCCACTATATCACCTTGTTTTTCACTTTCCTAAGTGCATCCCTTTGAACATGGAACTGTTAAATTCCCTAATTTTAAATCAATTTAGTCAAGATTCCAAAATGTGTTGCTCACTAATAATGCTGTGCTAATTGAGTGTTACTAGATGTCTTCTACAGTTATTTTCCATTTTGATCTTCTACATCTCACCATAAATTCTACAGTTTTTGATTGCTATGGTTTTTGATATGCCTATGCAGATTGATTTTTAGAGGGGATTTAGCTTCTGTACAGAAGAAATAAATGTTTACATTTTGAATTATACATTCTTGCAATTAGATATATTCAGTTCTCATTTCCAAATTCCTGTTACTGAATAGTAATAGATTTAACAGAAGCAAAGCAAAATGTTGCATTTTAATACTGCATTTTCATATGAGAACTTGCTGACTTTGTTATGGTGGGACTTTTTCCTCTTAAAAAAATTCTGTTGAAACCTAGATGTTTGTTGGAACATGTTGATTTTGAAAAAGTACTCAACAAAAATGTTCTGCGATTGAAATGAGTACTGTTTCTGGTTTCCCTTTTAATTGTACTTTTCATTTGCTTTGGATTGATACATTCAGTTTAATATTTTTCTCTATATTAGTGATTAATTTATATCATTCCCAACATTAATTACAAATAATAATTTTAAAATGCTATTTCAGTATTCAATTGAAACATTAATAGATAAGTGAAATACTGCTCTTCCTACACAGATAGGATACTCTTAGTAACACATAATATTTTATTTGCAATTCAGCCTAACATAGAATCAGTGCTTCATTTTGATAAACATATTTTTAATGGGACGAGAATGGATCTGTACTGACCTATATACAGATGTTTTCTAAAAGCTAGATCCAAGTTCTTGGGTGTTAGAAACAATTTTTTGTTTATAGATATGGGAGATTACAGAAAGTACAAAAGGTTAATGTGAAATATTTTTCTATTTCTTCTTCCTTACCTGTTTTGTAGGACTGTTGAAAAGGCTTACAACTTTAAAAGTAGATGACAACCAGCTTACAGTTCTGCCAAATGCAATTGGAAAGTGAGTATAAGTCTCATGATTTTCAACAGCAAGTAAAATATGTTTTCCCCTTGGCTTGAGGAAAGCGTATGCCTAACACACAGCTTATAACATTTAAATTTGGAGCAACACTATTACTTCTGTGGACTTATACAGACATAAGTGATAAGGAGATGAAATCTATCACATTTTTCAAGAAAAAGAACAAAGATGTTTTTCTATATGAATCGCTTGCGGTTTAGATGATTAGAGCAGCAAAAGTAGAAGAGATAGAAGTATTTGGGGGAATATTTCTATTGCCATAGCAACAGCCAGTACTTGATGCTGAAAAGAAAATGGCTGTAAACCTCATGTATATGAAGGTTTCTTAAAATATTGAAATAGCATTAATGAAAAAGTCATGACAATTTCATAGACATATACATCAAAATGTGAAAGTATCATATAAGTAATCTTATTATGAAAAGCACTGATGATGCCCTTTAGCTATCATTTTGTCAGATATTATATGATCACTGATGCAAAATTCTGCCTTGTGCTGCTGTGTGTCTTGAGGTTATTGCTAAATGAAATCTGCAATTTATTGTAAAATTAAGGGCAGATGCAAGCCTGTCTTCAAATATGAAAACAGGTGATTCTTTATATTATTCCACACTACGCATATAATTTCTAGCAGAAAATATCTTTAACATTGATATTTTTGTAGGATGCCTCTTCCTTTACATAATTTACTTCTGAAATGCTGTATAAACTGATATTTGGAAAAAAAAATCAGAATATCTGGTCCCTGGCTACCTTCTACAACTATAGTGCTAGTGTTTTCATCCTCCTCCTTGCACCAGCAAGGAGGTATTTATCCAGAAGAAACAGAGTTCAGGCCAAGTAATGAGTCTTTCTGGTGTGACTGAATGCACTGTTATACCATTCGCACCAGTCATGAAGCAGTGGGAATGGGGCATCTGTGAGCAGAGCTGTGCTCAGACCCTGTGTCTTTGCTGTCTCCTCAGCAGGTTGTAGCTCAATGAACTATTCCATTAGAAGTAGTTTTCTTAAGCCATAGCTACTCTGAGCCTTCCAAAATTATAGCCTAGAAGGCTTCGTTTAGACGTGTCCATAAGTATGATAGTACAGTGAGGTCTCTGCAATTGAAATAATCTCTAACCTGCACAGCCAGTGCTTTAGTACTCCTGCACTCATTTTATAGTAATGTTTTCAATAATAATTTAGTTGTCGGTATGCCAGTCAGGAAGAAAGTATCCAAATTTTTGAACTATTACAACTGTAGAGACTGAAAGCTCCGGTTTGGCTTACCATGCTGAACGTCTTGCAGTATCTTTAGATTTATGTGATGTTCATGGAGAGTATTAAGGGTTGGTTATATGAATCGCAAAAGGGGAAGACGTACAAATATTGTGTAGTGATAAACTCTGATGGGCAGTGAAAGCTCGTAAGGCTCAAAGCTGTGCAGGTTACTCTGCAAAATGGTTGATATAATATCCGGTGTTATATTTAACAATTTTTGGGGTCAGTTTTTAAAACCTGTCACGAAAGTGCTTTCTTATTTATTGATTTGTTCAAACTGAAGGGAACCCTTCTTCTTTTTTAACCCAATATCTGTTCATTGTTGTTTGTGATGGAGCCTTAATTACATTTTTTAAAGACAGATCCTGCTGCTCTTAATGGTGTATATGCAGAGCAGTAGGCTCATCACCTAACATTATCACATTATTTTCGAGAGATTGGTTGTGCTTTTTAAATGAAGTGTTTTCTCTCATTTAATAAGGACAGTGTCTCCCACATCAAAATGAACTTCTTTTCTCCGACTCATCCATTTGGATAGTTTCCTACTGAGTTTCTTTCTCCTAAATGATAGTCATGGTACCCACTGCAGAGTATATTGTTGTCACACAAAGATTAGCAATGTGGAGGAGGGATCTCTCCCTCCAGGGACTAATTTCATGATGAGACATAGAGCACTTTAATGCTGTCTGAGTTGATGTTGCTAACAGTGAACCACCATCCTCATTTTTGGCAGTGTTGTTCAAAGGGCAAGCCTGTAAGTGGCATTTAGAGTTTGCCCCTGCAAGGTGCTATGCACCCACCTTCATAAAACATCCCACATAAATTCAGTGGATTTATGTTGATGAAGTACTTTACCAAACTGGACCCAAAGGCTGGAGATTGTACCTGAGTGAATGCCCATGCTCCCACTTTGTGAGTAGGAAGAGGTCGGGAGGAAGTCGTGACCCATACATTGGGAATGGTGTAGTAGTCTAAAAGCCAGTGTACTGTGTTAGTGGAGTAGTTTTTGCATGTGTCTAGTCTATGCCACATCTGACAGTACCAACTGCTACAAAGGGAAGTGTAAGCTTGGATTCCTGGGTTTGCAAAATTCATTTTGTGTGATGTTGGACAAATAGTGGCTGTAGCTACCTCTTTGGATTTAGGCTACTCTGGCAGTTACCTGGGTGCTGTGACTGTTGGCAGAAAAGGGCTGTTACTGTTTGAAATGGGGCTGAGATGGAATGAACTACTCTTTCATTCATGACAGTCTTCACTCTCCATGAATCTCTCTTGACCAATCTTTTTTAAATTGTTCCTCATCTACATTGGGACAGTACTATGAATGGCGTCATTTCAGTGGGGGCCAAGTTGAACAGCAGGCACATGTCTGATTTTTATCTGCCTTTTTTTAAACCTGTCAAGAATGATCTGAATTTAGCACAAGAGTAAGGTTAATGATATTGCAGCTAAATGAGCGTTGTCAGAATTATAGCTGTTATTGTCAATTTACTTTCAGATACAACCCATGATGAATGAAAAATCACTTTGTGCATGTTTTTTTAAGCATGGTAGTTACAGAGGTAAAATATAGTTTCACATTGACTTTCTTGTTTTTATCGTGACCATCTTCATTTGTCTGCTGCTGATGTCATGACGAAGGAAAGAAGCTGAGAATGTCTGTGTCAGACTACACCTTTCAAATAAAATTTAATTGTCTGATAATGTCATTCTTCCCTATCAGGGAAACTTCCACAGTTACAGTTCAGAGTATCACATTTTCCAATTCCCATTGGAAACATAGTAGTTCTCAATTACCTTATGTGTTTTCAAGCTTTTCTGGTTGTGTTATCATCAGTAAAAGGAAGGATGTATGCATCTTACAATTCAACAAGCTTTCCAGTTGGACTTTGCTCTATCAAACACATATTCTGTATAAAGTAGGTAAACATGCCTGAATTCTGCCTTTACTGAAATTGTTTCGTACCTAGCTTAAAATAAACTGTGATGGATACAAAGGTTGTATGAAAGAAAAGCTGTAACCAGACCTGGCAGAGTTTGTGGATATGTTCCATGCCTCTGTCACTAATCACTGTATGACTCACTTTGGCTTTTCAGTCTACTGAGATACAGCAATTAGAGGAAAGTTCTGAGAACTCCATGTTAGGAGTAGCTATTTCTGGTTTCATGTAGCATAAAATCTGAAGGCTGAAAGACCTTCTTTTAATTAAGAAACCGGAATAAAGGTAAGTGAAGGCCCAGTCCTGAAGCTGTGACGCATATCAAGGCTTTTTTGAGGCTTTGAGCAACCTGGTCCAGTGGAAGGTCTCCCTGTCCATGGCAGAGGGGTTGGAACTGGATGATCTTTAAGGTCCCTTCCAACCCAAACCGTTCTATGATTCCACGAATATTAAGGAGCACAGTTTGTAGCAAAGGTAATTTTTTTACCAGATTTACCAAAACATTTGGAAAAAAATAGGCAATCTCCTGGGCACCCAGTCCCTTCATCAGTGGTGAAGGAGACAACAAACATTGAGGAAGAAATAATTGCTTTCCATTTAACCTTACTATTAATTAAAGCACTTGAGAGAAAAAGGTAGCACATGTGAAGCAACACAGGGGCAGCAGAAGCAGGGAGTGATGACATTTGTAATGGGTCACAAACCTTTTGTTCCCTGAGCTGAATTAGCAGTGCTGTGCAGCATTCATTTCAAAAGATTTTATATCCATCCTAATTTTTTAAGACATTCAGTTGATATTTCTTCAGAATATTTATATATATGGGTGTATGCATAATAGATGTGATATGTATATATTTTTATATATATTTATATATTTTTTTATAATATATGTATATATTTTTATATAATCTCACCAGCAGTACTTCTGTACCTGTGGTCTGTCTGTGTATGTTAAGATTATAAATGTTTTGGTTAGATTCTTCAGCTCAGCATGAATTGCCCTGACCACTGTCTGTTTGAAATATTTGGAATACTTCCTCACTATAAAAATTAAGAATGCTAATGCAAGGGAGTGAAGTGGTGTTTCTTAAGCTGCCTTACTGTAGGAGATTGATTAACAGTGTCCCAAATAGTTCCTAAAATCATATTATTATAGAGTTTAAGGAAAATCTGCAATAAAGTTTCTCCTTCAGGGCATGATCTTTCTGGTAGTATTATGCTTTAAAACTTTCAAAGGTTTTAGGTTGTTAATATTTGTTATCTGCTACTTGTATAGTATCTAACAAGTGTGTTTACAATTTCAGTTTATCTTTATTAGAAGAATTTGACTGCAGCTGTAATGAGCTGGAGTCTTTACCTTCTACCATCGGCTACCTTCATAACCTGAGGACGTTGGCTGTGGATGAGAATTTCCTTCCTGAACTGCCTAGAGAAGTAAGAATCCAATTCTGTTTATAAATTACAAATCGAAATGTTTTGTGGTAGGTCCAAGACTTCATCCCTACTCAGACAAACTAGCTGTTAAACTAATTGTGTCTGTGCAATGTGGGAGACCAAATCTTTGTTACTCAATAGCAAAATAATAAAACCAGTGAATTAGTAAATTCATGTAAAAGTGAGAATATCCTTCAGAGGAGTAGTGCAGGTAACCTTAGGCATGTCCTTTGTGTTACTGACAAAGGGAGGGCATCATTTTCTGACTTTAGAATCTGTATTTTCTGCTTTTTGTCAGTTATAGTAAAAACACAGTTTGAGATCTCCTGACATAAAAGTTTAGTGATAATAAATTTTATCAAAGTTAAATCCTAACATCTTTGTTTTGTCATTCCTTTAGATTGGAAGCTGTAAAAACATAACAGTGATGTCTCTGCGCTCTAACAAGCTAGAATTTCTTCCTGATGAAATTGGTCAGATGCAGAAGCTGAGAGTTTTAAATCTGAGCGATAACAGGTACAGTTCTCTTAATTTCGCTAGCCTGTTATAAGAAATGGTTTGTAAAAAAATTTATGTTATTCTTTTTAGGTACTTGTAAAAATACATTTCTATAAAAAATTAAATATTAAAAATTAATATTTAGTATTATTTTATTTAAACTATAAGAAAAAAATCTTGATTTTTTTTTTTTTAAACTGTGGTTTGGTCATAGTTCCACTGACATCTAAAGAAAACATTGAATGGGGCCAAGATCTGGGTCTCACTGTGTTTTCATAGATTAAAACCCGTTTCCTTCTTTCATCTCCTGCTTTTTCCAGGTGAAAGTGTGGTGATTGACTTTAAAATTTTATATAACTTTGTAATATTTAATGATTAAAACATTGTGACAAGCTGAAATTATTAAGTGCAAGCACACCAGGATGTTATCCTGACTCTGCTGAAATCAAAAGAAAAGTTTCTATTTCCTTCTCCAGAGCAAAGGTTTTGTCAAAAAAACCCAGATTCTTCTGTTCTTATGCACATGAGTGTTCCTCTGGGAAATGGGATGCTTAAAATGGGCTTTTCTTGATACTTATCCTGTGCTGCCATAGGCATCAGAAATAACTGAGTTTTTCTTGAAATTTATACATATATATGATCCAAGAATATGTTAATATCCAGTATAACCACAGAAATACGAGTTTGCTCGGTAGCGCAACACATGGTGTGCGAATATCACTTTGTTTCCAGTAATTATCATCCGTATTCAGTAAAAACTGGAGGAAGGACTTCCCAAATCTGTGTCTGGTTTACCGTCAGCAGTTTCATTGTTGAAATTAAGGTTGACCATAAAATGTAAAATAAAGTAATGTAGAAATCCCTGTAACATATTTGTTTACAATTATTCCAATTCTGGTAGATTATTATCCACATTGCAATTGTGTATTATAGAATATATTATGTGTGGATGAGAACATAAATTTAACTTAACTGTAGTTTGTGCTGAAACTGTCCGTGTCCCAGACTCAAATCTGAGGTCTCTTGATTTTGGGTTTCAGATTCCAGTGCTTTCCCAGGGACAGAGAGTACTCTCCCATCAGTGTATCATTTGTGCTTGTTATCTGAGCAGCCATAGCCTGAAACTGTATTTCAGGCACTCTCTCAAACTCCCTCAGGCTGGCATTCTTGCTGACAAAGGCAATCCAGCCTTCTCTCACTGTTCCTACATCCATACACTCTGTCCTGTCCTGGTGCGGTTTTGACCAGGCATATGATGATGTTGAATACGTGAGTGATACAGATGGAAGCAACCTATGAGAAACATGGTGAGTTCCTAGATGGATATTTCCAGTAGCTGTCCCACCTTGTTACTGCACAGCAAACTGTAAAGATTCACAGGAAGAGACATGGAATGGGCATAGGAGTGGGGAGTTAAGAGGACAGCGCTGGTTTGGAGCCTCTTAGGAGTCCAAGAAGCTGCAGCTGCAGGGTGCCTTCCCTGGCACATGAAGCCAGTCTGAGCTTGTTCACTGCCCTCTATTCAAACCTGTAATTGTGCCATGAGTTTGTGAAGGGGTTGCCAACCAGGATATCAATACACAGTCTTCATAGAAGTACGGTATTGTCCCCTTTATTGCCAAGATAGCTCAGATTATATACCTTTTACAAGGGTTCACACGGCCATGAATAACAAGCGGATTGGCTCTAAACATTTGTCCACTCCTCCTTACGCTTGCGGTTTAGCATTCTGTTTAACATTCTTTTACTGATTGCAAAACTGCTTACTTCTCTATTCTTAGTCCTTCAAGGTCAGTTCACTGACACTGCCATCCTTAGTATAGGCTGGATTGTGCACATAGGCCACACAGGCCTCATACAACACATCATATCCTTGCTCGATTAAAAAATTCCTCTACAAGTTTGCGTTGAGGAAGCAGAAAACTAGTCTTTCTTCCCCTTCCCCCCACCCCCATCTTTTTATGCTAAGTTACTTTTCAGGCAGGTCAGCTGCTGATTTCAGGCACAGGATTACATGTGTAATTATAATTACAAGCACTGTTGCTGGAGTGAGAGAGGAAGGAGGTGGTTCCCTGCTGGGAGGAGGCAGTGGATGTGGTAAGAGCTGGCAAGATTTCCCGACCAAGCTGGCCTGGCACCTGGATGCCACCAAAACAGCAGTCTTGCCTCACCTTCCTTTTTCGCAGCTGCCCAGATATAAGAAAGGATTGGGATTTCCGTTGTGGAGGAAGGTAATTATGAGACCAGCATCCCAATGATGTGATGTTCCTTGGAGTGAAATGTCAGCTGCTGTCCTTCCCACTCCCCCTTTGGTGCCGGCTGATAGCCCTGCATATGCCCTTATGTTTGCTCAGGGCTCACTGGACCAGTCACTGAGCTGATTTATCTCACTGAAAATGGAAGAAGTTATTGTTGTTCTTGTTGTGTTCATTTTATGACACTCCTCACAGTCCATTTGCTCGCTGTGGAGTCTGACAAAAATAAACATTGGCTGCACCACACACAAAGTAGATGTGAGAAGGGCAGGAGAATAGGACCTTTGATGGTTGGGGTGGGAAGCTGTTCTCCCAGTCCCTCTGAAAAATGTACTTAGTTGCAAGTATTGTAGAACCAGTGAGAGAGCACAGCCTAGACTGGGAGACACAGGAAGTAACTCAGATGGCAGACCTTCAACCCTTAAACCTGATTGAATTGTCTTGTGCTTTTCTTGAGGGGTTTGGAGAGTCAATTTTTATTCCTTTCTTGATATCATTTCCAGAAGAGGTTAAATGTTGTCCTGCTGAGACATTGTGGTAATGCTTTGTTATGGAACTTTCCACCTTAACGAAACTAAAAAGTTCCAATGTTTTGGCACCAAAGAGGTTGTACAAGGTTCAGATGCGATCGCGATGTTGGATTTTTTTTTTTTTTTTTTACTTTTCTGTTTTCCCATTTTCACATTAATTTTAACATGAAGGCAATATCCACTCTTCCTTTAAATGAGTCCACAGGTACATGCTAATAAGGAGTGTACTTGGTCTCCACTTGTTGCTAGGATCCTTGCCATGTTACCACAACAGTTTTGCCCCTCTACTCTTCCTGCTTCAGATATGACAAAGAAGGTAGAGCACACCAGCTCTTTTCCTGGATATACCTTCGAGTCTTTGGCAGAAGAGACACAGACATGCAAGCAGAGCAGAAAGACGATTCTAGAGCCAAAGGGTCAGTGATCATCCTATGGTGACAGGATCCTGGCCCTGAAACATGGGTCAGCCTTTTCCCTGTCAGCCTGGTATGAGACCTGCTGAGCTCATCACTCTGAGGCAGACCCGTTCACAGCAAACACTGCTGATGCAGCCTTTTTGGCACAAAAGCTATAACCTCTGCACAAATCTTCTGAAGAGAGCAGCTGTTGCTCCCTGTACTGGATAACAAATGGGGATGGACTGTGCATATGAGTACATATTCTTTCAGGATTTATCTGGTCAGTCCTTTATGAGTTTCTCCTCTTGGCATCAGAAAGGATTTCATGTCCATTCTGGCAGATGTCCTGTTGCTCATGCATCCTTGCATACTCTTTTCCTTGCAGAGGGAACAGACTCCATCACTATGACTATCATTCCATGCTGATTATCATGGATGTATAGTGTCACAAAGAGAACACAGTCTTCCACCGGGGATGCATCTACTGCAGGTTCATCCCAGTGATTGATACCTCAGGGTCATCTCCTTCTACTTTGTCACATGACAAATTTCACTTCCAGTGTCTACAGCTGTGACTGAAAATGGTGCGCTGGTGTATCCATTAGCCTCTTACGTCATTGCCTTCATCCCAGTGACTTTCTCTACTAATAGCTGGGCTGCTCAAGTGTTTACTGAGAGATGCCCTTTTGTCACCAAAAATGTTCATTCTGGACATGTTCCTAGTGGCATGGGGAGGATGCTCTTGTTCAAAGCATGTAGAGTACAGTGATATTGGTGGCTTTGAACTTGCCTTGCCAGAGTGCATGGAAAATTTGCAGTCTGCTCTCTCACACGCGCATGGAGTGATGGACAACTGTGATGTTGCATGTAAAGAGGAAAAGAGGAGTTGTCCCTCCTTTGCATTATCTGGAGCTTGTCTAGGTATGAAAGTCTGAAGTGTTTTGGAGATTTGGTTTAAAATCCTGATTGGATGTCTTTGAGGAAGGAAGCAAACCTGACATACATCTGTTTGCCACTCAAGCTAAGGGGAATCTCAAATTTTTGTGAGTTGACACATTTTGCTCGAAGGTGGGTTAGTCTTTGAAATCCCTCTCCAGTGCATTTTTAATACTTTGATTTCAGCTACTACAGGCTTTTGCTCTTATTCCATGTCTTCTGAAGGCCCCCTCATCAGAAGGTAAGAATGTACATAAGATGGACCTTGCTGATCTTAATTGACCAGAAGGTGTTTTCATTCGAGGGCTTTCTTCAAATATTCATGTTAGAATTCCGTTTTAATCAGGGAATGAGACTCTCGCTTTTCTTTCCCATGCCATACTCTCTTGCACTTCTCCATAGTTGGGAGTCCTCTCTCCTTTTATCTTTACAAGTCTAAACCTTTTCAACCATGTTATAGGCTCTTCATCCCTGGGAAATGCAGTATTCAGTTGTTTCGACACAAAAGGCAATGATGAGTTGGATCCTGACTTGCTATCAGATTGCAGAAGTGGAGTATAATGAGGACTAGTGAGAATATGACCAAAGCTTAGGTAGCTTCACCCTCTGCAGTCAGGAGAGTTTTGATTCCAGATAGTTGCAATACAGCTACCTGGGGATTCATCCTCATCTTTGCCAGGCATAACACTGTCTCCAGTGCTTCAAGAACCAGTGCAGCGTTTGACAAAGTAGTTGTGCAATTACTGCTTGCATGAACGATAGAGAGACCTCCATCACATAATGAGTCCCTGGGGATAGCTGCTTGGATTCAGTCACTGTTAAGAGTGCACATGGGATTCATTCAAATTAAAAAAAGATGTCTTACCAGTAACCGGTGTTCTTCACAATTTGTAGTCCACATATACATTTGTCTTCCATCTGCTTCTCCTCTCTCCTCAGAGTCCTTCCAGGTATGAGTCCTGTGATTGAGAGGTAAAATTGTTAGAATGTACATTTGGGCTACACTTCTCAAAGAGCATCGGTTACTGGTAAGTAACCTTTCTTTTAGTTTTAGATTTTTCTTAAAGAAGAGCTGAAAGAATCATCACCTTTTTGTATTTGCACTGCTGCTGCTTCTGTCCTGGGGTCATAATTCAATTACTGCTCTGAGTCTCACACACGGAAGTTAAACAAAAAAAGGTCCTAAGATTACATGATCCATTCCAAAAATACCAGTTTGTTCATCCTCTTTTTGCATTTAGTTATTTAATTATACTATATTCCTCATTGCCAAAGAGGTAATTACTCCTGACTGTGTATATGTGTATATCCACAAGTGGTTTTGTGAACAGTATGTTGATGGATTGACATGAATCATATTCTTTTGAACTTTTACACTTTGAAAACGCTATTATTATCAATTTGCTGAGAATTACCTTGGAGAACTGTCACAAATAGCAGTTATCTCTGAGCTTGACCGACTGACTGGTAATGCTTCTTGTTATAATTACCTTATGTTTTGACATAAATTTTTTGTATTTGGATTATTATTTGAAAATTCTTTCTGAATGTCACCAAAGCATGATATATGCATCGATGAATCTAGAAAGTATTCCCCTAGGTGTTTGGTAATCTCTTCGTACGTTGTATTACTCAAACTAATAATCATTGGAAGCTCTTCCCAGACTCCAAGCTTGCTTGCTTAGGTCATAACAAACCCAGAATTTAGTACCTCGTATGTAGTGAGTCGTTTTACAAAATTATGGGAAAAACAGTTATTATCAAGAAAGAAAAGTTATAATTATGTCTGTCAGTAGGCTTACAATAAAAGCAAAGACCACTGTCACCCCATAAGACCCCTCAAATATCAACATTCAATATTTTTTATATTTAAACAGTATCAATGACATTTTCTTTGCTTTTCTTGTGTGCCATGAATAATATTCATTAGCTTAGTCTTAAAGCATTTAGCTCTTAAGAACTTAACAAATTCTGCAAAAGATGTGATCTGTGACTAATACTGGAAGGAATTATTCTGAAGCCCTCATTCCAGAATGGCATAACACGCTGACATGCGGTTACTTTGAGGTTGTGGAGACAGAGGGTACAACTGTTTAATATTTAGGGGTGTCATTTATGTGCTAGGTTTGGTTTTGTTTGGTTTTATTCACCTGAAAAACTTCAGGAGACGTATATTCTCCTTTTTTTGTCATAAGAAAACATTTTCTATGTGCAAATTAAACAGTATATTAAAAGACTATATGCATTTCGTGCTTTTCCAGACTTTTACTGTGGATAGTTGTTTTCCTGAAAAATCAATTTGTGCTTCAGGATTTACCTTAAAATAAACATTTTTATTAATAAATTCTAAACTTCTACGTTTACCAGTGGCATACATAATTTTACCTGTAATTTAACCTAATTTATATGAATACAATCTCTATAGCACTAAGGGGTTTCTTTAGTTGGCTATTGTATTTGCAGCTCTTTTTGCAAAACATTTGCAGAGATTGCAAATTGAAGTTATTAGTGAATAAAAAAATTGCAGAAGAATGAAGCTGTTACTCATGCAAGAAAGCACGGGCAGTGGGTGGCTGCCAAGTGGTAGAACTCGTGTAATTGTTCTGCAGATTCAGAGATGTTTTCCCACAGACTTCATGTCCCTGGATGCCATGCAGCTGCTCCCTGGAGTAGTGGGTGCAGGATCTATTGCTATGTTTCTGTGAGTCCTATTCACAGTCGTGGGCTACAATCGCTCTCAAACAGGCAAACAGCACCTTCCAGCAGAGAAACGGCCTCATGCAGAGGTTGTTTCTGCAAGCTGAGTAAAATACCATCCACAGTAAGAACAAGTTATTTTGGCACAGCACAGTTTGCCTATGACTTGTAAGTTATTTTAATTTAGCCATCTTCTATGTGCCAATTACCTATCTATGTGCCAATTAAAGTTTCCTCTAGTATTGTGACTATATTTTCCCTTAGATTTATAAAAACAATCACAGATGTAATTTTCCACGCTATCTAGTGAGAAGTTTCAGCATTTAAGCATAAATTGAATAGCAGAGCCATAAACTTTATGTTTCTTTGTACTGATAACTGATTGCAGTCTTTTATTAGATGAATGGAAGCAGGGAAGATTAATCACCTTTTTCAATTACTGATGAACAGTTTTCTCTTCAGAGGCCAAGTCCTTTCCTGAAGATGATGTGAGTTCTTTGAAATCTGCAGAGTTATACTGATTTTACCAAATAGGATCTGGTCTGCAGTATGTAGAAAGTCATCAACACACCTCCATTCAGAACTAACATTTGAGATCCTTTGCACCTGTAGTATAGCCATGTTTTGACTGATGAAGCTAGAAAAACATTTATCTATCTACCTTTCATGGTTTAACTACTACAGTGTAAGTGGCAATTATGGTCCTTGATTTGAAAGTGGGCATAATAATGCAAAATCACCTGGTGATTCAGTTGTTTGTGAAAGTTAGAGTGTTTGCATGGGCATTCTTAGTACAGATAAAGGAGAAATGTTCCTATGGTAAACAATTTAATAAGCAGTCTTGAGCTTGTGAAAACAAATTGCAGTTAGAAAAAGAGGCTGAGACTTATCTTGGTTGAAAATTTTCAAAAAACAGTAATCATTTTGGTTGCTTCCATTCTTTGATCTCTAACTCGAGATTTTTTCTTCGAAATACTCCTTAAAATCAGACCTTTTCAGATGTTTAAAAACTGGTATTCAGGCTCATTGGAAAAGAAGCATTAAAACCAAAGTGCTTTGTTTGAATATGGAAACGGAAAACCAGCTTGGGGATCCCCTTGCCACACATCACTGCTGAAACACGCTTATCAGTTTTGAGTCTCTCTTTGATACACCCTTCTCAACCTGAGTGCATTGGAAACATCTCCAGTAACCTTCTGCAGACAAAGGTTTCTGTGTAGTCTTGAAACTTATGTTACAGGTACTGGATCCTAAAGTGTAAAGAAATAAGGGTATCACTCGAAAAGCGAAAGTTCTTCTCTTTTTATGTAGAAAAAAGCTCTGGATAAAAAATCTGGATAAAATACGATTTAAGAAATTAGTCTTTAGCATAGGAAGGGCATAGATCTGTTAGATCAAGTCCAGAGGAGGCCACAAAGATGATCAGAGGGCTGGAGCACCTCCCATGCAAGGACAGGCTGAGGAAGTTGGGCTTGTTTAGCCTAGAGAAGAGAATGCTCCAAGGAGACCTTAGAGCAGCCTTCCTGTACTGAAAGGGGGCTACAGGGAAGATGCGAGGGAGCTCTTTATCAGGGAGTGCAATGATAGGACAAGGGGTAATGGGTTTAAGCTGAAAGAGGGGAGATTTAGATATCAGGAAGAAACTTTTTACTGTGATGATGGTGAGACCCTGGCACGGGTTGCCCAGAGAAGTCATGGAAGCCCCATATCTGGAGGTATTCAAGGCCAGATTGGATAAGGCTTTCAGCAACCTGATCCAGTGGAAGGTGTCCCTGCCCATGGCTGAGGGGTTGGAAATGGATGATCTTTAAGGTCCCTTCCAACCCAAACCATTCTGTGATTCTATGAAGAATCTTTATGTTCACTATTAAAGCTTAAACTTGTAACCTTAATTTATAAAGAATGTCACATACTGCATTATTCTACACTGCAGTATTTGTTTTATGATAAGACAGGAATGAAAACTAAATTTCAGGTAGCTTAGGCACTCCTTATTTTCTTACAGCATTAATTCTTGGTTTAAACATGCACACACATGTAAAACTGCTCTAATCTATACAGTCTAATTGGAGATTGTGTTATAGCACACTGTGTATGTGTATACATTGATGTCAATTTATTTCACTTTTATAGATAAGTAATTTTTAGTATAAGATATTCTGATCAAGATCTTTAAAATGCATCACTTGTAGTAAGTACACACTGCTTTCTGAAATAACACAGTTGTTAATGGTAATGACTTTGTGGCAAAAATTACGTCTACAGTAATTTCATAATGGATACACTTTCAAAGCACTGCATAGAGGCAATGGTACAAAAGCTTTTGAGGTGCTTATCTGCCAGAAATAATGGCTAGATTTGTCATGTGGAGAAGACTGTGTGAGTTTTGTTAGTTATGTGCTGGTAGAGGGGCCAAGGATTCTCCTGGTGGTGCTGTGCAGGTGGATTACCTGACAGTAGATTGTGAGGTGTAAGCAAATGTATCTGTAAAATCCTTTTTTTTCCACAGCCTGGGACTGTCTGACTCTCTCAGAAAAGGGCTTTTCCTCTTTTCTTTTTGTTAAATCACATCGAGCTGTTGTCTCTGTAGACATTCCTTTGGTTGGTCCATATCTTCCTGCAGTCCTCCAGCTCCTTAACTTTCTGTAACACAAAGGTGGGAGAGTATCAATGTGTGGTTAGGGCAGCCCTCTTGTGTTTGTACAGACTGAAAAGTCAAAAAAATATGTTCAGAATTAGGTAGTAGGAAAAGTATGAATGACGCTTCCACAAGCATCTAGTTGTCATTTTCCCATTCGCACATCCAGATCACTTTTAGGAAACGTATTTGCATGTATAATTAAAATGCTATTTTTTTTTTTACTGTTTCATTTGATTTTAATTGGGTTCACTGTGAGTATTTATATTATTTTAATCTTTTTCCTAACATTTCTGCAAAAATAAATTTTCAATAACCGTAGAGTATTTCTGTTTCAAAACCTAAATGTCCAATAAAAGGATTTCTGTTAGCTACCCCGAAAACTGTTAGGTCTTCCCTATAAGTCTCCCTGGGACCAAGGGTTTTTCTGTTTTGTGTTATAAGCTGTAACTTTGGTTACATTATAGTTGAGGAAAAATATCAGTATATTAATATCTTTCAGGTATGATGTCAGTAGTTTTAGATTCAAAGTGTCACTCTTAATGTGCAATGTCCTTAATAAAATATTATATTTTAGTAAAAAGTGAAAGAAAATAAAGGTATGAAATTATAGCAGTTCCAGTACAAATCTTGAAAAAAAAAAAACCTTGTGAAAATGAGGGATTCACATTATTCCAATATTATCATTTACAGACTGAAGAATTTGCCATTCACTTTTACAAAACTTAAAGAACTTGCAGCTTTGTGGCTTTCTGACAACCAGGTAATGACTTTCAATATTCATATTTTCTTTAGTGACTAGAGGACTTATCAAGGGTTGTAAATGAAACCTGTAATTTAATGCATAATTGTAGTGGAGTGTTAGGAGCGTGTGCTCCCAGTCCGGCATTATACTTTCATATAAAGGTATAGATTCTTCTGGCTGTCATTTACTAACTTGGAAAGCTCAGCTTTGCAGGAGTTATCACTTTTATCTAGTTAAGCTTCTCTATACTTACAAAAGTAGTAAATAAAGGCCAATGGTATCAAAAGAATATTTTGTAAATAGAAATTCAAGAGGTGAGTGTTACCAATCTTCTTATTAGTTTCTCCCATCCGTTACTCTATCTATGCCTCTATTCTTGCCATCTTCGTTTTCCTGTCCATGATCTATTCCTGCATAATTTAAATTCCATTGAAGTCAGTGGGAGTTTAAATTTATAGAAGGTTCACAAGAACACTTGGGTTTGTTTTGGAGAAAACTCTCATTTAATTTCCTTTTAAATTTAAGTCTCCCTTTCTTTCTTCCAAGGGGTTTGGTTTCACTGCTATATATTCTTTAAGATTCTATTTAAAATAAATTACGTAACATGAACACTGAGAAAACAGTTCAAGCAGCATCTGAGCACTAAAGTAAGTCCAATCCTTTCCAGGGCTGGTGAATAGAATAATTTTACACTTCCATAATTCAACTTTAGGCAGAAAAACCCTCCCTTTGCACAATGTTAGAAATGTTCAACAAACCTGACAGTTTTTAGTAATTGCAATAAATTCTCATAATCTTATCCTTCTCACTTTGCAGTAATGCTCATGGTCAGATATTATACCTTTTAAACTGAAGTTGATGAGGATAATTCTTCAGCGGCCAATTATTATGCTCCTGGCAATTAATCCATCCTTTTATCCATATGAAAGAGCCACAGGGACTCAGGTCCTGCAGCTGCCTGTTTGCAGGAGGCCATGCACCTATACCTGTGCTGAGCTGTGCTGGTTACAGAACCACTCAGAGCAGAGCCTGTGCCTGTCCACAGGGTATGGCCCAGCAGATAGGTCATTTCTTTATCAAGTTGTCAGATAAAATTCCTGCTAACTCCTGGCCAGCGCATACCATTCAGCCCTCAAATCAGAGCAAAGCCAAATGCAATGCAGTCAGTAGGTTGACATCGGTGCATACATCTCCTTAGGGGTACTTTTTACTTTTATAGCTCAGAAAAAATTTTGAAGCTGATGGGCAGGGAGACTAAGTGGGAGAGATAATAGAAAATTATGAGTAAATTTTAATGTGTTAAATTAGGATTCTCGTCTTCTTTACTCTAATGTCCATTAAAAAAATTGTGACTCCTCAGCCCAGCCAATGAACATATACTTCCTTTTAAATGTATGATATTTTTTCTGCATTTTGACTTTTCTACAGTATAGCATAGGTTAATTTCTGTGATATGACCTATGACAATCACTCCCAGATGCTACATTAGAGCAAAGAAATAAGAAAAAATAATCAATTGAAGTAAAACAGAACAGTAGCATCTAAATATTCAGAGTGCCTCCATGTAAATTCTCCATTATCTCGCATCAAGTTTACCCTCAGATGAACTGATAACTATCACGACTCCTCGTTAGTCGTAGCTTAAAATAGATGACAGCCATAACGTGGGTGTTTGAACTGTATAGTTGCAGCTCTGTTCTGCTGGTCCTTCAGCTTCCTCACTGATGTGTCTCTGAACATGCAGTCGGTATTTCTGATATTTAGTGTTCTTCTGTTGATCCCGGTAGGAATTACAGGAATTACAGAAGTGAGAAATGGTAGAGGAGACATTTCCCCCAGATTGATATTTGGTTTAGTCCATAGAGAAGTTTATTTTCATACAGAATTTTTGTTAATCTTGTATTTTCTATTTACCAAGTGCTGAAAACCCATCTCAGTTCACACACATGCTCTAAGTTAATAGTTCTTTATTTTGCCTTTCCTGTACAGTCCAAGGCTCTCATTCCACTGCAAACTGAGGCTCACCCAGAAACAAAGCAGAGAGTACTGACTAACTACATGTTTCCCCAGCAACCCCGCAGTGACGAAGGTAAAACGCCTTCAGCAGTTCCTACAGAGGCAGAGACGGTGCTTGTTTAGAGAGTGGATTAAAAAACAGAGGGAGGGAGAGGAAGGAGTTTCAGCTGTGGTTCTGTGTGTAGGTATCTCTTCTGACAGGTAAAGCCAGTGGTGCAAACAGAACAGGCTCTATTTTGCGATACACAAAGGAATCGTCTTTGCAAATCCATTATTCTTAGGCCATCAGATTTGCATTTTCTCAAACACTTCTTTATTTTCAGAAGAATGACTTTGTATAAACAATTCGAATGTGGGGAGTGAGTGTAGGGGGGACAGATTATAGGCTATGTCTTGCTGTCATGAGGCCAGGCTGTTGGCCAGAGCCAACTCAACCTGCAGAGACTGGACCTATCTGAGAGTGCTGGGGGGGAGCCCGCTCCTGGGCTGGGGGCTTTGGAGCTCTGAGCCTGGCAGCACTGAGGGTTAAGCTTCTGCCATGGCTACATTAAGTTAGAGAGTTTGTATACTCCCCCTCAGCCCCAGATCTGCCCCTGTGGCTTCCCATCACTCTCCTTTCAGTTTGAATATTAAACTCTATTTGCAATGGTTTGTCACTTACCTCTCTCATTGCCTGCCTCAAGGCTTTTAAAACAATAACTCAAGATTACAGGATCAACTAAGATTATGTCTTTTTAGATCATTTCCAGTCATCTGCTGGGTGTGCTAATTACTTGTTCTTGTGCATTGCTGTTTGCAATTTAACTGTAGATTTCCAATCAGACAGTGATAGTTTTAACCCTACTTTATGGGAGGAGCAGAGACAGCAACGTATGACTGTTGCCTTTGAATTTGAAGAAAAGAAGGAAGAGGAGGAAAATCCAGGGAAAGTTAAGGTAAGTTCTATTTGATTTAGTCTGATATTCACGTATTATGGACAGGGTCCAATTTACAGATCTTGAGTTGAACTATTTTTGTGTTCTGAATACTCAGAAAGTACTCATCACCTTGTTTCAGGTACAGCAGTCGAGGAAGAATGCCGTATCTGTTCTCCCTGGTGTACATGTTACCGATTCCTGCTTTTGCTGTTGTTGACCAGACAGCAAAACTTTGATTCCATAAGTCAATTAGGCCCATGACACTAGTGTCGGGTTCCTGCTGTGACCAGTGTTTTGTCACAAAGGCAAAATTAACACAAAATGTTGGGAGACTTAGAATTAAAGTCCAACTACCTAGTTCTTTAGAAATATTTAGATCACTTCAGGGATTCCATATCCCTCTCAAAGTGGAAGTCAGTGAGAGCTTTGGAACTTCATGGAGTTACACAGGAATGTGCAGTGGAGAGGGTATAACTCATCAATTTTGTAACCTACCAAAAATTAAGATTGGAATATGAATATCCTCCCCCTGTTATCTGAAATGAATGTAATTCCAGAGTTTTCAGTTAAGCCCTTAATTGGTTATGTTGTTAGAAGGATATTGTCAGGACAATCTACATTTAAATGGCATGAAAATTTCTATTTCTTGAATCCTGTGAAGGAATTATCCCAGATCAACACTTTGTCACTGCAGATTTTTAACATAAAATGCATTATGGGAGACAAAAACCATATGAGGAGATTTAAATCATATGTTACTTTTAAAATTAACAATACTATTATTAATAGCTATTAAACATTTCATTTAGATCTTCTTGGAAATTTTGGATTTTTCTTTTTAATATTTTTCCCAATTAGGAATTTTCATCTAACACTTGTAACCAGCAATAATGGACTCTGCTGCTTTAGTAAAACAGAAAATGAAGTCAAAAAGCAACCTTTGCCTCCTAATTAATAGATTAAACTCAAATTTTACCCCAGATCAATTGCAGGTTTATCGGTCATACATGGAAAACAGAGTTGCTATTAATAAGATGGAAATGCTCATTTGCATCCTTCTGGTATGTCCATGCTCTTTTCCTGTAGTGTCGATTCATGTCCATATGTGAATGAACATAGAAGTGCTGTAAAAGAGTTATTTGACTGAACCGTTCATGAACCTGTGTTCATGACTAAAAGCTGACTGATGGAGCCTTTTGAGAACTTGGTGTGTCACTCCATCCATGTGTTGCAGTAGGTCTTAGGGAGGTTTTAACGTGTTTTTAGCAGTGTCACCAGACCTTTATGGGATGAATTTGAAGGTTAACTTAAATTATCAGCATGCAGTGACCACAAACACGGGTAGCATTTTATAAAAGCACGTATGGTTTTCATTTCTTATTTTTCATAGTTAAAATTGAACACTCAACCTGCTGTATGTTAAAATAAATTTGGTAATTTAAATTGTTCAATGACTACTTCCATCAAGAATTTTGAACTTTGAAAGCTCTCTTTTCAGGGTCATGCTACTTTTGATGTAGTATTAAACATATTAGAATAGTATCGACATGAGTGCAGATTTTCTCTGCAATGATGTCTAATTCAGTAGTGAAGGTATCTGCGTTCTAATAGATATCACTCACCACAGCTGCCAGTATTTTCACTCTTTGATATTAATATTCACAGTGATATGAAACTCTTGCTAAAATCCCTATCTCTGACTTGTCTATCTCATGGAAGTCTTTCAGTTAATTTTCCTTTGTCTAGTACTTATTGAGGATTTACACTATGACTTGACATTTAGTTATGTTTGTCTGTAGACCTTACATTTAAATCATGGTCTAAATTTTGTGAAAAAGCAATTGCCTAATTAGGCCACATCTAAATACGATTTCTTTCAACCGTAAATTAACCAGAGCTTTAGTAATGCTTTACAGACCTAATTTATTTTTTCTGTTGAAATTCTTTATTAACATTTGACATCATAGTCATACATTTTAACATTTTATGTTTAAGTCATGTCAGAATCTATTATCCGTGCTGTTTATTCTATTGTGGTTCAGAATTGTATGCTAGTATTTCATATAGTTTCATTTTACAATACAATCATGCTTTTGCTTCTAAATTATTCCCATCAACAAAACATATTCATTTAAATCCAAAATTACGCTTTTCGTACTCATTAGGGATTTAAAATCCATTGACTGTAATAGTGAGAGAGCTACTAAAACTGTTTCCTTTGCTTACCTCACGCACACAAGGAGGTAAAAGCTTCTAGTGGTAAATGCTTCCAATTACTTAGCACATAGGAAATATGGAGTAATTTCGGGTTTCATAGCCTCATAATCAGAAGCAGTTATCCTGACACACCCAGCTTGCACTGGGAGCTGTGGTTTTACTCCATGGAATGATTTTATTGCATTTCCACCCCAAATTCAGGCCCAAAGAGAGTTACAGGCTCAGCCAGCGCCTTCTGGATTTTAGCTGACTGTTTGGTGGCCATTAACATGCACTCAGCAGTGGGCTTACCACTCTGCAAGGCGTACTTTCTGGTTCACCTTATGAATCCCAAATTTGGTGCTTAAGCCGCAACTGGTGCTTTCACCATTCAGAAAAAGACAGTGGAAATAAGGTAGGTTTGCAGTGTGAAGGACAGAGTGGGGAGGGCAGGAGATGCTCTGTGGAGGAAAGGGCCTTGTGCAGAGAGGGAAGTGTCTGCCACAGGCTGGGCTCAAGGGACAGACCTACAGGCTGCCTGTACTCTCTGCAGAACCCAAGCAGCCTTGCAAAGGTCGTGCTTTGTTTGGATGCACGCTTCACTTTCCACCACATCTCTTCTCACAATGTGGTGTGATGTTCAGCAGACAAAATATCTCCGTGACCGGGGGAGGTATAAGGAAAGGTCAGCATCATGCATGTCATCTTTCCTTCTTGGATCATTCCTGATGTGGTTGTTTTCTGCACTGTCTCCTCAGAGCAATTTTCTGTTGTGTAATGTCTTGCAAGATGATGAGGGGTGATGTCATCCATGAGCCTTCGCAGCCACCCTGCTCCTCTCACTCAGATTTTGTAGAGTTGTCTTCAAATTAGCATTGCTTTGGACTTGGGAAATACAATGTTTCTCTATTGCCAAGTGATAACAATTATAAACCTAAAATATGGAGTTTTCTAGAAAATCAGAAGATCTGCCAGTCAGTTAAAGTACTATTATGTGTAAGTTAAGGTGACTTTTCTGTAGTGGTTTGAGTCTGTTTTCCTGTATTTTCTGTATAAGAAGAGAGTAGGATACACTTAAGTGCATATATGTTCATTATACATCTCAAAGAGCAGATAACTCCCAGTAGATCAGTTCTGTTTTCAGCTGCCATAGATAATTCAGATTAATGCAGTACACTGAACACAGTTAAATTAATTCTGAATTTAGATCAGTTTTGTTTTGAAAAAGTGTGATTTAATATGTCAGGACTCTCAAGCAAAGTGTAGAATTAAAATACAGTGCTCTCATAGGGTAAAAGATAGGCTTGTATGGAACCGTTCCCATCCATTATTTTATGTCACTGAAATTCCATTTTAGGTTGATATAGTGTAACTGAGAGCAAATTTCAGTCCTAAAACTTAAAAATCCATGAAGATAGCTGTAACACATTACCTCAAATATATTAAAAATTTGAGGAATTTGCACTTAGCCATAGTACTGTAACCATGGGTTTAGTTTGCATGCTGTTTTCATTTTGTATTTGTGCTTTAATTCTTTTTATGAATGTTCAGGTTGAAATAAATCTAAAACGTTATCCTACTCCATACCCGGAGGATTTAAAGAATATGGTAAAATCAGTTCAAAATCTGGTGGGCAAAACAAGGCATGGAGTACGGCCTGAGAACTCAACACCAACCGTGAACAGTGAACAAACTGTGAAAGAAAAGTATGAGCACAAGTGGCCCATGGCACCAAAGGAGATTTCAGTGGAGGTAATGTAAAAGGATCATTGTTCCTCTCAAGAGTTCGAGATGGGGTTTTAATGTAACTCCACCAAATGATATTCTGCATCTGCTGTGAACTTGATAACCAATAGTTTCTAGTTTCATTCCATAAAGTTAATTTAGTTTTATATTGAGTTGCTGTTTTTCCCAATCCTACTGAATTTTTGGTTTTAAATCTACCTATATCTGAGTTTTGGTATTGATGTTTAAAAGCACTCTCCTAAATTTTATTGATATGAGGGACTTGCATATTAGCAGGAGAATGGACCTGATCATGATTTACATCTCAGACTTAAGTAAGTGTATTTCTGTGTCAAATATATTAATAACAAATCAGTTTGTTCTGTCTGACCCTCCTATGCCATTGGGTTCTGCTTCTTCTGTTCACATTACATGTAGCAGATAGCCAATTCCTCTTTTCAAAAGTTAATGAAATCAACAGGAATGCCTCCTCAACTGCAGGGCACCCTGACCCCTGACTTACAGTGAGTTGCAGAATCTGGCCCTTAATATCTTAGCCAGGATTGCATCAGGGTGCAGAGTAACAATGTCTTCTAACATGAATACAGTCTCTGAAAGGTAAATTCCTAAATCACAGTATCACAGTATCACAGTATCACAGTATCGTAAGGTTGGAAAAGGCCTTTGAGATCATCGAGTCCAACCTATGACCCAACACCTACACCTACATCTACTCCTACTTGTCAACTACACCATGGCACTAAGTGCCTCATCCAAATTCTCTTTGAACACCTCCAGGGACGGTGACTCGACCACCTCCCTAGGCAGAGCATTCCAATGAACAATTACCTTCTCAGTGAAGAATTTCTTCCTAATGTCAATTCTAAACCTCCCCTGGCGAAGCTTGAGACCGTGTCCTCTCGTTCTGTCACTGGTCGCCTGAGAGAAGAGACCAACTCCTGCCTCACCACAACCTCCCTTTAGGTAGTTGTAGAGAGCAATAAGGTCTCCCCTGAGCCTCCTCTTCTCCAGGCTAAACAATCGCAGCTCCCTCAGTCGCTCCTCATAGGGCTTGTGCTCCAGCCCCTTCACCATCCTCGTCGCCCTCCTCTGGACACACTCCAGCATCTCAACATCCTTCTTAAACTGAGGGGCCCAGAACTGGACACAGTACTCAAGGTGCGGCCTGACTAGTGCCGAGTATAAGGGGATGATGACCTCTCTAGTCCTGCTGGCCACACTGTTCCTGATGCAGGCCAAGATACCATTGGCCTTCTTTTCCACTTGAGCGCACTGCTGGCTCATGTTGAGTTTCCTGTCCACCAGCACTCCCAAGTCCCTTTCCACCTGACTGCTCTCCAGCCACTCTGCACCCAGCCTATAGCTCTGCAAGGGGTTGTTGTGTCCAAAGTGTAGAACCCGGCATTTGAACTTGTTAAACCTCATGCTATTGGAGTTAGCCCATCTCTCCAGCCTGTCAAGGTCCCTCTGTAGGGCCCTCCTACCTTCTAGCAGATCGACACTTCCTCCCAGCTTGGTGTCATCTGCGAACTTGCTGATGAAGGACTCGATCCCCTCATTCAGATCATCAATAAAGATATTAAACAGGACCGGGCCCAGCACCGAACCCTGGGGGACACCACTAGTGACCGGCTGCCAGCTGGATGGGACACCATTCACTACCACCCTTTGGGCTCGGCCATCCAACCAATTCCTAACCCAACACAGTACATTCCCATCCATGCCACGGGCTGCCAGCTTGTCTAGTAGTCTACTATGGGAGACAGTGTCAAAGGCCTTGCTGAAGTCCAGGTACACCACATCCACAGCCTTCCTCTCATCCACCAGGCGAGTCACACGGTCGTAAAAAGAAATCAGGTTGGTCAGGCAGGACCTGCCCCTCCTAAAACCATGCTGGCTGGGCCTGATCTCTCCCTCATTCTGCAGGTGCCGCATGATCACACCCAGGATTATCCATTCCATAATTTTGCCTGGGACCGAGGTCAGGCTGACAGGTCTGTAGTTACCTGGATCGTCCCTACGGCCCTTCTTGTGGATGGGCATCACGTTGGCCAACTTCCAGTCTTCTAGGACCTCTCCAGTGAGCCAGGACTGCTGATAAATGATGGAAAGTGGCTTAGCAAGCTCGTCCGCCAGCTCTCTCATCACCCTAGGGTGGATCCCATCAGGCCCCATAGACTTATGAGGATCCAAGTGGCTCAGCAGGTCTCTAACTTCTTCCTCCTGTATGACAGGGGGGCTGTATTGCACCCCGCCCCTATCCACCGCTTCAGTAGACCAGTTGTTCAGTAGACCAGTAGACCTGCAGTCTTGTGCAAAGCAGATACAAATAGCTGAAGCTTGATCTCAGAGGGTGTCTACTCATTCAAGTTCACGGTAACGACTTACTTTGTACAGGCACAATTTATAAATAAGGGAAATCTCTTACCCTGGCAGTATGTACTGATGGTTTATAATTTGGACAGATCTGCAAGAATACCAGCATTCATGAAAATCCTTATAAAGTCTTAATGTTCAAAAGAAATAAATGAGGAGAAAAATTATCAAATTGTATTTTCACCCTTTTGTTATTTAAATATGTGATAAATTCCTTGTCCTTGAAATATTCCTGTCTCTGGCTAGTCATGTATGCATGAATTTTTCTTCCTCGATTTTCCATATCCTTATGCAGATTGGCTATTCTTACATATGCAGCAGTCGCTGTAGCTGCTCTGTCAGTTCTGTGTGGTTTATTTACAGTTAAACCTTATCACTTCTTGAAAGAAAAATAATTTCTCTTAGGATGGCTTCAGAAGACTTTCTTCAAATATAGGCAGAGTTTCAAGTAGTACTACAAACTAAAATATTTAAGTTAAATTGTTTATGTTTTTATCTAAATCTGAAATCTTAAATTTCTCCATGATTCCTTTTAACCCATTAGATTCTTTTTTACTGTGTAAATCTGGGCTTTTAACCAACTTATATCTTTTCCATAAGTGTTTACGTGGTCTGCTGCTGTTGCTGAATGTATACAGTTTATTTTCTATAATGTAGCTTTGAACTTGAATAGTCTTCATAGGTTTCTGCTGGATTGAATGATCCCTACTGTGAACCCACACAGGTTATCTATCTGGGATTTGAATCTATGTTGTCTGACAAAGACATTAGGTGTTTGGTCTTGTGGCTGTGTCTGGTGACATAGGCATCAGAAATAGGCATCTGTACTGTTTTAGTTGCTGATAAACTAAATGTTAATTGTTAAACTAAAATGTGAAGATCCCAGTTAAGTGAGCCACAGCAGAGAGTCCTGTGAATATCCAGAGTCCAGTGACGCCTCCATTCTGGAGATGGAGGGGAAGAGTAGATGGCAGCAACACCATAAAGTACTATCGTTAATTTAAAAGGCTTGTGTGACCCCATACTAACACAAAAAAATGGGGAAGACAAATTTCATTGTTAATTTCATTCTTTGATAAAAATGTATTTGCTTTTGCAACAGAAAAACAATATCTAGTTTTTCTGCAACTGTACCTGAGCTGTTAATTCCATGAGTAGCACAAGCAGCATTCTATAAAAAGGGTTGAATTGCTGAAGATCTTGTGGTAATTCCTGAAGTGCAATTAAATAATGTGATTGCAATTTCCTATTTCATTTTCAACCACAAGCAACTGATGTGAGTGCATGACTATTCCCATCGTATCAGTGAAGATGTTTTTTTCCATCCTCTATTGTTAAAATAGTGAAGATGGTGGAACTTTGTTAGATTTTAATTTTCCTAGTACTTAGTCAAGACTAGTACCACAACTATCTCATCAACCAAAGAAAAGAACAAAAATGTTCTTGTTTTTCATACCAGTAATGACACTGAGAGGATTTTGTGGCTGTAAAGCAGGATGATGCACACATTTTCCTCTCTTTGGCTTCTTGCATGAAGATAAAGAAGATGTATGGGAAACTGAAGAAAAAGTCTGGATGACTTTGTGGATAATATTAGCATTATTTCAGTTGTAATGTGTTAAATAAAACATAAATAAGCTCCATTTACTTTTCAGATAATTAGAGGACATGATCTAAACCCTCAAGTTAAAGTACAATTTGCAAATGCAGGTGTGTTCTCATACAGATTAAGACTGAAGACAGTTTCTAATAACAACATAATTTAATTTCAGGTGCAATGCTCACTCAGAAGCCAGATATGTTGGTTAATTTTCTTATCTCTTTTGGATTTTATTGCAATTAATTTACACATGTCTCTTCACAAAACTGTTTCTAAATAATTAAAGGAAGCATCTAAAATGAGTAAAAAGCTACATTTCAAATCACTTGTATCATCCCCCTACTTCAGTTATAATAAGCAAACGATTAATCATCAGTTCAAACCTCTTCATCATCCTAAGTAATTTTAAAATATGTACATTTTGGACAAAAAGAAGTCTGGGATAACTTGGTGCATTGTGTAGCCCTTCCATGAGGAACAATGAGAAATACCACAAATGAACAATTAAGATCTTCATAGTTAGTATTCTTGATACATATGGATTGTCAAATAAAGTCGAAACACTTCTATATAACTTACATCTTTAGATTAAAAAAAAGTCTTTTCTAGTCCAACCTACAACATTCCATCCTTTGTGTTAAGTCCTCGCAGATTTATTAATATTGTGTAAAAAAGAGAGATTGTTATTCTTTGAGTGATCCGATGCAGATGCAGACACTAGTGCTAACAGCTAGAAAAATTGTGCCTCAGCTGTATTGGATCTTCTGAGACCTTCATCACATCTCAGTCAAAATAAGACCTCAATCATTTTAACTTCTGACTTTGTTACTGTGTGAGTTTGAGTTGTGGTGGGTTTTTTTTTTTGTGAGGATAGTGGTGGAGAAGACTTCTTTTTGGTTTGAGTTTAATGAAAGTTTTAGAGACTGTCTTAAAAGATCATCTTGCCTTTTCAGGAAGACTTGCACACTTTTCTTTCCCCCAGGATGCCTGGCTTCAATTGATTCAGTTGATGTGTCCACAGTGGGAGCTGTTTTCCTCTAATGAGATGCACAAATGACAGTCTCTCCTGATTGGAAGAGAAATACATGCTAAAGATTTTTTGTTTGTATCTGCTTTAAGCCCCATACCTTGATAAGCTCTTTGCAACAGAATTACCTATGTTTTACCATAAGTCAAAAATATCTTCATTATAGAGTTTTGGATTCTCCATGGCAGAAAAGATCTTTACTGAGGTTGTGATCTTGGTGTCTTCTTCTCAAAGGAGAAAGGAGGCAATGAGTCACTTGTCTGGATGTCTGACTCACCAGAGACATTTCTTCAGATAGGATGTCAAATGTCTTAAAGTTCATTTTGAGTTTCTTTGACTTCTGCCTTTCCTTATCTAAGTGTCTGGATTGAAAGGGCATTATTCAGGGCTACCTCCAAGATAAAGCCTACCTTCCATAAAATCAGTCCAAGACATCAGTGGACCCCCTGAGGGTACTGCTCTGTCTGTCCCCACCTGCATGAGGACTCGGGAGGTGCAGTATTACACAACTGGCACTTGATACAAACTTGTATACACAGGGCACAAAAGTCTGTTTTATGTTTGATGGGCTATGAAGTGGCTTTTTTGCAAGAGGCCGGAAACTATTGGCAGCAGGCTCAGTGAGATGTATGTAATTGTGTGTGTTTCCATCTAGATAGAGAGCAACAGGAGCTTGTTTCCTCCAGAGATGGGAGAGCACAGGGAGTGCAATTCACATATCAGGGTGTCGTAACTCAGGGCAGTACTGAGACCTCTGTCCTCACACTGGAGACCACATACAGAGCTGGACAAGAGCCTCTCCATGGTTTATAACTAAGGATGATATTAGAACGTCTCACGTCCTCTGTAGTAAGTGACCGATGACTGGGCGGATAAGCATTATCTTTACAAAATCTTGACCATGTCGGCTAACAGACTTAATATGAGATTAAACTACCGGAAATGGAGATATTAATTCTGAAATATGTAGACTCTAACTCTGATTTCTTTGGTGATAGATAGTTCTGGTTAATTCTTGAGTGCAGCCTCTTGGCTGTATTTCTGATCACCTGAATAGGCAAGGTTCCTCCATCTGCTTGTCGGTCCACCAGACTGCAATGCAGAAAGACACATGGCAGAAGCAGTCATTCTGCCCTACCTGATGACAACTTTTTTCCAGGATCTACTATGTCTTTCCATGTGGAGTCACAAAAACTACCTCTACTCCAGTCTATTCCTCTTATGATTATGTCTCTGTCATATGTCAGTGATTGCATGCTGGACCTGAAAAGGTGAGAGCTCATTGCATCAATGCCATAACATTGTGCTGTTTGCTGTATCACTTCTGCAGGTGGGAAGTGTGTCGGTGTTCCTTCATTCTCCCACTTTCAGATTCCATATTTGCATTCAGAAGTTTTCCTTCCACTGGTTCAGTTATATCTTGTATTAACATCCTGTTTAGGACAGCCTTCAGTTCTAATGGCTACTGAAAACCAGCCTTTCTGGAAGCTGCCACTGCAGCCAAAACAGCGGGAGAGATTTAAGAACAGGTGGAAAATCCTCCAATCTGCTTTCTCCTGAGATATTCCCGTGTTTTGGGGTGTCTCTCAGTGCCTTCCTGGATTGGTGACTGAATTTTGTTTAGAGCAGTCTGATAATTGCTAGCTTAGACAGCAAAATATCCAGAACTGTGGCTGCCTTTCACATGCTAAGCTTCAGATAGAATTCATTTTGTGATTTTTGTCAGGAGAAGACTATTTATTGGGACTTTCTGTGATCTCCTTTATTTTTCCATTAAAGTTTTAGTAAAATGTGAACCCAGTAACATTTGCCTTGATCTGTTTATTTTTTGCTTCTGCATTTCTTTATAGCCGGCTTGTCATTCTTCAGATCGACCTAGCCTTCTCCAGTTTAGAAATGCTGCCAGCCCTCTACCTATATTTAATTGCTCATCTGGAACAGATCCATCTTTAATGGTCCCACATTCCTCTGCCTTGTGCGTCCTGTGTCTGCCCAGAACCTCAGTCTGCTATATTTGGAGGCTCTATATTCTTTGCAAGAGGACTTCAAGAGTTAGGTTGTTTTAAAAATTCCATCTCTCCAGATTACAATTTAATGTTCTTGTGTTGTCAATGTGAATAATAGGCAATATTTCTCTTTCCCAGTTATTTTAATGATTTTTACTATGTATTTTCTCTTGGGAAACAGCTCACCATATTTTTCTGACACCTACCTATATCTTTCTCTGATTAGTCCAGAGGAATAAGTTCTGACACAAAACAATTTCATTTATATCTTCTCTTTATTCTTGCAGTTGGCCCTATTAATAATATCCTTTTTTTTTTCAGTGACCTTTTTGTTCTTGGGCTTGTAAGAAAAACGGTCCTCTTAAACAGAGTAGAATTAAATGGAATGTGGTTTTGGTTTTTTTACCACATATTTCACTTTCATGGCATATTCACAAATGCCAGGCTAGTTCTTTCAAAAGTGTATTGATTTTTATTGGACTAGCTGGACTAGGGCTAAAAAGGAAAAAAAAAAAAAAGGAATATAACAGAAAACTTCATAAAATCAGGCACCTGAAATAATAACCTGTGTTTGTCATTATGTCAAATGGAACTACTGGTTCTTCCTATCTTTCAGCAAATAGTTTTATTTTTAGCTTATAACTTTTGGAAGTTTCATGGCACAATATTGGGATTCTAGGTCCAAGATAGAGAAAATAAAGAATTCTAAAAGAATCCCCTAATACAAACACTCATAAATTGACCCTGGAAAAAACAGACAAGGAGAAAGAGGAGCATACAAAAAGCTCAGAGGTACAACAAGCATTCACCACACTTCAAAGGTGGAGAAATTCACACTCTGTGAATGCTGTGCACTTTTTTATTTTCTGGAAAATTATTTTTGATCAGTTTGTACATTGCACTAGAAAGTGATTGTGCTGCACTGGAAAAATGCTGTTGCACTATTGTTACTTTAAGTCATATGTACACCACTACTGTTATATCAGAAATACCATGCACAACAAGGGATCTCTGCATTTAAAAGTAGTTTAAAAAGTCTTGAATATGTTACACCATGTAAGAATCAGCATGTGGCTATATTTGCTTAAATGATAGCACTGAGGGCTGTGAAGACACCTGTTCTTTGCTCTTTTGGTATGGTACTACCTCCAGTAGAACATCAAATGAAGAAAGATTAAAATATCTGTTGTGTAAATGTAATTATGTACTTCAAGGATAAATCACATGGCAAATGCTTCTACAAATCTCTTTTTCCACTGTTACTACAAAAAGTAGTTAATGGAGAGTAAGCCTCTGAACTCCTTATGAGTAAAAGCAAGTAAGATTTAAAAATATTGTAGCATTTTACATTTTAATAATGTGGGTTTGGTTTTAGTGCTCCCATTTTAAATTGTTTCTCTAAGTATTATGTTTCGCCCCTTTATTGACTTCATTCTGCAAAATCACTGGAGTACCTTTAACAACAAAATGTCAGGGTACAGAGATTCTCATTGTGTCTCCATTAGTGTAAGTTCCTTCCTAAATATGTTTCTACTAACCATTTCCTTCCTCGTGTATTTTACTAATTACTGATTTTCTCCTAATATCTTTCAAAAACTTTCTCTTTTTAGCAAATACTCTTCTTCACCAACTTCCATTCTCTTCACAAAATAACAGCCCATCCTCTCACTTCTGAGATGATGCATGTTTCTCGTGCCCCTCCCCACAAGGATCTTGATTGGCATTGGCATGACTTTCCAGTGTTTCCAGGCCCATCTCAACCAGTTCCTTTTCCATTACATTTCCCTGACCCAAGACCCACAAAGTGGATTTCCCATATTGCTCATTCTTCCGACTCCCTTCCCCTCCTGAGGGCAAGGTTACCAGTATCATTCCTCCACTGAGTGTCATCCCTACTTTGTCTCCCCAAGACACTTATCTTCAGGTCAGCATCCTTCTCATTTCTGGACTTTCTTCCAGGGATAAGAAATGGTGCAGATTCCCTGTTTGTGTTTTCATTTCCTTCTCGCTATCCTATGAGCCTAATTTAAATTTCCTAATTTAAAATATCTCTTTCTAAGACTACCTGTTACTTTCCACTTTTTAACTCATGGGTTTTTTCAGTATATATCCTGTTACTGGCTAGAACAGCACAACAGTTGTGCAGGGTAGCCTTTGAAGGTCAAGTTTTGCTGAACTCTCATTGAGAAGTTTATAAAATCAGAATAATTTAATTTAGTGAAACACTCTTTAGAAACAGCAATTTTAATTAATTATAGCTATAGGGACAGTTGAATCTATGGAAGGACTTATGCAACTGTCTTAGTTTGGATGAAAAAAACAACCAAACCAACCAAAGTATGCTCAGTGATTTTAATCAGAGATTGTGAGATTGTGCAGAACAGATAACAGCAACACATAAATGAATGAGGAATACTTACTCCTGAAATAAGAAGTAAAAGTTTATTCTGATTTTTTTATTTATTTCTACTGTCAGCTTGCATCTGGAGACCTTTACTTCATCAAAAATGTTTACATGGCCTCGATGTATCTTACAAGTCCCATCTGTTTTTATCCACATTTTCAGAATGAACACATCACCATAATTTTTACAAGTATTTATGTAGGACTAGTTAGAATTTTCAGCTGACAAATCAGCATGATTAGACACTACCCATATGGTGGGGTTTTGGTGTGTTGTCACATTCATGAAAAGAAGGCTGTGAAATGTTTGTTCAGTGCATTTTGGAGTGGATTCTGTTTCCTATGTTTACTCTACATTGTTGTATTCCTCAGGATGCCTTTGGACATCCTGCCAGTCAGTTGAGGATAGGGGAACTTCGTCCTTCCATGCCAGAGACTCCGTTGTACCCACCCAAACTTGTTCTTCTGGGTAAAGACAAAAAAGGTACTAACTTGACTTACAACCTTTTAGATGAAAGTATATGTAATGTACACAGACTTAAGATGTTTAAGATAGACCTAAGATGTTAAGATGTTTGCTTCACTGATTTTAAAACATATTACATGCATGTTTGCGCACAGATATATATATATATATATCCATAGCATCAATTAAAAATGTATTTCTCTGGAGTTTAGATTTCGAATGACATCTAAAATGGTTTGCTTTGTTTTGTTTCAGAATCGACAGATGAGTCTGAGGCAGATAAGATCCATTGTCTGAATAACAGTGTTTCCTCAGGCACTTACTCAGACTATTCCCCTTCCCAGGCTTCCTCAGGGTCCTCCAATGCACATATTAAAATGGAGTCCTTGCAGACAATGGCTAAAGAAGCAGTGAATAACTCTTTGTGGGGGAACAGGTGGGACCATCTTTCTTAATACAGCTTCTGATTGCCTTTCCTCTTAGGTTGTCATATGCATTCAAAGTGATCATATGCTGTCTGTTAAGGCATTCAGTTAAAATAATGCAACATTTTTACCCCAAATTTGCAGAGATCGACATGGCTATTCAAAGCCCGGGCTGTGCAAGCCCGGGCTGTGCAGAGTTGGCCATCCATTTACACTCTATAAATGTCAGTAATTCTACAGCTGTTTTTTCAACTATGTGCTATAACTGGGCATTAAAAGTGCCTAGTAATTGAGCTGCAATTATTCTGCTCTGTGTGGTCCTGAGCTGCAGCTGGCTGTAGTTTAGCATAGATAGCAGAGTGTATGTCTCATTATTATTGCTGTCCTGAGCCTCACTCTGCCCTGGACCTCTAAGAACAACATGATTCTTTGAAAGTTGTGACTTGCACTGGTCATCACCAACCTGAAAATGCTCTTGTACCATACCAGGAACACCCTACCCTGTCTATTCCTGCCATAAATCACCTACATCCTAAATGTAGTTCCATCCACAGGCTCTTCCCCATTAAAGAGGCTGGAGCCTTCTCACTAGAGAAGGAATAAAATCTTGGTGGTGAGAACATGCACAAACTCAATCTGGTATTTTTTGTTTAAAAAAAGAATAATGTAAGTGTAAAAATTCTTTGCCTGCACTCACAGAAGATTATTTTTAAAGCAGGAAAAATATGTTCAACTGGATTTATATGAATATTGCATTGAGTCACTCAGGACTTCTGAATGACTACTTAGTTTCTCTGTGTATGTACTTACTGCATCTGTACAGTGCAAAAAAACCTGCTGCAGCCATTCATGCCAAACTGGTGACACAAGGTGCACATCTTATAGTACGATCCTAAAGCCAGAGTATAGATGGGAGAATATTAAATTGCTTTAAAAATGCATCTTTCTGATGGTTGCTTATGTGCTGTAATAGAGGGCATTTTATCTTGATCCATTCTGTTTTGGTTTTGCAGGCTGGCACAGTCTTTTCCACAGCCCCTTGAAACAAAGCCATTGCTGAGCCAGCGGGAATCCGCTCCGGCAGGAAACCTGCCGCAGTGCACTGACAGGCGCCCACTGAGCGACACCTTTGCCGACAGCTGGAACGACAGCTCACACTACGATAACACAGGGTTCGTTGCGGAGGACAGCGTGGTGGAGAATCCTAGTGCTAACCACCTCTTGAGCTCAAAATCTAGAAGCACATCTGCGCATGCACGGAGGCCGTTGATTAGACAAGACAGGATAGTTGGCATTCCCCTGGAGCTGGAGCAACCGACGCTCAGAAGCACACATGAATCTGAAGTGCCTCCTCCCAATCCTTGGCAAAATTGGACCAGAACCCCTAGCCCTTTTGAAGACAGGACAGCTTTTCCTTCCAAACTGGAAAGCACCCCCACCACCAGCCCTTTGCCTGAGCGGAAAGATCATGTCAAAGGGTCTCCTGAAATGACTAGCACTTTTACTCCAGGAATAGCATGGGGATATCACAATTCAAATCCTAACAGAAATCTCACAAATGTCTTTTCACATATCCACTATTGCCCAGATCCTTCCAAAAATGTTATTTCGATCAGCAAGAGTACAGAACGGCTTTCTCCAATGATGAGGGATTTGAAAACTAACAAATTCAAGAAGTCACAAAGTATCGATGAGATAGACATTGGTACATACAAAGTGTATAATATACCCTTAGAAAACTATGCATCTGGTAATGATACTGTAGGAACCCACGAGAGGGTGGACAAGCTCCTGGGCCCAGAGCACGGCATGCTGAGCATGTCCCGCAGCCAATCAGTCCCCATGCTGGACGACGAGCTGCTGACTTACAGCAGCGTCAAAGTGCAGCCACAGCAGAAGTCGTCCGTCACGAAGAAAGTCTACCAGTTCGACCAAAGTTTCAACCCGCAGGGAGCAGTGGAGGTCACAGCGGAGAAGAGGCTCCCACCACCTTTCCAGCTCAACCCCAAGTACATTCCCCAGCAGACTAAAAACTTGCCTCAGGAGCTGGTCAGCCCTAGAGTCTACCACGGCTACCCCCCTGTGGAGCATATGTTCTCCTTCTCCCAGCCATCGGTGAATGAGAATGCAGTCGGTGCCCCCTTTTCAAGCCAGGGCTCTCGGCCCGGGTTCTTGAGGAGAGCGGATTCCTTGGCCAGCTCCACCGAGATGTCCATGTTCGGGAGAGTCAGTGAGTCCCATGAGCTGCCCCCAAGCGATAGGTATGGCAGGCCTCTGTACCAAGGAGCTGTGGAACACCAAAGCAGTATCTCAGTCTCTGAGTCTCAGTTCCTCAAGAGGAACGGCAGGTACGAAGATGAGCATCCTTCCTATCAAGAAGTGAAAGCCCAGACCGGAAGCTTTCCAGTTAAAAACCTTACACAAAGGAGGCCATTGTCTGCAAGAAGCTACAGTACAGAGAGTTACGGCACATCCCAAACCAGACCAGTTTCAGCGAGGCCGACAATGGCAGCGCTGCTGGAAAAGATACCGTCAGACTATAACTTGGGTAACTATGGCGACAAGCCTTCCGATACCAGTGATATAAAGACAAGACCTACCCCTGTGAAGGGAAATGAGAGCTGTGCTAAAATGCCCGCTGACTGGAGACAACAGCTACTTAGACATATAGAAGCTAGAAGGTTAGACAGGGTATGTTTGGCATTTCTCTGCAATTAATGCCTTTAGTTGTGTGTTTCGGTATGTCAAACTATTTGCACGTACAGTGGTAACTGCCAGAATTCCCAGTAATGAAATTCCTGCATTGGTGTCGGAGGACCTGGCCCACAAAGAGGTCTGGGGTGCTCAAAAGCAGCTGGAGTGAGAAGTTCCTGGATAAATGGGTGATAAAGAGTCTCTGCATGAGTAACGCGCTATGGTGCGTGTTACTAATGTAGTAAATGCCACAGCAGTAAAATCTTTCCGTATTAACAGGTGTGAACGTGCTGCTGAATTCCACCACTTCAGTAACGATTTGAGAGCTTTAAAAGATGCTGGATACATCTTTGTAGTAAAAGGCAATAAAGAAAAAGGTCACAGCTAAAAAGTAAAATAATATATTTTAGCTTTCATATCTCGGTGGAAGGGATTTAAAGGTAACTCTGAAATTCAAAGATCACTGAATATACACTGCCACTGTTTTTAAGGAGGAATATGATTATTGCTTTTTTTTACAATAGGAAGTTATGCTTATTTACCTTCTATACAAAACAGTAAAAGTACTCTAGTGCATGGTTTCTATAATGATCTTGACTATTTAATGATCTACTTCATGAATTGGATTTACTTCATAATCTGAAGTAGCTTTGAAAAATTACTGTCATGAAATGTGTAAGTTAGTTTCAAAACATGTCCATGTGCCTATTTTATGCTAGATACTCTCGAGTTTGGTGTTAATATATTTATTACCTTCAAGTTGCTCGGATGTGATGCATATTAAAATATCGTTAAGGATCAAATGGGTAAACTTTAAAAACTGGCTTGAAGGTTGAAGCTTTTCAGCCATTTTCCTTGTGTTGTGTAAAACTGACTGGGAAATATCTAATACCAAGGCAAAATAGTGCATCCTAAGTAGAGATGTTTCTGATGGAAATAAATACTTCCCAGATGTTGTTTGTTTTAGAAATAGCTTAAAATGTGTATTTGCTTAAGAAATACTTTATCTCATGGAAAGCTGACACTGGTGATTTTATCTAGTTAAATTGAATTCACAGTGATCCCTGCAGGTGCCAGCCTGCTAGATTCTAGTTGTTTGCACTATCTGATAAGTAAAGCTCTATGAAGCTGGGCTCTCTGATGGAGGTTTTGTCAATGAGAACACCTGGGCACTGCAATGCAGCAGCTCCTCCAGGAGAAGATACTGCCCATCTGCTCACAGCCCTCGGAATGCCGGTCTGTGCAAGACCCGGGTGCCTGCTGTGCTGGGCCCAGCCAAAGCTTGTCCCCGTGGGCAGCTGCTACCCAGAGAGCCCATGCAAAGCTCATGAGATGGCGCAGAGCCACCTTGTAGAGGGCTTTTTCCTCAGCCTTTGATTCTCTTTTATGCTAGATACAGGTTTTCTGGCCCGTTCATAGTTGCGCAGATGTACCAAAATTTGGCCGGATTTGTAAAATAAAGACTTGTACCATGTTATATACTACAATTTTCAAACGACAGATAACAACATATTTCATCTGCTGTCAGCGTTGAGTCTTTTATGGTATCCATTTTATGTATAACTAGCAATGAATTTGCTTCCATGTGACCCAGTGCATGCCTCAAAAAGCTATTTATTTCTTGGTACACTATTTTTTTGCTTAAACTAAAACTTTGTGAAATTAACCATATATGTGTGATACTTAATTCGATGAGCATGTGTGTTCATATCCTGTCACGTGGTTGTTTCCTCTACTCAGACCGCTGCTTACAAACACAACACAGTTAGCCTTGGCATGCTGCACTCTGGAGGGTTTTCAGCAATGCATGCCGGCAGAAGCATGACTTTAAACTTGCAGACTAAATCTAAATTTGAAAACCAAATGCTTCAAGAGCTACCTCTACCGAAAGTAAGTATGGGATAGTCAGCATATAGCAGCATTACAAAATAAATAAATAATACTCCTTGCTTTTTCCTGATTTAGCTTTTGCCTATTATTCATGCTTATACTATACACATCCAAAAAGCAAAGATGATAGCAATACAGTTTTCCTACTCAATAATCTTGGGTTTTGGATTACGTAGCTCTCATGGCTGTCATTACTACTTTCTGCTCTCATGTTACAGACTGATGTCTGATTTTTTCAATGATTTAAGCTGTGCACAGAAATGGAGAAAAGGTTTTGTTTTGTGACTGTCGCATCTTAGTAAAACTAATGTAGAAATGTTTAATATGCATTTAAATAGGCTCCAAGAGACAGGAAATTTAATATTTTAACAATAATTTGGTATGCTGCAATAGTTGATGATCTTTGAATACATGCCTACTACTCCTAATTTTTAACTTTTGAGTGCTACTTATAGAAAGAAAATATTTTTTCTCATTTTTTACTGTCTACTTTACAGCTTAACAATGTATTATTGCTAAGTACATACATACAAAATTATACACAAACAAATGGTTGATGGGAAAAGCACCTATGAAAAGCCAGAGAGGGACATTGCTGAAGTATTTTCAGAGTATCAGAGGGGAGATGCTGAGACCTTGCTGTGTGACATGTACAGCCCCACCAGAGGCACTGCAGCAGCCGGTTGCCAGACACTTGCAAGCAGTCACACTGTTGGGATTGCGCAGAATGGCAGAAGCTACTGCAGTGCATCATGTCTCTGCGAGTAATTAAAGGGTAACAGAGCACAGATCTCCAGGCGTTGAAATGTGATCATCTGCGCTGTTAATTGCCGGGCTAGCCTCAGGCATGGGATGACTCCGGCCAGCTGGCACTCTCCCAGGCAATCCCTGGCAGGGAATCCAGAGCCAGCACTGGCCTGAAATTCCCAAAGGAGGGTTTCAATGCCCGATTTAAGAGTTTAGATCCAAGCCTGTTTAGAAGAAAACGATAATGTAATGGCAGCAACAGGACCAGATTGCACTGACTGGCCAGAAGACAGGCCTTGGCACTGCTTAGCTTATTAATGCAGGCATGGACACTGAACACTGGATTTCCAGGCAAAGCTGTGAAAGGTTAGCAGTGAGCAAACACACACACACAGAGATCATTGTCAGGTTTCTCCTGCTGTAACTTACTTTCCATGCACCATTAACTTCATTTACATCTCCTATTCAGCTGTCCCTGGATTTAATCAAGTCCTAAATGTTAGTGTGCACTTCTGTTGTTCAGTTGATGACATCTAGGTCAGATCTCAGCCACAGATGTGTTTGTGTTTAGACACAGTTTTCCAGTGTTGGTCATACTGGTTTTTTTCTTTCAAACAATTTGTTTGTCTCTTTGGGATTATGCTAATTCTTGTCACAAGTCCATGAAAGAAGTCCATTTGGCATTGACTCCAGATAATGGTACTATTTTCTATACACATTGAGGAATAAGATATTATATATCACTTTCATAATTTTAGACTGTAGATGATGGATACTAATATATGGATATCTGAGGAGACTCATGAAACTGTTTAGGATGACATATTTTGAGGTGTGGCATTCTGTGAATTGTTCTACTTTCTATTTCACCAGCATTTCATTGCTATATACCCATATACAACGTGATACTGAACTACATGGAGGGGAGGGGGGGTGTATTCTCTTACTGTACTGTTGGGAAAGGGGTGAAAATTTATTGTTGAAACAAATAATCTGAATGTTTAGTATTGTTAAATTGTGTTCTTTCACATGTTCTAAAGGATTTTACATTTCTTAATGAATCCAGGCCACAGCAGCTTAATATTTACCTCATCTTATTCCTCTTTATTGTGGCCTAGATTCAAGAGAGTAATGAGTGAGGTCTAATCGTCCAGTGAAAATCAAGTAGAGCAATTACTTATTTTGAGAAAGTTTATTACATGAATTCAACTCCCTGTATGAAATGTTTGAACTGCTGCTTTTCATTTTTCACCTAGAATCAATAGCTATGTGATTTGTTTGCAGTCTGTTTGTGCTTTATCAATGAATAATATTACAAGTCTAAAAATTCATTTTACTGCAGAAAATGAAAAGAAAAGCTGTTATCGCAGAATTTTCGTATTTATTGAGAAAGCAGAAGCCACACTCTATATTTTTTCTTTTCCATTTTGAGTGCAAACTCACCTCTGCAGATCAGGCAGTCGCTTATAAAAATGGCACAGCATTGTCTGCATGACAAAAGAGACACCTTTCAGAAGAATGCTTTTGATGTTGGGCATCCATCTCACAATTCTTTAAAAAGTTTATGGTTTGATGTACTTCGTTCTCAGAAGTGTAGTGTAGCACCTCCATTTAGGAATAATAAGCATATTCACATGTATCATTTGTGAGGAAAACTAGAAGTTCTCGTAGGAGACCACCTCGCTAATCCCCTCTGTCTCTGCATGGTGAGGGCACTGTATAAGTCCATTGCACAGCAGAGCCTCAGGCTCCTCGGTCTGTGGGTGAATCTGGAAGGGATGACTCATCAAAGATGATGGCCTTTCTTTTTCATAGTTTTTTTACTACTCATCAGAGCAGAAACTTTTGTTATTATATTATATTTTCCATTGTAGAAGCTGTTTACTGCCCTGGTCTCAGATGATGTACCCCCATTTGGATGAGGGTTATGTGGGGACATGCAGCAAACAGGGCAGAATGTCTGATTCCTGAGTTTCCTTAGGCACAGAGCCCTCCCTGCACCCAAACGGGGACCCACATTCTGATCTAGACAAGCAGGGCTCAGTCCTGGGCTGGGGACCCCTGGGCAGGGTGAGGGATTTGAGGTGTATCATCAGGTTTCCTGCCTGTCCCTACACAAGTGTGCAGCTCTGGGCCCAGGTTTGGCAGTGTTGGAGAGTGCTGTGTTATCTGAGAGAGCAGCAGCACTGCTACACCAGGCGCTGGGACCAGTGTCTGGTGAGCTGCGAGGGATAACCCATGGAAAAAGTGCTGACATTCTCATTTTGCTATTTGTAATAAGTGGAGAGAAAGCTCTACAGAGGTCTTGTAGTTTCAACAGGGGAAATGTTTTTCTGGTGGTTTTTAATATAAGGAAAATCACATCTTTCCTGATTTTTCCAGGAAGACTTCTTGAATGATGAGAGATTTATAATGAAAGTTTTCTTTAACTTTAAATAATTAAGGTAGATATTTTTTTACTTAACCTCTGAGGAGTATGATTTGCATCCAGTTTTACTTCTATTTATTTTTAAAGGATTTTTAGGTCTGTATTAAAAAAAAAGCTCTTAATTAACCAGTTACCAGCTTTAATATTTCAGAGCAACAGTTTCATTTGTTCTTCATTCATCTAAAGAAGTCTTTCATGATTTTTTTTAATCTAAGCTGAAGAAGTAAATGTTTGAATGACATAAGGGAAGAATAGATGGATTTTTTTTTTTTTAATGCAGATTGCCTTTAATCAGCACTGAATAACCTTTTAACTGAATTAGCACTTCCTAATACTAGGGGCTGTCAGTGGTAGCACAATGTTTGCATTTTGGAAAGTGACACAAAAAGCCTTACCTGTGTTAGCAGAATTTCCAGCTGTGGTAAAGAAATACAGAGGTATCTAGATAACAGCAAATTGGTATGGGACAGAAAAATTACAAACATCCTCAACAGTGCTGAAAATAGGAGTTAAAAAAAATGTGAGGAAAAGTGACAAAAAACCAACACGTATAAAAGGAGAGAGAAATGGAAAATAATCACAGAAGTATCAAGCTTATTTAGTAAACTTCAAATGTGTGTTATGTCCATTACTATTCGGAAAAGCATTTAATTAATGGTTAATATTGTACAGTGATATCCTGTTAACTTAGAACAAAACCAGGCACAGCCTAGAGAGATGTCTGTGAGAAGCACACAACACTCGGTGATACACAGAGCATGGCACAAGGTGACAGTAGTGATAAGTTCAATATTGTCAATAAGGAATATGAAAATATGAAGCATATTACTATGTGAAGAATTTATAGGCATATAATTTAATTTTGTGGCAAATACTTACTAAAAAAGTTTTTGATGCTTGAATGACCAGTAAGAAAGTTTTAACTCAAATCATTAATGGCAGCCTGTATGCTTAAATGTGGAACTTTGCCAAAATTTGTTCTGCTGAAAATAATGAGTTATGTTGAATGAATTTTTCTCTCATCATTCATTATTCTCATTATTTCTCTTACACATCTTTCCAGATCTCCTGCTTGCAGAGAGTCCCACAGTAATATGATTACACATTAATGAAATACCATAGAATTTTAAAAATATTTCCATTATAGCAATAATGTGTTACATTTTAACTGGACTGATTACTGAAATAAGTATGAAGAGAGCATTTTCTGTCATGGTGTGACAGTGTCTAAAGACTGCCCTACCATTTCTGCAACAGACCTCGTCACAGCAGAGCAGCATCCTGGACAATGGGCAGGAGGAAGTGTCTGTGACCAGCCAGTGGAACCCCTACCCACTGGGGCGGCGAGATGTGCCACCGGACACCATCACCAAGAAGGTAGGCACCACAAGCAAAGCTGCTGATGTAGCTATGGTTGTCTTCTTTTCCTAGCGAATCACTGAAAGGAAGAATATAGGTTAATGTGGACAGGTTTGAGAAACACATGGTTTTGTTTCAAAGTTTAAAGCACTAATCATTATGGATTAAGGATATTGTCTTCATGCCTGCTACCTGGTTTTGTATTTATTTATGTGAATGCTAGGATTTACTTCTGTAGTGTGTAAAATGGGCACAGTGGGCTTGGCAGATATATTCCTGCATGTATCAGACAGCGGTCAGCTCCCTCTTATCCTGAAAAGACAGGACATGTGTCTTCATTCAGATTTTTCACTTCAATTACATTCTTCAGTTCATGACAAAAAATAAATGTGTTGAGATGGAAAACAGCCCAGTGTCTGGACAGTCACAGACATTTTGGCAGAGACATCCTAGGCGCACATCAATTACTGATGTACTCACTATAAATGAGCCTAATTTCTAGTACCTTGTGGCAGTAGATATTAAATTCCAGTGCTTGGATCTGGCCTGTTTCTGTGAAAACACTGACTGCTCTCTCCCAGCCCCAACTTGGCTCAATTTATCAACTGAGCAACTGCCATTTTTTGGTACTCTAATCAAAAAGCCAGAGATTGAGGATCTTGACAAACTAAGCTGTGTTTGCAATAAGCTTTAGAAGGTGGAGCCACGCAAGTAAGCAGTGATAATTAATTACATTGATAGTTATCTATATGGAGAATGGCCTGGCTTATTCCTGAAGTAAAGGCTTAAAAGTGAGTAGAACTGCTAACTTCTGTAGTGCAATTAACTATCAGCACTGATAAGGCAAATACCTCCCTACTGGCTTCACATCTTTTAATCCAAGGCAATCTCAGAAGCAGTAGGCCTTGTCTTCAGACAAAAGCAGTGACGGAGGATAAAAGTGTGTGAGAGAATTGCTTGAAAGTGGGAGACGAAAGCCATTGTACCTAGACCAAGCCCAGAGACTCCTTCCCAAGCATAGGAGGATGAAGAGGAGGGCACCCTGATGTTGTTTGATGGAGTTGGCTCTGACAGCCAAGTTATTTGAAGGGTTACTTTATCCTCTGATATACAAGAAACTAGGATAAGACATCTAAGAGGAGTTACTGCTAATCTTCACTGGCATATTGGGATAAACCCCATGTTTATCCATTCACACAATCTAACACTGTCTGGCTTGCATTTGTGCATCATCAGCGTTGCTATGATAAGAAACTGCAGATTCTGTTTTGTTCTGAATATTTCAGTATCTCGCTGATCAGATGTGGAAAGTACAAACATTGCATAACCATACTGAAATCTACTTAACTCAGTGGAGCAGTCCATTGTTACATCCGTTGTCAGCCACTTTAATTATACTGTAAATATTGGACACTGAGCTGAAAATAATTAGCTTTTGTGGTGGATGTTAAATAAAGAATACAAGTGAAATTGGGGAAGCAGGCTGCACAATAGAGATCTTTTTCTGCAGAATAAATAATTCCCATTTCCAAGAAAGGCAGCTTATCCACCTCCAGCAAGAGCCACAGTGTGAATGCACAAGAAGTAGTGATATGATCTCTTCAAACTCTATTAACAGGAGTGAGAAAATGAATTTTGGAAATTTTTTGCCTCCCATCCTCAGGAGGTGGTTTGCACTGTGCTCTTATGACAATGCTAATTTCTTCTTCCTTGAAAGTTACCTAGAGCATCTTGGTTTCCCAGCACCTGGGGATAAAAATACAGCAATTACTTGAAGTCAGACTCAGAAATCTTCTACAGAAATAATGTTCAACATAACAAACAGTTGAATTACGTAAATATAAGTTGTAGTATATGCTTTGTTTTTCCAGTAACATAACATTATTAGTGTGAATGGGCTTGCGCAGAGCACAGGCACTGTGGTAGAGCTGTGCCTGAGAAATCACTGAAAGAAGAGTTGGGACTTGTTCTTCCAAGAGGAAAATCATGTACTGTAGACAGATAGGCTGCATACTCAAGATGATGTAGTGCATATATAGACAAAGTAATACATGTTCCTAAATTATCCATACATGGAGGACTACTATACATGTCATGATGGCTATTTATGTTAGGTAGGGTGTGGTAATCCTATGTGGTAATCACTGCATAATTATGTGGAGTGTGAGTGGTTGTTTACTTATTGCTGTTCAGAATACAGATTAAATGCTAGCTTCATTTTAAGTATGATAGTTTATGTGATCATCCCATAATTTATGGGCTATTTCTCCTATGGAAAAGTTGGATATTTTAATCTTGAAATTGAATAATCCACTGATTTATTAAAAGACTATAGTATTTATGCTTCCTGGAAGGTGACTTCTTCTGTCATGTCAACAAGTCAGCTACATGCTTGATTACATCAGTTGCATTCTGAGTTAACGGCTCCTCCATAAAAACGAAAGGAATAGAAGTTTGATGGGAGGTCACCAAAAAGGAACCTGGAAATCATTCCTTATGAAAAGGAGAAGCTGAAGAGTGAGAATGAAGATGGAAAATGAACAGAATCAGGCCAGCCAACCTGGATGCAGATGTAGTGACCCTCTAAGATGATGAGCTACACAGATTTCGGGATGAGTAGGACTGTGTTAGCTGGCCTCTTCTGCTGCAGGATTGCAGCAGCCCACATAAAGGCAAACTCTTGAAGATCCTGCATTGGCTGTAATGGATGGTGAATGTAGAAGGAGCATATGCTATGGAACTGGGGCAAGACAGCTGCCTCAAAACCGGGACATACAAAAGTGTCTGAATCACCATTTCGCTCCCTTTCTGACTTGGGAGTATTTCAGTTAGCCACGACTGAGAGGCTAGAGGCTTCTTCTGTTTCCTTTCTGGCATCTGCTGTTCAATACAGAGGTCTTTTAACCTGATAAAGAAAATTTGATGTTTTTCAGTGAAGAAGCACAATTTTTTTTTTTATTTGAAATAGAAATCTACTGAGCAGACAATGCACCCACTGTGGGCTGCTGTGGTGGATATGGGATTATATCTGGGGCAAACAGCAGAATCTATGAGATTCTGTTTTTTTGGGATCCTCTTGTGATGACTGTGACACAACATGAAGTACAGAACCATGCTGCACGTGGCCACCTGCTCACCTCGCATCTCCATGGTGCAGGGTGACACAGAGGATCTGCTGAGGACTGTTGGTGCTAGGGAGTTCATGAATAGCTAAAAAGTCTGTCTTGAGCATTTTCCTTCCCTTCTGGTCTTGGTTGAATTGAAGATCTCTCTGATCTGTAAAGTAGGGTGTTCACAGTTCAGACTGACTTCACTGGGCTGTTCTTGGAGTAAGTTTGTCAATGTCTACTAAGCACTTTCATGTACACAGGTGAGCTGTGCTTTAAGAAGAGTTTGGGGATTGAAGATTTGTGCACAAGGAGTAAGAGATTGCTCTGTTGTTACTCCTTTTGAGACTATCCCTCTTGTACTGAAATGGAGAACTGTCAGACATGTTTTACCTAGTCCCTTTCTTCAAATTTCATCAGCAAAAAAATAAGACAGGGCAGATCGGTTTTGCTGGCAGTCACTGTGTGTCTTGCTGGAATTCTGTGTTCAGTGACATGAGTAGAATCATAGAATCATAGAATCATAAGGTTGGAAGAGACCTCTGAGATCACCGAGTCCAACCGTGCCTGTCTCCCTACTAAACCATGTCCCTAAGGAACTCATCCACTCGTCTTTTAAACATCTCCAGGGATGGCGACTCTACCACCTCCCTGGGCAGCCTGTTCCAATGCCTGACCACTCTTTCAGTAAAGAAATTCTTTCTAATGTCCAGCCTAAACCTCCCCTGGCACAACTTGCAACCATTTCCTCTTGTCCTATCACTTGTCACTTGTGAGAAGAGACCAGCACCCACCCTGGCACAACCTCCTTTCAGGTAGTTGTAAACAGTGATGAGGTCTCCCCTCAGCCTCCTCTTCTCTAAGCTAAACAACCTTAATTCCCTCAGTCTCTCCTCATAGGGCTTATTCTCCAGCCCCCTCACCAGTCTTGTTGCCCTTCTCTGGACCCGCTCCAACACCTCAATGTCCTTCCTGGAGTGAGGGGCCCAAAACTGAACACAGTAGTACTCAAGGTGTGGCCTCACCAGTGCTGAGTACAGGGGCATAATCACCTCCCTGCTCCTGCTGGCCACGCTGTTTCTGATACAGGCCAAGATGCCATTGGCCACCTGGGCACACTGCTGGCTCATGTTCGGATGGCTGTCAACCAACACCCCCAGGTCCTTCTCTGCCAGGCAGCTCTCCAGCCACTCTTCCCCAAGCCTGTAACGCTGTATGGGGTTGTTGTGACCTAAATGGAGGACTCTGCACTTGGCCTTGTTGAACCTCATCCTGAGGTTCATCTGTATTAATGATGTGTTCTGCAGACCAAGCTTGGAAATCCATTAAGATGTATTTTTGCTATGGCAACATGCAATTAATTCTGATGCCCTGGCTGCTATAAGTTGTGAGGCCAGATGAACGACCAATGGGTAAGAAATGTTTTGATCCTTTGCTGTATTAAATTTAATCTTGTCTAACAATTGATGACTCTTCCACCAGGATCATAAGTGTTCAGTAGTACTGAGGATTAGACCCTCATAACGAGACGAGATTGTGTCGTTGGCTGGTGTTAAACTTAATGTGAAACATCACTTAAGTAGGTCTGTTTTGTCCATGGAGATTTGCAGATATTGAGACATGCAATGTGTAAAGCTCTTTCACACTCAGGCTGTTCAAATAACAGCATGGGTTGATGTATACATATAATCTGAAAACGCTCAGTAGCAATGGTATGATAGTTCATCGAGGTAATAATATTTGATCATACAATGGAGCATGAATTTTGCTTGTTCACTTATGGCTAAGTTGCATGTGATTATTTATAAGCAACAATATCTGAATCCTGTCAATATGGAAATTATAAAATTTTCTCAACTGTATGTATTTTGCAAAGATTTGCCTCAAATATTTGTGATTTATGTCCCTAAATAGAGACTGTGTATTGAAGATTAAGCAAGTATGCAACTTTACCATGTCAAGAACAGAATACCAAAAGCAAACCTCACCCATTAGATCACAGCTGCAAACACGAAAGGCAGTGAGGACAGCAGGGTGGAAGAATGAGAGAAGCCATCCATTTTTACTGAAAATATCAAAAGGCCAAGTCAATGTAAATGCAGTATTTCAGTTACATTTAGAAAGTATTAGAGCTTCCTATCAGTAGGTATTGTCATAGAAATTTGATCATTTCATTAGTTACATTTTGTTAAAAGCACATTTGTTCCTGGGACAAGGCATAGGATTTAATAGATTATGCTTTCTGGACACAGTGCATGATACTGGCCAGTATCTGTATTTGTGTTAGAAGTCTTATTCCAAACTACCTCTGGGAAAAAAAACAAACAAAGAAACCATCATTCATGTATATTCAGTGTGCTGTGATGAATAATTTACCCTAATTCAATTTATTAAATGTTTTCTCTTCAGAAAACATTGGGAGCTGAAGCATGTATCATGAAATGAGGAAAAAAATTACTACTGTTTATAAAACATCCTGTATATGGCATACCCTTGCTGCTTTTAATCACATTTTTTTTTCCAACTATGGTCAAAAGGCAAACCTCTGATATAATTTAAGAGGTTTGCTTTTACTTGATTCTGTAAGTTGTAATAATTGCTTCTTTTCAGCTTCCTGAATTTCTGGCCCTAATGGGTTACGTTACCCACAGGCAGGTAGCCATATCCAGACTTTAATGGGATCGCAAAGCCTGCAGCATCGGAGCCGCGAGCAGCAGTATGAAGGAAACATGAACAAAGTCACCATTCAGCAGTTTCAGCCGCCACTGCCTATTCAGATTCCCTCTTCACAGAGCTCTCGAGCACCTCAGACAGGGCGGTGTTTAATCCAAACCAAGGGTCAGAGAAGTACGGATGCGTATCAGGAGCAGGTGAGAAAGTGTGTCTCTAAAATAACACTTTGAAAAAACCTTTCTTGTTCTTTCTGCCTTGTGTACAGCAGGAACAAGGAACCTATGGCAGTAAGAGAGGGCAGCTGAACCAGGCAGCATGGGGAGTGTGGCTGAACTGAAGGCAGCCGAGCTGGTCTGTCCTCCTCCCCAGCACCAGGGACTGATGGCATTCTCTCTGGAATTGACCAAGCAACAAGCCTTGGTGCTGAAGTTCCTAAACAGAGCTGCCATCACTGGGTCACACCAAATTAATTAGCAATTTCTGCCAATTCCCAGTAAGCTAGTTCAATGCTAACAGTGAACATATTCGGCAAAACGCTGATCTTCTCATTTTTGTATCAGCTGCTCCAGTTTAGCCCTAGGAAAGGCCAGCTGTAGCTCCAGAGCCCCCAGCCTAACAACGAGTTTCTTCATTAGTTGATCCTATCCCCATTATATTTGGCCTTAATGATGGCAATAACTATCTGAGGCACCTGGCTTGCAGAATGACGCTCAGAATTATTAATAAACCTTTCTCCTGTGTAAAGTATTGGTCAGTCCATGCAAGCAGCTGTCTGTATTCAGTCCCTAAGTATCGCATTGAGATTCAGAAGCAATTGCTTGTGTGGCTCGAGTACCTGCTCACACTGGCTCAATAATTAGTTATTAAGCTACCCTGAAGTCATTTTTATTTTATATTCAATTACCCAATGCCATTTAGAGTTATTCTGCCTAAAATATAAGATTCAGCACTGTTTCTTGGAGTAAAGCACTCGGAGAAGCGTTTGATGTTCAGTGTGGGCTGTCTGGGCTGGGGCCCTGATGCTGACAATGGTTTGATCTATGAACATCAGAGTACTTATTCCTTGGCTTTGTCCCAGTCATAGCACTTGGGGATGCTGCATGGGTGGCACCTTCTGGAAAAACAGAAATGCACAAGATGAAGCCTCACTGATAGATTTATCCCAGTGTGACTCGCCTGGTGGATGAAAGGAAGGCTGTGGATATGGTGTACCTGGACTTCAGCAAGGCCTTTGACACTGTCTCCCATAGTAGACTACTAGACAAGCTGGCAGCCCGTGGCATGGATGGGAATGTACTGTGTTGGGTTAGGAATTGGTTGGATGGCCGAGCCCAAAGGGTGGTAGTGAATGGTGTCCCATCCAGCTGGCGGCCGGTCACTAGTGGTGTCCCCCAGAGGTCGGTGCTGGGCCCGGTCCTGTTTAATATCTTTATTGATGATCTGGATGAGGGGATCGAGTCCTTCATCAGCAAGTTCGCAGATGACACCAAGCTGGGAGGAAGTGTCGATCTGCTAGAAGGTAGGAGGGCCCTACAGAGGGACCTTGACAGGCTGGAGAGATGGGCTAACTCCAATAGCATGAGGTTTAACAAGTTCAAATGCCGGGTCCTACACTTTGGACACAACAACCCCTTGCAGAGCTATAGATTGGGTGCAGAGTGGCTGGAGAGCAGTCAGGCAGAAAGGGACTTGGGAGTGCTGGTGGACAGGAAACTCAACATGAGCCAGCAGTGCGCTCAAGTGGAAAAGAAGGCCAATGGTATCTTGGCCTGCATCAGGAACAGTGTGGCCAGCAGGACTAGAGAGGTCATCATCCCCTTATACTGGCACTGGTCAGGCCGCACCTTGAGTACTGTGTCCAGTTCTGGGCCCCTCAGTTTAAGAAGGATGTTGAGATGCTGGAGTGTGTCCAGAGGAGGGCGACGAGGATGGTGAAGGGACTGGAGCACAAGCCCTATGAGGAGTGACTGAGGGAGCTGGGGTTGTTTAGCCTGAAGAAGAGGAGGCTCAGGGGAGACCTTATTGCTCTCTACAACTACCTAAAGGGAGGTTGTGGTGAGGCAAGAGTTGGACTCTTCTCTCAGGCGACCAGTGACAGAATGAGAGGACACGGTCTCAAGCTTCGCCAGGGGAGGTTTAAGATTGACATTAGGAAGAAATTCTTCACTGAGAAGGTAATTGTTCATTGGAATGCTCTGCCTAGGGAGGTGGTCGAGTCACCATCCCTGGAGGTGTTCAAAGAGAATTTGGATGAGGCACTTAGTGACATGGTGTAGTTGACAAGTAGGAGTAGGAGTAGGTGTAGGTGTAGGTGCTGGGTCATAGGTTGGACTCGATGATCTCAAAGGTCTTTTCCAACCTTGTGATAATGTGTTTAAATGTTTAAATTTGGCCAATGTGAACTACTCTTTCACAAGTTTAAAGGGTTTGGGTTTTTTTCATAGAAAATAAAATTTTAAAATATATGCAAAAAAACATACAGCACTGTGAATATTACGGAAGCATTGCAGCATGCTAAAATCATGAAAATACTTCTAGTTTATAACAATATTCTACTGACTTTTACTGTGTTGTGCAATGCAGCTTGTGAGAGGGTCAATTCATCTATTAACGGTGAAATGGGATATATGTGAGGAAGGTGCCATTATTGAGATAGGCTTTAATGTTTGCTTTGACTTATCTTGCCATATCTTTTTAATCTAGTTTTGTGTGAGGATAGAGAAGAATCCTGGCCTCGGTTTTAGTATCAGTGGTGGAATAAGTGGACAAGGAAATCCATTCAAACCTTCTGATAAGGTAAGTTGTAAATTTCTCTCTAAATGATCTTTGTTTTAGAGTGCCTTATAGTGGAGACAGATAACATGGGTGAAATATTTATGCCCTTCTGTTGTGAAAATTGAAAGAAGCCCATAATTGGCTTTCTTTTCTTTTTTTTGTTAGGGGAGTGTTTGCTTTTCTTTCTGGTTAATGAAGATGAGAGAATCACAACAGAAATCACATGGGTGTCTGCCTTCTATTCCATGTGTAACATACTTTTTCAGACTGTTTTCTGGAGAATCATGTCTTTCACTTTTTTCTTTTAAGAGTCAATATAGACCCTGATTAGACTTTCCCTAAAGTCATTAGAGGGAGTACTAAATCATTAATAGCATCACTAGGTAGCTGAAATGCCAGGATGTATCACAGCTGTGTCAAATAAGATCAACCTGATCTGAAAACTGGTCTGGTAATCATTGGTTCCTTACAAACCCCATGGCAAGCAGTCTTCTGATCTGTACCACGAATTAAAAATGTCACTGTTATGGGATAGGATGATCCGGGAGACTCAGTATTGATTCTGACAATTACACATTTAAAAGGATAAATCTTTTTACAGTAAAAAGAAGTCTAGTAAAAATACAGCATCTGGTGATTATCAGCTACCCAGGGCTTTAGGATTAGAAAATGGACTCTCAGACCTGGGAATTTATCTGTTCTGTGCAGCAAAACTGACTGCAATTTGTTGAAAAACAAGTACTATGGGTACATGTCAGTTAAACATATAGTTTATATTCTTTGATAATCCTGGATTTGGTTTTATGAGGCAGTTATAACTTCCATAAATATTGAGAGTGTTTGGCAAATAATGGAATTAAAACTATCTTCTCATCTCATCTCAAAAATCTGAAATCTGCATGCAAATTTAAAAGTATTTTCCCCACTATTCTGATTTCCAACAGAAAGCTGATTGGAAATATCAATCTAACACAATCACACTTTCAGTTTTCTCATAGATAATCCCTGGTTTGAACTCCAAGAACAGATCCATTTAATGTACATAACCATCAGGCATTTATCCCTTAAAACATATTAATTTCTGGTGTCCTTCTTTGAGACTGCACACTGGAATTACACTCTATAACATCATGAGTGGTTTCCCACAATTAAATGTATGATTTTAGAATTAAGCTATACTTCCACTGTGTATCACTTGCCTGAAATTATTAAAGAGTCTGTATCCCACTATGAATATGTCTACACCAGTAATACATGCAGTGCAATAACAACTGTAGAGAGATTTAATTTTAGCAATAACAGAAATGCAAAATTGTGGACTTAGGGAGTGAAAGGTTGGTTATATTGAAGGAATTAGTAATTCAAAGGTTTTTTTATGTGTTGCTACTCTGAAACATTGCTTCCCACACCGTTAAATCAAATTTATCATGTTTTAAATATCACAGAAGCAATAAGAGGGTGATACCATCTCTCATCATACATCCTGGTTGTTTGTGATGGGTTTGTCACCCATATGGTACTATTTCTGTCTGTAAGATGAAATCAGTGGGGATGGCAGTGAGTGCACTTCTGCATAGCGATGTATCCCAGCCCTGACGTGCTGATGGAGCTGTGATGAGAGGACAGGAGAAGCAGTAGAAAGCACAGCAGCACTCAGTCATTTTGAATGGCTGACTTGTGTCACAAGTTAATGGCACATGGATGAAATAGAAGCAGCCCATCACCCTACTCCCAAGGAGTTCAGTTTTTTAAGGTTAACAGAAATACTGGATGGTACCTTGCTCCAGAAGGCTGTAAAATCCCTCAAGGACACGCATGATTTGCATGCTGATGCCAAGCAGGGAATTTTTATGATGCCTCTGGGAGCAATGTAAATGGCTAAAATTTAGCCTATGCTTAGTTCTAGAGTATTTGTCCTTGGCAGCAGGGGAAGCGCAGCAGCGAAGGTGAGGCTAAGGGGACAGAAGACTTGTATGGGTAATATTTCAAATGCATTCATCCTCTGGGAACTCAATCTTTGATTTTAGGTTTTAATAATGTATTCTACTGAAATTCTGATAACAAATCTAAAAATATTTTTTATTACTTAATCATTTTTCCCCTTTCAAATTCATTCACTGCTCAGGCCCTGGATTAAGTGACAGTCTGCAGATTGTTGTACTCAATAGCTCAAGGGCTGAGGACCAAGGCTGCTTTTTAGAATTTTTTTAAACTTTCTCTTTCCACCAGAAGAAGTAAACAAAGTTTACTGTATAGATTATAGTACACTTTATTCTGTAAATTAATGCTTGCTCCATTGTAATTATCCTCCTGATAACACTGTCACTCTTGCCCCATTCAAATTGGACATTTGTGGCATGGAATCTTAGTTTCCAATGACCCACAACTGTATTTGTATCAGGCAATAACTATCTGAAGGTCATAGAGAGCTGCTATAAACCCATACTACTGTTTGATTACAAACAGATTGAAACAGAGTTTAGTATTTAGGCCATTGCCAGGGTATATAAAGCCCCCAGACACCAGTTAGGAAGACACCTGTATTTTGGGAACTAGGTCTTGGTGATAGCATCCTAACCTCTGTTACTTCTGACTTATAGGGTATCTTTGTTACTAGGGTTCAGCCTGACGGACCAGCATCCAGCCTGCTCCAGCCTGGCGATAAGATCCTCCAGGTATGGATGGATTTAATTGCTTTGTAACTGAACTGGGTCTTTGCATCTTACAAGTACAATGATATTGTTTTCAGTACAAGTTAACTGCTAGTTTTGTTATTATGATACTTTAATACCAATTTATAACAGAGTGTTATTTGTGATACTTTTGCAAGCTGGTCTCAGAAGGAAGGAATAAAGCTGTTTGAAAACAACCTGGGGATGTGGAAAAGCATCACTGGGGTGTGCTGTCTGACAACTCCCCTGCCACTAGTGGGGAGCTGAATCAAACCCAGGGTGCAGCCTGAGAGCAGAGGAACTATGGCACAGCAAGGAGACAGTCTGTCCATCATTTTGCCTGGCAGTTTCTGCTCCCTCCCCAGGGATACTGAATAAGGCACATGGATGCCAGCACTAGCTTTCTGGGAGGGAATGGCCCTGCAGGAAAGGCTGTCTGTTGCAGGAGTAATCCAGGTGACACAATTTAAACTCTAAAATAAAAATAATCCTTACATCATATCCAGCTTTTCCACACTAACAGCACAGGAAGGTGCAGGGAGAAAGGACCTTTACAAGCACTTTCACAAGCATAAATATATGACAACACAAGATGTGTTTATAATTTTCACCTGTGACACTGGTGTAAGGAGCTATATAGTCACATTTTTTGACAGAATTGGAAATGGCATTATTTTTGCCTCTTTCACTGCCTCAGCATTTTTTAGTGCACTCGTGTGAAAAACAGCCACTGCTGGATCCACTACAGGACCGTTGAAGCATCTGCATAATTTACAGAGAAATCTCAGCTTTTTTTGTTTGTTTGTTTCTGTAACAAACATTTTTTGTATCCAACGAACTTTTTAAACAGAAAGGCTATTCCTGAACATACCTTTCAAAAATTCCTCATTCCCAGAAAATAATGGCTATGGTTTTCTACCATCTCCTGTGAGGTTGTTTGGTATTTTCATTAAGCCAGGAAAATGTGTTACCACTGGCAGCAAATAGCTCTACTTTGGATGAGAGGAGGAGAGTTATTATAGTTGACTGCAAGGCTTCTAACAGCTTTTAAAGCCATTCAGACTGATCAAGGGTAAGAGGTGAACTGCATTTTAATCGGTTATATGAAGGGAGACAGCAAAGCAAGGACATTTCAGGTGTCTTCAGTAGCCTCTCTCCTCCTGCCTCCCTCTCTCCTTCACTCCCCTCACCCCTCTTTCTCGCCAAGGCACTGCAGTGATGATCAGCTCTGAACTCTACAACATGCAGTGCGTGTTCAGTATGTTCATACAACAGTGAAATAAAGAAAATAGCCAAGATAAGGGAAGTACAGACTTAGCTAGAGATGCTCAGAACAATCAAGGTGCTATACTGGAAGCTGAGCTTAGTAACAGACACAAAAATAGGTAAGAGTAAAATATGTTAAAAAGTAACAGCAACATAAGGTGGGCAGGCAGTGGGCATATGCGTGGGAGTCATCTGAATGGAGCCGTGCAAGTGCTGTACTGTTCTGTGCAGGGACAGGTCTGTTACCTGTGTGCCCAGTGTGTCTTCAAAGATGTACATGTCTGACCTGCATTCATTTTATAGCTATTGTTATGTCAGATGATTTCTCCTGATGGGCACAGGCCACCAAGGAGCTGGCATTTCCCGTGTTTCAGCATGTGTTCCTAAAGTAGAAGTATTTACATGTATTTATATAATCATATTTAAGGTAATGCTGCATTTTTTTTAGGTAGCAAATGTCGCTCTTCTAATTTATTCATCACTTATGTTGATGAAGTTTGTTTGACATTGGACTCTCAGTCCTTCTCATAGGATTGTAGATCAGACTCAGCGGAGTTTCTCATTTGTCAATGTCAGTACATCATTTCAAATTCTCTGGCAAGAACAATTTCCTTTTATTTGCAATTACCTCTACCAGTGCATAATGCCTGTTACCAGATGTTGATTTACATTATGGTAAGTGAAAGGGCAGTCATTAAACTCATGAAGGAATTAAAAGACAAAAATGTAACTGTGATGAAGGATATTTTACTTCTTAAATATAAGCAGTGCCTTTAGCTAAAAGTATCCAGTTCCCTAGGCAGTAAGAACTTGAAATTATTGATACACACTGGCATCGCGTCACCTCTGTTTGCATTTATCTCATGGGACAGCCCCCTGCCAGACGCTAGGGCTTTGTAATACCAGTTACCAGAAGGAGGTTCCCCTTCACCCACAATCTCTCTTCTTTGGCATCGGTAGCTGTCTGTGGCACTTGCCTTCCCCGCATGCACTGCTTGTAACACCAGTTTCTGCTGGGACTCCAAGGGAGGAACCATCTTCCTGTCTTTCCTCAGCTTTAGCCCACTCTGTCCTCGCCCTGTCTATCCCATGATCTATTTTTCATATCAGCTGCATCCTCGTGCTATGGGCTCTTCCCTCCCGGCACGTTGCTCTCAGTGTTGCTGGCTGGCCCTGGAGGTATTGTCATGGCAGGCAACCCCAGTGTGACCACGACCTTGATCTCCATGCACATTTTGTGCTCCCATGCTGTGAAGTCAGTTTACTCCAGGTGATGCACAGGAAGATATCATCAGACCAGGGCTACAGGGGTAAAATTCTTAAACATTTACATGGAAGAATTTGAATTGCAGCGTGTTTTCAGGAGTAGCAGTAATGTTTCTGTCATGCATTTATGTTTTTCCCAAGCACTTCTGGTAAAATAGGGAAAGGATTTACAAGGCTTAATGTTCCCTGGGTGGACTTACCCAGCTCATTATGGAACTGTCATTCTTAAGCGTGGTTTTGCCTGGTTTTGGTAGAAGAGTGTGCGTGTCTTCTGCAGTGAACAGTTTCTGGCCCTTATGCATCCAGAAGCCCACAGCCCCCACTGAGATCCTGAGGGGAGCAAAGCTTTCATACTTTTCTACGCCATGTTATTTATTTGATAAGTATGACTGATTTTTCTGTTATAAAATCAGCAGCAGTTCTAGTGGATTACTTTTAAGGAAGAACACAGTTGTGTGGCCCTCACTACAAGAAGGACATTGAGGTGCTGGAGCATGTGCAGAGAAGGGCAACAAGGCTGGTGAGGGGGCTGGAGGATAAGCCCTACGAGGAGACACTGAGGGAATTAGGGTTGTTTAGCTTAGAGAAGAGGAGGCTGAGGGGAGACCTCATCACTGTCTACACCTACCTGAAAGGAGGTTGTGACAGGATGCGTGCTGGTCTCTTCTCACAAGTGACAAGCAATAGGACGAGAGGAAATGGCTGCAAATTACTCCAGGGGAGGTTTAGAGTAGACATTAGGAAGAATTTCTTCACTAAAAGGGTGGTCAGGGAATGGAACAGGATGCCCAGGGAGATGGTGGAGTCGCCATCCCTGGAGGTGTTTAAAAGACGAGTAGATGAGTTTCTTAGGGATATGGTTTAGTAGGGAGACAGGCACGGTTGGACTCAGTGATCTCAGGGGTCTCTTCCAACCTTATGATTCTATGAGTCTATGTTTCTAAGTCTGTCAACAGAGAGCAAGCAGCTCTACCAGCCCTGTCCTACAATTTTGATGCCATGCATTAAAGGCTGCCCTTCAGGTCTAAGAAATCTTGTTTTCATGGCTCTATGATTCAGCTAAAACCAATTCTTTCTGTCTAATAATTAGCACCAAATAATGACTCAATGTGTAAATATATATGTGGATTTCATAGCATATTTTGTGGAGAAAGTGAGACTACAGCAGGAATGAAAGAAGTAGATTCTGATTATCATTTATTTATATGTTAAATAACAAATCCCTGTGGGTGTGGCCTGCTTAGGTATTTTTGGATGTGTGTCTCCTACAGCCGTCTTCCACTGAGAAACCTTTCTCATAGAAAAGAGGTTTCTGCACTAGTGAAAGCTGAACTGCACAGTGTTTTCCTGTACCCTTGCTGCACAGGCAAAAAATGCCATTCTTTTGTTATTTATTATCCTGAATGAGCAATACAGATCCCAACGAGCTGTGTGGTGGATAAACTGAAACTTCTCCTGCTTCCTGTTGAATCCCAAATGGCTGCCTAATTTTGGCATATAATGAATGTCTGTCTGTGAAACTTCTTCTGCCTGCAATTTGTATTCCTGTTTCTCAGAGCAAATATATTTTGTTGTATTAAGCTGAATAAAAGTGAGTTTCTTTTCACTATTGCTTGGTTGCTGCGTGTGCCAGCCCATTGCCATTCTGTGCAGTTGTCAACACTGGAGCTCACAGCGTTTGCTACCTTTGAACAGAAACCTTCAAGTGCCACAAAAGCAGCACCATGCTCATGGGCTGCCTGTTCCTGCAGAGATGTGTGCAGCACTTATTTCACTTATCCTTCCGACCTGGGCATCCTTTAATACAGCAAGATGGCATGGGGTGTCATTTAATATAGCAAGAAGGCATAGAGTGTCCTTTCTGGAAGCCCCAGGTGCAGGGGGAGGATCTGAACATCTGAGGAGCTGATGGGCAGTAGGCACAGATGAGCTGGGAGCTGCGGGCACCCATGAGGGCTCAGGCAGCCCCTTGGTGCTGCTCATCCAATACCTCTGCCCTGCCGACTGCTGGTGAGGGGTGGCTCTTGGAGTCTGTTGTCCATACGTAACATTGTGTAGTATGTTTTTTGTAGTGACCAAAGAGATATCAATGTATAATGGTGTGGATATGTGCAATAGTTGTCTGGTAGTTCTATGGGGGCTGTAACTTCACAGCAGCAATGGTTTATTAACCAAAGCATGAAGGCTTCACTAACCTGTTTTTAAATGTTAGGTGTTGTGTGTGTATGTGATATATATATATTATTTCTGGGTTTTATTAAAGTGCAGCGTGTTTTTAGAATTGCTCTAACCTCAGATTCTGCCCCAGACAGGCCTATAGCCTCTCGATTACTGTCCCAGCCCCAGCAGCCTCCTTAGATATTATGTCACACCAGTCCCAGCTGTACACATGTGTGTTCCTGGCCGTGGTCTGACTGTGCCTTAGCAGTAGGCTCCACAGGTAAAGGGCAGGGGAGGTTTCTGCTGGTGTTTCTGGGGAGAGAAGAGGAGCTTTGGGCCAGCTGAGTGTTTACCATCTGGGTGCAAGCCCTGCCATGGGGCCAGGTGAGGCTGAGGATGGAGCTGGCACCCAGGGAGCAGTTCTGTGGCTTCCATGGAAGAGTGAGTGAATGGCAGGCATCTGCAGTGAGTGCTGTCTGTGTTCGTGCCTGGACGCCTTCATGGGCTGGCTGTATTCTGTACCAGGGGGATCTCCTGCTTTGGCCTGGTGATCACACTCAGAAACTGTTGGATGTTTAAAATTTGACTGGTTTAAGTAGCACTGTTATAGAAAGTCATAATTAGCATTAAAGCAGGACACTTTATTCAGATCTTTCCCTCTTGTACATGCAGTAAGTCTGCGTCTGACCTGAGCCTGCCTATGGCAGCAGTAACATTCCTTGGGCTTCACAGCATCCAAAGCTCTTACATCCCAGAGCTATTGTTTCTTCAGAAAATATGTTGAATGCCCTAGAGTTACAGAATAATTTCAGTTGGAAAGTAGCCGCAGAGTTCATCTAGTCTAGCCCCTGCTCAAAGCAAGAGGGTGCAGCATCTGTCCAATGGCAGGAGAGAGAAATGTGTTCACTCAGTCATACAAATTCCTGTTTATGGGAAACCATTGTGTGCTTATTATTTATTTTACCATTGTTTTTCATTTTCATCTGTCCCTTTGCTTCCCCAAAATGAACACACTAAACAGAATCTCATTCAATTTCTGTTCTTCTTGGTTTTGTGTTGCAGGCAAATGGACATAGTTTTGTACATATGGAACACGAGAAAGCCGTATTACTACTGAAGAGTTTCCAGAATACAGTAGACCTAGTTATTCAACGTGAGCTTACTGTCTAGATATTTTTTTATAAATAGTAAATATGTCTAGCCAGATCTAATGTTCAAACAGATTTATACATAGGAAACAAATTTTTTTGCCAATTGCTGGACCAATGGCAAACAGTAGTGCCAAATGTATAATACTCTCTGTTAGTACCAATCATCTTGGAAAAAATATATTAACTATATAAATATATTGTTCATGTGACTATGTATTAGTTTTAATTGTCAGCCTCTGGCTGTGCATTGGTGTGTTTTTTTAATCAAGTTACTTCTTAAAGTCTATTTCATATGAGTTCAAAAGACAGAAGCACATACAAATCCTTTAGGAATTCTGCTGTTCATCAGAAACACTGCCTCAAAGTTGTATATGCCTTTATAAAGATAAAATATATTAACCTGTACTTCCCATGAAATATTTCTATCATGTCACATATGAAAATATAGAGAAGAAATATTTTCATAAACACCTCAAAGAAAGTATATATTAAATTAAATTTAATAATGTTCATTTATTTTCAATGCAAAGATATTATATGCCTTATGAAAATACCTGTACATATGCAGTATGTATAGCTGGCTCCGTATTAATTAGTAAAAAATGTCACTATACAGGATGACATACTTAATAAATTATACTGTCAACTCTGGGACCTAGGTATAACTAACCTACATGGAAATTGGTTAACTTCCTTCTGTTTAACACTTTTGATTGATTTCATGTGAACACACAAACAGTGAGTTTAGACAGGTATGGTTCGTTAATGGAAGAGATTGTGATGGGTGGCAGTAAAACCTCTTTTGTTGCTGCTAATTTTTATTATTTAACTTTTTAATTTGAAATTAAAGGCCCTTTACTTACATTCCCCATCCTCCAGGCTGACACTGTTCTGTATTTTCATTCTGGTCCAGGCTGTGCTAGCCCCTGCTCACTATATTCGCTGTCAGTGAGGCTTTAACCTTTGTACCATCTGTTAGTTGAGTAATGGTCTCTGTAAAATGATCGGGAGCAGACTGAATCTAAGAAATGGTGCATCACGGAGGGTGCAGCAAATGACACCAAATGAGCCTGGGAAAAGCTTTCCCATTGAAGTTCGTGAGCCCTTTGAGTAAAAGTCCTGGTGCTGTTCCCAACACTGACAGCACAGGATTTTGCAAAGCTGCTGACGGTGCAGTGGTTCAGGTGTCCGTTGTGTTTATAACCAATAGCAAGGTGCAAAAACATATGAAAACCTCCCATGAGATTTTTCCAGGGGATTCATTTCTATTGACCTGAATGGCACCGATGGCAATGGACTGTAGGGAGAGCCAGAACCTGCTCCAGGAGGGCCAGGCTCACTCACACCTTTTCCAACTGGATTAAGAACACTCTGCAAAACCCAAGGCAGTGAGGAGTGTGGCTCTAGCTCATGGGGATGGACAGGAACCTCTTACTTATCTGCTTGCAAGAGCCTCTAGAGAGTCTGAAACCTTTCTTCTCTTCCCATTGAGCACATGCTGGCTGAGGTAATTATGCTTCAAATGAAACTAAACTCCAGCGGGCAACATTGTCCTTACGTATAAAGCCCTCTCTGCTCTAGGGACTCGGTGTTCCTCTCACAGAGCTGTAAACACACTCAGCAGTTCTACTGCGGTCCTGGTGCAGTAAGCAGCAGGCCTGAGCTACAGAAGAGGCTGCCAGTGCCCCCATCAGCCGATGTGTCCCTGACACCCCTGGAACATGCCAGCACCGGGAGTTTTGGCACAGGCAGTTGGGTGGGCCAAGGGCTTACGCCAGGCATGAGACAAGTCAGACAAAGCCGTGGAAGAGTAATCTGAGGGCACCAAATGCATAGCAGTCGCTTTGGGTGCGGGCGTTGGGAGAGGGTGGTATGATAAAGACTACCAATGCACATAGAAAAGGAGAGATGAAGTACTCTGTATGTAAAAATTAAATTACAAATTATTGCAGGAGGAATTATTCCTGAATTTTGTTATGAGGGAAGTGACACTTCTACATTTGCATGGAAGTCCCTGTGTTCTGGTTGTTTGCATCTCCCTTTTTCTCCTCAATTAACAGGAATGATTCAGTTTATTAGTATAAATATCAATCAAACATTAATTCCAAGCAGGTTCCTATTGCATGTGAATTTTACTTTATCCATGCAAGCATTCCTACTAGAAGAGCCTCTGTACCCCTGGAATGACAAGACCACCAGATGCTACCATGAGCCACAGCTAATGCTAATCCTGAAACTTAGAAATTGATATGATGATATTAAGAACATAAATTTAAATAATTAATTTTTTCAGTAAGTCAAAATCTTCATGTTACCCCAAGCTGAAAAAGCTTGCTGAATTCACATTATTTAGGTTTGGATCATTATTTGCTCCATTTTTGCAGTCAGGTTTCCATCACATGGATGTAATTTTGTAATAAAGTCACACAGGTTCTGGCAAAGTCCATCTAAAACTTTTCTAACATTTATGGTATTTCAGAGGTCAACATTTCCATTCTTAAAGGGTGGTCAGGGATTGGAACAGGCTGCCCAGGGAGGTGGTGGAGTCGCCATCCCTGGAGGTATTTAAAAGACGGGTAGATGAGTTCCGTAGGGAGACAGGTATGGCTGGACTCAGTGATCTCAGAGGTCTCTTCCAACCTTATGATTCTATGATTCTTAAGTCCTCATTGCCCTTTAAAAAAAGAAATAAGGATTTAGTCAACATGATGTTTAGAAAAGCGTAGACGTGTATGTGTCTTTTAGTTAATTACATTGAACAGGAACTAAGTCCCTTAATAGGCACTTGCACACGTAAATTCCTCTGTGGAGCTGCCTTTGTCTTTTCATGCAGAAAATCCCTCTGTAACCTTGAACATACGCACCCACGTGGTGATGTAGCATCTACCAGCCTGCCTGTGGTCCCCATCCTGTAGGTATTTCCTGGCAGTACACCTCTCCAGCTCCCAAATCCTGGGGATCTGCTTCCAGCAGGAAATGCAGTAAAGGACTAGGGCAGCCTTGCATCCTACTGCAATGCTGTCTGGCATCAACGTACAGCACACGATGCACCCATTGGCCTGCGGTAAGCCCAGTGACAGGACAGACTCCAGAGATGTGACAGCATTAATAGTACACATTATGTACACAGCACCAAAAAATTTGGTAGGGAGTTGCAGGTATAGGAAGGATGAGGAGGGCTCTACATTAACGCCTAGAACCAAGGTAACAACTTAGAGGTAAAAAAGCAAGTGCACTCTAGCACTTGTTATTCCATACTTTGTGCTTGGTTGGTTTTCCTTCTGCTGAGTTTATTAGATCTAAAGCACAGCAGCACAATCAGTTGGGGCTGTGTGTAGATCTGTGTTTTAAGATTGCTGAGTGCTTTCATTAATGGGTTATAATGAAAAGGAAATCACGATAAAATTAAGTCAGTGCAGTGCAGTGTCACATTTCAGTCCTTTACTGAGCCCAAACTCCCACTGACCTTAGAAAGGGGCTTGGGGGAGAGTTTGGCCTCCCAGCTGAAACAGACAGTAGTGCAGCTTTAACATCAACCCCTGCTGCACCAGAAAATACCAAATATTTTCCTTTTGGCATTATTTTCATTCAAATTGGCTGAAATGTTTAGCTAGCACTAGTATTATGAGCAATTAAAATTACTTTAATGTACTGCTTAGCATTTTTACATTTGTCCTTCAAAATAACTTGTACCTTTTATCTTACCTGGCAGGTCTCCTGTGACCTCACAGTCACAATTGTGTGTGACCCAGTTTGCAAGTTGGGTACCAAGTTATGTGCATGCTTTGCATGTAATGATGATATTTTATTTACTAACTGATTATATGGCAAGTGCCGAAGGTGGGTGATGTCCACCCTGAGGTGAGTTCCACATGGAGATTCATTTTGTTAGGTTTTTCCATGCAATTAACACTTTCTTAATGAACAATCCTCAGGGAAGAACTAGATTAAAAAGAAAGCCTGCGATGTAATTCCTTTATCCTCATTTTGCAACAAGTTTTAAGGAGCTCAGTGGCCAGTGCCAGAGCTCTCACTCCTGTGGTGCCCCTCAGACCTTCAGCGAGTGTGCCGTGTGCTGGAAACCCAGTGCCCAGGCTGGTAGGAACTGGTTTGCTTTTCTGCAATCTTGTTACAAGGCAGCTCTCACGGAGGGGAAAGGAAAAGAAGCTGCTTCCAAAATACTTTTCTTATTTTGAGAACAAAGTGAAGATCGGGCCCCAGGAAGCCCACAGGGCTCTGCAGTTTTAGTGATTTTCCCATTGGCAGCTCACAGTTTATATCCGGGTGTCGATAAACTATGATCTTCAGAAGGTAGTTGTTTGCCATAGTGATCATTTAACATCTTCAAATCAGTTTTTATTTTTTCCAAGATAATTTTTAACATGTCCATGTCTGCATCCGTGTTTCACAGCACTCCATTTGCTCCTGAGGGGGGGCTGGGGAGTGCCAGCTGAGGATGGCCAGGCTAGGCTGGTGTCTCAGCATGGGTATCTGGGCAGGACAAGGCCAAGTGGGTGCATGAGAACCAGGAGCCCAGCTGAGGGGAAAGTGCCTACGGCTGCACACAGTGCGCCCACGGGACAGCAAATGCAACCATTCCCAAGGGTTCATTGGGAACGCTCAGCCTGAAAGACTGCTGAGGCTTTTATAGAGTGGCCTTTTTGTGAACAGGAACGGAAAGACCTTAGAAATATTGCTGTAGTAGCTGTATTTTTAGCTTTTATAGGAACAACTGGAAAACACACTAACTGATGTTATAGAACACCAAGAACCTTCATGAATCCAAAGTCCCACTCCAAGTTACAGGATGAGTGTTCAGTAGATTGGTTTGCTGTTGCTATAAGCACCTGAATGTAAAGATGTTCCTTGGTTAAACCTCTCTGGCTTGTAATATAGCACTTAATTGCCTTATGCAATCCAAAAAAAACCTGCCTATTTATAGATCTGTGTGCGTGTCTGTAGATACCTGATAGAGATGTGCAACAGGAAATGCAAAGACAGTTTTAAACGAAACCCCATACATTTCAGTCTGCTGACAAGCAGGATCTGGGCTCAAGGGAAGACCCAGGGCTCATTCCAGGCTGACAGGGTATCTGGGAATTTGTTCCTGGGGAATTAGCCACTAACTGGAGGAGGGTTAGAGCCTGGAGTCTGTGCTGCCCAACCTCTCCACACCAGCCAAGCTCTCCAGCATCTGCGGCTGTGTCCGCAGTGCTGCCCTCACCCGCAAAGCCAGTCCAGCCCTGTAAACAGAAACAGGATCAGACACCAGGATCCATTTGCCAAAACCCATCGTCAGGTACAGGAAGGGATCCACCTCCTCTGCGGGCTGTGCACCTACCAGACCAGTAATTTTAACTGGTGGGATTTTACGTTTAGGATTTCCAGATGAGAATAAAGGTTTATCTGAGGTTTGTGCTCCCTGCCCATGGGCTGTTGTGCCCCCACTCCCCACGTTCTGCCCTCAAAAATGTAATTTTTAAGCAAGCACACAAAGAGATATGATATCTTTTTCAGGCAAGCAGATTTAAGGATTCATTTCACTTGTCCATCTTGCCAGCGTGAGCGGGATACACCGTGATGATACAACTTTCAGGCCAGTAGTTTGGCTAGGATATTAATCCATCAGTGGGTTGGGTTTGCTTTAGGGCACCCTTGGTTTGGGTGGGCACCGGCCATTCGTGCAGCAGAGCAGGGGTGCCCAGGGGCCAGGCAGGGCCACCTGTGCTCTGCCCCACCGAGGGCCTGCGGGGCAGCCAACGCCTCTGGCCAGGGACAAGCAAATTGCAACAGATAGCATTAAAAAAAAAAGCCTTTTGCCAATCCTCTTCCTGGACAATTTCAGCAAATATTCGGGAGGTGAATGCCATTATTATATTGCCCAGGAATTTCCCCGGCCCTCGTAAGATGTTTTCCAGAGCTCCCAGCCCCGCAGCACAAGAGGTTTCCGCTCTGTTCCTTGGAGCCTTTGCTCTTTGTTGACATGCGTGGCTTTGCCCCGACCCTGGGCAGAACCTGCACTGTCATCAGTTACATTTTCTACCTGTGAGTACTGTATCCAGTTCAGAACCAACAGCTTCCTTTATTAAAAATTTTACCATTTTATAAAAGACATGTTTAATTATGATGGAGATGGCTGTATTGTAATTAATATTTTGAGATAATTGTGATTTTGAGCTTAAATTATATACAGAAAATGGTCATTTTTGTATGTGTTAAAAGATTGCTATATTACAAATTATTAACTGTACTTTTCAGTTTAATTACAGTATTTATGTAAATAAAGCTGAATGAAGATATATTTACTACTTTATTAACATAGATTGTGAATGTACTTAATGTTTTTTGCAGTATAAAGACTTACTGAACTTGAAAGCTGCTTCTCTTTATGTGCAAAAAGGTACTTCAAAACTATATTTGAAATCTATTGATTGAGTGCAATCAATGATATTGTTAGTTAATTTGCACATGCAGGTTGTATCCTTCCAGTTTTATTTCATGTATGACACTTCTCCGTAGGGTGCATATTGTGTTTAGACTGCATTTTGCAGATGCTTCTGTACATAAAAGGAATACAGGGACTAAACTGATGCTGTGCAGTGTATAGCAGAGCCATTTTTTGGCTTTGGTGTACCCAACTTTTTCAGTATTTAAAAAAAAAGTGTTTTGAATAACATTAAAAGTCTCTTTATTGTATAAATAATAAAAATGTCACCTTATTGTAATTAATTTTTGTCATCTTTTACTATTGGAAAAGCTCAGAGGTTTCCAAAGATGCTGCTTTGCCAGTTAGGGGCAGTGAGAGGGTTGGTCCTGACTCTGTGGAACTGGGGCAGGTGCCCTATGAGGACACTGACCCCATCAGACAGCGAAGTCATGGTTTCGGTAGTGTTGGCTGCTCCTGCCAGTAACCCATGTGGTGTTGGAGGGAGAGACTCGTTTGCATTGCCAGAAATGTCAGGGAGACCTGAGCAGCTCCCCTAATTCAGCCATAGCTACTGATGAGACAGCAGATCTGGGAATGCAGCGACTGCAAGTTTGCAAAGAAAAGCTTGGAAGTTGCTGCTATTTGGGTACAAATGCTGTATGAACAATGGGAAAACAAAAGGGAATGTGGGGGGGGTGGCAAAAGCAGCAGCAGTTCCATCATCCAAGTCACAACACAGCAGCTTGTGACTTGTTCAAGTTCAGGCACAACACCGTTCTTCCTGCACAGACACTATCACCTGTTTTTAATGTTAAACCCCTGGCCCTTTGCTCTCCTCTTCATGGAATGGGCTGATATCAGGTCTCTGGCATCTCCAGCTGTGCTGGCCAGTGCTGGTCCTGCTCCAGAGGGGCACAGTCCCATGCAGTTGCCTGCACAGTCCCTCAGCCATCCTCCCTCTTGCTGAAAGGTGCTTGCTACCTCTGTGGGCCCTGAGGGTGAGGGACTGATTGTGTTAACGCTGGACACAGTCAAACCCTGGAAGGTTTAACATTGCAGCATATTAAATTTTGCTGTGTTACAGCAGGGATGGGGAGAAAGGAAAAGGCTTTTGTACACGTATTTTTCCTTATAAACACAATATATAGAAAGGAAATCCATCTGATGGCAGACTGGTAGCCTTCACGCAGAGGCTGCGTGGCAAAGAACAAGGCATACTCCTGTTCCTAAGCTTACTAAGGATGTGTTTAATTTGAAAGCTTTGTTTTAATTTTAGATTGCAGAGCAGTTCGTATTTAGATGCAGCAGTGACAGTATTCAGTGGTTTTTGCTGGCCATGGAGGACTGTGAATAAAGAGGTGACACTGCCCAAGGAGCAGACCATCAATCCCCGGCCGCACACCCACTCCCTGATGCACCTGGCCCTGGCATGGAGATGGTGCCTGCAGCTACACGGCCTGGAGGGCACCTGGACGGTTTATAAACCAAACCACCACCACACCCGACCCATAGGAACCCATGCGGCTTCTGCTTCAGTCCCGTTTCTGACTGACAGGCCTGGAGCAGTCTGACAGAGAAGCAGTGGATCTGCAGCCACACAGCGAGCAGCAGCGAGCAGCCCTTCCTTTCATGTAGAATCACAGAACCATGGATTGGAAGGAATCTTAAAGCTCATCCAGTTCCAGCCCCCCTGCCATGGGCAGGGACACCTTCCACTTGATCAGGTTGCTCAAAGCCCCATCCAACCTGGCCTTGAACACCTCCAGGATGGGGCTTCCATGACTTCTCTAGGCAACCTGTGCCAGTGCCTCACCATCCTCACAGTAAAAAATTTCTACCTAATATTTAATCTAATTCTCCCCTTGTTCAGCTTTAAACCACTACCCCTTGTACTCCTTGATAAAGAGCCCTTCCCAGCTTTCCTGAAGTCTCCATTAATATCATTATATATATTAATATCATTAATATCCATGATGCATTTCTATTATTAATGAAGATATTGCATCCAGGATGTGGAAGTGTGTTTAAAAAATTAAAAGTATCTAAATGTTACTGGCTAGAAAATGCAATTATACCACATGCTGAAAGAAACCCAACCCAAACCTGCAAAAGGAAATATTTATTGTGTCATTCACCACATTTGGTACTTTATGCAGGACATGTACATAGCCGGCAGCCCATGTCATGCCATGTCCCACAGCACAGGGGTTCGAACCTTTCCCTGCACACAGACCAGCAGTCCGTGTTTCAAGGGAGCAGTAAATAGAGACTGAATACTTCACGAGAGGTTATAAACCAGCATACAAAAATCAAAGTGTTTACCGCTGCCTTTGGCTCAAATGCTTTGATGTTGACAATTCTTTTTCAAAAATTTAGTTTAATTGTAGAAAAAATATTATCACTGTTACCGACAGCAGCTTTCCACTGCAGTCGTTATTACAAAAAGTGTAAACATATATGACAGTGCTTTTAAACACAGCCTTGAAACATGAAAATGCTTCACAGGTGAGTTCTCCCTTAACATGCACACTACAAACAACATTGTGAAGGCTTTTCAGCACAGGGCAGGTAAACAACAACTGATGGAGGAGGAGGAAGACAGTGAAACCATACAGCGTTTGGTCAGAGAGGATAACACTTCATACTTGGGATGATTTCCGAGTATGCCAAGGAGACGGACTATTGTATCAGGTAGGAATCCGACTTCTCAAGTACTCCAGCACAGCAGCTGTTCCTTTTGCCAGAACAGCTGCCTGGGGAGTGCAGAATGGATTTCCTTCCAACAGAAGCATCCTAGAAAACCAGAGAGACTTTGAGCCACTTGCATAAAGGTTTTCCCTTGTTCAAACACATTTGCACACTGCATACAGACTCTATAATCTTCTGAAATCCATAAGCAATTCCTCCTGTCTTCTACAAAAAGCATTTTGATTTCTGCTTCTCTCATTCACACTAGCTCATCTTCTTTAGAGACTCCTGAATTTTATCCTCTGCTAATATGCCAGCGGTGGTGTATTACTGCAGACCCACAATACACACAAACCTTACTTCCTCAGCCAGCCTTCGCCAGAACAAAAAGAACTCCTGAAATTTAGAAATGGCACAATAAATGGGGAAAATCGTAACCCTTCACTTTGTAGCCCAGCTGCTAGACCGCTGCTGGACTCTGGTACACAGAGATCTCTGCAAAGGTTTTTGCTGGGGGTGTGTGTGTGTTTTATTTTGTGTTTTTTAATTCATGCCAGAAAATGTCCTTTAAAGGGGAAAACCAGAGGGACCAGTGATCTCTTGTCTTTGACAAGACAGACTGCTTACGCATCACTGTCATCTTTGAAGTGCATTATGTAAGAATGTTCACAGTCTTTATACCTTATTAATACCTTATTTAGAGAATGCTATCCTGCCTCTTCTATAGCAGTGACGTGAGTGACACAGGGAGGCAGGGAACTCAGTACTGTGGCTCACCTGTCCAGCTCACCAAGGCTGTCTGTCCGTGCACCAGCACTTGGACACACAAGCAGGGGAACTGACTCAGTCTCCAACATGAGATCTACCCACATCAACATGCCCTTTCCATTATTTTAAAAACCACAAACAACTCCCCCAATTCTCGGCTATACTGAGAAAATATGGAGGCAACTGCATTGTTTTACAAATGGTGAGAGAGACTCTTTCAGTGCATTGAGACCTACACACAGATACACTGTCGGCCAGTACCTCTTCCTCTGACAAAACATGCCCTGAAAGATTTGGTCAGACTCTATTTTTATAGACCAAGTCACCACTTAAAGCACACACCTCAGAGTTTCAGTTTCCGAGTTCTGCTGGCACCTGGAGGAGGTCATTGTTCTGAAGGTCCAGCATTCCCAGCCTCTCCATCTTCTTCAGCTGCAGAGGGTCTATGGATCCCACCTGATTGTTACTGAGCAGGATGGTCTCCTGTGCTAAGATGCGATACAGGACACTGTGAAATACTTTAAATTTTCAAGAGAAAAAGGAGGCAAATCACTGAAAGTCAGAAACAGGGCATTCAAAACACGAGCAGCCTTTAAGGTAAGATAGCACTTTAGCTTTGTTTAAACATGCTGCTCTGAAAGGAGAAAGCATCCATTATTTTGCTCTGCACACAGTAAAAAAGCTGAACAAGGCGTGTGCAGTGACAGCCCAGCAGCTCTAACTGCAGGCCAACTCCAGTCCCTTGACAAGACCAGTGTGTCACCCCAACTGTGACTCACTGGTGTAATGATGGAGAGCAACTGACAGTTGTTCTCTTCCATGCTTAAGAAATATCAGGGCTCCAGCCCCGCACTGTCTCTGCTGGGAGCGACGGCAGCAACAGCCAATGCTCTTCAGAGACTCCACTCAGCTGCTTCCTGCTGACCATTTCCCCTCATGCTTTTCTGTCACTGCTGTATTAGGGTAGCCCTGTTGGTATCCGTGTTTTGACACACTGTTCACATGAGAGTTTAATCCCTTTTTTAAGCAGTGGCTACTGCCTCTCTCCAAAACTTGTGTGGCAAAAAGTCTCACAACTACACCATCCGTGGTGTGAAGGAGGACGTTCACTTCATGGGTCTGAAGCTCACAGCTAGTTAAATCAAGTGCCTCGTCATTCTTACATCACAGGAAAATCATATTGAACCCAGCTTAGTATTTATTATTTTATTAAAAAGACCATGAAAAATTGAGTAGTTTCTCACCTATTAAATGAAAGATTTATCACTGGCAGTCATGTCAGTGCCTCCATTTCTTCAGGTAATGTCAAAAAATTGTTTCTGCATATCAAATGAAGACAAACAATCATCACTGACTTCTATGAAGTTTTAGTTAAGAATCCACAGAGACAGACTATGCATATTTATCAATGCTAACATGCTGTCTTAAACCAATTAATTGCTTCATAAATGGGTCAAGACCATGCTTAAGTACAGACGCTTGCTGATGCAAGCCAAGTCTACATTCTCCTTTCTGCCAGAAGGAGATTTAAAAGTCTGTCCTCTAAAGATTACCAAGTGAAATCAAAGGATCTAACAACTCCACAAACCCGCCTGGCAACTCTGCTCCTTGGGTTTCAGAGGAAAGATTATGAACCTGCCAAAGTGAATCAGTAGCATAAACTCCTCTGAAATGCCTGGTCTCTAACTGCTCTTACAAACCACTTTATGGCTCCTGTTACCCTGGTGCTTCCCACAAGGAAGTTTCTACATGGCTTCCTGTTAACACAAGATGACAGGGGTTTCTAAGGACAAACAAGGTTATGTCCCGAGTGTGTCACAAAGAGCCGTTACAGGAAAATAAAGACCTTTCACTAACAGATGCCCAGACCTAGACCTAAATTCTTAATCACCGAGATATCCAACCTCGTTCCCTCATCAATCCCACATTATCATGCATTTCTGCAATCTTCAGACTAACTCCTCCATCAGCAGCACCTATGTCACCGCGTCGCAGGCTGGCTGGGGTTGGTTGGGATGCTGGAGCTCATCCGGTCAAACCCCCCAGAGCAGGTGGACCAGGACTATGTCCAGTTGGGTTCTGAGTATTTCCATGGATGGAGCCTCCACCACCTCCCTGGGCAACCTGTGCCAGTGCTCAGTCACCCTCACACTGAAAAAGTGTTTCCTGATGTCCAGAGGGACACTCCCGTGTGTCTGTGTGTGCCTGGGGCCTCTGGCGTTCGGCACCCCTGGAAGAGCCTGGCTCCATCCTGCCTGCACCCTCCTTCCCTGCAGGTGTTTATCCACATGGATGAGATCTCCCCAAGTCTGCTCTACTCCAGGCTGAGCACACTGACCAGACCCAGCCTCTCATGGGAGGGTTACTCCAGTCCCTTCAGCATCCTGGTGACTAAAGTATAAACCTGTCTCTGCATCTGTGCATTTGCTACTTTTCATTCTGCAAAACACCAAAGATAATAAATGCCAGCACACCAATCCTGACATCTAAACAAATACAATGAGCATTTTTCAGGGGTCAGAGAAGGTAAAACAACAGCAAGTAACTATCTATTGCAAATAAAATACTTACAGACAGCTTCAGCTTCAGGCAGCACAAGATTTGCACTACTTCCCAGATATCCTCCAGGATTTGTTTTTGGAGGGGGGTGGGGTTTTTGAAGGGAGGAGGAGGGGCTGTTTTTTCATAGCAACTGAACATCTCTGAGAACCATTTTTATGACTGAGGCAAGACCTTTCACCACAGCAACTCTCAGAGCTTGTCCACTTCATTGTTGTGTTTTTCTTTAACCAATGACTAAATCTAGGCTGCTCACTGTTTCAGATCTTCAGCTGTCATGGAGGCATTTTGGGAAATTAAACATTATCTCGGTACTGCCATTCCCCTGTAACAGATGGCTGGTTTAAAAAAGCATGAAAATAAGTTACCGAGAAAGGAAGTCCAACACACGTCACAAACCTGATATCCAAATGTGTCAATTTATGGAGCACGCAAAATTCCGAGGAAAGAGATGAGATTTTATTGAAGCCAAGGTTGACATCACAAACTGAGTCCTTCAGCTCCACAATCCTGAAAACCAGTACGAATATACTTTTATTATGTGAGCTCACGTTTGCATTCTGTTTTCTAAGTTACTGAAAAAAAAAAACCACCCTGTTTTATTCTACAATCAAAGATACTTAATTTTTCTTGACATTTCAGAAGCAGTTTTGTGGACTGAAGACAATGTAAGCTTCACTTGTGAAGCTGTCCAACCTGGAGTCTTACACTTGATGTAAAGACAAAGTTCAGAATCACATTTCTGAAGTTATTAGGAGAGCAAGTTTTCTCTCACTGATTAGGAGTCTGAACTTTACTACAAAAGACTCCTCGCTTAAACGCACTTAAGAGATATTTCAGAAACTATGGCACAGGTGACCATCACTGCTGTCTCCTGCCCTGTCCATGTCTTAAGAAAGACACTATCCATCTTCTTTAGCAGGCAAACAACAAGAAAGAGACTGTTATTTTATTTCCATATTTTGTTTCTGTTCCACTGAGCTGCTATTACAAATTCCAGGAAATAGCATTTGCTACTTGGTGCAAAAGGCCATTCTATTCTGATGCTTTGGTGTAAAATGTTTAAAAGCTCAAAAAGTCAGTTGTTGAATGCCTACAACAGAATCTCTGGTTCAGCCCTAAAACCAAAACATAATTAAATGAGAAAATAGTCATCCCTCCTATCTGGATTGTCACCGAGTTCTCCGGCACCTAACAGCTGTACACCTACACCTTCCTCCTCAGTGAAGGCAACAGCCTCTAATACAGCAAAAGAGCACAGGAGGCACAAGCATTCTCTCACTAAAATAATTTTCTACAAACTGTGCTGGGAAGAGATTTTTTTTTCCTGTGAGAAAGAGACAGCACCTCTTCAAGTTCTGTGTGCTAAAGGTTAAATGTCCAGCACACTTTTGTCCAAGAATGGAAACAGGTTACCCACACACATGTGGTGATAACCTTAAAAATCAGCTGTCAGGATTTTCTTGGTCTACCAGAGATGCAGTAACCTTCCTTCTCACACAAAAGGGCTATTTATTCCCATTAGTATCAAAGAGAAAGCTTTTCCTTGACTGTGAATGAAGTAACAAGTGCAATAATACCAAATGCTACGTGATGGGACACAAAACCTATCAAGAAAAGAGGCATGGAAATTGTTCAGGTCTAAAAAAACCACAAACAGTTATGGTATCTGAAGAAATTGACTTTAAACAGATCCCCAGCTATAACACAAAGCTATCACCCAATAAAGGGGTGACCCCACACAGATTATTTTCATACAGGAAAAAGGTTGCTTTGTGGGGAAAACAATAGTACACTGTAGTTAAGTATGGCACTTCATTATGATAAGAAGTCCCATCAGTCTCCCCTCATTTATTTCAACAATGCTTAGCAAAGAAAGATGAAAAGCATGTAGAGAAAAGATCACTGAATACAGCCAAGCTTCTTTTTACTGCCATCTTCATGCTAATCAATGGACCCACTCACCCACTACTCGTACAAGAAATTCAAGTGCATTATTCATCACTTTGATTATACTTTCATTCGTGTGTGTGTTTACACATATCCATAGCATAAAGTGTAAATATACTTCATTAGGAAAAAACCAAGATGCTGAGGAACAAAAGTAGAAAAGAATGTAACAAACAGAGAATGACCTTTAGCAAAGTACCTTGGAGGAATTTCATTCGGCTGATTTTTGCTGAAGTTGACAATGGTGACAGGATTGCTTCTGACTGCATCAAACATTTCATCAGGAATCACAGCTGCCTGTTTCTCACTAAACAATGAAAAGCTTTTAGCTGAGTAATATGAACAAGTTAATCACTTCCTATTTATTAACAAGATGTTTTCATCTTCTTTTATGAGTGGTAGAATATACATAGAAATATTAACAATTTGAAGTCCATCAGAAAACTACCGATCACTGCACCACGTTACACAGCACCTAGGCAACAAAAGTTCACACTGGCACCTTGATCTGTTACCTTGCTTAAGAAAAATAGTGAAGAGCTGAGTTCTGTCTCTACCTCAACAAACACGATTGGTGCATATTGGGCAAGGAAGCACAGCAAGACGGGCATTCAACAGATTTCCCCCACTGAACTCAGAAAACAGCCCTAGCACAGTGATGTGTAGCTCGGAGAATTACACAGTCTGGTGCTCCTGAGCATTTCTGGTGACTGAAGACATCTCAGCCCTCCAACCACAGTGAGGCTCTTCCCACGTTCCAGCTCTTGGAAGGACCAGGCACTTCACCCAACTGTTCTCAGCACACAGGGTTTTCTTTCCCTTTCCTATCCTAACATGTCTCATTATTGGTTACACTTAAGAAATAATTGAGGAGATACCTACTGTAAGAGTTCTGAGACTTAATGAAAATTGCTAAAGCAGTTTAAAAAGTACTAAAAGCACCTGAAGGCATTAAGCACTTCAGTGAGTTAAAAGGAATGTTACTGTGGAATATTTGATAATACAAGGAAATAATTAAAACTCCCTGCAATTCAAATCTGCTTGTTCCTAAGCACACAAATTACAGTGCAAAATACACAAACACAGCAGGGTTTGTAGACAGTTAGGTATTGGTCATGAAGAGAAAAAAAGGGGGCAAAATCCAGGGAAATGTTCTGACAACTGGAGAAACAGGTAATATTTCAAAAGACATACCTATATTCCAATAATTTTAGTGAAGTTATGGTATGCATGTTGACCCTTGACTCACTGGGAAGAGTCATGGCTGTCACAGCAGGCTCTCCACTCGGGGTAGTGACATCATCTAGAGATAATACATGGATAGAGTCACACAAACCACAGGCTGCAGTCAGACACAGCATTCTGAACAACCTAAATGGAGAGGGAAGGCATTCCTCATCACCAGCCACCACTCTTTTGAACTCTTCTTGTATTCTGGGTCATTTCCATATAATCTGATTCAGATTATTGCAAAAACGTTCTAGTAAAGAGGTTTTGTAATCTGAGGGCTTTGGGGTTGGTTTTTTGGGGGTGGGGAAGGGGGGAAGGGGAGAAGGGGTTGCCTTGGATTTTGAAAAAATAGGTCAGGAAGCAATAGAGATGTTGGGCTAGCAGTAGCTACCTGTGATGTTAAGCAGTAGCCTCCCAGGGGTGGGGAGCTGGAAACAACAATAAACCGGGAATTCGGGCTAGCAATGCTGATCTGCATCACCTATATCCAGAACAGCAAATGTGACCACAATTTTACTTAAAACATTAATAGTTATAAACCTTTGCCATAGTCTTCTCTGTGGACTTCCTTTTAATTGCTATCTACAATCCACACAAAAAGCTATTGGCTTAGCAAGGTGACTCTGTCTGTTTAAGCAATGCAGATTGAAAACATTGTTCTGCATAGCCAAGATGTGGCATCACACCCTAGGGATTCACCCACACCTAAGCAGGGTGAAGCTTAGCTAGATGTCCAAACATATGATAAATTCAGCTTTTCCTAAAAGAAATTGAACAAAACTCTATGGAAATTCAGCAGCATTCATGAATAAAAGTCTACTAAAAATTGTGCCTAACCGCAACTAGTTATTCTTTCATCAATACAGGTCAAAAGGGTGAAAAACAAGCTCAAAAAGAAAAAGAGAGGACTTTTTCCACTTTAAGCCTCTACAGAAATAGGACTGCTAGCAGTTTAGCTCCAACTTAGATGCCATAGCAGGCAGAGCAAAACCCCAAGCACTGCTGTACATGCAAGACATTAGCTAATGTCGTTACCCACAGTTATATTATCTACTGTAGTTCACCAGATAAGCTTCTGAGTATGTTCTCCAGAACCCAATTAATTTTTGTCAAGTCAATAATATGCCAGATCTGCAAAGAACCTGATCTTTTGAAGCAGTTTAGCATGCCACAGTAAATTAAATTAAGACTGCCATCCCCTGTCAGATGGGAGAAAATCCACCTCACAAGAAGGAAAATCCACACATACCATTTTCAATAAAAGCTGCCTGCATGTATTATCAAGGTCCCTTCTAAATTAAGGGAGAGGTTAAGCATTTTTTGCCATTTAAGTGCAGCACAATCATTTCTATAGTATATTTAACATGATCAGCGGACTCAGTCATTTTGCCTGCTTGATGTTTAAACATTAAGAAAGATGAAGATTTCTAAAGATGTCCTGTTTCAAGTCCTGTTTTGAAAGGATTTTGTCTGCTCAAGACGCAAGTTAAAGACCCTGGCAACCTACTCCCTGTATAATAAAAAATAAAACTATCTCCAATATTTTGTTGAGAAAACACAGAACAAAAAGAACAAAACCCAAATGCTGAAATACCTCAGTGCATTAGAATCCCAGGTCAACCTGGAAAGGGACTTGAGAGCGCAGAAGCCACTAGCAACTTTTTGTCTGCTTTTTTAATGTTATTGGTTCATTTTGACAAAGTAACAGGATACGGAATCATCCAGGTGCTCTTTAATCCACAGAGGTAGAGCCTTGAATCCAAGAGAGGATTCTGAAAAAAACCTACAGCATTTGTGCATTAAACCCCTTGAAATATTTCACCTCATTATCTGCTTTATGACTTTTTAATTGTTTCTACAGGGAACATTGGGATCAAGACCATTAGATGGTAGAAAGGTGAATTCCAGCAGGACAGGATTAGAATGATATTTTAAATAATTTGTTACTTTCTCCTCCAAAACTTTTTAGATTCTTATTCAGCCACGTGGCAGACTTCATGGCATCACCAAGACATTGCAGCAGACTTTCATACACGTACTTTCTGGCAATCATCAGACTGCACAGCCCATGTTATTGCATGGATGAATAACAGATACTGCCTTTGCAAAACCTCACCTCCTCTGGATCACAGTACAGGGAACAAGCCAGCAGAGACATGGTGAGTTTAAAAAGAACTCCATAAGAAAACTTCCCATGATGTTCAGAGGAAAAATATAAAAGCTACTGAAATTCCTCATACAAAATGCATAGAGGGCTGGGGAAAAATACGTCCGCTTATTTTTCTTAATGATAATCCTCAGTAAGGACTGTTTGTTGTTTGGTGTTATCTAATAGAATAAGAAAGAGCACTGATATATAAGAGCAAATTGTTGAGTAAAGAAAACTCTTATCACTGCAGGATAACTGGAGGAACCTGGATTTAAACAGCTACCCCCCACAGTTTCTAAATTATGTTAATTTTTTAGAAAGACTGTCTTTAAAATGCAATGCAATAGAGCAACGTACCTTGGATTTTGCTTCTTAGATATTTTGGAAGTTCCTGAGTGCCTTTCTTTAAAAAAAACCAAAACAACCAGTGAGTAATCATTAGTAAGCCAGTGCTCAGAGAGCTCTCTGAAAATGGAGAGCGACTGTTCAGTCACACAGGCAGAGCCCACAACACTGCCGACTGTAAATTCCACCTTATGCTTTCTGTCAAACAACCCTCTTCATAGCAGCTTATGAACTTGCTTATTTACACTTTATATATCCCAGCTGAAAATTTCCAACCCCATAGCATTACCTCAGGCCTCGCATTTTTAGTTTTTTATCTGAAGTGGTTACACCGCTTCAAGAGCAAGGAAAACATTTGAAATGAACTTAATGTTCTCTTTAAAAAGGTTTCACACAATTGTGCTTTGGACAGGACATTTAAAATAGGTCAACAAAAGTGACTGTTCAGCGTCCTGGTAACTTTTTATGTCCAAAATTACAAACTCTGGGAAAAACACTGGCATTTACATGATTTGCATGGATTTTTAACAGCTCAGTTCTCCAAAGATTTGACTTTCAATCCCTTCACAGCAACTTCTACTGGTCAAACACAGTGACTACCTGCATAATCTGTGAGTAATTAAGCATTATCTCATCTGGCCCATTTGTTTTAGGATGCGAGGTTTCGTTACGCTTTTTCTCCTTGATGCTTTAAAACCAGGGACTGAACTATAGCGCTGAATATGAATTAACATTTCTTATTCTAGCTGACATCTAAACTACACACCATAAGAGACTGGTTGACCTGAGTGCAGAGGGGATAAAGGAAATGCGGAAGTGGGAAAGGAAGGCACTCTCACAAGGAACCTGTTGAGATGACAGAAACAGAAGACAAAAGACTGAGAGAGGCCAGAGGAGACTTAGAGAGACTGCAGGCATGGCCAGGTGTGGTGTGTGCTGAGCTGAGCAAGATGAGAGAAGCCAATAGGGAAGAACCCGGGAACTTTTAAGGAAAAGGTGAAGGTCAGACAGAAGCTGTATAAGTCACATGGCTTGCATGGAGAGGAAAGCAGACAATAAGAAAAAGATCATCAGCCAGGATGACTAGGATTTTACAGAAATTGACTGAGAATTCATCAAGAAACAAGAATGTGTTTGGGACTGGAATGAGAGACCTGATGTTATAGTTGAATTAAGATAAATAAAGTCTCAAATGGTTCATTAAAGATTTATTTAAGATAGGAAAGCAAACGCAGCGCTGGGCAGTTGGGAAGTCGCAGCTTCACCAAGGCTTGCAAAAGTTTGGGTAACTTAGGCAGTCTTTTATACCCTTCTTGAAGGTCGATAGTAACTTCTCCAAGGTGCTTTTTCCGCATAAGTGGCTCTCCGACTTGCTGATTTTGGCAGTTACACAAACAGGATAACAACATCAGTTAATCTTAAGCAAGACAAAGCAAAAGCAAAGGACGTTATGGTAACATAATATTTCACTCAACAGACGACACTGCAAACTTGAGATAATGCCACGCCTCATTCTTTCTTAAACAGGATGTTTTGTGCCTGGAACAGTGAGGCCGTTTTCTCCTTGTATCCTTTTGTTTAATCAGCAAATTGTTCTTTATTTCTCACAAATTCCCCCCTTCTTTTATTTACCACTAATTTGCTGATTAAACCTGTTCAAAACCTCATGAGCCGCTTCTAACTCAAGACTATCATTTGGCAAAATTTTCATCTCTAATTCCAATTGTTTCAACACCATCAATTGTACTTTATCTAGTCGGTTCTTGACAAAGGTTACAAATGTGTTAATGATACAGGGACCAAAGGTTAAAGCTAATAATAACATTATGACAGGTCCTGCTAAAGTAGAAATCAAAGTGGTTAGCCAGGGAGATTGGTTAAACCAAGATTCATACCAGGAGGCCTGAGCCTCTTGTTCTCGTTTTCTCTTTTCTAGTCCCTCTCTCAGTTTAGCTAGCAAATCCCTTACAACTCCAGTATGGTCAGCATAAAAACAGCATTCTTCGCCTAGGGCCACGCACAGCCCTCCCTGCTGCAGGAATAATAGATGTAATCCCCGTCAGTTTTGCAAAACAACCTCAGACAAGGAGGTTAGTGATTTTTCTAAATAAGAGATAGACTGTTCTACTCTCGCTAGATCCTTGTCTACTGCAGCCCTTAAAGATGTTAGACCTCGTTGTTGTTGAACTAAGGATGCCATGCCAGTAGAGGTCCCAGCAACTCCTAAACCGAGTAGAGCGGCTATAGTGATGGCTGTTATTGGTTCCCTTTTGCTAACCCTATGTCCTGTATTACCCCAATGCAAATGCATGGCTTCTTCTCCATGTAGGAGAATTCGGGGCACCACCGTGACTTGAACACAAAATTCTAATTCATTCTTCTTAAGGATAGCGGTAGACACTCAAGGAGTTAATCCAGTCAGGGAGCAAATCCACCAGGCTCCATCATTAGGTATCATCCATTTAACCTCTGATGTAAAATCTTGGATAGAGTTTGTACACAGAGCCTTTTTCCGGCCTGTCACCTTTCCTACACACTAACCGCTCCCTTTAACCTGTTGAAGCGTTATCCCTACTTTTCGTTCTCCCCAATTGCATTGGGGAGGACTGTCTTCCTTAGAAGCGTTAAAAGAAGATGCCACCGCTATTCCTTCATAGAAAGGAGGTTGAATATCATAACATAACCAACAAGAATGGGTAAAGTTTGGGTTAGTCGTATTTAGGTCTTGATAAGCTGCTTGCATTACATCCCATAGAGGCTCGACATCTTTAGAGGTCTTATTTACCTTAAAGGTAGGAGGTGGTGAGGCCCCCGGAGTGGTTGGGGATTTCGATTTCTCTTCTTTCTTTCTCTTTCCCTTAGGGGTTTTAATGACGCAATTTGGTCCTACCGGCTGAACTGGGAAGATCTCACTTTTCTTAATGTGTATTAGGCCCCCTCTATCAGTTCCGGGTATCCACAACATTACGCCCCAAGTTCTTCCTGAAAGACACCCTGGGTTACTTGGCTGCTATATTTTTACCATTAAATTCTTACAAGTCCCAGCATTATTTACATCTCCTGTGTAATCGTAAGTTGGAGCTTTGTACCCTTGTGGTCCCCAGTTAACCTTAAGATATTTATCAGGGTTTGGTATTCCCCACCCTGGTTTAGTGGCTATTGTTTCACAACCCCAATATGCACAATAAAAGTATCCTGGCTGGTTACAATAACTCTTCCCTGGATTTGAACTTGGACACCAGTAAGTGGCTTTTGAATTCGTTGCTCCCCAAGAGTATTGCCATGTTGGCATACAAGCACTTTCTCCTAGAATGGGTTTTAATAACTCACAGTTAGTGACATTGAATGTTGGAGCCCCAGCCGTGACAATGCTCCTTACAATGTGTGAATCGTCCATTCGAGCTAGAATCCATTTAAATGGTTGGTGGGGGCTTTCTCCTCCATAGATTAGACCAGCAGTAAGTAGTATTACCACTAAAATAGCAACCTTCATTTTCCCCACTGTTAATACCTCTCTGCCTCTCCTCATCTACTCTTTTGCAGAGCGCAACGGGATATTAATATCTTCTCGGCAGCAGTAGGTAGCCTTCAGGGGAATTTTCTGGCTGCTATAAAGATAAGAGTTTGTTCTATGACCGGGCCCCCTTCCAGGCAAATTTCTTAGCACACTTCTCTAAAATCTTATGCCAGTCTGTTTCATATATGTCCCACATCTCAGGTATCCACAGCTCCCATCCACAGAATAGTTTACAGATTTCTGCTTGCTTCCTCACCCCAATATGACAGCGACATTTTATACAGTAAGATTGTCTCCTGGGAAAAAATACAAGCCCATTTCTTTCTACAATTTAAACATTGGCAATGTCCAGAAAAGGGATGTTTCAGACAAGGTATTCCCCTAATTTCTTCTACCTTAGGTGTTTCAGGTACTTCAGTCTCTGTTTCGCAACAGAAGGGGAGCACCTTAGGAGTTCCCAATATCTTATATAGTCCCGTCTCCCCGGTCTGATCAGGTATCTTTTCTTCCTTCTAGGATGCAAAAAAAGCGTCCTTCACAGAGTGTTTCCAGAAGGTGTCTGGAACCACTGATACAAACTATGCTTTACTTCCCTCCTGCTTACTTCCCTCCTGGAGTGATTCATTCACAGGTTTTATCCCTCCTTATCTTTAGTCGAAGATCTCCCGGTTCAGACGTTACAGTCCATCCCTCTGGTGGGAGAGGTCCTTTAACTCGACTGGCGTGTGTCCATCCTTTCTCTGTGGTCCGTATTGCATCTGTGGTGAGCAAAACAATAAAAGGACCTTCCCACCGGGGTGTCAGGGAGATTTCTTTCCAGATTTTGATCAACACCTGATCTCCGGGCTGAATCCGATGTAAAGATATGTCTAAAGGCGGCCTCTGTACCACTAAACCCTTTTTTCTCAATTCTTGCCTTCTTTTAGTGAGTTCTAAAATATACTCAGTCAAAACTTTATCTGTAACTTTCAGATGTTCTGTTAATATCCCAAAATCATAAGGCATTCCATACAACATTTCAAAGGGGAATATGCCAGTATCTGTTCTTGATTGAGTTCTAATATAAAGCAAAGCTAACGGCAAACATTTGACCCAATTCATTTTTATTTCTACCATAAGTTTGGTTAAATGCTTTTTTATTTCCCCATTCATTCTTTCTACTTTTCCCGAACTTTGTGGATGCCAAGGGGTATGATACTCCCATTTTGTGCCAAACAATTTGGCTGTTTCTTTAATTATTCGGGAGGTAAAATGCGGTCCCCGATCTGAGTCAATTACAGTAATGATTCCATATCTAGGGATAATTTCTTCAAGGAGAATTTTAACGACTGTTTTTGCAGTGGCACTCACTACCGGGAAGGCTTCCACAAAATGCGTAAGATGGTCCACCAAGACTAGTAGATACTGATATCTCCCTACCTTCGGCAATTCTGTAAAATCTACTTCTATTTTCTCAAAAGGTCTTTTTTCTAATTCCCGTCCGCCTTGTACTTTTTCCCTGAGTTGTCGTTTATTGATTTTGTGACAAGTCAAACAACCCTCTAAAATCTTCTTAGCTAAACCATATATTCCCACGCAAGTATAATTCAATTCAAACTGATCTACTAGGGCTTGAATCCCCCAATGAGTTTTGTGGTGCAATTTGCTCAATATTCCTCGAGCTAACCCTTTTGGAAGGATTTCTCGACCATCGGGCAAGAGCCATTTGTCCCCCTCTCTTTTTGCCCCAATTTGTTTTAATTTGTCCAGTTCTTGGAGGGTAAAGCTTTTGTCTAGCTTTAACCTCTCAGGTTCTTCCCTTAAAGTTAATAACGCAGCTTGTTTCGCCGTCGCATCGGCCAAATTGTTTCCTCTTATCGTATGGGTAATTCCCTTTTGATGTCCCTTTACACGAACAACCGCTATTTTTTAACGGGCCCCTTAATGATTTCAAAACTTCCAAAATTAATTTCTCATGGATTAATCCTTTCCCTTGGGTATTAATTAGACCTCTCTCTTCCCAAATTTTCCCAAAGGTATGCACTACCCCAAAGGCATATTTTGAATCTGTATATATAGTTCCAATTTTATTTTCTAAGAGCTTCAGTGCTCGTAACAGGGCATATAATTCACATGCTTGTGCAGACCAGGTTTTGTTTAGTGGTCCTGCTTCTTTTGTCTGTAACGTATGTCCGTCTATAACAGTATATCCCGATTTCCGTTGTCCTTCAATTACTCGTGAGGACCCGTCGATAAATAATTTTTCACCTTCACCCAATTTGTCTTCCTCTAAATCCTCTCTTATTTTAGTTTGTAAATTTATTAGTTGAAGACAGTCGTGTGTCAATTCTTCTTTGGGTGCCCCATATAAAAATTGAGCAGAATTCTGAAAGGAAGTGATTCCAATCTCCAACTTAGGGGAGTTAATCAAAATTCCTTCATATTTTAACAATCAGCTATCTGTAAGCCACTTATCAGCTCGTTGTTGCAATACTAAGCAAATATTATGGGGAGTATATACTTTTAACTCTCCTCCTAGGGTAACTCGTGTGACTTCTTCTACTAACAACGTGGTAGCCACGATCGCCTGTAGGCAAGTGGGCCATCCTCGGCTCACAGGATCCAACAATTTGGAATAATACCCTATGGGTTTTCTCTGGCCTGCCCATCCTTGGGTCAATACCCCGTAAGCAGTCCCATTGTCTACATTGATAAAAAGTTGGAAGGGTTTGCGTATATCGGTTAGACTAAGGACGGGTGCCTCTACTAGGTCTCTTTTTATCTTCTCCAAGCGATCCTCATCATTGGGGGTCCATTTCATCAACCTGTTCTTGGTTAATTTTTCATACAAAACCTTTACCTTGCTGCTATAATTTTCGATCCACTGTCGACAATACCCTAATAATCCCAACAGTTGTCTTATCTGTCTCTTATTACTAGGCGCAGTTAACGATAAAATTCCCCTGACTCTTTCAGGATCTAATTTCTTATGCCCCTTTGTGAGCCAATGTCCCAAATACCTCACTTCCTCCTCAATGAACTGCAACTTGGACTTAGAGGTTTTCAGTCCCTTTAAGCCTAAAAAGTTCAATAAATTGATACTCTCGTTCCTAACTTCTTCCTGAGTCCTCCCAGCCACTAATAAATTGTCTACATACTGTATTAAGACTAGTTCCTGCCCCAATTCATAGGATTCTAATAGTTGTTCCAAAGCTTGTCCGAACAGGTTTGTGGATTCTGTAAACCCCTGAGGCAACACAGTCCATCGTAGTTGCTGTTTTCTATGTGTTTTGGGGTCTTTCCATTCGAAAGCAAAATAGTCCCTACATTTCTCCTCTAAGGGGCAAGCCCAAAAGGCATCCTTCAGATCGATGACACTATACCATTTATAGTCGGGACTTAGTTGTTTAAGTATAGTGTGTGGGTTGGCTATCACAGGGAATCGAGTGATGGTTCTCTCATTCACGGCCCTCAAATCTTGTACCAAGCGATATGTCCCATCCGATTTCTTTACAGGCAATATGGGTGTATTGTGGGGTGACATGCAGGATTCCCAAAGCCCTTGGGCCAAAAGTCTCTCAATGACCGGCTGCAACCCTTCTCTCCCCTCCCTGGAGATGGGATACTGTTTTATCCTAATCGGGTGATCTGGATCTTTTATGGAGACCGTGATCGGTTTGATGTTTAATCTCCCCACTGACCCTGGAGTGTACTGAGTGTCTGGGTTAATTTTAGCTTCATCTTCCGCAGTTAATAAACATAATTTAACTTTCAATTTTTCTTGATCTATTTCTAAATTGATTCCTAACTCCACCATCAGATCTCACCCCAGGAGATTATATTCAGCTTCTGGGACCAATAAAAATGTTCCCACCCCGTATTTATTTGGGGTTTCTATACTTACATTCTTTATTAACGGTACTTTAAAAGGTTCTCCTTTTGCTCCTACTACCTGGAGCGTATCTTTTGACACAAGACATCCAGAAGGTAATCTTTGGACAGTAGATTTCTCGGCGCCCAAGTCCACGAGGAACTCGAACATCTCATGCTGAGGACGCAGTTTCAATTTTATCAAGGGTTCAGTGACTTTAGGGGTCCCCAGCAAATAGAGCCCCTGACCCCTCTAATCTTCCTTAAAAATCTCTTCATCCTGTAACTTTTTCCGACAATTTCTTTGTAAATGTCCCTTCTTGTGACAGTAAAAACATTCAACCTCTGGCAAGCCAAACCTCCTTCTTGGGTGCGTCAGAACCTTCCAGAGACCATCTCTTTCTTTATTTTGATAAGGTCTGTTATTCTGCATGGGTCTCTGGTCCTGATCAAACCACCTACTCTGGTTCTGTCCTTCTCTTACGGCCGCCATTAAAATCTTAGCTTGTCTCTTCTGACTTTCTTCTTCCCTTCTTATATACACCTTTTGAGCTTCTCATAATAACTCATCTAAACCCCTTTCTTGCCAGTCTTCTATTTTTTCTAATTTTCTCCGTATGTCAGGCCAGGATTTGGCCACAAACTGAGTCTTCTTCAGCAAGGCCTGACCAACTTGACTATCGGGGTCTAACCCAGAATACAATTGTAGGCTCTTTATTAACCTTTCTAGCCATTCAGTAAGGGTCTCGTCCTTTTTCTGCTGTTCACTAAAGGCCTTATTAATATTTTGACCCTTAGGTACCGAATCTCTTATTCCTTGAATTATCATATCCCGGAGATCAACCATGTTATTTCTATGAGTTGGGTTCTGGTTGTCCCAATTGGGACGCTGTAAGGGCCATTTAACATCTCCGGCAGGGCCATGTTGGTGTCTCTGGTCCCAATTCCTCATGCCAGCTGTTCTTATCATCCCTCGTTCCTCGTTTGTAAACAGGATTTTTAAGATGGACTCCATTTAGTACCAAGTATAAATATTAGGCCCGAGGAACTGATCGAAACGTTCTGCAACCCCTAATGGGTCCTCTAATAGCCGTCCCATTTCTTTCCTGAAATCTCTGACATCCCCAGAATTAAGGGGCACAGAGACAAATCCCACCCCGGGTTGTGGTCCTCCCATGACAGTCTCTCTTAATGGATACAACAAATTTTCCTCCTCTCTTTTTCTGGTTTGGCTTCTAGTTACTCTTTGGCTAGGAGGAGAAGACCTTCCTTCAGATTGTGGAGGGGTGGTAGGAGGAAGATCCTGATCTGAGTCTTGTAATGCCGGAGGAGGTGGAACATAGAGTGGGGGAGGTGTCGGTAGCTCATCTTCACCCCCCCTCCTCCTTCTGTTATTTTTCTTTTCTTTCAATGGGAATAAATTAACAGGCTGGGCCATACCCAGGATCCATAAAAAGGCATATTCACTCTCCTCCTTATTAAATGGCTGCCTATTGTTCACATATATATTTAATTGTTGACATATCCAATCTTCAAAAGATCCATAAATTGGCCAATATAAGTCCTTTCTTATCTGTTTTCCCCTCCAAATCTCCATACAATAATGGATCATTTTCTCCTTAGATTTCCCTTTCAGGGAGGGGGAATCATCCCAATGTTGAATCATTAATCCCAATGGGCTATCTGGGGTTATATCGGGGAGCCCACCCCTACCCCGCTTCTCCTGTATGGGTCCGGAAGCCTTACTCTCCTTCTGGCCCATCTTCCAAGAGTGCCTTCTTTCGTTCTCAAATCACTCGCTTCCCTCTATTCGTGGCCCACATCCTCACGGACAATGGGAACTGCACTACTAAGAGGTCCACACTCACTTCGCCCGGTGGACTACTAAGTCCCGTGGATGTCTCAATCACTCGCACTCCGGGTACCCAATCCCTGACCAGACGGAACCACCATATACTTACTCACTCTGGAGTCTTCGCCTGGCTCTTTGTGCACAAAAATTATGGGGAACTGCAGTATCTTTCTTTTTCTTTTCTTTTTTTTTTTGCTTTCTTATCTCCATTCGGAAAATCCAGGTAAACCTAAGTCGAACTCTCCTCCGGGACCATCCGAGGATGGGGCGCCCTCCCAGAGTCGAAATCTGAGTTAGTTTTCTGGATCCGAGTCACGGCACCAAAATTGTTATAGTTGAATTAAGACAAATAAAGTCTCAAATAGTTCGTTAAAGATTTATTTAAGATAGGAAAGCAAACGCAGCGCTGGGCAGTTGGGAAGTCGCAGCTTCACCAAGGCTTGCAAAAGTTTGGGTAACTTAGGCAGTCTTTTATACCCTTCTTGAAGGTCGATAGTAACTTCTCCAAGGTGCTTTTTCCGCATAAGTGGCTCTCCGACTTGCTGATTTTGGCAGTTACACAAACAGGATAACAACATCAGTTAATCTTAAGCAAGACAAAGCAAAAGCAAAGGACGTTATGGTAACATAATATTTCACTCAACAGACGACACTGCAAACTTGAGATAATGCCGCGCCTCATTCTTTCTTAAACAGGATGTTTTGTGCCTGGAACAGTGAGGCCGTTTTCTCCTTGTATCCTTTTGTTTAATCAGCAAATTGTTCTTTATTTATCACACTGAGAAACAGGAAAAAATGAGCTAGAGCATGGATGGACAAGAGAAGAATCTCTGCCTGCTAGACTATACTTGGCCCCCAGTCCTTGCAAACCTTTAATCTCAGTATTCAGCTGGTGCTCGCAAGTGTCTGGGGAACCCTAGAAGCTTTATCAATTACTCCTCTAAATCAAGTGTGAAAAAATCTAAACAGGCAGATAAAATTCCAGTTATATGAATTTACAGTGTTGGTAACGGATCAAGACAGCATAAGTATAACGTCATAATGGAATCCTTGTACCTGTCATTTGCTATAAATCTGTAATGTGCAAATCACACACATCTATGCTCTTGCATTTAAAAGACAACAAATCTCAGAAGCTAGGGAATACCAGAACTAAAGCAACCAGGCAGCCCTAATTCAGACTCCTTTGCATGTACATTTTAAGCTACCTTTGAACCCTGGGATCATGTATGACTTCCATACACTGAACCCCTGCTCATTAATTTAGTGTGTATAATGCTCATTTAACGAGATAGACGATGTTTTCCCTCTTCTCACAGATATAACAAAATTTCATTTCAACAGAAAGCATTCAGCATTGCTCATTTTTACAGAATCCCAGTGATTTGTAAACATTTATTCTATTTTACAAGACTGGCAAAAGCATAGAAGGAAGCAACACATACCACCAAGGAGAAGAGGGATCTGCTGGGTTTAAAATAAAAGGGAATTCTATGGCAGTAGTCGTGTCCACACCCTCGCTGCCCTATGGACTTGTTTTCTCAAGCACAACTCTCACCTTCACTTTGCTGGCTACTGACAAAGAGAATGCAGACCTGAGGTGTGGGTTATCCAAAAGAAAATATAGTATATCATATTGCCATTGCTCAAAAGGCATCTACCATGCTTTGGAAATGGCATCCTATATCCTTAATTCAGGCAAGGAGGAAATGTAAAGTAGAAATCCATGCTCATCCAGGGAAAACGTGATGTAAAGTACTCGTCTATCACTGTCATGTGCTGTGATTGAAACAGCATTAGACAGCAGAGAGCTGCCTTAGCGTTTGTTTCCCAGACATCCGTTGCTTCATTTCCCATACATATTACTACTTCTGTATCAAATCAGAAACAGGTCCTATAAAGCAATAGCCTCCTTTAGTCCATGGTCCTCACTCTTACACGCTGCACTAGACACACACAAGCAAAGAGATGGACTAAAGTTGCACAGTGTTGTGGTTTCGGATTTTTCCGGGGAATTTTTCTTTCTCTTGCCAACAAAGGAGATCCAAGTGGAATGCGAGGGGGTGGGGAAAGGACGTTTCCGGGGAAACCAGGGCAGAAGTCGTGTCCTGTTTAGCCCGGACATTCGTCTCTCTCTCTCTCTCTGGCTTGCTCTCTCAGAGGGGGAGGAACAGCAGCGGCAGCAGCTACTGCGTGTGTGCGGTTTGCAGTCCCTGAGGGAAGATCACTGGTCATCTGGATCTGCCACAGACTCCTGCAGGACCCACACTAAGTTCCATCACCCTTTCCCCAGCCCCCCCCGCCGGTCAGAGGTGCCCAGCGGTGGCGCAAACCCGGAAGTGCGGCAACTGCCATGGCGAAAGCGGCGATTGTTGCCGCTCTTAAAGAGACCTGCATCGCAAGATTTTGGGTACAGGACTCAATCCATTTTAAGGTTTTAATTACGATTAGTGTTAATTCTGTTCTGTACATACATATATTTGTAGCCGAGAACTGTTATCTGTTCTATACAATTTATTTTTTTTTCCTGATTAAAGATCTTTATATCTGATAACATATCTTAGTTTTCATCTAAACAAAGACATAATTTGGCGCCCAACGTGGGGCTCGAGAGCAAAGAAGTATAACAGTTCTGGTATCATGATGTGTGTTGTGAGTTTAGGGTCCATATGGACCATACTGCACTACATATTTGCTTTTTGCTGGTACAGAACCATGCCGAAAGGTCTGGCTGGCTTAATTCATCTGAGTGCAGTGGCTAGTAGAACTCAGACAGCTGTGATTATTATCGAGTTCTTATTTTGGATCTATAGTGTTAAGGATTCAGTGCCTATCGGTCTCATTTGGAATGTGTTCTCGAGGTTGTACTCCTGCACTAGCCTAGGCTATTATCTCTGAGGGTTTAGTGATAATGTTACCTACCCTCAGGGAGGGACACAGGAGAGTGTTTGTTCCCAGTCTTTCACTCAGTAACCTTTCAGGTTCACTAGGACAGCTTTTGAGAAATTTAACCTCTCACTAGATGCCAGGGATATCCTACTTTTGGTGAATTGTCTGCAAGTTGGTTTCATTATGGTCTATCTTATGTATGAAGCCAGGAACAGGGTTGGTCAGGAATGCAGCCAGAAGCACCCCAAGGGAGAATAAGGAGAGAGTAAGACACCTGATGTCATGGTAGCTCAGGATGTGGCTAAACAAAAGGAACAGTCTGATATGATGAAAGTTGCCCCTATCCAGAAAAGGAAATATAAGACCAAATCGGTTCACCCAGTTGATGATGATGGGGAAGCGGGTCCTTCACATACTGCAGACTCAGAACCAAAGATTGTTACTGAATCGCTCTCATTTGACAACCTCTGCAACTTGCGGAAAGACATTACTCGACAGCCATACGAGCCTATCCTGACTTGGATGATCTGAGTTTGGGACCTTACAGGTGAAAGCTTGCAACTCGATGCTTCTGAAGCCAGATATTTAAAGGCTCTGGCTCGAGATGCAGGTATTGAACAGGTATTTGTGAGGGAATCAATACCCCTTCCACTCTGGGCACGAGTTCTAGGCAGTGTGAGAGAGAGGTTTCCTCACAAAGATATCCTGCAGGCACATCATCTTAAGACGCCTTGGAAGACTGTGGAAGATGTGACTCTACGCCTGAGGGAAATAGCACTGCTAGAAATACTTTATGGAAGGGACGGGCAATCCCTCAGCGACCCGGACAAGGTTAGGTGCACACCAGAAATGTGGTGGACTAATTCAAGAAGCACTAGAGAAGGGTGAGGCTCCAGAACATCTGCACTATATCGATGACATCATTGTATGGGGGGATACAGCAGAAGAGGTTTTTGAGAAAGGAAAGAAAATCATTCAGATTCTCTTGGAAGCCGGTTTTGCTATCAGAGTAAAGTCAAGGGACCTGCTCGAGTAATCCAGTTCCTGGAGGTGAAATGGCAAGATGGACATCACCAGATTCTGACAGAAGTTATCGACAAGATCACAGCAATGTCCCCACTGACCAGCAAGAAGGAAACACAAGCATTCCTGGGTGCTATAGGTTTCTGGAGGATGCATATCCCACAATGCAGTCAGATCGTAAGCCCTCTCTACTTGGTAACCCGCAAGAAGAATGATTTCCACAGGGGCCCTGAACAGCAGCAAGACTTCTAGCAGATTAAGCGGGAGATTGCTCATGCTGTAGCCCTTGGACCAGTCAGGACAGGACCAGACGTGAAGAACGTGCTCTGCTCTGCAGTTAGGAATAATGGTCTTTCATGGATCCTTTGGCAGAAAATGCCTGGCGAGGCTCGCGGCCAACTGCTTGGATTCTGGAGTCAAGGCTACAGGGGATCTGAAGCCAAATACACCCCAATAGAGAAAGAGATCTTAGCTGCTTATGAAGGGGTTCAAGCTGCCTCAGAGGTAATTGGAGACCGAGCTGCACAATTCAAGGTGTCACAGATAGATCTGGATTGGCAGCATAAAGGAGAGCTGTTCCTGGCTCGATGGGCCCATGATGCCTCAGGCCATCAAGGCAGAGATGCCATCAATAGATGGGCACGAGACCGAGGGGTGGATTTAACCATGGACATTATCTCCCAGGTTATCCATGACTGTGAGACATGTGCTGCCATCAAGCAGGCTAAGAGGGTGAAACCTCTATGGTATGGTGGATGCTGGGATATAAATATACATAAATATGGAGAGGCCTGGCAGGTTGATTATATCACCCTGCCGCAGACCCGCCAAGGTAAGCGCTATGTGCTCACCATGGTGGAAGCAACTACCGGATGGATAGAGACATATCCGGTGCCTCATGCCACTACCCGGAACACCATCCTAGGTCTGGAAAAGCAAGTCATGTGGCAACATGGCACCCCAGAGCTGATTGAGTCAGATAATGGAACTCATTTCAAGAACAGCTTAGTTAACACCTGGGCAAAAGAGCACGGCATTGAGTAAGTATATCAAATCCCCTATCTTATACCAGCTGCCGGGAAGGTTGAATGGTGTAATGAATTGTTGAAAACCACTTTGAAGGCATTGGGTGGGGGGGACTTTCAAACATTGGGACCAACATCTAGCAAAGGCCACATGGCTGGTCAACACTAGAGGCTCTGTCAATTGAGCTGGCCCTGCCCAGTCAGAATTCCTTCATACTGTAGATCATAGAATCATAGAATCACTAGGTTGGAAGAGACCTCTGAGATCACTGAGTCCAGCCACTCTTACTAAACTATGTCCCTAAGAATCTCATCCACCTATTTTTTAAACACCTCCAAAGATGGTGACTCCACCATCTCCCTGGGCAGCCTGTTCCAATCCCTGACCACTCTTTCAGTAAAGAATTTTTTCCTAATGTCCAGTTTAAACCTTCCCTGGTGCAACTTGTGGCCATTTCCTCTTGTCCTATCGTTTGTCACTTGTGAGAAGAGACCAGCACCCACCCCGTCACAACCTCCTTTCAGGTAGTTGTAGACAGTGATGAGGTCTCCCCTCAGCCTCCTCTTCTCTAAGCTAAACAACCTTAATTCCCTCAGTCTCTCCTCGTAGGGCTTATTCTCCAGCCCCCTCACCAGCCTCGTTGCCCTTCTCTGCTCACACTCCAGTACCTCAATGTCCTTCCTGTAGTGAGGGGTCCAAAACTGAACACTGTACTCGAGGTGCAGTCTCACCAGTGATGAGTACAGGGGCACAATCACTTCCCTGCTCCTGCTGGCCACGCTGTTTTTGATACAGGCCAAGATGCAATTGGCCCTCTTGGCCACCTGGGCACACTGCTGGCTCATGCTCAGCCGGCTGTCAACCAACACCCCCAGGTCCTTCTCTGCCAGGCAGCTCTCCAGCCACTGTTCCCCAAGCCTGTAACGCTGCATGGGGTTGTTGTGACCCAAATGGAGGCCTCTGCACTTGGCCATGTTGAACCTCATCCCATTAAATGGAGATAAAGTCCCTGTGATACACCTGAGAGGTATGTTAGGGAAAACCGCCTGGGTTAAACCTGTCTCGAGCAAAGGCAAACCCATTTGTGGGATTGTCTTTGCTCAAGGATCTGGTTGCACCTGGTGGGTGATGCAAGAAGATGGAAAATCACGATGTATACCTCAAGGGGACCTTATCTTTGGTTGAGTTGCCCATACTGCAGTATCTCTGTGTACCCATCTGTAAATATGTATATAGTTGAAATATGTATGTATATAGTTATAAGTTTATATCTGATAATAGGGTGTTGGCATGGAAGAAAAATTAGGAGCGGATAATGTGGTTTCGGATTTTTCCGGGGAATTTTTCTTTCTCTAGCCAACAAAGGAGATCCAAGTGGAACGCGAAGGGGTGGGGGAAGGACTTTTCCGGGGAAACCGGGGCAGAGGTCGTGTCCTGTTTAGCCTGGACATCTGTCTCTTTCTCTCTGGCTTACTCTCTCAGAGGGGGAGGAACAGTGGCGGCGGCAGCTACTGCGTGTGTGCGGTTTGCAGTCCCTGAGGGAAGATGGATCATCTGAGGGTCATCTGGATCTGCCACGGACTCCTGCAGGACCCACACTAAGTTTCATCGTCCTTTCTCCCCCCCCGGCCAGAGGTGCCCACCCAGCAGCAGCGCGAACCCAGAAGTGCGGCGGCAAAAGTGGCGATTGTTGCCACTCTTAAAGAGACCTGCATCACAAGATTTTGGGTACAGGACTTAATCCATTTTAAGGTTTTAATTACGATTAGTGTTAATTCTGTTCTGTACATACATATATTTGTAGCCGAGAACTGTTATCTGTTCTATACAATTTTTTTTTTTTCCTGATTAAAGATCTTTTAATATCTGATAATATATCTTAGTTTTCATCTAAACGAAGACACACAGGCAACTTGAAATCTGGTTGGTTTCTGATTTTTTTAATGTTCTAGCCACACAATGTGGACAACATACATATGTGACAGAACCAAACTTGATGTGCTGTCTGTAATGCTTACCTGCAGAAGGTCTCTTCGAATGGTTCTCAAAGGATTTCCCTCTAACAACAGGAATTTCAACTGTGGAAGCTTCCCCAGTGTGTAAGGCAATCTGCAAATGGAAATGACTTATTTCAAAGCAGCTTCAAAACAAACTCTATAAAAAAATTTGCAGCAGTTTGTCAGAAGGCTCAAATAAAAAGATACAGAATATATGACATTTAAGAGGGGCATGGTTTGATCATAGCATGTACGTAACGCATAGAGTTCCTTCAGTTTATCACTGAGTCCTTTTTAAATTACATTTTACAAAGTGAAATACATCAATATAGAAATAGTTGTCATTAAATGTCATTAACTATGCCTCATCACAGACATATGCAGTTTGTATGTAATATTACCTACTGATATCATTGTTGGTGAGGTCAAGTCTTTCCAGCTTCTGAAGCAGAGTAATTTCATCAGGAACTGATTTTATCTTGTTGTCTCTAAGTTCCAATACAGAGAGTGAATTCAGATGCTTCAGATACTCTGCATTTATTACTTCAATCTGATTTTCACCAGCATGTAATTCCTACAGAAATAAATATCACCCACAGTTATGTTAGTCTAGTAAAATTACTTTATAACTTACTAATGTCCTAAATCATGGCATTGGCAAAACCATACAATAACGTGGAGAAAATACAGATCTCTATTCCCTTTCATCTGCATATGAAATATCAAAGCCTCCAAAGATCCAGAGACACGAGTCTGAACTTAGCTTTTTTGAAATCATCACAGAACCCACAGCTTTGAGTTCCATCTCCAAGTTAGAAATAAAGGTGCTCCGTTTTTGTGAAGAACTTGTCAACAACTTCTTTACTCAAGAAGTTTCTTTAATTCAAAGTTGCAGGAAGTTGAGACAGCAGCTCTCCATGGTCCTATTGGAAATGTTTCACTTATAATGGAAAACCTGAATGGTTCTTCAGACCAAAAAGAGTGCATATATGCTGCTGGCTGCACTAAGACACAGAACTTCACACACCAACATGAATTTTGTCAGAAAATGTTTAAATAGCTTTGGATTTTAACTGCTGAGTTCAGTTATGCAGAGCTAGGAAGGCACCTGCATTATTTGATGGATTTCCTCATTGGAAACACCACAGTGATATATGCATTCAGTTGGCCCAATTATTTTTCTACCAATTGAGTAACAAATTTCTGATGTTCTGAGGCAGGTGATTTTTATTTTTAAACATGCTGGGAATTAGGGCTACAAAATACTTGGAAGATCTGACTATGCTAAAAGAAAAACATATACTATCTCTGCAGTTACAAAGAAAAAAATGATAGTTAACCAAGCATATTTATCTAGAAAATGTTCATAGTGATAAAAAAATAACCGTTGCAGGCAATAGTAGACATATTTTTTAGTTATTACTCTTTGAAAATATTTTTTATTTTCCAAATTTGAAGACTACTTCTAGAAATTTGTCTTCCAAACGACCTTAAGACTGACCAATGTAGACAACAATTGCAAATGGGGATGTATTTAATCGAGTTCTACACATAGAATTAGAAACTTCTGATAACAGCAATTCACAAAAATTTGTGTTTAAAGTAACAGTCACTATTTTAAAAGCTTACAGCAAATACAATTACAGAATACCAACCATTTAAAACTTTACCTTCAGTAATTTGCATGAGGGAAATTCTGATAAGGAACATAATTTATTTTTCCTCAGATAAAGTTGTTCCAAAGATGCCATAGTTGCTAATTTGGAAGGTACAGTTTCCAGATAGTTTTTAGTACAATCCAGTTGTTGTAAGTCTATAGAAGTTAAGTGTGCAAGTGACAAATGGAAAAATAAGAGAAAATAAAAGTTGTTTTCTACAGAAGCATAAATATCCTGTTTTTTTTTTTAAAAAATGTAACATTTTGCCAATCAGAATTTGGGAAGAAATCAGATCAGTTAGCATCAACATTTCTGTACTGCGTTCAGTTTTGGGCCCCTCACTATAAGAAGGACATTGAGGTGCTGGAGCGTGAGCAGAGAAGGGCAATGAGGCTGGTGAGGGGGCTGGAGAATAAGCCCTACGAGGAGAGACTGAGGGAATTAAGGTTGTTGTTGTGGTTTGGGATTTTTCTGAGGAATTTTTCTTCCTTTTCCCAATAAAGGGAATTTCAGCAGACGCGAGGGGGGATGGGGGGAGGACGTTTCCGGGGAAACCGGGACAGAGGTCGTGCCCGGACATCTGTTTTTCCTCTCGGACGGCAGTGGCGGCAACGGCAGTGGCGGCAACGGCAGCGGCAGTCCCTGCGTGCATACGTTTTGCAATCTCTGAAGGAAAGATCACGGGTCATCTGAATCTTCCACAACTCCGGCAGAACTCGCACTAAGCATCCATCTCCCTCCCCCGCCCTTCCCCGGTCGCGAGGGGGCCGCGCCTCCCCGTGCAGGGCAGCGACTGATTGCCAGCTCTTAAAGAGACCTGCATCGCAAGATTTTGTGTACAGGACTCAATCTATTTTGTAAGGCTTTAAGGTTTTAGTTGTGATTACTGTTGATTCTGTTCTGTATACACATATATTTGTAGCTAAGAACTGTTATCTCTTCTATACAATTTTTTTTTCTGATTAAAGATCTTTAATATCTGATAACATATCTTAGTTTTCATCTAAACTAAAACAGTTGTTTAGCTTAGAGAAGAGGAGGCTGAGGGGAGACCTCATCACTGTCTACAACTACCCGAAAGGAGGTTGTGCCAGGGTGGGTGCTGGTCTCTTCTTGCAGGTGACAAGCAATAGGACGAGAGGAAATGGCCGCAAGTTGCGCCAGAGGAGGTTTAGACAAGACATTAGGAATAATTTCTTCACTGAAAGGGTGGTCAGGCATTGGAACAGGCTGCCCAGGGAGATGGTGGAGTCACCATCCCTGGAGGTGTTTAAAAGACGGGTAGATGAGTTTCTTAGGGACATGGTTTAGTAGGGAGACAGGCACGGTTGGACTCGATGATCTGAGAGGTCTCTTCCAACCTTATGATTCTATGATTCTGAAAACAAGGCATCTGCTCTTCATTTGCCCATCACAGGGCATTCTGGAATGCTTCCAATGACACTGCCAGACACTGGCTCGTCAAGAAAGGATCTTATACTGCAGGCCAACTTAGAAAGATCTGCAGGTAATTCCTACTGCATTCATAAATGCCGACAGTCTACTGCCTGTTCCTGCAGATCTGCCACAGCTATCAAATACACATTTCATATTGGCCAATGGTCAGCTCCGTAGTTAACATTAAATATTAGAAATCAATTTTATCACTCTAATTTATTGGGGGTTTTTTCTTTCCAATAATTTCAACTCTCTCATTTATGCTTTACTTCCCACTCAAAATATGTAATAAAGAAAAAAATTGTCAAATTTCTTATTGTAGTCTTAGGGCTAATAACTCCTAAGTAGAACAATATTAATCCTTACACTTTTCTGATCATTCCGTGTCCCATTTTTCAAAAAATAGGAACCAGAAGAGGACTCAAGTTTGATATACAGCAGTTGTAGCTGATTTTTTTAAATAATACTGAACTAACATTCTTGAGAATAAATTAACTCTTTAAGAGTACATTTTTAAAATCCTGATTAATACCCACTGTATTTCTGAACATAACTACAGAACTGGCTGTATAGCAGTTAACAATTTGAGGAAATGAATTTACTTTTCATCGCACTGATATCTGCAGGCAGGTTCTTGAGCTGATTGCAAGACAAATTGAGTCGCACTAAGTTAACGAGCAAAGCAAAACTTGTTGGAATGTCTGTGAGACGGTTGTTGGACAGATCCTGAATATTAAAAAGAGAGAGAGAAGAGAGAGACAGGTTGGAAACAGAGATGTTTAAAATATCCCACGAGTATTGCTACTGCAAATTTAATTACTGGCAGAACATTAAAATTAGATCGCTGACTTCTTCAGAATCTCCCTGGTAGAAATGTGAATAGAAGAAACAAGTCTCCTGTGACTCACAGATCACAAGAGATTTGTTTTCTCTTAAAATATTTGGCAAACCAAAAGCAAGCCAAGCCTTGGTTTCAAACAAAAAAAAAACCCACCACGTAATAACTGCCAACCAGCAGTCATGAGAATATTCACAAAGTTCTGACATCTAAGCTATGTTTTTTTTAATTAGCAGTAGCAAAACATGGGCAAATCAGCCTTTCTGCACAAATACATATTTTTCAAAATGTTGCAACTTACTAATTCTTCTAAATTGACAAGATGTCCAAAACCACCTGGCAAGTGACTCAGCTCATTGTGCTGAAGAAGAAGGCTCTTCAAACATGACAACTGCAGCAGCTCTTCAGGGATAATTTTCACTTTGTTGTGGCTAGTATTGAGATATGGAACACAAAGGGGAAAAGCAATTACTAAGTAGTTTTAAGAACACCGCTGCATCCAGAACACTTCTGTTACACACAATGCCACCCCAACTAGAGCTATACCACTTGTACCAGCCAGACTATCCTGGCCACACATGGCCCGCTGAAACACCAACTCTTCCAACTCTAGAGCAAGTACAATTCAGCACCAAATACACAGGACATTCTGTGCTGGCACAGAGTGTTAATTACACCTACAGTGAGACAGGCTTCTGCAAAACATCCTCATGCTGCAGCACACACCTACGCTTGCTGTTCAGGATACTGGCACCTTTAAGGAAAATCTGTCTACTACAACTGTTAGAGCCCTCTACAAAGAATTTGTTTCCTGGGAGAAATTAATTACATTTGTTTGTTTGTTCCAGAATACTTTTAATCCTCCTCTGAATTTACAGTATTCTGGGTGTTACATTCTTGTGTTTCAGGTGGTTCAGGTGGTTCACACCGGCAGGGCCAACATATCCTTTTTAACTTGTGCAAAAATTTTCAAAATTACTCCAGTAAACAGGAGAACACCAACTTTCCAGCATGAACAAGATCTATACAATTATTTCCAACATATATTATTCACCACAAGAAGCACTTTTGTTCCTTTAAAACAAAATTTCCAGATGGAGGCACATGAATGTAGTTATTGCTTTTGTGTGATTATTCAAAATATCAGTTTTCACCTTCCAAGCGAGACTGTGACTTTGCGTATCAGTGAAAATAACTGTAACAAAATAACTGTCATCAGTTTTGATCCAAAACTTACAGCTCTCAAGATACTAATATTATCTAGTTAAAAATCTGAAATTAATATTCTGAAAGAAAATCTGATATACTGCAATCTCTTATTCACGCTGTGCAAGTCATTGCTCTATGGCTCACGTTCCAGATTTGTAACACGCACCTACTTGACACCAAGTTTCTGAAGATTTTCTAATTGTCCTAATGCAGAAGGAAGTGACGTCAGTTGATTATCATGCACCTGCAAAATAAAGGTTTTAAAAGAAAAGTTAGTAATTTGTACCCTACCCCAGAAACCAATCAAGCTAACCTAATACACAGAAGAATTCTGTACAGGTACGTATATGCCTCAAAGTGATCACCAATAGCTGCACCGCATCTGCCAATCCACAAAATTCTACTTAATGGATAATGAATGCTCAGAGATTAGCTATGAAAGGGAGATGGGGGAGTACAGGAAAGATGCTTGCATCCATTAATAGCTCTTTCTTTGGTGTCCATAATAAAACTTCAGGAGATCCTTCTAGAGCACAGTACCCGCTATCAGCCTATAAACTGATACATTATCAATCTTTTCTTCATCCTGAGAATACCCCAGTGCCACTTCCCACCACTGCAGGGAAATGGGAAACAAAGATCCAAGACTGTGTTTTCCTACAGAGGTTATAGCGGTGTCACAGGGGATAGCTGTCCTTACAATCCAGAACAGTGAGTGCAGGCAGCAGCTTGACATCCTCAAACAGACACTGCAGTTTGTTTGAGGCCAGCAGCAGCTTGGTCAGATCCGTTTGCTCCCACCAGTGATCCACTGCACCGAAAGAGATTCTGATGAGCTTCCTCCGAAGTATCCAAATTTACCTGCCACACATGTTGAGGCACTGCATACACAGACACACATCAGCTGAATTCTTCTGACATTTACTCCCCAAATTCCACTGTCACAATGTCACATACAGTCACCTGGGTGATCTTTAAGGTCCCTTCCAACCCAAACCATTCCATGATTCTATGAACTGCTTTTTTCTATGTTTAGCCTAGAGGAGAGGAGGCTGAGGGGAAACCTTATCACTATCTACAAGCAAGGTGGGTGCTGGTCTCTTCTCCCAAGTAACAAGTGACAGGATGAAAGGAAATGGCCTCAATTTGCACCAGGGAAGGTTCAGATTAGATACTAGGAAAAATTTCGTCACTGAAAGGGTTGTCAGGCACTGGAACGACTGCCCAGGGGGGTGGCTAGGTCACCATCCCTGGAGGTGATCAAAATACGGGTAAATGAGGTGCTCGGGGATCTGGTTTAGTAGTGGGCAAGTACAATTGGACTCGATGATCTCAGAGGTCTTTTCCAACCAAGCGATTCTATGATTCTAGGGATGTTTTCCCGGAGCTGACGGGAATCTGCCAGCAACAGCCAAAGGCCAAAGAGACGGCAGGTAACGCCCACGGTGGTGGCTCCCTCAGCGTGCATCCCGCTCTGTCCCGCCAGGGTGGCATCGAGCTGGACTCGATGGTCCTTGTGACTCCCTTCCAACTCAGGTCACTCTGTGATTCCGCGAGGCGCCCGCCCGAGCCCCGCCGGGACACCCAGCCCCGCGCCCGCTCCCCCCGCTGCGGAGCCGCGCGCTTCCCCGAGGGCTCTCCCTCCCGCCCCGGCCCCCGCGGCGGGGTCTCCGCCGCGCCGCGCTCACCCTCGCTGAGGTCGCGTCCCGACAGGTTGAGCTGCCCGCTCTTGCGAGCCGCCCGGAGCAGCCACTGGGGCACGACAGGGCACGGCTCCGCCGCCCGGAAGCCCGCGCCCTCCGCGCCGCCGCCATCCCTGCCCGCAGCCGCATCGAGACCCACCCCGCCGAGCAGGCACCGCCCCGGCGCTGCAGCCGCCCCGCGGGGCACCCTCCCGGCCCCCGTCTCGGCCCCGCCGCCATTTGCTGCTGTAGCCGGGGTGGCCGGGCTGGTGCCCCGAAATGGGCGCGGGGCTGGGAGTCTGGACTCTGTGCGGTTTGAACCCCTCAACACAAGAGACACTGAGGGGCTGGAGCGTGTCCAGAGAAGGGCAGGGAGCTGGGAAGGGACTGGAGCACAGGGTTATGGGGAGCGGCTGGGGGAGCTGGGGCTGTTCAGTCTGCAGAAGAGGAAGCTGAGAGGAGCTCTCTGCAGCTCCCTGAAAGCAGGTTGGAGCTAGAGGGGTGTGACTTGCGGAATAAAGACCCCTACAACTCGCAGAGAGTTATGAAGTCAGGTATGTTTATTACACCGATGGGCAGCAGATTGGATAGTTCCAAAAAACCCTGCACGCCGAACAAAGGACAGGTCGGCATTTATTGCCAAAGGATATACATATTCATTACATTTGTTGACCACTTCCAGGACATCATTAACATAAGTTCCATCTCTCGCGCGCGTGCGCAGTGTCCCCTTGTGGTGGTCGTGCGAGGGTCCTTCGCGCAGGCTCAGTTGACATCTTGCCTGGGGTCCTGGACACTCCCGTCAAGGATGCTTGAAACTTCCTCCTTATCAGCGCAAAAGTTCTAACTCACTCCTTATCAGCAGATGCTCCTAGCCCTGATGCTCCTAGCCCTCCTACAAAATTCCATTGTGAAACCCCCCCTCCTTGCAAGATGTCCAAGGCTAACTAAAATACAGAACATCAAAATACACAAAGGCTTAAAGTCCCACATCATTCCCCCTTGTCTTTTCATCCTAGGCAAATTCTTTTGCCTTCATACATAATCTGTCTCTCGAGGGGAATTGTCTGGTGCACAGCATTAAGTACCAATGTTAAGTGTGCCACTTGTTTCATCATTTTCCAATTCAAAACTTGTAACACTGCAGATAAAACTAAATAAATCAAAATTAATATCAAAAGAACAACAATGGGGTGATACAGCCTGTTCAGGACACTGGTAGCTATAGGGGACCATCTGAAAAGCGTGTCCCACCATCTATTTTCTCTGTCCCTTTCCACTTGTTTCAAAACATGGTGTATTTCTTCCATATTTTGGTGAACAGTTATCAGAGTCCTTTGTCCATTCTCTTGAATCTCATCCGAAATCCCTATCAAATCTGGATGCTGTATCAATTGCTTTACTAAGGAGAGTTTCATTTCAATAAGAGTAGGTAATAACTTGCGGAACAGTGTATAATTAGACTGTAGGAACTGGTGAGATATCACCAGTGCTGAGTAAGAAAAATCACACCCTTGGATTTTAACGAAATTACAAATACAAAGATTGGAATGGTTTCTAATTTCTATCTTTACCATATCTACTAAAATAGCATTACACATAGTCCTCAAACATGCACAGCCCTTATCAATATATATAAGGACTGTCTCATGGTTAAGGTTAGGACGAATCTCAAAATGACAAACCTTCTATTCGGTATCTAGGCAAACGTCTTGAGCACTGAGTGTATTACCTTCGCAGATGAACCTCTGTTGTTCTCACATGATGCAGGATTCTAAATCTACATTTTGTCACTTCTCATCCACTTTTCAGGCCCATACTCTATGCTCGGTAGGATAGAGTATAGCTCCGTTGTGGTTCAACCCTACTGCAATGATGGGATGCACTACATATTTTGAGGCATTATGTATGGTTAGCACAAAGGCCATGGCTCTATTAGTGATGGGGTTATAAGTGAAGTTTACCAAGTTCCACCAGGATTGGAGTTCCCTTTCAAAATCAGAGGCATTGTCCCAAACGATTTTCTGAATTTCGGTGGGGAAAGTACCTTCCTCACCCTCCCTTATGATTGAGGCAGCCACCGACTGCATCCATAGCTGTACCTGAATGCAGCTAAGAGCCAAAGAAAGGTTATTTTGGACCATACTGAGGGCACTTATGATCAATTTGTGGTCCTTTATATTTCTTCCCATTTTGGTAATACCTTTGATAACAGCCATTGATTCATTCCCAGAGCCGATAGGGAAGATCGCAGGGGCTGTTGCAATTTTGCCAGATCGCTAGATGTAGTGACTAACTTGTTAATTAATACCTCTGAATCAATACTATTTAAAACTCCCAATCCCGTTCCTAACATACCAGTTAGGACTCTCTGTGTTCTTCTCTCAAAAGGTCTCCGTTTCCGCAGCCAGGTCGTCTATCCTTCAAAGGAGGTTCCCAGGAAAGGAGAGCAGTTTGGCTGAACCTCAGAAATATTATTTTGCATCAACAATTCAACACGTTTGAGAGACCATTCTGGATTGAACAGCAACTGCTGTTGACCTATATCCTTAACTACACAAGATCCTATTCCAAAAATGTTTGGATCCGATACAACTATTGGTTTGGTGGTAACCGGTGTGGTAGGTGATGGTGCTGTAGGTGGCAGTATTACATCGATTTTAGCCCTGTAGATTAAATCTTTTTCTTTAGATTCCTGCCCCAGGCACACTACAAAGACCGGCTCAGTTAACGTAAACTTATGCCAACACTCCAATCTTCTAGGACAGGGAGTTCCAACTCTAGGGGAATATCCATCTGTCTTCTCCACAGCAATATAGGTGCCTCCCGAGGTTAGGGTCCTATCCTCATGGTATATTCTATACCCCACTTTTATCTCATCTCCCATCTTTCCCCATACCCAGGCAACTCTGTCCTTATCATCCAGGCCCCAATCAATTCTCTGATATGTCGTGTTCCTGTGGAGAATCACTATAGCCAGCTTCATTTTTGGGTCCACATTTTCCATTATTCCAGTATGGCCTTTCAGAGCATGAGTTCAAGGCCAGTCATTAGGTTCTTGGTTGCAGGCAAGAGAAAAGATACAAAAAAATATTAACAGTTCAAATTCTCCCCTGATCATTTTAAAGTCCTAATCTAGGTTTCCCCCACCACTTTGCCTGAGCCGAAGTTTCAAAGGTCCAATTTCCGTTGACTCCCAGCGTTGTTCAGGAGCTTTCTTCACCCTGTTGTGATGTATCCATGATGCTTATTCCTTTATCTTGATAGCTGTGTATGTTGTTAGTATAACTTGAAATGGTCCGTCCCACTTTGGCTCTAACGGTGAATCTGAAAGAGATCTAACATATACATAGTTGCCTGGTGCTATGTTATGTATTGGTCCATCAAGGCCACGGGCATGAGTTCCCATGACTACCTTCTCTATTTTTCTCAGTTGTTTCTGTAAACTTATCACATAGTCAGTTAGCCTTTCAGTACCAACTTGTGCCGATGTTCCAGCCTGAACCATATAGGGTCTCCCATACAGCATTTCAAAAGGACTTAATCCCTCTTTAGCCTTCGGTTTGGTTCTAATTCGTAACAGAGCTAGGGGTAGTGACTGAGGCCATGTTAATCCAGCTTCTTGGCCTAATTTTACAATCTGTAATTTGAGAAGATGGTTCATCTTTTCCACCTGACCACTCACTTGTGGTCTATAAGGGGTATGGAGTTGCCAGTCTATTCCCAAAAGCCTACTAACTCCCTGTGTTACTTTTGCCACAAAATGAGGGCCTCTATCTGAGGATATTACTGCTGGAACCCCAAATCTTGGTATTATTTCTTGTAATAAAGCCTTAGTCACTTCTCTAGCTTAGTTCGTTCGGCAAGGGAATGCTTATGGCCATCCTGAAAAGGTGTCTGTTAGTACCAACATGTACCTGTATCCCCCTTTCCTAGGGAGTTCTGAAAAGTCTATTTGCCACCACTGCCCAGGGAGATTTCCTCTCCCAATTTGTCCCAATTCAGTTTTTCACGTAACCTGGGGATTATTTTGTAGGCAAATCTCTCACTGTTGTGTTACCTGTTTAACAGTGGTATATAAATTCTGAGCGATCATACTATTGCTCAGATATTTATGTAAAGCTTCAGCTCCCCAATGTGTTTTCCTATGTTCGGCCATAATTACTGCCCAGAGTAAAGTACTAGGAACTATAACTTTCCATTGTGGTGTGCTAATCCATCCATTTTCACCCTTTTTCCCATTCAGATTCTTAATCAATTTCAAATCCTCCTTTGTATATTTAAGAATTTGATCAATTTGGATTTTACCGTCTGGAATTAAAGATTGTACTTCTGTTACAGCTTCCTCTGCTGCTCTCCTGGCTTCACAGTCTGCCATAGAATTACCAATCTCTTGGTCCGTAGTTCCCTTTTGATGAGCTTTGCAGTGCATGACAGCCACTTTTCCCGGTAGCTGAATTGCTTCCAACAATTTAAGTATTTTGTCAGCATGTTTTCTGTGTTTCCCTTGGGTGGATAACAGTCCCCTTTCCTTCCAGACTGCTCCATGAGCATGAACCACCCCAAAAGCATATTTAGAATCAGTCCAAATGTTGATCTTTTGCCAACTGTAAAGCTCGGGTCAGAGCTATGATCTCTGTCTTTTGGGCTGAAGTGTTATCAGGAAGAGCCTGGGCCTCTGTTACCTGTTCAGTAGTAGTTATTGCATAACCAGCCTTCCGTTGGCCCTGCCGAACATAACTGCTACCATCTGTATACCATGTGGCTTTGGCGTCCTTTAGTGGTTGTTCCTTTAAATCCGGCCGACTTGAATATACTGCTTCAATTGTCTCCAGACAGTCATGGGTTACAGAGTCTCCTGTCACTCCATTGAGAAAAGATGCTGAATTGACAATGTTAGTAACCATTATTTGGACATCATCTTGCTCCACGATAATGGCTTGGTATTTCAGGAATCTTTGTGGGGATAGCCAATGTCCCCCTTTTGCCTCTAACATGGCAGAGACAGTATGTGATACCAATACAGTCATCTTTTGGCCCATGGTGAATTTGCGGGCCTCCTGGATGTTAGTCACGACCGCAGCTACCACTCTTAGGCAGCTTGGCCATCCTTTGCTTACTTCACCCAATTGCTTGGAGAAGTATGCTACTGCTCTTCAGTCTGGGCCAAGGCTTTGGGCCAAAATTCCCAACGCAATGCCCTGCTTCTCATGGGAGAACAGCCAGAAAGGTTTCGTGGGGTCTGGTAACCCCAAGGCTGGTGCCCACATGAGTTCTTATTTCAAGTTGTAGAAAGCCTGCTCGGCCTCCCCATTCCAGATAAGGTTTCTTGAGCTAGTTTTAATAAGTTCATAAAGTGTCTTACCAGGAGTCCATAGTTGTAGATCCATAGACGACACCAACCTGTCATTCCCAAGAAGGTTCGAAGCTCCTTAACCATCTGTGGCTTGGGAGTTTGACAGATAGCTTCCTTCCTCGCTGTTCCCAAGGTTCATTTGCTGGCCGTGATTTCATATCCTAGATATGTAACCTTCCGCTGGGCTATTTGAGCTTTCTATGGAGAGACTCGGTAACCACTCAGTCCAAGAAAATTCAATAAACTCACTGTCCAAGCTATATTTTGCTCCTTTGTTTCAGTGGCTATGAGATCATCCACATACTGCAATACAGACCCCCGCTCCAGGCAGCAAGTCCCATTGTTCCAAATCCTTTGTCAGCTGGTTGTCAAAGAGGGTAGGGCTATTCTTAAAGCCCTGTGGAAGTACAGTCCATGTTAGCTGTGTTCTCCTCCCAGAATCTGGGTTTTCCTACTCAAAGGCAAATAACAGTTGGCTCTCTGGGCTTACAGGTAAGCAGAAAAAGGCATCCTTTAAATCCAGAACGGTAAACCAAGCCAATTCAGATTTCAATTTAGTCAGCAATGTATATGGATTGGCCACCACAGGGTATATGTCCTCAGCTATTCTGTTAATGGCCCTGAGATCCTGGACTATTCTGTATTTTCCATCTGGCTTCTTTACCGGTAATATAGGAGTATTGTACTCTGACGCACATTCTATTAATAAACTGTATTTCAAAAACTGCTCTATGATCAGACGAATCCCTTGTCTATCCTCTAACCTCAAGGGATATTGCTTTATTCTCACTGGCTTAGTTCCTGGTTTAGTTTTAACTACTATTGGTATGGCTGGTTTTGCTCTACTGGGTATTTTAGTGGCCCACACCCCTGGAAATACTTGGTCCTGAATCTCCTTGGGCACCTCTGCCTTTTCAGAGGGGCTTATCAAAGCCAAACTTAAGAGCTCAATTGGTTGATCATCTCCCACCTTAAACTCTATTCCTTCTTTCCCAATCCTTATCTCTGCCCCTAATTTTTTTATAAATCTCATCCCAGTAAGGGCTTTGTTGAATTTGGCATATAAAGGAATTTATGCATTCCCAATTGTTTTCCCAATTTAAATCTCAATGGCTGGAGGAAATACACCTTTTCGCTTCGGCCAGTAGCCCCCTTTACCATTACAAAACCATTGTCCATAGGTGTTAGAGCCTGGTTTAAAACTGAAAATGTTGCTCCAGTATCTATTAAAAATTCCACCCCTTGTTGCTACTTCCCTAGCTTCAACATCACCAAGAGATCTACTAGGGTAGATTCCCCTGGTCCCCTTCAGTCTGCACTTACTGAGGCTTGAGTTCTGGGAGGGTTTATAATTCTCCTCTCTCCCCACCTCAATAGGGGACATTCCCTCCTCCAGTGTCCTGTTTGTTTGCATCAAGCACACTGATTTAATCTCAATGGGGGTCTTCGACCACCCCCTCTTAGAGCTCCAGTTTCCCTGTTAGTTACCAGCCCCCCTTGTTGCAAGGCTGCTACTATTGCCCCTCTCTTTCTTCTTCGATCTTCCTCCTGTCTCCTCTCCTTCTCTCCTTCCTGATTACTAAATACTTTCCACGCCTCGTCAAGGAGTTTTTCTAAATTCCATCCTTCCTGCATTCCCAGTTTCTGCTCTGACCAAGTACTGGAAATACTTCGCCACCCCCATGGGATCAACCCTGTAGTTTTTCGCTTTCATCTAATGAAGAAAAAGGTATCCTAATTATTACAGCGCCTCCCTCTGGTCCCACTGCCTCTCTATAAGGGCACTTGGATCACTTCTGTCCTCGTGTCCTTCTTGGTCCGAGTACGGGATGCCACAGGTGTTCCAGGGGCGCTGCCAGAGTCTGATTCTCCAGAGCTTTCCTGTGTTGCTATAGGCGGTGGCCTTTCAAATTCTGGCAAATCTTTATTCTGTACTTTTCGAACTTTCTCTGGGTTCACACACCGTTGCCCGATACTACATGCAGAGCAACACCTCCTCAACTTGCTTTTCCCATCTCTTAATTCTTCTTTAAAGATAGCACCATGGGGTCCTGCGGAGGATTTAAGCCACAAGCCTTCTGGTATTCAAGGTGGTTTCAGAGGGTGAAGAAAAGGTCTGCATATGAGTACTCCTCCCATTTTCTTTCCCTCCGCAAGAACAAAGTCAGCTGTAAAAGAGTATTATAATTTAAAGTGCCATTTATCGGCCATTTCTCTTCATCTTCCAGTTTATACAGGGGCCACCATTCATTACAGTATTTTACCATTCTCTTTTTACTCATTATCCCTCTGCGCCCTGCTAGTTTATTCCAGTGTTTCAATATAGAACCTAAGGGGCTCGAACTAGGGTACTCTTTACTCAGTTTACTGCCCATTTCAGTTTTCTCTATTCCCCCAGGCAAGATGACCCTTGTTCCTGAATTTTTAGTCCCCTCTGTCTGAGACAGAATATGGCCCTAACAAGGGGTATGAGGGGCTCTTCCGAATTTGTCCATACTGCCCCTATCCCAGTTTCCAAACAAACCTCTCTATACAGGCTTGGATAAGCTGTTCCAAATCGCCTTCCCAAACGTCCCAATTTTTAGGGACCCAATTTCTTTTTCCACATTCAAACTTTATAATTTCACTCTCTTTGTTCGCCCTTTTCCAATCATAAAACCAGGGAATTTGGGGAAAACACTTGTTGCACTCAGCTCTTCTCCATTTCGCTATACAATACCACTTTGACCCACAGGTTTTACATTTCATAAGGACCCAAGCTGAATGCCAATTGGTTACCCCCCCAGGTCTACACACTATTCCACACAAGAAACACAGTATAGTTCCTATATGGTAGTCAATACTGGGGTCTGAGACTTGCTGCTCCCAATCTAGAGCCACTATCCAATTGGCAAAGGTCCAATAGGCCCCTCCAAGGTAAACCCTCTCATTTCCCCCACTCCCCAAACCTAGTTAAAGATTCCCACGGTTTGAGTCCAAACCACCGGAGCGTTGTCTCGTTCGGCTCTGCCAGCCTGTCACCGATTCTTCGATCAAAAAAAAAAAAACTAAAACAAATCTTTCACTTTGTTCTTCTCTGGCTGTTTCCCTTGTGGGAGAACAGAACTGCAGATTAGAATTCCACACTCGCTTCATGCTCAGTTGCGTGTCTCAATCAACACGTCCCAATCACACCATCACACACTCTTCTCGTAACAAAAGTGCTTTCATCGAGCTCAAAACTTACACGCTACCCAAATACCCACTTTGCAGCTAATAGCTATTACAAAGATACAAATTACAATTGTCACACTTGCTACCCCAAGTTGTCGTTCCCTTAAATTCCCATGGGTTTATAGGATTAAAATGCGTTCTTACTGATATTAAAATATACATGGTACCGGTCTTAAATACTTACAGCAGATGTACAAAATGATAGCTATCCCACACAGCACTCCTGCTATCCCAGCTAGGAGCATCCAGGTTACCATACCCTCACGACTTATAGGATCTTGGGAACACCCTTACCACGCATGAGCCATTTCCCAGGGGCAAGCAGTTCTGCTTCCTCACCACGCATGAAACTTCTCTCCACGGCTTATAGGGTCTTGGCAAGCCTTACCACGCGTGAAACTTCTCTTCACAGCTTATAGGGTCTTGGCAAGCATTACTACTCCTCACCTTCGCGTAGGACGTCTCCCACAGCTTATAGGTTCTTCCTCTACCTCCCCTGCAGGTATTTCCTAATTTTCCCCAATTCACATATCTGCTCTGCTCGTTGCAGGTCCTTGTCTGCCCCTGCAGCAGCTGGATGAGTGTCGGAGGTCCTCCGAGTAATTCTCGGGGCATGCCTAGGATGTCCTCTCCTCATCCAACTTTGCAATCAGGCAGAGAAGTCTCCTACCTGGCTCGCCAAAATTGACTTGCAGAATAAAGACCCCCACAACTCGCAGAGAGTTATGAAGTCAGGTATGTTTATTATACCGATGGGCGGTGTTGTGGTTTTGAATTTGTCCGAGGAATTTTCCTTCCTATTGTCAACAAAGGCAACACGAGGGGGGCGGGGAGAGGCCGTTTCCGGGGAAACGGTGCCCGGACATCGGTTTGTTTTGCTTTCTTTCCCGCCTCTGGGGAGGGGAGCTGGTTTTTCTTTGTTCGGTTTCGCGCGCTTTCCTTGGGGGAGGGGCAGAGTGGCGGTGTGTAGCAGCTACAGGCGAGCAGCAGTCCAGGAGCTGAGGTGTGCCTTGTGGGGTTCTACAGTCTCTGGAGGAAGCAGCATCGGTCATCTGATCTTCCACAACTCCCGCAGAACTCACACGCCTCCTTTTTCCCTCGTTCCCTTCCCGGCCCGGGGCTGCGGCAGCAGCGATCGCCCCCCGCACCCTCAAAGAGACCTGCGTCGCAAGATTTGGGATACAGGACTCAATCCATTTAAAGATTCTATGGTTTTGGTGGTGGTTACTGTTAATTCTGCTCTGTTTATATATATTCGTACCTGAGAACTGTTATCTTTTTTCTATACAATTTTTTTTATTAAATATTTTTAATATCTGATTAATATCCTAGTTTTTTATCAAAACTAAGTCAGGTGGCAGATTGGATAGTTCCAAAAAACCCTGCACGCCGAACAAAGGACAGGTCGGCATTTATTGCCAAAGGATATACATATTCATTACATTTGTTGACCACTTCCAGGACATCATTAACATAAGTTCCATCCCTCTCGTGCGTGTGCAGTGTTCCCTTGTGGTGGTCGTGCGAGGGTCCTTCCTGCAGGCTCAGTTGACATCTTGCCTGGGGTCCTGGACACTCCTGTCAAGGATGCTTGAAACTTCCTCCTTATCAGCGCAAAAGTTCTAACTCACTCCTTATCAGCGGATGCTCCTAGCCCTGATGCTCCTAGCCCTCCTACAAAATTCCATTGCGAAACCCCTCTCCTTGCAAGATGTCCAAGGCTAACTAAAATACAGAACATCAAAATACACAAAGGCTTAAAGTCCCACATCAGGTGTCAGGCTCCTGCCATTTGACCCACCAGTCAGCCCATTGTCGGCCTGACCCTGCCAGCAGTTCCTAGTGGAACCTTATTATGAGATAGGAGTGTTTCCCCCTCACTCCCTGAGGTTTGGAGCTGTAGCTCCCATCTCTTTCCAATACCTAGGCTGTGTTCTGTACCCTTTCCAAAAAAACCTTGCACTAGTAGTTCTGTTGAGCTTAAAAAGTAATTAGTTAAGGACTGAATACCCTCTTAGGCAAGCAAGCACGTGATTCAAGGAACTCAGGCACAAGTGCTTCCCCAAGGATTTTGGCCTCCTTAGTTTTTTACCACTGTTCTTTAATTCCTGCTTTTTTCTGTCTTCTCTCTTTTTGAGTCTCCAGGCACCACTCCGTAAGGGTATTTCAACTGGGTGTTAACAAAAACAGTGATGGAAATCCCAGAGTTCTGTAGGAAGGCTTCAAGTTTTTGTTTGTTCCCACAAGAGGAAGGTGTGTTTGGAAAGGCAGGAGCCAAGCAAGCTGAAGCTGGTTCACAACAGGCAGAAACCATGACAGTGGGCTGAAGGGCTGAACTTCCTGGATGATTAATATTCATCACTTAAACCCCCCCACTTTTATGGACTTTGGAAATAACCAATTACTTTATTACAATCTGGTACCAGGAGTGATAGAGCAGAAAATGCAGGGAGCACTCAAAATGCATTCATCTAGGTGAATCCAGGCACCAAAATACCCATTCTGCTTGCCTCTACTGATACCAAAAATGCCGGCAAATAAACTCTGAGACTCATTTTGGAATTTTAGAAAGCAGCATCCTTTATTTCAGCACTGGGTGCATGAGGGAATGATTTCTATCAATCATGTACAACGAGACGAGCTGGTCACAGAATATATATCCAACTTACATGCATGTATATAAATTCTCCCTGCATATTCTACTACTTTCCAAGGACTAATCTTATGAACTTCACAACAGCTGAATCTCTGCTAATTAGAGCTTCAGAGCTAGTTCTCTGTCTGGCCTTGCATTCTTAATAAGAAAAAAAGCATTGTCTGGGAACAGCACTATTTAAAAAAATATACTATCGGAACAGTCTATGTCTGTTTAACTTTCAAAAATACTGCCACTTAGATTATCACTTAACTGAAGTGAGTTAAAATCATAGAATCACCTGCTTGGAAAAGACCTTTGAGATCATCAAGTCCAACCATACCTGTCCACCACTAAACCATATCCATGAGAAACTTGTCTACCCGTCTTTTAAATACCTTCAGGGATGGTGACTCAACCATCTCTCTAGGCAGCTGTGCCAGTGCCTGACAACCCTTTCAGTGAATAATTTTTTCCTAATGTCTAGTCTAAACCTGTAGGGGTTGCCGACCAGGATATCAATACACAATCTTCATAGAAGTATGGTATTGTCCCATCTATTGCCAAGATAGCTCAGATTATATACCTTTTACAAGGGTTCACGTTGTCATAAAATGCGTTCCAAATAATTGACAGGAACCAGCTCAATTAAAGCCAATCAAATTTATTTAGCAAGCAGGCAATAAACAAAACAGCGCTGGGCGGCCGGGGAGTCTTCGCTCCGCCAACGACTGCGCTCTTCTTCCTTTGTTCCTCTTCTTTTATAGCATTATCTTAGGCTAGGGCAGTCCTTCAATCCATTGTCCGGGTGCTGATCAAGTTACACAGCTCAAGTCTTATCTTCTTCCTAACACTGCACTGTAAACAAACTTTACCATATTTGGTCAAACTATTTCACTTCAAACCCCCCTCCTCACTCTATACTTATCTCTAGTCCTCAAGCCTTTCTTTGCTATGCTAAATGATTTAGTCAGGCCTCAGGCCTTTTCCTGCTTATGCTAAACGGTTTAGTGAACAAACCTTTATTTTTCACAATCCCCCCTTTTTCTCTTTTCTGCATTTTGTTCAGTAAACCGTTTTAGCTCCTGGTGACTTAACACAAATGCATCACCTACTACTTCTTCCTCTTCCACAATAGGTTCATACCTAGCGCGGATAAGCATTAAATGTGCAGCTTCTAATCGATTCTTGACAATGCTAATTAATTTGTTAAAAATACACGGTCCAAATGTAAGCCCCACAACTAAAAGCATTAATGGCCCGGCTATAGTAGAAAGTAATGTGGTTAACCATGGGGAGTAATTGAACCATTTTTCATACCAATTCTGTTGTGCTTCTCTTTCTTTTTTCCTTTTCTCGAGTCCCTCCCTTACCTTTGCCATAGCATCTCGCACTATGCCAGTATAATCCGTGTAGACACAGCATTCTTCCCCCAAGGCCGCACACAGCCCTCCTTGTTTTAAAAGCAGCATGTCTAGCCCCCTTCTATTTTGTAACACCACTTCCGACAATGACCTTACTGACTTTTCTAGCGCAGTTATTCCTTTTTCAAATCGCGCCACATCCTCGTCCACGGCTGTTCTTAGGGCTTTAAATCCATCGTTCTGTTGTACTAGCGATGCTATCCCTGTCCCTGCTCCTGCCGCAGCCACCGCCATTAAAGTGGCTGTGGTCAGTGCAGTGAGTGGCTCTCGTTTTTGGATATGATGGCTTTAGGTAGTTAGATAATTATATACGAAATCTTCAGGGTGATATATTATTCGGGGAATGATTATTACCTGAATGCAATATTCTGCACTTTCATTAAATACTTTTAGCGACAAACACGGTGTAATCCCTGTTTTTGAACAAACCCATTTAGTATTACCTGCTGGTAATAACCAGTCAGCAGGAGGCTTCCCCTTTAGGGAAGCCTTTTCTGTGCATAGATGGCTCTTACTTGGGGGAACAGTTCCAATACATCTACCTTTTCCTGTCACATATTGCATTGTCGGACCTTGTTTTTGACTTTCCCATAAACATTGGGCTGGATTTGACCCATTGATTCTTCTCGATTTTAAGGAGACTCCTATTGCTTCATAAAACGGAGGTCTGGCATCAAAGCACAACCAGCAATGCTGAGTCAGGATAGGGTTGGTGGCATTCAAAAATTGGTACGTGGTGTTTAATAATTTCCATATAGGATATCCTTGTAAATCTGTGGGTTCTGAATCAGATTCTGATAGGGTCTCAGTGGTATTTCAAAAGGGAGTTTCGGTTACATTAGGGACAATCTTTCTTCTTAAAGTGCCACCTGTATCACTGATCACCAGGTTGGGGCCTATCGGTTCTGGGTCATTCGGTACAACCTCCTTTTTTATCAACAGGAGCCCTCCTCTGTCTGCTCCGGGCTCATAATATCTCATTCCCCAAGTCTTCCCTATTAGCCATATTGGATTCTCAGGATCAGTGACATTAATATATAGATACTTACAACTCCCAGCCTTTGTAATTTATCTCCTAACAACCCATTCTACCTTAGGGAGTGTACACCCAAAAGGCCCCCATCCCACAGATATAAAGCGATCTTTTCCCCCTCCTGGGGCAAAGTCGGTCGCTATTGTCTCACAACCCCAATGCGCGCAATAATAGGCATTGGGAGAATTACAATAGCCTTTTCCGGGGTTCACGCTTTGCGGAGATCGACACACAGACTCCGATGCAGAATCGAAGACCTTTTATTGTCAGAAGGCTGCATTTTTATATTCTTCAGAGTTCTATCACGCGCTGGATGATTTTACATGATTGGATACACACAGCTGTCCACGCGCCTAAGTTACACTTATGATTGGTTACTTACACACGATCACGCACTGCTGCAAGAAGCAAGTTTAACATTCTTTTGCTAGATAACTTGCTCTTTATCTTACACTTCTTTGCAAACAATTCTATTTCTTCACCACCTAATCCCTCATATCTCACTGTTCAAGGCCCTTCAAGAATACCATGCTGCTCGTTATTATAAAATGTCTCCAACAATTCCCCCTTTTTTGTTTTCAATCTGCACCAACACAGCTCCACTCATGGCGCCATCAATCATCCTCTGCACACATCACACCACACACATCAAGACACATCAAAACACATATAAAACCCATTAAACACAACAAAACTAACATTAAAAGGCGTATCATCTAAGATTCTAAACCATTAAACCATATTCCAAGAATATTTCACTTATTATACCATATGTGTTGTTTTCTTGCTTCTATGATCGTGGTGACAGGTGAAGTTTATTGTAGTTATATTTAGTGTTAGTATTAGTGTTAGTAAGGTTAGTAGGGCCTAAACTGCAGGACTCTTCCCTTATATAAAATGGAACAATCTCCGACATGTTTGTCTTTGTACAATTACACCATTTCCATATATCCTCAAAGATGAATTTACATTTTTTACACAAGATTGATTTGTCCCACTACAATTAAACATTACACAGCCATGATGTTGGAAGAACACTTTCTGTAGCGACGTCAACATGGGCCACTGGTCTGTAGGCAGGCCATCCAGGCAAGTAGAAAACAGTTTTTCCAGGGATGCATATTGAGTCCTGTCCCGTCGTGTTGGCTAGGATTATCTACACGTTTATTTTCTGCTGCGCGACCATTGAAAATGCTGCAGCTGTTGCCTGAGTTAGGTTGAAGACCCAGGCCATGGTAAATCAGTTGAGTTGTTTGTTACTGCAGGCTTTACCCATTTTGCAGGTATCCACGTAGGCCCAGAACCTGTAATGACACAAGCATATCCTCGCCCCCACGTTACTAACTGAAATGGACCATCCCATTTGTCCTCTTTGTTTTTTATTAACACCATGAGCTTTTCATCAAACGCTAGCATTCCTGTTGACATGGTTTGCGTATGCTTCACAATTGGTGGTATTGTATCTTCTCCTGCTAAGCGCAAGAAATTCAATACATATTGTACTTTCATCAATCAACTTGCTGGTGATTCCCCAGACTCCCCCTGTTTTTGTCTTTGTAAATATTGTTTTATCCCTAGATGTGTTCGTTCAGTAATAGCTTGTCCTGTTGGGGCGTGTGGTACTCAGGGTCATTTGTGTCCTGGTGCGATCCTGGCTTGCGCTGCGTTTCCAGTTTCCCTGATTTTGCCCAATAGGGTTACCATATTTATCAAGTTGAGATCGATATTGATTGACATAGTGTCGACTTCTACGACAACGTGGGCAAATTCCTGGCATTTGATTTCCTGGGGGCCCATTTCTTCTATGTCCTCGCAAATTCTTATTACAGTGATAGCTTAAGTGGCCTTGTTGCCCACAGTTATAACACCGTTTTGCCCTGAAAGGTCTCATTGCTGTTGCGAAGGCATCTGCTAATACAGTCGCGTGTTGTTCCATCGTGCCTACACGATTTGCTGCCTCTACCATCTCTACCAGGGTTGCATTACGAGGTAAAGATATTAATACCTTTTTACAATCTGGATTCGCATTTTCTAGGGCTAGTTTTAGTAATAACGACTCTCTGGCTTCCGGATGCTCAATTTGCTTTTCTATCGCACTCCGCAGTTTGTCTATAAAAAGCATATAGGGCTCGTTGTTTCCCTGCCGAATAGATGTGAAAGAGACTGGCTGTTTTCCCACTTCAGGTAAAGTTAAAAGTGCTCTGAGTGCCATTCTTCCCGTTTCTCTTAAAATATCTGGCAACAGCCTCGATTGTGCCTGTGGGTCGGCAAACGGACCTGCCCCCGTGTAATGATCTGTTCCTACCCCATATAACGGGTCTCCTTGTGGGCGTCCTAAGTTTTCCACTGCCTTCACTTCTGCAAATTCCATGAACTTATCTCTCCATAACAATTTTTGTGTGGGGCTTAAAATCATTGATGCTAACTGCTGACAATCATACGGAGTAACCAATCGTCCACATAATACATTTTCCAACAATGTTTGTGAAAAGGGAGAATGCAATCCATCCTGCATAACAGCTTTCCTGACTTCCTTTACTAACTGCCAATCAAAGGCTTGATATTGTGGTGGTTGATTCGGTTGTAGAATAACTGGAAATGCTAAATCCATCTTTTCTCCTTCCTTAAGTGCATCTAATTTTATCTTTGTCCATCTGTTCCTAATATTGTCCCCTTCATTATCACCTAAAGTTTTAGCCTTTTGTCTTTTTTCTTCATTGCTGCTGCTGTCACTATCACTTCCAGTTTTGCACTGAGTACGTTTAACTCTTTTTTTCTTTGATTTCTTAGAACTTTTATACGACATCGTAGTAGCACATTCAGATTGCTGCTCGGACAAGGACCGATCTTTTTCCTCGTCACTCACATCTGTCTGAGTACCCTCTGAGATAAAACCTTCTTTTGAAGGTGCTAATGCCTTGTCATAAATTACCCCTGACAAACGCTTTTCGGGGGGGGTATAGCCGTTCAAGAGGCTACTCTGTGTGGGTTGGGCTGCTTGTTTTTCAGCCTGTAAATCTTTTAAAGTCTCATAAATCAATCGCCACGTTGTTAGAATTTGCATAGCATTTACATCTCTTTTTGAAGCCTTTTCAAAAAGCAAATCTCCTGCTTTTCTCCAAGTTGAGATATCAAAAACATACGGAGATTCCACAGGCATTCCATTATTTTTAAGCCAGGCTAATAATAACTCTAGAGCTTGTTTTTCGTATTTAATTCCTCTTTTCTTTAGCATATGCTTTATCATCTTAACTTCTTCTTTCTCTGACACTGACACCTTAATTCCCATCGCGTTTCTCGGCTGCTCACCTGATTCCTTTGTAGCAGGTGATTGAAGCCCCGGGGTCTTTTGTCCTGCTCAGGTCCACTGGCTGGGACGACCGTTTAGCTGAGATGCCTCCCCAGACGCAGCCTTTCTTGTAGGTGTGCTTTATCGATCCCAGGATCTGCTTGTCCTGATTCTTCGGTCTTCTTCGGATCACGTCGGACTTCTTCGGATCACGTCGGGCTTCTTCGGATCACGTCGGGGGTCACCATTTGCGGAGATCGACACACAGACTCCGATGCAGAATCGAAGACCTTTTATTGTCAGAAGGCTGCATTTTTATATTCTTCAGAGTTCTATCACGCGCTGGATGATTTTACATGATTGGATACACACAGCTGTCCACGCGCCTAAGTTACACTTATGATTGGTTACTTACACACGATCACGCACTGCTGCAAGAAGCAAGTTTAACATTCTTTTGCTAGATAACTTGCTCTTTATCTTACACTTCTTTGCAAACAATTCTATTTCTTCACCACCTAATCCCTCATATCTCACTGTTCAAGGCCCTTCAAGAATACCATGCTGCTCGTTATTATAAAATGTCTCCAACAACGCTTGGGCAAAAATAAACTCCCGTTCGCTCCAAGCACGGTTCTATGGGTACTAGTTCACATGTAGTTGGAGTAAAACTAGGACTTCCAGACACAACGATAGTTTGGACTATTCTCTGATCCTCCCATCTAATTAGACTCCATTTAAAAGGTTGGTGTATATTCCCTTTAGTGGGACTACACCATATTCCTAAGATGCACCATATTATGATCAGTCTAGAGTGGCATGTTTTTTGCTCTGGTTGCCAGTTTATAAAATTAATTCCCGGATCAGGGCTAGTGTAATTTTGTTTCCAGAATTCTTTCCTCCACTTGCTCTTACCCCTCTGCCTCCACTCGGCGACTCGAGTGCTGCGAGCCCCGGTGTTACTCATCTTCTCGGCAGCAAGGGTAATCTTCAGGAGGTTTCAGTTATTTTGGGTCCCTTATCCGGGAAAGTATTTTAGGCAACTTAAGGGTTCAGGGTTCTCCCACCACGGGCGTTTCCTTGAGGCGAAAACCCCTGCCACTTGTTGACTGACCTCTTCCCTCGAATCTTTAGCACACTTTTTAATAGTCTTTTCCTAGTCTACAGTTCTAAATTCCCAAGACCACGGAAGGTTCAATTCCCAACCACAAAATAATTTTACCGGGTCAGTACTATCTAAACGACCACCCCAAAAACGTCTACAATGGCTACAATACGGTTGTCTCCTATCTGCAGCGCAGGCCCAAAGATCCTTACAACAATCGCATTTGCAAATTACCCAACATACATGACTCGTCCACGGGTGTTTTATACAGGGTATCCACCCTCCCCAAAATCCCTCTCGGCTTATTAGTCTCTTATCCGCAATATCCGGCAACACCTCACAACAGTGGGCAAAAAGTCTCCCGTCAGATGTTTTATACAGTCCCGCGCCTCCTGTTTGATTCGGTATTCTGTTTATGTGCCAGGGAGCGAACGACACTCTTCTCAATGTCTCTCCTGGAGTTACCTGGAACCACTCATATAAGTTCTGTTTAACTTCCCTTGGGGGGTTTGTCATTCAGTCTCGAAGTTGAGGCTCGTTTGATGGTCAGCTTTAATTCCCCTGGCGAGCTCGTAACCATCCAAGGTGGATCTGTTATCGGTCCTTTTATTCGGCTTGCATGAGTCCAACCGCGTTCTGCTGTCCGGACGGCCGCTTCTGTGGTGAGCAAAACAAGATATGGCCCTTCCCATTGAGGAGTTAAAGGCGTTTCCTTCCATGATTTTATTAGAACTTTATCTCCAGGTTTTATCATATGTATTTTCATATCTAAGGGAGGCCTTTGAACTAATAAACCCTTTTTTCTTAATTCTTCTCTCCTATTCATCAACTGTGTCAAATATGGTGTTAAATAAAAATCCTGTAATCGGGGGTGTTCATTAGGAGCTTCCATATCATAGGGCATTCCGTACAACATTTCAAAAGGGGAAATCCCTGTGTCAGTCCGAGGTTGCGTTCTTATATTTAACAGAGCAAGGGGGAGGCATTTGGTCCATGGCCAGCATATCCCGGGCCACTTTAGATGTGAAGTGGGGTCCCCGGTCTGAATCAATCACCTCCACTACTCCATACCTGGGCACGATTTCTTCTAAAAGTATTTTCACCACGGTTTGGGCTGTGGCCCAAGTCGTGGGGAATGCTTCTACAAAATGGGTTAAGTGGTCCACTATCACAAGGAGGTATTTATACCTCCCAACCTTGGGTAATTCAGTAAAGTCAATTTGGACATGTGAAAAAGGTCTATGTGCTAGTTCCCTCCCCCCCTGCACTCTCTCTCTGAACTGACTCCTGTTAGTTTTCCGGCAAGTGAGGCAATCTTGCGTTACTCGCTTTGCTAAATTATAAACTCCAACACACATATGTTTGATTGCAAACTGGTCTATCAAGGCTTGGGTTCCCCAATGGGTTTTTTCATGGATTTTTTGCATTATTCTTAGCGCAATTGATTTGGGGAGGACTTCTCTCCCGTCAGGTAGTTCCCATTTTTGTGCCTTTTCTAGGACTCCCATCTGGGTTAATTTTTCTTTTTCTTGTACTGTAAAGCTTAATATGGGACACATTTCCGTATCGAGGGTGTTTGTTTTTGTCTTGTGATTTTCACATTGGCCTGACCCCGTTTGGGGCATCAAAGCCACTCTTTTAGCTTCTTGGTCGGCTAGATTGTTTCCTCGAACCTGCGGGGTTAACCCTTTTTGATGCCCCTTTAGGTGTACCACCACTATTCTCTCGGGCTTCCTTATGGCTTTTAGGATTTTGATTATGAGCTCTTGGTGTATCAGCCCCTTTCCTTGGGAATTTATTAGTCCCCTTTCCTCCCAAATTTTTCCAAAGGTATGCACTACTCCGAATGCATATTTTGAATCGGTATATATTGTCCCATTTTTCCCATCTAAGTGATGTAAAGCTTTTAATACTGCGTATAGTTCACATGCCTGGGCCGACCAACTTGGGCTAAGAGGGCCCGACTCTATTACCTTGAAGGACTTTCCATCGACTATGGCATACCCTGATCTTCTCCTTCCCTCTACTACTCTGGAGGACCCATCTACAAATAATTTTTCTCCTTCCCCTAGCTCCACTTCCTCAAGATCTGGTCTTATCTTACATTGTTCTTCAATATTCCGGAGACAATCGTGCTCCAGTTCTTTACTTGGTTCTCCATAGAAAAACTGAGCGGGATTCTGCACTGTGGAAGTTTCAAGGGTTAGTTTAGGTGATGTTATCAATATTCCTTCATACTTCATAAGTTGGGCATCAGAGATCCATTTATCAGCCTTTTGCTGTAGAACCCCACGAATATTATGCGGGGACAGGACTTTTAATTCCCCACCAAAGGTGATTTTAGTGGCTTCTTCTACTAACAAGGCGGTGGCTACTATGGCCTGTAGGCACGTCGGCCATCCCCTCGCCACTGGGTCCAGAAGCTTAGATATGTATGCTACCGGTTTTTTGCTCTGTGCCCACTCTTGGGCTAAAACTCCAAAGGCTACACCTTCCTCTGAGTTTACAAATAAATAAAAAGGTCTTTTTAAATCTGGTGGGCTTAAAACAGGGGCATTTACCAATTCTTCTTTTAAGATTTCAAGCTGTTCCTCATCTTCAGGGGTCCATTTCAATAGTCCGTCCTTTGATAGTTTATTATAAAGGAACTTCACCTTTCCGCTAAAGTTCTCGATCCACTGTCTGCAGTATCCGATCAGTCCCAACAGCTGTCGGACCTGTCTTTTGGTTCGGGGAGCTGTGACTGATAAAATTCCATTTACCCTCTCGGGGTCTAGTTTCTTGCTCCCCTTATTCAATCTATGTCCTAGATATTTCACTTCTTCTTCTACAAACTGCAATTTAGCTTTAGACACTTTTAATCCTTGTAGGCTCAAAAAATTTAATAACTTAATGGTTTCTCTTCTAACACTGTCCTCTTCTTTTCCTGCCAATAATAAATCATCTACATATTGGACCAGAGTGATTCCTTCCCCTAACTCATAGTTTTGTAATATTTGTTCCAAGGCTTGTCCAAACAAATTAGGGGATTCCGTAAACCCTTGCGGGAGCACAGTCCACCTTAATTGCTGTTTCCTGTGAGTATCCGCGTCCTCCCATTCAAATGCGAAATAATCTCGACAATCTGCCCTCAAGGGGCAAGCCCAAAATGCATCTTTTAAGTCTATGACACTATACCACTGGTCCTCCGGTCCTAATTGGCTCAATAAGGTGTGTGGATTGGCCACTACAAGGAATCTGGCCACCGTCCTCTTGTTAATTTCTCTCAAATCATGCACTAGACGATACTTCCCATCTGATTTCTTTACAGGTAGGATGGGTGTGTTATATGGGGACATACAGGGTTCTAACAATCCCTGCTTAATTAGCCTGTCGATCTCAGGTTTCAATCCCCGTCTTCCTTCTTCAGGTAAGGGATATTGTTTTATCCGAACTGGTATTTCCGGATCTCGTATCGTGACTGAAAACGGGACGATATCCAATTTTCCAATAGTTTCTGGAGTATACCATACTTCTGGGTTTATTTCCCTCTCATCTACTGCTCTCAAGGGACATAATTTAATATGTATCTGGTCCTTTGTTGTCTCTAAACTGATTCCCAATTCTATCATTAAGTCCCTTCCCAAGAGGTTATAATCTGCCTCTGGTACTAATAATAAAGATCCCACCCCCATTTTAGAATCTGTTTCCAATAACACATTTTTAATTACGGGAACCTCAAAAGGTTCACCCTTAGCTCCAATCACTTGTACTTTATCTGAGGATGGTTTGCATCCTGGAGGTAACCTCTGGACGGTAGATCTTTCCGCCCCTGAGTCCACTAGGAACTCAACTACTTGTTGCTGGGGACCCACCTTTAATTTTATCAAGGGCTCTGTAAAGTTCCTGGTCCCCAGCAAATAGAGCCCCTGACCCCTCCAATCTTCTTTAAACATCCTCTCATCTTTCATTCGTTGCCGACATTCCTTTCTCATGTGTCCTGGCTTTCCGCAATAAAAACACGTCCATCCCTTTCCTTCCACCAATTTTTCTCGTCCCCTGTTCCCCATGTCCCAGCGGGAAGAGGTGTTTCCTCTCCGGGGTGGGACTGCCTTCTGTCCTTCTCGCACCGCAGCTACCATCATTCTCACTTGCCTTTTATGTGTTTCTTCCTCCCTCCTAACATATACCTTTTGGGCTTCCCTCAAAAGTTCATCTAGTCCACGATCTTGCCAATCTTCAATTTTTTCTAATTTCCTTCGGATGTCTTGCCATGATTTAGCCACAAACTGCGTTTTCAATAGAGCCTCCCCCCCAGGGGTATTGGGGTCTATTCCTGAATACAACTGCAAGTTCTTTCTCAACCTTTCTAACCATTCTGTAGGTGTTTCATCCTTTTTCTGCTGCTCATTAAGGGCCTTACTGGGAACTGATTCCCTAATTCCCTGGATTATAATATTTTTCAGATCTTGCATTTCAATCCGATGTACTGGATTCTGATTATCCCAATTAGGCCTTTGTAATGGCCATTTAACATCTGCTGGCGGTCCTTGTTGGTGCTGCTGATCCCATAATCTCATTCTGGCCCGCCTTATCATTCCTCTTTCTTCTACAGTAAACAATATTCCCATAATGGACTGGATCTCATCCCATGTGTAAATGTTGGGGCCGAGGAACTGATCCAGCCTCTCAGCGACCCCTAGGGGATCGCCTAGCAGGCTTTCCATTTCCTTTTTAAATTCTCGCACGTCCCCTGAGTTAAGAGGGATGGCGACATATCCTACCCCAGGAACGGGACCTCCCATTGCCACCTCTCTTAGCAGATATAGTTGCGGAGGTTCCTGCATTTTTCTTGTTTGACTTCTAGTAATTCTTTTTTTCACATTCCATATTTTCTGGGGGCTGATCGGATTCTGGGGGAAGTTTGGGGGCTGTAGCCTCCGGGACTGGATCCGGGGGCGGTATAGGAGGGGTATTGGGTGCGGGTGGGACGTAAGCGAAGGGTGATACAGGTATTTCCTCCTCTTTCTGTCTTCTCCGTTTTAGTTCTCCCTTTTCCCTTAAGGGGAATAACCCAGTTCTAGTTTCGGCTACTATCCAGAGAGCCGCATACTCACTTTCCTCCAATTTAAACGGTTCTTTCGAATTAACATATATATTTAATGCCTGACAAATCCAATCCTCAAATGAGCCAAAAACTGGCCAATACAAATGATCCCCTCTGATTTGTTTACCTCCCCAGACTTCCATACAATAGTGTATCATTTTTACTTTACTTTTTCCTCTTCTTGAGGGGTAATCATCCCAATAGGTTATCATTAACCCTAAGGGGCTGTCTGGGGGGATCTTGGGGAGACTCACCTTCTCCTCCCCACCCACGGGACCAAAGGGCTTGCTTTTCCTTTGTCCCATCTTCCGAAGTGCCTTCAATCACACACACGCACGCTTCCCCCTGCTCGTGGCCCAGTCCCTCGTGGGATTTGGGAACCGCACTACTAGGGGGTCCGCACTCGCTTCGTCCGCAATTGGACGTCTCACACGGCACACCTCAGGATACCCAATCCCAACCGAATGGATAACAGGCCTATACTCACGCGTCTCACGCGTCTTCGTTTGGAGGTTCCTTGAGGGGTCCAACCGAACGGATAACAGGCCTCTACTTATGCGTCCCAAGCGTCTTCGTTCGGGGCTTCGTGCACAAAGATTACGGGATTCCCAGAGTTCTTTTGTTTATTGCCCAAATTTAGGTTCGTCAGGTCGAGGGCTGGATGGGTCCGTCCGAGTAAGGGCCGCTTCACAGCGGGGCGCCCCCCTTTACCCGGGATCCACTCCAGGTAGCCTCGATCCGAGTCACGGCACCAATTTTGTCATAAAATGCGTTCCAAATAATTGACAGGAACCAGCTCAATTAAAGCCAATCAAATTTATTTAGCAAGCAGGCAATAAACAAAGCAGCGCTGGGCAGCCAGGGAGTCTTCGCTCCGCCAACAACCGCGCTCTTCTTCCTTTGTTCCTCTTCTTTTATAGCGTTATCTTAGGCTAGGGCAGTCCTTCAATCCATTGTCCGGGTGCTGATCAAGTTACACAGCTCGAGTCTTATCTTCTTCCTAACACCGCACTGTAAACAAACTTTACCATATTTGGTCAAACTATTTCACTTCAAACCCACTTCCTCACTCTATACTTATCTCTAGGCCTCAAGCCTTTCTTTGCTATGCTAAATGATTTAGTCAGGCCTCAGGCCTTTTCCTGCTTATGCTAAACGGTTTAGTGAACAAACCTTTATTTTTCACAACGTGGCCACGAATAACAAGCGGATTGGCTTTAAACATTTGTCCACTCCTTCTTACGCTTGCGGTTTGGCATTCTGTTTAACATTCTTTTACTGATTGCAAACTGCTTACTTCTCTATTCTTAATCCTTCAAGGTCAGTTCACTGACACTGCCATCCTTAGTATAGGCTGGATTTCGCACATAGGCCACACAGGCCTCATACAACACATCATATCCTTGCTCAATTAAAAAATTCCTCTACATAAGCCAACTCTACAGAAAACCAACTCTTCATAAGTCAAAATATTCCACTCTCTGCAGTAACAACCACTTTTTGTATCACTACGAGAACACTGTTAACAAATTCAGCAGTTGTGGCAATTTTAAGCCCACAGTTCCAAAGGCACAGGCAGCATCACTTAGCCTCCCAGCAGCGCTTCGGGCTGGGCACTCACTGCTAGCAACGTGCCAGCTCAGCCAGGGCTGAGGCCTCTGAGATCTGTCTGCCCCCCTGGAGCCTGAGCAGCAGCACCCTGCAACCCTAGCCGATACTGGCACAAGGGGCAACTCGACCTCAACGCTGTCCTCAGCCCTGAGGTGAGGTGAGAACTCAGTCCAACCCGCAACCGCTGCCCCGTCGTGCGCATGCGCGGTGCCTTCTGCGCGCACGGAGCGGCTCCCCGCCGTCCCGCTGCCCCCGTCCTGCGCATGCGCGGTTCCTCGCGCGCAGGGAGCCGTTCCCCATCCCACCGCCCCCGCCCTGCACATGCGTGGCACCTCCCGCGCGAAGGGAGAGGTTTCCTGCCCCGTCCCGCTTCCGATCTACGCATGCGCTGCGCGCGCTCCCGGGGCCAGGCGCATGCGCTGTGGCGGCTGCGCGGAGCATTGTGGAACACCGCGGCCCGGGCAGGCTGGTGAGGCGGACGGTTTTTCTTGCGTGGCGGCTGGGTCCGGCCGGAGGCAGCAGTAGGAGGAACTGCGGCGCAGCGCTGCTCGGGCTTAACGCGCTCTTCCTCTCCCCGATGTGTTTGTAGCAGCGGAGCGGGCGGCGGCGCAGCAATGGCTTCCAGCAGCGGCACCGACGTGATCCAGGTCACCAACGTCTCCCCCAGCGCCAGCTCTGAGCAGATGCGGGCGCTCTTCGGCTTCCTCGGAAAGATCGAGGAGCTGCGCCTCTTCCCCCCGGAGTGAGTGGCGGCCCCTTCCCCCGCCGCAGTGGGCCCTTTCCGCTGCCTCCTCCCTCCCCTCCCCCAGAGAGGGACGACGCCCGCCCCTCCCACCTCGATGGCGGCCGCTCCGGGCTCAGCCTAACCCCGCCTCCGTGGCTCCAGCCGCTGCCCGGCCCGGGCTGCTCCCGATTCCCTAGCTCCCTGCTCCCGGCCCGGCCCTGACTGTTCCCACTTCTTTGACTCCCGCTCCGACCCGGCCCTGGGCTGCCCCATGCTTCCATGGCTCCCGGCTCCCGCCACGGCCAGGGCTGCCCCCGCTTCCGTGGCTCCCAGCTCCCGCCACGGCCAGGTCTGCCCCCGCTTCCGTGGCTCCCAGCTCCCGCCACGGCCAGGGCTGCCCCCGCTTCCGTGGCTCCCAGCTCCCGCCACGGCCAGGGCTGCCCCCGCTTCCGTGGCTCCCAGCTCCCGCCACGGCCAGGGCTGCCCCCGCTTCCGTGGCTCCCAGCTCCCGCCACGGCCAGGGCTGCCCCCGCTTCCGTGGCTCCCAGCTCCCGCCACGGCCAGGGCTGCCCCCGCTTCCGTGGCTCCCAGCTCCCGCCACGGCCAGGGCTGCCCCCGCTTCCGTGGCTCCCAGCTCCCGCCACGGCCAGGGCTGCCCCCGCTTCCGTGGCTCCCAGCTCCCGCCACGGCCAGGGCTGCCCCCGCTTCCGTGGCTCCCAGCTCCCGCCACGGCCAGGGCTGCCCCCGCTTCCGTGGCTCCCAGCTCCCGCCACGGCCAGGGCTGCCCCCGCTTCCGTGGCTCCCAGCTCCCGCCACGGCCAGGGCTGCCCCCGCTTCCGTGGCTCCCAGCTCCCGCCACGGCCAGGGCTGCCCCCGCTTCCGTGGCTCCCAGCTCCCGCCACGGCCAGGGCTGCCCCCGCTTCCGTGGCTCCCAGCTCCCGCCACGGCCAGGGCTGCCCCCGCTTCCGTGGCTCCCAGCTCCCGCCACGGCCAGGGCTGCCCCCGCTTCCGTGGCTCCCAGCTCCCGCCACGGCCAGGGCTGCCCCCGCTTCCGTGGCTCCCAGCTCCCGCCACGGCCAGGGCTGCCCCCGCTTCCGTGGCTCCCAGCTCCCGCCACGGCCAGGGCTGCCCCCGCTTCCGTGGCTCCCAGCTCCCGCCACGGCCAGGGCTGCCCCCGCTTCCGTGGCTCCCAGCTCCCGCCACGGCCAGGGCTGCCCCCGCTTCCGTGGCTCCCAGCTCCCGCCACGGCCAGGGCTGCCCCCGCTTCCGTGGCTCCCAGCTCCCGCCACGGCCAGGGCTGCCCCCGCTTCCGTGGCTCCCAGCTCCCGCCACGGCCAGGGCTGCCCCCGCTTCCGTGGCTCCCAGCTCCCGCCACGGCCAGGGCTGCCCCCGCTTCCGTGGCTCCCAGCTCCCGCCACGGCCAGGGCTGCCCCCGCTTCCGTGGCTCCCAGCTCCCGCCACGGCCAGGGCTGCCCCCGCTTCCGTGGCTCCCAGCTCCCGCCACGGCCAGGGCTGCCCCCGCTTCCGTGGCTCCCAGCTCCCGCCACGGCCAGGGCTGCCCCCGCTTCCGTGGCTCCCAGCTCCCGCCACGGCCAGGGCTGCCCCCGCTTCCGTGGCTCCCAGCTCCCGCCACGGCCAGGGCTGCCCCCGCTTCCGTGGCTCCCAGCTCCCGCCACGGCCAGGGCTGCCCCCGCTTCCGTGGCTCCCAGCTCCCGCCACGGCCAGGGCTGCCCCCGCTTCCGTGGCTCCCAGCTCCCGCCACGGCCAGGGCTGCCCCCGCTTCCGTGGCTCCCAGCTCCCGCCACGGCCAGGGCTGCCCCCGCTTCCGTGGCTCCCAGCTCCCGCCACGGCCAGGGCTGCCCCCGCTTCCGTGGCTCCCAGCTCCCGCCACGGCCAGGGCTGCCCCCGCTTCCGTGGCTCCCAGCTCCCGCCACGGCCAGGGCTGCCCCCGCTTCCGTGGCTCCCAGCTCCCGCCACGGCCAGGGCTGCCCCCGCTTCCGTGGCTCCCAGCTCCCGCCACGGCCAGGGCTGCCCCCGCTTCCGTGGCTCCCAGCTCCCGCCACGGCCAGGGCTGCCCCCGCTTCCGTGGCTCCCAGCTCCCGCCACGGCCAGGGCTGCCCCCGCTTCCGTGGCTCCCAGCTCCCGCCACGGCCAGGGCTGCCCCCGCTTCCGTGGCTCCCAGCTCCCGCCACGGCCAGGGCTGCCCCCGCTTCCGTGGCTCCCAGCTCCCGCCACGGCCAGGGCTGCCCCCGCTTCCGTGGCTCCCAGCTCCCGCCACGGCCAGGGCTGCCCCCGCTTCCGTGGCTCCCAGCTCCCACTCCACCCCGGCCCCAGCTGGGCGCTGAGCTGCTCACCCGATCCCCGTGGGCGTGCTCGACCCTGCACCTCTGTAGCCACCTTTCTTCGAGGGGTTGCTGTAAAAGTTATCTGTTTTTCATGGTTGGAATTATTCACGTTACGTATGTGTGTGGGGAAAAGGCAGCCCTTTATGGCATGTGGTTGCACATGGGATTCCTTCTGCCAGATTTTTCTCTCGGTAACCTCACTCACTGGCCAACTTGAAGCAGCTCATAGGTGGCTGACAATAAAACTAAAATTTTGATATAAATATGCATTGCAAAGAATTCTGTGAAGCATGAGCAGGTGATCAGGAGTGTATAAATAATGCACGTTTATTATGTTAGGCAGTAATGTTGATTTTGGCTGTGTCAATTTGATTTACTTTACAGCACCATTAAACGTTGATCTTTTGCATAAGTATGGTGTAAGTAAAAAGATTTCTTTTCGCCTAGAAAAATGAGGGTTGTTTGATGGGAGAAAAATCCAATAGGAACACGGTCAAGTATTTTTAATACCCAAGACTTTAGATTTTCTTATCTTTGAGGGGAAAAAGCTATCACAAAGGGTTCATTTTTTCATAATTGAGTCTTTGGTCCCTGCCAGCCTAAACCTACGGGAATTCACCCGTCCTGCTAGCTGGTTATAGATAGAAATTCAGAAAGCATTTTACTGGTGTGCTTTTAGTTTCTTACTTTGGGTTGGATTTTGGCAATTTTGTGTTGAATATCAAAGCAGGGAAGGAAGTGGAATGTAGGTGTGGCTGAAATTAAGGAGAGTTCCAGCTACATTGTTAATAGCTGGGATAACAACCCTTCAGTGGCAGAACCCTTAGTGCTTGGCAGCCAGCAAAGTAACTCACCTTTAAGCGGATGCAGTTATTTGATGTGCTGCTTGCTGTTTTAATATTTTGTCCAGTTTTTAAGGAAGGTTATTATAGGTGAATTCCATTTCTGGTTTTAGGTACACATTAACTTACCTGTTACGCAATTACTTTTGTGGTATCAGAAAGTGCTCTACAACCCCCGAAAAGCCCAGCCACTCTTCTTTTACCGTATCCCGGACTGCCTATGCATCATTAATCCAGTTTCTTGCACAAACGTGTCGGGAGATACCAACCCTATGGCACCCTGCTCAGTACAAGTGTTGGATGTGCTTGGCTGTTGTCACAGTCCACTCGGTGGACTCGTGATGATTCGTTTACCTTGAAGTGCAAAATTAAGGCAACCAAGATGCCAAGGGGTTATAATTCAATCAAAGAGAAACTTTATTATTTTGCCCGTAAAGCGGCACGCGATGGACAAAGTGGAAGAAAAGGGAGGAAAAAGGAGGGAAGAGGATTATAGCTACCACCACAGATCCAAAGGTGTCCCTATGGTCCCAGGCCCCGAACAGTGTCCTGCTGGTCCTCAGTTGTGACTCGTCGTCACGACAGGCATGATCTGTGATCCTTAGGTGGGGAGATCTCACCGGGGTTTGGTTAGGAACCATCTTTTATGCTCAGCAACAGCACCTTGCACCTCCTCTCTCCCATGGATTGTGGCCAATCTCCGCCTTTGTTTCGCAATCCAGGCTGAACTGCGCAGGCCCCAAAAGTTCTTGCTTCACTTGCCAGAACTTGTCTGTGCCTGCGCCATCTCGCGTTCAGGGGTCCTCTACTTCCTCACCTCATCTTCGAGTCAGGGAGGAGGTGGGGCAAGTTTGGCTGAGGCAGCAGGTGAAATCCATCTTTTGGACAGCAGCTATTCGGCCTTTTCTTAGATGTTAATAGCAGTCCCTGGTCACGGTGACTGCTTGTACCATGCAGTTCTTTTCTCTCAGGACGTTTGCTTCTTGGTCTCTCTCCAAGTCCCTGATGGCGATGTTGAGGCAAATACTGTTCTTCGTACCGACTCTTACACCACCCCGTGGCTCAACATTGTTATCAGGACTTTGTGGCAGCAGCACAATCCTCACAGAGAGAGAGAGGTAAAAGGGAGGAAAGTAGAAAAATGGAAGTAGTCTATCACGCAACCCGCTTTGTGTCGATGGATTTAGGGATGTATCACCGGTGCTGAGTAAGAAAAATCACATCCAGTAATTTTGACAAAATTACAAATACAAAAATTTGAATGATTTCTAATATTTACCGTCACTATATCTACTAATATTAGGCTACAAGCAGTCCTCAAGCATGAACAACCTTTGCCATCATATACTAGTACTGTCTTCTGATTGTCAGGACGAACCTCAAAATGACAAACATTTTGTTCAGTGTCCAGACAAATGTCTTGAGCACTGATTGTATTATCTTCACAGATGAATCCTTGTTGTTCTCGCACAATGCAAGATTCTAGATTTACAGTTTGCCATTTTTCATTCATTTTTCGGGCCCATACTCTATGCTCGAAAGGATAGAGTACAGCTCCGTTGTGATTCAACCCTAATGCAATGATAGGATGGATTATAGATATAGAAGCATTACAGATTGTTAACACAAACGTTGTGGCCGTATTGGTAATAGGATTATATGTAAAATTTACCAAAGTCCACCAGGATTGGAGTTCTCTTTCAAATCCAATTTGTTTATTAGAATTTCTGAATCGATACTATTTAAAACTCCCAATCCTGTTCCCAACACGCCACTTAGGTCTCTTTGTGTTCGTGTCCTGGGAGATAACTGTTTCCGCAGCCAGGTTGTCCACCCCTCGAAAGAAGTTCTTAGAAAAGGAGAGCAGGCTGGCTGGATCTCAGAAACATTATTTTGCATTAATTCAACCTGTTTCAGAGACCATTCTGGGTTGAATAACATTTGTTGTTGGCCTATATTTTTGATCACATAGGGTCCAATTTCAAAAATTTTTGGATCGGATACAACTATTGATTTGGTGGTAGGTGTCACAACCTCGGATTTTGTCATCATAGGTGTGGTAGGTGATAGAATTGTGGGTGGAGAGGTCGTGTATCCCAACCATGGGATTACATTAAACTGGTAAGTTATTTGTCCAAATTCTCCTGAACATTTTACTAAAACAGGTGAATTCAAGGTATGATTTTGCCAGCATTCCTTAAAACAGTCATAGAAGGTTGAAGAATCATTTCCTTGAAAGATTGTGAGTTGCACTTGTGAGTGGAAAGGATCTTTATAGAATTCCTCAACTTAAATTTGCTCTCTTATTTGCAATTTAAGTTGAGGAATTTAATGTCATAACTCATTCGCATTTTCTTCAGAGTCCCTCGGAATTCTCCTGAAAAAGAAAACAAACAGGGCTTGCCTCCTTGAGGCAAAGATATTTAAAATGATGGCAGTATAAATGTGAACAGGAGAAGCGGTTTGTGCTTCATGATGGAAGACACTCCATACTGCAATTAATTCACCTACTTGTGTACTACCCTCTCCCTCTGTTATAATCTGTTTATCGGAAGAGGTATGGAGGGCTGCTGCCCTGTATCTCCACACCTTCCCTTCTCTTTCAGCAGAAGCATCAGTGAACAAAGCACTAACTGACTGATCATGGGAAAAATAGGGGGCAACTTGGATGACTGAGGCAGGTTTATCTTGGCCATCGTCCAAGCCTTCCATTTCTTGTATAGCCAGGTTTTTTGATGCTCCTTCAGATACTGAGAAAATGTTGCAATAGTGTTCAATCTGAGCATACCACTTTCGTACTGAGGCTTTCTAGGCCACCCCATCAGGGGGAGTGGTCCCAGTAGTGACTGTTTTTATAACTTTAAATGGGCCTCTTAATACGAACATTTGGCCTGAACTCCTTTTGTGTTTCAAAGCTCTAATTGAAAGACGAGGATAATATTTCTTCATTTTGTAGGGATAGTGTGAAGATTTCTTAGTATTTATGAAGAAGTTATAACTATAGAAAAGCCACTGAGGAAATTAATACGGAACAGGAAAATTAGTGTAACTAAATAGACCTTGTGCAGGAGATGCAGAAAATATTGACTAGCTGTTGAAGTGAACGTTATCCTTTATCTTCATTCTAGGATGTATGTCTTGGTGGGAAAACTGTGTTTTTGAAAACTGCATCTAATGGTTGTGCAGTTGTTACCAGACTAGGTGTTTTTTCGGACTGGGGTTAATTTTTGCCCTCAATGTTTTCAGGAGATTTTGTGTCCTCTCATTTGTCTTGCTCTCTGTAGAGATGCTAAAGACTCCAGTGCCTCTAGACCCACTGCATGTTTCCACTGGGGTGCTCTAAAGTCTCCAGTTTCATTGCAGACTGAAGAGGGGTGTGTTTTCTAATAGTGGTGGGTTCTTTTATCTGTTTCTTTTAAAGCCTTTTCTGTTCCTTTTCTTTTAAACTTCAGGTCCTGGCTTTTTCCTGCCTGTGGTGTTCATCCATTTTCTGAGGGTACAGGATATGAATTATAATCTGTAAATTCTCTCCATATTCTGAATCTCTTTGTCCCATATTGTCCTGGGCTTCTTTCTCACCTATAGTATTTCTGAGTAACCAGTTCCATTCCATTGCACTGCCTCCTTCTTTGATATTCTGTAAAAGTTTCTTATTCTCCTGGGCTTCCAGATCAGATATAACTTCCTCTAATTTCTGTTTCTTTTCCCCATCTCCTTGTCCCTATTTATTTCACCAGCTATTACATTTTGCGTATACCTCAGCTTCATACTGCAGCTTTAATCCACAGCCAGCTCTGACTTCTTCAGTTTTTTCATCCCCAGACCTTTTCCTCCATCTTCCTTCTGCTCTTCCCCAGCTCCTTTGCCTGGTTCTTGTCTTCATTGTATTCCATATAGCTTCATCCTCCATGGTGGCCAAAACTGAAAAGTGGAGGGAATGGATTTCTGAGTGCCTTTTTTAAAAAACAAACAGAGAAACCAAAACCAAAAGGGGGTGTGTGCCTATACACATAAGTACACACAGGGGTACATATATGTAAGCTGGTTCCAGCATATTCTGTTTAGCCTACAAAAACTGCCTTTCTGTCAAAACTTAAGTTTCTGCTCTGGAACAGGGACATAAAACGTCTTACATCACTGGTGTTTGACAGAGAAGCCAGTGTGTTCTCTCGTCTTGCTCTTTAGATATGAATGAGCCAGTCAAATTTTTATGGACAGAGAATTTTACCAAGACAAAAGCGTATCTGTTGGAAAATGTAGTCTGCAGAGTTAAAGCTTGATAAAATAAGGAGCATATTTAATAACAGTTTATGATGTTGGATGGCATAGTAGTTGGCAAGATCTATTGCCGTCTCTCATAGCTGCCGAAGACAGTTGTACAAGGACTGTTGGAACACCAGCGTTACTTGCAGTTGCCACTGCTCTGCTGAGAAAAGGATGGCAGCTTTGTTTCAGTGAGGCACATACACTGCTTCTTTCTTCAGGGTTTTGGGTGGTGTTTTTTTTAACTCTGCTTCTTCCTACCCAATGAATGTGGTTCTGTTGGAGAACATCTCTTGCATGAGCAATCTGTTCACTCCAGCCTGATTCTACGTGAGTAATTAAAGGAAGCTGCCTCAGGAATCAATACACTATCTTCATGGAAGTATGGTATTGTTCCCATTTATTGCCAAGATAGCTCAGATTATATACTATTTTGCCAGAGTACACGCAGCTAAGCAATTATTATGATTGGTTACAATACAGTGTCTACCCGCCTAACATAACAATATAATTGGTCCAGCTAGACTACTCACCTGCAAGCACACTTTACAGCCTCCCCCCCTCCTTGCAATTAAGCCTTGCATTCTTGTTCTGTCCTTATTGCCTGTGAAACATCCTGGTTCCTCTTCCCAGCTCTATCCAAGGACGGTTCTGAGGCCACTCTCGCCGTAATCGTAGGCAGGGTTGTGCACACAGGCTTCTTGTAATATTCCATGGCCTTGCGCTGCAAGAAAATCCCCTACAAGTAATAACGTTTATGTAAGTGGCAGCAATATCCCTTAAAACCCCCCAGATTTAATCTTTAAGCTGCTGGTTCCAACATGAGGGAACGTTGGTGGAGCAAGTCATCAGAGGTTATGATATGAGGATTGCTTATCTGCTGTATTTCAGAACCAGCATACTCCAGAATAGGGATGTTGTTCAGACAACAGTCGCCATACATCATGCTGTGTGTCTTGGCCTTCGTTGGCCTGATCTCTGAAAGAGAATCACTAAATTTCTTGATTGCTGCTGAATTAGAATGGTGATGGCCTTTTTGGTAACTGGTGGGAATGTTGTTCTTGATGAATTTTGCTCAGCCACAGCTTGGATTTTGGAGTGGCTGGAAATACATTTTTAAAAATCTAGTGCACTGATTTCTAGAAAATGTCTGACTGCATAAGCACCACCTTTGGTATTTTCAGTTGGTTTTGTTGATTCAGCTGGTTGTACAGTTGAATAGGTAGTGGCACTCACGAATAAAACCACTGTCTACTCTGGTTGGTGTGCCTGTGTCACCACGGACAATTTAAGAGCCTTTGAATATATTTTACTGCTTTAATGTAAGAAATGGTTTTGGTTTTTTAGATCTTAGGTTAATGTACCACTCAAGCGTGCCATAAAACAGTCTGCTAATATTGCTTTGGTTTTTATGTTTCTGTGCAAATAGATTAAGAAAAGGCAATGTTTTGACAAGCTGCTGGTCTCTTCTCACAAGTAACAAGTGATAGGATGAGAGGTAATGGCCGCAAGTTGTGCCAGAGGACGTTTAGACTGGACATTAGAAAGAATTTCTTTACTGAAAGAGTGGTCAGGGATTGGAACAGGCTGCCCAGGGAGGTGGTGGAGTCACCATCCCTGGAGGTGTTTAAAAAACGGGTAGATGAGTTTCTTAGGGATATGGTTTAGTAGGGAGACAAGCACGGTTAGACTCTGTGATCTCAGAAGTCTCTTCCAACCTTATGATTCTATGAGTCTATGATTTATACATACAAAAGAGCTCATAGTTTCAATTTTTCTATCTCTGTGCCAGTTATCACTACAATGTTGCTTTCCAGTTTATTAAAACTGCAAAATGTTAGATGAAGTGGATGTTTTTAACTTTTAATATTTTAAAAGCTGCAATATGCTGGCTACCAATAGGTTATATAAGGAACTAGTAAGGAGAGTACCCTGGGAAACAGTTCTTAAAAGCAAGGGGGTCCAGGAAGGCTGGAGGTACTTCAAGAATGAAGTCTTCAAGGCGCAGGAGCAGGCTGTCCTGATGTGCTCTAAGACGAGCCGCAGGGGCAGACGGCCGGCCTGGTTGAGTAAGGAGCTTCTGAAGGAGCTAAGTGAGAAAAAGAGGGTGTATTGCCTTTGGAAAGAAGGGCAGGTAAGTCAGGTTGTGTTCAAAAATATTGTCAAATTGTGTAGGAAGGAAATTAGGGAGGCAAAAGCCCAGCTGGAGCTCAAATTGGCCACTTGTGTCAAGGACAATAAGAAGTGCTTTTTCAAATATATTAACGGCAGAAAGAAGGGCAGCAACAATCTTCAATCCTTATCGGACATTGAGGGAAATATAGTAACTGAAGATGAGGAAAAGGCTGAGGTGCTTAATGCCTTCTTCACGTTAGTTTTCAACAGTAAGGTGGATTGTTCACTGGACAACTGGTCTTCTGAGGTGATGGATGGGGACAGGGTGCAATATAGCCCCCCTGACATCCAGGAGGAAGAAGTTAGAGACCTGCTGAGCCACTTGGATCCTCATAAGGCTATGGGGCCAGATGGGATCCACCCTAGGGTGATGAGGGAGCTGGCAGATGAGCTTGCCAAGCCGCTTTCCATCATTTATCAGCAGTCGTGGCTCACTGGAGAGGTCCCGGATGACTGGAAGTTGGCCAATGTGACGCCCATCCACAAGAAGGGCCGTAGGGATGATCCAGGTAATTACAGACCTGGCAGCCTGACCTCGGTTCCAGGTAAAATTATGGAGCGCTTAATCCTGGGTGCAATCATGTGGCACCTGCAGAATGACCAAGAGATCAGGCCCAGCCAGCATGGATTTAGGAGGGGCAGGTCCTGCCTGACCAACCTGATCTCCTTTTACGACCGTGTGACTCACCTGGTGGATGACAGGAAGGCTGTGGATGTAGTGTTCCTGGACTTCAGCAAGGCCTTTGACACTGTCTCCCACAGCAGACTCCTGGAGAAGCTGGCAGCCCGTGGCTTGGACGGGAATGTTCTGTGCTGGATTAGGAATTGGTTGGATGGCTGAGCCCAAAGAGTGGTAGTGAATGGTGTCTCATCCAGTTGACGGCCGGTCACTAGTGGTGTTCCCCAGGGATTGGTGTTGGGCCCAGTCCTGTTTAATATCTTCATTGATGATCTGGATGAGGAGATTGAGTGCTTCATCAGCAAGTTCGCAGATGACACCAAGCTAGGAGGAAGTGTTGATCTGCTAGAGGGTAGGAGGACCCTACAGAGGGACCTTGACAGGCTGGAGAGATGGGCTGAGTCCAATAGTATGAGGTTTAACAAGTCCAAGTGCAGGGTTCTACACTTTGGACACAACGACCCCATGCAGAGCTACAGACTGGGGACAGAGTGGCTGGAGAGCAGTCAGGTGGAAAGGGACTTGGGAGTGCTGGTGGACAGGAAACTCAACATGAGCCAGCAGTGTGCCCAAGTGGCCAAGAAGGCCAATGGTGTTTTGGCCTGCATCAGGAATAGTGTGGCCAGCAGGACTAGGGAGGTCATCATTCCCTTATACTCGGCACTGGTCAGGCCACACCTCGAGTACTGTGTCCAGTTCTGGGCCCCTCAGTTTAAGAAGGATGTTGAGATGCTGGAGTGTGTCCAGAGGAGAGCAACAAGGATGGTGAAGGGGCTGGAGCACAAGCCCTATGAGGAACGACTGAAGGAGCTGGGGTTGTTTAGCCTGAAGAAGAGGAGGCTCAGGGGAGACCTTATAGCTCTCTACAACTACCTAAAAGGAGGTTGTAGTCAGGCAGGGGTTGGTCTCTTCTCTCAGGTGACCGGCAACAGAACAAGAGGACATAGTCTCAAGCTTCGCCAGGGGAGGTTTAGGCTTGACATTAGGAAGAAGTTCTTTACTGAGAGGGTGATTGGCCATTGGAATACGCTGGAGGTGTTTAAGAGGAGATTGGATGAGGCACTTAGTGCCATGGTTTAGTTGACAAGTAGTAGGTGTAGGTGTTTGGTCATAGGTTGGACTCGATGATCTCAGAGGTCTTTTCCAACCTTATGATACTGTGATAAATTTAAAGTGTATTCAAGCATGATCTGATAGACGTTTAGAGCAGTTCATGAGTTGGTGTAACTGGCACATTGGGCTGAGGCCATGCTCAGCGGTGGTGAGGTAAGATAGTGTTTGGGTTTGCACTAACAAAAATAGATCTTGGATGTCGTTCTTGTCGATGGCAAAGTCTTTCTCATTTTCTGCTGAGTTCTGACAACCCTCTCTGTGCTGTCCGTGCTTAAAGACTTGATCAGCATTCCTTAACCCAGATACAGTTGTTTTTGCTGTGCAATCCATTTTAAAGATCTAGTCTCATAACTATTCCTGACAGTCTGGATAGTAAAGGTGGATCTCTGTCATGAAGAACTAGTGACTTTTTTTCAGAGCTACTGATTCGTACCTCTGCTGCTTGAGAACAGAACCAAACAGCAAGTGTACCCTGGCCTTGTGTAGTAACTCAGGTTTTTGGACTTGCTAGCACTTTCAGTACTTGCCTGGTGTCTTCTTGAGGCAACTTTGAAGTCATCTGCTGCACATATATGTCTGCATCACATTTTTTGATTGCTGTCTTTTAGTTTATATGTCTGATTAAAGCAAAATCTGCACCATTTTCAGGATATATGGACTTCTGAAACCTATTCTGGACCCTTAAAGGATTAATTCTGCTTCTGGTTTGGGGGAATTTCATTGGTTTTGTTTCGAGAGGAGGGGGCCGTAGTGTGTGGCCTGCAATCCTTTCCTGTCCTTGTAGGAAGTAGGTATTTCTGTTTTTTTTCAAGTGACTCAAAACTCCTGCATACTCTTTTGGGTTTTCCACATCTGGGGTTTTTTTACGCAGCCTTGCTGACAGCTGCTGGTTTTGAGCTGTGCAGCGGGTACAAACCTGTCTTGTAAAGAGGTCTGGGTTTACTAATGGGTTGTTTAGGGACTTTTCACCTGTGAGTGAGATTTCAACTGCAGTGTTGCCTACCTGAGCTTCCTGATTTTTTTCTCTGGATTTAGTGCTGTTAGTGCTGGACAACAGACACATGTTTAGCAGCATGCATCCCTTCTGAATGAGCTTAGCAGTTTCTGTATCTGTGAGAAGCAACACAATGCAGTTTGGTCTAGCAGCTTTTGTGAAATTGTGTCAATAAGTAAAATCATACTGATCTTTTAACCATTGCCCTCTTTGTTTCATTATTTACCTTAATCAGTAATTTGGGGCCTAAAGCAGGGAGTGTAAAACAACTGAGTTTAACTCATGTGGTGTACATAGTAGGTAACTTCATATCTTTCTTGAGCAAAGTTTTTTGTCTCCTTTCTTTCTCACAGACAGGTCATTGCATTTCAGTGACTGCTCATGGGTACATGGTGCATGATAGAATTAATGTCCAGTTAGAAACTATTTCTGCAGTGTTGTGGTTTTGGATTTTTTCCGGGGAATTTTTCTTTCTCTGGCTGACAAAGGGGATCCGAGTGGGACGCGAGGGGGTGGAGGGAGGACGTTTCCAGGGAAACCGGGACAGAGGTCATGCCCCGCTTTGCCTGGACATCCATCTCGGCTTCCTCTTTCTCTTGCTCTCTTGGCGGTGTGAGGAGGAATAACAGCAGCAGCGGCAGCTACTGTGTGTGTGCATTTTGCAGTCTCTGATCATCTGGATCTACCACAACTCCTGCAGGACTCGCACTAAGTTCCATCTTCCCTCCCCCCCTCCTGGCTGGAGACTCAGGAAGTGGTGGTGGCCACGGCAACAAGGCGAATTGTTGCTACCCTTAAAGAAACCTGCATCACAAGATTTTGGGTACAGGACTCAATCCATTTTAAAGTTTTAATTACGATTAGTGTTAATTCTGTTCTGTACATACCTATATTTGTAGCTGAGAACTGTTATCTTTTCTATACAATTTTTTTTTTCCTGATTAAAGATCATTTAATATCTGATAACACGTCTTAGTTTTCATCTAAACTAAGACGTAAATTTGGTGCCCAATGTGGGGCTGAGAGCAAAGAAGGATAACAGTTCTGACATCATGATGTGTGTTGTGAGTTTAGGGTCCATATGGACCATACTGTACTACATATTTGCTTTCTGTTGGTACAGAACCATGCCGAAAAGTCTGACGGGCTTAATTCATCTGAGTGCATTGGCTAGTAGAACTCAGACAGCTGTGATTATTATTGAGTTCTTATTTTGGAACTATACTGTTATGGATTCAGTGTCTATGGGTTTCGTTTGGAATGTGTTCTCAAGGTTGTACTCCTGCACCAGCCCAAGCTGTTACCTCTGGAGACTTAGTGATAATGTTACCTATCCTCAGGGAGGGACACAGGAGTGTGTTTCATCTCAACCTTTTATTCAGTCACCTTTTAGATTCGCTAGAACAGCTTTTGAGAAATTTAACCTCTTGCTAGATGTCAGGGATCTCCTACTTTATATCATACTTTTAGTGTTTTGTCTGCAAGGTTTCATTACAGTCTATCTTGTGTATGAAGCCAGGAACAGGGTTGGTCGGGAATGCAGCCAGAAGCACCTCGAGGAAGAATAAGGAGAGAGTAAGACGCCTGATGTCATGGTAGCTCAGGATGTGGCTAAACAAAAGGAACAGTCTGATATGATGAAAGTTGCCCCTATCCAGAAAAGGAAATATAAGACCAAATCAGTTCACCCAGTTGATGATGATGGGGAAGCGGGTCCTTCACATACTGCAGACCCAGAACCAAAGATTGTTACTGAATCGCTCTCATTTGACAACCTCTGCAACTTGTGGAAAGACATTACTCGACAGCCATACGAGCCTATCCTGACTTGGATGATCTGAGTTTGGGACCTTATAGGTGAAAGCTTGCAACTCGATGCTTCTGAAGCCAGATATTTAAAGGCTCTGGCTCGAGATGCAGGTATTGAACAGGTATTTGTGAGGGAATCAATACCCCTTCCACTCTGGGCACGAGTTCTAGGCAGTGTGAGAGAGAGGTTTCCTCACAAAGATATCCTACAGGCACATCATCTTAAGACACCTTGGAAGACTGTGGAAGATGTGATTGTACACCTGAGGGAAATGGCACTGCTAGAAGTACTTTATGGAAGGGTCGGGCAATCCCTCAGCGACCCGGACAAGGTTAGGTGCACACCAGAAATGTGGTGGAAGCTTTCATGCGGTGCACCAGGTGCATTCTCCCATTATGTGGCGTCCATGTATTCGGAGGCAGACCAAGATTTAGTGGACATCGCAGCAGGTAAACTCAGGACATATGCGAAAATGGTCCATGGCCCGATGCAGGAATGTATCACTGTGGTAGAGACAGCACTTGAGAGGATGGATAAGAGGATGGACAAGCAGCAAAAGGAGATCAAGGAAACCCTTCAAAATCTTCAAGTGGCACCAGTGTGAATCAAAGCCTCCGGGTTCAGAGCTGGACGCCTCCCAGCTAGGGGAAGAGGACAGGCTTCATGGACCGATCTATGGTATTTTCTGATTGACCATGGAGAAGATATGAGACAGTGGGACATGAAACCTACTTATGCCCTAGCAGCCCGGGTACAAGAATTGAAGGAGAATGAGAAAAAATTGGCGAAAGTAGGTGCAGTGCCAGTCTCCCAAGGATCTGACCCACAAGAGGGAACCTCTAAAATGTATCCATCAGGAATGAGTTTCTGTCGCTATAACGGAGACCAGTGTTAGAGGGGCCCTGCCTCTGGCCAGGTAGAGGCACAGGACAACTGTGCCTATTGGACTGTGTGGATCCGGTGGCCTGGCACATCAGACCCACAAAAATACGAGGCTTTGGTTGATACTGGCGCTCAATGTATGTTAATGCCATCAGGACATGTGGACCTGGAAACTACTGCTATTTCTGGAGTAAGAAGGGGATCTCAAGAGTTGACTGTGCTGGAAGCTGAACTGAGCTTGACTGGGAAAGACTGGCAAAAACACCCCATTGTGACTGGTCTGGCCGCCCCATGTATCCTGGGAATTGACTACCTCAGGAACGGATATTTCAAGGATCCAAAGGGACATAGATGGGCTTTTGGAATAGCTGCTGTAGAGACAGAAGAGATTAAACAGTTGAGAACTGTTATCTTTTCTATACAAATTTTTTTTTTCCTGATTAAAGATCTTTTAATATCTGATATTTTCATCTTAACTAAGACATGCAGTTTTACAGTGAACTGACTTCATGCAGTGTAGTTTCATGCAGTGGTCATGCAAGATGACATTTAATGCAAACCCTGAAAACATGTTCTTGTGTAGGGAAATACCTGTAGTCCCTGCACCTTTCTGGTTCAGTGGACGTGGGGAGGCAATAGAAGTTACAAGTCTTGGTGCTGTCAGACTTGCCACAATCTAAGTAATTTATTTCTTTCTTTTCCAGTGATTCTCCTTTGCCTGTTTCATCACGTGTCTGTTTCGTAAAGTTCCATGATCCTGACTCAGCAGTTGTGGCCCAGCATCTGACAAACACTGTATTCGTTGACAGAGCGTTGATAGTCGTACCATATGCAGAAGGTTTGTGAATTGTTTAATGGCCTATGAAGCCACTGTATGATGGCATTTTATTCCAGTATAGTTCACAAAAATGAGGGTTAGTTAAATGTCAAACATGTAAGATATTATCATTTTGAAACCCTTGGTATATTGCCATTGGCCCAAGGATTAATAATTTTTTTGCCTTGTGACACTGGATGCAAGTGGGAAGTTCACCTCTTACTGATTTTATGTATCTTTCAGTTTAGAATATTAACATTTTAGGCAGAATTATTTGTTAATTTTGCTCTTTATCAGTCTCAATGAGACGTTTCCCTAAACAGACTTATGCAAACAGGTCAACATTCTAAGGATATTTTGCCTATTAAGTGTTTGCCACTTTCATATAGGCATAAATCTCTTCATGAGAATGGTTCCTCCCTCCTGAGAGTGCCTGGGAAGGTAGAGTAACATTTCTCTGAGATTTGCTGCTGCTGCATTTCATTGGGAACTTCCCTGAAAAGGCACTCGCTCTCTTTGTGCAGTCCAGTATACCAAGGGTTTGAATAATTATGGCTTAATTTGAAAGTGAGATCTTCCAAGAGGTGCCAAATGGGCACTGGTACTAGTTTTTTATTCCAAGTTTTCTTATTCATCCATGATATATTTTATAGAATTTCACTAAATAATAAACTCTTCTCTCTGTTATTTGTGTGTGTGATTTTTGTAGTGGAGAAGGCAAATGCAAAGCCCTTCCAGATGACTGAAAAACAGTGGGTCCTCTGCAGCTACAGGGGATTCTAGACATTAACTAAAGGCCAGTGAGCACTCAAGTCCCCAAGTGTTTTCCTGGTGCAACCATTTCTTAACTACATTTTCTCTTATTATTTTTATGTTTTAGTATGTTACAGTAATTTGAAAAGCAATGAGCAGGGTTTTTGGAACTTACTTAAAAAACAAAGTGCTGAGAAGACACCTCTTCTTACAGAAGTCTTATTAAACTATTCTAGACTTGCTTTAGAAGTAATTGATTTCCATTGTACTGTTTCTTGATTTACTTCTGAAATAATGGATTTTCCCAGATTGCTTTAATTAAATAAAATTTCTGCAGATTAAGTCGTACTAGAGTAATAAATTTGGTACATGACCTGGGTTCAGACCTATAATCAAGACATTGTACTGCTGTAGACTGTCTTTTAAGGCTTGGGGAGCTCTCTTATCTTTGTATTCTTTAGACTTAAAAGATTTGAAAACTTAATATCTGGAATATAGGAATCTGCAGCCTGAACTTTACAATGTGCTGCTTTTTGAAAGTATAGAACATATTCTTCAATTGCCACTGAGTTACTGCTTCTGCTTTCGCTAGTGTGGGTATAATAGCATAGTTGAAAGGCATCTTGTCCTCACCTTTGCATTAAAGCATGATACAGCAACAGTCCAGCTGAGGTAGTACGGAAATACTCTCCAAAGCCCATGGTGAAGAATGTTTAGCTTTTCTGTTAAGGATAAACAGATGTTTCTCTTTGTCAGTCTGACTTTGTCCATTGTGCTTTTTGATGGATAAATCTGGCACATAGAGAAATCCGCCCAGTAGTTTTGGTTCAGATTGTTTAAAGAATGTAAAATTAATAAAGTAGAATATTTTAATGGGCCTGTTTAAATCAAGGAGTTCCTCATGGGCTGTTTCATATTCTAGCGGTTCAGAATGTTGATGGTTTTGACATATCACAAGAGAGATATGCAGCCGATTAAAGTGATGCCCCTGGTTTTGTAATCATACTCTTTTGTCCCTGTGCCGGAGTATAGTTTTCCTTGCAAATGCATACTGCCAGGGTCCCAATTCAACAAGCTGTTTAAGCATGACACATCAAGAGTCTTAAGACCATAATGGAATTACTCATGTGCTTAAAGCCAGGCATATGCTTAACTACTGTGCTGAACTGGGCCCTTTTCTCTTATTTTCTGTTGTGATAATTCTTTATTAATATTGCCTGTCACTAAAGTAAATGTTTATTGTCTGTTTAGTGCGATAATTATCCCCTATATCGCAAGTGCACTCCAGTTTTAGCATACACAGACACTTTGGTGTTGGCTGTTGCTTTGTGTTATAGAACTATACACAAAGCCTACGGTAAGGTTTAGTATTTGTAATTTTCACTGTGATATTCCTAGATGTGGAAGGAACTCTTAATCTTAAAGGTGGCTGGGGGGGGTGTGTTTAGGTTCTTTGGTTAATGTTTGTTTCTTTTGTCTGTTTCTTTTTCTTTCATTTCTACACATTCATGCAGTATTTCATGGTTCTAACAAAGCAGCAGTAAAAAAAACTCTTGAAGCATGAAAATTAACTGGTGAGGGGCCTCATTGCTTTTTTAAAAATTGTAGTTTATTTATTTCTAAATACTTAAAAAAAAAAAAAAAAACCCACAAAAACCAAACAATTAGAGGATCAGATGCATGATTTTTTTTTTTAATGGATGCAGATCTTCTATGAGGTGTCTCAAGATAAGTCTGAGGATTTGTATTTAGATGCCAGAAATGTTGTAGTTGCACTGATTTGAAATGTTTAGATATAATTTATAAATATCCTCTGAGACATAATTTTGCATGCAAAATTACCCCATAATCTCTCTGTAGGTATGTTAATATATTTACGCATTAATGCCCTTTATCTAAATGACCTTTTTCCCCCTTCTCCCTCCATAACTTTTGGTATCTAAATTGATGACAGCTCAATGACACAAGCAAGATAACAGTGCTGTGTATTACACATTTGCTTATATTATCAGCACTTCTCAGTATAGGTGGAAGGAAACATTACCTTTATTTAACAGTGGTTTTTCTTTTTTTGTTGTTGTGTTTTACAGTTCTTTTCCCTGGTTCAGCTTGAACTATATACCAGGCCCTGCTGAAAATACCACCCAACAGTTTTCTTCTGCAGCTTATCCAGTTTCTCTTAAGTGCCCTGTACATATTGTATGTTTTATGACGAGATGCAGTTTCTTAATATGTATTACAGAAACACTACTGGTATTTGCAAATATAAAGTAAAATTGTTTTATTGAACTCTCATTTTGGGGGCTTGGGCACATTAACAAATTAATCCATCTGTATAGGGCTTTTGCTGTTGGATAGAATAAAAAATAACCTACATAATTAATTGTTTCATAGTAGGACCCTTAAAATTATATGTGCAGAGCAGGTAGTAAAATAAGACACTTGTCTTAGTTGGCTGCAAAATTTTGGGCCAGAAGTTTCTTCTGAAAATGGCAGTGTGTAGCAGCATTCTTGGTACAATAAGCATGGCACATATTGGAACAAATGCGTTTTACTGCACAGGTAAGGAATGTGCCACAATATACTGTACGTATGCACCCAACCAACCACAGACAGGCATACACAGCGTGTATTTGAAGATCTGCAGAGACTTTCATTTTCATTTGACAAGTCAGCAAAAGCCCTACGCTTGATTCAACAAAAAATATTTCCATACCTTCTCTAAGTTTTACAAAATTTTTATGGTAGGTGTAAAAAAACATAGTGAACTGTATCATATTATTAACCCCTAAATCAAACTTTTTTTGTCTTGTGTATCTTGATTTTTCTGTGTGCTTTATAGTGAAGCAGCCGACACGAGTCGTTGTTCATAAAACAGCTTTTGAAAGTTGAGAGCACACCCCTGGAGAACCGACTGTGCTTGCTTACGTTTGGTTCATGACTTAAAAATCGAGTACAGGTGATGAAATCTTGGCAGTGTTAACAAAAAAGTAGTGTGTATTGTGCTATTTTTTTGCTCTAGAAACTTAACCATTTGTAGAGAAAAAGGAACAGTCAAATTTTCACACATTGAAGTTTCATTCTGACGAAAAGATTAATGATAAATATTAATAGACATCAAGCTTTGTATTTTAGCCAACATAAGTACTTTCAACAAACTCAGGTGGTGTATCAGGGAGACATTTTCTGGGTATATTTGTGTTTTTTCTGTCTTTGAAATGGAATGCATTCTAATGCAAGGCTGTTTCTCTGCAGGAGTTATTCCTGATGAGACTAAGGCTTTGTCTCTCTTGGCACCAGCTAATGCTGTGGCAGGTCTGCTGCCTGGAGGTGGACTCCTGCCCACTCCCAACCCACTTTCTCAGGTAGGCTTTCCCATTAGACTAAAGTCAAAGGAAATGATTGGATGTGCTCCGTTTGATTCTAACTTTCTGTTGGGTTTTTTTTCAGCATAGATAGACTGATGTGCTAATGCTTATTCCTAGAATGTTTTAGTGTCTATACCTTGATGGATTGTTACAGCTATCTGATAGAAATTGTGGCAAAATGGTGATAACTTGCTAGATGGGATGCTTTTATTTCCCAAGTATGATGCTTCTGGTATCTCAGGGGCCCTGTGTTTCTAACTCTCTCATCCCTCTTTTATCCATTGTACGCTTAACAGATTTGACTGGCAGTAGAGGTCTCAGGTTGTGAATTCTTGCAGTTCAAGGAGTTGACATGCTGTGGAGTTACCTTCTGTTAATACTCCAACTGAGGTGAAGAAATTGTAGCCTGTATTTACTCATTAGCTAAATACACAAGAATTCCTGTGGCAGATGCACAGTAAAAATAATACGTTGTGGAAAAAAGTTTCAGTCCAAGCACATTTTATTAGAGAACAGAGAGTCAAAGTACAAGAGACAAATTAGTAAGAATAAGGCTTTGTTGATTCTGTGGTTCTCAAATTTACTTTTTCAGCTTGTGCTTAGCTCTTATTTGTGTAGCTTCTGTTATGACTTCTGATTGCATGAAGGATTGCCGTTGCGTTTGCTGCTGTTTGCCATTGAGTTGTTCAAAAGGTCTCTTTAGCCGTATGTAGAAGTCTAAAGGTTATCTTTGAAACTTGAGAAAAGGGATGGAAGAAACAAATACCATCTTAAAGATTTCTTTCACCAAAAACTGTATGTATATGAATTCCTGCAAATGGTAGTTGAACTACCTTAATATTAGTTTTGTCACCCTGAATCCTAGCCTAGTCCCAATCCAGTTAATGGTAGAATTTATTTAGTGCATTGTGAACTGCGTTAACCCTTTGTGAACTGTTGTGTTAGCCTGGTGCAGACAGTTCTCTGACAGCTCAGTGAGTTGAATTGATTGGCAAGTGAGTCTCAAGTGCCAGAGCAGTCAGAAAGGAGGGAGTGAGAAGGAAAGGAGGAGAGAGCAAGACCTCGTAGCAACAGCACAGTGTTTGATTAACACAAGATCATGAGGTTTTTAGCACAGGGTGTGTTTTGTTTCACTGTACAATTTGATCATCTCACTTCAAAAGGCCAAAAATGAGATTCTTTTATGAGGCTTATAGATTAATTTAAGGAACTCAGACATATGCAGTCATCCTACTTGTTCTTCCAGTAGCTTTTCAACCCATTTACTAGTTTTAACTAAATCTGAGAAATTTATGAGATGTAATAGTATTATTGTCTTTTAACATAAGACATGTTCATTTCAATCCTAAATTGATTTAGATATGCAGTAGTTGGCTCAGAAGCTTATAATGAATTTTCATTTTAACACTGGAAAATAATTTAATTTTAAACTATTTCTTGAATGTAGTGGAATGCTTAGTATCTTACTTCCCCCCTCCCAAGATGCAGAGGAATTGGAATTTTTTAAAAATATTTATAGGAAAAAAAGTAATTCATGTACTAAGCTTTGGGATACCTGATTAAGGAAAACTGAAATACTCTTTACTGACCTTAGTATGTTTCTTGTAGCTAGAAGCCTAAGTAAAACCCAGCTCAAGAATCTCGGCCTAACAGCTTTTCTTTGGTTGAATATGGCTTTGTCTAATTACTCTCTCTGTTACAGATTGGTGCTGTTCCTTTAGCTGCTTTAGGAGCTCCTGCTCTTGATCCTGCCCTAGCTGCTCTTGGGCTTCCTGGAGCAAACTTAAACTCTCAGGTATGGCACACATAGTAAAGTTTTCTTTGCTGTCCTTGGCACATGTGTAGTTTGACTAGCCTACATGTTGCTCTTGGTGTTCTGCAGTATGTTAAATAACCAGCTGAAGATCTGGAAGTAGACTATACTTAGTTTTGAAGAAGTGTTACAAAATATTAGATTTTATTGGGACACAGGCGGCTGGTTCTTTAAATGGTTTTGAATTGTTATAGAATGTGGGCTTTGTGTCCTGACATAGCAGGTTTATATATGAACACTTTTCTCTTGCTGCTCTATTTTCTGATTTAAAAGTAATTTCCATTTATGTCAGTTTAACAGCCAGTGTCTACAAAATGTGATTGACTTTTCTGAGCACCTGCTTGTAATAAATAGTATCTGTAGGAGTAAAATAAAAATAAATTGGGACCAGTAATGAAATATTTCAAATATGTGTCCTTATTAGGCTATGAACCTGTCTCATACACTAAAAAAAAAAATTGTTTGACTTTAATTTTTTTGGTGTGGAAAATACTGGGGAGACTTTGTTAGATTGCAGTGTTTTTAAAGCTCAATTAAAAATATTTTACTAAGTAGTAGTGAGTAGACTATTGAGTTTATATTTAAGATATAAGAACCAAATACTGTATAGAGAACGTTTCACAGACACAAGAAGTACTAATAATTTAATGCATCACTAAGAAATCCATCATTTGGCATTCTTGTGCATATCATTGCCATGTGTAGTAACAAGCAAATAATGGTGATAATGAAATACGAAATTTAAAAAAGCATTCTAAATGTATATTAGAAAAATATGAATTTGGTATGATGAAGGATTGCTTCCTTTGCCCATTAAGCTGGCTGATTGTAACAAACTGTTTGGGCTCAGCACATGACTGCCTCTGTATAAAGAAAATTAGTGGGGACTGAACATTTTGTTAACACACCACAGGTACAGGGTGTGACCAATTATAATATCTGGATTTTCCAAAGACCTGTAAAATTTATTTTCTCATGGAATTTTTAGAGTAAAGAAGCTTTTGCTTATTGTTCATAAACTGACATTGAGGACTTCCCATGAACAGGCAACCTAGTTCTCTACTGAGGTCTCTGTTCTCTTAAAGTAACAGAGAGAGAACCTGTAAATACTGCATGTGCATTTTTATTTTCAAGTGCTTTGTTTCTATCCAGGAAAGGGCCTGTATTTGGCTGCTGTGGGAGAAAAAAGTACTGAAGCACCACTGAAATGCAGTGTATGCATACTCCCCACTATCCACAAGTTTGAAAACAGAACAATATGCCTTTTCACCTGCAACTTGTTTGGTGGTTTTTTCTGTTTTTTCATCTGTAGAGACTTTTTGCTTTAACCACTGCTGAGGGTGCATTCAAGGAAGATAATCTTATGTGTACACATCTTTCAACATGGTTTTAACACCGCTGAGTTTTTTTCCCTCACAGTCTCTTGCAGCAGATCAACTCCTAAAACTTATGAGCACAGTGGATCCAAAGTAAGTATCAGCATTTACAGATATTTATTTTGCAGTATGCTTGGTCTTGCGAATACTGCCAGTCTTTGTCCTGCTGGGTCTAGTTATGATTGAGGAAAACTGGTGTCTTGGATCTTGTGCAGGCTCTTTTCTGTGGTAGAGAGAAGAGGGGGAAGAAATGAAGATTATTCAGCCTTGCATCTAAGGAATAACACCAATTAACCTCTGGGATTTCATTTTGCTGGAGACAGAAGTTGAGGTTTTCGTACATCATTTTTGTCACTGCTGTGTCTGTAATGGTGGAGCCCACACCTTAAGTTCTGCAAGGCTGAAATGAAAGGGCTATGGTTGAGAGTGAGCTGAGACCAGCAGCTGTTGTGAAAGGCCATAATAAAAGAGTCTGTGTACGTTACTACTGTTGGAAGATACCAAAGGCAGCATGTCTTATTGCTGGATAGAAAAAGGGAGCAAATAACAGTAAGCACAAGTATGTGCTAATTTTTATTTCAGTATTCAGGAAAAGGATAATTTTGTTGAAAATAGTATGGCATGGGGGCCAACAAGTAGGGAAGGATTGTAGGAATGGATGTATTTGTGTGTTGTTAGGCTGTTGATGCCATTGCAATAGGATGATGAAAGCTCTTAAGACAAATGAGTGGCTAAGAAGTGTACTAAATGCAAAGAAATCACCACTGCCTCCAAAAGCTCTTGCGCTGCAAATTGCAGGAAGCTTTGTAGAGAATTCTGTCAACTCTCAGCTTCAGGGAAGCATATCCACGTGTGGTTTCCCTGCTGCTGTTTCAGCTGAACAGACAATTTCTCAACTTGTTTAACTGTTCCAGTGTCTTTAAAATTGTCAGAGCTATCTGATCTATGCCAGGGGATAAAGCTATATATGTGATCTGTCTTCATTTTTAACACTGTTCTGGCATGTTATTCTCTATTTTAAATTTAAATTTCTGTAAGTGGGGAATAAATGATTGAAAAAAATAGTTCCCCAAGATAATGGATTAGATAAACATCAGTCAGATATATTGGGTGTACCCGGTTGGCTTCAAAGCCACCTTGTAGAACACATCTTCTGAACTTTAAAGATCAACACTGCAGTCTTCTCAGTGTGGCTTATAAAAATGGAAGATGACTTTGTACTGTGTAATATACTCTTTCCTCTGGAGTTACTCTTTCAGGCAATGAGAATTGGAATTGTGTTGTATAAAAAAGTTCTGAAAAGCGTTATTAGAAACACATCTGTGCAAGACAACGCAAACCTTCCTGCTGTTTATAGTTTACTGGAAATGTAATTAGCCGTATGTGCTAGTATCTTGTGCCACTGTTTTTGGCACAAATACCACATTTTAGACTTGCTGCTGTTATCTGAATGGTGCCAAAACACAGGCAGATTCTGATTCATTTTGATCAGTCACTTCGAATAGGCTGCAGACTGACAGCAGGGGCATGTATTTCTTGTATTCGTTAACACTGAAGTTCTGAAATTGTTTTTTATTGATCAGGTTGAACCATGTAGCTGCAGGTCTTGTTTCACCAAGTCTGAAATCAGATACCTCCAGTAAAGAAATAGAAGAAGCTATGAAAAGAGTACGAGAAGCACAGTCACTAATTTCTGCTGCTATAGAGCCAGGTAATTTTAAATCGTGGAATACCTCATTGAATTCAAGATGGAATTTTGACATAGTATATGATATTGTCTTAACGCTTTCCTGTTTTATAGTGACTTAATTTCTAGTTGACATGTTTTTTAATTGTCTTACAGTGTGAATGCTGCATGTGTCCTGCAGAACAATGCAGGGAATTAATTCTCTCTTGTTTTTCCCAAATTTACTTGATTTGAGGATTGCAAAATACTTGAGCTTCCCCTGATTAAAGTTCATGCTGCCGTCCCTGAGATTTCATTGGAAATAGCAGGTGGCTGAACCATCCGACGTCCCAATTATGTTTGGTTTTGGGGATTATTTACTTTCTTTTAATTCCTAATCTGTAGAATTCTGTAAATCATTCTCCTCTTTGTAGCTTGTTTCATTAGATTTTATTTTAGGAGATGCAGCAGTTCACCCACATGTGTCAGATCCACCAAATCTGAGAAGCAGTAACTTGAAATGTTGAAAATACAGTTTTGAGCCTCCTGATCGTTTTCAGGAAAAAATAGAGTACCTGTTCTTTCTTATACCAGAAAAATGGGCTGATTGTTTTGCTTGAGGCTTTTTGTAGGAAATTCAAAACAATAATTTGAGAGTTTCTTTAGCCCTTTACAAAATGGCAGAGAATCTGAGATTTTAACAGCACTTTCCATTGCCCTGCAGCTATCATCTTTTAACTGACTTAAATTAAAATTTTCTGAATGTTGACTTCTTCAGTTCTGGATAAAACTGTCTTTGTCATGTCTTAATTCTTTGTGTCATCTTTTGAGGAAAAGGATAAATAAGCCTTAACTTCAAATGTCAAAATATTCCTTAGATTGTCTTTATCTTATTTATATTTATAGCTTGAAGGTCAACTTCCTTTTCCTCAAATACTAAAATAACATTGCATTTTGTACTATGCTTTTTCCTTTTTAACACTAGACAAAAAAGATGAAAAGAGAAGGCATTCAAGGTCAAGGTCACGCTCAAGGAGGAGGAGGACACCTTCTTCATCGAGACACAGGTAAATAGCTTATTTGCTTTAAAAAAACGCAAACAGTTCCTTCAAAAATACTTCTTGGAAGTGACCCTTCACTCATGGAGGCTGACAGGTGATGAATGCAAATGTTCTGAAGAAGGCGGAGGCTGTGATTTGGCCAGACTGTAGTGTGAGATGGAGGCCTGCCTCGAGTTTTGTAGAAAGCGTGGGAGGGAGATGATAGCAAAAAAATACCTCAAAAATACCTTAAACTAGTGCAGAGGGGAAAACCAGCATACCTGGTCCTAGCAGTGCCTGGGCTCTGGTTTTATTTAACAAGGAATTGCTTCTGGTATCAGATAAGAAACACCTTAGCACAGAGCCTTGCTTTTACACAGCCCTTGCTGCTCTGAACCTGAGCCATTGTAGGTAGGCTCTTTGTTTTAGAATAGATCCTTAAACTTCCATGCTTTCTTCAGTCTCTTTCCAGTGTGCTCATGTGGTAATTATAATTGGTCTTGAAACCAAGGACTGTGAGGCTTCTGAGTGTTGTTATTTATGTACATAGATGTTGACCTGTTGGGCTGTTTGTTTCTGCTGTGTGCAGCAAATTCAGCTTAGTGGAATTATCTGTGACAGAAGTTTTTCCAGTGATTTCTAGGTTATGATTTATTTGGAGGTCAGGTCTGTTCAGGTATCCCGAGTAGAGATCTTAATAATGTCTTACCCAAACAAAGAGATATGGCTCATTTATGCTGTGAGCTTGTCATCTCCAATTAGGAATGCGTACCAGTGGTTTGTGCAAAGCTGTATTAACTGTGGCTTTCCCATTTGTACTCTTTGCTATTAGCATGTTCACTAATTGGCTTGGATTTGGTTTAGTGTTCTAAAAATCAATTCAAATCAAAATGACTTTACTAGGTTCCTCTACAATAGGACTGGTATTCTCTTACAAAGAGAGTACCAAGAGAGCTGATTTGAACCTTTGTTGTTCTTTGACATTTAGCATTTGTGCACTTCCTTTTTCCATTTCCTTGGCAAACTCAGTGCGACTCTGTTGTTGTTCGCTATATTCTTTTTTCTCTCTTCTATATCATTTGTGCGTTACCGTACTGTTAGCACTGAGCAGGTAGATTCTGAATAGTGTATCAAAATTGCATACATCTAACTCCCATGTACTGTGTGTTTCTGGTAGACGGTCAAGGAGCAGATCAAGGAGAAGGTCCCATTCAAAATCAAGAAGCAGGAGGCGATCTAAAAGTCCAAGACGAAGAAGATCTCATTCCAGAGAGAGGAGCAGAAGGTCTAGGAGCACATCCAAACCCAGGTAATTCCATCTATTTGCTAGTAATTAAATTATTAAATTTTGGTGCTTAATATAAAAAACAAACTACAAACAAACATAATGCCTAGGGCAAAATGGCCTCTTTTTAAACTCATCCTCTTGTCACGTCTTAACGAATTATGTTACTTGCCCTATACATGGGCACGGTTTGTTACCTAAAAACACATGCTGTGCTTTTCCTGGGAGTCAGTCAGGCGTTAGCTGAGTCACGCAGTCACTGTCTTTTGGAAAGCAGGAAATGTGAACATGCAGTCTTTGTGCTGTTGATACACCAAATCTGTAAAAGAGCTGTTCCTTTTATTTTGCTGTGGATAGCTAATTATTTCCATTGATACAATGTGCCTTGCCCCAGAGACACTGTGCAGTATGTGCTACCCAGTGTAGTTACTGTATCTTCATGCGTTCTCCTACATTGCAAAAGTAGTGAATGCTACTTGAATAGTTTGGAAATTAAACTTAAAATCTGTATTTTACTAAAAGGGATAAAAAGAAGGAAGACAAAGAAAAGAAACACTCAAAAACTCCCCCCAAAAGCTACAGCACAACCAGACGATCAAGAAGCACAAGCAGGTACAGTAATATGAAAGTTTTCCTTAGTCTCTTTATTTCCATTGTACTTTATCCACTGTAATTAAAAAGGACATTCTTGTATGTAATGGAATGGTGATTCTGTTGTGAATATACTGGGTACATGCACAAAGGTACGTGTGTGCTCTCTGCCTGGGTTTCTAAGGTGCTTTATTTTTTTCCCTGATAATGTAACTTTCAGGATATCTTGTTTGGGTTTGGAATAGTTTCTACTTAGAACAGAATTATAGAATCACAGAATCACTAAGGTTGGAAGAGATCTCGGAGATCATTGAGTCCAACTGTCAGCCCAACATCACCATGGCTACTAAACCATGTCTCAAAGTGCCATGTCTACACTGTTTTTGAACACCTTCAGGGATGGTGACTCCACCGCTTCCCTGGGCAGCCTGTTCCAGTGCTTCACCACTCTTTCAGTAAAGAAATTTTTCCTAATATCCAGTCTAAACCTCCCCTGGCACAATCTGAGGTAATTTCTTCTTGTCCTATCACTTGTTATGTGGCAGAAGAGACCAGCACCCACCTTGCTACAACCTCCTTTCAGGGAGCTGCAGAGAGTGATGAGGTCTCCCCTCAGCCTCCTCTTCTGTTGACTGAACAGCCCCAGGTCCTCAGCTGCTTCCATAACCCCTGTGTTTCAATCTATATCAAAGAGGGTAGGGTGCTTTGAGGTCACTTAAACTCTTTCCTGATCTATGGAATAAATACATGCAAAATGTCTACCATGCATTTTTAAAAAAACTTGGAAAATTAACTTGCAGTATTAACAAGCTGCCCTCACGCAGTCTGAGCTGGCAGATGGTTTGTGAGGGTGGAGGTAGAACAGGAAACACCTCACTCTGATCAGGCCAGGCGCTGTGTGGGCTGTGCTGATAGTAAATACCCATTGTAGGTTCTGCATACTTGCTGCCCCTTGAGCAGGGCTGATGCTGGAGCCAGAGGTGTATTTGTAACTTTATTTAAAAAAAAAAAACAACAAAGCTTTGATCTTTCTCTTGCAGAGAAAGACGACGTAGAAGAAGCAGGAGTGGAACACGGTCACCTAAAAAAACCAGGTCTCCTAAAAGGAAAATGTCCCGGTCTCCATCTCCAAGAAGGTCAGTAAGCCTCTTGGCTAAAACCAAACGGTGTTTGGGCAGAAAATTTGCAAGATGTAGGCTGTAGCAAAGATCCCAGTGGGGTTATGTTGAAGACAAAGGGTGTCTGGGTGTGTTCCTTATAGTGAGCCCAAAGGGTGGCTTCTTGAGAGAGGCTGGATCCCTGCTGCTGGCCACCACTTTTATCATACTGTAATCAGCTGCGAGCACGTAGCTGCTCTGTTAGTGCCCAAGTATTCCACATGTGAGGCGTTCTAGGGGTGAGGAGTGGGAGATGCTCAGAGTTCCCAGCCCACTTGGCTCTGTGCAACAGCAGTTGGCTACTTTTGGGTAGGCATGGGCATTTTGTGGTTCTCTCCCTAACCGGGGAACTTGAGGTGCTCCCGCATAGAATGCTGTAGTGCTGCTGTTCTTAACACAGCATTTCTTAGACTTGGGCTTTGTGGTGGCTGTTTGATCCAGCACTGAGAAATAGGTTAGTTGGTTGTTTTCTGACAGTGAATAGTGTGCTTTCATTGCATGGAGCTATTTCTCCCTTTGGGTTTGTAATGAACTGTGGGTAGCTATCTGGGCCTGTTTCATGTTCTGGTTACGAAGGTGGTTGATTGTGGTTTTCACTCCTTGTGCTTTATTGCTATAGACATAAAAAGGAAAAAAAGAAGGATAAAGACAAGGAGAGAAGTAGAGATGAGAGAGAGCGGTCGACAAGCAAGAAAAAAAAAAGCAAAGAGAAGGATCGAGAACGAAAATCCGAGAGTGATAAAGATGTGAAAGTATGTTTAAAAACCTGTTTAGCATCACTGTCTGTGCTGCAGTGTCCACCTGAAACCACAGGGGCTGGGAAAGCAAGTTTTACTTATTTTCTCTTTATCTTGGCAAAGCAGGTCACAAGGGATTACGATGAAGAGGAGCAAGGATACGACAGTGAGAAGGAGAAAAAGGAAGAAAAGAAAATGGCAGAGTCTTCCTCCCCTAAAGCAAAGGAGTCTGCTGCTGAGAAAGGCAGTGGAGATTCAGTGAGGGAGCCCAAAGTGAATGGGGATGATCATCACGAAGAGGACATGGATATGAGTGACTGAGTTTTGCCTTTGCAGCAGACAGCTGCAGACATGCATCAGTGTCATTCCTGTGTGATTCTTTTATGCTGTATTTGTTAATCCTAAACCTAGATGTATACAGCTCCATAGGGCTGAAAGGGCTTGCATAGCCAAGTAGTTCTTACTAACTCGGTGATGCTTCAAGCAAAAGTAAAAAGCTGCATGCATCTACAGCAGGCATGGACTGTTTGTTGTCCAATCTCCTTTAGTAATCAGCTCACTTATGATAGTGTTCCTAGAGTTTGATCAATTGCAGTAATAGAGCAGTGTAGGGAATGCATTGACTGCATGTTGATTGTGGCAGAAGCATCTTCCGTGTTCTGAAGTCCTACAACTTACAGTGGAACTACTTTAGGGTCTTAAGTGTGACTACACAAGAAAAAGTGACAGTACATCTGCAAATCAGCATTCTGCTAGGGATAGGGTTTGGGTTTAGGTTTTTATTTTAAGCCACTTGGCTGGGGTTTGTTCATTTGGTTTTGTTTTGTTTTTCCTGGCCTTGACAAAGTTAAAATGCACTGACCTTTTTGAGGGCTTTTTTTTTTTTTTTAAAATCCATCAGTTCAAATCCAACTCAGGCAAGCTGTAATGTTCTGAACTTCTCTTCTGGAGCCTTGGGAAGTGAAAATCTGCTTAATCAGTGCCAGGTGATTAAAGGTTGTTTTGTGCAGTTTTCGTAATCTAGGTTATTTTATCTGTTAATGAGATATAAACACATTGCAAAAAGGTAGTGCATTTTAAAATCGACCTTTTCTGCTTTTAAAAGCAAGTCTACTTGATAATGTACTTTTTACTTGATCTTGAGTTGTATAAACTAATTAGTGTTTACTGTCACTGCAGTAGTACTCCTATGCACACAGTGATTCCATGTTATATGCAAGGTAGTTAGGCAAGCTGTTCCCTTAGTTAGATGTTCCAGAGCTTTTACTTTTGTGCAAGTAAAAGGCAGAAGTAGGCTGCAGTCGGTGCCATGTGGATGTACAGGTTCTGAAATTGTTTTACAAAACTTTGATAATAAACCCCTTAAACTTATACTTGTACTCCTATAAAACTTGACTGGCATTTGTTCACACCACTGAGCGTACACAGCTTCACTGTCTTAATTTACAGCGTGTTTTCTTCACCTGCCTGTTTTTAAAGGACAGTAACAACTCAATCTCTGTTAAGATTGTTGAGCCACCTGCTGGTTTAGCTCCTTTCAGTAAGTTACATTGAAGAACTATTTTATTTTATTCTTGGGGAGAATGGAGGGAGTGGGCTTAAATGGGAATCCAGAGGTAGTTGTGGGCAAGAACATTTGAAAAGAAGTATTTATTAGTAAAAATTCTTTGTATTTTCATTGAAATATGAACATTCCCCTCTTACCTTCAGGGTGATACTGGAAGATGAATGGAACTGGTTTATGCATATAAAGCAGGCTGTGAGATCAGCTGAAAACTTCCTCATTTAAACCAGGGAAGCTGTGAAATTGAACAGGAGCGGTGCCTGAGCTTCTTGAATCTGATGAGTCAAATCAGCTTCTTTTAACCTATCCTTTGCCCCAGGTGAAGCAGAACTCACCATCTAGACCTGCAGCATCTAGAATGTATTAGATGATCTATGTTTAGAGATATGTAGTGAAAAGTTGAATTTACAGAAAAACTAAGAAGCAAATTTTTAAATATACTTGTTATAGCTAATTTATATCATGTAGCACTAACAGGACAATTAAGGTGCTGCTGTGCAGCCACTGCTGAGTTTCTGCTTCCCAGAGGAAGAGAGTGAGAGCTCATGTAACAAAATCAAACCAGACACAGACCAAGTGGGTGATGGCTGCAGAGCTATGCCTTTTGTTGTCACTGAGATATTTGTGTGTGAAGTATACAGATATAAACCAGTTTACAGCAGTAAAGCTGCCCACAGGATTTCATGATGCATTGCAGCAATGGAACAGCTACAACTGCTTCCTTTACTGAAATCCTTGAGTTTAACTGATGATCTGAGCACTTTGTTACTCTGAACGCGAGTTCTCCTTACTCTTTATAAACAGGAAACTTTAAAGGCTAGCAAATTCTTACTGACAGAGGGATGTCCTAATCTTTGCTCTGCAAGCTCAACTTTTGATGCTTGCAGGAGGGCAGAAAAGCAATTTAAGTGAAGAAAAAAAACACACCCACAAAAAACACACCCTTAAAAATTCCCCAAAACCCCTTCTGCAAGGCAAAAATGAAACTTCAGAATTTCCAGGTTTTGATCTCCAAGTCATCCACATTTCTTTCAACACTCCTGTTAAACCAAGCATCCCATCTTGTTACTTACATGAGTATGTTCCTGGATGTAGGAGATGAAACTTCCATACTTGCTGAACAGGGTTCAGCAAACTCACACAGTCTCCTTCCCCCAGGCAGCCATGTCTGAATACCTTTGCTCTGGGGAAATGCCAGAAGCTCCCCTGTCCCTGCTCTTCCTCTGTGGACAGGGCAGTCCAATAAAACCTGGAGCTTTACAGAGGGTAAGGAGCACCCTACAGGGAAAGGGCAGGGGTTTATTTAGGAATTGACAAAGAGAACACAGTGTGAGCTTATCCCTGCTCAGGGATGCATGGCTACAGCATCTGCATCCCAAGGAGTACAGCAGGAGGAGAGTTAAACTCCAGTTGAAAGATTTCAGAATCAAACAGCATATTTTGGTCTTTATTCTAACAAATGATACAACCAAAAATTACCATTAGCAAAGGTAAGTTAGAAACATGGACCAGACAACTCATAAGATGCAAAGAAGTGACAGTGTTTCCATGGTAATTATAAACTGTAAGGAAAATGTGTTGTGGTATGGGATTTTTCTGAGGAATTTTTCTTTCTCTTGCCAACAAAGTGAATTTCAGCAGGACACAAGAGGGGTTGGGGGAGGATGTTTCCAGGGAAACTGGGACAGAAGTCATGCCTGGGCATCTGTCTTCCTCTCCAACAGCAGCAGCAGTTACTGCGTGTGTGCATTTTGCAGTCTCTGAAGCGAAGATCACCAGTCATCTGAATCTTCCACAACCTCCTGCAGAACTCACACGTCTCCCCTTCCCTCACCCCCTGGCCTGCAGCCGTGGAGCCGTGCCAGGGACAGCAGCATTACAGGAGATTTGTTAATACAGTTTAAATAATGCAGTTATCCTGGCATGAATGTCAAATCAAGAACAGAAAGATTGAAAAAAAAAACAAACCACCACAGTTGCTTTGAATATCAACAGGGTGTGTTTCCAACACAAATATATCCAGAGTTCTCTGTAACAAATCATTCCAATACATAAATCAAGAATTGCAGTAAAATGAGTGCAGTGACTGGAACAGCAGCTCCTTGAGAGGAAAAGAAAACACATTCCCTTTGTCATAAATTAAAGCAACATTTTGGAAGACCAGAAAAACAGTTTGGTTAAACAACCTTAGTAATTCTTTTGCAACTCTACCAAAATTATTGGCTGGCTTGTAATACATATCCAGAAAACCCCTCACAGCCATCAGAAAAACTAAATGTGGTGAGATCAGAAACAGCAACACCCCACACTCTGGAGGGAGGTTGTCTCCTTGCAGCCCCAGCACAGAGGTTTCCTCCTCCACATGCATCATGTGCACCAGTGCTGGCTTCACCTTGGAGAAGACCATGGTGCCCATGTGTACCCCAATGTGGCAATTCCTGCCTGACCCGTGTGAGCTCCCTTTACCACCCAACTCATATCAGCTATCAGTGGCACCAGATCCCTCAGCCAGAGGCAGTTTTAGTCACCTGGATACTCTTGTATCCCAGGGTAGCTGCTGAAGGGAGGTCCCTACACATGCACAGTTAGATTGACTGGTGAAAGTCAATGTGCTTCCTATCACACCGCAGTGGATGAGAGAACTTCTGTAGAACTGCTGCGGGTCCTCCACAGGGGACCAAACCTTCCCTTAAAACCCAGCATGAGCTTAAGGAAAAGCAAGAGGAAAAACAGAAATGAAGTTCTGCCAGATCAATCCTGCTAGGAAAAACAGATTTCAACACAAAATGTATGATCGTGTTTAAGACGCTGATATCGGTGTGGACAGAGCCACCACTGCAGCAGCACAGCTCCACTGTTGGGATCCCATCTCTTCACCTCTGGAGATCACTACCATTGTGACAAGAAGCCTGGCCCTAAGGCAGGCTCAGCCCAACATCCCTAATTCTAGTGAGGATCCCTGAAGCTTGCCCTGTATCCATCCATCAGGAAAACCTGCCCCAAGCTTCCCTCTGCTTTCAGTTTCAAAGTTCATCACTAGGAATGTTTCAGACAGAAAAAGGCACCACCAAAACCTAGAAGGAAATGCATGGAGAAAGTTTGCCAAGTCTTACTTCAAGGCTGCCACAGGAATCTGAGAACAGCCACTAAGACGGAAAGGACAATCTGACTGGAGTTGGATCGTTCAGCTCCATAGCAGGAAGGAAAGCAGCAGCAGGGTATGTTCACCGTAACAATGTAAAGGCTACAATCAGCCACATCCATGTCTACTCCTCCCTGCCATCACTCCCAGTTAGAGCAAACCTTAGTACAGCAACCCGCTACAAAAAGTTTCTGCAAATGTTAAAATGTATCAAAGTCAATAGCAGTGTAATCACGAAGGTTAAAAACCCCACAAAATCTGCAGCCAGAGTCCATGGAAAACACAGAAAACACTTCCACAGGCTGCAGCAGGCTTGGAGACCGATACATCATTTGCCACCAGCAGACAGCACAGGCCCAACTTTGTTCTTTCTTTCACCTAAACCACATCGCTCCAGCTACAAATGCTCCTTCCTATGTCAGCAAGCCCTGGCAGCTATTGGGAATAACCACAAATGCAAAGTACTATGGCACACACAGTTCTTTCTCTCTGAGACCAAGAACAAGGGTTTCTAACATTGACTGTATGGAAAAACATTCTGCATTCACTTGAGATTCCCAAGCACCTCAATGCCCTAGTATAGCACTTGTGCTCCCCTGTTTCCCAGCTGGCACCAGACCCAACCGGTCCAGCAGCACCACACAAAGCACTTCACCCTGCAATGGGCATCTGTAATGGAGGGTGACAAGAACAGTCAGTGTTTGGCCCCAATGACCTTGAATCCCAACCTCCTGCACTGCCACCATCATTCAGTCTCCACACACATCCAACCCAGGTCTCCCACAGCAAGGATCTCAGCTGTTTCTAAGGAGGAGCAGAAGGTGGATGTTACTGGAGATGTAACACACTTTAGGAATTCATAATTACTTGGAAAAACAAGTTCTATCATTCCTACCAAAAGTTCAACATAGGTTCCTGATACAGTACTTCAGAAGTAATTACAGCAATTCTCTATTTCCCTTTGCTTTTTTTCCCTATAGTTCTATTTTCAATTTGATTTTGAATTAGTAACTCCAGTGTATCCATCACCATCTGCAAGTAAACATTCCTCACCTGTTAAACTTGCAGGTTCCTAGCCATGCTGGCAAAAGATCAACCTCAACCTCCTATTTCCCATTTACCTGTACTTTGCCAACAGAGACTGACTAGGACTCTTCTTACAGAGTGGATATAGCCCTCCTCTAGAGGGGCTGCCTTGCATTTTATGCAGACAGATTCTAGGAGTTTGGAAAGAACATCTGCTTTGGACATGTATTCCCACATTCTGCCAACATGCCTGACAAGTCAGCTTCTACTGCCTTGCAACAGCCACCTCCCTCTGCCACCTGCAGGGTCAGTGAGGCTGGTTACCTTCACTAAGCACTGACAGTACACTTTATAATAAAGTCTGATACTTAACTCTGATTTCCAGAAAAAGTTGACTACAGTGCACAAAGAATATAACTTTGAAAATATTTACATTTTTGTACAATTACATCACAGCACTTTAATCTTAATTTCTTATTACAAACAAATAGCACCATTAGCCTTTTGCACAAATTCTTCTTAACATACCAAAATGCTGGATTATTGTCAATTAGGAGACTGGAACCACTCGGAATGAGAATAAGCTCAAGAAGCCAGAGTACTGAAATGCCTTACATCTTAAAAACATTAAGAGGAAGGAAATTAATCTGGAAACATCCTAATAAACATTTGCAAATAAAATATCCCAATGTGAGCCCTATTCAATGTGCACTACAATTAAACTAACTTCAAGAAAAACCTTTTCTTACATGGAAGTTTAATGCTTGAGCTTACTGTTATCATAACTCTTTATATGCATCCCATGTTTTTGAGTGGCTGCTGAATGCAAACACAAGATAATCCAGTGGATGCTCAACCACTGTGGAGCAAGTCTCATCAGTGAATGTGACAGAGGAAACAAAAAAGTGACAAGTTCTATCTAACAAACCTCTGAGTGAGCTAATCCTGACAGCAGCATGGACACAGCAGGGACTGCCAAGCCAGCAGGTGAAGAGAAGTTGTGTGCAGAGCCGATGAACAGCAGATGAACAGAGAGCTCGGTGAAGAAACTAATGGTTGATAGAGATGGATAGCACCACAATGGACTGCACTAAGGTGCTAGAGGAGGTACCTTGTTCCATGCAGAGCAAATGCTGTTTCCAAAGCATATTGCAGTATGAAAATGCAGTTGTTTAATGGTTACCATTTGGTCCATTCATCTACAGAAAATGCATTCCTTCTAATATACCTTCAGCTAACATTCAAATTACTGATCTATACATAATGATACATACTTTACAATTTGTGAAAACAAAGCTTGAAAGAATATAATATGGTCATCTTATGTACGGTGGGATGTCTTATAGGGCAAATATCCAGCTAAGACATTTCAACTTTGATGCTAATGGTCCAAGAATGCTTTAATATCATCAAAAAATGTAAAAAAAATTTAAAAAGGAATGATAGTCCTCACAGCTGCTGGGCATTCTCAGGATCACCAAGGTGCCAGACTACCACACTTGCAGTACTGAATGTATAAAAGTATGAAGGACACAGCAGGAGACTTGCTGTAAGTAAGGGACTAGATTAGGTGCCCATTACAGTGAGTATCAGCAGTCATTCAATGCATGTTCCCTTTTTTTCTGGATTATTGAGTTTGTCCCTTCCTTTACAACCCACTTTTCTATCTATACCTGTGGGCTATTGGCATCTGTTCGCTTTCACTGTGGTACTCTGGTTTTGATATTCACCATTCACCTTCCAGTTTAGTTAGAGATCAGGAAAGCGGCTGGGGTCCTCCTTGTAGTCATCAGGAATCGTGAAGATGGATTCATCAAACTCATCATAACGGAACTCCTGAAAAGTCACAGTGGCTGTGATGGTGGGAAATACAGGAATATCTAGAGAGGAGGCAAAACAGTGCAATGAAGAGCAGAGAAATACAGGCTTACCTGTACTGCTACTTAAAGATATGTAACTTCAGATGTGCTAAAGACACAGAAGCTTGTTTAATGTTCTACACAATGGCAATTCAGAGATTTTGAAGGAGATGGTTTAAAGAAAGATATTTCAGAATATGCTCAGATACCCCGAGCACAGAAACACCACCAAACTCAATACACCATTTTAAAAAAGTGTTAATACAATTAATTCAGTGGTTTTCCTTTCTTGATGCAGACAGACGATGTGGAAAGTAAGGTGCCATGACCACACAGATTAATCTGTTAAAGCAGAGGATGTTGGCCTGGAGATGATACAAGGTAAAATAAAATAACCTTGCCACACATAGGCTTCTGTTGAGCAAATCCACGTGAACAGATGAGCCTTTTGAATGTTTGCTTTAAAACACAACCCTTTTTCAATTGTAATGGAGGGTGAATATTTAAGAATTGTCCTCAATAACACTGGCCTGCCCATGAACTAACTTAATAAGCTAAGTGAAAATCCAGTCCTCACTGAAAAGAGCTCTGCAAACGTGACAGGAGGTAGAACATAGTCTGTTCATAATAGTCTAGCTTAAATAGATTACTGGTATGCAAGAAATCCTGTAACACTTTGAAAGCATACTATTACTGTTTGGCAGTTTATGCTGTGATAATCTATATCACGAATAAATTGCTTTATTCATGCCCATTTGTTACAAGTGTAATGGTTTAGTTTCTATTTATTTGTAAGTGAAAAATACATCTCCAGTAATCCTGGACGAAAAAGAAACACAAAATGCCACAAAACACTTAACTTGTGACTAAGACCAGCCTTAATGCAAGGCTAATTCAGCATATCTACATTAGTCCTAGAATAAGACCCTAGCACTAGGAAAAATAAATTACAGAGCTCTCCTCCTGATGGGGGCTGTATTCACCTTTCAGCTGCAGATTTCCTACCTGATGTCACTGCCACTAACCTGTGTCCTCAGAAATCTACAGCAATACACACTTAAGAATTCTCTTCAAAACTTCTCTTCTGAACATACTGCATGAATAACCACACATATTTTGGAAACAAAGCCACAAGGTGTTGTAGTCTTCTTACCTAATTTTACAGGAAAGCCTGGTGGAAGCTTCATTTGAACAAATTCTCTAAGTTTGTTAAAGTGCTTGAAGGGTGCAATTACTTCTAAAACATTCAACAACCTGAAAAGAAAAACAAATGTCATTACAAATTCCTGTTTTACAAGCTTTTGCTCTAGAAAAGGAGTTGAAAATTTACATCACGCTTACACATCTCTATCTCCTTAGAGCTTCAGTGTCAGCATCTTCCCATTCAGCTCTCAGTGATCCATATCATATTACCATAGGCGTACAAATAAGCATCAAGATAATTTCTCGTCCTCATTTTACACATGAAACCACAGCATACAGTGGCACCTTCTCCATGGACGTAAGGAACCTGATATGGTTTTGTATTGTTTTAGAGAACATAACATTGTGCTAAAACTTGCTACAGGCAAAAAACATTTTAGAACCCTACAGAGTCAGGCACATCAATATCATGACAAGTTAATGATAAACCTGGTCAAACCTCTAGTCTTGCCAAGTAAGACAAGCACCTGGCTCTTCAATAACAAGCACACCAGTGCTGAGGTCTGTAATTTTAACAGTCTCCTTGCTTATCAGTGTAACTACACTCACAGGTTTTAAACTGCCACAGTCCCATATCTGAACATATGAAGAATTATGCAGTTCAAACATATTAAAACATTTCCTACATATAAACAACATCCATGGCCAATAATTTGGACTTACGATTCAATTCCTAAGGGAAATTCCTGGCTCATAGCTATGGTGGCTTTAAAGGTTTTCTTGCTTTCTTTGCAGACCAGCTCTCTACCCAGGTGAGGAGCTCTGTCAGGGGAGAAAGACAAGGTCAGTTTTTCTCCCAGTGAAACCTTGATTTTAAAAGGAAGGCAAGCAGATGCAAGTTTGAAAACATCAGTAAAGAATCCCTAAAATAAAGCAAATACTTTAAAAGTGAAAACTGTGCATAGTAAAGAGGGTCAGTAACTGTCTTAATTTAGACTACGAGTCCTGCTAAACCAAGAGACAAGACAAAAACAGATAGAGAAATGGCTTCAGAAAAATCTGCAAATAATTCCTCGCAAACATTGTGTTAATAAACACCACAGAAAGACATGACAGCTACCCAGAAATACATACAGCTGATGTCAGATGTTCATTAAAACAGTCTGTGTGTGAACAAAGCATCAAGTGGAACTAGAAAAGGTTAACTTGCTTTCTGCCTAATGCATGAAACAATCTCCGAGAATATGGAAAAGTTCCTCTGCTAGCACTTCAAGGAAAACACAGGACAGAAAATTCTGCTATAGGAGAAGAATAGTCAGGTAACAAATATGATAAATATTTTCCTCTTTTGCTTTGCATTAGCTGGAAAACCTGGATTTTCCACTAAACTCCCTTCAGTTAACCATATTATTAAACAAAGCAAAACCTAACATACATATGTATTTCTGTCCTAACAGGCATAACCTATTTACTCTGCTTGACTAGTCATTCTGTCTCAAATACTGTAAAATTAAATTAGTTATAAACCCACCAAAACCCAATACAGATCCACATGCCTTCTTAGTAAACCTGTACTGCAACATCATCCCCACACTCCTGGTAACACCCAACCATAGGCTACAGTCTAATATCTTTGGAGAACAGACTTGTATCACAATTAGTGATGTGATACACTCAGTACATTTTTGGTCCTTCTACATTCAACAGCTGACAGTATGCAGCCCTGGAAAACACATTCAACTGCTTGTGTCTTCTATAAATGAAGCTACTGCAATTTTAAATTAAATTACAGCCATTCACTAGTTACTCACCTAGGATCTAGTCAGTACTAGGAGATCTGTATGTCCTTGTATTCCAGAAGTGTGCATTTTTACACACCACCACTGCTACTAGAGTCTCATTAAATCATAAACTTTTATTTTAAACATGGTAAATTGGATTATTTATTACTATCGTTGGAAAAGATAAATGAATTACAGCAATAAATTTGCCAGAAAGTTTTACTTTAAAAAAAAGCCAGCTTAGATGTGCATGTTTTTTAAGTGTTTAAATTTCAAATAGTGGGTACCAGGCAGACGCCCATCCAGTATTTTTATCACCAGTGGATGCAGTACTACTGTTTACACATATAGATTATCTGCTTCCCAGCCAGCCTATTGAAGAACATTAAAACACTTAAGACGTCAAACCCAGTTTTCTGGGGATGGAGGAACATTATGAACAAAAAGCACCCATAAAGTAGAGAACACAAACACCAAACCTCAAAGCAACCCAACACCCCAACCCAACACTCCAAAGGTGCCATAGGAAATTAACATCAAACGCAACACACTCACTTTCCATTCTCAGCAGATATGTACTCTTCCCACGTGATTGTATTGGGTGATGGTGGAGTGAGCGACTGCCGTCTGACAGGCTGCTGGGAAAAAACACATCGTAACTGGTTATCTTCCCTTATATTCTCTTAGAATGTTGCCATTCAAAAGAAACAACTGTATGAAGAACAGCAATATAGTCAATCCAGTTTGTAGCTTATACTGGGCTTCCCCATCCCTGGCTCTTGCTTTCAGTCTCCATTTTGGTATTTGGCCTCAAAACTGTATTTTACAAAGAAGCTGGCTGGTTTAGTATATCAGTTAATCAGTTAATTCAAGTGTCTGAATGACTAGTAACCAAGCACAAGCTAATACAGAAATTAATTTATCATTTTTAACGGGCTGTGTGTTTTTCCAGATGGTGTCTGGCTCATTCTGAATAGCTCTTGATTTCACAGTGATAACAGGCTTCGTCCATTTTAATGAAGGTAAAGGAAAACACGATTGAAAAGAAAAGCAGAATTGAACAATAAAAATTTAGTCTAGAAGTTAGTGATTTGCCACAGCCAAACCCATAATCTCTTACTAAGAGACAAGACTGAAATACCCAATATAATCACAGAAATTCCTCAATGTATGCACTAATCAGGATAATTCATTAATGTATCACCATGATTATACTTGTAGATCACATTTATTATTTTAAAATTAAGACAAAATAGAATAAAAACATAATCTATAGACTTTGCTAAATAACTGGTGTGAAAGATTATCCTATGCAAAAAATCAATTATTATGAAGAATTATTCTAGTATACCTCAAAATTTTGTTCCATTAAGTTGCCACCTTTACTCAGGCTCTCCATGATAGCTTTATTTCGAAGAATATCCTCCTCGCTGAGGTGTTCTCTTCTTTTCCTTGATTCTAATACAAGTCCATTAACCAAGTAGAAATCTGCCAAAAAGTTTCCTACTCTTTCCTGCGTGAAAGGATTGGACGTTAAATGACTCACAGAAGATAAAATAAAATAATTTAAATTCTTGCATATCCAAATAATTGCACTTCAGTGAGGTAAGGGAACTGGGATTGCAATGTTGTAATATATACAGCCAACCTAATGAGCTGTCAGGGACAATCCCAGTAAGGTATCCACAACACAAACGTAAGAACTCTATCGGGAGCAGCTATTTCATATCAATGGAGAGTTTAAGACAGGAAAAATTGTTTAAGAATTTAAGAGTGGTCAAGGAAAATCTGACTAAAATGTCCCTCACCAGCAAGCTGTGTTAAAGGATTGTTTACACATGTAGAATATGGATTCAGTACTCAACAGGAAGAAAACTCTGAAACACTAGCTTAGATGAACACTTGCAATGAATGGCACAACCTGCACCAACCCAGATGAAACCAAAAACCTCCAGAGCTAGTCAGGAGAGAGCAACTTCCCATTCAAGGAGGTTACCACAGTGGGGGTTTAATTTTTTTTTTCCACAGCTGAGAACTTGTACCCCAGTCAGACTGGTAACAGGGAAAGGAACACCCAAAATAAATGGTACCCAGAACACTACCATCCTCCTGCATTTCAGACACAGGAGCTCACAGACTCCTTACCAGAATGAATTTACAGAGACCATAATATACTCCCCAAAATAAAGTCATTCTCAGTACAATCTGTCCTCCCCACTACCCAACAGCTCCAGCCTGTTACCTTGCTCCCAGGCTATGTTTTCCTTACAAAGGCAGCCCATCATGCACATCCTACGTGGCCAAACTAGGGAGAAGTGTTGGGAGTAGGGGAGACATTTCACCCCTGCCTTGATCATCATATTCTTTTACTCCTTGTTTCTCTCCAAGCCCACCATCATAAGACTGTCTGAGCTATTTTGTCTCCAGAAATGCAGTCTGGGAAATTTTCTTTTGGCTTACTGTTTTGTCTTCCCGAAAAAGCCATCCCGTTTGGGCACGTGTGAAGGTAATTGATTTGGTTGATAACGTTGCTGAGTAAATATCACTACTCATCAAGATGTCAACCTCTTCTTCTGTTTCCATCTCAGATTCCTAGGAGAAAAATTCATCCTAAATACTGAATTGAACTTAATAATTATGATTACTTCTTTTTTTAAACAAAAAAAGCAAACAAACAACAAAAAAAGAAAAACAAAGAAACATCAATAAACCTTTTCCTTTGGAACTTCTCCCAGAACCAGAATTTCACGAGTTTTCAAACTGTTTTATAGAAGCTCTGGTCAAATGGTTACCAAATAGTTTAATCTTAAATATTAATGCAAATGAAGAACCCAAGCATGGTTTATCCAGCAGATCAGCAGTCACATCCTTTCCACAGGCAAAAACTGGCCAAGAGTGACTAAATGGATGCAAGGCAGTGGCAAGCAAGTTTGAAAATCCACCCAAGGACATTGAAATTAAGCCCACTGAAAAAGTAGCATGCATCATAACTCAAAACATATTTGCCTATTCAGGATAAAAATTCTCCAAAAGATCACATTCTAGCTTTTTCTCCTCATTTACACATCTGTACTCAAAAGCACTGGTTTTTTTAAAAAAAAAAAAAAAAAAAAGTGTCACCTATACAGCTTAAGTTATAACAATTGAACAGAAAAGTGTTTAGTTTGCATTTCTTTGGAGCTTGTTTGGGTCTCAGAGGCACATTTTGTTTCATAAAATAAGTCAGACTTTGATGTGAAGAGAAAGCCCGAGGTATTTCACATTTGACATTCACACAGATCTTTACCTCATGATGTATTCGCTGGTAAACTTTTTGCTCATTGTCTAAAACTACAAAAGATTCAGAGGGTGCAGCATCACCATTAAAAATGAAGCTCAAATCCCCTCGTTGGCACTTCATGTCGGTAAAGTCTATGAGAGTTGTGTCCAGCCTGTGAAAATACAGCAATACTTTAAAAGAATTTACCCACAAACACTCAAATACAGTAGTAAGAAGCTTTTTTTTTTTTCTCCAGTCACAACCACACACTAAGGCCCAAGTTTTCAGAGAACCCTGGATGCAGAAATAAATAATTAAAAAAAAAAAAAAAAAAAAAAAAAAATCGCTATTAATAAAGTTTCACATTATAACATTACTACCATTACAAATGCATTCCAATCTGTTCTTATGCTAACTTCATAGGAAAAGTGAAGTTTTCTTCAGAAAACTCTATTTCAAAACTGCCAGCACAAGGAAGTGACAGAATTTATATTAACATCACCTGCTACACATTGAGAAATACAACTGCTCCACCTGATTGGCCTCCTGTTCTCTAAAAAGCAGTTGCTAATTTAAATTAACAATATTAGGACACGACCCAAATTATGAAGAGGTCTAAGAAACAGACTGATTTTTTTTTTTTGACTTATTTTAGTTGCTATTTCTGGTTTTTCCCCCCAACCAACACAAAAGAAATGCTTCTGCTGACCTGAATAACTCCAAGATGGAGACAAAGATCTCTAGCAATTCATATCCATTATTGCTATTTACTACTCTAACATAGTCTGTTAAAGAACCTGCATTTAGTGACCACTTCGGCTCTAAGGGGTGATTTCTTAATACTCATCATACACTGGCCTCTGATTTCAAGAATCTGTAGCTGTTTCACTCAGTGTCAGTATTGTAAGTTCTAGTCTTGTAAAGAGTGCACAGAAATGAGAAGGCAAAATATGGTCTTGGACTCAAATTTGACCTAAAAGGACAGTTCACGCATCTATGCTAACAGCTTTAATAGAACAAAGTTTTCTACAGATTGAATATTCTGAAACATATTCTTGGATTTCTGTTTGTTTTAAACTTTGGCACCTGAAGTAAAAGACCGAAAAACATTTGAATAAAAAAAAAAAAACCCACAGAGCTGAGCATGGAAAGGCTCCTGGAAGCACTCTGTTGAGTTTGGGTATCTGTCACATGAAGCATTTTTAAAAGGGAAACTATACCACTCTTCTTACTACATTGACTGGAGCAGCCACATTTTTCCACAAGATACCGAAATCTCATTTATTTGAAATTATGTTGAAAATATCAAATTCCTATTTTCCAATTCGGAATTGTCATGTCTGGTAGATAAAGCTTTACACCGCTTAACTGCTTTTGCTTTACATTTTAAGTAACTCAGGAACTGAAGGTAAATTCAGAGCAATAGAGGAAAAAAAAAAAAAAAAAAAGACAGCCTGAAATTCAAATAAAGTTCTTGCCTTTAAACACTAATGTACAAACACAACACCGTTTCACCAGAGTCTGCAGAGTCCTCGGTGATTTCCTTCAGACCAAATTGGAATCCAGTGTTTCCACTGACATGCAGATATTTATGACTTAGATAATACACTGTAAAAATCAGTACTTACCTGATATTTATACCTTGTTTGTGTATTTTACATGCATCAGAAGGCAGAATTCGGGAAAGTAAAGGCACTAAAGGTAGGGAAAGAAAATGCATTTAGGACACTGAAATACCTCTGCAAAGTATTTCTATTTAAACTATACATCAGTTTGAATACAATACATCAGTTTCTCTTCAATAACGGCAAAACTGATTTGTAATTGTACAGACTACTTTCATCAACTGGACATAATTTAAAATGTCCTCAGCTGCAGCTAAGTAATTTATAAATTCTAATAACTCATCTTTTGTCTGTTTGAAATTTTAACTCTAGCTACAACTAAAGCAGAACACCCACAAGCAGAAAAGAAGTCCAATGCAATAATGTTGTGGTTTGGGATTTTTCCGAGGAATTTTTCTTCCTTTTGCCAATAAAGGGAATTTCAGCAGACGCGAGGGGGGATGGGGGGAGGACGTTTCCGGGGAAACCGGGACAGAGGTCGTGACCGGACATCCGTTTTCCTCTCGGACGGCAGTGGCGACAACGGCAGCGGCAGTCCCTGAGTGCATGCGTTTTGCAATCTCTGAAGGAAAGATCACGGGTCATCTGAATCTTCCACAACTCCGGCAGAACTCGCACTAAGTTTCCATCTCCCTCCCCCGCCCTACCCCGGCTGCGGGGGGGCTGTGCCTCCCCGTGCAGGGCAGCGACTGCTCGCCAGCTCTTAAAGAGACCTGCATCCCAAGATTTTGGGTACAGGACTCAATCTATTTTTAAGACTTTTAGGTTTTAGTTGTGATTAGTGTTGATTCTGTTCTGTATACACATATATTTGTAGCTAAGAACTGTTATCTCTTGTATACAATTTTTTTTTTTCCCTGATTAAAGATCTTTAATATCTGATAACATATCTTAGTTTTCATCTAAACTAAGACAACTAAGCTTAAAACATCAAGGAAACATTAAACCACCAGTGGAACTGAGAGTCAGTACAGTATTACAAGATGGATATACGAGGTTGCAGGTCTCTCAGACACAGGCACTGCCCAGAGCATCCCTTTACCTTCAAGAAAGAGAATATATAGAAAAAACTAAATAATGTAAACAGAGCCACGGGGAGACTGCTGGAGAAGAGGAACCCTAGAAGTTGGCATCACTTTTTCTGTGTGATGCTGGACTGCCACCATCATGCTCTGCAAGTCAGGCTGCAGCCTCACCACTGAGCAATGTCCTATCTTACCCCATGCCTAGCTCTACTCTCATTTTTATGCTGTCTCTTCTATGAAAAAGGCCACTCATTCAATGTGCAGCACACAGTAGGGCACCCAGAGAAAGGAGGTATCTATATCTGCTCAGCGTTTGATGGCAGCCTGGCTGCTCCTTCCTCCTGCAAATACTGGAAGGGGCACACAGTGCAGCAAATACTTCAACTATGTCTCTAAGAAAGTATATATAAAATTACTAACTTATATTTCAACCAGTAACAGAAGGTATCACTTCTGATATTTTGACATTATTCAGAAACATTGATCATTGTTAATATATTTTTGCTAATCTGTTTAGATTTTTCTTCTACAATAAGAGGAGGTAGACACTGAGAAAACACTAAACGCTATACAGTCACGTCGAAAAAACATGAAGGTAAGGTAGGTTTGAAGAACCTACCAAACAGTTGCACTTAACTCACAGTCATTATTCAGAGTACAGGCTGAAATTCAAGAAATCAAATGCCCCAAGTCCAGTTATTCAACTAAATTGTTCAAACCGCTGCTCCATACAGAAACTGACCAGATAAGAGACATTAATATTTCACTCTTCTAACCATCAATTTCTTAAAGTGAAAACCAGCTCATTCCCCCTCATTGTGTCACTGGATTACAGAACAGAATTCAGCTCCAAAAATAAATAAGCAAAAATACAGCAAAACAGTTGTCTGTCCTATATTCTGTAACTCAGATCTTAAGAACAGGACTGTGAACTTTCCAACATGCAAACCAGAAGAGAATTTAAGCTTCAGGATATAAACATGCTGAAGACCGAATGTATTATCGCCTTGTGAAAGGAATATGCAATTGCTTACCCCAACTTTGAAAATCCCAGTGAAGCTCTAGATAGAAGTCACCTAGCTGAGATGAAAAGAAGAATATATTACCAAGCTTTTTAGTCTAAATGACAACTGGAAAATTCACTGAAAGACAGGTGAAGTTGTGTTTTGCCAAAGAAAACTTTCTCTGATGTTAATATTTGAATTTATAGTGAACTCAAACATTTCTGAAGCTTTAACTAGAGCAGAATCAATAATGATAAAACACGGTTATTAAGGCGTAGATTGTAAAAGATTTATTGTAAATACACATTTAAAATAAAAATCCATGGAGCTCTTGGCTTGCTTTGATTGATCACAACTAACTCCATAGAATTATATGTTCTGGCTTAAATTAACAAGTCAAGTTTCAGCTAGGAGCATTCACATATATAAATTTAAATTTGCCTTCCGGAAATATGCTCAAGTCTTTATATACAAATTCCTCTATCTCTATGAATATGCGCCAGCCAACAGCTTTAAACTGCCTGCAAAGTGAAAGCAAAATGAGGGGTGATGATTAAAATCAGCAAGTGCTGGTAATACATCAAGGTAGCCAGGCACTTCCACACCAGGTAAGAAGAATAAGACACAATGCTAGGCCAGGTCTTCTATCAGCAGGAATAAGGAACAGCAGAGCTGTTTTTGTAAGGCTGCACCTGCTTTCTGTTTGCTGTCACTCAAAAACTGAAAGCTTTTCACTTCCTAGAGAGACAGCAAGGTTTGGGTTTTTTTTCTTGGATTAATGAACACTTGGATTAATGAACACTTGGATTAATGAACACTGGTAGGGCATATTCAAAGAGCACATCACCAATGCAGTTTATCTCAGCTTTTCAGATGTATGGCTTAATTAACATAAGATAAAGCACTAGTTTTCTACAAACCCATTCATATTTTACCACTGGACTAGGCAGGAACAGCTCACTCCACCTTAAGGGAGATAACCACCTGCGGTTTATAACCACAGTGTTAGGACACTCGCAGCAGTCTGAAATGGAGGAAACGGAGCTTCCCTTCTCAGTTTCCCCCAAACTGAGTAATGTTTCACTGTCCTCAAGAACTGGCTGCTGCTCGTGGATGGAGAATTAAACCAAAAATCTGTCATTACTAAGCAAGAAAGTGCCATTCATGATTAGTGACTAAACAAAACCAGAAAATTATTCACCAAAACTAAAGATTCAAGAAACCTTCAAAGTCTAATGAAATAGAGATTAAATATACATCCTTTAACTTACATATCGCAAAGAAGAACAGAAGGTCCGTCTTACCTAATTGAATTTCTAGGCACTGAATTTTATCTTAAAAATACATATAATCCTATGACCCCTTAAAACGGACACCATAAGCCAAGATTGCTTTAAGAGCAAAAGAGGTTTGCAAAAGCAATTAAAAGACTTTTTTACAGTTTGCTAGAGTGTCCATATTAAGAACGTAAGCCACTGCTTTCCATCATGAACCGTTTTTGTCAAGACAATTCCCTTGAAGTTACCTCTTTCAGGGCTTTTAATAATTGAGGTCGCTTTTCTTCAACATTTTCCCTGGACTGCTGCTTAAGCTTTCTCAGGAGTGCTGTAACTAAACAGAAATTAAACTATAAGGTAAAGCTATTCTATTTGTTTGTTAATTACAGATTAGTGTCACTACCGAACATCTTAAAAAAAAAAAAAAAAAAAAAAAAAACCCACACCACTAACAAAAAAAAAACCAAACAATGTAAATGTAAGATTTCATCAGACTTTGAAGAAATTCACTTCAAGTTACACTAATCACACATAGCCCGCTCTGATCACAACAGGAAGAAATGCCTTAATAATTGTTTATAATATAAAGTATACAATTATGTCAAGAGGTCATTTACACAGATATCACAGTATCACAAGGCTGGAAAAGACCTTTGAGATCGAGTCCAGCCTATGACCCAACACCTACTCATCATCTAAACCATGGCACTAAGTGCCTCATCCAATCTCTCTTTAAACACCTCCAGGGACGGTGACTCTACCACCTCCCCGGGCAGCGCATTCCAATGACCAAGATATAAAAAAGTTCAGCTGATTAACATAAACTCTTCAAAGAACTAAAATAGAAGAAAAACCCTAGCTTGAAAACCTTTGTTTTCCTGTTCTGAGTGAGGCCTCAATCTCTGGTTAATTGAGAAGCAGAGGTTCTTACTCATTTGTCTATCTCCATAGCTGATGGCTTCTGCAAGAGGGCTCCATCCCTGAGCGTTTTTCACCTTTACTGGAGCATTATGGGCTAAAAGCAAGTGGGCACATTCTGTAACAAAACAGCAACAATTATTTACAGTAAACATCAAGGATGCAGAAATATTATTCACAGTAAAGCAGAAGTAGTAGATATTCAATAAACATTTATCAAAATACATACTTGGATTCTGACTCCAACTTTAAACAAACAAAAAACATTTACGTAATTACAGCACTTCCCTGTTAAATACCAGCACTAAAACTGTAATTGTGATTAGCCACCAATTACATAACCACTGAAGAGAAGTTCTATCTGCTTCCTATATTTTGCTTTTTAAAGCTGTATTTCTGTATATGCACACATACAACTATAGAACAAATATTTTTAAAACATTACATCAGCTGTCCCTACTCAACACACAAAACTACACATTAAGACACCCTTCATGGCCTTCCACACATGGAAGATGAGTAGAGTCTTCCCCTTCTCCATCTCAGTCCCCAACCCCAAAGGCCACTGGTGAACTGACTGCTAGCAATGTGCATGGAAACACAGACTTTAGACAACTCGAGAACATCATGGGTATTGGAGGCAGAGAGAAAGCTGTGGCATAAACACATCCCTATGTGGTGTAACATCTTGTGGTAAGGTGGCATCCAAAGCAGGCAGCCAAGCACACTCCGACCTAGGAAAGGCTCAGAACACGTGCGTAACTGGCTGTACAAGTAACAGGCACTGTAGGACTAACAGCGTAGATATGTGGAGCACTGATAACAGAGCACACAACTCGTGGTCCTGTGTTCTGCCAGAGAGGTACTCCTGCAACGCGTTATGTTTTTCATCAACAGCATCAGGAATAGCATGCATCAATGCCGTCCCTGATCCTCAGCATGCACACACTGTGCCAATAAAGCAGTGTCAACATCTCAAAGCCACACAAGCTCCTAGCAGAGTCACAGCTCAACCTGCATTCCCTTCTCTGTCTTTGGATAAAAGATGATGGTAGAATGACAAATAGTCTTTAAAACTAAGGAGAGAAGAAAGCTTTCAGTGTTTCCAGGTATTGAATAAGCTGTCCTCATTTAAACAGTTCTTCAGTTTCTAACTACAGAGTTTCCTCACCACATCTCATTAAAGTGAACCTGACCCACCCACAAATGACAGAGCAGCACCAAGCTGGAGGTGCAGGATGAAGAAATGTCTCATTATGAATAGAGTATGCAGGCATGACAATGGAGGAACTTCCTGGATTACTCTCCTGCTCTAGGTGTTACAGGAAACCGTACTAGTCATTCTAGATGCAACAATCCTGAGTCACAGGCAAGCACAGTGCTTGGAAAGGAAGCAACACTTCACTGGTGAGTATGCTATCTTTTGTGGTAAATAAACAAAAACCCGACTCCTTTGTCAACAAACAGGTATTTTTATGGTTGCTTTAAATACAGTGCCTAACACAATGACAACACTGTGCAGTGAGCAGGCAATAAGTTGCATTTACAAGCCAGATTACATTTTCAGTTAAACCAAAAGGGTGTAAATTCACCCTGCACTTCAGAAAAGGCTGGCTATCGCACTGCTGAACAGCCTCTAAGCATCACCTACAGAGACAGAAGACTGACCTTTGATACCAATGACATAGGCTAGAAAGACAGGAAATGATTCCAAGTTAAAAGAGTAAAACCAGGTGTTGTGCTGGATGTCATGCACAAATAGCCCTGCTCTAGGCAGCTAGACAAAAGCTCCTCACAAGCATCCTGAAGGATTCTGAGCTTTACACACAGGACAACTGGCTATGTGGAAAGCACTAAGAGGTGAACTGCAAACTGAAATCTAAAAGACACAGTCAATGAGAAAAGGAGCAGAGGGAAGACATGCCTCTTCTCTGGATGCGCTCCAGCCCCTCAATGTCTCTTTTATTGAGGGGCCCAAAACCAAACACAGGATTCAATATATTCAATGGTACCGAATTGAAGTTGGTAAACTCTTTCCTATCAAGTTTTATTAGAAGAGGCTTCTTTGATGAAAACCGTTTCTACTTATTAATGTGGTATGATACTGTTGTATTTTTATGGAAAGTGTCCCTTCATGACAGCTAATTGCATTTTAACCAAAACCAGAGATTCCTTCTACATTCAGTGCAAAACTTGTGAACACTAATGACTGTGACACTAATGCTTGAAACAAACATTGCAATAAGGCACAAAAGTCATATACAGAGCTGATCATCACTGCTTGGAAACACAGAGTTAAGTTGTTACAAGCCTAACAACTGTCTTACAAATAAAAATGCCACAATTAAGGCTGCAAAATTAAATGAAGGCTTCTGCCTCTGGTTTCTTCTGTTGTTCCAAGTTTCTAGTCATGGACCCTCACTGGAAAATCCAGCAGTTCTGACAAAGCACCATTTTTTGCAAGCTGAAAAAACCATCTGTTACTTCTAGTAGGCAGGCCCTCGTAAAACATAGTTGCCTCACCGCTGCCTCAAAAAGTTCCTTAAAATTGTTATCTTAAAAAGTATCAGAGGCAAGACCAATACTGGCAGATTCCAGCAAGCTCCACTGTTCTGCATAAGCCACCTCTTTCCCTTCTTCCTTCAACATTACTTCTCACTAAATTATCTTAGAACATTTTGTTGGTATTACTAAAACATCCTAAGACTGCATTTCCTGCATTCCCCTCTTAAACCTGACAGGTGTTCCTGCTGACAACATCTCTCTGACAGAGCAACACCACACACAGCACTCACATCCAAATGAAACCAAGCCACACTTGTTTCAGTAGTGGAAAAGAATTTTACTGTCATGGAGACTGAGCAATCATACTCCTAGTTTCTTCCCAGACTTGAAACACATCTACTTCCACATTTTCTATCTGAAGCAGAAATTTCAAGTTCTGTGCTTTGAAATCTTTCTGTAAGGAATTCCTCAAAGGGTATCTGGGAAGATAAGTGCCATCATGAACCCACAGGCTGCAGAGCCCTGACACAAGAAGGAATAACTAGGCAGGGAGTCAGAACTTTCAATCCAATGAATGAGGGAGTATGCAAAAAGCAGGTGAGCAATTACACTTCCACCCAGAGTCACTTTATTCTAGAGGATGTTATTCTGACTCACTTCACTGAGAAAAAAGCTAAATGTGGTTGTTTAACGCTGCCAGTGAGCAGATCAGCACCACACAGTGACACTAATGACCAGAAAAGTGCTGACAAAGGGTATTCCTCACACAAATATAAATTAATAACTCTTCTAAACTGTGAATTAATAGCATGTTGAAATAGAGCTTTGCCTGGATCAAGCCCCCTGTCAACACATCCTGAGTAGTTCCCTCCACTCCAGCTGGTTGGACACCTAAGGAGGAGTGCATACGCTTGCCTCCACTGTTTAGAGCTGCTTCTCAATCCTCTATGGTATTCCAAGTTTCCCAACTTCCTTCTCACTCTGCAGAAGAGAGGTGCTGTGTCCACCCACTGTTCTTGTTCCAGGCTCATGAAGACTCCAATTGCAGCAACTCCTCTCCACCCTACCCCATTCACTATCTAGCTCCTTGATTTTGGCCTAATGAACAGCAACAACTTCTCCAACTTTTCTCTTCTAAATCTGTGTGCTGTCTTCTTTTCAGAAAACCTCAACTTTGAGCTAGCTTGAAACACAAGACCACATTCAGGGAAACTGAAAAAGCCTTTTTTCCTCTGGCCCCTAAGCCTTCAGGATAATTTAGGAGCTCACAAAATTGACTGGTTTACCTACCTTTATGTCCCAACATCACAGCAAGATGTAAAGGAGTGTTTCCTAAAATAAGTAAAAGAAATAAAAAGATATTAGATTCAAGGAACAAACTCTGATGCAATTCCTTCAGGCGCTTGCAAACACAATTCAAATGTTACATGTTACGACACTTCAGTTATACCTCCTAACCAAGGAACACACTCCAGCCAAAGAGGTCCAACCATATCTCCAAGGAAGATATAACCCCAACCTCTATGCTTATCATGGTCAGACAAGTGTGATATTTTATGCAGAATGACACATCTAGGTTAAAAGCTACTCAAAGATATGATACAGATTAAAATTTTAAGAACCTATTTGATTAATTTTTCAAAGATTTAGTACAAAATTTTTACTAATATCTTTGCAATCTCTCCAGTATGGAACAGTGACTTCACTCCAACAAAGCCTTTTGGTTATTTTAATGCCTTGTTTCCAAAGAAACAATCCGAGTTCATTGGCAGAAATTACAAACAGGACCCTATTCTCCTGGCTGTGCATATGATTCCTTTTGCGTTGCTGCTCTTCAATATGTACTGTAAGGTACAGAGACCTGTTATTCTGGATTAATACTGCTACCAAAATTCTGGCACATTTTATTCACATAGACACAGTAGTCACAGTATCATAAGGAGGGATGCCAGGCTTCCAGGCGGCTGCCTCTATCACAGTACCACAGCATCATCAGGTTGGAAAAGACCTTTGAGATCATCGAGTCCAACCTATGACCCAACACCTACACCTACTCCTACTCGTCAACTACACCATGTCACTAAGGGCCTCATCCAATCTCTCCTTAAACACCTCCAGGGATGGTGACACCACCACCTCCCCGGGCAGCGCATTCCAATGGCCAATCACCCTCTCAGTAAAGAACTTCTTCCTAATGTCAAGCCTAAACCTCCCCTGGCGAAGCTTGAGACTATGTCCTCTTGTTCTGTTGCCGGTCACCTGAGAGAAGAGACCAACCCCTGCCTGACTACAACCTCCTTTTAGGTAGTTGTAGAGAGCTATAAGGTCTCCCCTGAGCCTCCTCTTCTTCAGGCTAAACAACCCCAGCTCTCTCAGTCGCTCTTCATAGGGCTTGTGCTCCAGCCCCTTCACCATCCTCATTGCTCTCCTCTGGACGCACTCCAGCATCTCAACATCTTTCTTAAACTGAGGGGCCCAGAACTGGACACAGTACTCAAGGTGTGGCCTGACCAGTGCCGAGTATAAGGGGATGATGACCTCTCTAGTCCTGCTGGCCACACTATTCCTGATGCAGGCCAAAACACCATTGTCCTTCTTGGCCACTTGAGCACACTGCTGGCTCATGTTGAGTTTCCTGTCCACCAGCACTCCCAAGTCCCTTTCCGCCTGACTGCTCTCCAGCCACTCTGTCCCCAGCCTATAGCTCTGCATGGGGTTGTTGTCTCCAAAGTGTAGAACCCTGCACTTGGACTTGTTAAACCTCATGCTATTGGACTCAGCCCATCTCTCCAGCCTGTCAAGGTCCCTCTGTAGGGCCCTCCTACCCTCTAGCAGGTCGACACTTCCTCCCAGCTTGGTGTCATCTGCGAACTTGCTGATGAAGGACTCAATCTCCTCATCTAGATCATCAATGAAGATATTAAACAAGACCGGGCCCGACACCGAACCCTGAGGGACACCACTAGTGACCGGCCGTCAACTGGATGAGACACCATTCACTACCACTCTTTGGGCTCAGCCATCCAACCAGTTCCTAATCCAGCACAGAACATTCCCGTCCAAGCCACGGGCTGCCAGCTTCTCCAGGAGTCTGCTGTGGGAGACAGTGTCAAAGGCCTTGCTGAAGTCCAGGAACACTGCATCCACAGCCTTCTTCTCATCCACCAGGCGAGTCACACGGTCGTAAAAGGAGATCAGGTTGGTCAGGCAGGACCTGCCCCTCCTAAATCCATGCTGGCTGGGCCTGATCTCTTGGTCATTCTGCAGGTGCCGCATGATTGCACCCAGGATTAAGCGCTCCATAATTTTACCTGGAACTGAGGTCAGGCTGCCAGGTCTGTAATTACCTGGATCATCCCTACGGCCCTTCTTGTGGATGGGCGTCACATTGGCCAACTTCCAGTCATCCGGGACCTCTCCATTGAGCCACGACTGCTGATAAATGATGGAAAGCGGCTTGGCAAGCTCATCCGCCAGCTCCCTCATCACCCTAGGGTGGATCCCATCTGGCCCCATAGCCTTATGAGGATCCAAGTGGCTCAGCAGGTCTCTAACTTCTTCCTCCTGGATGTCAGGGGGGCTATATTGCACCCTGTCCCCATCCATCACCTCAGAAGACCAGTTGTCCAGTGAACAATCCACCTTACTGTTGAAAACTAACGTGAAGAAGGCATTAAGCACCTCAGCCTTTTCCTCATCTTCAGTTACTATATTTCCCTCAGTGTCTGATAAGTATTGAAGATTGTTGCTGCCCTTCTTTCTGCCGTTAATATATTTGAAAAAGCACTTCTTATTGTCCTTGACACAAGTGGCCAATTTGAGCTCCAGCTGGGCTTTTGCCTCCCTAATTTCCTTCCTACACAATTTGACAATATTTTTTAACACAACCTTACTTACCTGCCCTTCTTTCCAAAGGCGATACACCCTCTTTTTCTCACTTAACTTCTTCTGAAGCTCCTTACTCAACCAGGCCAGCCGTCTGCCCCTGCGGCTCGTCTTAGAGCACATCAGGACAGCCTGTTCCTGTGCCTTCAAGACTTCATTCTTGAAGTACCTCCGGCCTTCCTGGACCCCCTTGCTTTTAAGAACTGTTTCCCAGGGTACTCTCCTTACTAGTTCCTTATATAATCTGAAATCAGCACGCCAAAAGTCCAGCGTGGTCATCCTGGTTTTGGTCTTGTTTCATTGTTAATGGAAAACTCGATTATTTCATGGTCGCTGCAGCCCAGACAGCCTCTGACCACAACATCACCCACCAGCCCTTCTTTATTTGTAAACAGGAGGTCAAGGAGAGCCTCACCCCTGGTAGGCTCGCTCACCAGCTGTGACGAGAAGCAGTCCTCAGTACACTCCAAGAACCTTTTAGACTGCCTCCTCAGGTATGTTAAGTTCCCGGCAGATATCTGGGAGATTAAAGTCTCCTTACGAACACAAAATTCTTCCATTTAACTGTATTACTGTTCAAATGTTTAAACATTTTCTTAGTAGAGTTAACAGAAAAACTGCTGGAAAACAGATTTCTTTTGCAATTATAACAAATGCACTTGATTTTAGGGTTATTTTACAGTATCACATTAGCAATAAGTACTTGCTACATGCAAAGGATGAGGTACTGCACATCTAGAAGATGCAACTCACACCACAGAGTCTGCTATATAAGGTAATCACCAAACCACAGTATCATGAAATCTCTGATCAAGATAGGCCAGCAGACAAAGGCAGAGTTTCTAAATGGCTTTGAGCAAGCTATTCGATGTGCAGTATAAATCATTCTTGTGGGCCACTAGCAACAGCTTCATCTTCATTCATTATGCACACTCTAAGCTAACCTCAAATTTTCTATTAATAGGTTTTGTAACATCTGTGAGCCAAAACAATTTAGAATACTGAATGCAGCCATTCTTTGTTAAGTGTCCAAAGTAACAATGTTATTGAGGAACAAACTTGAGAATGAGCCAAACTGAGTACTCAGAAAATTCAAATTATGCAAACCAGGGGTAAACATTTTCCTCACATTATTGAGGACCTCAATGGGGTATATATATATATGTAAAAATAGCCCTACAGTAAGTTTTTTCTCTTACATTAATAAAATTTAACATCTAAAAAAAGACACCACTTTTGAAACAGTGAATAAAATAGAACCAGACAGCTCAAGCAGCTGTGACAGCTCGGTATAATGGCAAGAAACAAACAACGAACCAGGCCCCTGACAGCTTTCCTGAGAAGTCAGTTGAATTTCATTTAACCGATAACAAGAAAGTGTGGCTGTGCAATAACACACAATTTCAAAACTCCTCTGGACAAAGTTCTGAACAACCTGACCTAACTCCAGTGTTATCTCTGCTTTGATCAGGAGGCTGGACTAGAATACCTCCAGAGAGCTCTTCCAGCATAGGTTTTTCTTTGACTCAATGATCATCTTCACACCAAAAAGCATGCAATTCAGAAATCAGATAGAAAACCTGGACACCGCAGACAAAGGGGAGAAGAGGATCATGCAGAAACACAGACAGTACAATAAATGATAAAGCACACAAACTAGGATCTATCAGTTGCAGAAGAAATAAAAAGCTACTGATGAGGAAGCTGAGACGAAGTAGCATGCTTGCTGGTCTTCAGTTAGTGAGTCCCTGGCAAGGAGGAGCCTAAGGTTTAACAAGCATCAGTGAGATGAAATAAGAGGAGCCACACTAAGAGGCAAGCCAGGAAAGCACCTTTAGGAAAGGAAGTAAAAGAGGGAAAGGCAAACACACAGAAAAGGGAGATCATTAAACTCAAAGATGCACTGTAGTTCCTACCATCCTGGACTACCCAGCCAGTCAGGCCTTTTTCTCCCTGCCCCTGACAAACCCCTCTCCAGACAGCTCTTAACCCGGGCCAGCCAAGCTCCGCAAGTGCAGATGCAACAGTGCGCGGTTGCTTTGGGGAGTTGGCTGGAGTGTGGTGGCAGGACTGCAGAAGGAGCGGCCTAATCACATGCACACCAGATCCCAAAAGCACCACAGTCACCTCACAAACATTTTTATTCCATCAAAATGCCACTGCTACTTCATTAGTGTACCTCCACAGAAAGTGAGGCACCCTGATATATTTGTTGGTCTGGGCCCATCAACCAAATGCCTGCCTGCCTGCCTCCTTCCCTCCCTAAAGGAAAACAGCCCCAGCAAGGGCCAAGATGCAACACTAGCTTTGGCACATCCAAAAACCAACCAGGAACCAGGAACAGCATTTCACACAGTTCCATCACTGATCATCCCTCCTAAGATCTAATAAAGCTGAAGAGTTCTTGCTGTACTCTGGGCCAAACAAAACTGGTTTTATCAGTAGCAAATTTAACTCTGACTTCTGAAAATAAGCCATCTGAACCATGTGAGGTTGTATGTTATGGAATGAAGAAATTATGATGAGGAATCACTGAGCTCATAGAGTGCCTCCATGCAATCTGCAGGTTCTTCCTCCCCAGCAGGAGAACAGAAAGAGCTGTTGAAGCAGAAAGACTCCACTTTTCTAATCACAATCTTAAGCACAGACAAGCTTTTGCTCTGCCCAGGAAAACAGAGAAGGCAAATGCCGTATGAAAGAGACCACCAGTGCTGCTACCATCTCCCATCTAGCAACAACTGCCAGCTGTCTGTACTGAGCAGCAGTGGCAGTAGCCAAAGACTTGTTTAATTTCTGCTCCTTTGGGAGAAGTGATCTGAAACTGGAAACTTCATCACAGCAGCTGCTTAAAGCAAAGCCACAATCCTGCTCTTGCCATCATAATGTCCTACACTGATAAATCAATTAGTACTAGTATTTACAGGACTCACAGGGAACTGCTCCACTTGAATTCTATAACTATGCAACCTGAAGTTCCACTGATCCTAAAATAGAAGTCACATTTAGTTGCCTCACTGTGGCAAAAGCAGTTGCGTCTCCCCTGAAACATTTACTATCCAGAGCATACCAAATAATTCAAGGTGAAATCAGTTTGATTAAAAAAAAGGGTGAACTTCTCCCCAGCCAGTGCTCACTGCAACTAAGCATTTCTGCCAGGACAGGCAGGATGGTGGGAGAGGGCAGCTTCACCTTCCTTCAGTTACGTGGATGGGTTTAATAGCTTGAGGTTTTCAATGAACCACAGACCACAGCACAAGCTACAGCAGCAGGTGTTCAACTCCATGAAAACAAATAGCTCTATACGAGAGCTGCTGGAGAGAGAGAGAAGGGTGCAAATACACAGCTATGTTGTTCACCTACGCAAGACAGCTGTAATAAAAAGGGCACTGTAAATAATTAAGTGGCTGACATAGTTTTAATGACTTCCATGGAATTTAATCTTAATGATAAGGTGTTCAATACAATCATTTTGAGACACTAACTAGAACATGAATGGGCACACACTTGAACAGTAGCAATCAAATCTATTCTCTTTTGGCAACAGCTTGATTCATCACACAAACACATCTCACATTTCCCTCTAAAGACAACTCCACCGTTATCTATAGCTTCAGGAAACACAGATGTAAGCTTCTCTCCCCAGGCTACACAGCCTACAGGGCCTTATTACAGGAAAGCAGTGATACAACAGCGCCTGAACTACTGCACATGTACATCCCGGACAGGCAAACAAAAACCGTTTGCACAAAACCACGCATAGAATACAGCGCTTGTCCCAACGCACGTGCACATGTAGCTGTTAATCTTTCCCTAGACACCTAGCACAACTACTCAAAAGCTGGGTCTGTTTCCCAAGAAGCAAGAAGATTTATCTATTCCAGAATATACCATGTTTTGATTCCGAATATAGGTTTAAGCTCTTAAATGCTATAATATTAAAAATAAAAATAATCTAATAGGTCAGGCTTTTCCCCAGAAACTCATTGTTTGTGGAATAATGATACTGGCCTTCCAACAGGTAGTGTTTCTTGAGGTTAATTTAGAGAGCGAGGCAGGCTACACTCAGTTTACAGACACAGCCAGTGCTTGTTTTAACAGAACACCAAGAGTTGAATATTCTACAGGACTTGGCTTTTCTGCACTTACCCACACACTAAAATGGGACTGAGCAATAAACAGTAACTGTTACTAGAAGTTCTTTCTCCCCTTCTTACTTCCTTATCACGTACTAGGATTCTTCTGGCTTATTTCTGAGTATAATCGTAAACCAAAGATATCTACCCCAAATAACTCACAATTCAAATATGTAAACAAGTGACAGATGGATTCAGGCAGAAAGAAAACAATAACAAGGAAATATTAGTCAGTCCTTTGGTATGTCAGAACACCAAAGGCTTTGTGGTTTTGGGCTCTTCTGAAAACTTAGAAGCAAAGGAACAGTTAAAGTAAAAATTCAGAGGAAGACAATGAGACAGAAATCAAAGTATTCCTACTATAAACTGCACTGAGAAAGCAAGAAGAGGTTAATTTGAAATTTTTATATACAGACACACATATCTGCATGTAGATACGTAAAAAAAGAATGGTATACATGTATGTAAAGATGATAGTGCAGCAAAGATGGGTCAGGAAGTACCTTCAAAGCAAAGACATTAAGCTTACAATGGTGAGTTATTTGATGAGGAATTGGAGGAGGTGTAGGGGAGAAGTTAGCAGAAGGAACAAAGTGAGAAAATTTCTTCCCAAGTCCGTTGCTTTCGTTCTACCAGTCTCTGCTGCAACACTTGGAATGAAGATGAGAGGATAAATATATCTGTAGCTAAATTTATAACAACATACTTAGAGAAATGTTATGACAGTTGTAAGAAATACTCGTTCCCGGCTTGATTGAGACAACCCAGCTGTATATTACTCCACAGGCACTAGTTTGTGTTTCAGAGTGCCTAATGTTAACACAGATGTGGCTTTTATTTTCCAACTACATTATTCTTCCCATTGTACCAATCCTAAAGATTGCTCTGCCTTAATGTTCCTTTTTATTTTACATAACAAAGTAAAAGAAAAAGAACATTTATCTCTTAATCAAAAGAAGAATGTAACTGCACCCTTTAATCACAACTTCAGACACCACACATGGTACAAGCTGGCATTCTCCAGCAGAAATGGATCACCTTGCTCTTGAAACAGGGAGGAAACAGATGAAAACTATCCACAAAGCTTCAGCTGGTTTGACAGGTCGATTCATTTTTTAAACAATGTAAAACATTCCCCAATGAAACACATTATTTTAAAATACCCTAGCAAGATTTTAAATACTTATGCACTATAGGGTAACATGAGGATCATGTTTCTACTTCTGCTGCTGCTTCTGTGTCCAAAGCAAGCTTGCAGGGGAGCAGAGAACAGGATCTGGGCTCTGTTAAACCCCAAAACTAAAGCATCAAAAAGAGTTTTGTTATTTTTTTTTTATCCTGGGGAGAAGAATCAAAGCCAATTCCACCGACAGCCACAGGAACAGCTTTGGAGCGTCTCCGACAGCATCTGGACACTTTAAAAACAGGGATTTTTGGTGAAGGAAGCAGGTTTTAGGACGTGTGGCCGCACAGGTGAGGGGAAGCCCCCCAGCCCCGCGCTGCCACACAAAGGTCCCGAGGCCTTTCCAGAAGCAACCCCCCTCCCCCGGGCCTCAGGCTCACCGTGACTGTCCTTCTGGCCGATGCCCTGCGTGCGGATGAGGGCCGAGAGCCGCCGCACGTCCCCCTTGAAGACGCACTCATGCACGGGGAAGCGTGCGGGGCACCGCTCGGTCTCTGCGTCCGTCCCGCCGCTCGCCGGGCCCCCCTTCAGCCGCTGGTGGTGGTTGCTGAAGATGCGGTGGCCGCCGGCCCGGCCGCCCTTGCCGCTGCTCCCACGGCCGCTGGTGAAGACGCCCCCGGGCGCGGCGGCCGCCTCCTCCTCGCCGGGCGCCAGGAGGTCCCCGTCCTCCTTGCTGGGCTTGTGGTCCCTGCGCAGCGAGCGCAGCTTCTCTCCGGTCATTGCCAGCGGCTGCCCCGCCGGAAAGCTGAAGGGTCGATGCGCTCAGAGCCGCGGCGGCGAGTCCTGTACCGTCGACATCCCCCGCCAGGAGCCCGAGCCCGAGCCCGAGCCCGAGCCCGAGCCGAGCAACCGTCTGCACGCACACCTGCCCGTGGGGCCCCGTTCAGCATACCGACATCGCCACCATCTTGACCAACCGCTCTCGCGAGAGTGTGGGACGGGGCAGGGCTTTCTGGGCACCGCGACACAGCGGCGGGGGCCGGGGGGGCACCGCCCCTCGGCTCCGCTCGGTTCCGTTCGGATCTATTTGGCTGGGCTCGGCTCCGCTCGGCCGGCCTCGGCTGGGATGGGATCCCGGGGCGCGAGGGCAGCCCCCGTCCGGCCGCGCTGGATGTTGCGGTTCGGGCTCGGGTGCCGCAGGGATTTAAGCACGCGGTAATATGTCTGTGCTGGGAGTGCAGCTGGCATTATTAGAGAAACGGCTTCCTCTGTCGCTGGCTCGCGGTGCCAGAGAAGGAATAGCTGGGCAGCTCGCCGATTTTCCCTTGAGGTGACTGCATTTCCCCACGTCCGTGGGCCGTTCCTGCTGCTACAGCCCAGGCCCTGGCTGTCGGGAAGTGCTCCAGCTGCCCAGGCTCGCCTCGGCACCGTCTGTGGTGTGAGGGAAGGACCCCGATTCCCACCGCAAAAATCTGCTATGATGAATCCTTCAGATTCACTCGTGAAGTGGCAAGGAAATGGCTGCAAGTTGTGCCAGAGGAGGTTTAGACTAGACATTAGAAAGAATTTCTTTACTGAAAGAGTGGTCAGGCATTGGAACAGGCTGCCCAGGGAGGTGGTGGAGTCACCATCCCTGGAGGTGTTTAAAAAACGAGTGGATGAGTTTCTTAGGGACATGGTTTAGTAGGGAGACAGGCACGGTTGAACTCGGTGATCTCAGAGGTCTCTTCCAACCTTATGATTCTATGATTCTAAGGTGGCTGCAGGAGTACCTGGGCCTGAGGTTTACTTCTGCGTGCCTGGACAGGGGACAGTGTATGTTCCATATGTTGTTGCGTGCCAGAGGTGGAAACGAACCACACCACATTGACATAAATGAGACAAGCCAGTTTCCCATGTTCCCTAAGAGAACAGAAGCACTGGATTCCTTCCCCAATCACCAAAAGTTGAGTGATTTCCCAACCCCATCTCAAATCAGCATTCATCCAACTCTCTTCTGAGCCAAGGAAAAGAAATAGGCTGCTAACACTAAACAAAACACCGCCCAGTCCCTTCACTATAGAATCATAGAGTCGTTTGGTTGGAAAAGAACTATGAGATCATCAAGTCCAACCATACCTGTCCACTACTAAACCTTGTCTCTGAACATTTCACCTACCTCTTTTAAATACCTCCAGGGATGGTGACTCAACCACCTCTGTGCGTTGCCTCTGCCAGTGCCCGATAACCCTTTGTTGTGGTTTGGGATTTTTCCGAGGAATTTTTCTTCCTTTTGCCAATAAAGGGAATTTCAGCAGACGCGAGGGGGGATGGGGGGAGGACGTTTCCGGGGAAACCGGGACAGAGGTCGTGCCCGGACATCCGTTTTCTCTCTCGGACGGCAGTGGCGACAACGGCAGCGGCAGTCCCTGAGTGCATGCGGTTTGAAATCTCTGAAGGAAAGATCACGGGTCATCTGAATCTTCCACAACTCCGGCAGAACTCGCACTAAGTTTCCATCTCCCTCCCCCGCCCTTCCCCGGCTGCGGGGGGGCCGCGCTTCCCCGTGCAGGGCAGCGATTGCTCGCCAGCTCTTAAAGAGACCTGCATCGCAAGATTTTGGGTACAGGACTCAATCTATTTCTTAAGACTTTTAGGTTTTAGTTGTGATTAGTGTTGATCCTGTTTTGTATACACATATATTTGTAGCTAAGAACTGTTATCTCTTCTATACAATTTTTTTTTCCTGATTAAAGATCTTTAATATCTGATAACATATCTTAGTTTTCATCTAAACTAAGACACCCTTTCCGTGAAGAAATTTTTCCTGATGTCTAATCTGAACCTCCCCTGGTGCAACTTGAGGCTATTTCCTCTTGTCCTGTCACTTGTTACATGGGAGAAGAGATCAGCACCCATCTCACTACAACCTCCTTTCAGGCAGTTGTAGACAGTGATAAGGTCTCCCCTCAGCCTCCTTTTCTCTAACCCCATTTACCTCACCCTCCTCTCCAAAGGCTTGTTCGCTAGCCCCTTCGCCAGCCTCATTGCCCTTCTCTGGATGTGCTCCAGCACCTCAATGTCTTTCTTGTAGTGAGGGGACCAAAACTGAACACAGTACTCAAGGTGCGGCCTCACCAGTGCTGAGTACAGGGGCACAATCACTGCCCTGGTCCTGCTGGCCACACTGTTTCTGATACAGACCAGGATGCCATTGGCCTTCTTGGCCACCTGAGCACACTGATTGCTCATGTTCAGCCATCTGTCAAACAACACCCCCAGATCCTTCTCTGCCAGACATCTTTCTAGCCACTCCTCCCCAAGTCTGTAATGCTGCATGGGATTGCTTTGTCCCAAGTGCAGACCCAGCACTTGGCCTTGTTGAACCTCATATTGTTGGTTGCAGCCCATCAATCCAGCCTGTCCAGATCCCACTGCAGAGCCTCCCTACCCTCAAGCAGATCAACACTCCGCCCAACTTAGTGTCATCTGCAAACTTACTAAGGGTGCACTCAATCCCTTCATCCAGATCGTTGATAAAGATATTGAACAGAACTGGACCCAGCACTGAACCCTGGGGAACACCACTCGTGACCGACCTCCAACTGGATTTAACTCTATTTACCACCACTCTGGTCCCAGCCATCCAGCCAGTTTTTTACCCAGCAGAGGATGTGCCTGTCTAGGCCAATGACAGCCAGTTTCTTAAGCAGAATACTGTGAGAAACGGTGTCAAAGGCTTTACTAAAGTCCAGGTACACAACATCCACGGCCTTTCCCTCATCTACTAAGCTGGTAACCTTGTCATAGAAGGAGATCAGGTTAATTTGGCAGGACCTGCCTTTCATAAACCCATGTTGACTAGGCCTGATCACCTGGTTGTCCTTTGTGTGCTGTGTGATAGCACTCAAGATGACCTCACTATCCATCCCTTTACCTCCTTTGTGTGGCTGTTTCATTCACTGAGGGAAATGGAAATGAAACGAAAAATCCAGTGTGCTACCTGACTGTGAAACAAGAAGTTATCTGTAGAAGGAGGGGACCTGTACAAGTGATCTTCCTCAGAAGCACATGCAGGGAAAGGGAAAACAGAGAGAGCCATCCTGTCCTATGCCAGTCCTTGGCAGATGCCTTAGCATCTTAAAAAGCAACTGCGTTATGTTCTGAGCTTCCAGATTTCCCTGCAGGAGCTCCTTTGGTGCTTGTCCTTCAAGGATCTACTTACCATAATGGAGTGAATCGTTTAAAAAATGGTGATATGTCAAATTCCAGGTAAACTGGATTTTTAAATAATGTTTCCAGGAGAAACAACCTACAAGTTGTTAGGAAGATTAGGTGAAGAAAAAAATGCCTTTCTGGGTGACCTCTCCCATTACCCGATTGGTGTCACCTCCTCTCACACTAAGCAGCCAAGAAGAATTATAGGCAGATGTAGGAACTATGAAACACAATTTCTGTGCCTTCTCTCTCCAGGGTGTCAGAACAGCTGCTTCCCACACAGCTATTTACAATTCTGATATGGGATTTTAAATAGTTCTTGGAGGAAAGAAACGTCACCTTTGCTCTATACTCCACTGGTCTGACAAGATTTTTCTTGCTCCTCTTGTTTTTAGAGAAAATTAAAACCCATATACAAACAGAATTTGAGGGGCTGACACTGTTAGCACATCCGAAGTCTCTTGCCCATTCTCTAGTGCCACACAAGAGGTTGTTTGCCCCAGCACTGTGCTGGAAACACGTATGGCACATAGCTAGTCTTGCTAAGGTGGGGTCCTACCTCTGTTTTTAGCTGATGTTGGAAGCTTCATGTTGCATTTTTAGTTACTGGAGGCCAGCTAAGAGGAGACAGAGGCACGAAGTCACTGTTTACCAGCTTATTACGGAGTCCCTTATTCAATCCAGAAATATAATTAATGCATTACTAATGGGGACTGCTCTGTGAAAACTGGCATTTGTAGTGAATCTCGATGTCCTCCCATGCTTGGACTGCACTGTGTAATTATTACACACCTACAAATTCTTGAGAGTGTTTGTGTTTTTTTACCATCTAACAACAGAACTTTGTCTTGTTTGTATTCTTCACCATCTTAATTTACATAAATTGCTCACTTCTAAGCACTGGGCATTTTAGATAAAAGTAGCAGGATCAGATATTGTGGCAATGCAGAAATGCATTTTCTACAGCTTCTGGGTTGTGAGTCTATGGTAACTTCACTGATGGAATTCCTCAAGTATGAAATAAATAATGGAGGAGTAATTTCTCATGTGTGTATTCCTCCAAGAAGGATACTGGCTTTTTTAGTATATAAATGAATAGGTCAAAAAATAGAGAGGAATGAAAGACTGAATTTGTACAAAACCCAAAGGCGGGCAGTAAATGAAAACAACGTACCGTAAGAATGCCTCTGCATTTATCCTAACTGTAAGTCTAACAGGAATATTTGAACTTATGGAGAATACCTAATAGAATATTGAAAGCACCAGAGTACAGAAAAATGCTCTTTGGTTGCCTTTTTCATTACTTCCAGAAGGCAAAAAAAATGAATGAGGTCCTGGAGGACAGTGAATGGTATTTGCCAACTCTGGAGAAATTAACTTCTGCTTCTCCTGGGTGCAGAGGGGGCCCCTCTGCTGGGTCCAAGAGTAACCCTTTTTCAGATCGGCGCGGGGAAGCAGACAGTCGACTCAATATGAGTGATAAAGCAAGCTTCACTTTATTGCTCCAAGCCATGACTTATATACACAATCAGTTAATTATGCCTACTAGTCATTATCTTATTGGCCAAGCTCTAAAAGCAACCTTAACATATTCCTCCTACTTTCGGTTACAGCTTCTATGTTATTTTGCCCGGATCTCAGCTCCTCTTCAGTTGTTTATCTCTTTCTCAAGGGCAGACTGTTTTTGCCGACTTGCCAAGTTATGCTGCCTTGACAAGTTCTATCCCTGGCCTAACAGCCGTATAATCTTCTGACCCTGACTTGCACAGCTCCTCCGTGTCTTTGCTCTCTAAGCCAATTTCCCAACAATTCCCCTGTTTGTTTTTTTTTCTTTTTGTGCAAGCAGGGTCACTTTAAGCCCCTTTCTATGTTTCTCTCATTCTCTGTATACATTATATGACACACAGCATACATCTCAAAACATATAAAAACTAATAAATCCAAAATGGCACTTCACCCAAAATTCTTAAATCATTAAACTGTCTTCCAAGAATATTCCATCCATTATAAAACATGTGCTGTTTGCTTGCTTCTATTAAAGTGATGACAGGTGAAGTTAGGCTTAATGTTAGTATTAGTGTTAGTAGGGTTAGTAGGGCATTAACTGCAGGGCTCTTTCCTTATATTGAATGGAATATTCTCCTCATGTTTTGTCCCCACAAATGAAAAAGGAATACCCCTGATAGTAAAGCCAAATGGTGCATTGTTTGATTTTGATATGTATGCTGTTGTACTATTGGACCACTTATTACTATTTCTAAATATCCCTAAAGATGAACTTAGATTTTACACAAAAGATTTTTCTATCCTGCTACTTATAACTAAACACCATACAATCATCCATTTTATTAATCCTAACAACACTATTATTGACATTGGAAGAACACTTTCTGCAGCAATGTCAGCACGAGCCATTGGTCTGCAGGCCAGTCAATCAGACAGGTAGAAATAGGTTTTCCAGGGATGCTGTAGCCAGACATATCAAGTTCGTCCCGTCATGTTGGTTAGGGTGATCCACACATTTGTTCTCTGTTCTGCGGGCATCCAAAATGCTGCAGCTATGGTCCAAGTCAGGATGATGATAGTACTGGCTGAACATTGCGTGCGGGTATCCATTGAGGTCGACGATCTGTGGAAACACAAGCACACCCTCTTCCCCAGGTTAGCAAATCACAGGGAGCCGAGCACTGACCTGTCTGTAAGTCTCGCATCATGACTTTCACTCCTGGACCCAAAATGTTGTAAAATTGGGAGTTCCTGTAGATCATCAGTGATATGCAAGAAATTCAATACATAAGTTACCTTATTCAAACGTGCCTCTGGAGGTTCATCCACCATTTCCCCCCCCCCCCTTTTTTTTTTTTTTTTTTTAAGCACTTTAAGGCTCCATGGGCATGTTCCACAATGGCCTGCCCGTAGGAGAGTGGGAAAGTCCCGTGACATATGCCGAAACATTATCAGTCTTAATCTGCTGTGGAACCCCTGCAATAGAAAAGGCTCATTGCCAATGCCGAATAGCATCACATGCTGTTTTGCCTGTATGAGCAGTAGCAATAACAACTGAAGAAAAGGTATCAATAGACACATGTACATATTTTTGTCTACCAAAGTCAGGTATATGTGTGACATCAGTCTGCCAGATCTGAAGAGCTCAAAGTCCATGGGGGTTGGTACCATAAAAGTGTGGCACATGCTGGCCTTGGCAATCAGGACACACAGCAAAGATGGCATGAGCGTCCGTGTTGGATAAGTGAAACTGACGCTTCAAAGCTCGATACCCCAATGATAAAACTGATGAGATGCTATTGCTTGTTGCTTCACATTCAGGGTAGGTCCTAGGGCAACACCAGACACAAGTGCCCTAGCATTTCCTTCAACTATAAACCAAGGCAAGGTTGTATGACTTCTAAAATGCATTATATAATAAATATGGCATTGTTTCTGTATCTCTAACCATAAGTGTTTTAAGACACCAAACAAGTGTTCATTGGTAGTGTGTTGTAATACGGCCTTATCCAGACATCACACCAACCCAGCTATATAAGCTGAGTCAGTCACTGTGTTTGCAGGACAAAGAAAATGCTGAAATACCATTGACACTGCTCGAAGCTCCACAACTTGGGGAGATCCCTTTTGATATTCCATTTCAGTTTGCCATTGCTGTCCATCATGCCAAACAATAGCTGCTTTATCCGTCTTACCTGACCCGTCAGTAAATACTGCGGGACCCTGCACAGGGTTGGCCTGGGATAATTGTTTCTGGCCAAATCGAATCTGACTACCCATTTTAATTAGTGGATGAGAGGGCAAATGATATGTTATTTGACTCGTATTTCCATGAGTGCAGCTTGCAACACAGTACTGTTAGCAAGACACCACTCAAAATATTCAATCTGAATGGGCATCATCATAATTTCAGGGTCTCTTGCTATTAATTCAACACAGCGAGTTCTGGTTTTTGCAATAAACTGAGCTATAAGTTCAAACAAACCAGGAGCTGTTTTCTTAGATTTAAAAGGTAAAAAGGCCCATTCATTCCAAGACATGTAGCAGATCTTGCCAATTGATATTCCATTATGCTATCATAGCAAATGGTATTGTATCATCTATTAAAATAAACACTTGTATTGCCACAGATAAATCAATCCTCCACACATGGTTTTTCATGAGTGCTTGTTCTACCTCTACTACCACTTGTTTTGCTTCCAGTGTTAAAGTACGTGGTGCATAAATGTCTGTATTTCCTTTTAAAAGTTCAAACAAAGGCTGCAACTTGGAAGATGGGATTCCGACTTAAGGTTGAATCCAATTTATTATTCCTGCTAATTTCTGCACATCATTTAAAGTTGCAACTGAATGGGTTGTGGCAAAACTGTTTGATCCAAAACCTTCATACCCAGATAAAGCCATGGCTGCTGTCGTTGCACCTTTTCTGGGGCAATAACCAGTCCATGCTGTTGCAAAGACTCGCATGCTTTAGCTTCTATTTCATCTAAAATTTGCAGAGAAGGAGCAGCTATCAAAATGTCATCCATATAATGATAACAATATCCTAAAGGAAATTCAGCACCTGCAGGAGTCAATGCTTTCACCACAAACCACTGATAGGTAGTTGGTGAATTTTTCATTCCTTGTGGCAATACCTTCCAGTGATACCTCTTTGCTGGTTCCACGTTGTTTACTCAGGGTACAGTACAGGCAAATTTTTCCATATCTTGTTCTACTAAAGGAATAGTAAAAAAAACCCCAGTCTTTTAAATCTATTACATCAATTTCCCATTGCATTGGAATCATGGTTGGTGATGGTAATCCAAGCTGTAATGCTCCCATGGTAGCCATTACATCT